>OX638277.1:3525418-4857918 GCA_951806755.1 Brenthis hecate | reverse complement strand
CAATTTAGCTTTCGTGTCGGTTCTCAACGTACTTTGTAGCGCATTTTATGTATTTTATATCAAAATGGTTATAAAAATAAATATTGGTATTTATTTGGGTAATAGTTGGTTACTTATATGCCATAATGACATAGAAAAAAAAGCATACCGAAAAAACTAACTTTTTGAATACGAATTCATCAAAATAATTAAAAAATATCTACAACACTTAATAGCTTAGTAAAAAGTTACAAATTGTCTTTATAAAAAGAGATAAAGGCCCAGAACAATATTATTTATTATGAAGTGCTTGCTTTGTTTATTTTTTGATAGAATACCCTTCATTATCTAATATATTTAAACGAGCAATTCTTGTATATATGTAATCTGAATCTCGGAAACGGCTCCAACGATTTTCATGAAATTTAGTATACAGGTTTTTTTTGGCATTATTCCACGCAAAATATGGTCGCTAATTCGCACGCTAAGACATAAGCTTCATGGTCAAGCGGCCAAGGCGCAAGTTTGATAACTACAGGTGTCTGGGTTCGTAACCCGGTTGGATACAAAGTTATTACTTTTGTTTTTTTTTTATTTATTCAAATTTTTAGTTTGTTTTTTTTTAATGTTTTTTTAGCCAAAAACTCCGAGCGAAGCTCGGTCGCCCAGGTATATGTAGTATGACTTGAACAAATATGCACACCGAGAAAGAAATCTTAAAAACATTTAAAGATGATTTTACACAATAGGTACTAATGGTAAAAAAATATCATAATTTTTATCTATACTAATATTATAAAGAGGTAAAGTTTGTGAGTTTGTGAGATTGTGAGTTTGTGAAGTCTTAGGGAGTAATCTCTGGATCTACTTAACCGGTTTGGATAAAATTTGGTAAAATAATAGTTTAAGACCTTAGGAAGGACATAGGATACTTTTTATCCCGCAAATCATCCCGTCAGGGGGTGAAAATGGGAATGAAAATTTGTATGGGGAATCAAGATAGGAACGAACCCGAGCGAAGCAAGGGTGAGTCGCTAGTTATTAAATAAAGATAAAACTGTGGAATTAAGTCACAAAAGGTAAGCTTGAGTAGATAATAAAGAAACACGGATTCTTTTTTATAATCTTTTATTTAACTTACAATATTTGTTAGTTGGTATATGGGACAATTCAGCTTGTAAGAATTGAACCAGGTTATTGAACCACTTTCTCTTATACTGAAGGGTTGAAATTTTATCTATTGGTTCAGTTCCGATGATAATGACTGCTTATGATAATTATAACCTGATTTTCCGTCTAGGTTTGGCTCCAGGTGAAGCAACTCCTCAACAGTAAACAGTTCAGACACGTTTTATATAATTTGTGTCAACCATAACCTGACTGCTGCATCTGGGGTATGAGAAATCTCTAACATTCTACGACACAGACATGAAATTCTTTATAAGCATTCATTTAGAATTCAATTGACTTAAATATTTCATCCCGACCATGAATTGTGAACACCATGATTTGTAAACAAAAAAATTGATAAATAATTAATTAGCAGTAAAAAAATATATTAAAAAACACTTTCATTTTGTTGTGCTAAAAAGAAATAGACATATAAAAGTTTCTTTTTTTAAAAAAAAAACAAAATATTTCACTGTAGATTAATTTATTACCTATATTTTATAGATATTATGATCTATATTTTATAGATATTTTAGTTTATCCCTTCTCTAACTAAATCCGAGTATACTTAATATAACCGTAACACAATTACAACTAATCTCTGTAACAATCGGGCCATTAGGCGCTTCAAATCCCTTATTTCGGTGCATTATAATAGACTAATAATTTAGAGGCGAGTAAGTAATTAAATTTTCGGAAGCCATGGTCACATTACACGTTAGTCAGTATAACATTTTAGAGAAGGCTAACTAGATTTGGCTAGTTTATTGGAAAATTGTAGTTAATTAATATTTAAAATACGACGTTTATAATTGGATGTAATGTTTTTGATTTTTTGTTTTATATCTGAAGATTTTTATATTTTTTAAATATATTTTTTATCTGATATAGATTTTGTCTTAAGAAATTATTTTCTATGCGTAAAAAAGTAAGATTTAGCGCAGCTATTTTTTTATTAGCTAAAAATTACGTCATTTATACTTTTAAGAACTATTTTAATTTTATTACCAGTTTGGGTATGTTTAATGTTAGACATTAAGCACATACACGGTTACTGCCTTACATTTCTAAAGTCACTTTGACATCTTCACAAAGTATATTTGGTCAAAAAAAAAACAGATAAAACTATGTAAGTAAAAAAAACAAAATAAAGTAGCTGGACAATCTATATACTAACATTAGTACAAATTATATATTAGTAGAACAGTAACTAGATTAATATGAACATCAATTATTTTATGGTTATCCTACATAACTCTCTGTGTTTGACAGTTACAAAAAAGTTAACTAAACTGGATTTGACTATTGAGCGAATATGAAAACTAAACCTACAACTATTATTATACACTAGCATCGCCCGCGGCTCAGCTCACGTTCAGATGACCTAAAACCAAATTCTTAGGTTTTACATATTAGTATACTCTTACAACGCAGTTTTTGTATTTTTTCTCAAAAATGAGATATTTTCCCACGGTAAAAAGTATCCTATATGTTGACCCGGATAACCAGCTATCATCATACCACATCAAAAACCCTCTAGTGGTTTTTCTGCGATGCGGTAACAGACAGACAGACAGAGAGACAGAAAGACAAAATTTTTAAAAGCTATAGATTTGGTCTCTGCATCGATAATAATATTTATTTCAATAAGATTTTCCAAAAAATATTTAATGTACAGATTCGGCTTAGTTACAATTTTATTATATGTATAGATAACTTTTGTTATATACGAATATATATGTAAAATAAGTTATCATGTCGTGAAATATTAAAAAATGTCAATAAGTTTTTATGTGGGTTTTTGCAAACATGATAAGTCGATACACAAGCTTCGTCTAGCTGCTACTCCAAAATAACGTTCTATTGGTCAAATAATTTTAATAATCTGTTAGTAGTTTAAGATATAACTGTATACAAGATGCGTGTTTTGCTAGCTAAACCGCTTCTCAGGGTTTCAGACTATCTCCTTACCGAATTTCATCTAAATCGGTTTAGTAGATCCAGGGATTACTCCTTACAACGTCACAAACTCACAAACTTTACCTCTTCATAATATTAGTATAGATTATATAGGTTATTAAACTCAATTTACTTGTTAATGGCTTCAATTATATATCATTACAAAATTTAAAACGGGAATTAAACCCACTTTACTTGGTTTGCCAAGCGAGCGCGCTACAACTGGTCTACCACTGCCTTTAAAAAGTAACAACTCTAAATTCAATTTTAGTACAAAATATGAGCTTCAAAGGAATCATTATTATTTTACCAATGGTATAAAGTGATCTTTGGAATCTGGAGGGCACAGCAGGTGTAAAATGAAAGACGACACATGTAATATGATTTAAATATTTTTTTTGAATTCTTGTTATTATTATTCTGTTTACTCTACCTGTGACATATTTATAGGTGGAGCTGGTGTGTGGACTTTTTAGTTATTAATTATTTTTAAGAATTATGTCACTGTTTGTTTCCCAAATATTAATAAATAAATAAATAAATAAATAAATAAATAAATA
Source organism: Brenthis hecate (assembly GCA_951806755.1). Lineage (NCBI taxonomy): Eukaryota > Metazoa > Arthropoda > Insecta > Lepidoptera > Nymphalidae > Brenthis > Brenthis hecate. The sequence goes on along the minus strand of OX638277.1, from coordinate 4,854,250 downwards.
AATAAATAAATAAATAAATAAACCTTTTTTTTATAAGTTTTTATGTCATATATAATTTATTTCAAGACTTGAACCCAAGTTTTTTTGCATACTGTATTTTCCTTTAAATAAAAGTGGTATTTTGATATACGAGTATTACTTTTAATAAGGTAAAAAACTATTAGAAAGCTTATAAATAAATAAAATTGAAGTGTCTCTTTGTCTGTTTGTTACAGTTAATTTTCGAACTGGGCCGACTTTGACGGGATGTGCACTGGCAGATAGTTGATGTTATAGAGGGGTTAATTAGACTATTTTTATTTTAGATAAAGGAAACAGCAGAGCAATGCAATAGTCAAAAATAAATAAATAAATAAATAAACATCATATGGTCACCCTATTTTGTAATTAGTGTTTGATAGTGTAAAGAAGACGATTATCTTGTTTAAGATATCGAGTGTATTGGATGTCATATAATAAATTAAAGTTAAGATTACTTGTTGAAACTAGAGGTTTATGTCATTGAAAGGCATTTGAAGATATGTACTTCTGTTCATGTTGTAAATGCGAAAGTTCGTATTTATAAAGGCTTACTAACTGAATTTACAAAGTAACATGAGTTTAATCCCTCCACGACCGCGGCACGCCGGCGTTACAGTTAACAATAGATTTCTTAGACATTTAATTAATGTCTTAGAAATTTACTTGGATGTATTAACACAATAATACACACAGACAGACAGACAGATAGACAGACATACAGACAGACAGAAATTCTAAAAACTATAGATTCGGCCTCTGTACCAAAAATAATGTTTATTTTAATAAGATTTTCCAAAAAATATTTAATGTACAGATTCGGCTTAGTTACAATTTTATCATATGTATAGATTGCAGTAACTTAAATGATATTATACTGTATTTATATTTAAATGTAGTAGCATTATTTTGCTTTTGCTGCCACGAACACCTAAGAATATATTTCAATTAAACTACTACATAAGTACCTATTTAAACTACAAAATCCTATTCACTTCTACATTTCACCACCTTCAAATGTCTTTAATGCTTAAAAATTGACTAATATTTTTGTTAATGTTTGTTTGATATAATTTTTTTTTAATAAATTCTAAAATTTTAACCTTCATAAAATTTAATTTATTGAAACGAGAATTAAGAGGGTCATAATATTGTAGATACTTTAATTACGTTTTAATTTAAAACGAAATAAAACGATGAGCTTTAATTATACATTTATGTTTAAAAAATATATAATATTAGCAGAAACCGCGGCTTCGTTCGCGCTAAAACTATAAAAAAAAACTCTAAAAAGGTAGATCATCATACAAACTTTCATCCCCTATTTTACCCCCTTATGGTATGAATTTCGAAAAATGCTAAAACACGTATTTATTTAATTGTATTGAAGTTTCAACTTTCAGGTAATTCTGATCATAAATAATTTTTTGGGTTGAATTATAACGTGTTTTCCCGTGGAAAGGAGATCATCTCTCGCATTAAAAAGCCTATATCACTCCAGCCCTCCAACTATCACTACACAAAAAATCACGCCAATCCGTCACTCCTTTTTGACGTGAAAGAAGAACAAACAAACACACTTTCTCATTTATAATATTAGTATGGACTAATATGTATATGTGGTGGTGAAGATAAAATGACTTATCTTGTAGGATTGTGTATCTAACGCCGATGAATCTAAATTACGTGCGGTCTTCATATGACAGAGGTGCCTAAGTCTAAGTGGTCATCTAATTTATGCAGGACCAACGAAAACGGTTCCACTCTGATACATATTAAGCAGAAAACAATACATTGAAGATGTTATTTTATATTTAGATTATGGTTCCCAAAATCTTGGGCATTTCTATTTATATTTTTGACCGACTTCAATATGATTACCTTTTCTTTCAGATTTTTTACAAATGGAGATTTTTTATTTAATTTTAACATTATCATGAATTGTTATACGCTTAGTAATTAAAATAAAGCTTTATCCAAACTATTTAATCTTTTGAAAAAGGTTCAATGTATATATTTTTTTATGTTGGCGATATTTAAAAAAACTGCTTTATTGTTAGTACCAGAGTCGAATGGAAATGCGGGATAAATCAATCATACATAATATATAATTTATACTAGAAACGAACACAAACAGCATCAATATAAGCGAAATGAGGCTAATTTATTGCTAATTATGGCAATGAATTATATACATGATGACAATCAAAGCCTATATATAACTCACTGCCGTAGTGCCCACTGAAATAAAGATCGAAAAAAATTACGAAAAAAATGTGAAAATAATCTATTCCATACTAAGCGTCAAAACGTACCGAAGGACGAACTTGAGCGAAGCGACTGTGAGTCGCTAGTAAAAGATAAAACTTTAAACATATCAATAAAATAAATAAGTTGTAGTTTAAAATTTAACGCCTTTTTGAAAATAACAAAGAAAAACCAAATAAAGCAAGAGCAAATTGTTATCTATACATTATTATAATAAAATTGTAACTAAGTCGAATCTGTACATTAAATATTTTTTTGAAAATCTTATTGAAATAAACATTATTATCGATACAGAGTCCGAATCTATAGTTTTTAGAATTTTTGTCTGTCTGTCTGTCTGCCTGTTACCGCATCACGAGAAAACCACTAGACAGATTTTGATGAAATTTGGTATGATGATAGCTAGATATCCGGGTCAACATATAGGATACTTTTTAACGCGGGAAAATATCTCATTCCTGAGAAAAAAATACAAAAACTGCATTGTAAGTATACTAATGTGTAATACCTAAGAATTTTTTTTGGTCATTTGAACGCGGGCGCAGCCGCAGGCAATGCTAGTCTTACTATAAAGAACAAAAATATTGCTTCCATTCAAATAAACAGAAGCATTGATTGTTTCATTAAAATGTAATAGAGAGAAAATAAATAACGGCGTCCATTCCAATCTGAGTTTAATTGTAAATCAAATTGTCAGCGAAGAGGTACTTGACTTAAGATATTATTTCTTCGAGAATTACAGAATTCGTTTTGACTGGAACCTGTTTCGCGATCGCTAACAATTTATCCAAATTATTTTAGAAGCTCTTAGTATTTTCCAATGGATATTTATGGCCTGTTGAAGTTTCATTGTGCATTTATCTTGATGTGATGGAAGATTTTGTTATTATCAATGACTGACGTCTACGTTCTAGATTATTGTCATCGACTGAGACAGTCTTTTTATTTAATGTTTAATTTAATTACTTGCTATAGCGCTTATAAACTTTAATGATTTTTGTGGTTAAAATATGTACTGAGTTATTATTGTGTCGAAATATAAAAAGTTTTATGAAGTGCTTCGTATCTTACTAGTATTATAAATGTGAAAGTTTACATGGATGTTTGGATGCTTGTTACTTAATTACGGTAGAACGGCTGAGCGGATCTGAATGAAATTTGATAAAAAGATAGATTATAGTCCAAAATAGCACTTCAGTTACTTTTTATCTCGGAAAAATGTACGGTTTCCGTGGGATAGATTTGTTTTTGTTTTCCTAGAGGTTGACCCTAGTCGACTAACCCGAGGCTAGCACTTAAAAAAATAAACGAGTTGTAAAGAACTTACTATTATTTTTAAAAACTTATTATTATTTTTAAAAACAATTGTTATAGTTAATTAGACTTTTTACGCACTAACTCACCGATTAAATACAAAATCTGGCAAAATCTTTCATCTATGAAGTTAAAAAAATTCAGGTAGAAGAAAACAGGTATGTTTTTGCTGTTATAAGTAATTGTAAAATAAATAAATGTGAAGAGAGGTGAAAAGATATTTTCTCCAAGAACTGATCAATATTTTCAAAATTAAATTAAATTACTAGTCTTTACTCGAAACTTTGCTCGCGAAGTTTATTTATGCGTAAATGTTCTGCTCTTGAGGGCTGTAGCGTGTTGCGTGATGTTAGATAGCCTCTAACTTTCCTCAATAAATAGGCTATTACGCAAAGAGAATTTTTCTATACGAACAGGTAATTCTAGAGATTAGTGCGTTAAAATAAATAAAACAAACTTTTCACATTTTATATTACTGTCGATTGTTGGAAAAATCTAAACAATTTCTTTATATATAAAGGAAATAATATTACATTTTCTGTTAGTATACGTCATAATATATAGTATATGGTAATAGGTACAATCTACATATGTACGTCGTAAGGATATTGGGTATATCCAGTAAACGTATCCCAATTGTAAACAGTTACGGTTCAAACAACGTTAATTTACAAATACAAAATGTCCATATTCTATAAAAAATTACGAAAACAAAGAGAAAGCGCAGTTAATATTTAAATATGTTGGAAAATTATTTTACTGAGTATGAATAGAAAATAAAAAGAGCAATTAAAGTACTACACAAAAACAATCCACAACTAATCCTGGCAAATCATCCTTAACAGTTTGCTGGGGGTAATTTGAAAGTAATTGGCGTTCGCGATTTCACCCCTTATAATGGCTAGGATAAGTAATATTTTCCCTTGACCGTGATTAACAAACGTGTGTACTCACCACGTCGCGTACTTCAAATGTAATATCCCGCTGACAAACTCTGACAAGGCAATATCAACAGCTTAACTACTGATGTTTTGGTCCAGTGTTGTTTACTATCATTTCAGGTACTGTTTTCTAGTCAAAAGTTATGTGGATTAATCAACTAAATATAAGCTTTTAATGTTTGTTCTAACTCGAATAATAACAGGAAGTAACAAATTACTCCCCTAACATGTGTTTATCTTATCGTGTTGGTGGGTTCATTAGTATCCGGCAACCCAGCCGGGCGTGAAGCCAAGAAATGCACTGGGAGTCGGCCCACCTCGATAAGCGGTGTGCCATGCGGGCTGCTCCTGGTACTTCTCTGATAACAGAATGGACCGTTGCAGCAACCCCATCATGGTATGCGTAAATGCATTTTCCAACATTAAAAAAAGGAGGTAACAAATTAAAATGAAGCTAATTATTGCATTTCTTTACTAATCATCTATTCTAACACCAGATAGGGAAGACCTCAGGCTTGTAAAAATATATGGTAAAAAACTTAGCAGGGCTATGATATTTTCTTCTGCCAGTTTGGTTATGACCTATAGTACAGAGATACACTTTTCAACCGACTTCAAAAAGGAGGAGGTTCTCAATTCGCCTGTATGTTTTTTTTTTTTTTTATTATGTTTGTTACCTCAGAACTCCGTCATTTATTAACCGATTTGGACAATTTTTATTTTGTTTGAAAGGGTATACTTCCAGATTGGTCCCATTTAAATTTCAAAAAAAAATACCACCCCTAAGGGTGGAAAAACAACTAATGATGAATTTAACCTACTTCTAATTGTCATATTGACTTGAAACTTTGCAAGTATTTCTATTTCCGTTGATAGTACAGTGGTTCGGTGTTGTTGACCTGATCTGATGGCAAGGCCAGAAGGTGGATAGGTGGAACTCTTCAACGGCTAATAGTAGATACTTTGAGTTTGGGCTTATTTTGTTTGATTTGACAAGCCTAACAAGTTAGAATCCTTACTTTGCTACTATTGTCTACACTAAAAAGGGAAAAATAAAAACTTTTTAACAAAAAAATAAAAACCGACTTCAAACAAAAGCACTAAAAAGTGAAAAATAACTGATTGGTAGTTTTCATTTACTATACATACCTAATCAAATATTTTCGAAGTCGGTGTGCTTTGCTTTGTATGGGCTGGGACCGATTTCAAAAATATTTGATTAGGTATGTATTTAATAGGTAGGCTTTAATTACTTAGCCAAAGCACACCGACTTCGAAAATATTTGATTAGGTATGTATAGTAAATGAAAACTACCAATCAGTTATTTTTCACTTTTTAGTGCTTTTGTTTGAAGTCGGTTTTTATTTTTTTGTTAAAAAGTTTTTATTTTTTCATTCGTGAATTGGAGTCCGTATCTTCTCTCGTAGCAACCAGCTACGCACACACTTCTACGCTACGACTGTCGTAGCAAAAGTGGTATCAATGAATTGAATAATTTAATTGATTTTTATTTATATAGCGTGTCTTTAATAAATATTATCTCTTATTTGAAGATATCAACGTACTCGTATATATACGAAGTCGAATAAAACCATTAAAGCCAATTAAACACTATGGAATCCATTTCTAGCTAAGCCATAATGTCAGAGAGTGTGAATTGGAAATTCGCTTCGTGAGAATGTTTGTATTGACATCACAAACGTTTCGAAGAACAAGTAGCAAATTGCCTTTGGCATTCACTTGCTAAGACGATTTTCTCATCTCGCTTTTCACATTATAAAACAAAACATGTTGATAAATTGATCGCAATATCGTTTAAATTGTTAGAAATCGCAAGTGTAACTGAAAGTAAGCATATCATACAAAATGAATGCACAGCCAACAATATTTTAAGATATGAATATCTAATAGGTAAATATGTATTTTACGTATCGAAATATATTAGATTTTTTTTCCAGCTTATTGCCGTTCACTGCTTGAGCCTCCCCCATAGAAGGCCAACCATCCCAATCATGGGCAGCCCACATCAATTCTGTACCTGCTACCTTTTTCAAGTCGTCCACTGTGCCGCAGAGCGCACATAACATATATATATATATATATATATATATATATATATATATATATATATATATATATTAGCGATTAAATATTGTCCATAATATACATACTAATAAATGAAGCCATTATTAAAGCAAAATTATAGCGTTCAAACGGATAAATCGAAACGGCTTGAAATGATTAAATTCTGAATCTGAGTACTTGTGATAAGTAAATTAATTTGAACGATCTTCACTGTGGTTTAGGGTCAGAGGACATTTTTAGGATTTCCAGTTATACTTATATATCCTTTCCAAGACTGATATTCGAACCTTTGTTAGCTGATGTGACATGCGGTGACGTCGGTTATTTAACGAATTTTAATAAAATTACTTTTTACGTACTCCGAATATGTGGTCTTAATTAAATACTATATAGACTTATTTACGTTTTTAAAATGTTTGATTAATTGTTTTAAAGGTTGAAAGTTTCATATATTACATTGGAGTTTGAAATAAAAGTTTTGTAAAAAGTTCAGTGATAAAGGTTTTATTAAGGATTTATTTACATAATATGTTTACATTTTGTTTAGTGTTTTAGTTATTTTAACCAAAATTAAATGTAATATACTATTTTCAAAACAAATTAAGGAAACAACTATAAAGCTTTTCGTTCAGAAACCTTAATATGAAAACTATCCTTTTTAGGAGCTTTTATAAAAATTTGATATTCAATAACGAGAAAATTGAATTCATAAATGTGAAGATAGAAATCAGGTATGTATAAGTTAAGATTAGGTTAATTGTGAGATTCCATAGTGATGATGATGTTCTCCTAGCCGATTCCGGCTACGGCGGCCAATCTCATTGAGACTAGCCAACTGCGCAGGAGATATTATAGTGCACAAGTGTACGCGCCGACACAAGGGCACTCTCTATTCCTGTCACTCTCATACTCTGGTGGGACGAATGCTCGACACGACCAGTGAGAGTTAAGGCGCAGGACCGACGGCTTTACGTGCTCTCCGAGGCACGGGGGTGAAACACCGCCAACTTCCCAACTCCGGGCGGTTACTGAGACTTACTATACAGAAAGACTCAATAACTAAACTTGGCCCGACCCGGGACTCGAACCCAGGACCTCCGAGTGTGCAGCCGTACATGCTAGCCACTACACCACCGAGGCAGTTATTCCATAGTAACCTACTACTAAATATCTAGTCTAGAAAATAAAAACAAAAACTTGAAATAAAAAAATAATAAAAGAACAAATTATAAATAATTTAAATTAAAAACAAATTTGAGACGAAAACGAGACTTTTAATCAGATAATTTTTAAACACAACAAGTTACAGAATATTATCAAAACGCATTATCATAACAGCAAACTTTAACTCGCCTATCAACAATATTTAAATTATTATTTAGTTTTTACTTTTCATTGCAATTTAGTTTACGCGACCCAAGCTGTTGAATGTAGCGTACAATTACGAAGAATTTTAGCACGTGCTCCTTACGTGACAGTGCAGAATGAAACTAATGGTTTTTGTATGGAATATATCTAATATTTGAGTGAAACGAGTTGTATAATATGTTATTGTTATGATTAGTGAACGAAATCTTTCATTTATCCACAATTAAATGTAATTATTATAGGTTAGTGTCTTTGTTCAGCGAGTGGAGACGGCCTTATCGACTGGGCGGCGCCGGCCGCGCGCGTTCGGCCGAACTCGGCGTCGCGACGCTCGCCCTCTCTCGGCAGCTTTCGGCGGCACTCGGAACTTACCACTGTAAATTTAAGGGCTGCCTTACCGGTTTTCCAACTAACTCACACTAGCTTTTATAAAATTATATGCTCCAATAAAATATTTATATCATAGATGAATTTTTAAATCTCATTTGATGTTACTGGAATAAAATAAGGGGGAGGTAAAAGAAAATATTTAAAACGCTTAACTCGATACGTGAGAACAGAGCGTGTCAAAGTCAAAGCGGTCGTTGTGGCACAGTGAAAAGTAAAATTACGGGCAATTGTCGTCTCGCAAAAAGACAGTAGCAATTTCCCTTAGCCGACAACCCTTTGCGAGGCTCCGGACACATGGCGGTAGGGTGGCGCGGGGGTGCGGCGCGGGGCACGCGCGCCCGGGCCGCCCCTCCTCAGTGGCGGCCTGCAGTGCCGAACGCGCGTGTCGTCCGACGCTCGCGCCCCGCGCACCTAATCCGCTCATTTAGCTAGCGACGCCGCACACGGCGGCCAGCGGCCCGGCCGACGCACCAGCCGGGCCGGCCCGACCTGATCACCCGCATGTGACTGCCAAAATGATCGTACTCATTGTTTACGTTAACGCTAGTTGATACGGGAGGCCGACGCTGGCATGCTAATGTGAGTATCCGAATCGATAGCGATTCCGAATATAAAATGTAAAATGACGAGACGTAGCGATGATACCATACACGTTGCGTACGATAGCTCCTGCAATGCGACAAGGTAGAACGCGTGCCGTAGTTTTCATACATAATTGAGGTCCGGCGCGCGTTCCGTAGACTGTCTGGTTCTGTCGGTGATGTGTGGAATTGTCAACAGTCGGACTGTTTGGCGTGGCGTTACGTGGATTGCGAGGCGGCCGGTGAGCTCGCGGGGGGTACGCGCGCGGGCTGTGGACGCGCGGGCTGGCTTGGCGCCATGCGGTAGCGCGGTGCCTCGGCCGAGCGGCGGGCGGGCACTCGTGCGCTCTCGGCTATGTGCCCCCTTTGCGCTACATTGTAAGTATTTTATCTATGTCACTTATTATCAATGAAATTTTCAACAAAGAGTTAAAATGCATAATAACATTTTATTTACAACATTTATGTAGGTAACTAACCAAGCAATTCAAAATACATATAAATTATATATACACATATATCAGAAATACATTTTTAATATTTTTTTAGTATATAAAATATAAATAAAGCTTACGTTTGAATACACTGAAAGTACGATGCGTAAATGTATCTAAAATTGATGATTTAACGAACAAGTAAGTTAAATGTTTGTGTTATAAATACAACAAAAAAGCTTTAACAGTCCGGAAGTAAGCAAATAACTTGTATCGTAGGAAGAACATTTTGAGAAAGTTTGTCTTTGACTTATAACATAGATTATAAAAAAGTTACTAATTTATTTCTATTAAGCTTCTTGTGCACACTTAAAATTGATATTCATTTTTTTAATACAACACATTTCACCTTTAACTTTACCACATATCACATATCTTACTACTTAATGTATGACGAATATAATTTACCTTATACAAGACTCAAACCCACTACAAGGAAGCGTATAAACAACCACTGTGTCACACGATCGTCTAGAATACTTTTAAATGGAAAATACCCCAGTACAACGCCCTACAAATTATGCATGGCTCATTAATTACGCTCTTGTAAATTCACTACAATATTTTCCTTAAGGCTCTACACGGTATTATTCCGAAGTAATATAACTGCAATCGAACCGAGTATAAAGTGAACGGGAAAGAAAAGATATGGATAGTTATTATTTAATAAAATATTTGGCGCTTTGTTTAAAATAAATTAGTTATATATTGTGTTTTCTTTTATTTTTAAAATGTATGTACGTTTATGTTGTTTTAAGTTGTTTTTTTTTTGGTTCTAAATGATGTATAAAACGTCGAAATTCAACAATAATATATGGCAATATTAAAAACAAAATTTTATTACTTGAAAAATTTAATTGTGTATAAAAAAATGTAAATTTAAAATGGTACAGAATTATTATACAATTCAAACTGAAAACGTTATCAGTCCATCAGTTATACTCTTAATAGAACAATTACTTAAATGAATAATAGAATTTATAAGCCAACTTTTCAATTTCGTTTTAATTAACTATGTTGAAAGTAAATTGAAAACTTTATTATATTATTCTAACGTATTTTTAGTAAATGATTAATCTATGAAATGGCCATTAAAATTTATTTTGCTATTATAGCTTAAAAGAGGTTACAATAATACGTTATTAATAATACAAATATACATCTATCTATACATAATATAATAAAATAGTAACATAGCGAAATCGATGTGCGCGTTTCACGCAAAAAGTACTGAACCAATTTCAACTAAATTTTGTGTAGTGATAACTTATTACTTGGGTCAACATTTAGAATAACTTTTACTACAGGCAAATCTTTCATTGCCACGGGAAAATAAATTGATTAATTCTATCTAGTATAGATATAGAGTTCTATCGAGTCGTTCTTAGAAATGTACATGTCTAACGCTGGATAAACTTTAAGAGATACATAAAAACAATGTACTAAAAAATTGTAGGACGCAAGTCACTAGTATGTATGCATATAAGAGTAGATTGACAGAATCTATTTTGAAATCGTGTAGAAATACTACAATAATCATCCATTTCCTTATTTATTTACATAAGATTAAATTTACATGGAAGTTTAGCAGAACACTAAACTTTGATATCTATACATACTGATAAAAAAAGCTTCATAGAAGTCCTTAAAAGCCGCAGTAAAATTCTCTAAACAACTAGAATTACATGCAAGCAAACAGTATATTTCATTATTACCATATAATAAATATAACTTAATATAAAATGGTAATAAGTGGTAGAAACCACCCTTACCACTGTATTTTACTCTTTGACTATATTTTATTATTGGGCTAAAATTATAAATGCAAGTTTTATGTGTGTCTGTTACTTTTTTAAGTTCAAAGGTCTCAATTGGTATCAAATTTAGTACATAAGCTATGACCTGATGTAACATATAGGCTACTATCAGTCGAAGGTAAGTCTTAGTAACTTAATAATTTTTATTATAATCACATTGCGATTTACGGTTGTTTCTATATTTACAGTTTTAAAGATAGTCCATAAATAAAAAGAAACATCAATACACTTCTTGTATGAAAAACCTTACTATTTTTTGCTTGTTCTGATAATACATAACATATTTACTATTATAGATTAGGTACTCATCTAACTTTAATTTTATAAATGTGAAAGCTTGAATGTTTGGATGGATTTGTTACTCAATCACGCCAGAACGGCTGAACGGATCTCGATGAAATTTGGCACAGAGATAAATCTGGAAATCGGTCTGGAATAGTATGGAATAGTATAGTATCATAGGCTACTTTTATCTAGGAAAACTGTACGGTTCCTGTGGGATAGATTTGTTTTGTTTATCTAGAGGCGAAACCGAGCAAAGTAAGAATGAGATAGTGAAGAATAAATATAATTAAAATTCTCTTTTCAATAACATCCATATCCATATTTAATATTATAAATGTGAAAGTGTGTTTGTTTGTTTTTCCTTCTTTCACGTCGAAACAGCTTGGTGGATTGGCGTGATTTTTTGTGTGGGGGTAGTTAGAGGGCTGGAGACTGGAGAGTCACATAGGCTACTTTTTACCGCAGAACATTATCTCTTTCCTACGGGAAAACACGCTATAATACAATCCAAAATTATATATATGATCAGAATTACTTGAAACTTGGTATAAATGCTCTTCAATACAATTAATTAAATACATGATTCAGCATTTTTCAAAACTCATACCATAAGGGGGTAAAATAGCGGATGATAGTTTGTATGAAACCTATCATTTTAGAGTTTTTTTTTGTACTTTTAGAGCGTGCAAAGCCGCGGGTTCTGCTAGTATGATAATATATCAAAAAATTAAACTGAAACGATGTTCGTTGAAGCGCATCACTTGAGAACGGCTTGACTGATTTGGGTAATTTCTGTTTAAACCGTTCGTAGTAAGTATTTCGAATAATGTTTAAGCAAAAAATAATCGATAAGTGGCCCGGAAAATTAGAAAATTTGTGAAAATAATTTTTGTATTAACTCAAATATCGCAAACTTAGAATTTGGACAACAAACCATCTAACGGGTTTTATTTAACTAGTTTAAAATAAATTAATAAAATGTGTTATTTTTTAATATAAATTAGAAGATTGATTAGTGTGTTCTATCCTTTCCTAATATCTCTACAATGCTTTATTTTTACTACGCATCTAAGTATTTTTGTCAGTGCTTTTATAGTAATTTTATGTTGTGTATGTATTGTGGATTGTGAACTCGACCAATTAAAATGAATGTTAGCTACGTTTTTAATTCAGCCTGTTAACTGTACAATAAAAATGCCCCATTGAGATCCTGCCTTCTATAGCCTGTTTCAGGTTATGCGCAACTTGTTCAAGGCAATAATTATTTTTTTTATTAAAAAAAGTACATATACGTCAAATTTGCTCTCTTAATTGCTTTTCTTTTAAAGTATATATTTATCTATATTTATCATTATCTATAATATCTATTCGTTATAACTCTTGAACTAAAAATTAAAAATACCGACACAGTAACCTATTCATTGAGGCCCTAACAATGAACCTAAATATGATATCTCAGTATTATTTTAGTAAAGACTTGGGTATCTTGCAAATTCCAGTGTTGCTGCAGCATCAGACCTAGACAACCATATCATTGCAATGTCTTTAAAGTAATGGGATACCAAGTTTTGAACCAATTTGGAGGAAGTTGTACATATTCTCATACCATCTAGAAAATAGATAATAGCCTGTAAACGGGTGAACAGATTTTTCTTTATTCATAGCTAAGAAGATTTTTACAGATACACACGTTAAACTCATAACTCCCCTCTTTTGCGTCATGGAAAAAACAGTAAACTCAAAAATCGTTATCCCCACGTATACAAAAACTATTCCTACATATAAATTTTCCAAATAATCTGAATAATATTTACTATACAGTTTCACTGCATTAGTTTATTATTTATATAGATACATTAGATTATAGAAATATAAATATTTTATTCTAATAATAATCGAAAATTTTAATTTTTGACGACACGTTTGGCTCAGTTAGTGACCCTACATGCTGCGCCAGCGGTCGCGAGTTCGAGTCCCGCTGGGGTCATCATTCATTTGTGTGATGAGCATGAATGTTTGTACTCCAGTCATAGGTGTTTATATTTATAATATGTATGTATTTAAAGTTATATATGTATAATGTATCAACTATCTGGTATCCAAACACAAGCCTCGTAGCTTACCATGGAACTATGTGGTGTTGTGTGTTAATGTCCTGATATATTAATTTATTTATTTAAGCGAAAGTGCCTTTTCCACTACACACTTTGCTAATTTCTACACCTAAAAGTTGCCTGGAAGAAATCATTGTTTTAGCGATAATCCCGTCTATGTATTGTTATTTTGTCTTCTTTATGTGTATACAATAAATAGTTTTTATTATTATTACTTATATGTAATATTAGCATATGTTTCCGAATTTAAACTGAAATGTGTTGATTCGCTGCATCAGCCATGAAGTAAAAAATATATTAACAATTTTTTGCATTTATTACATACTAGCTGACCCGAGATACAGCGTCCTGACTAAGTTGCAAATGAGTTCAAACAAAAATCCTCTGGATATTCAAAGCAATTTTAGTTTTTTTCTAAATTTCCCAATTTTTCGGGGCATTTTCCCTTAAAAACAATATTCAGACTACTATGAACATAAAAAAAATATCCAAATCGGTCCAGCATTTACAAATGAGCAGTATTTATTTTATTTATATAGATAGCAGTTGCGGAGGGTGACATTTTAGCAGAGGTAAGCCGTTCCAAAAATATACAATTTTTATATACGTATTAATGCAAAAAGAAATAAAACTATTATATATATATATATATATATATATATATATATATATATATATATATATATATATATATATATATATATATATATATATATATATATATATATATAAAAGAACATTAAGGTAAGGCAAAATAATTTTAAGGTAAGACGTCTTGTATGGATAGATAGTAATATGATTCGAAAAATGTTTTACACGTCAAAAGAAATGAGTAAATGAGAATATCTACTTATGAAGGAACAAACTAAATTTTGAATTTATATAGAAGAAGACTCTCCAATTCAATTGTAAAACAAAGTCGAACCTTACAAAAGTGAGTAAGATTGCTTTTCCAACAGTTTCTACACCAATACTATGAACACCCGCAGTTTCGCCCGCATAGAACTCACGTATTCAATAGAAAATTAAACACTGGTATACTATATAGAATAAGCAATTTGATAATAAGAAATCTATATACTATTTCAAGCTATCTATTATGTTTCTCGATAGATTCATTAAAATTAGATTGGAAAATTGTTTTCTATGAATCTGATATACAATTACGAGATTTGAACTGAAAAGGTAGACTGACTTTAAAATTACTTTTAATGAAATAAAATCACCTCTAGGGATGAGAATGATGAGGTGTTTATGAAACAATTCTGAAGGTATAGCTTATTCAATAAAAAAATTTTAAACCGATTCACAGTAAGCTAAAACACGTAAAATTTACTAAAAGATATACATATACCTGAGTTGAGCAAGTTTCCTTTCTCTTTGAGATCGGTTAAAATGTTGGTCAGGTCACACTATTTGTGTTATTGTGGGCATTATTAATAGTTACTAGCGACTTAACATCGTCGTCCGTCATAGTACGTCCAAAGGATATTTTTTTGCATCAGTAACCTTTGCATTCATATACAGAATAACCCACCAGAGTCTTATCACAATCAATGGCTTAGGAAGAACGTACTATATACGTACACATAGAGGACAAACATACGAATATTTATTTTTATTTATATACAGATGGATAGATACAGCGGTCGTTGAATATCCTTATTGTTTCTGACTGTATCATCAGACTTATTATTTAATACTAATTTAGGCATAAGGAAGGATAGGCATATTACGTGTACGAACCTAGATGGATAAATTTATTAAAAAACTAGCAGAACCCGTGGCTTCTCTAAAAAGTTAATTTCGTACAAATTTTCATTCCGTATTTTACCCCGTTATAGGATGAATTTTATAAAATGCTAAAACACGTATTTATATTTAAGAGTATATATACCAAGTTTCAAGTAATTCTGAAAATAAATATTTTTTTTGGATTGTATTAAAGCGTGTTTTTCCGTGCGAACTAAGTAATCTCCCGCGATAAAATGTAGCCTATGTCACTCTCCAGGCAAAAAATCACGCCAATCCGTTACTCCGTTTCGACGTGAAAAAAGGGCAAACAAACAAACAAACACAATTTCACATTTATAATATTAGTGTGAATGTAGCAATATAAATAAGTAATAATATAATTAAGTGATACTAATTTATTTTAATAGCATTTAATTGCGAAGTTCATAATATTTAAATAGATTGCTCGCCGCATGCTGCATGGTTATCAATAAACTAACAGAACGTATTTTTAAAGCACCGTTCAATTTGAAATGAATTTTGTTAAAAACCTCTTCAAATATTTGGCTTTGAAATATATTATGGGAATATTATTTTATGGTAAAAAAAAGTTTTTTTTAATTTTTCTAGCTATACAACCTTTGAAAGAAAAAATATATCAGTGAATTACTAAAAATATACCTAGATCTCCTAAAAAAGTCTAGATAAAATGATGCATATATGTGCTACTATAATATACGTATAATATATTGAATGATCAGAAGAAAGCGTCTTGTAATCCCCAATTTAGTTAATCAAAGAAAAACACACTCATACAGCAAAAACAATATAAAAAATATTTCATATTATAATATAAAAAAATAATAACGTCAACAAATAACTTTCATGTTTACTATAACAACAAAGATACGAATTGATTTTGCATCCACTGAAATTGCTTACCTCTTGTATAAATTGTGTAACAATCGCGTGTTCTCTCATTTCCTTTATTGAGGAACTTCTGATGGTTATTACTTGATATGAACAGGGCCCATATTTTTATTTGCCTTTTCATCTTACCGATATAACAAGTCTCCAGAAATAGAGTTTCATTAAAATATCTAATTATCCAAATAAATAAAAAATGTTTTATTATACGTAGTACTTTATGTACAACAAATTATATGCATATGTATATATTTATATTATTATTTATTTTTAAATACTAAGTTCTAGGTTATCTGTAATGGGTGGAACATATTTATTTCATTTACCTTAGGAATATTTAAATCCCTAAATGACTATATATAATACTTGATTGCTTAATTCCCCATACAAATGTTCATCCCCAATATCACGGGATGATTTTTGGACTAAAAAGTCCTATGTCTTTCCCAGGACCTCAAACTATCTTCTTACGAAATTTCACCTAATTCGGTACAGTAGATCCCAAGATTACCCCCTAAAACGTCACAAACTCACAAACTACCTCTTTATAATATTAATATAGATACAATATATGATGTATTTAAATAAAATATTCCATCATTATTATTCCTTCAGTATTTCGTGTCATCCAAATAGCTTGTTAATATTATAAATAAATTTGTTTTGTTTTAACAAGTACAAAGACCGGAATGGTTCTTAGTTATTAATGGATCCGGTAAGTCTGTCGCAGGACTACCTTTGCCTACGGAGTCTCCTATTACACAGTGTGTTTCTAAAAAAATCAAAACAAGATCAAGATATCAGGAGGGATCAAGTTTCTTTTTAACTAACATACTCTGTATGAAATAAATAAGTTAATAAAAAATGTATAAATAAATTCACGTATGTCTAATTCAGATTTACTCAACATAAATCCTCTTACGAACTTCTTTTACATAAACCTTTAGATTCCACTAAAACTTTGATGCTTGATCATGAAATAGCTAATCCTTTTTACGCGTGCATACAAAACCATTTTTAAGCTTGAATGAAAAGTTTAGTAAAAAAACCAGAGAGTCGAGTCGGAGTTGAAAAAGAAAGAAAAGTTTCACCTCTAAATGAATGTAAACTATGGTACGTGAACATTTATAAATATGTAGTAAATATAAATAATACGCAGGATATTATATTGATTTGTAATAAATAATATTAGCTTAAAGCAAATTAAAATAGTCTACAGTAACTTTTTACTCTTGGTTGTATAAAATGATGATTCTTTCACAGTTTGATGACACTTTTGAGATGATTCAATAAATGAAACAAAAACAGACTTAATGGCCTCGCTAAATGAATTTTGGATCTCCTTATTCTTTTACTGATAATGTGGGAGAAATGTTTGACAGTGCCAGCCAGACATGATGCTACTAAGCTTGGACCTTATAAGATTTTTTTTATAACTACTAACACATGATATATTTACAACAATAAATTAAATTACAAATATACATAATTATATATACCAAAAACAAATGTACACTTAATTATAATTGGCAAGAATACTAGCCGCATTCCTCAGCTGAATGGCAATGCCGTTTTTTTTGACGGAAAACGAGCCAGCTCTTCTATCACCGGTAGAGACGACATGACGAAGAAAGTGCTTAACACTTTAACTCCGTAAGCCAAGAGTTTCTACAGCAAATAGTTTAAAAGCATAATTTTAATTAAGGGAATCGCATTTACATAGAAAATAAATAAAAATTATGGCCTATATCTACATAAAGGACGTTCTTACGAAAAAAATTATCTTACATTTCACCTTCAGTCAACAAAGTCAAAAGTTATCATTGAACCACGCTGCTGTCGTTTAGATGTACGCGATCTTTTCATATTCATAGCATCTAGGCCACGACCCTCTTAAGAACGATTCTTTAGAAGTTTTTCCGAAATTTTGCACTCGCGAACTATAAACTGGTTATAAAATCAGTAATAACGTTGGTTTAATAAACTGCACCATTTGTGAGGCATTTTCTAACACTGTAGGTTCGTTTTCCTTTTTCACAGTGAAACGAAAGACATGGGCGCATTTGTCTGAAAAGAGAACGCGCTTTGGAAGCAATTATGACATACTTCCTAAATGTTGTGGAACTGTATCTAGTACAAAGTTTTTAGGCAACTTACATAAAATGCTTTTATATAATCCCCTAAAACCAGCATTCGTGAATTTCTAAAGATACATATCCAGTGCCATATATGTACATACTTTGGTAATATCATCTTATTTTAAGTAAAAGAAAGTATACCCACGATATTGTAGTACCTGACGCTTGAAATCAATTGTTTGAACATTTCTATTACTGTACTATTCTAGACTATATAATGACACCATTGTTTTATATTTAGTGATGATGAGGTGAAAATAGTTTTAGTATTGATTGAGCCAGAAATTGTTGGATAGTAACAGAATTTAGGCAAAAATGTTTATTTTTTAACGCTATTATTTTTATCAAAGCTGTTTATGAATGCAAATAAAAAGGGGAATAGATGATAAAATGATAAAAATAAGGAATTTTTATCATTTTTAGTACGAGATCAGGTCATAGTCCATCACGCTGCCCAAGTGCGGGTGAGCGGAGTACACATGTCTTTCGAAAACTTGCTAGGTTTTCTCAGATATGCAGATCCTCACGATGTTTTCCGTTACGTTCATGTGGTAATCATGTTGGAAATGATTCGAACATATTAGAGGTGCCAGACTCGGGATTTGATCCCGCTTCACTTGGTTTACTGGGCAACTGCTGCCTTGAAAAAAAAAAATTATTAAAACTCGTCGTAATTTTAATGAAATCAAGTGGCGTCCACGTTGATATTATGGATATAAAAGTTCGCAAAGGTAGGTAAAAATCTTTCTTCCAATTATGACGTAATTTATTCCAATTTTCTGAACCACTGGGGAGTATTATGTAAGAACGACATAAAAATGATAATAAGTTCTTAATTTAGAGACAATCAGCTTTAATATTTTAAATTAAACATTTGCATAATTGACTTAGAGAGGCTTTATAATGTAAGTGTTGTACATTGATTACTTGCAGATTACGTACAGTTTGAGCCATAAGATGATAAAGATGAATTAACAACTACCAATTTAAAGAGGTAGAAGTGTAGTATCTTGTGATTTACTGTAGACTAGTTTTTCGTATCGCTCAGGTACATACTACATACCATATATTTTTAAGTATTAGTATATAATCTATAACATAAAAAACTTTATGTCACTTACTATCTATTCGGTATAATGGTCGGAAAAACCAGTAAAATATAAACACATTCTCGTATTTCTAAAACATAGATAAATATTTTATTAATAGATTATTAATTGCTGTATTCATATACCAAATATTCACATAATTTATTTTATGGATACCATAAAAAATGCTTTTAATGAATTTTAATATAGTAGGTAATGTATATAATTATCTATACTAATATTATAAAGAGTTAAAGTTGTGAGTTTGTCTTGTGAGTTTGTAAGGTTGTAGGGGGTAATCTCTGGATCTACTAAACCGATTTAGATGAAATTTGGTGAGAAGATAGTTTGGGACCCTGGAAAGGACATGGAATACTTTTTATTCCAGAAATCATCCCTTAAGAGGGTGAAAATGGGGATGGAAATTTGTATTGGGAATCAACTTAGGGCCGAACCCGAGCGAAGAGAGGGTGATTCGCTAGTCTTTTTATAAAATCAAATGAAACGAAATCTTAGCAGAATCCCTATTAATAAGTAATATTTTCTCACAAAACTGTAAGAGTTTATTGAACATTAATAAAAATTTCATACTGATTAGTTTAAATTCGAATTGAAATTATAATTTGAATACGTTATTATTCATCAAGCGAAGATTATTTTCTTTATTTTCGTCGTTTTAAATTATATTACAGTAAACATTTGATATAACAATTTAAAAACTAAAAACTTTGCAAAACTAAAAAAAGTAGGTGAATATTTAATATTTAGAATAAATCCCAGATATAAATGCACAATTCAAAACAATCTCTTGTTAAGTAATCTTACGAAAAGATACGAGTAACAGCTCTTATATATATATATATATATATATATATATATATATATATATATATATATATATATATATATATATATATATATATATATATATATATATATATATATATATAATCGTAAGACGTAATTTTATTGACTCTCAGATAACTATATCTAAAGTCGAGATGAAGGTGAAAAGCCCTTACTAGATTGGGTCGGTTTTGGGTTAGAAGTAATTTAATAAATATTCAAATGTAAAGACCGAATTGGCACAAGGATGTATATTTTCGTATATTTGAACTTCGTTTAATTTAAATTTGTTAATTTTATACAAGTAAATAACGTTTTTAACTCGAGTTCATTATATTTTTGACAAATGTTATCAATTATTTATTCTAATAATACTTTTTATCTTTCTTTTTATTTAAAATTATTTCTTCTTTGGCTTTGGCTTTTGGTAGTAAATCGGCCTGTTTAAATGCGAAAGTATGTATATTTGTTACTCTTTCACGCTAAACCGGCTTGATGAATTTGGATGAAATGTACACAGATAGATAGATGAAATTTAGTAAGCAGATAATCCGGAATAACTTATTGGGCAAAAATTTGCTACTTGGGAATGCAAGCAAAGCCAGGGTAAGTCACTAGTAAATGAATAAAAACAATCTATTATGCTGCAACAAAATGAAGAAAATTTACTTGTTTTATTCTTATTTATTTACTTCTAAAATTTCACTGCGCTAATAAGTGCAATTAGCAGACTTAATGCCAGAGGCGTTTCTCCCAGTCGACCCAAGGCTAAAAAATGTTGCGTAGCGACCTGAAGTAAGAGTACTAAGTATATGATAGAATTCTACAAAATTATTAGTATGCTTGCGTTTTGATGTGACATAGAAAGTGCTATGAATTTATTCATCAAAATAAATTTTGTTGAGAATTCCCATTAATACAGGAGGCTAAAACAAGATCTACATTGGTATTATAAAGAGGAAAGATTTGTATTTTTGTATGTTTGTAACTAATAAACTCAAAAACTACTAGACCGATTTAGATGAAATTTGGTTAGGAGATAGTTGGAGACCTTGGAAAGGACATAGGATATTTTAATACCAGAAATCATCCCTTAAGGGGGTAAAAATGGGGATGAAAGTTTGTATGAGGAATCAATCAATCGAAAATAAATATATATTGAAGAATAGTTTTAAAAATTGTATTGAATTATTAACAAATGTTTACGTCATAAAAAATTACCGATAGTAAAACGTCCACTCAATATACTACATATTCATATTCACTCAATAAAACCTATCATGGGAATAGAATACTACCCAAATATGCCTTTGGAAACTTGGTAAGTTACTGAAACATGTTTGATTGAATTAGGAATTAATACCGGAAACAGTCATTACCCGCGAGGATGCTTGGAAATAGCAGTTCCGATCCGGAAATCGTCAACCTCTAAGCGGATGTATCGTTCAGTCAGTACAAACAGCTAAATAAGTTACCGATTAAATTAATTAAGCGAATCTAATTGATGCTGTTGAAGAATTTGTAGATAACTCGTATCGTGATTTATTATGTAAGATAAATCATTTTCATCATTTTTCATGTTAAGACCTTTTTATGTTAAAATAAGGAAATATTAAATTATATTATTTATGGATGTTTGAAATTTGTTTTAAATAAATTTTTTTTTCTGTTGAAATAATAACTTGCTACTTAGCCAATTAATTAATTTATACATATTATAATAAAATTCTGAGACGAATTTGTACAATATTTTTTGGTAAATCTTATAAAAATAGTAATTATTATCAATACAGTGGCCAAATCTATAGTTTTTAGAATTTTTGTCTATATGTCTGTCTAGAAACGCAACACTAGAAAACCACTGGACAGATTTTGATGAAATTTTGTATGATGATAGCTTATCCATGTCAATGTATAGGATACTTATTACTGCGGGAAAATATATCAATCCTGAGGAATCTTTACTAAACATTAAAACGTAACTAGGGAGGAACCAGAGCAGAGCGAGAGTGAGTCGCTAGGTTTAGTAAATAAATTCAATTAC
Source organism: Brenthis hecate (assembly GCA_951806755.1). Taxonomy (NCBI): domain Eukaryota; kingdom Metazoa; phylum Arthropoda; class Insecta; order Lepidoptera; family Nymphalidae; genus Brenthis; species Brenthis hecate. The sequence goes on along the minus strand of OX638277.1, from coordinate 4,831,797 downwards.
TATTTACATGTAAATTGGGCCTCTGGAAGATCATTTATGCTGTGTGGTAAGGTCACTGAATTCTCGATACAGACTAACAATTCTGAATGGAGAAATGATAATATGATATGTAATACATACGTTCTTAGATATACCCACTCTAATTCACATATTAAACGAAACAACATTATAAATAAAACTACTTTTTCATTTTGTTTTTTGCTTCAAATACTTTAAAACAAACATGGCCATGGAAGATAGCAAAAAGCAAAAATGATCCTGTGGAAAAAATCGAAAAAATACTAATTTTGTTTAAATAGCTATGTACACATTTTAACTACGTATAACTTATTATTTCCGAAGAATTTACGAAGCATTTTTCTATTATAAATATATAAAAATGTAATATAAAAATATAATATTTAAACACCTTCTATATAAACGGTTGGTTAGGCCTGACTCAGAGTTTCTACTCCACTGCACAAAAGGCGTCATGGCGTGGCGAGATCAGCTAAATTCACTTACGTGTTTACGTTCATTTTTACACTCGAATTCGTTTGCATTTCCAAGTATATTTGCGACTTTTTGACCCTTAATTTACTTCTTCAAATATCTCTGTTTACTGCAAAATATAGATTGTCTTAATTAAAATAATGTGATTTTAAAATTTTACACATTAATACATTCAATATGGTGCAGAGTTTCTTAGAGTAGTAAAATCTATTATTTCGTATAGTAGTAAAAGCTATTTTTTAGCATTGAACTAAGAATAAAACAATATTTTCGGATTTAATTCGATTTTTGGTCCCGACGTTTAGAATGCTGAGAATTGGGAAAGACAGTCTCTAAAATCGGGTAAGATACTTTTATCTAAAATTTCAAATATGCGCGTAAATCTAAGCAAGTGTATGGAACTTTTCTTGTTAGATGAGAAAATTTTTATTTGTTCACCAAAAGAAAACTGTTAGTTGAACAACAACATTCTAAGTAAAATGCCATATTTAAGAAACAACAAGCTATGTTTTATACTTATAACACAATTACATAACTTTTGTCTTTATACAAAGATAATATACAACGACGTCAAACGTTATTCTCTCAGACAATCGTGGTTTCCGTTCAATAACAAGTCACAAAAGACCAAAAGTTGTTTTTCGGAGAACTAAAATTAAAAGGGTTTTTCGAATATAAAAAGCTTATGCTTTAAATTTAAATAGAAATGTCATTAACTTTACGAATTTTCTTCTAAAAATATCACTGTATATGTAATCTTATTCTCTACTTTCTTATACTATACTAATACACAAGCGATACTTTTACATACAAACTTTTATCGCCATTTTCACCCCTTTAAGGGATGATTTTCGAGATAAAAACTATTCTATGTCCTTTCTAGGGTCTCAAACTATCTTCTTAATAAATTTTATCTAAATCGGTTCAGAAGTTTTGGAGCTTATTCGGTACAAACAAAGAAACACAAAAATCTTTTCTCTTTATAATATTAGTATAGATAAAGTGAAGAGTTTGTTTTGTGTTTTTTTTTGTCACACAAAAGTCCTACTCTTAGGATCAAGAACAATATTATTTAATCATAAATTATGAAAAAGCTAGTAAATAATATAAAAACTAGTGGGTCACCCTCTCTTCGCTCGGGTTCGCCTCTAGGAAAAACAAAGACAAATCTATCCCTCGGGAACTGTATATTTTTCCGGGATAAAAAGTAGCCTATGTGTTATTTCAGACTATAATCTATATTTGTGTCAAATTTCATCCAGATCCGTTGAGCCGTTCTGGCATGAAAGAGTGACAAACATACAACCATACATATACTTTTATTATTAGATTGTATACGACGTACATAATAATTATATTGCGTGACTGGTTTTCTCTTCCCTTAAATATATTTCTTTAATGATATAGCAAGAAAACTACTTTGTTATTATCTTAGATATTTAATAGATACTCAAAGAAAGCACTCGATCTTCACACTATTTTAAGCTCCAAGTGTAAGTTTTTAAGCTTATCAAACTGCTTTAACGTTGTTTAGTCAGAAGCTTTATATCAACTATGACTTAGAAAGTTCTTAGTACCTATACCGAAGGAACATCTTACATGAGTAGGATCGTCAAAATACATGGTAATATGACGATTAGCGTTCTTTGAAATATCAAAAGATTGCTTGAGTTTCCTTGAGATAGTATGAGTTGTTATAATAAAGAGGAATAACTATTTCTTATATGCAAAGTAATTTGATTTCTAGTACAATTTTTTAATTAAATTTTTATTTTATATTTTAATTTTTATTTTTCTTTCATTATATCTTTTACGGTTGTCTTGATGTGTTTAGAGATTAAGAAGCTTTTTAGAATTGTCTTATAGGAAATAAATTATCTCTTAAGCATTTATTGTTGAGAACTGAAGTACTAAATACCTAAAATATTAATGAAACTTCTGATTTATTCATGAGTTGCTTAAAGGTATTTTTGCTTTAGCCAGATGGAAGTAAATATTTGTTTCTTATAGGGGGACCTCTTTTATCATTTAGTTATGACTTTATAGATTATTCGCCATAAAATCACTTATTTTAAAATTTAAACGGAGAGTTTATTCGTCCTTGAATAGGACGAATATAAAACAATTATTCGTCTTTATAAAATAAATAAATTATAAGGAAGGACGAATAGACTAATAAGTAAGTGAGTAGAATAAGTGGCTCGGCTCTGTAGGTAATTTTTTTTTGCATATAGAAACTCCTTCAACTAAAAATAACGTTTAAACATAAAAACTCTTGAAATTAAAAATCGTTGGAATTTAAAATAATAAGTTTCCAGCTCGGTAGGTTAACTTTTTTTGCATTTGCATTTTACGTTAGAAAACTAAAAAAAAAGTGGTAGACATTCGTACAAACCGACAAGAATGGGATGATTATTATATATTTTTTATACATATGATTATCAGACGAATAGCAACAGCTAAATTTAAAAAGCCTTTCAAAAATATAAATATAGCCTTCAAAGTTAAGCTCAACATAAATTATTTAATCAATTTGTGTACAGACCCATAAAGAGTTTCTTTATATATATATATATATATATATATATATATATATATATATATATATATATAATAACAATCTTCGTTCAACTAATCAGGATACAAATTACATTATAAAATGAAATTTATTTATTTGCATATAATAATTAAATGTGGTTAAACCTACATTTCAATACTTATTGTGTAAATGATTTTGCATTTATTTAGCAAGAATTACCACAACATATCGAATAGCAGGTAATTAATTGCTTGAAAGCGATATAAACTATTGTATTCAGTTTAATTTAATGTTCCACAGCTGGGCACGAATCTTTCCTTATTGCAAGGAGGATCAGGCCATAGTCCACCACGCTGGGCAAGTGCGTTGTTGTAGACTCCACTCGTAAACTACTCGCAGTTAGATTTTCTCAGACATATTTGTTTTATTTGATGTTTTTCTTCGACATATTAACGAGTGATTACCATATTGAAAACAATTCGCGTATGAAAATGTTAGTGCAAGACCTGTATTCGAACCCGCACTCTTAGTTTTCCAGGCGGACGCGTTACCAATGGGCTACCATTTCTTCACTTTCAATCATAAAATCAATTCATAATTGGTTAATATCTTTTGTAGTCGGTCATAAAATATGTACCACTAAATTTCAATAGTAATAAAATCTTCTCGATAACGTTCAAATCGTTTGATTGGAATTACGAGAGTGTGGAAGACTAATTATTAGCATAGTTTCAATGAAACCTTTTAGTTTCTAAGATAGATTTTGGCTATTAATGTAATGTACACAAACTCTTTCTTCTACTCCAGCAGTAGGACTTTAAGCGATCAATTATTTTGAAACCGGTTTGGTTTTTTTTAATTAAAAAAATATTATTGTGGGAGACTTCGCTAGCACTACCCAGTTAATTGAAGACGTGGATTCCAGTTCTGAATGTGTTACCTAAACTTACTAATGAGCCACTCTTTTACCAGTTTTTTTTGCAACGGGATTTTTTCAAGATTTAAGTTAATTTTTTTATTAATTTACTGTTACTCTTTGAAATATAAACAAATTAAATAACACTCCCATTCATAATATACATAAATAAGAAGATATTAAATACAAAATAATTGCTTATTATGTTTTTAAGCAAATAGTGAATAATACACACTTCATTTACCAAAAGTCATTAGTTCATTTATTAAATAGTAGCTTAAATCTCATTTTTATGCTACTTTGACTGAAATATTAAACTCTTAAATTAACAAATGTACGTTTAACTGTACAAACTGCAAATACTTTTATTACTATTTAACCGGAAATAGTTAAGGATCAATTTCATTGAATCTGACGGTAAAATAAGCGTTTATAAAATCGCAAAACATAAGGGTTGATGGAAAACCCGTGTTCGTGGTCCCTGACCTGGTTTCCAGTGGAATGCAAACATTTCGTATTTACACTATTGTAGGGTGTTTCGTGTCCTAAGGGTGTGTTGCCAATATGCACTGAAGCTTGCTAGATCGTGTAGAAAAATCACGTAACGCTTTTTGTTCTATATATTTCTATCTACCAAACAATCCCTATAATCGTTATCTTGGATATAAAATTGAAAAAAATATCTAAGAAATACATTACGGCGTCATGTATAGATACATATTATTATAATATATAATAAAATAATTTAGTTATCTATACAGATAAATAAAATTGAAGTGTCTGTTTGTAATGTCAATATTTTTTTACTAAATGCATATGAAATTGTATACGGTATTTATAAGAAAAACACGATTTTTAAATGTTTGTCTGTCTGTTTGTTCCGGCTATGTAGTTTATTTTATAAGGAGTACTTTTATTTTAGTAAAAAAATTAGGGTTCCGCTCAAACAAATTAAAATGTATCTAGGGACGAAGTGTTGAGTCGCTAGTACTCGTAATTAAATAAAATCTTTATTCCTCTAAAATGGTTACCTCAAAAATATGTCTATATAGATTTTTTAACGGTTTTTCTGAAAGCAAAGTTTTTCAATGATAAACATTAGTACTAAAACCGTAGATTTCTATTATCTTGAGACATTTACAAGTACTTGTGTATCAATAAAATTGTCCGTGACGAAGTTACCATCTGATTGAAAAGTAGTTCTGCTAAAAAGAGTCAGTCGCCTGGAACGTCAACAGTTCTCTTAAAAAAAATATTTTTGCTTCTAATTCATATTAGAATACAATAATTTTCTACTCAAACAGAATAGTTTTTATGTCTACAAAGTATTTTGTGCCAGAACAACAGGCATTAAATCTTTAAATATATTATATTAATTCGTGGAACTTATTTTATTTAAAAACTTAGTCTAAAAATCAAAGTAGAAGTTCGCAATTAATTCTTATCTCTGACATTCCTAGAATTTTATCAAGTTTATTGTTTTCGTTTAAATATAAAAGAACAATAATATACTAACTACAGGTGTATATATAGGTGTAAGAAGTCGAATAAAAAAAAACTTCATAGTAAAAGCAACATTTGTAACTATTTAAAAGAACAAAATTCAATAAGGCATTACCTTTATTTTTCCTTTAAAATACTAATAATAAACAAATCTTAAAACATAAACAGGAAAAAGTCATGAGAAATAGAGATATAATCATAAAAAGCTCCATTATAAGCTTAGGTGTTCGAAACAGCGAACTAAAACTCGAGTAATCCTCGTTTAACATCTCAAAACTGTTCGAAATTAAAAGTTTCGGCACGTGTGAACTCAGGAAGCATCCAGCAAACGCGGCCGGACGTAAAAAGTTTTCACTTAGTCTATGAACTCTACGAGTTTTATGAACCAAGCTTAAAGGATATGTGATGGCGCAAAAAATGAATTATATAACAATTTTGAAATGAATGGAAGAGTTAAGTACGATGCTTCGAGAGTAGACAATCAGTATTCTTTTTTTAGTTTAGCATTATTGTACACGTAGGTTTGATTTTCTTAAAATATTATTATTATTATTTGTATTTATATCAAGAGCTCTCAGGAGCAATTTCTTTGGGCGTGGAGACACAGGTTTATTAATGAATATATCGGGACATTAACACACAGTGCCATCTAGTTCCATGGTAAGCTACGGGGCTTGAGTTATGGATACCAGATAGTTGATACACTACACACACACACACACACACACACACACACATATATATATATATATATATATATATATATATATATATATATATATATATATATATATATATATATAGGTCACTTTAAATACATACATATAATAAATATAAACACCCATAACTGGAGTATAAGCATTCATGCTCATCATACAAATGAATGCCCCCAGCGGGACTCGAATCCGCGACTGCTGGCACAGTAGGTCACGGACAAACAAGTCGTCAAAATATATAGTTTTTAAGAGACTAAAATTTATATAATGTCTTATTTGAAATGTATCATAGAGATAGTATCACGAGTAAGAGGTTACTAGATGGGCCCATATAAATTGACGTAACATCTTAGGTGAAACATCAATTTGGTCGGCATATACTGGTACACATCTCTAGAAACAATAAGATTTCTAGAGAAGTGTATTGGTTACATCTACACGAAAACGTTCGGATAACTTATGTAGATTGAGCATTTTCTCTTTTTCGAGCAGTTAGTTCTCGCTCTCCACTCCCCAATGAAGACAAGCCACGCGAACAACTTACCACAAACTTTGCTTTGTAAAAATAAAAATATATCTTTCTACGGTGTATTTTGAAAAACTGTTCGTGTTACTAAGTCTTATTTATTATACAAGCAATACTATATATACAGCAAACACGTCAAAACAAATAATTAAAAAAATCAACGAAAAATAACTTGTTAAAAATAATAATTTGAGTATTTAGATAGAGTTCACTCACTTAGCCTTTACTCCTTTTGACTGAAAGTTTTCGTATTATTGAAAAGAAATGCCTTTGACCCAACAAAGGCTTTCGCTGACAAATAGATGATTTGGGGCAGTTATTGTTATTGTCAGTCAGTTGGGCAACTTAGTGTCAATTCTTCATGTTCTTGAGTAGTTTAGATCGGAGGATTGAATAGAACAGATAATAAATCGTTAAATTGTGTATTTTTATTGTTTTCTCTATATTGATTTTTGTTTTGAACCTTTCATCTTTATATTTTTATAGTTTTACCAAGCAAAAGTTGATGTTTAAGTGTTGTTTTTAAAACAAATATGTTATGTACATGAGATAAGCAAAAATAATATAGTGACACCCATCTATTTAATTTCTATTCCATTTTGTTATCTGATTTTTATTAAAAATAGGTAAAAGGACCAGATTTGGACAAAAATTTGTAATTACATCATGCGGAAATCAAACCCATAATATCCGTTGAAGTTAATATATAACAAATTCTACAGTTACATTTAAAGTAATAAAATGTATAGTGACATTTAAAAATATTAAATCGAAATTTTCAACTTTTAACGGTGGAAAGTATCTGTCACTTAGTAATACGAGTATTTTGTCACCCCTGTAACCAGTAGGTAAGTGCTGCGTTACTGAAACACGAGATGACAGTGGCTTACGGTTTGTAAGTGAAAAATATCTCAGTTTACCAAACTTTTACAGTACTTTTGAATTTTTATTTTATAATTTGCAAGTACAATATGAATTTACTGCTACTGGACAAGAACCTGACTAAACAGGATATATTTGCAAAATCCAAATGTACAAAGCGAAAATTTATTTTTTTAGTTTAAAACTATCAATTTTATAGATCATTGCGATATTAATTACGACATTTGGAGGAAGATCTAAGGAAAAGCTCGTATACGACGTACCATTAATTTCTAAAGGGCTATAGAAGCTTTCAAATAACAACGACTTTCCAAGCTCTCGAATAACAACCCTATCGTTGCCACTGGTTACAAACTCAAATAAATGTTAATATTTAAGGTTATGACAGTTGTAGTGAGATTTAGGCCGCACTTTCGAAGTCGTTTAAGAGATAGAAGTATAATTTTGGTAGATGTTACCAATATTTTTTTATATCTATTTATCATTTTTATCATTATTTTTATTGTTACAACGTAGTTTGCTTAGAGGGTAGAGAGCAACTAATATCCCATGAGCATGTATTGGCATCAAAAGTAGCTTACGTAAGTTTTCAGAATTTAAAATCTTCCTTTTCCTTTCTTAATTTCTGTTTTCTTCATAAAAACACGTCGATTAGTCGTGTCCTTGTAAGGTAAGGTACAAGAAAGATAACAACATTATTTTTTTTATTGATGTTTTGAGACAGTAACTTTTAGTGACAGGCAGACTAGGATGGATTTATGTTAGTTAATTTTTATTTGTTGTCACTAAATACTATTACAGTATATGTATATTTTATACTAGCGGCTCACCCTCGCTTCCCTCGGGTTTACCTCCACAAAAACAAAATTCACCAGGAACACAATTATTCCACAGGAACCGTACACTTTTCAATGCCTATTTTGAAATGCCAATAAAACAATATATAGACAAATCGTACTAGATTATCACAAAGCAAAAGTATGTTTTGAATGAAAGTTATAAAAAACTTGCAATTATTTTTTATATATATTTCCCTTAAGAAAAATAAAAGCCTTTAGCATACAGTTTATACGAGTGACCTATAAAGTGAAACGAATTTAAAATTCCGGCCTCCTTTTTGTAAGGGATATTAGCTTGCCAATATTCACTTTAGCTAGTAACTTTCGCCGTTATCGAGGTGAAACGGAGCTCGGGCGGTACATCCGTACACGTTTACTTGTGAAATTGTGCTTATTATTAACAGTTAGCGCATTTTACAGGCTACTGTCGTTTTTATTTCATAAATTTTTCGTTATTTCAATTAATTAATATAATATTTTCTTTTATCTGACCGATCAAGGCAGTGGTAGCCCAGTGACAATGCACTCGCTTAGGAAACCGTGTAAAGCAATTTTCAACATGATTACCAGATGTCTTACGATGGCGGAAATCATCCGACCTGGACCTAATCCTGGTTGGCAGTGTGGTGGATTATAACCTGATATTGTATGGTAAAAAGTATTTTCTAGTTCTTTAAATTATCTTTATACTAGAAATTACTTAACGATACATAAGAACATAATGATACTTACACGTATTAAGTAGTTTGCTACAAAAAGGTAATTTAATGACGCAGTAGACTAAGCAAATATCTATCAGTAAATACTATGCCTAAAAATTTAATGACGCAGTAGACTAAACAAATATCTATCAGTAAATACTATGCCTTAAAACCATATTAAGTTACTTTTTAATTATAATATTTTATGCAAACTCGCTATATTCCTATCGCTTGTACCAAATCAAGAATTGTGCGTCAACAAAGGCGCCCAGAAAATGGTTACAATGAACTGAAGGGAGTATATTCAGTGTATCTTTTGTGTATTTTTAAACCGAGCAGTGTAATGAACTGTTGGCTTTGTACTAATTTAAATTAAGTTTAAAGTTTGATTACTGTTACTGTGAGAAATACATTTCTTTTTTAATTATTGCTTGAGTTGTTTTTTATACTTAATCTATGTGTATATCGAACTAGTATTAAAGTAATAAGTAATTAAAACGGCTGGACGGATTTAGATGAATTTTAGTATACGTATAGACTAAGACCTGGAGTAACACATAATTATTGTAAGGCTCCTAGCGATGTACTCGTAAATCGCTAAATTAGAATGATTTTTTGTAGATAATTATTAATTAATGCGTGTCATGAAAGTTTACTTTTCAAGCTAAATATATATATATATATACGTGATTTGTATCATATTTAGAGATACGTATCAATAAAATCTATTATTTATTAATTAATTACTATAAAAATGGCAATATTGTTATCTGTTTTTTTGTGTCTCTTTTGAGTGGGTCATAGAATGGCTGGACGAACGAATCATTTTTGTATTAGTCGCTAATTAATAAAAAGCTATTAATTTTATTACATAATATATTACTAGTACATGACTGTGTAATTATAACTAAATTATTAATAATAATATATTTCTATTATAATTGCATAAATTTAAGATGCTATCATGAACATTTTTTATCTAATGCAAAATTTTAAAATGGTAATTTTAACTAGGACACGACCGGGCTCAATTATGGAATCTTTCCTACCTTATACTAAGTAGGTTACGAGCCAGGCCTCACTTTCACTTTTACGTATGAAAAAAATTAAACGCAGTAAACAAATCTAACCCAGTTTCAGAGTAAGTAGTCGTAAAACAACGTTGCATTTAAGGCTCATAGCACACTGACGTAACTAATAAATTAGTCTAGGGCCTTTCTATATTACCTAAATCTATACAGATACACATACAAAGCAATATAAATTTCATTTTATATATTAAGTTTTTACGAGCGGAGAGAAGAAAGCAAATATTCATTTGGTTTTTTATTTGCTTGCCAGTAAATTAATCGTGGATTTCAAAATTAAAAAATAAGTTTTTTAAATTAAAATAAGAAATAAACATAAAATACGTTTCATTACAAAGTATTTAAATTTATCAAACTAGCGGCGGCTCACCGTCGCTTCGCTCAGATTCATCCCTAGGTACGTTTTAACGATCAGTATGTAATAGATAGACCCTTGGGCATGATCATATATAGCCTATAGCCTTCCTTAATAAACAGGCCATCTAAGGCAAAAATAATTTTTCAAATCGGATTAATAGTTCCTGAGATTAGCACGTTCAAACAAACAAACAAACAAACAAACTCTGCCTCTTTATAATATAAGTATAGAGTATAGATAATATGCTGCAGTCATCGATTACCGATGAGCACTACGATGCCAAAAAATTATACAAAACGTCGCGTAAAGTCTACGCCGTAGACGTCGTGATGCTGTAGACGCTCTACAATTACATAAGCTCGTAGCATGGCTTCTTAACTTATGTAAATAACTCTTAAAATGTAATGTACTGACTAATATAGTCATTTATCTAAAAAGCAAAAACTGTAGATATTCATAATAATATTTTCGTATAAGTAGTATTTTTTTTTATTCTACTCCATGTATAAGTTTTAACTTAATAGAGACTATGGCTATTTCTTATTTTAACCAGAAACACAGAATCAACGTATTAGTTATATATACATATATTTTATGACTAAGAACAAATAAAGTCTGATTGTGTAAGTTTTGATAAAATATAGTATATTAAACAATTTAATAAGTTAAATAAATAAAGTTATGTAAAAGAAAACATTAGAAAAGATGAAATATATTCGCTCATTTGTTTCCGAGGCGCCTTTAAAGCTCCTCCCGGAAGCTATTAGCAGGACTGTATCTATCTCTTTTTGTTCACAGCGACTTTTATTATTCTATCCTTGACAAATTCTCTGTACCCATTATTCTTGATGCTTGAACTGCACTGAGGCGGCACTATTAAAAATTGGTTACTTCTATGTTCATATAGTGTTTACTCTTTAATATTGAATCTTACTAACATTATAAATGTGAAAGTTTAGAAGTTTGAATGGTTGTTTGTTACTCATTCACGTCAGAACGGCTGAACAGATCTAGATGAAATTTGGTACAAAGATAGATAGTCTGGAATAGTACATAAGCCACTTATTATCCTGGAAAAATGTATGGTTACTGTGAGATACATGATTTTTATATATTACATGTCATTGCTATTATAAATATGAAATTTTTATTACCATGTACATTTTTCATTCTCAAACGGTTGGATGGATTCGGACGAAATTCAGTACAAAAACTAAGATCTGGAGTAGCAAATAGGTTATTTAAACTTGATAAAAGGTGGCTCTGCCTGTATGTACTCGTAATATTATAAAGCACCTAGGGATCCACCCGAACGAAGCAAGGTATCTTACTAATATTATAAATGTTAAAGTTTAGGTGGACGTTTGGATGTTTGTTACTCAATCATGCCAGAACGGCTAAATGGATCTGGATGAAATATGACATAGAGGTAGATTATAATCTGGAATAGCACATAGGATACTTTTTATCTCGGAAAAATGAATGGTTCCCGTGGGATAGATTTTTTTTTAGTTTTATTGTAGTTTTTTTGTTTAGTAGATTAGGTAATATAAATATATAAAATCTTGGTTCTTAACTGGCCGCGCTTATCTAAATAATATAGACTAATAAATACTTAAAAAATATTCTCTAATATACTGTTGCGTGGGAAACACCCTGTGCTAAGTATGTAAGTTCTACAAACATTTTTCGAATCTCATCACTGCGTTAATCTAAAGACTATTTTCCCATATTATTTTACATTATTGAAGGTATACCATACATTTTAATGGAGTGTCAAAAAACATAGATTCAAAAGCTCTTGAACTTGATTACAGGTATACAGGTTCATATCATTGATATGGGCAAACTTTAAAATACATAGGAGTTAATATTTTGAAAATCATTCGACCAAAGTTCAACATATGAAAGAGTAGTAAGATTTCATCAAAGGACAAATAAAATCAGTATTGATGATTGTAGAGACATATTAGCTAATACCTGATTATAAAGTTTTTTTTAGTTAAGGCTATTAAATCAGGAGATGACGCACTAAGAGAGTCTATGTGATAATGCTTAGATCTGTCACTTACATAGATATTTCTTTTAATTTTCTGTATTAGATATCATTAGCGATAGCAGAAATTCTCTTTATATAAGCCCCTGATTTAAAATTATAGATGGTTCACGCATAGTTGATATAAACCATCATTCATTTGAAATCAATAGAAATAGCAGTTCTTGCTCAAATACACGGAACAGTCCGGTGTAACAGATCAAAAGGATTCGAGGAAAGAATAAATCCATTGGAGTATTATCAGGGAGCCTTTTCTGGTTTTAAATCAATACAGTAGCTTCTTTTCTTTGTGCTGAGATATCATTTCTATACAATTTATATGGAAGTTAAATTTGGGAGTAGTGGCTTCATCTCATTTTCCTAGGTTTCTAACAGTTACATATTATTTGTCACTTCAGCGTTTAGCTGTTCAGAACTAAAGAACAACTATAGAAGAGTGTGTGAGTACAGCAGATATTGGCAGAATAACAAAAGCGACAGAAAAAGTTGGGACAAGTGACAAAAAATCTCAAAAGATTTAACTAAGTACGGTGCTAAAATTAATGCAACTTATGTTATTTTATTTTTATGAAAAACCAGTTTTTGCCCACGGCTTCGTTTTTGTGATAAGCGATATATGAATAGAGTTCAAGGGTGACTTGAAACTTATCCCAGAAAACAATGTGTGTTCTTGCCAAGTTTTATTAAAATCTATTCAGCAGTTTAATCAGGAAAAAATAACAGACTGTTACTGTCACATTTAAAAAAATAGTATGGTTTTTCCCGACATATAAAGTACACAAGATATATTTGCTTTGTATCATGTGCAATTATAGTTCATATCTAACATTTTATTTCGATAGCTGAGTCCACAAGGTTTACGATCGAACATATACTAAACTCCTTACTACCCACTACTTAGGAGACAAAAGATCTTTCAGGCTTTGGTGGATAAAATAAATCTTAAAGTAAATACTCTTCGATAGTTTTGTCTGACATAATTACGGTTGCGGGTAGTTTTTATCCAGACCGGATTTAGATGAGCATTATTTCAGAGTTTCTCTGTTTTTTAACTTAAAAATAAGAAGTAGATTTCAAGGAAGTGATATGAACTTCTTCGTCTTAAACTATAGTGAAGTAAGTTAAAAGCATTTATGAATCATTACAATTTTATTATATGCTAGTACATTGCCCGCAGCTCCGCCCGCAATCAGATGACCAAAAATCAAATTCTTAGGTTTTACATATTAGTATACTCTTATATTTCAGTTTTTGTATTTTTCTCAGAATTGAGACATTTCCCCGCGGTAAAATGTATCCTATATGTTGACCCGGATAACCAGCTACAATCATATCAAATTTCATCAAAATCTCTTCAGTGGTTTTTCCGTGATGCGGTAACAGACAGACCGACAGACAGACAGACAGACAAAAATTCTAAAAAACTATAGATTCGTCCTCTGGATCGATATTAATATTTATTTCAATAAGATTTTCCAAAAAATATTTAATGTACAGATTCGGCTTAGTTACAATTTTATTATATGTATAGATTATTATAGGTCACTACTTCGAAATTGTAATTTGTAAGCACTAACTACTAAAAACTGCTAAAAACTATGAGAAACGTTTTTCTACGTACATTATGAGATACAGTAAAAATGAAAGAAATCCTCCTGAACCATAGCTTGTTTCATTTCACTGGTTTTTGAATATTTGTGATGAAAGCTTCTTTTGTTTGAAGAAAAATAGAGAAGGATTTTTTTTCTCAGATTTTAAATATAAGTACTTTAATAGAGCAATTTAAGAAAACGAAAGACTATTTCGACTTAATTAATTATAAAAATAAAAAATCCGACCGCATAAAAGCTAACTAAAAAGATGAAAACAAGTTGACGAAGGAATATACTATTATGCATTTGGAGACATACACGTCCCATCCTTGCCGCGAGATGTCCGACCTCATAATACTGTATTCCTTAGTCAACTTGTTTTCATATTTTTAGTTAGCTTTTATGCAGTCGGGGTTTTTTTTTGTATAATATATATTTTTTCATTTACAGCTTTTTAGTTTTTGCCAATTAGATATTTAACGTAGTATTTAGCAATTTTTTATCCTAAATTATTTTTAAACATATAAATTTTATCTATTTTTGTGATAGCGAAAAACCTTTACTTTGATACCCCACTTAATTAGTTTGAAAGATTTTTTAAAGACCTAAAATTGACGCCTGAAATCCGCCATTTTAATTTTTTACTATTTTTATAGCTTGTAACACTCGCGTTATCAAGACGAATCTACGTATGAATTGGCCCACGCGTTTGGTCTCTAGAATGCCATAATATAGGAACAATCATATGTACTCGTTCATACATAATAATAAACACATTACCCTACTTTGCGTCGCACAGTTAGGTAAAAAATCATAATATTATATTATGTATGTTGTACATAAATTTAAAAAATATGATACCCCATTTAACTTTTAAGAAATATCTTCTAAACTTATCTTAAAACTTCATACTTTAAAAACTTTGTACTTTAAATAACATCTGCGGATTCCAGTAAAATATTTTAAATAGGAACTTTTCAAAGCATTATATTTACATAATAAATATTTACGCTCTTAATGATTAATCCGAAAATTTCATCCTTCGTACGTTCAGCTAGCCATAAAGTGATGTATATAACACATCCATAGGATCACACGGAAACCTTCCATCGTAAAACCGAGCCATGTATGTTTCATTTATAATTACCAGGGTTCACGTCACGAGGGGTCACGTAAAGAACCCAAAATACCTACACAGTGACCTCAAGAGCTCCTCTGGGATCACACGCACGCGTGAGATAAATAATAAAACAAAGCCAACACATATTTATTACCTAGTGATATATGCTATGGTGCAGTCGTGAGATTACTTCATTAAATTCCATGGAAATAAATAATATTTAGTAATATTTACCATCGTTTGGGGTCTGTAACTAGATCATCTAAATGCCTAACAGCTTTTGTGTTATTCCATCACAGTCATAGTTTATATATTTACTAACTGCCTCGGTGGTGTAGTGGCTAGCATGTATACCGTACTGCACACCCGGAGGTCCTGGGTTCGAGTCCCGGGTCGGGCCAAGTTTAGTTATTGAGTCTTTCTGTATAGTAAGCCTCAGTAATAGCCCGGAGTTGGGAAGATGGCGGTGTTTCACCCCCGTGCCTCGGAGAGCACGTAAAGCCGTCGGTCCTGCGCCTTAACTCTCACTGGTCGTGTCCAGTGGTCGTCCCGCCAGAGTATGAGAGTGATAGGAATAGAGAGTCCACATGTGTCTGCGCGTACACTTGTGCACTATAATATCTCCTGCGCAGTTGGCTAGTCTCTATGAGATTGGCCGCCGTGGCCGGAATCGGTCAGGAGAACATCACATCATTTACTAAATTTCATCTAAATCTGCCCAGTCGTTACAAAATGAAGGAGTAACAAACATACATACAATCTTTCGCAGCTATTTCACAGATTATACAAAAGAGTTTTGTGGATTTTTCCTTTATTGCATTGCTGTGGCGAGATTTATGCATGAAAATAGTTTGTAAGCTGGGAAATGATAGGTTATTTTTATTTCTCGATGCATAAACTAGTTGCCATTGGATATGCTGAAGTTGCCAATAATTACTTAGTCGTCTTACACAGGTTGATGATAGTCAAGCGAGAGAATGATTTTTTTATTATATTATAAGGTATTGAATATTATCATAATTAAAAATATTACGACTAAGTTATTATAAACTCACACACATATATATATTATATATATATATATATATATATATATATATATATATATATATATATATATATATATATTAAGATTAGAATATTTTTATCTTTTTTACTATAGTCTAATTAGTTTTATCAATTTTTATAGTTGCTACAATAAAAATGAAACAATAATTGAGAATAAATCAGAATTTTCTTTATTATTTTTGCTTAGCATTTTTTAGTATTGTCCGTATTTATGTTAATGGTAATTAAAAAACATTATTTCAAAATACTTGAAACGTTACAAATATCTCTTATTTATTTTTATTCTAAACTTACTTTATGAGATAAACTTTAACTAGACCAATGTACCTGATAGCTGATTGGCGCCAGTGTTTCTGAAATTTTGCCAAAAAAGCATGCAATCGTTCAGTAAACGCATATTTAGTAAGAATTGTTCATACAAGCCAAAAATATACATTATTGAAGTAAGAAAAAAATAAATTAATTATCCAAATGCATTGCAACTTTAAGAATCCCAGCAATATCTTTTACATATTACCATATATGGCAATAGAACTAAAACATAAATTACAGTGAATATAGAAGAAATCCATAGTGATTATACTTCACCGTACTCTTATTTGCCCGTGTATGATTTGGTTCTTTTTCGTTTGGCGACATTTATTTTTATGGGTCTTGTCTTTTCGAATATTTCTCTTCGCCCAGCGCCCGGTTGTAATTCCGAAGAATTTCCACATACCTACTTGGCACAATTTCCTACGTGCGGGACGATAGTGGCGATGATTTTGCAATACAAAATAAAACTGAGACACGAAACAGGAAAAGGATAGTAACAACTTTATTTGAAGAAACTTTTCATCTAGCTGGGACACAGTCTGCTTACATTGGAGTGTAAGATATTTGAAATCGTACTGCCATTGTGTGGGATCGCACTGTTTTTTAATATCGTCTTGAGCTGTTCGCGGAACTCGTTCGCAAACATAATTGTCTCGTATGAAACTGACCTTTTTACTCGGAGTAGGTTTGGTAGAATGGTTTCACGGTAAAATTTGTTTTTCTGATCCCTCACTGATTTACGCAGCACGTTTGATTCGCTAGTCACTATCGATAACTCTAGAAGACTCGCTGCGTATGAGACTAGAGATCTAATACCATAAAGCACTATAAAAAGGAATAAAGAAAATCCGGCAATCAAATAATTCTTCTCGATTCTGTTAAGAAACATTACTTTTTCATAATCACTGAGAATATTATTTGACATTAAATTATATATGTTCTGTAAAGGCATGACCATTCCATAATATATTACAAGTCCAAAGTATAAAGAAATGGACGCAACGAAGTAAATTCTCCTGTGTCTGATGATATTATTGATATGTTTCGTCACTCTTCTTACGTCGTAGATAGGATTCAGTAATAGAAGAACGCCGGTCATTTGTAGCAAAAGCAGGCACCCGAGTATTATAGAGCTGGCTTCCATTTCCGTACAGCAATATATGAATTAGTATGGATATGACATTGTGTAGGTTACGGTGATAAAACGGAATCACAATTTCTATGCCATTTGATGAAAATTCGAGAGAAATTTTGTATATTTCATTATGTCAATCACATGGCAAATTGACAATGCGGTGACAAGATAAAAGCCAGTATGTATTCCGAAATGAATTTCACTTCTTTTGTGGCAGTTTGTTTACAATATTCACAAGTGATAAAAATGACTGACGTTTTTATATAAAGATTTTTTTAATTTTTGCTACTTTTTGTAAAACTTACATTATTTATTATACACATTTCTTGTATTTATTCATCGTTTATCGTTTTAATATTATGGTTTTATGTTACTAGTGATTTTTATAGCTTTCACAAATATGTCAGTTTTAGTAGACCTTATGAAAAAAGTATTTATACGAATACAAAAATGTTTGAAATGCTTTTGACGTTTATAATGTGTTTAGATACCTGTTAGATGGAGATATTTCTAGAGATCAAAATATTGATGTATGTTAAAACCTCTTAAAATGAGCTATTATTGTAGTGGTAAATACAGCAATGCTTACAAAATATATTAGTATATTTTACAAGCTCTTCCGGTGGTTCCAGTCGTATTGTTTATTTATGTATAACTAGCGAAACCCGCAGCTTCGCTCGCGCTAAAACTATAAAAAAAAATCTAAAATGGTAGGTTTCATAAAAATTTCATTCGCTATTTTACCCCCTTATGGGATAATTTCGAAAAATGCTAAAATACATATTTAATTTATTGTATTGAAGAACATTTATACAAAGTTTCAAGTAATTCTGATCAAAAAGAATTTTTGGATTGTATTATAACGCCGTTTTGCTTTGGGAAAGAGATAATTTTCCTCAGTAAAAAGTAGCTTATGTCACTCATCAGCCCTTCACCTATCTCCACACAAAGAATCACGCCAATCCGCTAAGCTATTTTGGTGTGAAAGAAAGACAAACAAACACACTTTTACATTTATAATATTAAGTATGGATAACTACAAGGGCTGTAGCTTGATGTTATATAGCCCGTAATTAATAATTTATAAAATGCATAGGAAAAAAATTCTATTTATATTACTATCAAGTTTAAAAATTTATTAATGAAATCTAAACTATATATTAGATTCAATTATTTGTTTTATTTTACATGTTTCATTGAAAAATAATAATTATAAGCGTTTACTGCTGTATAGAAGTAGTTGCCGTAGTAAATGTGGTATTAGATTTTTGAGACAATTCATCTCTAGTCAGTATAGTGTAGCGGCACATTAGTTCAAAATCCAATAAACGAGCGATGACAATAAGAAATTTTGTTATCCTTTCAATTAAAAGTAACAAATAAAAGGCTATCACATAACAAATAAAGCTTATAAAAATTTTGTTAGAGTAAAAAGTCAAAATTAAACTAGGATTATTAACATTTTTCAAAATATTGCTGTAAACACTAATTTCCCATATAATTTCTAATAAAGCATTCACCGAAAATATGACAACAAAAATTAAAATTAAGTTTGAAGGAAAATTAACGCTTTCCTGTAATTTACACCAATGGTCTCTTATGAAACATGGCTCCTTGAGTGGTATCAGAAGCCCAACTATAAATACTATTTCTGTAAACAAAACGATACTTAACAATGCACTGAAAATATTAATCATCTTTTACTTTATATTGGGTGATTATTTCGTAGGCGTTAACTTCTTCCGTGTGTAATTTTGGAAAAATCGTTTGATCCTGTTATGTTCTCTCTTATTAAAATCAATTATTGATGGCCAATGAACTTTTTCGTCGTCATCTAAAAATTCTTCTATTACATACGTGGGCTCTGGTTCTGGTTTTACTTTGGACTCCTCTTCAACGTATGATACATCGAGTAATTTGTAATTTGCCATCAAATTTGAAAATTCGGTCAATTTCGCTGAAAGTGTTATATAATCGACTAGTCTTATAATAACAAGTAAGAAAAATATGGAGAATGCACCTAAAATGTAGTTCCTAGATGCGTTAGTAATGGTCACTGTTCTAACAAGTTTATCTTCAGACGTCTCAAATGGCTTTGACAACTTGAGAGCTTTTAGCTTATTAAGAGTTTTAGTAAGTTTTATAATTCCATAAATGCAGACAGCGAATAAACCAAGTATTGTTGTGCTTAAAGTGAGAGTATTGGTCTTTAAAGATTGCTTTAAAATAATTATTTTGTTTGATAAAATAACAATGTCTACAAATGGGAAAAGCATATATACAATTGTTACCATTTCAATAAATATTACCAATAATAAAAATAATGATGGGCAGAAAACCATTCTGTTACTGATTCTTGTGCAAATGTTATTGTAAAATTTATTATTAATTTATGTTGGATTACATATTCACAGTTCTTCAAAAATTACATTGTTTGATGGCAAATCTTTTTTTGTATTTTTTTTTAATTTGTCTTCAATATAAACAGAAGCCATTGACATTTCATAAAATACTCTTTGCTTAATATAAATTTAACTATTAACGGCGAAAAAAATATCAAATAATCGCGTAAATTTTAGAAATTATTATCATAGTATGAATGTAAAAATAGATCTAATGCAAAATTGCAAAAAATAATTATTATTTAATTTGAATAAAATTTATTATTAAAAGTAACCTTTTTAATAAATTCAAAATACGTTATTAAATATTCGAACTGAGGGGAAAAGTCTGTTGTTAGGAATATTGCTCAAGAGTACAAATATAGAACCTTTGATTGAATTTGTTATCACCCCAATATATCGGAAAGGGGACTGGTAACAAGAAGTCTATTTACCTAGCGATGTCGGGGAAACAAAATAACTGAGGTAGAACATTTGTGTATTGCGTCCTCAAACGAATCTTAAGTAGATGCGAACGAATACTAAACATATGGAAGTTGGAAACACATAGCTCGCCCTTTGTCTTATGATAATATTATAACATGGAGAAAATAATACAGTACTTACTCAATATTTTAATTTTCCTTAACATATTATGTTATTTGAATTGAATTCGCCTATAGTGTATATATACGTGTTGGCGAATTTCATAGTTACATAATGGACTAGTTAGATTTTCTTAGTGGTGGAAGGAAAATTCAGAGCTACGAGACCAATGGTCTAAATATGAGCGTACTTTCAAATATTTACTGTTCAAATTTATTTAAGACTAGCGACTCACCCTCGTTTCGCTCGGGTTCGTCCCTAGGTTCCCCATACAAATTTTCACCCCCATTTTCACCCCCTTAAGGGATGATTTCCGGGATAAAAACTATCCTATATCCTTCTCAGACAATAACAAACAAATTTTTCCTCTTTATAATATTAGAATAGATTATCAAAATATATCAATTAATCATTGACAATACAGTCATTGTATTCTTCTCAACTTGTGGGCCTGTAGTTAAGGACTGTTAGCACTAATACATATTTTAAACTGAAAAATTCAAATTTAAAATTAAAATGTTTTATTTAGCATTACACATTTTTTACTCAATATCTTGAGTTAACTACTAGTTCGGAAAGAAGCCCCAGATCTGAGAAGAACTGGCGAAACAAACTCAGCGGGAAAATGCATATGAAATATTTGAATAAATTAGATGGAAATTATATATAAAGAGGAATTCTAATATGTATAGGTAATTAGGACTTTATCTCGATTCTAGCGAGCTTTGTTGTCACTATGACCTTTTTATTTACCTCAAGATGACAGTATGAAGATACGAATAAATAAATAATAATAAATAAATATGTAGGGACATAAGCACACAGCACCATCTAATTCCATGGTAAGCTACGAGGCTTGTGTTATGGATACCAGATAGTTGATACACTACACCTATATAACTTTAAAGACATACATATTATACATATAAACACCTATGACTGAGTACAAACATTCGTGCTTATCACACAAATGAATGCCCAGCGGAACTCGAACCCGCGACTGCTGGCACAGCAAGTATGGTCACAAACTGAGCCAAACGTGTCTTCTTATAAATCTAAATATGAATCAATTTTAGAGTTCTTAAATCGTATTTCCTTCAAGGAAACTCTTATATCAACACACATAATTCCATGAGCATGCATATTCATTTTGTGATTGAATTTGTTATTACGCACCCTCGTAGGGAGTGGAAGGACTAATAAGAAGACTACCTGACATGCTCGTGTAATAAAATAATATTTCGTTTATATATATATATATATATATATATATATATATATATATATATATATATATATATATATATATATATATATATATATATATCAATAGCGTTTTCCTGCGACTCCGCCCGGATAGTACATTAATCACCAATATATTATACTTGTATACTAAAACCTTCTCCGACACACGCTTCATCTTATGGTATGAGTATTATTCCGATCGGTTCAGTAGTTATCGCAGTATAACCGAACAAAAAACTCGGCTATCCATTTAGTAGTATAGATTGTAGAGCATGTGTTTCTTCTCTTAAAAGCTAAAAAAAGATCTTGTTATGTATATGATATAACATTTTTTTATGTTTGTGGCAATCTGTTACGCTCTTTACTCAACCCGCACGGACGTTTGTCGCCGTAGCGAGTTTAGTTATTATAAATGTTATTATTGTTATAAACAAATTATATATAACTAGCAGAACCCGCGGCTTCGCTCGTGCTAAAACTACAAAAAAATATCTAAAAAGGTAGTTTCATACAAACTTTCATCCCCTATTTTACCCCCTTATAGGATGAATTTCGAAAAATGCTAAAACACATATTTATTTAAATTTATTGAAGAATATGAATAGTAAGTTTGAAGTAATTCTGATCACAAATATTTTTTTGGATTGTTTTATAATGTGTTTTTCCGTGGGAATTTGATAATCTACTGCGGTAAAAAGTAGCCTATGTCGCTCTTCAGCCCTTCAACTAATTCCACACAAAAAATCACCCTGATCTGTCGCTCAGTTTCAACGTGAAAGAAAGACAAACAAACAAACTCACTTTCACATTTATAATATTAAGTTTGAAATGTAATAATAAATAAATATATCAGGACATTAACATACAACACCATCTAGTTCCATGGTAAGCTACGAGGCTTGTGTTATGGATACCAGATAGTTGATACATTATACATATATAACTTTAAATACATACATATTATAAATATAAACAACTATGACTGGAGTACAAACATTCATGCTCATCACACAAATGGATGGCGCAGCAAGTAGGGTCATTACAAACTGAGCAAAACGTGTCGTAAGTGTCCATAATAATTATTATTTTATCTGTACATATAATAAAAGTATAACTGATTACTAGTACATGAAAGATATTCGAAAAAAACTATTATTGGGGGCCTTTATTAACGCAATAGAACCCAAAACAATGATTTTTTAATTTTTTTCTGTTTGTCTGTGCTTCTGTGCGTGCTAATCACAGAAACGGCTTAACCGATTTGGCTGCGGTTTTCACTAGTGTAATATGATAAGCTTCACTTAATATTATGTATTTGTTTTATTTAAATCGGTTCATGAATAACAAAATTATGTCAATTTAAAGAATCACCAAGGGACGAACCCGAGCGAAGCGAGGGTGAGTCGCTACTATAGAAATATGTACATTGTAAAAAATCATAAGGTAGTCAAACAGATTATTTTTTCTGCAACGTACACATAATCTAAAGTATGTCTGCATAAAAATAAAAAAATACCTTTTATTTTATTATAATCTATATGTCACTTACACACTTCCATATGTTAGATAGGGATAGATTTATATTCCCGTTTCGCTCTCAAACACGTGCTACACAGGTGTGCCACCTTTATCGAGACCATTACCTATGTCGATTCAATTTTGTTCAACTGTTGACTCTACGGACAGTATTTTCAAGGTTTGTTGTTAAAAGCCTTTGTGCTCTGAATTTGTAAATGGTAGGGGTAATTACGTCATCGTTTTGTATTTTTTTTTTACTTATATTAAAATTTCGTTTGGTTATGTTTATATAAATTAATTATACTATGTTTTTTATTAAAGGATTTTAATTTACAAAATTTTAAAATAATAATGGCAATTAAATATTTTAAAATCAGTAAATTAAAAATTTAGGCAGCGGTAGCCGAGTAACGCGCTCGCTTGGGAAACCGAGTGAAGCGGGTTCAAATCCCGGGTCTCGCATCTGTAATATTTTCAGCATTATTACCACTTATTTTACGGTAAAGGAAAACATCGTAAGGAAACCTAGCAAGTTTACAGTTGCTTAAGCTGAAGTAACAATTTAAAATCGGACTTATACTATTGCTAAAAATATGTGTGTATATTTGTTACTGTTAAACAGCTGGACAGATTTCGATGATATTCTGTACACAGATAGATTATATAGGCCACGTTAGTTATGATAATATGGATGGAAGCGAGGGTATGTATAAAAATAATAATAGTTTTATATGTTGTCTTTTTGTTTATTTCTACTATATTTGCTTTTTTATGTATTAGCATAGCACTTAAAATGAAATAACCAATCATTACGTTCGTTTATTAACGTATTTAAATAATTTGAATTTACAATAATGAAATAACACACCGAACCGTTACTCGCACTCTCACATCCTGTCAATATGACAGTTGTGTCACATACATTTTTAATAATAATAATAAAAAAAAATGTTGCCATCAATGCCATCGCATTTATATAAATCAAATTAATAAATAATTATTATTTAACACATTATTATTGCCTCTTTAATTCATTTATTTTAATTCATTATAATAAATACAGATATTTTATATTATAAGATGTAAAAATATGATGACTATTCTAACATATGTAAACTTACCTAATAAAATATCTATTAAATATACAGAAATTTTTCATTTAAAATGTACGATAAATTTAAGTATAAAATAACGCTTACCGCGGTATCGCCGCTAGATTGCGATACATCATTCTGTAACAGAGTAAGCTAAATTACCTGCCTTTAATCAATTTTCCTGTGTTTAACAAGCCACATATTTTATGCCATGGACAGTTTAATGAATTAACGATAATATCTTTGTATATTGCTTTAGATAATATAAAACTGCTGCAAAATAATTTATACTCTATAGATCATAAAGTAAAATAATTTAATATGGATATTGTATTATTTATTATTTAAAATCCCATCGCATGTAATAATATAAATGCGATAATTTGGATGGATGGAGGTTTGTTACTCAATCACGCTAGAACGGCTTAACCGATCTGGATGAAATTTGGCACAGAGATAGATTACAGTCTGGAAGAACATATAAGTTATTTTTTATCCAACAAAACTGTACAGTTCCTGTGGGATAAATTTGTTTTTGGCTTTCATTAGGGAAGAACCCGAGTGAAGCGAGGGCGAGTCGCTAGTATTATGTATTTCGAAACAATATTATTATATTAAATTAAAATAATAATAGCTAATTAAAGCAATAGTCTTTAATTAAAACTATTATAATTTCCGACAATAAACACATTTTATAGAAACAAAAAAGTTTATTGCACTAGGATGTAATATATATAATACTAGCGACTCACCCTCGCTTCGCTCGGGTTCGTCCCTAGGTTGATTCCCCATACAAACTTTCATCCCTATTTTCACCCCCTTAAGGGATGATTTCCAGGATAAAAAGTATCCTATATACTTTCCAGGGTCTCAAACTATCTTCTTACCAAATTGCATCTAAATCGGTTCAGTAGATCCAGAGATTAACCCCTACAACGTCACAAACTCACAAAATTTACCTCTTTATAATATTAGTATAGACGTAGACTCCTATTTAATTAGCGAAGGAATTTTCAGAATGGAATCTGTCGTTTCAGAGAATACTGCTACTTATAAAATTAAAAACTTACTTACACTCTTGATAATATTAGTGTATATATGACATTTATGTTATGACTAAAATAAGTACTGAGTTATACAACTATGAACGAGTTTATTTTATATTGAGAGAAATATCTAATATTAAGAATAAGTTTTTATAGTATAATTCTAAGTGCTATGTAAGAGGTGGTAGCCTGTTGGTAACACGCTTGGAAAGCAATGTGCAGCGAATTTAAATTTAGATCTCATACTTATGACATTTAGTAGGAAGAATTAGTTAAACGGCAATACTAATGTCACGCTTTAATAATCATAAATAAAAGAAATTTATACAAAATATGTTTATAATACTATAACAATAAAATATGTATCATAAAATGTTATTTATATGGACCATAAGATTTTTAGTATATTATATACCCCAAACCCTTATATATTAGAAAATAAATGAGCGGTTGGAGCGTGAGGCGATTATCTTGTACGTGATACAGTTTGAATTTTTTCCCAACCCAGTATAAAGTGGACGTTTTTATATCATTCTAATTTTTGTGACTTACATAAGTAGCTTTTTTTCGATACGAACTAAAAAAAAATGCCTAAATCGTATGAATTTAAAATCTTTTATATTACTCGTATAAGCATACAAAAAATACACAAAAAAAAACATTCCATGTATAGAGGTAATATGAGTAGGTACATGATCCGATGGAACTTTCTTGTTAACTAATCAATTCGCTGTATACGAACTAGAAAGCTTTCGAATGCTTTATACCAATAATGGTCAACAACGGTCACAAAAATGGTCGGGCACCAAAAATCGAAATAAATCAGCGAATATTCCGAAAAGATAGTTTTATTTAAACTTGTTATTAATTAGCTGTATTGCTAAAAATAGATACGTGCTCTTCATAATAAACAAACACATATATTCGTCTATAATGTCTACAGTACCATCTACGAGATTCATTTTGCAACAGTAACTTTGTATTAGGATGAAAGGTTCCGAATGAAGAACATCTACGACAAAGGGACAAAGGTCAATCGTATTACGTAATTCTTGTGATGTCAGGATAAAGGACGATATTAAAGAAATATGCTATCCTATAGAAACTGTTCGTGGGTAGGCGACTGATATTTAAATATAAACTAAGTTTTTCCTAAAAACTATGTTGTTTTATTAGATTACTTTGATTTTTAGGTGTAAGATTATCAAGTATAAGGTACGTATATTATTTCCATAATAAATATATACATGTAATAAAATTCTAAACGAATCAAATCTGTATATTAATAAATATTTTTTTGGAAAATTCTTTATTATCCATACATGAACGAATAAGTCACTGGACCAGACATATAAGCGGACGTACCTTTATCTGTCTTATTAGTAGCCAGGAAATTTCAGCCTTTGTCGTTTGTTTTTTGCGTCAGTCTCAAGCATTTACTTGTCAACAAACAATCTGCCAAAAATGACTAAATGTTCTGTTAAATGGTGTAAAAACTATAGCGGCGGAAGCAGCACTGTTTCTTTTCACTTGTAAATACATTATTTTATTACATTTATTGTTATTTATCACACAATTTAATAAAATTGTAAAATAAAATGTCATATTATCCAACTATGTTAAATATAGTCGATATTTCTATGTATTGTTGACATCTGACAACCATCATAAAATCCCTGGATTATACCATTCAGAACAAATGACTAAACTGTCGAGTGAGTCCATTTGACATCGACTAGTGCTTGACAATGTCGAAAAATATATCGATATTTGACGAAATAACTGAACGAATTGTGTTATTTGTACAGTACAATAACATAAAATACTTTTATCACAGTATCCTACAATCTGATGACAATAAATTTATAAAAATATTTTCTAAGTCACATAAAAATATAAATGCAAAAATTATAATTAGTATGTGTACTTATTTTTCTATTTTATTTTATACCACATTTATATACTTTGGAATATTATTCCATTGTAATAATAATAAAGATCATTTTATTTCAACACATAAATTACACAAAATCAAACAATAATGTTTTAGCACTAAACTTCTGGGTTGGCGATTTGTAATAAAACACTTTACTTTCACGATCTATTTTACTTTCACGATCCAACACTCACTTTAATTTGCAATCACTTTTTCTTTTTCCTAATTTCACAAATGTTTATTAAGAATTGAGCAATATTAGGACAGTGTCACATTTTTATAAGCTACCCGAGACAATCAATTGCCAATTAAAATAATTCAATAACAGAATCAACAAAATCACTTTATTTAATTAAATTAGCTTAATATTTTTTTAATCTTTAAAAAATAATTTTTATTATATATTAATGGAATATACACCCGATATTCATTTGTTCATTAACATTATTATAGGCCAACAGAATGCTGCCATCAATGCCATCGTATTTATATAAATCAAATTAAAAAATAATTATTATTTGACACATTATTATTGCCTCTTTAATTCATTTATTTTAATTTATTATAATAAATACAGATATTTTAAATTAAAAGATGTAAAATATGATGACTATGCTAACCAATCTCTAAAATGTCATTAATTGGTTCATCGATATATGTATTTTATCGATTACGTTCAAGCACTAGAAATATTGTATTGTGTACCTGTGTGTATAATAATGTAATAAAATCTTTGTGTGCGTTATGCGTCTTTTGGTTGAACGAGTTTTCATACATTTGTATTTTATGTCTCGTCCAGTGGTTTATTCGTTCATGTATCCATACAAAGGCCGAAGCTTTTTTTGTAGAATTTTTGTCTGTCTGTCTGTCTGTCTGAGAACAATTAACGAGAAAACCACTGGACAGATTTTGATGAAATTCGGTATGATAATAGCTGGTGATCTGGGTCAACATATAGGATATTTTTTACTGCGGGAAAATATCTCATCTCTGAGAAATCTGTGCTAAATGTCAATATGTAACTAGGGACGAGCCCGAGCGATGCAAGGGTGAGTCGCTAGTGTATAGTAAATTTCATAAAGAGAAGAGATAATTATACAAAGTCACGAGATAAAACGAGTATCATACAAAAGACTTTAACCGTACAAAAGAAAGCAATTCTAGTAAAATAGGTTGCGTATATAAATAGCTTTAAATTATTCGCGCAGTGTTTCGTTACGTGCTACGAGTTACGTAGGCGCTACGATGCAATTTAGTCGTAGGCTGAACTACGACTGTCCTGTCTAGTAGAACTGAGTTGGCGTAGCATTGAATTATATCATTAACATTTTAATTCCGAATAAACTAATCTATACTTAATATTATAAATGTGAAAGTGTGTTTGTTTGTTTGTCCTTCTTTCAAGTCAAAGCGGAGTGACGGACTGGCGTGATTTTTTGTGTGGAGATAGTTAGAGGGCTGGAGAGTGACAAAGGCTACTTTTTACCGCGGGAGATTATCTCATTCACACTGGAGAACACGTTATGATACAACCCGAAAAATTATTTATGATCAGAATTACTTGAAACTTGGTATTAATGCTCTTCAATACAATAAAATAAACGCGTGTTTTAACATTTTTTGAAATTCACACCAAAAGGGGGTAAAATAGGGGATGAAAGTTTGTATGAAACTTACCTTTTCAACCGACTTCAAAAAGGAGGAGGTTCTCAATTCGACTGTATGTTTTTTTTTTTTTTTATGTTTGTTACCTCAGAACTCCGTCATTTATTAACCGATTTGGACAATTTTTGTTTTGTTTGAAAGGGTATACTTCCAGATTGGTCCCATTTAAATTACAAAAAAAAAATACCACCCCTAAGGGTGGAAAAACAACTAATGATGAATTTAACCTACTTCTAATTGTCATATTGACTTGAAACTTTGCAAGTATTTCTATTTCCGTTGATAGTACAGTGGTTCGGTGTTGTTGACCTGATCTGATGGCAAGGCCAGAAGGTGGATAGGTGGAACTCTTCAACGGCTAATAGTAGATACTTTGAGTTTGGGCTTATTTTGTTTGATTCGACAAGCCTAACACGTTAGAATCCTTACTTTGCTACTACTGTCTACACTAAAAAGGGAAAAATAAAAACTTTTTAACAAAAAAATAAAAACCGACTTCAAACAAAAGCACTAAAAAGTGAAAAATAACTGATTGGTAGTATTCATTTACTATACATACCTAATCAAATATTTTCGAAGTCGGTGTGCTTTGCTTTGTATGGGCTGGCACCGATTTCAAAAATATTGGTTAGGTGTGTATTTAATAGGTAGGCTTTAATTACTTAGCCAAAGCACACCGACTTCGAAAATATTTGATTAGGTATGTACAGTAAATGAAAACTACCAATCAGTTATTTTTCACTTTTTAGTGCTTTTGTTGGAAGTCGGTTTTTAGAGTTTGTTTTTATAGTTTTATCGTAAGCGAAGCCGCGGGCTCTGCTAGTAAAACATATAGTCTAAATAGACGAGCGAACTAATTTAAAATTATAATCATCATGTCTAATATAATTTGATTATTTTTGAAGGAAATAAGTAGTTACATTTGTATATGTATAATAGATACGGCATATTTATTTGTCTTTCTTATTCTAAAACTTCTCATGCTCTCAATAAAATATCAATACCCAGAACAGGTAGATCACATACAATATTCTTAAAAGAAACCACGAAGTAAAACTTAACTACGTTTCAAATTTAGACTATTGCCATATTAAGCTTATATATATACTAACTAGCTCATGCATACAACTTTACTCGCGTTTTTTTATAATTCTGCCTCCATGCCTAAGCATTGAGGCATAATGTTTAAAAGTCTATACTATATATATATATATATATATATATATATATATATATATATATATATATATATATATATATATATATATATATATATATATATATATAAGATGCATATAACACCTTGTCTTATCACCTCTACTGGTGACAGGAGAGCTCGTTGTATGCCCAAAGAATCGGCAATGCCATTCAGCGTAGCATATATATAGCATTCTTGCCACTATTCCACGCGGACATGACTTGTACAGTAATAACTAAGTGTACATTTATTTTGTATATATAATTAAGTATTATTGTAATTTTCTTTATTGAAAAAATATCATAATATAAGATGCAAATAACAAAATTAATGGTACAAACAAACAAAAAAACAAGCCAACTCTTTTGTTTTATACGTAAGTATTCTATACTTACGCATATGTTTTATGCATCAGGTTATCCAAAATTTATACAATAACCGAATAATATTATAACAAAAATACATCAAAACTCCAATATATCGCCTAAATAATTCATAAGACTCATGTTAATCCACGCTTCGCCGAAGACCAGTAACAAGGGAACTCACCCCAGGTTGTTACAAAACAGTGAATGAGAAAAGTTAACTTATGAAACTTTGTACGTTAGAACACAAATACGTACTTGACTGAAGGAGTACATATGATGGGATATAATTAGACATTTCGTTATCTTACTATTATAACAAAGAAAATTTGTTTATTTGTTTGTATGTAGATAACCTCCAAACTACACAAGCGATTCAAATACTTAGTTTTTTTACTTGTAAAAGTTGTACTGACTATGCGAGTGAAGTCGCGTGTAATCTAATATCTGAGAAGATTATGATAACCTATAATTTCTTCTTTGAAGGAAGATCATGTGAGTGATAGCACATTTCAATATTAATCATGGTTAGGCTAAGCCGATATGAGCTTTTCCTTTGAGTTTTATTATCCGCCATCTACTTACAACGGATTCTACATTACCTTGTATGCTACGATGGTTCTTGCGAAATGAGAGCACAAAATACAAACAGTCTTGAGCTTTATTGGTCTTGTGGGTGGGAACTTTTAATTTTTCTAAAGTGGGTGGTACTCGTAGCTATTTTTGCCAACGTTTTTAAGTTATTTTCAATGCAATAGTGACACGTTTCTTAATTTTGTTTATAACGATTTTAATATTACTTGTTATTAATTTAAACTCGTAACTGAATGAAAATTGATGTGTGTATGTTTGTTGATTCTTCACACAGACACGGCTTAACCGATTTTAATGATATTAAAAAGAAACAGATAGACTATGATCTGGAGTAATACATAGGTTACTATGAGACATCTAGGGACGCAACAGAGGGAAGCTAATGAAAGTCGCTAGTTTAAATAGAATGTTATAAATTAAGTAGGTAATATTAAGTAAGTACGTATCTATTTTAGAGTTTTTAGAGAACATGAATATTAAAAAAAAGCTTTAGCTCTAAAGCCATAATGCCTTTAGGCGTTCGGTATCAATTTTATTTAAAAACTTTGTTCTTAAGAATTTATCTGATTGCGGCCTCTTTGGACCAGAGTTTTAAACGCCCCCATCGAAAGAAACGAATCGAAAGCTCGTTCCTTTGCGTTTAATGAGACAATTTTGTACACAGTTTTGAGCAAAACGTAATAAAGATTCTTGTGTTAAAATTTCTTTTATGGAATAAAAAATATTTTAACGGAATTCTATTCAGAAAGTTCACTGATTATTATATATTGAAATTTGAATTTCTGCGATCACGCTCTTATAGTCTAGGATAAAGAGTCTAGTTCGCTTTTTTATATTGGAGTGGCTAAATATTTTAATAACATATAATATGTATGATGTTAAGATTTATTTAGTTAATTATTTTGTCAATGTCAAATTTATATAATAATATTAAATAAGAATTATTTAATATTTAAATAGGAATACACTCGTATAAAGGCAATTTATATGTTATATTTATTTATGTTTGTAACATTTCATACGTTCAGTCCGTCACGTCGCGATTAAGAGTCCCTTTTATAGGGTTACTCCCCTAATTCTATTATATATCACAAGTATCTACCCTTATTTCGCTTAGATGCATCCCTATGTACTTTTTTATAGATATATATATATATATATATATATATATATATATATATATATATATATATATATATATATATATATATATATATATATATATATATATATATATATATATATATATATATATATATATATATATATATATATATATATATATATAATATTATAGTATAGTGACTCCAGTATATAATACTCCAGTTTATAATCTGTTTTTTTTTTAAATTTCATTCAAATACATTCTGCTGTTTCAGCATAAATAAGTAACAAAGAAACACACATACACAATAAACTTTCACAATTATAGAATTAATAATAGAAGACCGGTTAAACTATAATTTGGTAATTGCGTATTTATTACAGCATTGTTGTAACGATCATGTATTGTCCAAGTGTATTCATTTGACAGTAGTTAACATACT
The DNA here is from genome assembly GCA_951806755.1 of Brenthis hecate. Classification (NCBI taxonomy): domain Eukaryota; kingdom Metazoa; phylum Arthropoda; class Insecta; order Lepidoptera; family Nymphalidae; genus Brenthis; species Brenthis hecate. The sequence continues at coordinate 4,798,756 of OX638277.1, read as the reverse complement.
CTCTAGAGTATTTGGCCCTTTTGCACCTTTCCCGTCCCTCGTCAATCACAGCTAAATCTTCTAATCTTGGTTACCCAAGTTGCTTGTATTATATTTTCGGTAAAGTTAATTTTGTTTGTAATAATTAATTTTAAACTTTAATCGCTTATTGATTAATAAGTTGAATAATAAATTATCTTTAAATAATTAATACATTCTTAGATTTATGCAAATATTTGACATTTTAAATAATACTATCTTTTCGGATTTTTTTTCTCGGATTTATTTTGATTTTTGATTCACGAAGTTTTAAAATAACTAAATAGAGATATTATTTAAAAAAATCTCTTAAAATCCAACTGAGTACTAGATATTATATTTTTTATGATGTCAATATTTACAGAAACAAAATGTAAAGAATAATTATAAGTCTGCTCCTTTTAACGCTTCTTCTTTCTCCTTTTAACCCCACTGTTATACTTAGGCAATATTTCAATGCAAGGGGATCAGACCGTAGTCCGTCACGCTTGTCATATGCGGGTTAGTGAACTTACCACTTCATGCGAAACCTTTATCCAATGTGCAAGTTAATACATAATATTTTCCTCTACTATATTACCAAATGGTAATCATTAGGAAAAATACATTTGCACATGAAAAGCTCAGAAGTGCAAAGCTCGGATTTTGATAAGAATCTATACTTTTATACTAATACGAGTAATAAAATAAAGAAGTAAGGTTTGTGAATTATAAGTTTGTGACGTTGTAGGGGGTAATCTCTGAATCTACTGAATCGATTTATATGAAATTTGGTAAGAATATAGGTTAAGGTCTTGGAAAGGATATAGGATACTTTTTATCCCGGAAATCATCCCTAAGGGGGTGAAAATGGGGATGAAAGTTGAGCGAGGCGAGGCGAAGCGAGGGTGATTAGCTAGTCTATTCATATTAATGTTCGAGTAAGATATAAAATATAATGTTAATAACTATCGAACTAATTGAAATGTAGGTATAATCATAATATTTATTAAGAAATAATACATAATTATGTATAGTACAACAGCCACAACCAGTCTCGCATTAAAAGCTTAAGAAAAATGTCATATCTGGCACAAAAAGGTGCATCCGGCATAAGACAGGAAGGAGAATACTTTAAAGGAGCATTTTTTTTGTAAGAAGTCTTTTTAAAACACATTTTTGGTTGTTTCTTAAAACCTTAATACTTTAGCTTTGTCTAAAGTAATTAATGATCTCAAATTTAATGACTTTATTAGTACCTAATTATAACCCATCTGAATAATTATCAGATTATTTCGATAATATCAAATTGTTATTACTGTAATTTCATTTGGATTTTCCATTTACAAAGTATCAAATCTATTAGACACTTAATAAGTTAGTTAAAATCGACTTCCAAGTTGTGATTTCATAGTTATTTACATGTGAAATTAATAAAAGCTTTTATATGTAGATCGAGTTATTGTTTTCTTTTAAATATTTTTCAATATATAATATGTCTAGGGAGTAGCGACTTACTTTCGCTCCGCTCGGGTTCGTCCTTAGTAACATTTAGTATTGATTTCGCAGAGATGAGATATTTTAGAATAACTATAATATATAAATAGATCATTAAAATAACCAGCTATCATCATACCAAATTTTATCAAAATCTGTTTAGTGGTTTTCTTGTGATACGTTCCCAGACCGACAAATAGACAAAAAATATTTAAAACTATAGATTCGGCTTCTGTATCGATTATAATAACTATTTCAATGAGATTTTCCAAAAAATATTCAATATACAGATTCGTCTCAGAATTTTATTATTTCTATAAATTAATACAAATATACGGCTTTAAGTTCAAGCTCGTCAAACTCTTATTATATACGTACTTCTATTTATAAGAAAGGAGCAAGTTCTAAATCTATCAAATTATAAATTACTATGAGAACCCGCGGCTTCGCTCGCGCTAAAACTACAAAAAAAACTCAAAAATGGTAGTTTTCATACAAACTTTCAACCGCTTTTTTACCGCCTTATGGGATGAATTTCGAAAAATGCTAAATACGCGTATTTAATTAATTGTATTGAAGATCACTAATACCAACTTTCAAGTAATTCTGATCATAAATATTATTTGTATTGTATTATAACGTATTTTCCCGTGGGAAGAAGATAATCTGCCACGCTAAAAAGTAGCCTATGTTACTCTCCAGCCCTTCAACTAACTCCACACAAAAAATCACGCGAAGCCGTTTCGACGTGAAAGACAAACAAACAAACACACTTTCACATTTATAATATTAGTAAGGTTTATTTTTTCCTAGGAAAATGTTAAATAACATTTCATTTTTCCATTCTTTAGTCAGTATATTTCTTTATTTGAGAAAAAAGGACGCAGGATAATTATTTTCAGGATACTATGAATTTAACGTGGCAGCAATTACCATATTATGTGATTTTCCTCTTCAGCAAGTAACAATCATCTTTATTGCTTTAACTTTAAAGTTCACAGTGCAATTTTACATGCTATTGAATACGTAGTATCGAAGTTCCTGGGTTATATGGATATAGTTTAAAAGTAAGAAGGCTCAAGTTTAATTAACATTTCTCAATGAAGAGCAGAAATCTACGAAATGAGCTTTTACTTCACCATGTAATTTCTATTCGATTGAAGCTATCGATGAATTTGTAATTTCATAGATTAAGCATAATTTAATTTTTTTTTTATATTTTAATCTAAACTCGCGCCTCAACCTGATTTTGCCCAGATTTAAAAAGGAAAGCTATGAAATAGTTATAAATTCCAAATAATTTTACTTATAGGGCCTACATACATTATGTGTACCTAAAAAGTTTGATAAGACCGTCATTTTATCTGGCAAAATGATAAGCTCATTATTATGTAAATACAATTTAATTTATAGATTGTACGTCATAATAATTGCCTTTTATTTCGTACTAGCATTGCCCGCGGCTCCGTCCGCGTTCAGATGACCAAAAACAAAATTCTTAGGTTTTACATATTAGTATACAGAGTATACTAATACACATATTAGTATACTCTCACATTGCAGTTTTTTTTTCTCAAAAATGAGATATTTTCCCGCGATAAAAAGTATCCTTTATGTTGACCCGGATAACCAGCTACCATTATACTAAATATCATCAAAATCCCTCCAGTAGTTTTTCTGTGATGCGGTAACAGACAGACAGACAAAAATTCTAAAAACTATAGATTCGGCCTCTGTATCGATAAAAATGTTCATTTCAATAAGATTTTCCAAAAAATATCTAATGTACAGATTCGGCTTAGTTACAATTTTAATACATGTATAGAAGGTCATGTGTAGAACTTACTTGCTTACAGTTGACGAAGAAAGATGTGGATTTTCTAAAATTTTTGATATTGCTCCAATCGGAGTACTATAATATAAAATTCTGAATATGTACAGATATATGTGTGTCTGTTTGTTACTCCTCCATAACATTCTTCTTCATATTGGGAATGGGAAGATGGAAGTTTAGTATACATATTACATATAGACTATGACCTGGAGTATTAAATAGGCACCAAGAGTCCTAAGTTGCTAGTCTTAATGTTAAAAATGTAAAAGTATGTAGGTTTGTTTGTTTGTTTGTTTGTCTATTTGTCCTTCTTTCGCATCAAAACCGAGTAACTTATTAGCGTGATTTTTTGTGTGGTGATAGTTGGAGGGCTGGAGAGTGACATAGGCTACTTTTAAGGGAGATTATCCAATTCCCACGGGAAAACACGTTTTAATATAATCCACAACATTTCATCATACCTATGTATATTATAAGCATAGCACTTTAAATGAAATGTCCAATTATTACATTCGTTTATTAATGTATTTAAATAATTTTGAATATAGAATAATGAAATAACACACCGAACCGTTACTCGCACTCTCACATCCTGTCAATATGACAGTTGTGTCACATACATTTTTAATAATAAAAAAAAATGTTGTCATCAATGCCATCGTATTTATATAAGTCAAATTAATAAATAATTATTATTTAACACATTATTATTACATCTTTAATTCGTTTATTTGAATTCATTATAATAAATACAGATATTTTAAATTAAAAGATGTTAAATTATGATGACTATACTAACAATGTAGTCTATCTATTCCATACTAACCGTTAATTACAATTTTATAGATATTTCTTAATACGTTTTAAAACTTAAAATAAATCTATCTTTTTGTTTAAGACTGACATGGTTTCCCCTAAAGTAAACTTATTTTCATCTTTTTAGTTAGCTTTTATACAGCCAGTTTCTCTTTATTTTTATAATATATTTATTTATTTATAGCTTTTTAAGTATTTTTAAGTAGGGAAATTAGCGCTAATTGTTGTTAACCAACATTAAATCATTATATATTCTAAACTGTTATTTAAAATGAAAAATGATGAAAGAAACCTAAAAATTATTTTTAAATAAATATTCAACGATACCCGATTTGATATAGTTCGTTGGTTTTAATTTTTTTAAGGTAAGAAGTTATTATTTTGCATACAAATATCACTGCAACGAAGTTAGTATATGCTTTTAAAGGATTCAGTAAATAGTCTACCTTATAAAGACAAACATTTTCATCATTACAACTCAGGCTGACACGCTTCCTTTAAGCTGAGCGTGGTATTTAAATTATCGGCACCATTTCGACGAGATCACATCGTTCACGTACTTGGGAATTTTTATGTTAGTCACGTAGAAAATTTTAAGCCACTGCTGTTTACACTGCCTGTTGGCAGGGTTATTACATTTGATAAATATTTAATATGGTCTTTTTAAATATAAATTTAAAGTAAAAATATTTTAAAATAAGTTTTTTTTAATAGTAATATTGATGAAAAAACTAAAACTATTATAAGTTTAGAAAATAATCAAAGATGTTTTTTTTTCTTTTTGAAAGATGTACTATGAATAATTCTTTTTCATTTTTATCAATTTATTTACTGAAAAAAAATTTTGAAATATACTTAAAAGATTGCAATTCAGAAAGTGATGTGCCCTATTTTTTTATTTTAAATTACGAAATAATATAATTGAGTGCTCTAAATACTATTTAAATACAATTTTAACGTTATGGTTTCACAAGGAAAAAAATATATAGAATTATTTTTAAAAACTCATCCGATTACCAATCATGTAGATGGTAGCCCTAATTTGGGTCTAATTCACTTTGTCCTTTCACTTTGCTCCCCAATTAAGTTTGTTCCGAGTTAAAATACTATCTCTTTATTTAGTCCGACGCAGTATTTCGAGTGGAATTGTCATAATATACTGAAATAACTTTTATTACTAAAATTGCTTCAATTGACCTACAAAAAATTAATACACATCTGTTTTTCTAGACTTTATGAAAGCAAATTTTTATGATGTCAGAGAAAAAGTGGTCACATTTTTAACCTATAGATATGACATTTTTAATATTACTTATATATGACGTAATTTGCCATAAGCTTAAGATGGCCTATGACCATATTATGTACATATATATATATATATATATATATATATATATATATATATATATATATATATATATATATATATATATAAGTTTATACGATTTTACATTGCTATCGTTTAAGATCAGTAGTAGATATACTAGTAATATACAATCCCGTTATTATATTATGTGCATTGTCATTGATAAAAATACCTATTTTAGTTTTTTTTTAAAAGCGAAGCGTTAAATAGATAACAAATAACAGTTAAGTATTTTAAATAAAACTATCTTATATACTTGTTACTGACATACAACGCCTTTGAGACATCTAAAAAATTAGTCTCTCCCGTGACCATGATTGCTGTAAAGCATTCGAATCGTCGGGAACCAAAAATCCAAATAAAAATTTCGCATAACCCAAAAAGTTGTTTTATTTAAAATGTCAAATATTCGCATTAATCTAAGAAAGTATAAACTGAAGTATTAAAGAAAAACCTCGATGAAGTCAATAAATGTTATAGTTTGTAACGGAAGTTGAAAAAAAATGTGGTAATAGCCACTAGTCTAGAATCATCTATATTTACTTTATAGCAACGACATATTATATGTTTGTATATGAAATAATTTTGAGATAATATATATTTTGTGCTTACCAAAATGTTGTAGGAACGTATTTTATTGTTATCTTCAAACGTAAATTACCAGTTACCTTGTTCAGGGTTATTTGACATTTTTAGATGTCCACCGGGACCTGAAAATTACTAGGACGAAATTGTTTACATAACACAGAGAGTAAATAAAAGGTGACCCAGCTGAGTTTTATGATGATAATCTGGTTTTGCGGTTAAGATTTATTTTTATAACTAGAAAAACTTCGCAGCGCAACCCAAATCGAGTTAATTTTAAGCCATATAAAATATCCAATTATAATAAAAAACTGACATAAATTATATTTTATTGTTAAATTACAATTATCTTTGTAATTATATAAAGAAATAATTGGAAATTATTTTACATCGTATATTTTACAATGTTCTTATTAATAATATTTATTTTGTTACAATCAAAATCTAATATATAAAAATCTCGTGTCGCGGTGCTTCTGGTCGCACTCCTTCGAAACGGCTCGACTGATTTTAATGATTTTTTTTTGTATATTTGGTATGTATGAGAATGGGTCGTAAAGTATTTTTCGCTCTTCTACCCGCGTCTCCTACCCCCTATCTTTTAATCGCAATTTTAGTTTTTTTGTATGAACAATATCCAAATTATTTATTTTAAAAACCAAACCCGAGCGAAGCGAGGCAGATTCGCTATTTAACATAAAGCAAAGGAGTGTTTTGTAGATTAAAAGCAGAAGAAGCCGCGGGTTCTGCTAGTATATTATATGTTAAAATCAGTCAAAATTTCTTAAAAAGCAATTATATTTGATAAACGATTATAAAAAAATAAACTTAATTATTAAGCTTGTTCGATTAAATTATTTAATTGAATCTAGTTCTAGCTTTCCAAATAAAGCTCTCTAGTAGAATCCCTAAAGCTTAAAGTAACATTAATGTCAGTAATTCAGAAACAAACAATGTTGTTAGCGTAATAAGTGAATTTGGCACACAAGGCTAAAAAAAGCCAACATCCAAACCATGCCATTTCCACCCCACTAGTTGTATTCTGATAAATGATTCTGTATATAGAGTATATTGTTAGAAGTGGCATTAGTAAACATCAGAAAGTTTATTTTTTATAACATTATTGAGTCCCTGTTTCTGACATATCATTGTGGCCCATTTTTAATTGTTTTTTTTAACTCATACGACTTAAAAAGCTAATTTGTTAGTGATTTCGTAGAATCTAGATAAAAAGTAGGCATTAATGTAAATTAAAGTTGTAATTTTATTTAGTCATATTTAATATAATGACTCACCCACGCTTCGCTCGAGTTCGTCCCTAGGTACGTTTTAACGGTCAGTATGGAATAGATGGACTATATTATACTATATGATATGGCCTATAGTCTTTTTCAATAAATGGGCTATCTAACCCAAAAACAATTTCAAATCAGATGAGTAGTTCTTGAGATTAGCGCGTTCAAACGAACAAACTTTGTCTCTTTATAATATTAGTAAAAATAATTACTATATTATTTAATTGAAATGTCATAGTATAAAAAAAACTATAAGGACGGCCTTAGTTTTTCTTACATTGTTTTTATACTAGTATAGTATTATATGATTTGTGGTTTTTATTTTTTACTAGAGGCTCACCCTCGCTTCGCTTAGGTTCATCTCTAAGAAAACAATAACAAACCTATTCTACGGGAACCTTACATTTTGTGGAGAAAAAAGTAGCCTATGTGTTATTCCAGTCTATAATCTATCTCTGAGCCAAATTTTATCCAGATCCAATCAGCCGTTTTGGCGTAAACATGTAACAAACATCCATACTCACAAATTTTCACATTTATACATAATAATTACCGATGGCGTTTAAAGAATAACTAAATCCCCCCATGGACGTTGAGAAGTCATTATGACTTAGAATGTACTTTGATAAATGTGAGTAATATACATTTTCAATTTAAATATAATATTATCTAAAATAAAATAGTGGATCTCAGTATATAAGAATAAAATAGTAAAACTCATTTTCTTAAAATAAAATATTTAATAACATAACTACTAGTTATTGAAGAATTATGAAGGTAGAATCTATTAAAATTATGTGTAAAATGAGTTGACATGACTTCAACAGAACATGGGCGTATTAAATGTCACAACGGACCTTTTACCATTTGTATTAAACTGTGTTCTATGATTTTGTACGATAAACTTTTCACGCTTGCGCTGAGACAAAGAGATTTTCATACAATGGCTTTTTACTTATTAGATTAATATAACAATTGTCCTAATACTAGACATAATAAGACTACTTTTGTGTTTAAATTGAATTACTGCGTATTATAGTAGCGAGTAAGTGAGTTCGATTCCTGTATGTGGCAAAAAAATACATTACCATATTGTAAAATATATGATCAATAATAACATCTTCACCATCCACTCATATCCTTCTTTTCTTTTATCTTCAAAATTATCTATCTCAGAACTTTACTTAAATATAATGACACCATAATATATATATATATATATATATATATATATATATATATATATATATATATATATATATATATATATATATATATATAAGCCCTAAGTATCTTCAATTCTTTCTCCCTATTTCTCTGTCTTTCTCTCTTTCACAAGTTTGACTTACATTTCTCTCTCTCCCCATTATTTAGGGAAATGCGAATGAAAAAATAAAAATATGTATATAAATTCAGATATTGTAGTTAAATATTTACGTACCAACCAGTCTTGGTACATGAAAAAAAAGCTCGTATCACGTAAGACCATTCTTTCGTCAGACCATTCAAAAGGCTATAACAATTCAATCAAAAATAATTTCACCCCATAAAAAGTAGTTACCGCGTCTTAATCAGCGAATCAAAAGCAAATCCACCATAAACCTGATCGTAAAATGTTTATAACTTACTTTGTCTACATGAAGATGCCTTCATTACACGTACTAGTACAATTACAGAGTGAGAGTACTCTCGGGGGCATGCTTCGACCGGATGGCTCCACTAAAAGTTTAATACGTTTTTATAAAGACGTCGGGCGAGTAAAGTGCTGAGTTTACATTAGTTAGTACTTGGTTTTACTCTACACTGTAGTATTTGCTAGAACCGATTTATATTCTCTAAGGATTAACGTGGTTGTGTGAAGTTGTTTATGTTTTCTGAACGCATGTATTTATAGAAAAATAAATATTCAAACTTTTAAAATATCTGATCTGTTCATTTATAGATTCAAGATATACTAGTCCTTTGCTATCAAAGGTGGTGTATCATGTTACGTCTTAAAAATATCAGAATGAGCTTGTATAGGAGGCAGTCGTAGCCTAGTGGTAAGGTGCTAGCTTTGGAAACCGAGTGAAGGAGTTCAAATTCCGGATGCGAGATCCTTTTTCCACAATAACATTAATTTTCTCATTAATCACTTTATTACTATACTAATTAATTTTTACTTTAAAACTTAATTTTTACTTTAAACTAGCAGAACCCGCAGCTTCGCTCGCGCTAAAACTACAAAAACACTAGATAGATAGGTTACATACATACTTTCATACTGTATTTTAATTGCCTCGGTGCCGTAGTGTTCTGGGTTCATGTCCCGAGTCGGGCCAAGTTTAGTTATTGAGTCTTTCTGTATAGTAAGTCTCAGTAACAGCCCGAAGTTGGGAAGTTGGCGGTGTTTCACCCCCGTGCCTCGGAGAGCACGTAAAGCACGTAAAGTCGGTCCTGCGCCTTAACTCTCACTGGTCGTGTCTCGTGTCGTCCCACCGGAGTATGAGAGTGACAGGAATAGAGAGTGCACTTGTGTCTGCGCGTACACTTGTGTACTATATATTTCCTGCGCAGTTGGCTAGTCTCAATGAGATTGGCCGCCGTAGCCAGAATCGGCCAGGAGAACATCATCATCATTTTAACCCCTTATGGGATAAATTTAAAAAAATGCTAAAACACGTACATATTTATTTAATTATATCGAAGAGCATTAATACCAAGTTTCAAGTAATTCTGATCATAAATATTTTTTTGGGTTGTATAATAACGTGTCTTCCCGTGGGAATGAGATAATCTTCCGCAGTAAAAAGTAGCCTATGTCACTCTCCAGTCCTCTAACTATCTATATACAAAAATTCACGCCAGTCCACGTAACTCCGTTTCGGTGAGAAAGAAGGACAATCAAACTAACAAACAAACACACTTTCACATTTATAATATTAGTACGGATAAATCCATTAAAAATATGTGTATAATACTTTAACTATAATTAAAGTTCATACTTTGTCATATTTACCTATTAAATATTCATATCTTGAAGCACTGTCGGCTGACACCGACTTCGAAGATATCTGATTATATCGCTTTTATACCTGTAGATACTTTACGTAAAGAAAACATACTTTTTTATATATTTTACTTATATACATATATATCTATGACTACCATTGCCCGCGGCTACGTCCGCGTTCAAACCAAAAACAAAATTCTTAGGTTTTACATATTAGTATACTCTTACATTGCAGTTTTTGTATTTTTTTCAAAAATGAGATATTTTGTCGCGGTAAAAAGTATCCTATATGTTGACTCGGATAACCAGCTACCATCATACCAAATTTCATCAAAATCCCTCCAGTGGTTTTTCCGTGATGCGGTAACAGACAGACAGACAGACAGACAGACAGACAAAAATTCTAAAAACTATAGATTCCGCCTCTGTATCGATAATAATGTCTATTTCAATAAGATTTTCCAAAAAAACATTTAATGTACAGATTCGGCTTAGCTACAATTTTATTATATGTATAGAATACGGCAGTCTTGCCTTAATTGTATTTGAAAACCATTAATTAAAGCTACCGATACCTCGATTAGTTCACATGAAGACTAAGCGACTAATAATCGTGTGGTCCCTGTAATTGGTCGGGGGTGTTGTAACTACAGTATGTCGAATAATTGCTAGTAGTCTCATAAGGAATGGCTGTTGGTGGCTAGACGGTTATTCTAATTGCAAAATTATAGGTTTGATAACGTAAAGGTCCTTTAAGATAGAGTCTGTAGGTTTGAGTCGATTTTAGAGCGAATTATAAAGATTTTTTTAAGATTTAATAACTTTATTTTTATTTTGGACAGATTTACTTAATTCATTTGCTTATTGTTGTTTTTTTTAATGAATTCGCGTTTTATGGGTGTTATTACACTGTGTTATCATTAAATTATTATTTCATTTTAGTTATAAATAACTTTTTCGTTAACAATATTTTTCACTGATATCTTCTATGTATTTTTTGACCTAGACTTGTACTGTTTTTATTTCATGAATCTTAATATAACTTAGACTTCTTTCTGTCGTGGAATAAAAGAGGCATATTCCTTTCTCTCATAATTCTTTATCCGCTAGTGAAAGTCTTGTTAAAATTCAGGTTTAGCATTTCAGCAAACAAACTTTTCAACGGTTCTTTTATGTTAATATGAGGTGACTATTATATGTAAATCATAAATATTTTATAACTTGAAGTGGTAACAAACATACACACATGCACGCACAAGCAAACACAAACTTTCGCATTTATTTACATTTAAATGTGATTATTTTATACTAGCGATTCACCCTCGCTTCGCTCAGATTTATCTTTGGCTTGCTTCCCAATACAAAATTTCATCCCTATTTCACCGCTTTAAGGGATGATTTTCGGGGTAAAAAAGTATCCTTTGTCCTTCCCAGGGTCTAAAACTATCTTCTTACCAGATTTTCTCTAAATGGTTCAGTAGATCCAGAGATTACCCCTACAACGTCACAAACTCACAAACTTTACCTCTTTATAATATTAATATAAATTCCATCTTAATAATTTCCCTAAATGGCTTATAGAGACAAAGTATATTTACATTGTGAACCAATTTAATAATATCGATATTAATTAATCAACCTAATATGTTGTAATTAATTCAATATGGTTGTTCTTGGCAAGAAACGTTAGTCCTTGTAACAAATGGTAATAGGTCTATAAAATCAAATGCTCAGTGCTAAAGTGATATATAACTTGTTATATACATACATACATACGGTTTTTTAATTCAAACTTTTGATTATCTATGTAGTATTTGTGTGTAATTTCAACCACTGGGCGATCGAAACTCGATTATACACATTAAATAAAAAAAACGAACTATTTTCAAAATATTTTTCTTGATAACATTAAAACTCGTCAATAGCTAATAAACAAAAAAAAATTAAATCCGTTGACAAGCAAGGGAAAGATACTGTACTATTTTGTCTTTGCCTATTTATATGTAGGTAAGAAAAAAAATGTTTTGTTTTTCAATTTTTTTTTCTGTTGATAACTAAATAAATAGGTACTTACAAAAATTTAATTTGACTATAATATATACCTAACATAGTCTTAGCACGAAATATCTAAAAAAATATATATTAGAAAGATAGTATTCAATTCAGTTAATTTTTTTGTGTTTTTTCCAATAATCGAACCTAAATATAATTTTTGGTTTGTTTTTTAATGATACAAACAAGTAAAAATTCATAAAAAGAAATAATTATAATATTATTACTCTTTTTTATGATTCTAATTATACGTAAAATAGGCTATACGCATAATATTTAACACGTTTCCATATATTCGGCACCTCCCAAGTTAATTACATAACTAATCACCATGAAATTACGCGCATGTGTAGAGAGCCTTAATCCTGAGTTATAGAAGAAGCCGCAGACATTCTATGAACATTACTTGAAATGAATTTGGAAATTGTAAGTTTTGTTATATTTAGTAATTAGAATAAATTGTAAAATTTATCTTTATTATTTCTTGTTATATTATATACATTTTTGTATATATATTTATAATACGTATGTATTTAAAGTTATATAATATATACGTATAGTGTATCAACTATCTGGTATCCATAACACAAGCCTCGTAGCTTACCATGGAAGTATATGGTGCTGTGTTAATGTCCCAACATACTTATTTTTGAATTAATTAAAGTAATTTATTAATTATCAAAAAAAAATGCTCCTTTTGTTGAGATATTACGTTTTCCACCAGGATTACTTAATAGTTAATTATTCGATTTTATTTCCAAGTAATGTTAAATGAGTAAGCGTATACATAGAACTATTAAATATCGATAGCACGAGTGTTTCATACATTTCAGTGAAAGCTTGTCTAGTGGTTGAAATTCGATCATTAACATTTTTCTATTGAAAATACTAAAACTCGTCAATAAAACAATAAGTTACTAATCAAAAAAAAAAAACAAACAGAGGAGAAAAAGATACTTAGCTGTTGTTTTTGCCTATTTATATATAAATACTGTCTTCAAGAACTATTTACTGTATTTGTTGATAACTTAAAGTACTTTCGACAGAAACTTTTGTCACTAACAAGTGATAACACAAAAGTTGTCAATTATCCTATAGAAGAGAAAAGTAGTTTGATTATTGATGTTTTTAAAGCTTTACGTCAATCATGGCCTCGGGAGAGACTAAGTTTTAGACGTCTTAAAAGTCATTATATTATAGTTGTTACAGACTACCTACACAAGCAATAAGCAACCAATAGGCATATGAAGTGTCGAGAACAAAAAATCAAAATAAATTCTCGAAAAAAAACCGAAAACATCCTTTTATTTTACACTAGCGTTTTCCTGCGGCTCCGCCCGCATAGTACATTAACCACCAACATATCATATACCAAAACCTTCTACGAAACACGCTGCATCATACGGTATGAGTATTATTCCGATAGGTTCAGTAGTTATCGCAGTATAACCGAACAAAAAAAACCGGCTCTCCATTTAATGTTTTATAAGCGTAACTCTAAGAAAATATTAATGGTACCATATTCTATAATTCGATTTCTATGACGGTTTATTTTTATTCGTTTGTCCTTTATCAAACCGCAATCGTTCTTTGCAGATATTTCATATTACTTTTAGTTTCTCTTTTGATCTGGTCACTTTGAAGTCAGTATACAAAAGCACCGAAATATTATGTATTCCCTCAGCTCCTAAGGTTCTTGAAACAAGCTTATTTGCAAGACATTGTTTCTTAATACAACCGGTTTGGCTATACGTGTCCCAATAACCTTGGGTGCCCTTAGGACTTCGAGTGGCTGATGCTAGCAAACTTGTTAAGTTGTCAATGTTGTTATATAGAGATATTAAATATGATAACCCCTCGGGGATATACTTGTTTTATTGTGAATAGTTTTCTGTTTGTTGTTTCTAACAAAATTCATTATGAACGTGTGGAAATGTTATATGTACTAGTATTTGAACGAGCTTTGTTCGTGTATTAATTATAAAGAATTAACATTTACACTTAAGACCTATCTGACAGTGATATTCTAGTTAAAATAAGTTATTTAAAAAAAATGTGATTAACCACCGCTACGCTCGGAGTAGACCATAGGTAACTTTAATATTCATTATTTCACGACCCGCCCTCGCTTCACTCAAACTTGACTTGATAATGAAATATCGATATTTTCTTTATTTCATATGTATATTGTACATACTATTAACCTATTATAAACCTCACAAGCAGATTGACGTGAATAGCGACTTTATTTTACATTATATGAATATCTATTTATTTTGTCGTAATCTATAAGGTATGCTGTTCGAATATAATATCATTCGTCACGGCTTATTGAATAATAAAATATAATAATTTCAAATCAAACATATATTCATAATAAAATTTAACAACTTAGTATTTAAAGTAAAAAAAACCCCTGCCGTACCTTCCGTAATAGTACAAATAATTAAACTTAAGTGTATTTCCGGATGGAAATAGCTTATATCCTACAATAACAAATAGTTATACTGTTAGTATTTGTGAAAGTATATATAACCAAAAACTAACGGCTGACCGTCGCTTTACTCGTGCTCGCTTCTAGGAAAACAACAACAAACCTATCTCACGGGAACCGTATATTTTTCCGGGATAAAAAGTAACCTATGTGCTATTTCAGACTATAATCTATCTCTGTACCAAATTTCATCCTGATCCGTTCAGCCGTTTTGGCGTGAAAGAGTAACAAACATCCATACTCACAAACGTTCACATTTACAAAATTAGTATAGACTAGCTTTAAAATATAACGCCAATACTTTTAAAATTTAGATATTTGTTTTTTGCAAAGTAATTATTTTTTACGTATTTCAATGCTCATTTGACTAAATGAAAGTAAATGTCATCGTGTACAAGGGCAAGTTATCTTATGAAATCTTAACGAGTAGCTACCGCTAAAAGATCTACAACAATCTTGCCATTGTCGCCGCTACGTGCTCTAGTGGACCTTTCAGAATTGGTCGTGATCCGGTTACTGCTAGGATATTTGATTGTTTATTCAACATATAAAAAGTAATACAGAAGTGACGTAAATATCTTAAGCTAATGAATTTTGTGATTTGATACAAACGACCAAAGATTCGACCTCTGCATCGATAATAATGACTATTTCAATAAGATTTTCCAAAAAAATATCTAATGTACAGATTCGACTCAGAATTTTAGTTTATGTTATATAATAATATACAAATAATATGTGTATATTTCATATTTTTCAAATGATCAGCGTTACTTTTTTAAATTCTGTTATTCCAAGGCATAGTATATATGTGTACAAATTTCATCCATATTCGTTTAGCCGTTTCAGCCTTAAGAAGTAACAAACAACTTAAATAATACAAATATTCTTTGTGTTATTTAAGGTATTTTGAAGTAAATCCGATTTAATACATTTATTAATACACTTTTTGATTAAAAAAAATATCATTGTTTAATGTGTATGGTAACAAAAAATATAAGTTAATTTAGTATTTTAAGTTCCCACTGGCTGGCCTTAGCTTCTTTGATTTGTTGTAATGACAGTTCAGTTAGAATAAAAAAAATGAGTTTGACAACATTCAAAATACATTGTAGAGTATATTTTAGCCAACAATAAATAAGTTAGTAGTACGTGAATGATAAAATTATAAATATATATTATTATTACAATAGTAAAACATTTGTAGGAATTTTACAAATTAATATATCGTAAATCAATCTAATCATTTCCTTTCAATCCCCAAGTAATAGATAAAGAAAACTTAGAGCTTTCACTTTCTTGAAATAAATGCAAGTCATTTATTTTTATAAGAACATAATATAATTTCTTCCCCCATGGCTTTTTAAAACGAATCATCTTTTATGGATAAAACGAAAGAACGTTTTAAGTTTATCGGATACATTTGAATGCCCTTAAAATAATTTCTAATGTTTTTATTTTTGAAGTGAAACTTCGTTAGAATCGTTGTGATTTGAAACTTGATGAAACGGAAATGAAACGGAAATGCGACACTAAAAAGAAATAAACACATAAATATATAGGATTAAGCCGGCGAGAGAATGAGATAGAAAACATTGCCATATTGTAATGGAAACCGTTGATAATGTCTGATAAATATTTAATAATAGCCGAACCCGCGGCTAAGCTCGCGCTAAAACTACAAAAAAAAACTCTAAAAAGGTAGGTTCCATACAAACTTTCATGGCCTATATAACCCCCTTATGGGTAGTATTTCGAAAAATGTTAAATTACGTATTTATTTAATTGTATTACAGAGAATTAATACCAAGTTTCAAGTAATTCTAATCATAAATATTTTTGGGTTGTATTATAACGTGTTTTTTCCGTAGGAATGAGATAATTTTTTGCTGTAATAAGTAGCCTACGTCACTCTCCAACCCTCCGACTGTCTCCATACAAAAAATCACACCAATCTGTCATTCCGTTTCCACGTAAAAGAAGGACAAACAAACAAACACACTTTCAGATTTATAATATTAGTATGGATTAAGTTTCACTTCTACCATGTATGAATTGGACACACACGCACTTTTTTAATTATACCAAGGGATGTGATATAAGCAATGATGGGAATCTAATTCGTGATCTATATTTTTGTAGTTATCAAACACTCTATGGTAATTATTCCCTTTTTAGTTAGTTTAAAATTGTTATTTGTAGTACCTAAAGAACTAACAAAAATATACGCTGTTCAGACTATATTTGTTAATTAGGTTTTTCATTAATTATAGTATCTAGATAATTTATTAAAATTATAAAAGAGTTTAAAGTTTAGTAGAACTTACAAGTTATAATTATTTTTGACTAAAATGTACATTAGCCTCAAAAACATTTTAAAAGTAATTATCTATCTTTAAGGCAGAACCGTTTTCTTGAAAGCTCTCTTGAGATAGCTTAGTGATTGAAAAAAAAAAAAAACATGAAAATTAAGAGAACCTCTTTCCTTTTTGATATCGGTCAAAAAGATATGTCAATATGAAAACAAATTTATTGTACTTTTAATATATTTAAAAATGTTTGAAACGCAAAATACTAGCGACTCACCCTCATTTCGCCCGAGTTCGTCCTAGGTTTTTATATGATATGTTATTTAATATTTACAGAGGTATAATGAGTTTTATATCTCTTACTTGAGATATTATTGATTCCCCATACAGACTTTCATCCCCCTTTTCACCCTTTGAAGGGATGATTTTTGGGATAAAAACTATTCTATATCCTTTATAGGATCTTAAACTTTCTTCATACCAAATTTAATCTAAATCGATTCTGCAGATTTTTAGTTTATCCATTACAAACATACAAAAATAAAATTTTTCTTTATAATATTATATTAACTATACTAAAAAAGTTAAAGATTCGATATAATTGATTAATAAAATAAACGTCAAATTAATATTTGAAATCGATTTTTGTAACTCGTAACAGTTCATCGAGCATCCTCCGCGTTAAGTGCCATTAAGACTCGAGTAAAAAAGCCGTTTTAGACTTCAATAACATACCATACGGGCCAAGGTTAGGTATTTTTAACTTTATGTTTGAATGTAGTCGAGTTTGTGATGATGCGACGAAAGTGTTTAGAAATTATCTAGTTATTAAATTAAATAGTTATTTAAGTTATTTACCCATGTTTGATACTAATACTAATGCTTCAATTTCAAAATGGAGGAAGTATTCAATTCGATTGCATGTTTTGTTGTGTTTTAAAAGAATCCACCTTTAAATCTATACATATAATAAAATTCTGAGTTAAATCTGTACATTAAATATTTTTGGAAAATCTTATTGAAATTGTCTTTATTATCGATATAGAGGACGAATTCATAGTCTTTGAAATTTTTGTCTGTCTGTCTGTTTGTCACCGTATCGCGAGAAAACCAAAAAGATTTTGATGAAATTTGGTATGATGATAGCTGGTTATCCGGGTCAACATTTAGGATACTTTTTACGGCTGGAAAATATCTCATTTCTAATAACACTAGTCGTCATACATTTTTATATGAAACTTTAACCGAGGTAAGGTTATTAATACGCCAAAATATTTTAAGAAGAGAACGTTAAAATATAATATTACCGATATACGTATGTATAAATGGTTCATACAATTATTTAAACGAAAATAGAGCTCTAAAATTTTTTTATTGTTTGTTTATACTTTCTAATCTTTACATCGCCAAGATCGATTTTAACGGAAATAGAAGATTCGATGAACTATAACATTTTTTTGGCCACTTATTTCGGAAATAAGCAAAGTGAAATCTATTTACGGATTTCATTTATATACTATTTTTGGTAAGAATTATAAATAGAGTTAGTAGCAAAAGTAAGTTAAATTAAACAGGCACTATCCTGTTTTATTAAGATAAAAAAAAACCTTGGAAGCCATTCAACTCCTATTATACGTATAAATATATATTTCTTTGCTCTTCTATGGATTCAATAAAATTTTATATTCTAAGTATTTGACTTAGTAGTAAATGCGGTATTAGCGTTGAATTCTTTTACACTATAATAATAAATAAAGTAATCAATAAAATAAATAATACCTTTTTAGATTTACGCGAGTATTTAACATCTATATACATATAATAAAACAGTAACTTAGTGTAATCTGTACATGAAATATTTAAAAAAAAACAACTAACGTAATTTGTACAGAATATAGACCCCAAAACAATAGTTATTAAAATTTTTGTCTGTTCGTGTGTTCGCGTTGCACGCAAAAAACTGAACCGATTTTGACTAAATTTTATGTAGTGATAGCTTATTATTCGGGTTAACATTAAGGATATTTTTTACTACAAGAAAATCTATCCCTTCCACGGGTAAATACAATAACTGGTTCTACCGAGTTGACAGAACTTGAGAGATATATCAAAAAAATGTACTAAAAAATTGTAGGTCTTAATGAGGCCTACAGAAAAATCTGTAATAGCATAAACCTATCTCCTAAGGTACACTCGCAATAACTATTCATATCTATTTAAAACGTACCTAGGGACGCACCCTAAGTAACTAGTTTTAAATAAAACCATCTTTTGCCTGCAATAGAGAGAATGTAAAACTTTTTAGTTTTATATTTTTAAATAATCTTATATATTTATATAAGAAAGTTTGATGGTTTAAATACCTTTGATAGAAGATACGTCTTTTACACCCAAAATATCGGCATTGTGATTCAGAAGGGGAATGCAGTTAGAACTCTAGTCACAATCCCACGCGGGCATGACTTGTATAGTAATTATTACGGGTACATTTGTTTTATATTTATACTAGCATTGCCCGTGGCTCCGCCCGCGTTTAGATGACCAAAAAACAAATTCTTAGGTTTTCATATTAGTATACTCTTACATTGCATTTTTTGTGTTTTTTCTCAGAAATGAGATATTTTCCCGCGGTAAAAAGGTCCTATATGTTGACCCGGATAACCAGCTATCACCATACCAAATTTCATCAAAATCCCTCCAGTGGTTTTCTGTGATGCGGTAACAGACAGACAGACAGACATACAAATAGACAAAAATTCTAAAAACTATAGATTCGGCCTCTGTATCGATGATAATGTCTATTTCAATAAGATTTTCCCAAAAATATTTAATGTACAGATTAGGCTTAGTTAGAATTTTATTATATGTATAGATTTTAGCGTTATTGATTTCAAGAAGACGGTATTCGCGTTTATGTTTGTATGTATGTTAATAATTGGATGCTAATGATTCTTTTTTTAGAATGGTAACACCTCAAGGAATACTCTTTTTTCGCCCCTAAAAGTGAAATTAATAGACTCAAAAATTACGTCCCTTCTATTTGAATTTGAAGGTTTTTTCTTAATAATATAAAGTATAAAGCAAAATACCTTCAAAATATGGCAATAATTAACTTCTTAAGTTACGTAAAAGTTGTAATTACTGTCTAAGCTAGTTTTTATCTTTGCCTCTATCTATGTAATAATACTATGACCGAGCCAATGCAATAAAATTAAACTGTCAAATTTGATAATTAATCAAAATTTCTTTTCACATAACTCTCATTCATATTAAAACAGAATATAGGTGTTTAAAATTCAAGCCCATTTAAAATATTTAATTTATTTTATAAATGCGTTGCAGTTTAAACGTTCGTCAAAAATGTAGGTTAAGTTTGATGTTTGCTATAACCAAGGATTTTTCACTTAGACCAGTTTGAAACAAAGAAGGTACCGTGATTTCTCTGAAAAGAAGTCGCTTTCAATAAATTTTATGTTTACATAATGCGAATCTTTATTTACCTTTGTTAGTTGGAGTGCTCTTAAATTTGCCTTCAAAATAAAGTAACAGAACTGTGGCATTAAACGATATTATCTTAGAAAGTATTAGGTAAATAGCATGGAATATGAACTGTAATATAATAGATATAAGAGCTATCTAATTCATATAATGTTTCTATAGAGCCATAAAGTATGTTATAAAATTGAAATTGTTTGGAAAGTTAAACAAACATGACGTTGTATCGTTTTATTTCATCTCGCAATAAAAATATCATAAGGAGACCAAAATGTTCCACGCACATAAAATAAACAACAGTCATGAAATTTAAAAAGATAGATATTTAGGTACTATTGAAATTTTATGGTGTAATGTCATTTTCCATTGAAATGTATGGAATTGGGTTTTTAAACGTATTAATTATTTTTGAAAATATTTTTTATTCAACCTGTACGAATTATTGTTTTAAGGGTTTTATAATATTGAGGAAAAAACGTAGTCCTTCTTTCTATGTTGGTATTAAATATTACATCCAACTATAAATAAGAATTTTTTTTTTGAATATTTTTTAGTAGCTAATTCTAAAATACTTCATATATTTTATAATAAAATTCTTTCTGATTATAATACTTATGTACATATGCTAATATTTGGGATTTTAAATAATTCAGATTTTTCCACTTTTATTTAGATTTTTTCCACGAACAAAAAAAAAAAACAAAAAATACAAAAAAACCGCGACAGAATCCGAAAAAAACTGTTTTAATTAATACATCACATATAATTATAAAAAAAAACTGAATGAATACCCGATTAATTAATAGCATCAAATTAAAGCAAGTCATGCAAAAGTTAATATATCTTGTGAAAAATAATGAAATGTCCACATAATTAAAGCTGGAAAATTACATAAAGCCACACTGCATAATACAAATCATTTGCATTGGCCGTGCGGTCTTCGGGCCACTTTGCCCTAAATCATAACTAATGGAATTCGAGCCAATCGACTGCATTTATAATTATTGCGTACATATTCCGAATAAACGTTATTGGTGCTATTTAATATATGAAGCTTTAAAGAGGTTTAATAGCTTATACGTGGTTTAGTGTATACAAGAAGAGCTTTTGTAACATTTCATGCAAGTTTTTTGTTCAAAATCGCTAACAAGTCCAACGTACTACATACATTATTTAATTAGAATAAAGTTACCTTGTAAGAAGTTAGTTTTTTTTTAATTGTAACAATTCTTTTTTACCGACTTGAAAGAACGAGGTACTCAGTTTATTTTTGCGGCTGTTGGATAAAAATGCGTTAAAGGGCTGGTTCTAAGTAAGAGAGAGAATGACCAGAAAGGGCTTTTTATAACAGACTGCGGGACTATACTATACGAGACTATGCGAGACTTTTACAACAGACTGCGGAATGAGGAAAGCGGGCAGCGGGAATAAAAACCACGCCTACCTTGCTGGAGTCTTGTATCAGGTCTCAGCTTCATCGCCAATGATGATAACGGCAGCGGTTAGATGGCGATGGCGGTGATTGTACTCATCACAAATCGCTCGAACGTTCCATGCAAATTATAATATATAATAATAATAATAACTTTATTGAAATACTTTTTTTATTATTACTTAGTACGAGTAGCTATTGACAAGCTTTAGTGTTATCATTAAGAAAATTGAAACAGTTAATTTTTTAATATGTAGATAGGTAAACTCTATTCATATAAGTACATATCTTTTTCCTCTAATTTTCAATAATGATTATAATCGAATTTCGTACACTGAGCGAACACTAGTTATTATTATTTTATTACCTGAAAGCTTTTATTCCATAGTGTCTATATTATTATGAATAACTAGCGGCTCACCCTCGCTTCGCTCAGGCTTAGCACAAATAGATTATCCCACGGGAACCGTTCATTTTTCCGGGATAAAAAGTAACATATTTGTTATGCTGATGTATGAACTATATTATTGTAAAGTTTCATTAAAATCCAATCAGTAGTTTTTGTGTACTAAGCTGTATAAGTTATTATAGTTTTTTAACTATCCTATGGGAACTTTTCAATTTTCCGGGATGAAAAGTAATGTTGCCTGTGGATATAAGGTACCACCATGCAAAATTTCATTTAAATCGGTCCAATAGATTCGGAGATTAGCCCGTACAAACAGAAAGAGAAACAAAAAATTTGAAAAAAAAACTGGATTTGTTCTATTTGTCTTTTTACATCCCCCTGACCCGGTTTTTAGCATTTTTTTCTATGTACAGACATTCGACCTCTACAGTTTTATTCTAGTATAGATTTATTTTATTATAATCCATGAAAATTATTAGTGGAACCTCAAGAGAAACAATTTCAAAAGTTGTATATATTTATTGATTTTGAGTGATAATATTGTGAAATACAGCTTTATGAGTACAAATTTATATATTTCTTTCTCTTTTTATAGGTAAGTCTCGATCAGTCGATGACACAGCCAAGGAGGACCCATGTCTTACTGGTAGGCCTTAAATATTTGTTTATTCTGAATCTTATAAAATCTTATATAGTTTTAGTAAATTAAGTAAAAAAAAACTTAATGAATAATGAAATATTATTTAATTAAACTTAATTTTATATTTTAAACAAAACAATTTTATAATAATCTAACTAACAGGCAGTCGTTGTCCTGTCCAGCTAATACTCGTACGAGACAAAAAAAAATTTTACAGTTTTTACAAAAACAGTATTGTCTTTTACAATTATCCGGACAAATTTTCCAAAAAGCCTTAAAACCTTATTTAAAAATATTAAGGATATTTTTACAAGGAAGATGCTCCAGCCGTTATCAATTGATACACTAACCAATGGACGGCATTTCATTTTTACTTATATACATATGTGTAGATGGACTATAAGTTGTGGTAAATATTCATAGATAAGTATTAATATGGATATATTTATAAATATGTACACGCTCAATAATAACATGTATACCAAACAAAGGTTCTTCAAAAAGCTTATCAATAAAGCTCGCTTATAAAACTAAGCTTTGTAATAGAGTACCTGATTTTAATATGAATCAAACCCTAACAACGGTCTTTTAATAAAACAACGATGTACAGACACTCATGAAATTTATATTACGCTCGGGATTGTCACAAAAATTGCCAAATTTATTCCGTGTCAGTTTTCTTTTTGGTACATTCTTCGAGTTTTTGTGCGTAAATGTTTTTACTGCTTTTTATTTTTCGGTTTCAACTGTTTCTCGGTGACAGTTGTTTTTGTATAGGACAATAAATTAAGCAAGTCTTGGTCTGACATCGGATTATGTGGTGTGCGAGTGTCTACAATTAGATTTATGCAAAAGATTAAACGGATTGCGTTGTATGTGAATTTCTAAATTTAACCCGTACTAAGTACTAAATACGAGAATTGTAATGTATTTTATTTTAGAAGAGTATTATCAGCCTTTCTGCTAGTTACGTATTTATGTATGTATTTATACTAATATTATAAAGAGGTAAAGTTTGTGAGTTTGTGACGTTTTAAGGGGTAATCTCTGGATCTTCTAAACCAATTTAGATGACATTTGGTAAGAAGATAGTTTGAGATCCTGGAAAAGACATAGGATATTTTTATCCCGGAAATCATCCCTTAAGTGGGTGTAAAAGGGGGATGAAAGTTTGTATTGGGAATCAACCTAGAGACGAATCCGAGCGAAGCGAGGGTGAGTCGCTAGTTTATATATATTCTTATTATTATTGTTTATGTATTTATATATATTCTTAATGGGTTATTAAAAGTAATTATTTCAATAATTTCTACTGGTGGGTTCTACGTTCTTCAAATTACTTTCACTACGTTCGCGTGCTGGGGACGCGCGAGCGGCAGCTGAGGGACGTTCGCAATAAGTACGTTACAAAGAAATCTTTTCAAATGTTACAGAGTGGAGAAACAGCAAACATACTTACGCACAGTCACAAATTGTTTCATTTATATATAACTAGCGGCTCACCTTCGTTTTTCTCGGGTTTGCCTCTAGGAAAACAAAAACAAATCTATCCCACGGGGATCGTACATTTTTCCGGGATAAAATGAGGGGGTAGGTATGAGCTATATTATGGTACAGTTTTAATTAAAATCCATTTAGTCGTTTTTGCGTGAAATAGTAACAAACATCCATACATCTATACATCCAGATATTCTCACAAACTTTCACATTTACAATGTTAGTAGGATAATTTTATAAAATCAGTAAAAAAATAATTTATCAATAAAAAAATTTTTTTTTTTTGAATAATAAATGATTTTTTTTATCGATTTTTTTTATCGACAAACAAACAATGATATTCAACTAAGAATAGAATATTTTCAGTTTAATTTATGTTTAGTGATTGTTTGAAAATATTTTTATAATTATAGTTAAACTGAATATCCTATTGCAAAATGAAGTTCATCAACATGGTATAGTAAAATTTATTAAGTAAATAGAAGAAACGAAGCAAATACACTTATGTATAAATTTACAATTTTATTTTTATACAACGACATAAAATCAAAATTGTAACAAGTACCTAATTTAAAAGAAATAAATTTATGAAATAGAGTAATAAAATGTATCATTTCCATACATTAATTGTATCGATAGTAGCACACATGTATTGTGATTCCCTTCAAAATGCTTTCGAATGTAGCGAAACGACTAAAACTAGTATACGTATTGGATTCAACAAACTATAGAATTGTGACTAAAATAAACAGAATTTTCTGCACAAAAAATCCATGATATACGAACGGTCCGGGGAAACGTGTCGCGAAAATTTTGTTACTCGTACTGAGTTTTCAAACTTTTTGATGTTAGCGAACGCGAAGCATGAACTTCCGATACACGCCCGTTTAAAGTACCAAATAGTTTTTGTTTTAAAGCAACTTTACTTGCTTACTGCTGTAACTATCGCGCTTGTATTTAATTAACATTTGTTATTGACCGACTTTTGTAAAGGAAGTAGTATTCGTGTGTGTGTTTTTCTGTATGTTACGACATCTTCGCTTTACCAATTTTGGATCGATTTTAATGTATCTATCTCTCTTTTTTGTCAACTAACATCTTACTTTTAGGGCCTCATAAATTAAAAAAAAAAAAAAAACCGTTAAAATACAATAAGCAGTAAGTTCCCAATCATTAAATCTATAAATCTTTTTTAGATCAATTCCATTAGTTTATTACGTAATTACTTCAAATATTTTTTTTCTATCGATAGACATCCATACAAATGATCGTTCGCGATTCTTAAACTTTGTTATTTTTTCCCAAAAGCGAAAATTTTAAAACGAAATGTACTTTTACATTGCTAAAACAGTAATTATAAGCTATTGTAGCTATTTGAATGTTATGTTTTACCATTCTGATGTCACATTTAGTTTCCTAATGTTCTGTATTCAGCCCTTTTTTTTAAAGTCCCAGTGCTGGGCACGGGCCTCCCTGCAATACGAGGTAGATCAGGCCATAGTCCACCACGCTGGCCAAGTGTTGTGGGTTGGCGGACTTCACATCTCTTTTGAAAACTTACTAGGTTCTCTCAGACATGCAGGTTTCCTCACGATGTTTTCCTTCACCGTTAAGACCAGTGGTAATCATGTTGGAAATGATTCCCACATGAAAATATCAGAGGTGCAAGATTTGCACTCGATTCAGTAGGTGTCCCAAGCGAGCGCGTTACCACTGGGCTACCACTGCCTTGTTATCTAATGTTCTATATCAACATAATAGATACTACCATACATATACATTATACATAAAAAAATCATTAATCAAACTATGAATTACAAAAAAACAGAAAAGCTATCGAATCAACAACATCGAAAGCACGTAAAAACTTGAGTACAGCATCGATCGTCTCGATATCATTTAGCTAACTTCTTTATAGCACTTGGCGAAGTTTTTGTTAACTAACGTTTCTACAACTTATATTTTCTCTAGTTCGTGCCATCATTAAGAAGGCTCGTGACTGTCCTGATTAATTCATTCAAGTGGATCCTATTGTTTTAGGTCTATTTGCTTTGTATTAATTTGGCTATTGTTTGGTCGCAATTAAGAACATTAAAATATGAATTTATATGGACGATGATATTGTTAAATCTTCCCTCTAGTGATTAAATATTAGAAACTAGTGAATTGTTGTCACTTTACTTATATGCATCCTTAGGTAACTTTCTTGCTTATCCGTATTATTAATATTATAAATGTGAAAGTTTGTGAGTATGTATGGATGTTTGTTACTCTTTCGCGCCAGAACGGCTGAACGGATCTGGATTAAATTTGGCACAAAGATAGATTATAGTCTGGAATAACACATAGGCTACTTTTTATTCTTAAAAAATATACGTTTCCCGAGGGACAGATGTTTTTTATTTAGTTTTCTAGAGATAAATATATAATGGGACATTAACACTCAGCACCATCTAGTTCCATGGTAAGCTGAGAGGCTTGTGTTATGGATATCAGATATTGATACACTACACATAAGTATCTTTAAATACATAATATTACATATTATAAATATAAACACTTATGACTGGAGTACAAACATTCGTGCTACACAAATGAATGCCCCCAGCGGGACTCGAACCCGCGACCGCTGGCACAACAAGTAGGATCACTACAAATTGAGCCAAACGTGTCGTCAAATAGGTAAATTCTATTCACAATATGTTTTCCTCAAATTCTGAAAAATGGTTATGGTTGAATTTCGGTCCCTGGACGAACACTGGTATGTATTAACAGAACCCGGAACATCTGGTACGTCATTCAAATTTTATGTTAAATCGTACGTTTGAGTGCTAAGAGTTGCCACACTACGATAAGAAATGCCAAGTTTCCTTGACTTTCTAACAAGTATTAGCATATTATAAACATGTTTCAAATAACGTCAGCATAAATAAGAATATATACATACTGTTATTGGAAATTGTAGCAATTTATTTTGGAACTGGACTTTTTATGTCAAATGCTTCTTATTTTTATTTAAATAAAAAAAATTGAATTTGAATTTGAATTTAAAAAAAATGCTCTAATAATGAATTGTTGTGATAGTTTAATAATACCGCCATATAATTTCATTTTGCAAGAAATCTTGTTATTTTGATATCCTGCAATGGAAATGATATGCTATTAAATCTTAAACTATAAATAATATAAATCTATAATAAGATAATACTTTCCAATATTAGATTTACGCTAATATTTGAAATTTTAAATATTTCTTCGAATTGTTTCGCGATTTATAAAATGTACATAGTTGTTACAGACATGATCCGTGACCATAATTGCTGTAAAGCAATCAAAGGGATGGCAACCAAAAATTAAAAAAAAACCGAAAAGATAGTTTTATTCAAAATCCATAAGATTACGAAAATTTAAAAATACATAATTTCACATAATCATAATATTATAATCTATCCCCCTGTATTTTGTGAATGCCAAGATATACATTAATTGTTTAAAGTCGACCGACTTAAAAAAAAAATAACCAACAATAAAACAGTTATTGAATTGGAAAACATAACATTTACATTTCAAAATAAAAAATCTTAATACATCTATTCAGCCCTTTTCAACGTCCCACTGCTGGGCACGGACCTCCCTTCACTACGAGGGGATCAGGCCATAGTCCACCACGCTGGCCAAGTGCGGGTTGGCGGACTACATATGTCTTTCGAAAATTTACTAAGTTCTCTCAGACATGCAGATTTCCTCACGATGTTTTCCTTCATCGTAAAGCAAGTTTTCCTTCATCATATTGGAGAGCATCAGAGGTACGAGACTCGGGATTTGAACCCACTTCACTCGGTTTCCCAAATAAGCGCGGTACCACTGGACTACCACTGCCTTTAATGTACTTTACAAAATTTAAAAATTTGAATATCACTCTAATACAGAATGCTAGTAATATCTTGCCACGTCTGCATCCAAATGTTTTATGAAACGTTAAAAATTTTATATTGAAAATCCACTATACTAAATCTTTTACAGAAACCAAACTACACATTTGCATTTGAGATTTATATTTCTTTCTACACCATTTGTGCAAGCATTCACTCCTTTATAAATCGACTGTAGATATTAAATGGGATGTGCTAGTTAGATCTTACATCGTTGTATATATGCCCTAGGGATCCTATGCATTTGTATTCAAATGTAGACCATTCTACAAAATCTAGAATAACTATTACTAGATATCTTGATGTTTTTCTACTATCTTACATTACGTAGAATTCAGATTCTGGCTATTCTCATGAGCCCATCTACGTGGTATCAATATATGATGTAAGGTAATTTTGTTATATCAAAATCATAATACTTTATCTTATCTTATAATAAAAAATAAGCAATTCTTGTACATATGTATTTTAATATTATTCGTGTATCTCAAAAACGGTTCTAAGAATTTCGATTTTTGGTATTTAGATTAGGCTTTTATTTTAAAGTTTATTTATATAGGTAGGTGTGTTTTGTACTTCTTGTATATTATAACATACTAGCATTGCCCGCGGCTCCGCCCGCGTTCGGATGACCAAAAACCTAATTCTTAGGATTTACATATTAGTATACTCTTACAATGCAGTTTTTGTGTTTTTTGAATTTTTTCTCAGAAATGAGATATTTTCCCGCGGTAAAAAGTAGCCTATATGTTGACCCGGATAACCAGCCATCATCGTAACAAATTTCATAAAAATCTGTCCAGTGGTTTTCTCGTGATGCGGTAACAGACAGACAGACAGACAGACAGACAGACAGACAGACAGTAAGACAGACAGAAAGACAGACAGACAGACAAAAATTCTAAAAACTATATATTCGGACTCTGTATCGATAATAATGTCTATTTCAATTAGATTTCCCAAAAAATATTTAATGTACAGATTTGACTTAGTTAGAATTTTATTATATGTATAGATTATATTTTTTATATTACTAATAAATATGTTACTTACGACATGATCTAACCTATGAGATCTAACTTTGATAACTTAACAAAAAAAATTGTATTAATTAATGATTGTCTTCCATCTGTTCTATATAAATGGGTCTTGGCAATAATTATCGTTTCCGGACGCTCACAACATTAATCATTAATAAAAAATCTCATTAAATTAAGTTGATGGAACGTAAAAACATACGAATCCTATATACTACACATATATTAGTTATACGAACAGTCAGTTCAAACTATTTTTTATCTATACAGATAAATAAAATTGAAGTGTCTGTTTGTTATGTCAAAATGACAGCTTTTTACTATATGCATATGGGCTTATATACAGTATTTATAGGAAAAACACAATTTTAAAATTTTTTGTCTGTCTGTCTGTTTGTTCCGGCTACTCTCCAAAACGGCTGGGCCGATTTTGACGGAACTTTCACTGCCAGGTAGTTGATGTTATAAGGTGTAACTTAGGCTACTTTTATTTCAGAAAAAGAATTAGGGTTCCGCTCAAAAACATTTAAACGTACCTAGGGACGAAGCCGAGCGAAGCGAACGTTAGTCGCTAGTTATTATTTATACGTGGTATAATAATGAGTATAGCCAATAATTAAAAGAAATAAAATAAAAAAACGAAATAAGTTTATCAGTAGGTACAATATGTAATGATTTTCTATACATTCAATTGATTCAAGTAAAACGTATTTATTCTTCGCTTCCATTCATTAGAGTATATCCCAGCGAGGCTCACCTTTTCACAGCGTGGGTGTAACTGCCAAGTATGACGTCATAGTTCACCTTTGATAACCAAAAATTTTAAATCACTATTCGCTAACAAACAAAATTCTACCTTATGACTAAGCAGTAAAGTTTATTTTTGTCTTAATACTGAAAGGGGTAAAGGTCTTAACTCACTGCCGTAAAGTCAACTTACGTACAATCATTTGTCCATTGCTGTCCAAACGAAGGGTCGGAAATCCATTATTTTAATTAAATTCAGGTAATTATAGGGTTTTGTAAGGAATTTACGTTACTCAGTGAATATTATCAAAGTATGTTTATTAGTAGATATTTTATCAGCATCTTTTTTAGTGTTGATTGATATTTCTTTATTTATACTAATATTATAAAGTGGTAAATTTTTTGAGTTTGAGACGTTGTTAGGGGTAATCTCTGGATCTACTAAACCGATTTAGATGAAATTTGGTAATAAGATAAGAGACCCTGGAAAGGACATAGGATACTTTTTATCCCGGAAATCATCCCTTAAGAGGGTGAAAATGGAAATGAAAGTTTGTATGCGGAATCAAGCCTATCGCTAGTCATTAATAATTTTGTTAAGGATGTATAATTTTAGATTTCTTTTTACTGTAAGTCTGTGGAATCGAAGATTAGTATTATAATTTTGTGTAGTGTTAAAGAAATTTGTAAGTATTATTGAAGAAAGTAGTAATTTTTCCTACAATATAATTCTCGTATTTAACAAACTTTATTTTCATTACACATGACCGTGGACTAACTAAAAGAAATCCTTTTAAGACATTAACTCTACGTGAAGGTACCTTAATAAAAATAAAATGAAATTTTATATGCGATTCAGTTTAATTTATTATTTTTAAGATTAAAAGTAAATAAATAAGATAAAGTCTACATATATAGCAATTATTCGTAACAAAGTTTTTGTTTCTTAAACATTTCCAGTAGGGAAAATATCTGAGTGTGGATGTTCGAAATTAAATGTTAGTTCTATAAATCAACGAAATCTATAACAGAATTTTAGCAGATCAAAAAAGTGTATTAATTTAATTTTCTCATATATTGTAATCGGCAAATATTGACTAAAAATCTAGTTGGCGTTCGCGTTAATATACAAATTGATAATGCCAGGCATTGTATATAAGCATTTAAAAAAAAGTTATATACTTACGTAAGTAAATATATAATAGCAGGAAATAAAATCTTACAAAGTAAAATATTTTGGCAAGAAAATGTTTTAATGCTCCATTTGATAAGTGGCCTATTCGTTTAAAACAAAAACGTTTCTAGCCGAATTGAATTTTACTTACACTGGTGTAAAAATTGGAAGTGTAGAAAACACACATCTCAAATCTATCTTTTTAAGCCGACGGAGATTAATTTTTGAAACAGTGCCAACTGCAACTGGTTTTTCTTTCGATGCGATTACATCTATTTTTACCTCAAGTTTCTAACTGAATGCGAGTTTTGTTCAACTCATAAAAGAATCAAGTTATTTTTGACAAAAGAATTAGTTTAAAAACATTGATTTTAGACTAGAAACTATAAAAGTTTTTTTAAAACTACAGTTTTAATTTGTAACCATTGTGTTTGGATGTTCGGGATAGAATAGAAGCCACTAAAGGAAATGTTATCTATTGTTTGGTGAAACTTTCCGAATTTATTTAGTTTTAAGTTAACTTGCAGTTCCCTTCTTAAGGATTGTTGCATGATTTTGGATAGCCTAGAGTGTTCCTGAATAAACATGCTATAAACTCAGACAAAATAAAAATACAGATGGAGCCCGCCAAAAACGTCAAAGTAAAAAAATGAGATAAATCATAATATACTTACTTTATTCAAATAGACTTTTACAAGCACTTTTAAATTGTCAATTTTATATTTTAAATTTAAATTAAATGTCAGTATGTAAGTCCGTGAAGAATCTACCACAGGCTCGGAAGACAGTTCTATTGAGAAGAGCCGGCGAAAAATTTGAGAAAAATGAGATATTTTCCCGCAGTAAAAAGTATCCTATATGTTGACCCGAATAAACAGCTATCATCATACCAAATTCCATCAAAATCTGTCCAGTGGTTTTCTCGTGATACGGTAACGGACAGACAGACAAACATTCTAAAAACTATAGAATCGGACTCTGTATCGATAATAATGTCTATTTCAATTAGATTTTCCAAAAAATATTTAATGTACAGATTCGACTTAGTTACATTTTTTTATACGATAACGAACACGATATTACAATATACATATTGAAATGCAACCTTTCTTAGAAAGTTCTCGTAGGCTATTCCAAACTTCGATGTTATAATCTGCCTGAATAGCTCTTATTTATATTATTCAATATAATATCTTATTTAATATTAGCTTATTTAAATTTAATAAAATCTATTACCTATTTATATTTTTTAACATTTATTTATTTATCACAGCAATGATTATTCTCTTAATATTTGTATTCTACAAAATTTTAAAACATATTGTTTTAAAATTCGTTGGCTTAATGTTTATTTCTGTGACATTCTGTCTATATTATTCTTTAGTTTGAGATGGTGGTGTAGTGGCTAGCATATACGGCTGCACATCCGAAGGTCCAGGGTCCAGTCACGGGTCGGGTCGAGATTAGTTATTAAGTCTTTCTGTATAGTAAGCCTCAGTAACAGCCCGGAGTTAAGAAGTTGGTGGTGTTTCACCCCCGTGCCTCGGAGAGCACGTAAAGCCATCGGTCCTGCGTCTTAACTCTCACTGGTCGTGTCGAGTAGTCGTCCCACTGGAGTATGAAAGTGACAGGAATAGAGAGTGCCCTTGTGTCTGCGCGTACACTTGTGCAATATAATATCTCCTGCGCAGATGGCGAGTCTCAAAGAGATTAGGCCTGGCTGAAATCGGTCGAGAGAACGTTATTATTATTATTGTCGTGACACTGCAAGCACTAGTTAGTGTATTGTCAAGAAAAAGTCAAAAAAATATATTTCATTATCTTCCCAACTTACCTAAGTAGTGGAGTGAGACCAGACCAATTTTGAGATTTGCATATTTTTCTCCAGCTCCGTATAATCGTCCCAGAACTTCCATATAAACAAACCAAAAGAGCTTAATCAAAGTGAACTCGACCGAACTAAAATAATCAACTTTAGGAGTTTTGTCAGAATTTAATAGCTAACTATTTTGAATCTTAAATATATGACCATAAGGTTTAGATCCTGCATCTAACACTTCCTGTTTAAATACGAGAATTGAATGTATAGTCAACATCGCAGAAAGCAACGCTTTTCGAATTTCATATAAATATTGTAAAAAAATTAAATGCGAACGCGGTCTGTTTTATTTTTTCAAAAGCAAACATAAAAGGTTTTAATGATTTTCGAGGACGACTTTCAAGCCGGGGGTAATATTTTTTTCACAGATACATTTCTAGATTTTGCATATACTCGTATGTTTGTATTAGGTACAAAAACTTAAAAACAAGAATGATACTGTGACAGCGTAAAAAAACGGTCAAGTGTGAGCCAGAATAACGTATCCTTGGGTTCCTACTGTGCGTTGGGTATTGTATTCTACCTACAGTGCGCAATGTTTTTAGCATTTTTATTTACCAGTAAAGTATGACTTCTTCTTCTTCATGAATGAAAAAAAAATATGACTTTCAATTAAATGATAATAGATCTAACGCTAGTTGGATGAAATGAAAAAACTAATGACCACTTACACAAAAATTTCTAATTGATTTAATTGTTTTTAATATATAGCAATATTATATCAAATTAAAAATTAGCATTTTTAGTATTCATTTCATTTCGTTCGTTCGTTCTTTTAAAAGTATGCTTTAAAGAATCTAATACACTGTACGAAAACAATATAAATAAATATGTTGGGATATTAACACACAGCACCATCCAGTTCCATGGTAAGCTAAGGCTTGTGTTATAGATACCGGATAGTTGATACACTACGCATATATAACTTTAAATACATACATATTATAAACATAAACATCCGTGACTGGAGTACAAGCATTCGTGCTCATCACACAAATGAATACCCCCAACGAGACTCGAACCGGCGACCGCTGGCACAGCAAGTAGGGTCACTACAAACTGAGCCAAACGTGTCGTCATAAAACTTTATAAAGAACTAATGAAGTTATATTAAACAAGTAATACCTTAGACTAACATTTTAAATTTCAATTTTACTTAGGTTAATCTGAACCGGCCCTGATTATTTTTGAACTCCAGTATTTTCTTATTAAGTTGACTCCGACTATATTCTCCTTTCGTGTAATAGTCAATTAGGGGTTCTAAAAAACACCTTTTGCTTAATCAAATGAAGAACTGTTTACACGATTTTGTAAATTGCATTACACGGCATTTTATTATTAACATCACTTTCATCTTAGTAATTATACTACTACTTTTTTTTTAATTATAAAAAAGAATTGCTATATACAAGGTATAATAAGTCTTAACTCTTTCCAAGAAATAGATTTTTTTTCAAGAAAAAATATGTTACTCACAACTCTAATACAATGTAATTAGTACATAAAATATTTATATAATTAAATGTATCACAATGCCCTCGGTGTTCTCGAAAATATTCCGGCGGTAGGACTCTGTTAAGCCTGAGGTGTCCGACTGTATTAGTATCCCCTTTTTGATTTCTCCCGCTAAACAACAATGATTGCATCGTTGTATTCCGGTTTCAAGGATAAGGTAGCAAGCGCAATTACAGGCAAGAGGTATATCATCTTAGTCCTCACAGTGACAACGCATCTGCAATTCTGCATTTTTGTTCCTGCAGTTCTGCATTTTTGTAACATGAAACCTCAGAACATGAACCGTAGGTGTTATGACCGACGGGTATCGCTTTCCACCAGTTGTGCTGTCTGTTCGTTAATGACTGAACAACATAAAAAATATATATGACCTCCAACAACGTTTTCTTTACGCGAGATCCAAACCAAAATTATCACCATTCAACTTATACCCCTTGGTTGGACCCTATAGCTATTAAAGATCAAAAACAATTTAATTTTGGGGAACAATCGTATAATTTAACGTCATGGGACAACTCCGATCCCAAATCTATTGTAAATCGATTCATTAAAGATAATCACTACTTATCCTCACACGCGTTATTAACTTTCCCTTCTGCTGTAACAAAATAATCAAAATATATAACTGAAGGAATTTCTGACAGTAAAACTTAAAAGGCTAATAACTTGCAGCGTTGGACCGAAATAGAAAAAGAGTATTCGTGACACGTTTGTTAAATAAAAACCATCAATTCCTTATAATAAAATCTGCCATTCAATGGACTTTACGCTACGTTGGGTTTTACTTAGACTTGGCCAGTAGTATTATTTTAAGAATTCAAACTGCCTAAGGCGAGTGCGCTTTCTATAAGCGATATTGCTAATAGAAAACTAGAAGTATGTATGTTATTATATGTATATATAGGGTAGCTTAGCCGGTTTGCCGGCCACCTTTGGTTTTCGGCCAAGACGTAGTTTTATGATGATAATAAGAAATCATTACTCTCCTCATTTAAAAATCAACGTCAAATATATTTTTTCCAATCAAACCTACGCCTTCTGAACTTTGTTGCATTATAATGATCCAATTGTCTCGTCAGTGGGCCTCCGAAAGTCGAGTAGTGCACGTGTGTCATAATAATAACAAAAAAAATAGGGCGCAAGAAAATTTTGCAAGATAAGTTACTAAATTGTTTAGGTTTAATAAAGATAAATGTTATTACTCTGAATTGGTGATTATTTGAATTTGTGTTATTTTAATTAAAATGGATGAAAGATAAAGTTTTATATATTTAAATTTGATGGTCGGGTAACTAGATAAGGTTTTGGGGGGCCATCTGCTTTTCGCCCGGCATGCCGAGAACTAAAAGATAGCTTTGTAAATATAATAGATTATATTATATAATATTTAAGGAATTCTTTTTAAAAAAATATTTTAAAACAAAATATAACCTTCCCTCATTTATGTAGTCAGATTTCGGCCGCATGTTATGCGTTAATATTTGATGAAAAATATTTTTTTGTTATTTTGTATTTGGCAGCCGAAAATTAGAGTTCTTATAATTACTTTTCGGCCTAGGTATAATGGGTATGGGCGAAAACTAATAATATGTTTACCGATGCTCGGCCAGAAAAATATTTGGACAGTAAATGACAATAAATGAAATAATTGAATAAAAATCGCCAGTCAGACAAACAATACAGACATAAAATGACTTCCCCAAGACCCGTCTTATTGGTCAGTCACAAACTTTTACAAGTTAAACAACGGCCGAAAACAAGTACATCAAAGTGAATTTTCGACCACTAGCAATAAGACGGCTGAAAATTAATAAATTTAAATTTGGTTATCGGCCACGTATAAAGGGGGGCCGATAAATCGGTTCATAAAAACTTAGTTTACGGCCAGTAATAAAGCAGGTGGCCGAAAATTAGTTAACATACAGTTAGTTTTCAGACCTATTTGAAAGAACGGCCGAAAAGCTGTTGTTGTAATTCTATTTTTCGATCATGTTTAAAATGACGTAAGATATTTTGTTTTGTATAATCTTATTTTCATCTACTAATATTACAACAAATATAGTTTATGTTTGTATGTTTATATGATCATGGGCTTGGATTTTTGTAACACAATCACGCTTTACTATTGGGATACTTTTTACCCGACTGTGCGACGTAAAGAAGGGTATTGTGATTATCAGTCTATCAGTCTATGTATGTATGTTTGTTTGTTCCTATATGGCATTCTAAAGAACAAACGCGTAAGCCGATTTTGATGATTCATACATCGTTAGATTCGTTACGATAACGCGAGTGTTATAGGCAATAAAAAATAGATAAAAATTAAAATGGCGAATTTCGGACGCTAATTTGTATTTCTTTAAAAAAAATTATTCCAAACTAACCGAGCGGGGTAGCAAAATAAAGGTATTTAAAAGGCGATCACAAATATATATATATATATATATATATATATATATATATATATATATATATATATATATATATATATACACACACAACTTATGTGTTTAAAAGTAATTTAGGATAAAAATGGCTAAATATTACTTCAAATGTCTAATTGGCAAAAACTAAAAAGCTGTAAATAAAAAAAATTGTTATAAAAATAAAAAACCCGATTGCATATAAGCTAACTAAAAAGATAAAACATGTTGACGAATGAATATAGTATTATGTAGTCGTAGACATACACGTTTCATCCTTGTCGCGATATGTATATGTGTATGTCTCCGACTGCATAATACTATATTCCTTTGTCAACTTGTTTTCATCTTTTTAGTAAGCTTTTATGAAGTCGGGTTTTTTTTATTTTTTTAATATATATTTTTTTCTTGATAGGTAATTCTGTAGAATAGTTTTGGAGACTTAAACTAATAAAATCGCGTGTAAGCCATATTGTAGTAATAATAATGTTACTTTTACTTTTAAATGCCTTCTGGGAGAAATAAACTTAAACATACTATTAAAAATAAGAGGACTCATTTCCAATATACTGAAGAAGCATTGGCACAAGCAGTCCAGGCCATAAGAACAGAAAATAAAAGCATCAGAGAGGCCTGCCGTCACTATGGTGTCCCTCGCTCAACAGTTCAAGATCGAATTTCCGGCAGACCTAAAGAACAACCTCGAAAAGTAGGTCCAGAGCCTATACTAGGCATTGGTGGTGAGCAAAAAGTTGTAGACTGGATTACAGAATTAGCCAAATGGGGGATTCCTGTGAGCAAAGAGGTATTGCTGGAAAATGTTGCAAAAATAATTAAAAATATTGGAAGAGAAAATAAGTTTCCAGAAGGGCGACCGGGACAGACATGGTAACAAAATTTTCTTAGAAGGCATCCGGAGATTAGCGTACGTGAACCTGAAAGTATTAATAAAGCCAGAGAGGCGGTCAGAGAGAGCTTAATCAGAAAAACGATAAACAAAAACAAAAAGATAAACGAAAAAAATAAGAGGAAAGCGGACAGAGAACAAAAAAAAAACGAACCGAATCCGAAAAAACTTAAGATCATTAATAGAAACAATATAAAACCTAATATCCCAAAAAGAAAACAAACAAAAGCCAAAGAAAGTGATAGTGATATTATAAATACCGATAAAGATATAGAAATCAATATTAAGAAGACTAAAGTAATCGAAAAGACTGATAAATTTAATATTATAAAGAAAGTTGATATAAAAGAAATAAATAAAATAAGTGAAGATAAGATTGATAACGAAAAGTCTCATAAAAGTGAAACAGCTATAGGTGTAACTAAAACCATTCCCAGCGATGAAACTTTTAAGAGATACGATATTTATGAAGAAGATGAGGATGATCACGAATTTGATATTTTTTGATTACGTAATTCAAAATATTAAATTCGTGATCATCTATATTTTTTTCCATATTATAATTTTCTTTTTTTTATATAATTTAAGATCTACTGTTATAGTACAAAAATGTTCCTAAAAACATTGTTATAGTGTGAAAATTTAATTAAAATTGTTGATTCGCATGTATTATTTCGTTTTACTGTAGTATAAAACTTATTCAAGAACAAATAGAGATAATTTTTCAAATTGTTAAATGGTGGCCGAGAACTAAACAAATTAATGGCCGGAAACCAAATTTAGTGGCCGAAAACAGACTAAATAGCAAATTTCAAAGATTTTAGTTTCTAGTAATTTTAATATGACATTGTCAAGTAAAGGGGCTACAAATATCAAAACTGCATTATCTTTTAAGTTAGAAAATATTTGGAAAATTTATCTGCGACCTTAGTATCATCGAAAAAAATAGTTTCGCAGTCATACGTTTGTTTAAATGGCCGAAAACAGGTGAAACCACCCTATCATTTTCTTCTTGCGTGCCTATATTTCTATAATAGGTAATGGTTTTAGAAATATTGTCGTTTTTTCGGATTCTAACCCAATTTAGTCCGACTTCAAAAAAGGAGAACTCAATTTGTTTTTTTGTGTGTGTGTTTGTGCGTGTGAGCTCTTTGCGACTTAGGAAACGATTTTTTAAAGAATAGATGTCTAAATTACAGGAAAATAGTCTCAGTTCATATAAATGATTTCTTTTTAATTAAATTTTATGTGTTACTACTGAAACTTTCACATTTTTTACCATGTTATTGGATATTGATTTTTTTTTTGTAAAATTTGAGTCAAATGCCGTTATGCCGAGCAGAATAAAAGTTTTTGTTTTTTTTTTGAATGAAAGATAAACATACGTCCGTTCGTGCACTCTTCTATGAAAATAGTATGAATTGACATTTTAGCTTTGTAATAAAATTATTAATTTTCATAATATTTAATCGCTTCATTAAAATGACATAAGCATTTTCTTTACAGTGAAAACCTTAATATCAACTTAAATGATTAAATCTGATGTTTTATTATTACACATAATAAATTGTTACGTGATACGGTCCTTTTTTATTATTTTATTCATGGAATTTGTCTCATTTACCTCAGTAAGTTTCTGAGAAAGGTTGTGTTTTTCTTTGGCATCATTAAATATGTATTATTATCGTAGAAAATCGCTTCACAGTAAAAAGTTTATGTTAGACTAGAAAGGTAATTCCTGAAGGTAATTCATTTCATTTGAATCAAGTGCATAAGTATAATAAGTTAACGTTTTTATAATGTTTATACTTTTTTGATCTCATTGTGTTTTATAAAGAAAATAATAGACTTTTGAAATAAAACTATCTTTTCAATTTTTTTCTCCGAATTATTTTGATTTTGGTTCCCGACGTTTCCAATGATTTATAGCAATCATGGTCACGGGAGAGACTAAGATTTTAGACATTTCAAAAGTCATTTTATACTTGATACAGACAGTGCCTACCCACAACTTTACAAAATGATTTCAAAAAATTCAAAAAATGGCACCAAAGTACCTTACAAATTTGTTAATTTTAAAATTTAATAACTATTAGAGTCTGTGCGGAAAGAGAACCGTCATGAGATTTGAGGGCGCAGCTTTGTTTAATTAACGTATTTGTTATGTTGACAACACTATAGTGCGACGGTAACATCTTGATACTTTGAAACTATGTTAAAATATAATGTTTTTAGATTCCGTCTTAGTAATTGTTTTAAGGAATGATTTTAATGATAACTGTTAAAGGAATTTCTGAATGGATGTCATGTGCATTTTAAATCAATTTTCTAAGTAGTGTTATGTTCAATGAGTTCGGGGATCGGAAATAAAGGACGTATTCTGCACTACAGTTGTTATAATGTTTTCGCTTAAAACTAGTGATTTATGACCATTCACAAACACACGCACGTCTTGCTTTACGTTTTTTCCCTGACGTGCACCTCATGCCGTTATTTATGGAACATTCTTTTTTTATTTTAGATAATGTATCATTACTCAATCCTGAAAAAGTAGAAAAAATATTTAAAGTTAAGACTAACTTATTCAATTAAGCGCATTATAAATTAAAAGTATCAACACTATTTATACCTGCTATCAAAAATATTGATTGGAAAAAAATAAACAAATATTATCATATTTCTAAATGAATTCCTTTTAATTTATACATATTTTGAGATGTCAGAAACGCAGGTTACTTAGGAAATTTATAAAACTGTTACATACCGGACATATATGCTACACGTTCCGTGACTTTATTTTGGTAAATAATGGTGTGTTTTGCTGCTTTTCCTCATTGGCAGAATTGTATAATATTAAATATTATTTCCCTTGTCGAACTGTGTAAAGCTTTACCCCTTTCCGACATTATTTAAAATAAAAATCACAATAAAACAACACAATAAACACGAAATAAAGTTTGACATTTGACAGCTGGCTAGATTGGGTAGCCATATAAAAATCATAATGTTAGTTCCATTTTATGCCACGACGGTTCTCTTTCCGCACAAACTCTATAATTAAATATTGCAATATTATTTATTTAAGATTGGCTGTTATTATTATAATTATTACAATTTTTAAAATCTTTATTTATTAATAATATTATTAACTTGATTTTATTTTATGCATTTAACCATAAATAAAATTAAAAATATTTCTATGTGACATTGGCGAAGTAAATTGTACCCAACTGGTACTCCTAGAAGACACGACATAAAAGAATTGAATTGAATTAAAA
This sequence comes from Brenthis hecate, assembly GCA_951806755.1. Classification (NCBI taxonomy): domain Eukaryota; kingdom Metazoa; phylum Arthropoda; class Insecta; order Lepidoptera; family Nymphalidae; genus Brenthis; species Brenthis hecate. The sequence continues at coordinate 4,757,151 of OX638277.1, read as the reverse complement.
ATATTAATTATTTATTTAATCAATAATATTGTTTTATATGTAATTTAAAAAGTTAAAATATGAATTTTGAATTAGAATAGACTTTGTAAGTCTGAATTTTATTTGTGTATTATAAGTTTACACACAAACGAACAAAATACGACTCTGTATACATAACAGTGACTCTTTATAATAGTATAACTAAATACTGTTGCAAATTTCGTTGGTAAATGTTACAAGTTGATTACTATAGTTATAATTTAAATCCGTTTATATGGAAATGACATTGTCTGACCACGTGACATAACGATAAGACGCGTCGTTTCCATACATACTTTATATCTATAAGCGATGGCTTTTGTAGAACATCTTGTATATTCAATAACCGAAAGATTTTTCATTATTATGTAACATTTATATGAAAAAGATTCAGTAACACGAAATTGAACTGTCCGTATATAAATAAACCTTTAAGATCCTCCTTCAGAGAAAATCAGTAAAATTTGCTTTGGCGTGTATTTGACATTTCCAAATCTATGATTGTCGATAGAATAAGTATACTTAAGTGTTATTATGGACAACAAAGCTCAGGTAATGTCCTCTGTAAATATGTATGTGGGAAATATAACAAGTATATTTATGGTATACATATCTATATTTTTATATAAAAATCTTTATATTATGCATACTAAATTTCATCCAATATGTCAAGTCGTTTCAACGTAAATGAGTATCAAACATACACACAGATACACGCCTGTTATTTTATGTTATTATTATTAGTTTTTTAGTATTTCTAACGTGATTACCACTTGCCTTACGGTGAAGGAAAATATAGTGAGGAAACCTTTATGTCTGAGAGAATATAACAAGTTTTCGAAAGACACGTGATATCCACCAATCCGCACTTGGCCAGCAAGGTGGACTATGGTCTGATCTCCCTCGTATTGAAGGCCTGTGCCCAGCTGTGGGACGTTAAAAAGAGCTAAAAACAATATAATCTATACTTCCATACTAATATTATATATGTGAAAGTGTGTTTGTTAGTCCTTCTTTCACGTCAAAAAGGAGTGATCGATTGGTGTGATTTTTTGTGTGAATATAGTTGGAGAGCTGGAGAGTAGTATAGGCTACTTTTTACCGCGGGAGATCATCTCATTCCCACGGGAAATGCGTTATAATACAACCATAAAAAATTTTATATTCAGAATTACTTGAAACTTGGTATTAATGCTCTTCAATACAAATAAATAAATATATATTTTAGCATTTTTCGAAATTTATCCCATAAGGGGGTAAAATAGGTCATTATAAGTTTAATAGTAAATATATCAAAGAAAAAGCATTATAAGAAACGTGACTAATCTTACAAAGGTTCTTTTATCTTACGTAGAGAATCCTAAAATAGAATATATATTAGATCTAAATTGTCTGTTACTATTTCTATGGCTTACATCGTGTAACTTTGTCAAGTTTCTGTAACTTACCATTGTTATGGTAAATACAACACGTGTTTGTTAATTTGCTACCACGTCTCGTCCTACTTGGCTTATCTCAACGAAAATATACGTAACTAACATAAAGAGATAAGCCCAGAAGGATAACTTTCTAAGAATTTTATTCTCACATAATCTTTAATATACATTTTAGTTTTATTTATACTATATATCTCACTGCCTTGGTGGTGTAGTGGCTAGCTAGTACGGCCACAGATCCGAAGGGCCTGGGTTCGAGTCCTGAGTAGGGCCAAGTGTAATTACTGAGTTTTCTGATAAGATATCCTTAGTAACAGCCCGGAGTTAGGAAGTTGGCGGTGTTCCACCCCCGTGCCTCGGAGAGCACGTAAAGCCGTCGATCCTGCGCCTTAACTCTCACCAGTCGTGTCAAATATTCGTTCCACTGGAGTAAAAGAGTGATAGGAATAGACAGTGCACTTGTTTCTGCGCGTACACTTGTGCACTATAATATCTCCCGCAGTTGGCTAGTCTCAATGAAATTAGCCACCGTGGCCGGAATCGGTCAGAAGGAAATTATTATGATATATATTAAGTATAAATATGCGATAGTTTTGCATTCAAAGAAACAAAAAAATATATTAAAAAGCACTATGATTAGTACTGATTAGGTCTTCAGTTACACGAATACTTCAAAACGTTTTACTGAAACACTTTTATTACCTTCACTAATATTAATTTATTACTAAAAAATTATAAACTTGGAAGTCATATTTAATCTTCCTATTATTATATCAGGAATATTGTACTAATAGGTATAAGAGCAAGTTGAATTTATACACAGATCGATATCTATACATACCTATAATAAAATTGTAACTGAGGCGAATATGTACATTAAATATTTTTCGAAAAATCTTACAGAAATAGTCATTATTATCGACAAAGAGGTTAAATTTATAGTTTTTCGAATTTTTGTATGTCTGTCCATCTGTCTGTCTGGGAACGCATCACGAAAAAAATACTGGACAGCTTTTGATGAAATTTGGTATGATAATAGCTAGTTATCCGGGTCAATGCGCGGGAAAATATCTCATCTTTAAGAAATTTATAATAAACGTTAAATCGTAACCAGGGACGAACCCGAGCGGAGCGAAGGTGAGTCGATAGTAAGATTTTCCAAAAAAATATTTTAGGTATAGATTCGACTCAGTTAGAATTTTATTATATGTATAGATTATTTTCAATTAGCATATACATAGGTACATATTATATAGGCCGAGCTTAAGCGTTACGAGTATTTTTCCCATTTTTCTCAACATAACAGCCATTCCCGCCATCGCGCGCTGTGGCTTGTCAAAGAAATTTATTGATACGTATAGCCCTGACGATTTTCCCTTTCTTTTATATTTTGCCAAAAGTTCCTTACGTTATGGATCAAATGTAATCCGTTTATAGAAATATATTCGTTATAGTTTCTATTTATATCTTAGAAATAAATGTTTTTTTTTTTGGACATTAATTACACACAACACCATCTAGTACCATAGTAAACTACGAGGCTTGTGTTATGGATACCAGATAATTGTTACACTGTACATATATAACTTTAAATACATACATATTATAAATATAAACACCCATGACGGGAGTACAAATATTCGTGCTCATCACACGAATGAATCCCCCAGCGGGACTCGAACCCGCGTCCGCTGGCACAGCAAGCTGTTTAGAGGACAGATAATAAACCAAAGCATAGAAAACATATACCCAGAGTCAAACGAACAATTCCAAATGTTCTATAATACATATATTCCTTTTATTTAACATCCCACTGCTGGCTACGGGTCTCCCTTCAGTACGAGGGGAATCAGACCATAGTCCATCTTGCTGGCCAAGTGCGGATTGACCGATTTAACATGTCTTTCGAAAACTTGTTAGGTCCTCTCAGACATGCAGGTTCAAGGAGGAAGTTCAGGAATCAAGCCTTAGTCCACCACGCTGGCCAAGTACGGGTTGGCGGACTTCATATGTCTTTCGAAAACTATAATACATACACACATACAAGTTATGTACATCATAATGCAGAAAAACTGAAATTAAACGCCAAAATCAATTTATTGTTGTTTACAACAATGTAACAATTACGAACTGTACGCTACATTCGCTGGAACAACGGCTCTAAACCTACCTCATATAAAATTTTATACTCCCTTATATATACATAAATTTTAATACACGAACTTCCCACTATAAGAGTAGGGACTGTTATAGCTCGTTTCTTAATAGACTTGGATTTATCACCCAATAATTTTGAATGTGCATAATAAGCAAACTGTTATGACATCCTTAAATTATATGGATAGATAAATGAGATATAATTTTTTATGTTTACAATATGAGCTTTTATAGACGCGACGGTGTAATTATCTACGTATCGAGAGCATGAATCGTTTTTTTTTTGTATGGGGTTGAAGAGATGTAAAGGTTTTTCATGTAGCAGTTACATGCCTTTGGTAAAAATCATAATTAAAACGTTATTTAAATCAGAGTAATATGTAGTACAGTCAAACTCGTTTAGTTCAGTATTTATAGACTGAACTAGCGACTCACCCTCGCTTCGCTCGGGTTCGTCCCTACTTACGTTTTAACGCTTAGTATATTTTTCTCAGATGAGATGTTTTCCCGCAGTAAAAAGTATCCTATATGTTGACCCGGATAACCAGCTATCATCATACCAAATCTCATCAAAATCCCTTTAGCAGTTTTTTCGTGATGCGGTCCCAGACAGACAGACAAAAGTTCTAAAAATAATTTTCTGTATCGATAATAATGTCTATTTCAATAAGATTTTCCAAAAATATTTTATGTACAGATTCGACTTAGTTACAATTTTATTATATGTATATTGTACTTATAGATAATAATTACACACACATATTAACACACAATATTAGATTATTATTATATTATTATTATTTTGTAAAAGAGGATATTTAGGAGATTTGAGAGTTTCTGATATTTCGACACTGTTTAGAAGCGCTTTGGTCACGGGTATATTGAAAACTGCAGGTGGATATTAAACTTTTTATTGGCGGACATATTTAAATGTAAGCGGCAACTGCACAGTACAGGCTGAGTATGTTAATATTGTTATTTCATATATATTATAATATATAAATAAGAATTTAGTGAATTGCTGAATCTATCAGCATTTTACTGCTTTTGACCTTTCATTGACCCCTCTTAAAATGCTAATAGAGCGCCTCTACCACTTGCTATTATCAAGAAGATGAATAAGTGTTACATCTAACGCCATAGTTTGTCTTAGCCACACTGATGTACGCATATTTATCAAAATTATATCTTCAAAATTTCCCAGTATACGGAATAAATAAAATAATAGCAATAAATAAAAAAAATATAAGAACATCGCCATTTCCTTACATCATTCATAGAAGGAGATCAAAAACCTATATATAATTCTAGCTTATTTTTTCAACGCACCTGCTATTTGACGTATTATGTGGTTAATCTGCAGTTTCGAACCGTCCCGACGCCCGTATCACTGAACTTGCCGAGTTTTATGAACAAAAGGAGGTTCTGCGCAGAGGTCGTTGCCCTCTGAATAATTCCACTGCGCTACTTACGGATGTGCTGCTTGTAGAATATTTTGTACTTACAATAATGCCAACTTAGCCAACTAGAACCGCCGTAAAGTATTGTCAAGATCTTTCTAGAATATTTATTTCGGTAAAATATCGTATAACACTTGTATAATATTTATTATGTGACAGCATGTCTGTTCGTATATCTATCTTTCAAGCTATAAAAAGTAAATAACGCAAGTTTTTGCGTATACATATATTACTTATGGCGTAGATATGACTTTGAGAGTAACATAGACTTCATCACGGTAAGTTCTTGTGGTATAATAATCTGTTGCCTAGCAACTGATTCTTAATAATATCCGCCATTATAATGTATAGATGAGAAAATCTATACACTTGGTTTACGTATACAAGTATGGTTTAACATAACTATTAAAAACATAATAGATTCAATGCAATTAGACGAATGTACTAATTCGTGTTGTATATAAAATTATTTTATACTCCCTATACATTTATGTAGCTTCAATTGGTTTTCGTATAGAATTGTTGTTTTATTAGAAATAGTAAAATGTTTTTCATAGATAAAATTGTACGAGCGCACACCGGAAGTCGATAGTTCGATTTCCGTTCATGGTGAATGCTTGTATTGATCACATATAATTCGGCTGATCACGGTTCAGCAAAGAAAATAAAATTTAGGAAAATCTATACATGCCCTTATCTGGGGCAGGGAGGGGGGTAAACCCCATTTTAACGTAATATTTTACGAGTAGAAATTTATTATTAAAAATCTATTTCTATTTCTGATGCTAAATAATTTTCTTCATTCCATAATGTGCACTCCGATTTACATCTTATTTTACAAATTTTTAATGTTATTATATTTAATGTTTATTTTTAATATGTTAATTATTATACATTTTAAATGTTATAAATAATAATTATATTATAGTCACTTAATATTAATAATTTTCCAAAGACTAGATAGTCTTTACATAGTACAAAATGAAGTCGCTTCCGCTGTCTGTTCGCTTAGATCTTTCAAACTACTAAACGGATTTTAATGCAGTTTTCAGCAATAGACAGTAATTCAAGAGAAAGGCTTATATGTATAATACATGCATATTATAATACAGAAAAGCCGAGAAATTCAAAAATCGTCAAAATCATCCTTACGTAATTAATGAATAGCCCTTAACCAGCTATCATCATAACAAATTTCATCGAAATCCCTGAAGTGGTTTTCTTGTGATGCGGTCACAGACAAACAGATAGACAAATATAGCTAGTTGTCCGGGTTAACATATAGAATACTTTTTATTGCTTGAAAATATAAAAAGTTATGCAAATCGGTTTAAGAACGGTTCCATCTGACATAGCCTCAGTAGTCTTATTACGTGTATTAAGACATCTCTGAGAAATCTAAACGTTAAAACGTAAGTAGATTCGAGCCCGAGCGGAGCGAGAGTGAGTCGCTAGTATTTAAATAAAAATAATCTAATACATAACTCCGGATGGAACGGTTCGTTGCCGCGCAGGTGCTTTGCATCATATTTTAACGTGAGGATTGTACTATAGGCGTGAATGTTTAGCGACAAGCGCGCTGCAACGGTCGATGACATCGACAATTGAACAACAATGAAATAATTTTGCTAATGTCAGCTAAAAAGTTTAATCAAGCTTTAAGCTTTAATTAATCTTTAATTTGATATAAGTAAGAATAAGATTAAATTTTAGATTTATTTGTTTATTGAGCTGTCCTTAATTATTAAAGAATGTCAGGTAATTTCAAATATTTTATTGTTTTGATATTAAATGTTTCATATTGATATTTTTGGGTGTTTTAAATACATAAAACTATAAGATAAAGTAGAGTGAGACCTTCTAGCATTTTATATGCTTAAAAGACCTATTAAATCTATACATATACCTAATAAAATTCTAACTGAGTCGAATTATCATATAGGATACTTTTTATTTATTTTTATTTATTTATAAATACTTTATTGCACGCACAATAATAATACATGAAATGAAAAGAAAAAGAAAGATAACAAAAGGCATGCAAAGGCGGTCTTATTGCTATGAGCAATCTCTTACAGACAACCTCTGGTGAAAGGATTAATGAAAAATAAGGATTAATGGAAAATATATATATATATATATATATATATATATATATATATATATATATATATATATATATATATATATATATATATATATATATATATATAATATACAAATACATACAAACACACACTTATACTCATTAATAATACTTTTTCCTGCAGGAAAATCTCATCTCTGAGAAATCTATACTAACCGTTAAAACGTACCTAGAGACAAACCCGAGCAGAGCGACGGTGAGTCGCTAGTCGCTACTGTATAATAAACGGAAAGTATCCTACATGTTGACCGGAATAACCAGATATCATCATACCAAATTTTATCAAAATCTGTTCAGTGGTTTTCTTGTAATGCGTTCCCAGACAGACAGACAGACAGACAAACAGAAATTCTAAAAACTATAGATTCGGTCTCTGTATCGATAGTAATGACGATTTTAATAAGATTTTCCATAAAATATTTAACGTACAGATTCAACTCAGAATTGTATTATATGTATAGATGTTTTGTCTCAAAGAAGAAGTTAGGAATATATCCATAGATTATATTTTAATTTAAGCTAAAACAATAATAATAAACACATTAGAAAGTTTAGACAAAAGTTAACATCGATTTTCAACATTTCTGATCAATTCTAGATAACTAATGGAAGTGATAAATGGTATTATAAATATTGTACATTAAAAAATATATATTTACATTCTCGATATTATTAAGCACTAGCGACTCATCCTGGCTTCGCTCGGGTTCGTCCTTACGTTGCTTCCTCATACAAACTTTCATCCCCATTTTCACCCCATTAAGGGATCATTTATGGGATTAAATCTAGTCTATATCCTTCCCAGAGTCTCAAACTATCTTCCTACATAATTTTATCTAAATCGGTTTTATAGTTTCGGAGCTTATTCGGTATACACAAAAAAATGAACAAAAAAACTTTCCTCTTTATAATATTAGTATAGATATAGAATGCTCCATAATAGTTCAAAGGCGTAAGCAGACATCTGTATAAAATTGTTATTTAATTCTTTAGTGTATTAAAATCAAATCACAATTATAAAAGATCAAAAGTCAAAAAAAAAAAACTTTTTAACCGAGTGAACATTAGTATGGATTATATATAATAGCGTTGAAGGGAACTGTGCTGTGCTAATACGATAAATCTTACGGCACAATGGACTTCGAAATAAAATGTTAGGAGCTGGCCGAGAAGTTTCATGATTTATAACTTACGTTTATACGATCGTTTTCTACGAAGTTAATTGTTGCTATGCCTAGAAGCCTAACTTTGAAATTGAGTTATTTTAATATACCCCAGCTATAAAAATATGATTGATGAAATACTATCGACTTACCCTCGGATGCGTCCCTTAAAACCTTTTGCTCTTAGATTATATATAGGCAGGCAGCGCCATCTTTTAGCAAATATTATTACTAACAAGCAGAACCTGCGGCTTCGCTCACGCTAAAACTATAACCAAAAAACTTTAAAAAGGTAGGTTTCATGCAAACTTTCATCCCCTACTTTACCCTCTTATGGGGTTGAATTTTAGAAAACGATTAAATACGTAACTCATTATTTTTGCCATACTCGATTCATACGAAATTTAACGCAAATATATTCAAGGAATAAAATGTTTCAAACAAACTTTTGTCCCCTATTTCACTCCCTTGAGGGATGAATTTTGAAAAACCCTTCCTTATCAGATGCCTTCTTCATATGAGGAATACGTGTGCGGAATTTTAATTTTCTAGCCTTAAGGGTTTGGCCTGTGCTTCGATACATCAGTCAATCACTTTTGCCTTTTATATATATATATATATATATATATATATATATATATATATATATATATATATATATATATATATATATAATAGTCTATATGCTACTTCGGGTCAATGTATATCTGTGTAGAAAGTTTCACCCAAATCCGTTCAGCCCCTTCAGCGTGAAGGAGCAATAAAGCACACTTTTCTCCCATTTTTAATAGTGTGATTACTTTTTGTCTTTCCTCTAGTGGTAAGTATGTTAATACTATCCTGAATTTATTACAAATCGTTTAAATGATTACAAAGTGAAATACTCATTCATGACCTAATAATAATAATATTAATGTCCTCCAGATCGATTTCGGCCACGGCGGCCAATCTCACTGAGACTAGCCCTCTGCGCAGGAGATATTATAGTGCACAAGTGTGCGCGCAGACGCAAGTGCACTCTCTATTCCTGTCACTCTCATACTCCGGTGGGACGACTACTCGACATGACCAGTGAGAGTTAAGGCGCTGGGTCAACGGCTTTACGGGCTCTCCGAGGCACGGGGGCGAAACACCGCCAACTTCCCAACTCCGGGCTGCTACTGAGGCTTACTAAATAGAAAGACTCAATAAGTAAATTTGACCCGACCCGGATGTGCAGCCGTACATGCTAGCCACTACACCACTGAGGCAGTTAATGTTCATGGCTTACTCGGTTATTAACTCAGTAACTTTCGAATGCTTCAATTCATACTAATATTACAAAGAGGTAAAGTTTGTGAGTTTGTGACGTCGTAAGGGGTAATTTCTAGATCTACTAAACCGATTTAGATGAAATTTGCTAAGAAGATAGTTTAAGACCCTGGGAAGGACATAGAATACTTTTTATCCCGGAAATCATCCCTTATTGTGGTCAAAATGGGGATGAAACTTTGTATGGGGAATCAACCTAAGGACGGACCCGAGCGAAGCGAGGGTGAGTCGCTAGTAAATTAATAAATCGACCAAATTAAAATTATTTTCATGGCAATTCATGTGCAAAAAGAGAACGATTTTAGTCGCACAGTCTCAGTCAATCACCAGTCCAAAGTCACGTCGAAGCAAAGCTGCTATCAAAGTATAATCACTTTTTATATTACGTATTTAATCACCATTTTTTTTATTAATTGGCATATAAAATTATTTTTTAATTACATCAATTTTCTTTTATAGGGAACTTTATGTCGCTACTAACATTTAAATTAGCTCTAACAACACAATTTTACTGCCAAACTCAATTATCAGAATCGCATAAATAATTTTATTATGTTATAGAGCTTTGGATTAACATAACAGTAAATTCAATCAATATTATTATTGATTATGTTCTATTAGAACTTTATTTGTGCCAATTGTAGTTTTATGATCATTTCTTTGTACTTTGTGTACTGCAAGGTATATTTTGAGATACGAGTATAAAATGTCGCTTAGTTGGACTTGCAAGTTGTAACATTGCAACATATGTATTTATGGTACGTATTTGCTAAAAAACGTGTCCTTGTCACTGTAGTAATAATTATGAACTAACTAGGTGGTATAGTGCATAGCAAGTACAACTGCTCATCTGGGTTCAAGTTCTGGATCGAGCCAAGTTAATTTATGGAGTTTTTCTGTTAAGAAGGTATCAGTAATTTCGCGGTTACAAATCATATTTATATATATATATATATATATATATATATATATATATATATATATATATATATATATATTGCTATGGTCATAAAATTATATATTCTTCGGACTTATCTATTCAAATTCCTTCTGTTACAAATAAATGGGGTAGAATCCGCAAATCACCAGTTAATGATTAAAATAGAGACGTGAAATCGTAAAAAGTGCGAGTCGTTTCAATTAAGTTTTATTTTACTGTCGGAGTTAGCCTGTGGGGTCGTTAAGGTGTTTTATTGCAATGCACTGAAATTGGGCTTTGTATGTTATGTATGTATGTGTTTTAAAGCTTTTCCTATATTCAAAATTGGACTTCTAGCCATATAACATTGCCAAATATATAATTTAAATATTATATTATTTTTATATTATACTAGCATTGCCCGCGGCTGCGCCCGCGTTCAGATGACCAAAAACCAAATACTTAGGTTTTACATATTAGTATACTCTAACATTGCAGGTTTTGTATTTTTTCTCAGAAATGAGACATTTTCCTGCGATAAAAAGTATCCTATATGTTGACCCGGATAACCAGCTATCATAATACCAAATTTCATCAAAATCTGTCCAGTGGTTTTCTCGTTATGCGGTAACAGACAGACAGACAAAAATTCTAAAAATCCATAGATTCGGCCTCTGTATCGATAATAATGAATATTTCAATAAGATTTTCCAAAAAATATTTAATGTACAAATTCGACTGAGTTAGAATTTTATAATATATATAGACTAGTTTTAAGCCATGACTACGCTCGCGTAAATTATGAAAGGCTTTTGATTATGAAAAAAAAAATATTCTATAAGCTCTCTGTTTTGAATTACACTTAAATCCGTCGTGTTGTTACAGCGTTAGGAGGCAACAAGCACACAGATGAACACGCATTCTCATTTATAATATTAGAAGGGTCAGTGGACTAGTACGTATCACTAAGTGGGTTTTTGCAGCAGATTATCTCAGAGATTTTCATATAAGAAGCTCATTTAAAGGAAAGCGTCGTGGAAACTTGCATACCTGAGTAAATTTATCTAGTTTCAATTTTTTTTTTCATTAAATATAGTAATAATTAATGCTATTTTTAAGGCTATTTTTTAATAATAACAGCCAATAAATTCTTTGTTTTACAACTTTTTACGTTTTCAAAGTGCGTTTTCAAAAAGCATTAATCAATTCTAGCAAACCAATATAATAAACATATAACAGACACAGTATTCAGTGATTAATTAATAATTAACTGGGTTAATTAAAATCGAAATCTCCATACTTTATTAATAGTGACTAGGAGTAAATGCGATAACGCGTTAGGTAACATGTTACCGACTCTGACAGAAATTGGATTATAGTAAAACACAATGCGCCATAGATTACAGTATATAACAGATCTTAATAAATTAAACAGCTAGCTGTATTCGCTTATTGGCCTAATTTAATAATTTACTTCATTTCATTCCAGTAATTATTAACTATGTAACTGATTTTCCTATACTATATTTTATGAATAAAAAGATTTTATTCATTTGTAAACAAATAGCTTATCTTCACTCGGGAAGCCACCTAGGTACCAAATAGTGCCATACGTGTTAGTCCTGGTCATAATCTATTCGGTACAAACAAACAAAGAAAAAATTAAATCTTTCCTCTTTATAATATTAGTATAGATAGATTATTTCTCACCCCTCTCAAAAATTTTAAAAAAAGAATCCTAACAATGAACTTTATTTTTAAAGTGGTTTTAAAATCCATTAACAGCTTTAGCTAGAAAGTAATTAGTTCAATATGTTTAAAATAACCTACATATATTAAAACCCAAAAATTGTTAGAAATGTATTTGTTTGTTACATGTTTTTATTAGTGGCTTGATTGTTGTTTTACTCTTTATTAATTTTTTATAAATCTTCATTTTGTTAGGGGCTTTGGTTATTCATGATTATGCCAACCTTAGAAGTATAACTAAATGTAATGAATATATTCTGCGATAATCAACAGGACCTGGGCGACCGAGCTTTGCTCGGAGTTTTTGGCCAAAAAAAAAACATTAAAAAAAAACAAACTAAAAATTTGAATAAATACAAATATATGCCAAATATTCCAATACAAGTTAGACAACGTTCTTGACTGTACCGAGACAGGATAGGTCAGAATGGTCTTAAAAACTTTTACTTCATACAAATTTATATTAGATCTAAATAAGAAAATAGTTCTTTTAGCCTTATTCTGGAAACTCTTAGTAATATGCGTCCCTATGTACGTTTTATATATACATATCTAATTATAAATAATATTTTTTTAGCCAGCTTTAGCTATGTAATTTTGTTTTCGTGAATTTTTCCGATGGTTAGCTAGCTATTCGGGGCGAAGGCAAATCAAACAAATCAAATATCATAAAAATCGGTACAGCCGTTCTTGAGTTATAAATGGTTTTTTTAGTTAAGTTATAAATAAATGTAACTCGATTTTGTTTTAAATATATGTGAGTCTGATTTTTATTTAATTTTAGGCAATCAGATGTCATCGCCTTACTTCATTCATGATTTTTAACTTTAATAATAGGTTTTAAAAATTTTGTGTTTGCGAAACATTATCAATAAATTAATAAAATAAAAATTCAAAAAGAAAACTTTAGAAGTACATACATAACACATTTAACCATGTAAATATTTTAAACACTTATATGAAAAGGCAGGGAATAACACAACGTAATGCGATCACTCCCATACTTTAATTTCAACCAACAAACATTTCGTCAAGGGTTACATAATGTCCTTAGAGATACTACAAGCTCTGAGATCTTAAATTGAAATTCTCAACGTCTATAGAAGTTGCTTCTACATCAAAATTTAAACAAGCTTAATACTAATATTAAGCATTCCCTTTGATTAGTTACTGGTTTATAATTAGGACAATGACATAGAAAGAGAATGGGCGATTTGGCTTTATAAAACTGACATTGTTTGGGTAGTGTTGTTAAAGGTCGAATCTGAATTTAACAGTTCTATGTTTTAACCATAGATAGTGATAAAATATAAGTGCTTTAAAGCTTTTACCCTATAATACTGGCTTTTAAACTTTTTTTTTAAATAACTGATAAGTATATTGTTTTAAATTAATTTGTTCAAGTATTTGGTGATATTTATGTATATAACATATTGTGATTATTTTTTTTTTAATTTTGAAAGGTTTTTTCTCTGTGTAGGTATAATATAAAATATATAACGTAAAGTAAAAAAAAAAAAATTAGAAATTAGATGTATAATAATTTGTGTTTTTGAAGCAAGATTTTGATATTATTGAGTATGAACGCTAAAAGTTATAGTAGCCTATGACATGTTGTAGAAAGAATTTTTCCAAAAATACAAACTTGTCACAAAGCTTTTAGTGGGAGGAAAATCTAGAAATACGTCCTAGATATACAAATACTAGAGTGGTACTGACCATAGACCGTGGAAAATTACTGCAAAGTATCTGTCTTTAACTTAAGTCGTGTTATTATCATTTTTCTATAATTTCCTTCATAAGAGATTAGCATGTCACGACACGTTTGGCTCAGTTTGTAGTGAGCCTACTTGCTGCTCCAGCGGTCGCAGGTTTGAGTTCCGCTGGGGGCATTCATATGTGTGATGAGCACGAATGTTTTTACTCCAGTCATGGGTGTTTATATTTATAATATGTATATATTTAAAGTTATATATGTGCAGTGTATCAACTATCTGGTATCCATAACACAAGTTTCGTAGCTTACCATGGAGCTAGATGGTGTTGTGTGTTAATGTTCCAACATATCTATTTATTTATTTCAAAATATGTCGTTTATATTTATGTATATATTCAGCCATTTTTAACGTCCCACTGCTGGGCACGGGTTTCCCTTCACTACGAGGGGTGGACTTTACAATATTATCTCTTTCGAATACTACCTAAGTTCTCTCAGACATGCAGGTTCCTCACGATTCGGGCAGTTGCTTGTGTGTAGTAAATACATGGTACCTTAATAAAATGATTGATATTTGATTTGTAACATTGTACAAACTTTACATTTTTTATTAATTTTGTAATGAAATATATGTAAAAAGCTCTTTCAAATAAGATATAATCGCTTTCGATTAGTTTAGTTTTAACTGTTATTTAATTTATTTATAATACAAAAAAAATCAATATACATATAAAAGACACATTTTGGTAAAACTATGAAAGTTTTACCAAAATGTGTCTTTGGCTTTGACAAACAATCATAAATAATAATATCTATACTCCAACATTTTACAACAATACATCGACTCTATTTGGCAAACGCAATAATTTATCTGAAATATCCCCTAAGAGAACTCTATGTAGAGCATTTTAGTTTTTAAGTTCTTATCCATAAGAAACATATTAGCGTATAAACTCACTGTTTAACGATAGGAACACTTGGCTATTTGTGGATACAGACTAATTATTTGTTTATGTCCAACTCCATTTTATTGCATGTTATATACTTAGTAATAATGTTAATGTATTTTCGATTTGTGATTTCTTGTTAAATTACTCTGTAGAGTGGTTTTGATATACTCTGGAGTAGATAGAATGTCGATTTAAAGTAATATGAGTGAGAGAGAGAGTAGAGTATATTTTCAGGTTTTTAGTGATATTTGCAAAAAATTGACGTGCAATAAATTACGCCACTATATGTACGAACTTACCTGTAACCAAAGGCCGGTATAAGAAACCCGTTCGTACTGTACCATATTTATTTCACTTTTACATCACTTGTAACTTATTTAATATAATCGCAATTCATATTTTAAGTATTTACATTATAACACCTTTAACTTTCGGCATTACTTCAACTCAGTTCAGAAAATATATCGACTTTCTTTTTACATAAAAGCTACCTCTTTTTATACCTTACAATTTTTCTATTTATAAATATTTTAATTAAAGGGTATATATTTCGATTTTATTTTAATAATCATAATTCACACTAAATACAGTTTTTGGTGCTGCTATCTCTACAAGTTTGGCAGAAAATAAGTATTTAATTTGTCTCTAAATTACATAAAATCTAAATTAAACAATGACTTTTATTTGGTTCCCCATACAAACTTTCATCCCCCTTTGGACCTCTTAAAGGATGATTTTTGGGATAAAAACTATCCTGTGTTCTTCCCAAGGTCTCAAACTACCTTCTTACCAAATTTCATTTAAATCGGCTTAGTAGTTTCGGAGCCTATTCAGTACAAACAAACAAAAAATCATATCTTTCCTTTTTATAATAATAGTATAGATACTTACTACATATATTTTATTCCAATACTAGTAACAATCATAATATTGCCAAAATATATAAGAATAAACAAGTAATATAAAAGAGAACTAGTAGCCTATATGTTATACTCTAGGTCATAGTATATCTGCACATTAACATCAAAATCTGTAACAAACAAACATACACACTTTTACGAACTTTTACATTTACAATAATAGTATTGTAACTACTCGTATCTATATTACATTACATAATTTACTTTCTAATTTATGTTGTATTTAAATCCATAAAAATACTAAGAAAATATACACTTAACTATTTATTAAGTAAACCTTTGATAGGTTTTATTTATAATTAAGATATCCGTTCTCTGAAACGATTTTACTGCTTATTATTTCAGTCTTGAAATTATAACGATTCTACTAATTTTCAGTAGATCTCAATTAATTAAGTTAAATTAAGCAAATTCAAACACTTTAACTATATATGTATTTGTATGTATTCAGCCCTTTTAATGACGACACGTTTGGCTCAGTTTGTAGTGACCCTACTTGCTGCGCCAGAGGTCGCGGGTTCCAGTCCCGCTTAGGGCATTCGTTTGTGTGATGAGCACGAATGTTTGTACTCCAGTCATGGGTGTTTATATTTATAATATGTATGTATTTAAAGTTTTATATGTATAATGTATCAACTATCTGGTATCCATAACACAAGCCTCGTAGCTTACCATGGAACTAGATGGCGCTGTGTGTTAATGTCCTGACATATTTATTTTTATTTTTTAATTTAATGTCCCACTTCTGGATACGGGCTTCAATACGATAGGGATCAGGCCATAGTCCACAGCTAATTGCGGGTTCGCGGACTTCACTTATCTTTCCAAAACTTGCTAGGTTGTCTCAGACATGCAGGTTTACCTCACGATATTTACTTGCACCATAAGATAAGTAATAATCATGTTGGAAATGATACGCACATGAAAATATCAGAGGTGCGAGACCCGGGATTTGAACCCGCTTTACTCGGTTTTCCGAGCAAGCGCGCTACTACGGGACTACCACTGCCTACCAATTTCACTAATAAATATAAAAAATTTACAAAGGCAATTCGAAATTTCAAAGAAATCACGCATTTTTGGATTCACTTAGAACTAAAATAATGTACATAAAAATTATCAATTGAGCTGCTCTGGAAAGTGTAACGAAAATTTCCTTTCGAGGACCAGTATTACTTAAATTTTCCTTTTATCCTTCTCTTTGTATAATTTACGATAATATTAACTGTATTTTTAGTAAGTACAAAAATTCCGTTTTATGAATATTTACTGTTCTTAAATGAATAAAAATGTTAGACCATTTATAATGTAACAAGAAAGTTGTATTTTCAATAGGTCAATATTTACATTAGTCTTTAATCTAACGTTTCTATAAAGTTTTGTGACAATTAACATGAAGATAAAAAAAGTTCTAGTATCTGTAATCTGGAATAATACATAGTGTCTCTGCCTAATATTCACATATTTTCCTTAACATTTGTTTTTATCTGAGGCACTAAAGAATAAAATGTTCCATACGGCGTATTTATATACGAGCGAAACAATGTTATGCTGCTATCGAATCTGATGATGATGGTGATACTCCTGATCGATTTTTGCTGCGGCAGCCAATCTCATTGAAACTAGCCAACTGCGCAGGAGATAGCATAGAGCACAAGTGTACGCGCAGACACAAGTGTACTCTTTATTTCTTTTCACTCAAAGCTCAAGGGACCTGTAAGACTTAATGCGTGGGACTGACAGATCAACGTGTTTCCCGAGGTTCGGGGGTGTAGCACCCACAACTTGTGAGCTCCAGCTGCTACTAAGAATTCCTGAACAGAAAGACTCAATAACTAAACTTGGCCCAAACCGGGATTCAAACCCAGGACTTCCGGATATGTGGCTGTACGTGCTACTGGTAGACCACCATATATCAGACACATTAACTATATTATGATTATTATCTTGGAATATTACCAAGAAGAATAACCATTTGTTTATAATATTTAGAATATAATTTCTATCATAATAAATTATCAGTATAACGTTTAGTATAGATTTCTCAGAGATGAGATATTTTCCCGCAGTAAAAAGTCTTATATATTGACCCGGATAACCAGCTATTAACATACCAAATTTCATCAAAATCTGTTCAGTGATTATCTCGTGATGCGTTCTAAAACAGATAGACAAAAAAAAATTAAAAACTATAGATTCAGCCTCTGTATCGACAACAATGACTATTTCAATAAGATTTTCTAAAAAATTTTAATGTCAATAAATAATTCAACTCAGATTTTTATTATATGTATAGATTAAGCTAAAATTAAAACTTACCCAGTAATTTAAACACCATAGCCATATCGGTACAAGTAGAGTCGTTGGCAAAAAATAGTTTTATAAAACAGGTGTATCAAAGAATGTAGTACATAGATTAAAATTACTTTGAAAGACTTACCATGGGCTGGTAATAATCGGCTTATACAAAAGGATTATTTAATATATATTTAATATGTATATACTTACAGTATTACATCCGATTCAGGAAATCTTTTGCTGACTTGTTATTATGTAAGCCAAATTAATAATTTTAATTTATTATCTATACATATACTTAATAAAATTGTAACCAAGCGGAATCTGTAGATTAAAATAGATTTTTTGGAAAATCTTATTGAAATAGACATTAATATCGATACAGAGGCCGAATGTATAGCTTTTAGAATTTTTCTCTGTCTATCTGTGACCGCATCACGAGGAAACCACTGGACTGATTTTGATAAAATTTGGTATCATAATACCGTTATCCAGGTCAACATAGAGGATACTTTTTACTGCGGGAAAATATCTCATCTCTGAGAAATCTATACCAAATATTATAATAATAATTTATTATGATAGAAATTATATCCTCATGAATACTATGTATGTATATTGGTTTATACATACATCTGTTACTTTCATGCAGCTTGCGATGTGGTAATATGATTTTGACTGACTTTTATAAGGAAAAAGTACTTAAAATGTACGCTTATTTATGTCACGTATGTTACGCAAAGTCTTCTTTGATTGTGAAAATGATAAGTAAGTTATGCTTAAAAATTTATACCACAAATATTTCAAGAAAAAATCTGCTATAAATGTTATATATAATATATACTTTTCAAATGATTGTATAATTAACTAGCATTGCCCGCGGCTCCACTCGCGTTCAGATGACCAAAAACCAAATTCTTAGGTTTTACATATTAGTATACTCTTACATTGCAGTTTTTGTATATTTTCTCAGAAATGAGATAGGTATTTTCCCGCGGTAAAAAGTATCCTATATGTTGACGCCGATAACCAGATATCATCATACCAAATTTCATCAAAATCCCTCCCTCCAGTGGTTTTTTGTGATGCGGTAACAGACAGACAGATTAGACAGATAAGATTTTCCAAAAAAATATTTAATGTACAGATTCTGCTTAGTTACAATTTTATTATATGTATAGATTATCGTAAAATATTTTATGGTGTAGAGTAATTACACAGTGTCGCCCTATAAACTACCATTTCTAAAGCTTATTTATGCTTTGGTTAATACCTAAACGAAGTGAGGCTGTACCCGTGTGAGCGAAAGTGTGTTTGTTCGTTTGTTAGTCTGTCCTTCTTACGCGTCGAAACAAAATGATAAATTGCCGTGATTTTTTTGTGTGGCGATAGATTGAAGGCTGGAGAGTGACATAGGCTTACTTTTTACCGCGGGAGACTATCTCATTCCCACGGGAAAACACGTTATATTACAAGCTACAGCAACTCATCATACTTATGTATATAAACACATATAGTCTATGAATTACATACTACCCGAAAAAACGTACCTGTGGACGAGCCCGAGTGAAGCGAGAATAAGTCGCTAGTTTAAACTATAATTCAGAGTACTCCACATCTTATTCAACATACACATCTGTAATATGAATTATGAAATTCCTTTCTGAATTCTGTACGCAGAACTTCAAGTAGTCTTTTAGTGCATCCGTAGAGTACAAAAAGGAATATTGACCAAATTTCAAGTTTCAAAGTAGCACTGTGCTTTGTAAAGCCATTAAATCAGGCTGTGGTTTCACCTACTTTGTGGCTTTGTCTACTTGTTTTATCTGGTCCAGAACTAGACCAAAACCTACGCTTTGTACGGAAGTGAGTAAAACCGACAGCTTGTATCTTTAGTTACATCAATCGATTAATGTTATAATGAGAATATCTTAATATGTAATCTAGTTCTATTATTTATTCTTATACGTTATAATTCATATCAATAGCGTACCATCGTCCACTGCTGAACAAACACCTCTCAAAAGCATCGTGTGTATGTTAAAACGTATTTAGAGACGAAACCGAGTGAAGCGATGGTGACTCGCTTATAATATAATAAAATAACTCTAAAAAGTATTTACGTCTAACTTAAATCACAAACTCTGATGCAATTCTCATTTTTGTTCTTGCTTTTAGTAAATCCAAAGGGAGTTTTAAAGTACTTTGCAAAGCAAATTAGCACGGTACCTGTATCCCGAAAATGTAACTTTATGGTCACCTTTTTTTTTTAAATGTAATGTACATTCTCTATACTCGTAAACTTTCTAAAGAGGTTTTTTAAAATATGGACGATTAAATTACGTATTTAAAATTTTATATTAATACAAGCTTTTCCTTGCGGTTTTCTTGACTACTGTTTATTTTATATGAGCAGTTCAAGCTGCAATTATAAGATATTCTTAACCGATTAAAAAAGTTAGGTTTTTAAGCCAAATAAGTTTTTATGTACACTTACGAGTATATTATAAAGAGGTAATGTTTGTGAGTTTTCATATATACAAAATCTAAATCTGTTAAACTAGCGATTCTGACATTTCTTTCACTAATATGAGGCTACATTACCGGCAATGTATTTAAACTATTTCTTATTCCCATAAAATGGAAAAGGTATCATATGGGCTACTTTAAACTACCAAGCGCCCGCACCTGAGCGAACGAGGATAAATAACTTGTGTATTAAGCGTAAAGAAACTAATATATAAATATTTAAAAATGTCGGAATTTTCTTGTTTATTATCAAAGGGAAACTTTCCTTTTCGATAATAAGAAGTAACTTTTGTCACATGCAATTAAAACCTCTATCAGCTAGTGAAAATCACTTTCACTAACAACTCACCCTCACTTCGCTCAGTTTCTTCCCTTGGTAGGTTTTAACGGTTAGTATGGAATAGACAAACTATGTACTATATTACTGATCCGCTCTCTTAGGTAGTAGCATGATGATATATAGCCAATAGCCTTCCTCAGTAAATGGGCTGTTTAATGTAATAAGAATTTTTCAAATCGGATTATTAGTTCCTGAAATTTTGCTTTTTCATATTATTAGTATAGATTAAACTAGTTTTTTTTAATTAAACTCTTTATCCATTTAATGGATTTGAATAAAGGCAGATGTAAACAATTATACGAGATAAAAAAAAGATTATTTTGTAAGTATAGAATAGCCTTTGCAATCATATATATATACAGACGTTTTTACATTATTTTAAGTATAACATAAGTATCTTTAACTATTTAGTCACATTTACTGTTACGAGTAAGTTTTATTACTGCATTATAGCTATGAAAGGTAAGGTAACAGGTGCCAGTAATAGGTTCAGCTATCGACGTTGATGTATCATAATGTTCAGTTCACTTTACGATGTATCGCTTGATAAAGAAAATATATTGGAATAAAAATACAAGTATATTTTTTATTATATATGTATATATATATATATATATATATATATATATATATATATATATATATATATATATATATATATATATATATATATATATATATATATATATATATATATATATATATAAACCAACTGCACCAAAAATTAACTAACGAGATGAAAATAAATTGATGAAGGAATGTAGTATTATGCAGTCGGAGACATACACGTTTCATCCTTGCCGCGAGATGTACATACTCGTATGTATGTATGTCTCCGACTACATAATACTTTATTCCTTCGTCAACTTGTCTTAATCTTTGTAATTTTTTTAAAGACTTACAGATGGGCGGCTGAAATCCTTCATTTAAATTTTTAATTATTTTTATATAATCTATGATACTCGCGTTATCAAGACGAATCTAAACACGTATGCATTATCAAAATCGGCTTATGCGTTTGGTCTCTAGAATAAGGTAATAGCATTGAAATCCTAAAAATTCGCAATAACAAAGGTTAAGATTATAAAATAATGTTTTCTTGGTTAAACCTGAAACATACTCGTAGAAATATTATCACTCTTCGTCGCAAACAACACTTGAACAAAGCCAGTGTGCGCAAAGATTATATATTAATCTAAAAATAAATACAAAACAGACCATTGATGTTGAGAACAACAGTTCATCTCAATAAAAAGCTACTTGTGCTCGTATAAAAAAATGAAAAATTGCGCTCTTGGCTGAACACTGACCAAATTGTCGCAAATTTAAATTGATCCACCCTACAAGCTATGCGTGCAAACATTCTCAATAATCTGGCGTCGATTCTGGAGGTCTTCGTAACTGGTGATATTCATAAGGGAGGGGGTAAATAGGTCAAATGTATACTCCGTTATAAGTCATTGTACCATTTCGTGAAATCGCCCCACTAAGCTGGGCCTGAAATTTATCGCGGACCCAATATCCTAATGTGGATTTATACTTTTCGACGATTTACCAAAAATGATCGTCTGTGTAAGCGTTTTTAGTTTCCATATCTATTATTATTTATAGAACTAACATAAATCATGTCAGGTGTAGTAGTTGGCTTACTTTTAATGATAAATCGTGGGTTTAGTTCCCTTTGAAACTATACATTTTATTAACATACTAGCATTGCCCGCGGCTCCGCTCGCGTTCAGATGACCAAAAATCAAAATCTTAGGTTCTACACATTAGTTTACTCTTACATTGCAGTTTTTGTATTTTTTCTCAGAAATGAGATATTTTCTCGCGGTAAAAAGTATCCTATATGTTGACCCGGATAACCAGCTATCATCATACCAAATTTCATCAAAATCCCTCCAGTGGTTTTTCCGTGATGCGGTAACAGACAGACAGACAAACAGACAGAAAGACAGACAGACAGACAGACAAAAATTCTAAAAACTATAGATTCGGCCTCTATATCGATAATAATATCTATTTCAATAAGATTTTCCAAAAAAATTCTAATGTACAGAGTCGGCTTATTTACAATTTTATTATATGTACTAGCATTGCCCGCGGCTCCGCCCGCGTTCAGATAACCAAAAACCTAATTCTTAGGTTTTACATATTAGTATACTCTTACAATGCAGTTTTTGTGTTTTTGCATTTTTTCTCAGAAATGCGATATTGTCCCGCGGTAAAAATAAACCTATATGTTGATCCGGATAACCAGCTATCATCATACCAAATTTCATCAAAATCTGTCCAGTGGTTTTCTCGTGATGCGGTAACAGACAGACAGACAGAAAGACAGACAGACAGACAGACAGACAGACAAAAATTCTAAAAACTATAGATTCGGACTCTGTATCGATAATAATGTCTATTTCAACTAGATTTCCCAAAAAATATTTAATGTACAGATTTGACTTAGTTAGAATTTTAATATATGTATAGATAGATTATAATTATTTGTCATAGCTAAGTATATGCACTACACAGTTATGTATATTTATAAGTTTACTTAGGTTCTTTCAGTGTTTCGTAAAGTCGTGTTTTTTCAGGAATAGATGTAAAAATAGCTTTTTCTCTGAGAATACACTAGCATATATAGATAAACTTAAAAAAACAAAACCTTATCTAAATACAAAATTTGATCTTTAAAAAGAGAGAAATAAATTTATATGTACAAGAATTGTTAATTAATATTATAAGATATCATAAGCACGTTATACAAATGATGTAGTGGGTTATTGAATTTATAAGAAAGTATATTAGATACCTTATTTTGTTTGTGGCTTTCTACAGATCACAATTTCCCTATTTCGAGCCCCGGGTCATGATCAATAGTGTTATGGGATATTTTTTATCCAAACTGTTCTGTCTGAGCTGGGAGTTCATGGTGTATGCACTATAATATCTCCCATAAATGGCACTCTATGTTATTGACTACCATAAACGAAATACGAATAAAGAATTGTACTAGAGTTTTTTTTACTAATTGTAAGAGGTTAGAACGGTTTGCTCTTTGTCCCAATTCACTATGAATCAACCATGAAATTTGGCAGTTAAACTATGTATCAGAGACGGATATAGGCCGGATATGACTGTATTCAAAGTTACCCCAATAGAAGAGCTCCCACGGTTTAATTTAGTTGTTATTATTATTAAGATATTCAATTAACTTTAGAAATTTAAATTTACTTACATGTTGTCTTTACTTCTTCATATTTTTCATAGTAATCTATTATAATATTATAAAGACATTTTTTTTGTTTGTAATGGATAAACTAAATATCCGCTATACCTATTTAAATGAAATTTAGTATAATAATAGTTTAAGATCCTGGAAAAGACATAGCATACTTTTTAGTCCGGAAATCATCCCTTAAGGGGTTGAAAAGGAGGATGAAAGTTTGTATGGGGAATCAATCATTTCTCAAATAACGGATATAAAACTCATCACACACACATCATACTAATGAGTAGCTTTTATTTAAATATTAGAAAATAGTAATAAATGGGTTTCACCAACTAATAGAAGGTAAATAAAGTCAATATATTGTAATGAAGTCTGAGAAAACAAATGTGGGACGCTAGTTAAGTTATTCTTTACTATATTAATATTAGTGACAACAACATATATGTTAACAATTACTATTACTGTTAAGAGAAGTGATGATATTTTTTTGTAATTTATTAGTTCGTACTACTTTTTATTTTTAATTAAAAAAGATATCCTCTTCAAAATTACTTCAACTTCAAAAACGTAATCATCCCACCCTCTGTACCTTTCTGTCTGTCTGTCTGTTACCGCATCACAGAAAAACCACTGGAGGGATTTTGATGAAATTTGGTATGGTGGTAGCTGGTTATCCGGGTCAACATATAGGATACTTTTTCTCTACTGGGACATTAGCACACAGCGCCATCTAGTTCCATAGTAAGCTACGAGGCTTGTGATATGGATACCAGATAGTTGATATACTACACATATATAACTTAAATACATATTATAAATATAAACAGTAAACACCCAGGACTGGAGTACAAACATTCGTTATCATTACACAAATGAATGCCCCCACCGGGACTCGAACCCGCGACCGCTGGCACATTTAGTAGGGTCACTACAAACTGAGCCAATCCTGTCTACATATGATCCCATACTAATGAGATACCTATTAATAAAAAGAATCTCAATATCGATGATATCTAATCGACACAAGAACGAAACAAGTTATTATATTTATAACACTGTATTGCACAAAGAAATTGTATATTTAATATGCATTATGTAAAGGTGGCCTTATAATAAGCAATCTCTTACAATCAATAGGAAAGGATATGAAATAAATGTAAAGAGCGGAAAGGTGCATAGGTGCAAGTTTTTCATAGTATACAGTTCGAGATATAGAAAATTACTAAATCAAATATAATAAAAGACGGTCAAGTGCGAGTCGGACTCGTACACGAAGCGTTCTGTATCATCGTAAAAGATAATAAAAGACTACGTAATAATTGTTTTTCTTAATTTGCATGGCACCCATTTAAAATTCCCCATTTTTATTATTTGTTATTACAAAAGCAATAGAAATACACAATGTCAAGCTTTCAACTCTACCTATTACAGTTCAAGAGACACACACAGCCCGCTGACAGACAGACTTAGAGGACAGAGGCTTAGAAATAGGGTTCCGTTGGCACCTTTCAAGTACGAAACCCTAAAAACTCGACCTAATCATATAAACTTGGGTTTAAAAGCAAAAAAAAAAAAGAAATAATTCATAAGGCTCGCTTCCTCATACTGCCATGTTTACACGACCGGATTTCCTTTGCCTTATTTCTCTGAAGTTATTTATGACCTCGTAATACTCGGTGCACACGGAAAATGCTGATAGAAAGCCTAATGAAGATTTACTATTGCCTTTTGTAGAGCCATTCGGAATTCGAGTGAATGTCACGTTATTGTGACAGTGGGTCAATAATATTGCTGTATGAGAATTGGGTTATATTGTTCATAGAAGTAAGTGTTTTGATATTTTTCTCACGAAGTTTCCTGGCCATGTTTAATGATTTATATGTTTTGCGAGCTTATCGTTATCCTAACGTGTTTTATTTTATTTTATAAAATAATGTTTGATGACACGTTTGGCTCAGTTTGTAGTGCCTGCTGTGTCAGCGGTCGTGGGTTCGAGTCCCGCTGGGGGCATTCATTTTGTGCGATGACGAATGTTTGTACTCCAGTCATGGGTGTTTCTGTTTACATTTACAATATGTATTTATTTAAAGTTATATATGTGTAGAGTATAAACTATCTGGTATCCATAACACAGGCTTCGTAGCTTACCACGGAACTAGATGGTGCTGTGTGTTAATGTGCCAACATATTTATTTATTAATCAAACGTTGATGAATTGTGAACGTATGATGACCCGGTTAGCGCAATTTTTAGCGTGGCCTGGGTTTTTGTGCTTGCGATATGTAAGAGTTCCGGACCCCCAATACACAGTACTAACATAAATGAGAGTCATTGAGCGTGATATGAGTGTGATTTAATTATACATATCGTTAAGATGACGTGGCGTATTGACCGACAGCGAAATCGGAGGTACTCGATTCGGCTATAGGTTTTTTGTGTCTTTGTCATATATCTGATAATTACGTTTTGACGTAATTTAGTTTTGAAGAAGTTGTTGTATAAAATATAAATACTGTAAGGTTTTGCCATTTTAATCTATACTAATATAATAAAGAGGTAAAGTTTGTGAATTGTGAGTTTGTGAGGTTTTAGGGGATAATCTCTGGATCTACGTAACCGATTTAGATGAAATTTAGTAAGAAGATAGTTTGAGACCCTGGAAAGGATACATAATACTTTTTATCCTGGAAATCATCTCTTAAGGGGGTGAAAATGGGGATGAAAGTTTTTATGGGAAATAAACCTAGGTACGAATCCGAGCGAAGCGAAGGTGAATCGCTAGTGTATAATAAAACAGTTATTAATTGATTATACTGGCCACACCGCCGACGCGAACGCACAAATTTTGATACTTTTATAAATCATGTAGAAACTGACGAGAATGGTCAGACCGAAAAAAATAATAAAACAATTAAAAATAGAAAGAATAAATAAACAAAAGAGGGGATTGGTCGGCGAGGAGTTGACATGGGTGGATGATATCCGTGATTTTTAACTGGAGCAAGGAAATGAGAAATTGTTGAGAATAAATGTTTCCTAATAAATTGTAACTAAATCTAGTTAAAATATAGTATAAGTTTTAAAACATGATGCTGGCTTTCCCTTACATATCCTACAATACTAACCAAACATACAGACATACAGAAGATACAGAATTGTAATTTCAAACTATGTATTAATAAAAGACGATAATACACTGTTTATTATATAACTTACTTTTAAACTCCTTAAACTTAAATGTTACTTGTAATTAACAAAAATTAACATGAAATATTTCAGTGCTTAAACTAAATATAAAATTATAATTCATGACTTCATTATTCATTCACTCTCCCGTCCTCAGCAATCAGTCTAACTTCAGACAAAGTACTTATGTTATCGTAATACTTAACGAAATTAACGTAATTATGGTCTTAGGACTATTACTTTGATTCGCATAGCTTATACTGGAGGCTTTCTTTAATTAATTGGGATGAATATAAATCCCGGATGAATTATTGCAAAAGTTTATTCAGATATATAATTTCCGGTATATTTCAACGTAATTACGAAACGAATTGAACATATTGTTACGAGTTAAGAGTTCTAGGATCGGAAATGAATGTTGGTCAGTTTCTCTATCTCGTTAATACTAGGAGCAAACACAAACTTGTTATGCCTGTGACTCGTCTACATAGAGTCAAAAATTATTTTTATGGGCAATGTATACGCTTGTACAAC
Source organism: Brenthis hecate (assembly GCA_951806755.1). Lineage (NCBI taxonomy): Eukaryota > Metazoa > Arthropoda > Insecta > Lepidoptera > Nymphalidae > Brenthis > Brenthis hecate. The sequence continues at coordinate 4,729,089 of OX638277.1, read as the reverse complement.
AGGATCCCAGAAAATGTTCAAAGGGCTTCTATCGCCAAATTCAAAAAAAATGTTAAAGAACGTTTGTATGCTCAAGGATATTATACAATAAATGATTTTATAGAAGATGGCATACTTTGGGAATGAAATGATCGCCTCCAGGCTACTTCAACTTGATAGAAATATTGTAAATTATAATTTAACTTTATAAAAAAAAAATAATGAAATAACATTAGTCCCGCTGAGTTTCTTTCGCCAGTTCTTCTCAGGTCTGAGGCTTCTTCTTTCCGAACTGGTAGTAGACTTCCAAAAAATTGAAATTATTTAATGCTAAATAAAATATTTTGAATTTTGAATTCATTAACCATTCAATTGTCATAAAACTATGATGAGTTACGTTCGTCCGTGCCGCGAAGGATCCTTACCCAAAAAATTTTTTTTTAGTATGTTTGTCCTTTATTTGTCTGTAAACCATTTCTGCCTAGTGACGCACATGAGAAAAGCGAGGGTAAGCCGCTAGTCTATATAAATAATAAGCCGGTAGGCTCATTTTTAAACTAAATGACAAAACATTTTTTCAACACGATTACCGCTTTTCTTACGGTGAAGGAAAACATCGTAAGGAAACCTGCATATCTGAGATAACCTAATAACTTATTGAAAGACATGTGAAGTCTGACAACCCGCACTTGGTCAGCATGGTGGACTATGGCCTGATCCCCCTTGTATTGAAGGGAGGGCCCATGCAAAGCAGTGGGATTTTAAAAGGGCTGAATACTATATAAAACAAAGAATGTTCCAATAATACTAATGTCTATCTAATAAAGATATGTTCTGCTTCTTTCCCACTCATGGTAATTTTCCATGTTATGTCATAGGTAGACAACTGTCTTGAAATTATTCTCAAGCATGAGTCAGGCATGGTACGAGGATTTTATATATATACTTTGATGTAAAGTCGCTCTACACTCAACTACGCAATAGTATTGTGATCAAAGTTATATGTGGATCTGGTTTAGCTGACATTTGCAGATAGAATATATGTAAACTTTCTATTGAAGCAATCATATTATAATATTTGTAATATATTTTAGTTTCCGTACAAAATATTATTGTTATGACAATATCCTTTAAATTCATTTTCCTTGTTGAATAAATGCGAGTATTTTGAAATATTTGCTTAATGTTACTATCATGGTTTTGCCAATCTTTACATAGTATAAAATTAAGTTACTTCCGCTGTCTTTTCGCTTAGATCTTTTGAACTACTCAACGGATTTTTATGCAGTTTTCAGCTAGATAGAGTGACTCAAGAGGGAGGTTTATATGTATAATTATATTATACACATAAACCTCTTATATACCTTCTGCATATTATAGTACAGAAAAGCCAAGAAATTCAAAGATTTGTATTTCATGCTAACTGTTAAAACGTACCTTGGGACGAACTCAAGCGAAACGAGGGTGAATCGCTTGTATCTTATATGATTTTAATAAAATAATTATAAATAATTTCTATAATGTTTACGGTTATTCGTTATTTTATTCCTTACGGGACGTAAGAATTGAAGAATTCCTCAACCCCTCAGCTATACAACTTATGGCCAACTTTTTGATAATAGTCAACCTGCAACAAAGAGAATGTACAAGTTGCAAGTAAAATACGAAACTAATACAAATATCAACAACGTTCATCGCCTCGTCGCTACGCATCACTACAAATCACATGAAAATCAATTCTATCACATTTTTCTTTTGGGCGCTTAACCATTTTTTCAATAGAGTCATGGCTGGCTGATATTAAATCGTATAGATCATGTGTATTGGATCCAATGTTGGTAAAAACTGGCAAAATTGAACTGGATATCGAAATGTATTGGATGCCTTTTCATAGGCGATGGACCCTAAACATTTTGGAGCGTTGAATTCATAAAAAGTTAAAATATTTAAAACTTGAATATTCATGCTGTAAAAATTATTTGCATGTGTCTAGAAAAGCTTTTGAAATAGTTTTCAGCTCTCGAGTTTATAGTTACATCAATTATAATTACATTTGAGTATAAAAAGTTTGTTTTTTAAGTTAATTTAACTTTATTCTGTTGGTTTTTGATCAAATATTTCGTCTAAATGAGACTTTAAGCTAACTTCGCTTTTTTGAACTTTTTCAGTGTATATACAGTAAGTGCCCTTAAAAAATATATATTTATTATTAATATATTTTTATGTACTGTATGTTCAGTAAAATAAAACTAATGATTAAATTATTTCTATAGCTTTTAACTGTCTAAAAATATCAAACTGCTATTAAATTACTTTGCAAGTAATTTTCAAAGTTGAAATTATTCAACTAGGAACTTATAGTTTAATTATATTCAATAATCGCTACCACCACTTGGCAACCTACAATATCCGATTAGTGCACAAATTTATGCTTGAATCGATGGCCCTCATTTTGAGAACTCTCGATGGACGACATTCTTGTAATGCTTGCTATTAACGTTAAACGTCTTAGGAGTATCCACATGGAATTATATAATTACTTTTAAACTAAAAAAGTTTCACAAATTTTTAAATAATTTTGAAGATAATTATTTAACCCTTAGGCGTGGTTTATCTTGAAATTTAAGACCAAACCCTTGTGGTATAAAGGCTATTAAATAAAAAGATGAAACTAAAAAAATAAATATACTAATTTAGTACTCGTTCTTTTTTAAATCGGTCAAAATGTTCTTATATTAGATACAATAAAATTAAAATATAATATAAGATTTAATTCATTTTTCACATCATCATCATATTTCACATCATTTTGTGTACACTTATATGTATATGATAAATTGGGAAGTTATAAAAGTAAAGAACTATGTATGAAATGTCGGGAATCAAATCAAAATAAAGCCGCGATATAATATATATCCGAAAAAATAGTTTTATTTAAAAATAACTATGTTATTAAAATTTTTACACAATTTCTATTTCAGTACAAGATATTTCTTTCGATATACTTTGTTTAGAGATTCTTGCTTAACTAAATTTTTTAATATTATAAGACAGACGGCATATATCCATTCAATAACTGGCTTCTACGATGTTGATTTTAGTAAATCTATAGTCTATACATATAATAAAATTCTAACTTAGCCGAATCTATTGTTTTTAGAATTTTTGTCTGTCTGTTGGCGTGGGAACCACTGGACAGATTTTGATGAAATTCGTTGTGATGATAACTGGTTATCTGGGTTAACTTATAAGATACTTTTTACTGCGGGAAAATATCTCATTTCTGAGAAATCTATACTAACCATTAATAAGTACCTAGGGATAAGCCCGAGCGTAGCGAATATGAGTCGCTAGTTTAATAATATAATCGCAATTGTCCTAAAAGTATTTTAAAAGGAAATAACAACGCAAATATACACCAGCCTGCTACTACGTGAACTTACATTGTGATAAAATCTTCTTAAAACTCTTTTAGTTCTACCATAATAGACTAACAAGATTTATTGTCTAAGTTGGTCTGTTTGTACCCAGTTTAGTGAGACCTGTGTCAGAAACAACGATTTTTCACAATTTGTGACGCCGCGTGCACATGAGAAATTTAGAGTAATATGCTCAAGGCGAATGTGCTTTATTGTAGTTTATACGTTGACGTTGTTTTAAGCCAAAATTACGTAAGGAAAAGCTTTAAATTTGGGTAATTTTTGGTTTTGTTAGAAAATATTCGTAAAGAGTATTTGGCTTGGATAAAAATAGCTTATATACTTTAGTAGTTATAAAGAATATATCATACAAATTATTACAGGAGGTTATAACTGGAGGTAACTAGTTTGATTCACACAGGGACTTATTGTATAATAACATACTCGTAGTTACTATGTTAAATAGTTTTTTCCATGTGGTTAAGACAGCATTGAAGCTCACAAATAAAATGTTGTTTAAAATCAAAAATACAGTCAAATTTTGATATTTCTTTATTAAAAGCGTAGGTATTTAGTTCAAATTAAAGTAAGTAGGAAAGGTATCGATTTCCCCTCTATAAATGATCCAATGACTAATTTTTAGAATTTTCAAGAATAATAGAGGTTATGAGTTCACTATAATCAAACAGCATAATATTATAAAAATCATAATATGCAAACCGACCAAAAAAATTGTAAAAAAAATACAAAAAAGTGCTGAAGGTTACTTTGCGTACTCTTTGGGATGGCGTAAATCTTTTTTACTTTATATTATATAAGCTATAAATTTCAATCTTCGCGTATAAACCAAAAATTATCATCTATCAGTACTATCTTAACGGCCAATTCAAAAATATTTCTAAAACGTGATCTGTTCGCTAACAGAGAAAAATGAGATGTTCATTTTATAAGCCATCCATATTTCGTACAAGTAACTTTTATCCATACAAGATTGCCAACGTGATTTTGCCGAGTAGTTACTAGTTCTCTAAGCTAACCTATTTCTTTCCATGATACTTGCCAAAAATTATATTACAGCGGTAGTAATATTTTCGGACAGAAATACTTTTATCAAAGATAAGAGAGTGTTTAACATAAATGAGCAATTTATCTTTTATATTTTGCAGACAGTTGGAGCATTGTGCAAAATGTGGACAGCACTATAAAGTTATCTTGTTACCGGAATTAGTCTCCAAAAGCAATCTTTTTATACAGTCCATTTCATTAGTTGCAGTAATATTTTATCTCATTTAATTCTACGCCAATAGAATATAATAATTTGAGGACAAAAATACATTTTTTCTGGAAAGATCTCGACAAGAAAAGCATCATCAAATATTTTACAAAATGAAATTTGTTTACTGGGAAATGTAGGGATCGAGCAGCTACAAAATGTTCTAGCGAAGTCCTGAAAAATAAACAGTATAGAGGACGTGGCCACAAAGTTGAATCATAAATTTCAACTAAACGGGGACGGAGACATCAAAAGTCCTCAAATTCAGTAGAATTGCCAACAAAAGAGTAGGAAATGTTCTTTTTTCTTCCATTCTTGGGTAATCGTCGCAAATTAAGGGCATAATAGCTAAATACGGTCGCGAATTCTGTCAATTGTCACCGACGTGGTGTAGCTATGCAGCGAATTTAGATTGAATGTTTAGTGAAAAATATGTTTGTTATGATAAAGATAATTTGTATGATGTAGATTTGTAGATTTTAAAATTTCTTAATTCGAGAAATGTATTAAAAATAATGTATTATTAATATTCATATCTTCTATTATTATAGGTATAAAAGAAAGATTCTGTGTTAGGGATTGTTAACCAAAAATAAAATTTAGTTCCGTAGTGTAACTGTAACTTGTCTTCATTTTTCGGCAAACGATCAGCGCCACCTTTTGGCAAATTTTATTTCTAACTATAGCCTACATGCTATTCCAGATTATTCAACCGTTTCAGCGTGAAAGAGTAACATACACTCATTTAAAATAATAGCGTGATAAAATTGATTATAATAATAAACAAAATAAACAAATAATTATATTGGGACATTAACACACATCAACTCATTATAACTTTAAATTCATACATAATATAAATATAAACATCCATGACTGGAGTATAAATATTTGTGCTCATCAAACAAATGGATGCCTCCACAAAACGAATGACTCGAACCCGTGACCGCTGGCACAGCAAGTAGGGTCACTACAAACTGAGACTACGAAATGTCTCGTGTGTATATATTATAATATGAAGCACCTGAGCAAAACAGGGACGGCGACATAGATTCACTCATTTTAAGCGCTACGCGACGACCAAAAGCCACGTAAGTCATACATTATTAAGCTAATTGTATTCGATATATTCAAGTATCAAGGAAATATCCGCAAAGTCCAATTCTAAATTCTGCTTAAGCCATTTCGTGGAAGCGTAAGAACAACATATGTGTGGAAATGGTATGTACTCATTTAAAAATTCTACTGTACTTTAGACTTGTATAATATTTTAATTAATACTTTTTTTGATTTACGCGAATATTTAATATTTTACATAAAACTATCTTTTCGGATTTTTTTGTGAATTTATTTTGATTTTTGGTTCCTGACATTGCTTTACAGCAAACAGGAGAATGTAATACTGTCATCCCACTATCGATTACTTTAGTACCAGTTTAGTAACAGCTATACTAACATCATGATAGATATACATAGTTTCTTTAGTATTTGCTTTTGAGTATAAGTAATGAAATATTTAAAAATAAAACAGATTATTTAATAATTTTCTTTTTCAATACTTTTAACCACATAATGTATGCTGTAAAATTTCCATTGTCGTTTCCTTTTACATATAATTATTAAGTAAATTATTTATAGAACAAGTGTTAGATAAATACCATTTCTAGTAAAATCTGTAGTTATAATAAAAAGCTGGCCGTAGCGCCATCTGCCGCCATCATAAACTACACTGTCGTTGGCTTGGCACTAAGCCGATACATTGAAGGGTTTTTCCACGAAATCGTTACACCTAACGATTCGCAGTATTGTAAGGATTTATTTTCACTAAGAAAATATTAGATTTGAGAAAATATAATGAAGTTATATCATTGCAGGTAAATTAAACTGGTAACATTACTTTTTAACTCATAAATAATAAAATTACTGGTGTAGATTTGGTTGTATTTGTCTTTCCACTGGAGATCGTGAGTTCGCGTATCGATTAGGGCAAATATTTTTATAGCAATTTTAAGACTGCGGTGGTCTGGACATGAGTGCAATATGCTTCATATCGATACATATTAAAGGCTTTGAGCAACGAGCATGTAGCGCTATACAATTTTATTATATACGTTTTGGTATCTTTTTATTAATATACTACTACCCTCGACCGGTGAAATGTAAATAAAAATAATTTAATCTGTCATTCGGTTACAACTATCCTAATTTAATTACTTTTTTACTATACCATTATAATCTCGATTTTATTTTAACTGGGAATATAATTTTATTATAATGTGTAAGTAACTTTATATATATATATATATATATATATATATATATATATATATATATATATATATATATATATATATATATATATATATATATATATATATATTATAATATGGTATTTTTTTGAATTCCTGTATACTTATCTGTTTATTTTATGTAATTGAAAATGCTATGATTTGTATAATTTTATATCCCACAAAAGACTTTAAATAGTAAAAAAGATAAAATTTTAAGACTTCGACAGAACTATAAAGTAACTGTAGCAAATCTATATTGGCAAGCGAAAACTCGAAAACGTATAAAATTGAGCTCGTTTAACTTATATCCGTGACTGTCTGAGAGTTCTATACTTGAAACGACGTCAAGTATTTAATATATAAATTCTTTAGAAATATCTATTTAAAATTGGTAGTTTTCGCGTTAATGACGAAATTGGAACGTGAGCGTTATTGAAAAATTAAAGAAGAAATATATGAATAGAATTTACCCATCTAGTATATATATAAAAAAAAAAACTAAATGTTTCCAATTTTTTTCATTGATAACACTAAAACCAGTCAATAGCCACTACGCAAAAGAAAGGAAATCGGTAATATCGTAATGAACTGCTTGTTACTTGATTTAGATAATAATTATTATTAATTTATTGACTTAACACCTCCAGTTAAATTATTAAGAAATTAATTAAATTTCTAAGAAATCTATTGTTAACTGTAACGCCGGCGTGTCCGCGGTCGTGGAGGGATTAACAGGAGTTTTGGTAGTCTTATTCTAAGCCGGGCAGTGGTTCGAGTCTCAGATCGTACAAATTTTGTAATACGTCATCTACGAGTATATATCAATAAGATTAACTTATAATATCAAAAAAAAAACGTATGAATCCAACACATGAGGTAGTTATGTAAGTTTACATATCTTTATATTCAAATACTAACCGTTCATTAAACAAACCAAAATTCTTTAAAACTAGAGATTTGGCTTGTATTTCTATTGTATTTATTTTATATTGTATACTTAATTATATATACTAGCGACTCACCCTCGTCCCTAGGTTGCTTTACCATTTTAAATTTTCATCGACATTTTCACCCCCATAATGGATGATTTCCGGGATAAAAACTATCCCTATGTCCCTCCCAGGATCTCAAACTATCTTTTTACCAAATTTCATCTAAATCGGTTTATTAGTTTCGGAGCTTATTCGGTAGAAACAAACAAACAAGCAAGCAAACAAAAAATCTTTCCTCTTTATAATATTAGCACTGATAAAAAAATATTTAATTATGCAGTTTAATAATATGTATGGTCTAAGTTACTTTTCCCAAAAAAAATAATCTTAAAACAAGTCAATCTCGTAACGCTTCGAAGTTATTTGTTTATTAGGACAATGTTAAAATTAAGATGTTATCTTTTCGCTATTACAGCTCACGCTTAAACAATTATTACAATTGAATTGGTTTACGCAATTTACGTATTATAAACTAGTTTAACGGTGATTGTGCCTTATTTCTTACATGTTACATAATTCTTCTGCATGAAGAAGTAATAAACATACGAACACGTATGTTTATATTTATTATTTGTTACTTTTTTCTCTCTGTCTCTCTCTTTTTCTTCCATACATACTCACACAAACATTCGTATTTAATAAATGGAAGGAAATCTAAGGGTTGCATGGTTCGTAAATTAACGAAGGTCTAATGTATGAATAAACAAAACCGAATTGATTCATTTGAACCGTAACCTACTCGTAGCAGTAAATAATATGTTGAACTAAATAAAATATACATATGTATACGTATAGTTGCAACTTCGATATACTGTTAAACTGATTTTCTAAAATTAATTTTGTACCATCACACTAATATCATAAACTAGCGACTTCACTCAAATGTGTCTCTAGATGCCAAATAGTAAGTACCCTCTGTCTGTGTTACTCCAGGTTATAGTCTATGCTTATGCTGAATTTCATCCAAATCCCTGCAGCCGTTTCAACACGAAGGAGTAACAAACAAACATACATACATAAATACATACAAAATTTCGCAATTATTACAGTATTGCGATGGAAAACCTAAGATGTAATATATGATGCTATATAAATACATATTTATAACTTCTTTAAGATGAAATGACATAGCGAAAAACAGTGAATTTCGGCATATTTTATGTCCTGCATAAATAATATATAGCCTACTTTTATCGACATATGAATTATAAATACCACACAAGTGAAGCCTTGACCAAAAATGAGCAATCAAAAAATATTTATTTTTTAGTATGTACGAGTATCTGCAGTATCTATCTTAACATGTACTTAAATCAATTATAGCAATAAACTGTCATCTGACTTATATACAGATAAATAAAATTGAAGTGTCTATTTATAAAGTCTAAATAAAAAATTTTTACTAAATGCGTATGAATTTATATACGATACTTATAAGTAAAACTAAATGTTTCTCAGTCTGTCTGTTTGTTCCGGCTACTCTCCGAAAAAACTAGGCTGATTTTGACGGAACTTTCTCTGGCTATTTTTATTTTAGAAAAAAAAAATAGAATTTCGCTTAAAAAAATTAAAATATATCTACCTAGGAACGCATCCGAGTTAAAATATGGTAAGTTCCTGGTTTTAAATAATAGTGCCTGGGCGACCGAGCTTTGCTCGGAGTTCTTTATTGTTATATCGTAAAAAACTAAAAACGTGAATAAATACAAAAAAAAAAAACAAAAGTTAAAACACTATATCCGACCGGCATTTGAACCCGGACACCTTACAGATTGTCAATCTTGCGCCTTGGCCACGTGACCACGATGTTTATGCCTAAGCGTGCAAAATTAGTAAACATATTTTACGTGTAATAAAGCGAAAGAAAACCGCATGAATACTCGAAAACATGCGTTTTTCCAGACATAAGACTAATCTAGATCGATTTTTCGCCCCCGAAAACCCCCACATACCAAATATCAGCGAAATTGAGAGTCGTTTCCGAGATCGCCGGTATAAATAAATAAATAAATATACAAGAATTACTCGTTTAAAGGTATTAGATTAGATTCAAATGATTGTAAACTAAATGGAAGTTCATAATGAAGGAAATAAAACCATTGCGACATGTAATTTATTTTGTCACCGCGGCAAATAAATATTATAGCAATGTATGTACATTTGATATTTGTTATTTATTTAATACAAAACCAATTAACTACTTATGGTTTTATTTAAATAAGCTATAATATAGGATTATGGATTTGTAAATTATTATTAGAGCATAGTTTTTACTCGTGTCTTTACTTATGAATTTAATTATTTAATGATCTGTTACCTATAATTACTTTTTATCCGACTGCGACAATCAAAGGAGGGTTATGTGTTTGACCTGTATGTATGTATATATGTATATATGTGTCGGAGACATACATACACGTAGCAAGACTCATAGCAAGGATAATGCAAGTATGTCTCCGAATGCATAATATCATGTTCTTTCGTCAACTTTTTTCAATCTTTTCAGTTCGCTTTTTACGCTACCGGGTGTTTATTATGTAATTAACACAAAAGTTACGCCAACTTCAAAAATACTTTAAATAACTTATCCCTTTCATGTTGATTTTTTTTAATATTATACTTTTGTCATCATCATCTCAACTGCCCATTTCCCAAATTACTTGGGATCGGCGTAGTACGTCCGTACTACTTATTGGTTTTGGTAAAAGTTTTCCGAATGGCATCTATCCTGACATCAACCCTCTTTGGGAATGCTGTCGTTTGCCCCCCATCGAGCAAGAGACTCAAGGTGCGGTATCCTTAGGTCCAGGTTTGGCTCAGTTTGTAGTGCACTCGAACCTACTTGCTGTGCCAGCGGTCGCAGGTTCGAGTGCAAGTGGGACTCATTTATTTGTGTGATGAGCATGAATATTTTTATATTTATGATATGTATGTATTTAAAGTTATAGCTTACCATGGAACTAGATGGTGCTGTGTGTTAATGTTCCAACATATTTAGTCGTCTTCTACGACACCTACAGGAGGATATGAGGTAGCTCTATTCTAAATCGAGCACTATACGGCTTTATATTACACTCTTATTGTATAACCTGTTAATTACGAAATAGTTATTATAATCGAAATACAATTAAGAAATAACTGAATTGACTATCTCCTCCTTCTTGAAGTTAGTCAAAAATTTAAATATAGGACAAACCAACATACTTTCTGTGACATTAAAAATATTACTATAGATTTCTTTTTTCAAAGATAGTTGTTAATTCGCAGTAGAGTATGGTGTGTTATATCTTTTTTCTAATAAAGATATTTATAATATCGCCCTTAAAGTAAGGAATTAATTAAACATTTTGTACAATTATAATATTTCAATGATGAGATCATAAAAAAGCGTTTGCAAGGTAAGCTATTACTTAACTATACATATATAGAATACCTAACTAGAACATTCAAACCATTTAAAAGCATAACAGCTTGTGCTTAGAATTTTTTAATACATAAAAGCAAAACGCCGTCTCCACCACATACAACACTCCCGTATACGGAGTGATACAAAATATTTCAAATTTCCAGAACGTTGTAATTTTGCAAAACTATTTACAAGTTATGGCTATTAATATCCTCTCTGAGGCATAAAAGGGGTCTTATTTCCCTAATACATCGAAGTAACGGTCGAAGATAATGTCAAATATATTTACGACGGTACATACGGTGGCGTTTGGTAATAATTTTTATGGCTACACGGGGATCTTTTAGAGTGGTATGAATTGAGTTATATCTGAAAGCTCGTTAATTAACTCTGAATATGAAATTGTAATTGTTTTATGATTCTTGTGTCATGAATACGTACAAAAGGATGTTTTATTGCTTTTCTATTTTGTTTTTATTTGTTTTTAGCCGACTTCCAAAAAGGAGGAGGTTCTCAATTCGTCGGAATCTTTTTTTTAATGTATGTTCACCATCACTCGAAGACGCCTGAACCGATTTGGATTTTTTTTTGTTTTAAAGGGTATACTTCCCAGGTGGTCCCATATAACTTTTACCGAAATCGGTCGAGCGGTTTTTAAAAAAATCAACAATAAATATATTTTTTTAAATAAATTTTCTAATCGAATATGTTATTAAAAATTCTTCTTACAAATTACCTGCTTATTACGTCTACACTAAAATGGATAAATAAAAACTTTTTAACAAAAAATAAAAACCGACTTCCAAGCACTAAAGTGTAAAAAATAACTAAGCCGTTGCAAAGCAAATCTAATATATTTCGATGCGTAAAATACATATTTACCTATTAGATATTCATGCCTTAAAATATTGTCGGCTGGCACCGACTTCGAAAATATCTGATTAGGTATCTATTCTAAATGAAAACCTTCGTTTAGTTATTTTTACATTTTAGTGCCTGGAAGTCAATTTTATTTTTTGTTAAAAAGTTTTTATATTTAAGATGTTTTTTTGTATTATTTACATATTTGACAATAGATGTCGCAATATGTCTTTAAAATACGTAGTTTTAATTCCAAAAAATTGAAAGTACAAAATCGACCTCTCTATGATTTTATTTGAATTACTACTAATTATAAACCTTATTATATAATTATAATCAAAAATTAATAATTGAAAAGCTTAAAAAGCACGCTTTTATCAATTTTACTTGTAATTCTGATTTTTAAGTCATTGTCATGTTGATTTGAAAATAAGTACTTAATATGCAGGTATGTCAATGCATATGACATTATAATGCAACTATTTATCTATCGATCTAGAACTAGCAGTAAAATGTTTAAAGTTGGGCTGATTTTTCTTTGTGTTTTATCAATTAACTACATATTATATTGTGTCGGCGATAATATTTAGAAATATTGAACGTATTCAAAAATTATTTTATGAACTTATATTATTATATCTATTTTATAATATTTATGAATTATTTATGCTATAAAATTATATATAATTACTAGCATTGCCCGTGGCTCCGCCCGCGTTCATATCACCAAAATCAAATTTTTAGGTTTTATATATTAGTATACTCGTATTAGTATATTCGTATTAGTATATTAGGTGGCCCGGATAACCACCTATAACCATACCAAATTTTTTCAAAATCCCTCCAGTGATTTTTCTGTGATGCGGCCACAGACAGACAGACAAAAATTCTTAAAACTATAGCTTCGGCCTCTGTTAGAGTTAATAATGTGTATTTCATTGGTAGGCTGTCTGTAACAACTATACCTTCAAGACATGTAACACCTCAGTCTCTCCCGTGACCATGGATGCTGTAAAGCATTCGAAACGTCGGGAACCAAAAATCATAATAAATTCGCGAAAAAATCCGAAAAGATGGTTTTATTTAAAATGTCAAGTATTCGCGTAAATCTAAGAAAGTATAATGTGTATTTCAATAAAATTTTCCAAAAAATATTTAAAGCACAGATACTGCTTCATTAAATTTGTATATATCTATAGATGTAACTAATTTATAAAGCCAAAAAGATTGTTTTTTATAATTTAAACTCGGGCGGGGCCGCGGGCAATTTAGTAGTAATTCAAATAAAATCATAGAGAGGTCGAATTTGTACTTTAAATTTTTTGGAATTAAAACTACGTATTTTAAAGACATATGGCGACATCTATTGACAAATATCTAAATAATACAAAAATAATTATTCAGTAAAATTTTTTTTTAATGAATAAAATAGTGCTATTGATATACTTTTTCAAGATTAGCTGTTTTTAATAGTTTTTGACATATTTAGTAAGTTAACTTGCTAAAATCTATATAGTATCATCGTTTTTTATTCTAACCAGTTTTTGTATTTTTTCTCAGAAATGAGATATTTTCTGCGGTAAAAAGTATCCTATATGTTGACCCGGATAATCAGCTATCACCATACCAAATTTCATCAAAATCTGTCCAGTAGTTTTTCTGTGATGCGGTAACAGACAGACAGGCAAAAGTTCTAAAAACTATAGATTCGGCCTCTGTATCGATAATAATGTTTATTTCAATAAGATTTTCCAAAAAATATTTAATGTACAGATTTGACTTAGTTAGAATTTTATTATATGTATAGATAAACTTATATTGTATAATTTATGAATTATTGTGTGAACGCACATTGGGGGGGATTTTTGAGTACCTAACATTTATAAATTATCTGTACTAAAATCTTTTTTTTAATTTAAAGCATTTTAAAAAAATATTTCCTGTACCATACTAAATGACTCGAAACATTTATTAAATGTACTTACAAAAAAAATTGTCCATAAAAATGTAAATGAGCACATCTCTTACACGCTGCGTCATAATTACTAAAAAAAAACCACTACATATACTCAGTTTACTTCAACACAATTTTGCTTCATAAAATCATATTCAAAATAAACCAAAAAGTTGTGTTTTCGTAAATTTGCATATTTTCACGCACCGCAAGGGCATGTAGGACCTACATAAATATTAATGACCTTATAATATTGCCCCTGTGGGACAGAATGTATATATTTACATAGGAAGACGATGGAAATGTTTGTAAATTATACAAAAACGGGATAAGGTTTTTGATGTACGTAATAGCCGTCTGTGTATTTAAATAAAAATATTTATTTTGTCTTATAGTGACTATTAAATTTTGGTTATGTACTGAATTGAATATAATAAAACATAACATACATATGTACTGTGTACAATATACATACATAATATACATATAATATCAATACAACCATTACATTTACATATAATATATTTGTTGATATATTAAATAAATACTCTATTTACTCATTATAAAAATGTTTATTTCTCAAATTGTAGGTAAATATTTATTATTTGAGATCGATTTATACATAATATAATAAAATTTTAACCGAGTCGAATTTGTACATTAAATATGTTTTGGAAAATCTTATTGAAATAGTCAATATATCGATACAGAAGCCGAATCTATAGTTTTTAGAGTTTTTGTCTGTCTGTCTGTCCGTCCGTCTGTCTGTGACAGCATCAGGGAAAAATAACTGGAGAGATTTTGATGAAATAGGTAAGATGATAGCTGGTTATCCCGGTCAACATATAGGATAATTTTTACTGCGGGAAAATATCTCATCTCTGAGAAATCTATATTCAACGTTAAAACGTAAGCAGGTACGAACCTGAGTGAAGCCAGGGTTTCGCTAGTTTTATATAAAGTAGGGAAATAATCGTTATAATAGCAAACAAATTTGATTTTCTATGTTTAACTAACTAGTTTTTGACTTTGGCTCCGCTTACATTATTAATATGGATAAATATAAAACTGTCGATAAAAAACCGTTTCCACCAGATCATAAGTTTATTCCATTTCGAATATCATTCATAAAATGTTATGCCTCACAAAATATTACCTTCATATTCAAAATATTGATGACCTCCCGACCGATTTTGTCCACAGCGGCCAATATCACTGGGACTAACCAACTGCGCAGGAATTAACAGACAGATTTAAATAACTAAGCTTGGCCCGACCCGGGACTCGAACCCAGAACCTCCGGATGTGCCAGATATACATACCTTCCAAAAACATTACCCTCTGTTTAGGAGAGTCGGGTAAAAAGCCCACATTTTGACATCGGCTTTAACGGAGAATAGAGTAAATGCCACTTCCCAATTTTTTTTCTTTCGCTTTCGCAAATGAAATAGCGTACAGTTGTAAAAAACAAAAGCCGCAATAAGCAACTCTATGGCATTACTCGTATATCAATTTTCACACCACAATCCAGTTGGTTGGCGCGATTAACTTTCTCTCTTTTGTCTTTTTCTTTAATATCTTTAAGTGGACGTGAGCAATTTAACAAAGGGGCTAAGAATCCTCAGTAATTTGTGGCCATTTGGTTACAAATGAAATGAAAATTTTAGAATGGAACAATAAGTCCCTGCCTTTCAAGTTACCAAAGCGAATTACTCTCACATTATGTGGGTTTAAAAATCGTAAATGGGTTTAGACCTAATGTTGGTAATGTTTCAGTATTTATCTAAATTTATTTACAGTTCTATTTCGGTTTTTATTTTCAATAAGACTAACAAAATCATTGGAGATTCATTTACATATTATATTCTATTATATATAAGTTTTTTTGTACTGATATTTTTTTTTTTTTTTAGAAATCAATTAGACTTATTAAAAAAACATTAAATCAACTAAAGTAGTCAAATGGTTTAGATCATCTATCTGTTACAATCAAAGCTGTTCAAAAGTCAAAACTACTTTTAACTGTTATTGTCAGTCAAAAGTACTTAAACTAGATAATATTAAACAACGAATCGCTCTGTTTCTACACGTAATCAGATTAGTGTTTTTTTTTTCTTCTTTTTTACCGGTTATTCTATATATAACGTTCTATATATTCTAGAATTATATATTCTAGAATATATATATTCTCCATTCTACGCGACATTGGCGAAGTAAATTGTGCCCAAAGGCACTCCTAGAAGCCACAAACCTAAAGAATTGAATTGAATTGATAATATTAGTAACACACTTGACTAAATGAGCAAAAGTGTTAATCAAAATCACTTTAAGAAAATAAAAAATGGCTTACTCTAACCTTACTTTGCCTAATATATTAATAATTTTCTTGATTCCCAATATTTAGTATATTTTTTTGTTCTTATTAAATTTTATACTTTTTTATAGTAAGTATATATAAAATAAACAAAATAAAATATTCATCACAAAATAAGGTTTTTAAAACAAAGTTTACACGAGCTGACGTATTATGCGCAGGCATTAGCCACTTCGATGGTCTTAAAAGTTTGTATCGAGTCTTCAAATATCGATTTACGTATATAGACGCTATTGAAGTAGCTTACATATTGCAATATCATGACAATATGCTGTTCTAAAGTTGTATGACGTACTTAATACTGTATTACCGTTTTGGAACGAACATGTTGTAACTTAGTGCACATTTTTACTGCTCAATAGAAAACGCATTCAGGGGCCTTCAAAAATATACCAAATGGCCTGATTTTTACTAGTCAAGAACGATGCGAATGTGCAATAGCAATTAAGTAAATTATTTATTTGGTCCTTTTTCTCCTATTTACACGCGAGGAGCTCTCACATATATCGATTATACGTAATCTCGTGTTGTAATAACTATTAATATCATATAGACTGGTTGATTTTTTTTATTTATATTTATCGGAAATACTATTATAAAGGCGAAAGCTTGTATATGTGTATGTTTGTTATTTTGACGACACGTTTGTCTCAGTTTGTTTTGTTTTGTACTCTAATCATAGGTGCTTATATTTATAATATGTATGTATTTAAAGTTATATATGTCTAGTGTATCAACTATCTGGTATCCATAACACAACATGGAACTAGACGGTGATGTGTGTTATTGTCCCAATACATTTATTTATTTACTTTATTTCTTAAAGTTAAAACGGATGGACGGATTCTGATATAATTTAGTACATAAACTAGATATGGCTTGGAGGAACAAATCGGCTACTTTTAGCTACCCAGGGTTGCATCGAAACCACGAGAGGGTAAATCGCTAGTATGTTTTATATATGTAAATTTCTATGTAGTATCTGTGTGTGTACATTTAAATATATGTAATTTAAACCAACATACTTGTTCTGTGGAATAGATGCAAAGAAATTAATTAAACTCCGACCATGAAAACGAGTTAGTTCGGACAAACAACAATTTTAATGCATATTTAATTTGTGATTCCCTCTGGCTGGATTTATATTGTAATTGAAATTTTATCCTCTTACTATGAAACTATGTATTTTAACAGTTGTCATCCGATGTTAGTAACATTAAAGCTTTACGGTATATCCCAATAGCCAATATTTGGTATTCCTTACTAGAAATGAGAATTTCATTAGATTTAAAACTTGATTCAAACCGCAGATTCACCCGAACGACAATTGGGGGTCTGAAA
Organism: Brenthis hecate; assembly: GCA_951806755.1. Classification (NCBI taxonomy): domain Eukaryota; kingdom Metazoa; phylum Arthropoda; class Insecta; order Lepidoptera; family Nymphalidae; genus Brenthis; species Brenthis hecate. The sequence continues at coordinate 4,711,199 of OX638277.1, read as the reverse complement.
TAACAGATATTTAATTTCATTTCCGACTTGAGACGTACCCTCGCTTCGCTTGGGTGCGTCCCTATATGGGGATTTTGTCACAATTTCATGGGTTTTAATTTATTGCGCGAAACCCTAATTCTTTTTTCTAAAATAAAAGTAGCCTAAGCTACTCCTTATAAAATCAGCGATCGGCCAGTGAAAGTCCCGTCAAAATCGGTCCATCCGTTTTGGAGATTAGCTGGAACAAACAGACAGACCAAAATTTAAAAAATAGTTTTTTTTTCTTATAAGTACCGTATATACTTTCATATGTATTTAGTAAAAAGCTGTTATTTTAATATTACAAACAGGTAGACACTTTAATTTTTTATCTGTATAGATCACACTACAATTATAAATGAGCGAATTTGTATGTGTGTATATACATTATACATACATAATATATTCGTTACTTCATCTCGCTAGAACGGTTGGATGAAATTTAGTACACAGATAAACTATGACCTGCAGTAACTTAAGTAAAGAAAAGTGGCGCTGCCTATATTTACCTTATATTAAAAATAGAAGGGCGAACTCATCCGAACAAGGTAAGTCCTATATTTAGACAATGAAACACTATTCTGCATACTTATTACATACTAATTTATTTAAAGAAAGATATAAAGAAAAAGCACTCGAATAATTAATTATTTAACCAACAAAATCTACTCTTAGGATTAAAATGCTCAAATTATGATAATTATGTTCAGTGAAAGTAGATAGATGCATCGTCACTTAAAAGTGCATTGCTCTGAGTCAAGAGCAAGTCTAGACGAATTTCAATAGTTTTAAAGTACAATATATATATATATATATATATATATATATATATATATATATATATATATATATATATATATATATATATATATATATATATATATATATATATATATATATATATTATTTTATAGAATATTAGTGTTCGCCAGTAGTCGAAATTAGCGACCCACCCTCGCTCCGCTCGGGGTCATCCCTAGTTACGTTTGAACGTTTAGTATAGATCTCAAATGTGAGATATTTTCCCGCAGTATTAAGTATCCTATATGTTGACCCGGATAACCAGCTGTCATCATATTAAATTTCATCATAATCTGTTCAGTGGTTATCCCGTGATACGTTCTCAGACAGACAGACAATAATTCTAAAAACTATAGATTCGGCCTCTGTATTAATAATAGTGACCATTTCTGTCACTGGGCCGAATTAAAAAAAAAAGTTTTTCCAAAATATATTTTAATGTACAAATTCGACTCAGAATTTTATGAATATAGATGAAAAAAATTTACATTAAAAAATAATATTTTCCTCAACGGTGAACTCATATAAATTTAAAAAAACTAAATCTCAAGACAATTACTTAAAGGATGTTTTAAAACTGATATTCTTTTTTGTTTAAAAAGTTTCTATAAACGGAGAGAGAGGATAAAATAATTACATAAAAGATTGACCACATTCTCTCTGTCTGGAAACACAAAAAATGATATTGCAAAAAAATAAAAGGGAAAAATGTTTGGTTAACTTAGACATTACTTATTATTTTGATATCATTCAAATTCCATTATTATTAAACTAAGTAGCTTTATGTTTTGTCTTCGGTACTCGTATATAGAAAAGTGCCTCAAATTACAATTTCCACTTACTCTGAGTACTTAAGAAATTGAATATACTAATTATCTTAAGTGGTTCTATTTTGACTGACATAAAAAAAGGAGGATCTCAATTAGGGTGTCATCTTTTTAATGAGTAAGAATAATAACATTGGCTGATGCATTTTCAACTCGGTGTATTTAAAATTAAAAAAAATATACAAATCTTTTATAGAACAAAAACGAATAATCAAAAAAATCAGATAAAACCAAATAGAAAAACGAAGCTTAACAGATTTTATTCGTGGAATTCAATTAAAATCTATCAATCGTTATCGTTTTATATAAACAAGCACTTTCAATAACGTAGTAGCATTCATTATTGCCAAATCAAACTTCGAATAAAACTCGTTAACAGGATGAAAAAAAAATCTTTTATTTTCCATTGTACAGATCGACCAGCCATTGATCAAGCCCTGTCAGAATGTTAAATTGTATCCCAGTATGAAGGATGATTGAACCAACGTAATTATAGACGTGCGACATGAGGACCTGAGGGGGACCGCTAACAATCAGATATGTCTTTATATATATTTAAAATTGCGATTAGTTTTTATCATTGATTTATTTAACTATTATAAATAGTTAAATACTGTGCCAGCGGTCGCAGGTTCGAGTCCCACTGGGCACATTCATTTGTGTGATGACGAATGTTTATACTCCAGTCATGGGTGTTTATATTTATAATATGGATGTATTTAAAATTATATTTGTGTAGTGTATCAATTGTCTGGTATCCAGAATATAAGCCTCGTAGCTTACCATGGAACTAGATGGTGCTGTGTGTTAATGTTCCAACATTTTTAAAAGCCTCTTAGCAATATGTTATGAAAACTAAACTTATCATGAATCTTTATTTTACTAATAAATCATGTCTCAAAGAGAGATATTAAGAAAATTATTTCATTTTAACAATAAATTATAATTACAGGTTTTAAGTAATTTTGCACTCGGTATGTTTTTATTTAAAATTAAAAATAAATTATTAAGATTTATTGATTAAATTATTAAGTTTCAGTAAAAATATTGATAAATTCAATTTGATTTTTCATCTTACATCTACAAAGATGTGAATCGATCGTTTGATTAAACGATGCAAAAATATCCATTTCCAAAAGTTTCATGTCTCAAAGGTAGCAAATTGATTAGAATCGGGAAAACCAACAGACCGGGAGCTGTTTCAGATGTCTACAATGCAAATATGTAATCCTGATGCCATAACTGAGTGCCACAGAACAGATGTATTAGCGAAATTGTATGTGCTATGAAGATTTTTTATTATTTAAACGAAAATGGTTCATATTTTATTTTGTACTTTAAAAAAATGAATATGATAATTTTAAAGTAAAAGTAATTATACTACGTAAAACTAAAATAAAAAAGTGCGTATGCGTTGACTTCAAACATGGTAAAAGTGAACCTAATACTCGTATTATATTATATTTGTTCAATAATAACAGCGGTTACCATGGCAACATAGCAATGTATTTTATCTCATTCTCTCTCCGGCTTAATTCTATGTATTTATGAGTTTGTCTCTTTTTAGTGTCGCATTTCCGTTTCATCGGGTTTCAAAGCACAACGATTCTAAGGAAGTTTCACTTCAATAAGAAAAAAAATACAAGTGAACTATTTCGTATAAAGGAGTATGCCACAAGAAACAAGAAATAAAGCAAAACATCAATTTAAAAAAAAAACAATATTAACTATTATTTTAATATGAGCATTTAATTATGACTAATCAGTAATATTGTAAAATATTTTAAAAAGCAAAATCAAAGCTACTCAGTTACTGCTTAATTTAAAATTAATATTTACATACTCATCTAATGTTCAATATAAATAATCGTGATACCACTTCCAATTCCATGTTCTCTCTGCAAACAGATCCAAGCGGCAAATGAACGTTTGCATTCGCCCTCATGTGATTGCAAATTGGATGCTGCGATATCGTCTGTCATACCCAAGCTTGTACTAATTGAGATTTACATAATGCGGACGTTTTGCGCCTCTTCGTTAATTTTATGGATACGGCAAGAAATTTAACGATATATTGATACTATGAATGTGCTCGTATGTGTATTTTAAATATTAAAATATTACTAACGGCTTACCCTTGCCTCGCTCGGGTAAGTCTAGTTGCATTTTTATTTATGGTATTATATACAATATTTACTAAAGTATTGGAAATTTAAATTACCTACTATGTTACATATTGTACATGTTTTAGATACATATCTCTAAATAAGTTAAAAATTAATTTTACTCTGTACGGACATCGAACCCATCATTTTTTTAAAGTTTAGTAAACTTAAAATTATTATCGTTACCTTCACTTATTATTTATATAAATATAATTTATAAAATATATAAAACAAATGTAAATACCATCTTAAAATAAAATTAAATTCATATACTGTTTTAGCAAAAAGGCCTTCTGTTGTAATTTTTTTATCCGTATTGTTAAATAGATTTTCACAGAAAAAAGTATTGTTATAAAATTTAAATAACACATTTTTTCACAATTTAAGTACACATCTAAAGTTAGTGCAGTCTAAAAAAAATAAAGAAGACAATTGTCTTACGGCATCGCTGTGGCTCCAGCGATTTCGCTTTATGGTACGTTGTTAGAAGTAGTTGACCGGTTTTGCCTTCTAGGGTCACCGTAACGACCTTAGTCAATGGGTGCAGAGGTTATTAATATTTGCATCGTTGAAGCAGCGACCATGTTCGGGAAGCTTAGTACTAAAGTATGGCAATCAAATATCTGACAACCAAGACCAATATGTTGAACTTTCAGGCTTTTCATTGTAATCCATTTCCTCCGTTTCACCCAAAACTCAAAAAATATTGATAGCGCGAAAAAATGACCAACACATTAAATGTAGAGAATTGAATAATGAACAACTTTAGTTCTTATAACTTTTCGCAAAAAGTGGAAAAGCTATAAAAACTTTTTAACAAAAAAATTAAAACCGACTTCAATCAAAAGCACTAAAAAATTGAAAAATAACTGATTGGTAGTTTTCATTCACTATACATACCTAATCAAATATTTTCGAAGTCGGTGTGCTTTGGCTAAGTAATTAAAGCCTACCTATTAAATACATACCTAATCAAATATTTTCGAAATCGGTCCCAGCCCATACAAAGCAAAGCACACCGACTTCGAAAATATTTGATTAGGTATGTATAGTAAATGAAAACTACCAATCAGTTATTTTTCACTTTTTAGTGCTTTTGTTTGAAGTCGGTTTTTATTTTTTTGTTAAAAAGTTTTTATTTTTCCCTTTTTAGTGTAGACAATAGTAGCAAAGTAAGGATTCTAACGTGTTAGGCTTGTCAAATCAAACAAAATAAGCCCAAACTCAAAGTATCTACTATTAGCCGTTGAAGAGTTCCACCTATCCACCTTCTGGCCTTGCCATCAGATCAGGTCAACAACACCGAACCACTGTACTATCAACGGAAATAGAAATACTTGCAAAGTTTCAAGTCAATATGACAATTAGAAGTAGGTTAAATTCATCATTAGTTGTTTTTCCACCCTTAGGGGTGGTATTTTTTTTTTTTTGAAATTTAAATGGGACCAATCTATAAACAGTAAAGTAGGGAAGTATACACTTTCAAACACAAAAATTGTCCAAATCGGTTAATAAATGACGGAGTTCTGAGGTAACAAACATAAAAAAAAAAAAAAACACAGTCGAATTGAGAACCTCCTCCTTTTTGAAGTCGGTTGAAAATGGAAGAGATATTGAAGAAAATGATTCACCTTTAAAATCAAGATGGCGGCTAACACATTGCAAGCAATTTAATCACGATTTTGAATTTATACTTCCAATGGCCCTCCTAAAGGATGGTGAAATAAAATTACGGCTTAGAATTTTTTCGAAGTTCAATGCTAACCCGACTGGGTACATGAGTAGCAATTTAGTTAACCAGTAATTACAAAGTATAAGAATATGTAACAGCAAAAAACCAGAAACGAAATTTTTCGTGTAGACTCCTTATAAGAATCGACTAACATAGAAATTTTGGAAATTGAACCCATATAAGAATGAAAAAGGGGTGGAAAATTAACGTTTTCTTGCTACTTAAGCGGGTAGAGCCGCGGGTAAATGTTAGTTCTTATATAATAAGTCTATCGTAAGTCAACATTTTTTCATAACCCTATTCGGGTACTGTAATTAATCTTATCCCACAACACCACGCGTTGTGGTTATTTTATGGCCCCTCTGAATCCTTTGTGTTTCATCCTAATATCTTCCATGTGATGTAATATAAAACATAGATGTACTTGTTGTGCGTAGATGGAGCCTCCAAGAGAATAATTTTGTTTCATTGGAATATTGTCCTTAGTTCTTATTCGAATATCCGTTCTATAGTTTTTATTTTACAATTAATATTGTACAAAACATTGATGAGTATAGTAATTATTGATGTTACAAATTCGGCACAATTTTTTTAAATACTGTTGTTTTTCGTTAGCACTTCGCACCATTTCAAACCATTTGTACGCGTTAAATTCACTATTGTTTACTATAAATAAAAAGAAATGACTTTTGGGGTTGTACTTCAAAATTATTACGTTAAGATCTATTTGAACTGATTCTATATAATGAGTTTCAGTTATTTGACCAGAAGAACCGGATCCGTGAGAAACGTTTATAATATAATTATAACTTAGACAATACAGTATGCAAACTTCTATAAAAACATTTCGATTCCAGCAGAGAATAGCTCTGTAATGTAGAAATTATCGGTTTGGCTTTAAAAATGATAAATTAATTCCTCAACCGACTTCTAAAAAGAGGAGTTCTTCCATTCGTTTATATTTTATTTTAGTTTTTCTATGTGAAATCCTCGCTATTTCTAAACTGATATTTATGATTATTTAAAAGAATTTATTTAACTTTGCAATGTTTGTTAGTTGGTGTACAATCTGAATTAAAACCACTTCCTCTTAAGCTACAGAGTCGTTTTACATGTTGGTCCAGTTCCGCTGACAATATATGTTTTTTAATAAATAAGGGAATATTTTTTTTATATGTAAGGGATGTTATCTTTCCATATCTATTCAAAAAAAAAACAAATTCCATAAATGAGAGCGGAATATTTATTTCAGCGATTTCGAATTTAGTAACTTTTAGTAATAAACAATTAAATTCAATACATATTATATACTGACTACAATGTTGCCCTTAGTGGGACGAAGAAACTAAAATTATCTTTTAGTGATCAAAATACTACGTTATTTATATAATAAATTAATTCGATATTTATTGAATGAATTTGAATTAGTTTAAGTTGTTATTCAAACTTATAAAACTTTCAAAATTCAATTATAAAAGACCAAGTTATTTTGTTAAAGGTTTCATAAAACAAAAGTGCACACTTATATTTATTATGAATGCTCCATGATTAATGAGTCGAGAATTCTTTACAATTTATCTCAGATAACCCGATTAGAACGGATTGCCTTTGAGAACTTTAGATAAAAATGTTAACTTGACACTTGGTTCAGAAAATTAATGGTTGGCTACTTTTCCTTTTAGAACTTCACTTTATTTAGTCATCTTCCATTAAAAACAACAAGGTATCATGTTTTAGGTGACTTGAAAAGTATTATGTTGTCAATTTGAGACGGATTTTTAGGTTTATGCTTACTTTCAATTATGGACAGTGATATTAGGGAATAAAATTCTTCATACGAACTTTCATTTTCATCTCCTTAAGGGATGTTTTCCAGGATAAAAACTATCCATGTCTTTCTTAGGGTTTCGAACTATTTTATTACTAAATTTCATCTAAATAGGTCTAATAGCTTTTGAGTTTATTCGTTACAAACATACAAAAATACAAATTGACAAAGATGTAGATAACAAGTGTTCGCCCAGTGCTCGAAATTTGACGATATGATCATTGTTATAAATATGAGGAAAACATATATGAATAGTATTTATTACGAGTAAATTTATAAAAAAAACTCAGTTTATTTTTTCATTTCATTTTTTTATTGTATATGTGTGTGTGTGTGTGTATACATAACTCTCAATAGAAACAAATAAAAAAAGTAAATCAGTTAGCAAACAGAGAAGAAAAAGGTACTGAACTTTCTTGTCTTTGCACATTTATATAATAGATACTAACTACATATTCCAGTGCTTACTTATATAATATTGTTAGCAGTATTTCTTTCTTTAATTGAAGATTTATTTGATTCTTTATTTTTTTTATGATATATTGCATCACATTTCTTCCTCGGTCTTGGTGAGTAATAAAGGTTTTTTCCGACTAAAAATAAACCTAATTTGATTAATGTGCGTCCGCGATAGTGCACAGTAATTGTGAAAAATATTTCAAAGGCGGTTGAATATAGTCAACTTCAGTTTTTGCGTTAATATTTCACATTTTAAAGTTTCTTTTGATTTTGCCATCGTACATTTAATTGTTTGGTATATAGACGAAGAATATATAGAATACACTAGCTTTATTTATGGGAGTTCAAATATATAAAAAGTATTTTGAGGAAACAAAGGAGTCAAAAATTATGGAGACTTAAAATTAGAACATTTCTATACATTTCTATACCTAAATAAGTCATAACAAAAGATAAACATACCTTTAACGAATAGTAAACATGCTTTTTCGTGTAAAATCCATATTTTCATAATAATTAAGGTTTTATTGTATGAATATTTCGATAACTTCACTAAAAACAATAACCTAAGCAAAATAATCTTAAATTTTGACAAAACTGTCAATTTCTGTTTTATATACCGCTTTCAGGACAGATTTATCGCTTAATAATTAATTAAGAGTTATGCATATTAAAAGTAAACATTGTCATCAGATTACAAAGATTTTAAAATAGAAATATGTTATTTTTAATTCATCATATTTACGAGTTTTTATTTGATTTTATGTAAAATATTGAGTGGCGAAGGCAGTGGTAGCCCAGTGGTAACGCGCTCGCTTGGGAAACCGAGTGAAGCGAGTTCAAATCCCGGGTCTCGCACCTCTGATATTTTCATGTGCGAATCATTTCCAACATGATTACCACTTGTCTTAACGCTGAAGGAAAACATCGTGAGGAAACCTGCATGTCTTAGAAAACTTAGCAAGTTTTCGAAAGACATGTGAAGTCCGCCAACCCGCACTTGGCCAGCGTGGTGGACTATGGCCTGATCCCCTCGTATGTAAGGGAGGCCCGTGCCCAGCAGTGGGGCGTTAAAAAGGGCTGAATACAAAATATTGAGTAATATAATTAATTTACATTTATTTAGCAAAAAATTTTAAACCATTATTTGATTTTATTATCTGTGAATACTTTTCAGTATTTTTGGCGGGTAGTCACAAAATACCGTGAAGTTCGATAGTTTATATGAATACGATCCTGTACTCAAGTTTTCATATTTTTTGCTCTTCTTCGTAGTTATTTTTGCCATATTATTTTGCAGTAGTTATTATTTATTGTTAATTTTCACATAGGTTCGTTTCTAGTATTTTGTTTTAATAGTATTACTATAGTTTTAAGTGTTCTTAGTGTTTCAAATGTATTCATGCAGTTTATAAACGTAAGTTGACTATTTTTTTAATCAAGTGTATTATTTATTTTCGATAAAGTTACACTCCGACTTGGATAATTTAGGTTGAGAAGGCTCAAAACTCAACTCAATACTCAACACTCAACTCAAAGCGGAGGCAGATTTCAAAGGGGGAATGTCCATTTGGTTCTATATTTTTTGTGTATATATATATATTTTTTAAAGAAATATATAAATATAATTATAAATTTTTTTTAAGAAATTCTTATTATTTTTAAAGTTACCATATTTTAGTGAAAATTCCACGTTAAAAAGTATTTATATTGTATTATTCCTCTTTACAGAATTCCCTTGGTTAATCCTACTAATATTATAAATGCGAAAATTTGTAAGGATGTAGAGATGTATGGATGTATATATGTATGGATGTTTGTTACTCCTTCACACAAAAGCTTCTCAATAGATTTTTTTAAAACTTAACAATAATATAGCTCGTACATCAGACTAATACAAAGGCTAATTTTTATCCCGGAATAATGCACGGTTCCCGTGGGATAGATTTGTTTTTGTTTTTCACTAGTAAGAAATAATTATATTAGTCTCTTTCCGTTTACAAATAGAATCATCCTGTATCAATTAGACCCTTATTAAGAGATTAGAAGTAAATCGATCTGGTTCATGAAGATAAAACGTATTTCAGTTTCATTAGATACTAAATGCTTTGGTTTTTAGGCAATTAGGTATAGTTAAGTTAGACATCTAAGAATGTTTACTTTTATATATATACTAAATACAGATTAACTAATATATATATATATATATATATATACATTTATATATAAATTAATTTGTTCAATGTTTTTGTTTACAGGTAAGTAAGCTGAAAGATGAGTGGGTAAAAATGATTTTTAAATGTCCTTCGAAGGTGTGGAGGTGAGTTATTCTGTCGTCAGTATTTCGGTATGCACGTGAAATTAAAGTTTTTATTGTTACATAAAACGTATCTTTGCATAAATTTATTTATTGTAACTTTAACTTAATCTAACCTGATTGTTATAATTACTAATAATACTTTTATAATGATATAAATTAATTTTAATACAAACCAAATCGTTATATCATCATGGAATTATATCGTCAGCATAATTAAATAGATTTTATTTCTTCCATGTTTCAAAAGATGAAATTTTAACCCCAAAATACCCCAACTATTTTATAAATTATGTTCTTAGTTTAATAATTATAAAATAAAATAAAAAAAAAAACCTCTACGCAAATTAATTGTCATTTAACGATTACACTGGTAACCGTGAAGCAATTAATCGAGTAATCGTACGCCAAAATGCCTTACATCATTTTGGAAAAGAGTTTATACTCTTACACTGCTTGACCAATATTAACCAAACATATTAACCAAACTGGCTTTCAAATGAAGTAAATCGCATCAAAATTTCTCCATCCGTTTGAGAGTTACGATGCCACAGACACACACAAACACAGACAGACAGACATCGACGTCAAACTTATAACACCCCTCTTTTTGCGTCGGGGGGTTAAAAATGATAAATATTATTGAAATTATGAAATTTTAACAGTGAAATTACACGGTTTAGTTAATGCCGTGTTTAACGGTCGCATCGCCTCACCGCAAATACGTGAAGCGTTCAAAATACCTACTGCGCATCAAAACCGCAACTTTATTGAAACTCTAAAGTAGACTTCGTGAGAATTAATAGGTTACACATTAATACTTTACTCCTAGTGTTACGTTAAGTTAATATTTTACTATTATTATTTAGTAGCATGTTTTTGGAGTCTTTTGATGGTTCATTACAAAAATTATGCCATGAAATTTAGCTCAAATTTTCCATATAATTAGAACATATCACTCCTAATTATATATAAAAATGCACATATTTTTGAAAATTAATCTTCTAAAGAGCTCGATTGGGGGTAAAACCTTGCGTGGAAATACCACATTTTTAAAGTACTTTTGCTTATATGGAAATGGATGAATAAGTTTTTGTAGGATTTTGTTGCCAATGGTAAATAAATCTTAGTCGATAATCTAAGCATTACGTCTCAGAGTCTAAATATGCCGTTCTCACCTAAAATATATATTTAAAATTTCTCTAAGTGATATTGATCGTAGAAAATCAACAGAGTAAAAGAAGACTATATTTTTCTACTGCTATACTAATATTCAACATATCAAGGTCTGTTATTGCACAAATTAATTTTCCACTAGACATACATTGTTTGTTTTCAAGATATGAATGGTATAGTTCCAAACTATTAGATTGTGTTTTATAGTTCCGCACAAGGATAAGCTATAAATTTAGCTGACCTCCAAACTTGAAATTGAAAATGGGTTATGGTGTGGAAACTATGATTAATACTTCCAATTACCGATTTCCGATTACTGTTCATATTAAATAAAATTAAATCTATTTATAATGTACTAGCGACTCACCCTCGCTCTGCTCGGGTTCGTCCATAGTTATGTTTTAACATTTAGTATAGATTGCTCAGAGATGAGATATTTTTCCGCAGTAAAAAGTATTCTATATGTTGACCCGGATAATCAGCTATCATCATAGCAAATTTAATCAAAATCTGTTCAATGATTTTCTTGTTACGCGTTCCCAGACACACAGACTGACAAAAATTCTAAAAATTATAGAATCGTCTTTTGTATCGCTAATGATGACTATTTCAATAAGATTTTCCAAAAAATATTTAATGTACTAATTCGATTCAGTTATTACTAGTATAGATTAATTATTAGGTTACTAACTTACTCAGGCTCTCACTTACATAATTATACAAAAAGAAAAATGTTCATGCAATACATATAAAAATATAATAACATGAGAGTAATTAATATAAAAACATAATATATTTTGCTTTAATAAAAAAATGGAATAAATTTTTCTATTTTTTTCAATTTTATCATAAATCTTGCTTCAGTAGGATATCATTTGTTTTTCAACATAACATCTCTCGTCTGATGTTATTCAAATACTTCAAAACAATCTCATTATAAATAATATTTTAATTAATAATTGCAATTACAAATTTATAATTTGAATTATTTAATTGCACCGAGTGAAAGGATAAATGGCTACGAACTACGTAACACTCATATTAAGCTGGAGAGTCAAAGTACACTCTATTATAGTCCTTGATGTTAGCCGTTACCTTTATAATAGAATATTAGATTCTGCCAGAATTCGCCTAAGGCATGTCTGCTGTCCATTACAATTTGATCCCTAAAATCCCCTTATCCGTTTACTTCAGAATACCTCGAGTTGGACCTTTCTAATTTGGTACGGTTATAAGCGACGTGTTACAGTTCGTAAACATGGATCTTTAAGGGAAATTGCCGAAGGACGTTTCAAACGTTGATGCTTAAGGGCCGGCAGTAATTGAAAAATGCAATTAAAAATTTAATTCTTCCATTTCTGAAACTTTCCGCGGTTAAGCTCAGTGGAAGCTCGAACTTGAAGCGTTTAACAAAATAGATACAGTTAAACTTTTAATTATTTTTGCTTCAGAAAAAGCTGCTTTTTTCATTGTTACTATTTCTTATAGCCATGTTTTTGTTGGAAAAAATGTCTGTATTGAGCTAATTGAAATTAAAACTTTTTTTTTAACTGTAACTGCGTGTAATAAGAATTAATATGTTATATCACTTGTATATGAGTTCGAGATGTTCATTTTTGTGATACAAGAAAATTTTTATGTTCAAATTAAAATCAAACTATGTTTAAAACGTTAAACTTAACATAGGGATACTGACTAAATCAACCTATGACAATTTCTGTTGTGAAAATAATTTAATAAAAATAATGTCTATCCCACGATCTGTTGCTACGTAAGAAAGGATTGTTATTAAGAAGTGAATATTTTAGATAAAACTGTTGTTTTTTCTTTGAATTCTCTCGCAGATTTATTTTGATTTTTAGTTCCCGTAAAAGATTTGATTTTCAGTTTGAATGCTTTACAGCAATCATGGTCACGGAAGTGACCACTAAGTTTTCAAACATCTAAAAGGTTATTACATAGTAGTAGTAAGCAGTACTGTCTGTAACAACTAAACCTATAATAAATTTTCTATAAAATTAATCCGCCTAAAACTTCGAAAAGATTGTTTTATTTGAAATGTCAAATATTTGCGTAAATTTGTGAAATTATTAACAACTGAAAATGTATAGCGTACAGGAAATGAAAATATATAGATATAAAGTGACTAATATTAAATTGCAGCTATCTATTGTTTAATACAAATGAAAATTTTACTCAGAAATCTTCAGCAACACATTGTTCGAAAAATTCGACGAAGTGAAGATTTTCAAAGGAGCAGGAAACTGCTTTGTGTCAAAACTTTATAAAGCATAGAGTTTATTATTATTTTCTGATTTAAAATTATATATTATGAGTTTAATAATGCATTAAACACAATAAGAACATCGACAAAAATAACCTGTGCTAATTCGAGATACGTTGAGATGTTACAGGATATAAAAACACAAGCTTGCACAAGCTTTTGAATATATTTAATATTTGTATCACATTACTTAAAAAAATAATTAAATACAGTACATAGTTTTTTAACAATTAAATAATATTTTTTTAAATAAAATAACTGAATTCCTTTGAGAGAAACTTGATATCTTAAATATTTAAGATACTTTTCTTTCATGTCCCATCCATTTGTTCCCTTTATGTAGAAAAGCTGACAGCATCAAAACACCTGTAATATATGTTATGAAGGTATTATTTATATTGTAAAACATTGTAGATATACACAGTGTTGCCCATTTACTGGCGCCGTTGTAAACGTGTTAAGCCGACATTCGTGTATTTTTCATAATTTATGAGAGCATAATTCAAGTCTTTTAGTGATTTTCTTTGATTTTTTGTGGTAATTTAGTATGTTATCTTATTTCTCAACATTTTAACTGATAAAGGGTGAGGATAAAGGGAAGTCTTTTGATGGAATTGCGAGCATTAAACAAGATTTATGAGATTGCTTTATAGGGCAAAAGCTTAGATAAAATAACTTAGGTTTCCGTATATATTCGATATAATAAAAGAGATGTGATCATATTTTTTCGTTAGAAAACTTTCTAGGCACAATTACTATATAATAAAAATGGTTTGAGGTTCAAGTTTGATATTACTGTGTTTTTACTAGTGCGTTCATTAAAAAGTAGCCTATATAATAATCTAGGGCTTAAGCCATTTATATTTTAAAATTCAATCCTTATTAGACCGTTATTGTTAGACAAAGTAACAAACATACGAGAATGTAATTAAAAACTTTGACATTATAATATTAATGTTACACCAATACATTTTAAAGTTTTTGTTCTTCACATGAATCATGCCACTACATATTGTATGGCACAGATACATGAAGTTAGAGCAATATACAGATGAAAATATAATAGATCCTGGTCCAACTGTCGTCTGTCTGAAACATGTACACGCAAAATTTCATTTGCGTATGTCTAAATCTAGCAGACTATGGGATTATGACAGTCAGGATGGAAGGACAGAAGGAAGACGAACTAATATGTACATAATAAACAGTAGTTTTAAAGTGAAATGATATGCTTATATATTTTATTATATATATATATATATATATATATATATATATATATATATATATATATATATATATATATATATATATATATATATATATATATATATATATATATATATTATCAAAAATATTTTTTTATTACTTGTTTAGTGCAATGACCAAATTTTTTACATTGCATTGATAGGCAATTCTGTGAATCATAGAAATAATTTTAAATTATTTAAAAATAATTAGATTATAAATTCCGGCAGAAAGTATTTAGCTACTTACGCAACTAAGCACTGTCATTTCTTGAATTTTAGTGGGGAGTGGTATGCGTAAATGCATTTCCAACCATTAAAAAAAAATTATAAAGATACTACATAAATACACAAAATAAGCACGTTGTTTCGATTATTAAAAATATAATAAATTTAACGCAAATATGTAAGTCTATACGTCGGCTATATAGGAACCGGTGCACAAAAAATATGTGTAATTTATACAAGAATTCGTTTTAAAACAGGGACATATGACCGAAACACTGTAGACTATCATACACCATTGCAATTGATTACCACAGCTCCCATAAACCGTAATTATTTATTTTATATATGTATGTAGTATATGGAAATGCAAACAAAAGCACTTAATAACACTCAGACTATTTATTCTATTAAAATTACACGAAACAATGCTTACGCGTATTTTCGTGCCGCCATAACAAATCGTTCTTATTTTCTTTTATTTAACTTTCATTCCATTCTATCCTTAAAATCATATTATACGCCTCCTTTTACTCTAAAAATAACATTTCACGTACCTATACTTACAATCATCCAAATCTCACATGTATGTTGGGGGTAATATATGAAATTATTGAATCGATTAAAAATAACTTATAATAATTCACACAAATTGTAGAGAACAAAATCAAAACTGGTCAACAGCAAGTAGGACTCGCACACGACTCTCTAGCCCTCTGACGAAAAAACGGCTTAGTTATAGGTTCCCGTTAGCACCCTTCGGGCACAAAACCACAAAAATAACGTTTTTTATTAATATAGGTGTATTTTATATAATATCGTACAACGAATATATACAATATATGGTACTTATATTATTACTAGCAACTCACGCTCGCTTCACTCGAGTTCGTCCCTAGGTGATTCTTTAAATAGACAAAACTTTTTTATGTATAAAGCGATTGAAATAAAACAAATGCTAAATATTAAGTGAAGCTTACTATAAGACAATAATGAAAACCACACCCAAATCGCTTAAGGCATACGTACACAAACGCACAGACAAATAGACAAAAATTCTAAAAATCACTGTTTTGAATTCTATTGCGTTAAGAAAGACCCCCAATAACAGTTCTTCTCAAACATCGTCCATGTACAGACAGCGATTAATTACAATTTTATTATATGTATAGACAGACAGCGATTAGTTATAATTTTATTATATGTATAGAGTATAGATATAATACAAATAAATAAATGAAATTGTCATTCACAGTAGATCCTAAAGCTATATCTAGTCGTAACACGAACAGGCTATAAATTATCTCTCCCGCTACATTTCAGACCCGTCAACTATTTCTCTAGTAATGGAATATTAAATTCAATCATGATTAAAACTAGAATTTTATTTATACCCATGAATAATATAGTACTACAGCTGTGACCTCATTGTATGTTGATGTTTTATTTTGTATGGTTAATTTGAGAATTTGTATTTGTATTTAAGCTTTCATTGTCATGGTTTTTAATAAGGGATATTTACCATGAGTTTTGCTTTGGCTTTTAATTGTTCAGTATTTCGTATATAATATACATATCTGAGAGGACTTAAATAGTTTTTGAAGGATATGTGAAGTACGCCAATCCGCACTGGGCCAGCATGATGGACTATGCCTAATCCCCTCGTTTGCATTTTTTAGATGAATATATATATATATATATATATATATATATATATATATATATATATATATATATATATATATATATATATATATATATATATTCATCTATTCCAAATATTCAATCCATTCAGACGTTACAGCTTTAGCGTGGAAAAGTTACAAAATATCTACTCACTTTCTCAATCACTCAGTCACAAGCTTTCGTATTTATAATATTAGTGTCATTTCAACTTACGAGTGCCATTCAGTTTTGCCGAGCGTGAAAAAAGTATTCCAATGTTTATTTCGCAAGAAATTCTCAGTTTAAGGTCTTTGTTTCTGAACACCTTTAACGCAACTTATTTTCTCGACATGTAGATTACAGCAGGTTTTCTTTGAAACCGAGTGATGAATGTTTTTACATAAGTGTAAACGGTTAAACTGTTTTGCTATTGTAAAATATTTCCTATTGTTACTAGAATAAAGTGAAATGTGGCTTGAAGAGTTTTTAAGGCTGGTAAGGCAGGAATAGGCTTTTATATACGCAAGTACTTTAATTATAGTAGTAGGCAGTTGTAATATAAGAAAACTTTAAATATTTTATTTAATACAAGCTTTTTAGTGCAGCTTTTCCTATTTATGGGGGTAATTTTTACTATAGAAAAAAAAACTAGTTCCACTGACTTTCTTTCAGTAGTTCTTCTCATACTTAAGGAATTTTCTGAGTCGCTGGTAAAGTAAACCAGTATTGATTAAATAATTTTGACTTTGAATTGTATATGTTATACTTGTTATTTAATGTCTTACTCTAGAAGCTTCTAGATGTGAATGAATGTGTGTGAGTGTGGCTTTCCTTTTTTAAATTATAAATTTTGGCGGAAATAGATTATGTAAAATTTAAGCATAGTATTTTCTACATTAAATAGGGAAAGAACAGAACAGTTCAATTTTCTTTTCTGTTTTTCAACTGAATTTCTTCTTTATTTGCTTAGTAGCTATTGACGAGCTTTAGTTTTATCAATAATAAAATTTTGAAAAAGGTTTTTTTTTTAATAAAAAGGTAAAGACAAGATAATTTAGTATTATTATTTTAAAATTGTAAATAATGATTAAGGTCGAAATTCAACCACTTGTTATAATCAATGAAAGCAAAATCACAACAAGACTTATTTTAAAATTGATACAAAAAACAATTCACAACGCACTGTTCAAACAAAAACAATTTGCCCTTATTTATTCTGAACCTCTATGTTTATGGAAACGCAAAAAGAAATTTTATAAGATAACGACTTCAAAAGGGGTTTATAAAAAAAACATCTCGAACAAAAACAAACATTTCAAAATGAAATAGCACCGATTTGTCAGACCCTGTTTACGGAAGAATTAACGATCTCTCCAACCAAGTTATTTGTCACTCGAAATCTCGACACATTCGGCTTCGTATTTTTGAGGCACCTACGTTAGATTACGAGAAAAAAGTGCGAATCGAACACTCGTAAAGAAGAGCCGTACATTATGGAAATTTAGGCTTTGAGACTTGAAAATGAATGATCTTATATTGTTCGTATTTTCTTCAGACTAACGTAACCATAATAACTTGTGTTCACTCAGTGTTAGAAATTCTATCACAATCAGTATTGAAAATTTGAGGAAAACATCATATGAAAAGAATTTCCCTATATATTGTACTAGCGGACCCGACAGACGTTGTCCTGTCTACACGTCTTTAATTTGAAAATTTCAAACTTTTTGGACAAAATTGTGAATCTAAACCATTCCCAGATCCCCTTGAACACACACAAAAAATTTCATCAAAATCGGTCCAGTCGTTTGAGAGAAGTTCAGTGACATACACACTCACAGAAGAATTATATATATAAAGATATAAAAAACTGTTTCCAAAATTTTTGTATTCACAACGCTAAAGCTCATGAATAGAGAATACTAAACAAAATGAAAGAAAAATCGGTTGTCAGCCAGAGGAGAAAACGGTACTCAACTATTTATATACATACATATTACATAATATATAGATTAATTGGTTGATGATCCATATCTTTAAATGTAAATTAAAAAAAATATTTATTATCACAAATGTAGACAGTATCAATCAGCACTTTCTCTATTTTCATATTTTATATATTAAGCATGTATATGTATTATATATATATATATAGATACACAAAACGTATGTATGTATGTATAAGTAGAGTCTTTACATTAGGTATTATATATTATGTATAACATTATATATTTTTATAAATAATATATGTATATATATATGTATGTATATGTGATTATTATTACCTTTATTTCTAGTATACGAGTATATTTAGTATATTTTTCGCACTATATTGCCCGCTGACATCTTCCACATTCAGGGGTTGACAGGAATAGATCTCTTTTAGAGATAAGTCCACCTTTTTGAGCTATGTTTATTTTTGTTATTTTTCTGTATCATATTTTAAGTGCAATAAAGAATATAATAATCATTTGTTATTTAGTTTCACGTTGAGAGTAACCGTTTAGTAATGTATGTTAGTAAACAGCTTTTTCATGATTTGTCTGGTTTGAAAGCTCGTCAATAGCTAGGTATTAAACAAAAAAAAAACATTTGACAAACAGAGAATAAAAAGGTACTGAACCGTTTTATCTATTATGTATAACCTATTTATATATAGATACAAAATAAATTTACGATTCATTATTGCCATAGAAGGGAAAAGTGACAGAAATGCCATCTTAAAATATCTTCTTTGCATACATTCTTAGACAAACTCTTCATCAGAGTAATAATTACAGTTGATTGTGCGAGTAAATTACTTTTCAGAATGGAATTGCGAGTGTCGGCGGAAATTGTTGAATGGAGACGTGGTTATTTAGACGAATGGGTGTTAAAGCTCATAATTTGGGTCTAGCAACGTTTTAAGAGAATTCAGGAAGCTGGTCGCACACAAATTGTTAGAGATTTTGTATTTAAGTTAATTTGAGTCCTTGAATAGTTATATTTTTATGTTTATTACATAATATGATAGCTTAATTCAAATAAATAATTTTTAATTAGAAAAAATCATAATTATTTTCATTTTAGTCTCGAAAAATTGGTGATTGTAAAAATATACATACAGACGAAGATAGAGCCTTCTATCTGAAAGTCGGTTAAAATGCATTATATCTAGGGCAAATGTTATCCGTTTTGCTTAAATATAAACAGACAGCTTCTAAAATTGTTATATTCTAAGAAAATTTATAAGGCGTGGATTTTTCTTAAAGAGGTATTTAATAGTCTATTAAGAGAGTATCGATTTACTTAGTTTTGCATAAAATTGTTTTCATTAGCCGTTGACGCAATTTTCTTTGTAACGTTTCCTCTTAAAATATTCTTTTGACTACAAAGCTTATCTCAGTTAATTGAATACTTTCCAAGATTTATGAGTTTTATTTTAAATTATTTTGCAAATTAAGTTTTTATTTACATTATTGCATCTTTCTCCGCACCCTTTCGAAGGTATTTCAACTGTAATACCACTTTCAGGTAAATTTCTAAGAAATCTATTGTTAACTGTAACGCCGCCGTGTCCGCGGTCGTTGAGGGATTAACCTATTTTTGTTTATTTAGTTGATATCACGGGAAGGTCAGATACAACTAGCTTCTAACTTATTTCCTTAGATCCGTAGTATGTGTGACAGTCATACGTTTAGTTTTCTTTAATGTTCTTACTTAAGCAATTTTACTGTGCAGACATACTCTAGCGTGTTTAACAATTTTTATATTTGCCAATTTTTATAATATATACATATTTTCTACTAATATAGTGTCCAATGGTAATGCACTTGCAAGGCAAACCAAGCGAAGTGGGTACGAATCCCGGATCTCGCATCTCTGATATTTCATGTGCGAATAATTTCAAGATGATTGTCACTTGCCTGACAGCGAAGGAAAACATCGTGAGTGCATGTCTGCGAGAATTAAGTATGGTTTCGAAAAACACGTGAAGTCCGCCAACCCTCACTTGGCCAGTGTGGGGGACAACGGCCTGATTTCCATCAATAATCGAACGTTAAAAAGGGCTGAATACAATATACTAATTTTAATATAAAATGAGCAATTCTTTCGGCAATTCAATTTTTTTGGGGTATATCGGAAACGGCTTTATCGATTTGGATCAAATTTTGTATTTAGATAAGATTTTGCTTTTTAAGTTTATCTATATAGGTATTTTCTGAAAAAAAAAACGAAATATTTGTATCTTTTTCGGAAAATGCCAAGTAAAACTCTGTCGCTCAGGTAATATATATTATATCAGCAACTCATGGGTGGAACGTGAATAGAATAGCAAGAAGGGACAAGTTAATTACTAGGCAGGAAATCTACTTTACAATTACGCACGTGTATGAAGTGAGGCAAACGTTTATTTTAAGAGAAAATTTTTCTTTAATACTAGACCCTTTTCAGAATGTTTGTATAATAGCTATATAACATACTTACATCTACTGTTTAATTTGTTCATCCATTATTTGCACAATATTTGGGTTCGTATTTGTAAATTGATAATCTTTAGCAACTTTTTTCGCTTAAACGACTTTTTCGTACAAGTAGTACTAAAAAAAATTAAAATTACAGACGGACTTTTACATTTGCAATAGATATCTTTTGCAGCCAATGCAGAATGTAGCAAATCTTTCGATATGATTTAAATCTATGAATCTATAATCTATCGAATCTGTATCTATAGGACCACCTCGGGATCTATTTTAATAAACTAGCAAAACCGCTCCAGCCGTTTTCGAGAATTGGTGGTGACCATAAATAAAATAAATTGTCTTTAGGTGCGGTTGAAATAAAACTTCTTTGACACTGTGGCAGATACCGCAAATAAATTAAAACAAATCAAACGATTTTTTCGATTCGATACGATTTGACGAATTTTATTTTATAAAATTATTAGTAGGTAATACTCGTAGATATTTGTTTCTATAAGTAAAAAATATTATAAAATTATTAATAATAATATATTTTCAAAAATATAATTATTGTGCAAATATATGTACATATTTACTAAGACCTCACTTCCACGACACTAATTGTTCTTTCATTTTTATTTTTCACTCATATATTGACTTACGTCACGCCTAAAGAAATTTTACTTCAAAAATATATACAGATGAACATAGAACCTCCTCCTTTTTGGAAATCGGTTAAAATAGAATTAATACTCATATTTCTTAACGATATATTATTACCGTTATCTCAGTTTCTCAGTTATTTTAGATTCCCAACCCTTTCTACTTCTTAATTTTTTTTCATATACACCAGCGAGGTTTCCTCAGACTAAAGTTTAATTAATAGTTCGTTGTTTCAGTGCTTATTTGTCCAAACGACCAATTTACAGAAAGACTTTTTTAATAAAGAATTTTTAACTTTTAATGTCATTTCTATTGGTATAAAAACACATTTTACTCCAAATAAAGCCAAAAAAATTAATTTTATCGATATTTGTATATAAATCTTAGAAGTAATACTTTTTATTAAAAATGGGGATAAAATACTCTATAGAAACATACAAAAAGTTTTGTTAGTTTGAACAAAGAAGCACTAAGGCGACGAGTAGGTCTTCAAACCAAATATCTATACACATAATAAAATTGTAACTAAGCCGAATCTGTACATTAGATATTTTTTGGAAAATCTTATTGAAATAGACATTATTATCGATGCAGAGGCCGAATCTATAGTTTTTAGAATTTTTGGGTGTCTGTCTGTCTGTCTGTTACCGCATCATGGAAAAACCACTGGAGGGATTTTGATGAAATTTGGTTTAATGGTAGCTGGTTATTCGGGTCAACATATAGGATACATTTTACTGCGGGAAAATATCTCATCTCTGAGAAATCTATGTATATTAAACGGTAAAAGTTGCTAGTAATGAATAAATACTCATCTTTCTTAACATATTCAGTGAATCATTAGTAAAACAAATAAATCTAGTTATCAAAGCCGTTAATCAATATATTTAATAAAATTGCACTATAAATAAGCAAGATATTAACACCAGAGAAAGTTTAGAATAAAACAATGATCATCCAGTATCCACAAGAGCTCAAACAGCAGTGCATTCATAATGACAAATTTTTAAACCAGACAATAGTACTCGAATACAAAATAAAAAAAATTGAAATACACTGTTTGAAATACAAATAAGTAGTATTAACTGCACAGTCGACTAGCAAAAATTAACATCTGTCGGAATTCTTATTTTTCGACGCTCAGTAATTTGGCACGGTAATGTTGGCATCCATATCGCAAGCATTTATACATCTATACTAATATTATAAAGACAAAGTTTGTGAGTTTTTGACGTTGTAGGGGGTAATCTCTGGATTTACTGAACCGATTTAAATGAAATTTGGTAATAAGATAGTTTGAGATGGTTGCAAGGACATAGAGTACTTTTTATCCCGGGAATCATCACTTACGGGGGTGAAAATGGGGATGAAAGTTTGCATGGGGAATCAAGCTATGGACGAACCCGAGCGAAGCGAGGGTGAGTCGATAGTTCTTTATATATACAAAGTCTTACTAATATTATGAAGAATGTTGGAGTCGAAGTAAGATATTAACTATCAAATAAGATCTATTTCAATTTCCTTCCGGTCCTGCGCCTTAACACTTCCGGTCGTGGTGAAGTATTGTCCTATCGAAAATTGATAGTGACAGGAATAGATAGTGCACTTGTGTCTGCGCGTACACTTTTGCACTATAATACCTCCTGCGCAGATGGCCAGTCTCAGTAAGATTGGCTAAAATTGGGCAGGAGAACATCATGTTATGCCATATATTCACTAATATCGAATCGTATTTTATGATTATTTTAAAAATAAATATGGATTTATATCTCTAGATTTTGATAAAAATTTCAAGAAATAATTCCACTCGTAGAATTTAGTCATTAGTTTTACAGTAATTTTGAAGTCAGTTGACGTATTTTTTAATTATGGCTAAAATACTTTACATATAAAGATATACAAGGTAATACTACATGAAGGTGCTAAAGTATAGGTGAGACGTAATGATGTTACGCTTTTTGAGAAAATCGATTTTTTCTTACTAATATTATGATAACTTATATGTGAATTGCATATACAATTCAAATAAACACGACGAAATTTAAAAATGAAAATATTCTCATTTTTCTTCTGCATTTCCTTGCAGATTAATTTTTCACCTTTTTTGTATAAAATATATAAATTATTAATTTTAAAATTAATATTATACATTTTTGTATATAAATCCCAATAATTAATAAATATCTTCCTGTTTTATAAACGTATAAAACGTCTATTATCTTAAGGAAACCAATGGAAAATATGTGTGTAATGAAGCTTTGCCTACTTTTAATTAAAGAATACCAATGCGAAATGAAACACAAATTGCGAATACGGATACCAATATTTACTCTTCTTTGGCAAAAAGTTTCACAGTTATTTTTGTAAATATATTGATAAAATTTCAAATTGAAATGCTTATGTATGCCTTTTTGGGATTCATTTTCTTTATCCAAAGAACACCGTCATATTGAAAATTCATTAACTTTTACGTTCATCTTTTGTTGGTAAATAAGCTTCAAGAATCATCTTTCATATATTAAATGTTCCCATTTTGACATAATACTATTATAAATACGAATATTTGTATGTGTGTATGTTATTACAACTTAAATTTACAGGCTTTAAAGCTTGCCAATTGAACATAGATTTCTTCGCCAATGTCAAGTAGAATGGAGAAGACACGAAGTAGATTGTTCAGTAAAATAATATCATTAAAATAAATATGTTGTTATAAAATCATACATACATAGATAGATTGTGGAATAACACTGGGTGTAATAAAATTTGTCAAATAGTGGCGCTGTCTGTACGTACTATTATATATGCATGTAATAGGTGTTGAGGAATGTGCCCGAGTGAAGAGAGGATAAATCACTAGTATAATATAATATATTAATATTTTTACTCCGTTAACGAATAAACCTTTTTACAAACCTTTATTTTAGTTTTTTTTTGCGTATACGAAATTTTGCCAATTATTATGAATCGATTTTCACGATTATTGCCTCGTGTATTGGTCCCTAAGTCTGAAATAAATATTTTATAATTAAAAGTATTATAATAATTATTTTTAATTAAAAAACTAACTATTGGCTTTCGCTATTTAAATCTAATTAGTCTTTGTCACTTTCGCTATAAGCAATTTTTTTTAACATTGTTACATTTTTTATACAAAATATATTCATGAAATAGAATTAAGTATATATATATATATATATATATATATATATATATATATATATATATATATATATATATATATATATATATATTACTAGAGCAAAATATATGTAGCTTCCCTTTGGAATACTTCACTTAGCTACGTCTACGACCTCTTAGTTCACATCAAATCTTTATAGCACTGTAGCGGTACTCGGGCATTTATTGAACTGTTATATAACCCATTTAGAAGACGTTTTCACTTGAAGAGTCATATAAGATAACTTTATTCGCAATTTTCCCTTATTTTGTAATTAGCTGTCTTAGATTAAAGGATAAAATAAAAATTATACAATAAATATGGTTTACAACTTTTTTTATCAGCGAGACTGGTTTCTTACCTGCACATACGAAATATCTTATTACTTCTTTTAGGCTGTTACTCTAAATTCAGATTTTAGATGAGGTTTAATCAAATACAAAGGGTTACAAGACTTTTTTTAAACTATATAATTAGCACAATCTTTGTCTAAGTATAATAACGTCTGAACCAGATCGAGCCTATATCTCAGATGCTATCCTCAATGTTGTAACTAAATCGATTAAAACAAATAAATCCATTCATTCAATTATACAGTCCATTTAATTTGCGACACCAAAACCAACAATCTCAAACTATTAATCGAGCCAGTATTAAATGGCAAGCAAGTGACAGTTGGAATTCACGCCGTACCGCACCCAAATCCTGATATGATGCTTACATAGGCCCCTCTAAAGCGTAGTGCGACTGCGGTGGAACTAAGAACATTGGATTTATCCCTATATCAGTATTGAGAGAAATAGCCAGTTAAGATCGGTTTGATGATACTCGTTCCGAATTGAGTATATTAGAAGTGTACGTCTTTTACAAGTGTTTCTAGTTTAATCGAGTTTCACAGTTTTGTGATTGTAAATAGTTTTCGACATTGACTGATGTCGAACTTTACATGTTAAATTATGGAACAAGTTCGTGGTTGCTTCAATTGGCTTAATAAGTAAAGTTATTAAGTATATATGTTGGAAGTATTGAGTGTTGAATTTGGATGATTACAATTTAACTAAAAAAGACTTTAAAAATGTAAATATTTCATGGAAGATATTTTTTGCGAAGAAATTCTTCGATGTACATATATATTATACTAGCGACTCACTCTCGCTTCGCTCAGGTTCGTCCCTAGCTTGATTTCCCATACAAACTTTCATGAACATTTTCACCCTCTTAAGGGATGATTTCCGGGATAAAAAATCCTATGTCCTTCCCAGAGTCTCAAACTATCTTCTTACCAAATTTGAACCAAATCGGTTCAGTAGATCCAGAGAATACACCCTACAACTCACAAACTCACAAACTTTACCTCTTTATAATATTAGTATAAATAACCCATTTATTATTATTTTTTATCATAAAACATATTTCAAAACTAGTGAAGGTGTCGCGTATGACATACATACAACCGAATAGAGCATCTTCTTCTTTGTGAAGCAAATCAATGAATAAATGAGAAAGAAATAATTCGAAAGGAAAATAAGGACCATGATATAAAGAAAGTGATCATACATAATACTTTCTTATATACTTGGAATATTTGAATATTTTAAATAAAACTATCTTTTAGGAACTTTTCGCGGGTTTATTTTGATTTTTAGTTCCCTACATGTAAAGCATTCGATTCTTAATAAATTAAAAAAAAAATACCCAAACATTAATTTATTATAACTATTTAATTAATTCATTTTTGAACAATTGTATTTTTAAATAAAATTATGAAAATACTTGGGCAGTTTTCGTTTTATATTGCATATTAAAATACTACATTTATTTTTAACATTTCGTTGCATAAACTCTGCGTAAATTGAATCTTGAATAAAAAAAGGTAGTCGACGAGTTGGCTGAATGTTAAAAAAGTTTTACTATGTTACCGCTAACTAGTTTAACTTCTTAACTTACTTTGAAAAAAAGAGGACGTCGCAAACTAAATAAATACTTATATTTTATATTGATAGATGCTCTCTCAAAAATATTAGAGTACGTTTCATTTTAAGCTGTCTGGTTTTTTTTTCATTAGGACGACACGTTTGGCTCAGCTTGTAGTGACCCTATATGCTGTGCCAGCGGTCGTGGGTTCGAATCCCGCTGGGGGCATTTATTTGTGTGTTGAGCACGAATGTTTATACTCCAGTCATAGGTGTTTATATTTATATAATATGTATGTATTTAAAAAGTTATATATGTGTAGTGTATCAACTATCTGGTATCCATAACACAAGCCTCGTAGCTTACCATGGAATTAGATGGTGTTGTGTGTTAATGTCCCAACATAAAAAATAAAATATTTTGCTACATTGGTTAGTTCTGTTTTATTGTTTTTATATAAAGAATAAAATATACGACACTAGGAGTCGAAAAAGCTTCATCACATGCTTTTGTAAATTTCTAAGATTGTGTAATGTGTTTCTTTAATCTATACTAATGTTATAAAGAGGAAAGATTTTTGTTTGTTTGCTTGTTTGTACTAAATAATAATATATTAACTAATATAATATTAAATAATAATCAATAAACAATATATATATATATATATATATATATATATATATATATATATATATATATATATATATATATATATATATATATAATAAACTATATACATATATAATAAACTCCAAAACTACTAAACCGATTTAGAGGTGAAATTCTTTGAAGGGGTAAAAATGAGGATGAAATTTTGTATGGGGAAGCAACCTAGTGACTAATCCGAGCGAAGCGAATGTGAGTCGCTAGTATTATTTAAGTGCAATAGTTTAAAATTTCAGACTGGATCAGAAATTTTTTGTTTTGTAAAATCGCCACAATTTTTATCCACGTAATAGTTCATTTAAACCACATATTGAAAATATTTTGTTTTATGAATCCGCTGTTAACATTTTTACCTTTTAGTTTCAGTTGTTTGAGTGTCGATTATTGAGATAATTGAGTTGTATACTATATTTATGTCTGCAATACTATATGTAGTACTAGCGAATTACTCTTGATTTGTTCGGGTGAGTGTCTGTGCCTTATCTAATATATAAAATTCTCGTGTCACAGTGTTTGTAACAAAACTCCTCCGAAATGGCTTGACCGATTCTTATGAAATTTTGTGTGTATATTCAGTAGGTTTGAGAATAGAACGTAAATTATTTTTCATACCCCTAAGTGATAAGGATGGTCCACCCTAAAAAAAAATTTTGGACAAAATTTTTAATTTAAATTTTTGTATGATTCGGCATTAAAAGTACATACAACCTAAATTTTCACTAGGGAAGAACCCGAGCGGAATGGAGGTGAGTCGCTAGTGTATTTATAATATTATAATATGCAAGTAGCCACTTTTTTGATAAATTTTATTACTAAGTATTTTTATCTATTTCAGGACATCGCCTATCTTTGTACTAGTTCCATGCAAATTCGTCCAGCCATTTTAACATGAAGAAATAACAAACATCTTCTTCTAAGTCGTTACACTCTTGACAGAGTGGTCGTGGTCGTCGCTTGAGCGCTGTGGCACGCTTGACTATTCGTCGCCACTCCTCTCTAACAGCCGCTTTCCATTCGTGTAAGGGAACATTTATCGCAGCTCTCACTTGGCCTGTCCACCCAATAACAAACACACAAACAAACTTTCACATTTAACCTACTTTAATTAAAAAAACAAAATCAAAATTAACATCTGCTAGTTAAGATCTGTCCTAAAATAATCAATGACACAGCAAAATGATATATGAGTAAAAGAAACACGAAACGTTTCATAAAACCGTTTGTACAGATTTTGCTTCACTTTCTGACAAATACGAGTATGACAATTGATACAGCAGTACGCCGATGTATGGAATATATATATATATATATATATATATATATATATATATATATATATATATATATATATATATATATATATATATATATATATATATATATATATATTGTATGAGCGTTGCGTCCGGGAACGCACTTGTCACACCTTACATTCAACTAGACAGACGCCACAAACCAAATATACCAATTGAAATACCAATTCTCAATTTCCAAATACTAATTCGAAGGCCACGCGTCGCGTATCGATATCTATACGCATCGGTATGTATGTATGTATGTATGTGTACATACGAGTATATAGGGGTACTCGCGTCGAACCAAAAATTCCATTAAAGCGTTATTTACACAGCTCTCTGCAACGTGAGCTGTCACTCGATTTTCGAATGTTTTTAGTAAGGAAACTGATATTTTCCTTGTTCTTTGATTTTAAGCTGTTTTCCAGATGAATAAATATGATTTGATGATTAAAAAATATTTTTAAAAACTTCTTAAGGAATAAAACTACATAGTTATAATTTTTCTTAGTAATTTTGGTGTCTGTAGACTATTAGAAAGGCTAAAATTAGCCCTTCTAATCCTCCATACAAGTTAGAATGTACTCACTATAAGTTAACTGCCAATATAAATGTATTTCTGTTATATATTTACCAATAAAATAGGTTATATATTGTATAGTAGTAGAAACACGTAGCGCTAGTTTGAACCACATTTCGCCACCTAATTTTGTTTTAGAGTCTACTCAAAATTAAACGTTTATTTGATATGTTTACTATATAATATTACTGTTTTGTCATAAAACAAAAATATCTCTAAAATACGTTTTTTCTTTCCTTTTTTTTCTCGCTACACTCGGGTACGTCCCTATGTGTCTTTTGTGACTTGGTACAAAAACTTCGTTTGTTTTAATAAATAGTATATAATATGTTATATGTAATAAAGTTTGTGGCAAATGATCAGCGCCACCATTTGGCATATTTTATTACTAACACTAGCCTATTTGTTGGTCTAGATCATAGTCTATCTGTTTATCACACAGACAAACTTCGAATTTGCAATAATAGAGTGATTAGAATATTTGAGGGAGTATCAAGCGATTTATAATTAAGACGAATCTAACGACATATCTCAAGCTAAAATCCATTAAGCTGTTTAAGCTACAGAGAGTGCCAAAGAAATATACATACATACATACATACACTCGAAAAACATAACCCTCCTTCTGGCGCAGTCGGGTAAAAAGTACTATCATAGTTAAGGAAACATAATTCTCTAACGCATGAACAATAACTTGTCTGAGTTCTCTTTACTAGAGATAGAAACTTGACATAATCCGCATACAAATGTCAATTTCCTATCGCTAGTAAAAAATAACACGGATCGATATGGTACTGGTATTCGCTGTAAAACAGACAGACAAAATGGGTTTACAAGGCAAGGAAAAAGACAAAATTAGACTACACAAAGCTAGATGTAAACATTACTAACACAACTTTCATATAGAACAATTAAATGTCACTTTTTAATTTAAAATTGAGCTATTTAACCAAGTTTCTAACTAAATAGGTTAAGAACTGTAATCTCCGTAACAAAAACGCGAAAGAGTAAACGGGATATTTTTCCATTGCGTTTGAAAAGTATTTTGTGTTCTGCTTTCGTCGACAAAATGAATAACAAAGCTTGAAAAATAAACACAGGTACCCGCTCGGGGGAAGGATGTGAATAAAAATACAGATAGGGAGGGTCTCGTAAATATATTTTTGTCTTAATTTTTACAACTCGTTCTTCGTTTGACCAGTTCAAAACAAACATACGCTGTTGTGATCCAACATGTTGATGTATTCAACATCTATACTAATATACAAAGCTTAAGAGTTTGTTTGAACTAATATCTGGAATTACTGGTCCGATTTGAAAATTATTATTTTTGTTTTGTACAGTATATTTATTGAGAAAGGATTTAGGTAGGAGTCATGAGAAAACTTTAGAATTATTACATATTATATTTTATTATAATACGTGTGTAGGTGGTCGCTTATACAATCATTATAGATTGGGTACAGTAGTTTTAGAGGTATCTATTGGAAAATATACGACTTTATGTTACTTTATTGTGTATAAGTATCAAAAACCTATTATTTTATAACTTTAACTGGTTCGTTTGGTATGTTATTGTTATTTTAGGTTCTTTTCAAATGGTACATAAGTTATACTTTGTATTTTTATTTCCGCGACTCATAATCAACTTAAATAAAACTCAAGTTTTAATTGTCTTAAAGTCGTTACGGTCGTGAATTCTCCGTTAGAAAGCTTCTCTTTTCTTATCAACAAATATAACATTTAGATTTTATTGTGATTATGATTAACTGAAAAATTAAATAAATAATAATAGTAATATCAACATAATTAACGTGAAAAGTTAAAAATAAACAGCCTGTATTTTAAAAATTACTAAAACATTTTCACAGTACTCCCAACCCTAAGCTCGAGTTGATAAATGTAGCCTATTTGACTTGACCTCCACACTATACAGCACTTAACAGTGTTGTATTATTTTGTTAATTAAAATTTTGACCGTGCAAGTAACCAAATATAATTTGAATAAAGTACTAAAAATATTACATGGCTCTTGCTTTCTTATGTTTTAGTGAATATGATTATAATTTAGTATTACAAGCTTTGTGGTATTTTGTTTATGGTATCTTGTTTTGCTATTAAGGCTTTTTAAAATATAGTTGTATGTTAGTTGCTAGTGGAGCACCGTGAGGATGCTTTCATATGCCATGCACCAAGACTCTACGACAACAGATTATACTCTCTACCGATATAATTTTTGTACTTATATTCTATAGATATCGTATATACCTTTTATAAGTCTAAGCAATATCAAAAATAACTATTAACAATGAATATAAATAATGTATCGTGTATCGAATAAAATAGTTTTAAATGAACAAATAACATGCTTTTTATAAAAAGAAAACTAATTTTCTTAAATTTTTCGCCGCTCTTTGTGTGTATATCTATTTATAATATCTTGTATAATCTCTCTATCTTGTATAATAATCTGAATCTTGGAAACGCCTCCAACGATTTTCATGAAATTTAGCATACAGGAGGTTTCGGGGGCGATAAATTGATCTAAATTACTCTTATGCCTGAAAAAACGCGTGTTTTCGATTTTTCAAGCAGTTTTCTTTCGCATTATTCCACGCAAAATATGGTCGGTAATTTGCACGCTCTGGTGTAAACATCGTGGTCAAGCGGCCAAGATGCAAGATCAACAATCACAGGTGTCCAGGTTCGAATCTCGGTCGCATACAAAGTTTATACTGTTGATTTTTTTAATATTTATTTTTCAGTTTAAAAAAAAAAAGAAAATTGTACTTTAGGTCAAAAACTCCGAGCGAAGCTCGTTAGCCCAGGTACTACGTATTAATGCAGAAAGAAATAAACCTATTATATATATATATATATATATATATATATATATATATATATATATATATATATATATATATATATATATATATATATAATATATATATATATATATATATATATATATATATATATATATATATATATATATATAATAGGTAAACAATTATAAAAAAAAATCTGCATTAATATCTTCAAAGTAAGATTTTATTTCAACGTCGTGTTACGTAGCGAATGGAGTCGCCGGCAAAAGCTTACATAAAATAAAATAGAAACCCATATTAATATTTAAAAAGCAATAACACAATCCAATATGGCTCGAAGCACCACGAGTGCCATCAGGTTTTATATCGGTATCCCGGGATACAAAGGTGTATAAAGTTTTCAATAAAGCATCGGATTCTCTTTGTACTGAATCGATCTTGTTAACCGATACAATCGTGGTATTATAAAAACATAACAATGAACCATATTAAAATAAATGTGATTGTTTGATATCTGTGACTCCATTTAAATATACCAAAGAATTTTGCTAATGATTTTGCAAAGAGATACGAACATAACAGTTATCTATATATAGATAATAGATAGACAAAAGTAAAACAGTCCAGTAACTTTATCTCCTCTCTTTATCAACCGATTTACTATTTTTTGTTTAATAAATAGCTTTTGACAAGCTTTAGTGTTATCAATAAAAAAATTTTTGGAAACAGTTTTATTCAAAGACATATTATGTTTTTCTCGAACTTTCAATGATGATTTTGGCCGAATTCTGACCGCTAGTTATTGAATCAATAAAATCCGCAAAAAAAATCCGAAAAGATTGTCTTATTTAAAATGTCCAATATTTGCGTAAGTCTAAGAAAGTATTATGCCTTTATTTTAATGACTAAATGACAATATAAATCATTCTAAAAGTAAGATATTATAATAAAGTTGATCCCTAAAAAAAGACTTTAGAAAATCCATTCCCTACAAATAAAGTCTCCGATAGGAAAACGAGATGAAAATATGTACGACAATTCATTATTTTTGAAATTAGATACATAGAAATTTATATGCACATATAAGCACTACATACATTATAAGCAGTTTTGAAAGTCAGTATATGAGAAAGCTGCCCATCATGAAACTAAGGGTATGCGCTTACCTAGAAAGATATTTTAATGTATATATATATATATATATATATATATATATATATATATATATATATATATATATATATATATATATATATATATATATATATATATATATATAGTTTATTAAATTTTACATTATAAATATATGAATTAATAAGTGAACAAAGCTAGGTAAGTGGTTAACTAAATATATAATTTTTGTTATATTATGCATAAAATAACAAAAAATCCAAATCAAAACGTTAAGAATTAAAAAGAAAATAATATAATTTGCGCAAAATTCAACATCGAGATTGTTAATTATAATAGCATCATTAAGAAACATCAAATATATATTTAAATATGGTTTATTGTACGGAAACTTACTCGTACAATAATTGTTAGGAAAAAAATTGAGCAAAAAGTTGACTTAATCAACAAACTCCTGTGCCAAAGTTTTAGAAAAGTTCGGAATGAATGCAAACTTGAGTTTTTAAACAAAATGCGAACTTTCACTTTGAATTTTATGTAAAAGGTTTATGCGTTAGGCGAAATCCTGATCAAAAGTAATTTCGTGAAGTCATTACTATTCAAGCGTATACTGTGGATCATTCGATTTTCACTTGTTAAAAATATTTATTAAATTTTCATTGTAAGGTTACATAATACAACTTTTATATTTGAATGTATCGGAACAAAGTTGAATATTTATTTTCATTTAATTTACGATCGTCAAGTGCAGTCAAAACGGGTTGATCATAAATTCTAATCCTATTTAAAGAAAAGTTACAAGTTATAATTTTATACGATACGAATGCTACTCATTAAAAAGAGTGCTCCATGTAAAAATGAGGTATTCTGAAGTATTTAAAAAAATCAAACTTGTCATTAGTATTTGAGAACTTTTTTGTTTACTTTTCCTAGGCTTTAACATGTCATGTGTACTTTGTACCCTTTCCTCTGCTGCTGAAGCGGTATAAAGGGTAAACTGCACACCAAAAAACATAATTTCTTATAATAAGAAACAATTCAAGTTTTAAAGGTACATTACAGGTTCTATTATTCCAAAAAAATAATATTGTGCCAGTAAATGAACTATAACAATAGTTAATCGATTTAGTACGAAGTTCAACAATTAATCATTTTATGTTAACAATAATTGGACCCAGTTATGCAAAAAACAGCCATGTGCGTAAAAGTACCAACAGAGTTATAAGCATTTTTCTGTCGATAATTGCACTTGGGTTATGTTTTGTTTTTCTGGTTATTTTAAAATTGAACAATATTTATATAAGTATTGTTTATTTCTTATAATTATTTTATTTTTTATAATAAAATGCTTATAACTCTGTTGGTACTTTTACGCACATGGCTGTTTTTTGCATAACTTGGTCCAATTTATGCTATTACGTTTCTGCTATTGCTAAATGGTAAAATATAACCAGGCGAAAATATTTTCAATGACGAAATAATCATAACAGGATCATAATTCCGGAATCTAAACATGCGTGAGTAATTCCAAACAAAAACAATTCGTGTTACGCAGAATGCGAATGCGAGTACTCTCAGAAGTTTGTCCCCGGTTTGAGCGAAAAGTTTTTCAATTAAGTGCGTCCCAATCGTGCCAGGACGAACGTCGTAAATTCTTAAAATACTACCGTTTTTATTTTCATTCCAACTTCGAATTTAATGTGCCCCCATTTATTGTGAAGTGGGTAGCGTCGGAATTTTTAATACG
This sequence comes from Brenthis hecate, assembly GCA_951806755.1. NCBI lineage: Eukaryota > Metazoa > Arthropoda > Insecta > Lepidoptera > Nymphalidae > Brenthis > Brenthis hecate. The sequence goes on along the minus strand of OX638277.1, from coordinate 4,676,005 downwards.
CTGTAAGCTGGGTTATCAAAAATTTGTTAATTTTTTGAAATTTTGTTATACATTTTTAATGAGAACGGCAGTAGCGTTTTCTTATTACAGAGAAATATTATTTATTTTATTCAGCCTTTCGGGGCACTAAATTAAATTATTAAAATTACAATACGATATTATAGTATCGCAATTATAGATATTGCTACTTTTTGCTGTCTAGACCAATATACTTGCCCAATGTGGGGGTGAGTAAGAATTCCGGTGCCACGTCATTTAATATTGCAATAAACTGACTCTAAATGAAATGAATGATGGAGAAGAATAAAGTATAATATTTTAATTTGAACTTGGTACTCGTCATATTAAATGCAAGCTTGGTGACAATCCAAACCTGATATCGTCTATGAAATGAGAATAGAAGATGATGATTCAAGGAATACTCCCCTACACCCCACAAGTTTAGGTAGATAAATTATATAAACCAAAACAACAACCGTTCTGAAATTAATGGTTTCAGAAATAAAAACTTAAGTAGTTGTCCATATTAAAAAAAGCTATATCGAAAAATAAAATTTTCTTTATCGACTTATTTGTGTCGATTTATTGGTATCTATGGTTAAATGGTGGCGCCACGGAAATCGCAGTCGTGACCCAATATATGATTCAGCACTTCATGTGACAAACATATTCCATATTATATAAAAGCTTTTCATTATTATATAAAATTGTAACTAAGCTGAATCTGTACATTAAATTTTTTTTGGAAAATCTTGAAATAAACTCATTATCGATACAGAGGCCCAATCTATAGTTTTTAGAATTTTTGTCTGTCTGTCTGTTACCGCATCACGGAAATTTGGTGTGGTGATATCTGGTTATTCGGGTCAACATATAGGATACTTTTTACCGTGGGGAAATATCTCATTTCTGAGAAAAAATACAAAGACTGTAATGTAAGAGTATACTAATATGTAAACCTTAAGAATTTGTTTTTTGATCATTTAAACGAGGGCGGAACCGCGGGCAATGCTAATATCTTACTAAAATCAATATCAGACTAAGACCCATACAAATTAATTCATTCCCATACAAATTTATCACTTAATAACTTTATGTTAACGTCTTCTTTATAGTATTTTAGAGAGTTATAATCAAATCATCTAAGTTTCGATACGCACATGGTACGTGACCGTTTACTGTTTTCTTCTTTTAAACTGTACAGTGTACGTCATACCTAAAATTCTAGTTCTTATGATGATATGAATAGTAGATATTTGTGAAATGATAGACCTAATAATAAGTACTGAGTGTTTTTTTCTTATAGAATCACGATTTTTTTGTAAAAAAACGCATTTTTTCAGTAATAGATACCTAAATAGATAAACTTAAAAAGGAAAACCTTATTTAAACACAAAGTTTGATCCAAATCGTAAGAACCGTTTCCGATATACACAAATAAATTTATATATATATATATATATATATATATATATATATATATATATATATATATATATATATATAAATACAAATACAAGAATTTCTCATTTAATATTACAAGATACATATATATACATAATACATATACATAGTTTAACTTTGAAAGTTCAAAATAAATCTCAAGTATTCACAAAATCTGGCCTCAAATTCGCCTACAAAATTTCCCTGAAGCTACCTATCCTCATTTATTTGTAAATACACCAGCATCCGAAAAGCGGGTAATTGGATTGACATGCTATTCATACGACGAATTTATTTCCATACGGAGATTACTCCGCTCGTAATAAGTGAAGATATTGAATTGCCTACGATACGTTGATATTTTATAATGTGATATTAAAATATTATTGTTTTACACAATTTTGTGGTGCTAATTTTCATTTATCTTTGTGGGGTTCTGTCGGTTACAAAACTCTGTGACAGGGTCTGTCCTGAGTGTCTATCTGTTCTACTTTTATAGAGATTTTGTAAACCTGGGAAAGATTAAATTAGACTACATAATGTGTGAGTTTAAGTCACCACGTCGTATACAATATGCACTGCTACAAAGTCTTAGAAATTTTTTAGTTTAAGTTTATTTACAATTCAGACTAAAGAAATCTATACTGATATATTATAAAGAGGTAAAGTTTGTAAATTGTCAGTTTGTGAAGTTGTGGGGGGTAATCTCTAGATCTACTGAACTAATTTAGATGAAATTTGGTAAAAAGATAGTTTAAGACTCTGGGAAGTACTTACTTTGGTAAGAAGATAGTTTAAGACTCTAGGAAGAAGAAATCATCCCTTAAGGAGTTTAAAATGGGGAAGAAAGTTCGTATGAGGAATCAACTTAGGGACGAACCCGAGCGAAGCCAGGGTAAGTCGCTAGTATATGACATAAATGGACCTCTTCAAAAACAATATCAAAGTCAAAAATAGTAGCGTGATTTTGCTGTTTATGCTACGAGTACCAATCTCAATTTTGCCATACATATCATCAACTTTATTTAAAGAGTAAGGAAAATTCTATGTTGGTCGTAACTTATTTAGAAGATAATATGAATAATAAAAATAAAAGGTACTATATTCTATGTGTTTTTAAGCATTACTTTTTTCCCTTGAAAGGAAGATTAGCATAAAAATACCCTTTTTTACTTTATTATAATCCGATTTCTGAGCTATTTTAATTTATTAATATTTATTTACTTATCACGGTAATGAGTATTTTAATATAAAAAGTATATGTCGTATATACATATGTACATACATAGTATGTACAGCATCTATGTCACTTCACGTAGGCAAAGTCAGATTAAGCCACTAGTATCACATTATTATATATTAATTCAATAAAATTGCTATTTTAATTCTTTAAACAGTGATTCCAATCAACGTAGCTTTCACATAAGTTCGACAATACTTACTCGAAATGGAAAACCAACTGAATTGTAATTGTGTATCCTGCAAATAAAATTGCATTACTTTTTTTATGGTAAATAATATGTAATGCATTTATTAAAACTTGAATTATGTTAATTACTGTGAAATTTTCAGATATAATAATTTTGTTGATTCAATTCAAATGCAATGAAAAAATCTTTATTCATTATTGAAATTTCAGAAATCTACGGTTTTTTTTTACCAAAAGCCCTATTGTATTCAGCCCTATTAACGTCCCACTGCTGAGCACGGGCCTCCCTTCATACGAGGGGGATCAGGCCATAGTCCACCACGCTGGCCAAGTGCGGGTTGGCGGACTTCACATGCCTTTCGAAAACTTACAAGGTTTTCTCAGACATGCAGGTTTCCTCACGATGTTTTCCTTCACCGTAAGGCAAAAGCCCTATTAAAAAGTTTGAAAAAATGCCACCTGAGAAGAACTAATAATAATAAAAAATATATAGTTACATGATTGTTTTTTAATATTAAAAGGGATTATTTTGTTAGATAACGTGTGCATTTGGTAAGGATTGGTAACTAACGTGGATCGCAAAAAATAATTAATTTTGTGTGAAACCAAAGCTAATGACTACTAATACATAATATATTTACCTTCTATTCTTTCACGAGCTGAATTTTTACAATCGATATCAACAGTAAAAACAGCTTGTATATGAAAATAGCACGTAAAAATTATAAATTATACACTATACCGGTTTAGTAGCACCATAATGTTATGGACCAGGTCCACCGATCTTTTTTTTACAAAATACACCTATGTAGTTAAACTTTAAAAGCAAAACCTTATCAAAATACAAAATTTAACCCAAATCGCTAGACCCGCTTCCGAGATACACGAATATATATATATATATATATATATATATATATATATATATATATATATATATATATATATATATATATATATATTAAATAAAACCATACAAGAATTGCTCATTGAATATTATAAGATATGCTAACTTTCATCCGATTGACCCAGAAGTATCAAGAAGTAACAAAATAGTGTTTACATATTTTATATTATATTATTAGTAATGAATTTTGATGATGTAATAAGAATTTCAAGACTCCAGTACAAATATTTCTAATCATCTTCACACAATCTATAGATAGGTCAATAACATGGACTAAGCTGGTACAAAGGGCTTTGAAGAGCCTAGAGAGCAATCAGTTGACAATTTAGCACGATTCAGCAATTAGATGGCATTCAACATGAATTATTCAAACTTCGCCATAGTATATTTACACTATAGTTTTAGTGAAGTTTGAAAAATATTAGTGCTTATTATATTAATATATAAATAAAAATCACTTTAAGGTATTAAATAACTATAAAGCTTTCACGGATCGAGACTTTTTTCAACAGGACCATTCATTAAATATAAACTGCTTATTAAAAATCATATGAAAATTGGCTCACAATTGGCGATGATATCGTGAAAACATACACCAAAAATTGCTTCTACCTTTTTGAAGTCGGTTAAAATTTCTATTATTTTACTTTAGTATTATTACTAAGGAATAATTTAGACTGAGTTCTACAGAACTATGAACTATGAACATGACGCCAAATAATGTTTTAAAACAGTAAAATAATACTATATCATAGTATATAACGTTCAAACAGCATTACTTATTTTACTAAATATTTTGTTATATATATATATATATATATATATATATATATTAAACTAGCGACTAACACTCACTTCGCTCGGATTCGTCCCCAGGTTGCTTCCCCATAAAAATTTTCACCTCCATTTTCACCTCCATAAGAGATAATTTCCGAAATAAAAAATGTGCTTTCCTGGGTCTCAAACTATTTTCTTGCCAAATTTTATCTAAATCCGTTCAGTCGTTTCGGAGCCTATTCGATACAAACAAACAAAAAAAAATCCTCTTTATTATATTAAAATAGATTTAAATATTCATGCATGAAAAATATAATTTTGCTTAAAACAGCCTTGGGAAGGTAAAAATTTCTATCAACTTCACTCATTCCACACGGTCGTTGACTATAAGTTATTGCGCCTCGTCAGCGTGACTGGGCATAATAGGTCTGAATAGATTTTTTTATTTTCACCAATTTTGAAAAGCCATTACTTTGACCGGTACGAAAATTGTTTTCGGATTTAGTAGAACACTAAAAATTTTCATTATGTAAAAGTTTTTTTCTATGTAAAACTTGAAAAATTATGACTGAATAACAAAATGGAGTTCGTTATATACTTTAGTTACAGACGAGCGATATTCATAACCATACTAATATTATAAATGTGAAAGTGTATCTGTTTGTTTGTCCTTCTTTTACGAAACAAAGTGATGGATTGGTGTGATTTTTTGTATGGCGATAGTTGGAGGGCCGAAAATTGACAAAGGCTACTTTTTACCACGGGAGATTACCTCATTCCCACGGGAAAACACGTTATAATACAACCCAAAAAAATATTTATGATCAGAATTACTTGAAACTCGGTATTATTGCTCTTCAATACAATTAAATAAATACGTATCTTAGCATTTTTCGAAATTCATCCCATAAGGGGTAAAATAGGAGACGAAAGTTTGTACCAAACCTTCCCCTTTTAGAGCTTTTTTGTAGTTTTAGCGTGAGCGAAACCGCGGGTTCTGCTAGTTTGCTTATAAATATTTTAAAATTCACCTAAGTGACAAAAGAAAACTTACAATTTGGTGAAATGGCATAAGCTGTATTATTTTAATGTAACCGCATAATGTGGCTATTTATATTATTTGACCTAGGTAACCCATATAATTTGTCATACTAATATTATTTTTAGTACTGCTTGTTTAAGTTAGAATATTTTTATATAGTTACAGACTTTGAAACGTAGTCGAATAGTAGAGCGTGTTGCAGCATAACGATAAATACCGATTACTTATCCATGTTAGCTTTTTCTTACTAGCGATGGGAGTTTATAATGTATATGTAATTTTTGTCAAACCAACTACAGTGAAAAAGCTATTTCTTTAATAGATTATTGGAATTCGTGCTGAACGTGCTGCCTCTGATGCAAATAATGTCAACAACCACCAGGCAGCCTTAGAGTAATAGTCCAAAACGAATTAAAAAGGAATGGAAATCTAAACTTATTTAAAAGCAAATTAATTATGCATATCTTAATAAAATTTTATCAGAAGAAATTAATATTTAACTATTTATAACATAGGATGGATATATAGGGTACTAGCGACTCACTCTCGCTGTGCCCGGGTTCGTCCCTAGTTACGTTTTAGCATTTAGTATAGATTTCTCAGAGATGAGATATTTTCCAGCAGTAAAAAGTATCGTATACTTTGACCCGGGTACCCAGTTATCATCATACCAAATTTCATCAAAATCTGTCCAGTGGTTTTCGCGTGATGCGGTAACAGACATACAAAAAATTCTTAAAATTATAGATTCGGCCTCTGTATCGATAATAATGTCTATTTTAATAAGATTTTCCAAAAAATATTTCACGTACAGATTCAGCTCAGTTAGAGTTTTATTATATGTATAGATAGTAGCAACAATTGACATTGTTTACTTAGGGCGAGTGAGGTACTGAAATAACATAGGTTCAAACCGACTCATGATTTTCGACATACAATACTTCCTCGGAGAAGAAATAAAATGCATTTTTTTACGAGAAGTGATCTAATATTAAACTGTATGGTGTTGATTGATTCTATACCCTTGTTGATTAATTTGAATGTTGAAAACCCGCTTTTATTTTTAAATCTCTCCCTTTCGTGCTAAGGCATCCATGACTTTGGCGGAAATCATCATCAAACATCATCAACAAACAACCAACTGCATATATATGTACATTTTAATAAACAGACATACCGTCGCTTTGCTTGGGTGCGTTCCTGGGTGCTTAACACCCTATGTGGTCTTTTGTATTTATAATTCTCGTTAACACGGCTGAACAGATTTAGATAAAATACAGATATACTATAACCTGGGATAACATATAATGCGGCTATCTATACTAATATTATAAAGAGGTAAAGTTTGTGAGTTTGTGACGTTGTGGGTGGTAATCTCTAGATCTGCTGAACCGATTTAGATGAAATTTGGTAAGAAGATAGTTTGAAACCCTGTTTTTATCCCGGAAATCATCCCTTAAGGGGGCAAAAATAGGGATGAAAGTTTGTATTGGGTAGCAAGGCAGGGACAAACCCGAGCGAAGCGAGGATGAGTCTCTAGTTAGTTATAATATTTTCCAAAAGGTGACGCTACCGGTGTATGATTATGAAAGTACCTATAAGGTTGCATCAGAGCGAAGAAGCGAAGTTTTAAAACGTTCGTCCAAAAATATATTATTATAATATCCAAACAAACTAACAACAAAATATTCCAACCAACTTTTCGCTTAAAATGTAAAATATTTTCAACTCAATTGCGTTAACAAGTACATAAATAACTAACAAGTTAATATTTAAACAACATTTTAGCCCGGAGTCTAAATACAATGAATTCTAAATGAACCCTTAAATAATCTTGTTAAAAGTAAAAAGGAAGGAAATTAATTTTGAACCTCATATTGCTTTTAATGGTAATTGGATAATACATTTTGTTCTATTTTACATTGGCTTCATAAATAACAGCGATTGATTTTTCTTTCCAAATACTTTGTAAATAACAGGTGCTTTTTAATTAACCAGGTTTATACTAAATATACTGGTGTTTTTTTGGAGTTCGTTACCGATATCGTATTAATTATGCCTTGCCGTATTTTTTTAGGAAAAGGTAGCCGTGGTAACGCGCTTGGGACACCAAATGAAGCTAGTTGAAATCCCGGGTTTTACACCTTTGATATTTTCATGTGTGAATTATTTTCAACATGATTACCACTTGTCCTACGGTAAAGGAAAACGTCATGAAACGTGCTTCAGACAGAACTTAGCATGTTTTTAAAGACGATTACGGTTACGTAAAGTTATGAAATTTAAAATCGATACGATAAAATATAAGAAAATAATATAGAGGTGTGACAATCTCAAAGTAAAGAATAGTATAGACAGAGTGTCGTAGGACTAAACATGATGCCAAATAATTATGTTTTAAAATAGTATAATGTGTTAAATAGTAGATATATAAATATTCATAGAATACTCATTACTGTGATAAATAAATTTAAATTCAAAATATTTTATTCAGTATTAAATTATTACAATTTTTTACTGAACGTCATGAGCTTACTAGTAATTCAGAAAGAAGAAGCCTCAGACCTGAGAAGAACTGGCGAAAGAAACTAAGCGGGACTAATATTATTTCGTTACCTTTCTTTATAATATATTTTTTTAATAATTTTATATAAATAAATGTTAATAAATAAAAAATAATTAACAACATATTATTTTTACTATTTACATTTAAAAAAAAAATGTAAATTAACAAACAATACCTTTAAAAAATCCCTTATTGTTTGAACAAAATAAAAATAAGGCGATGTAAAAATCGAAAATAGTAGCATAAACAACAACATCACGTTACTATTTTTGACTTTGACATTTTTTTGGGAGACTCCGCTATAATTCTTTAGTCTGAGGTCACAATTACTATATAACAAAATGTAGTATAGATAAAAAAATTTACACTACCATAAAATAAAAACTTAAATATATACGGCGTCCATAACAGATAATGCATTAGATTAGTACTTATTAGTGCTTATTAGAGTGATGAGGCGTGACTAACCGTCGTAATAGGCATTTAGTTACACATACAGGGCACAATGATTGTATTTCACGCTGTTTGAATTAATTACTAATCTATACTAATATTATATAGAGATAAAGTTTGTGAGTTTGTGAATTGTGAGTTTGTGATGGCATAGGGGGTAATCTCTGGATCTATTGAAACGATTTAGATAAAATTTGGTAAGAAAATATTTTGAGACCCTGGCAAGGACATAAGATACTTTTTATCCCTGAAATCATTCCTTAAAGGGGTGAAAATAGGGATGATCAACCTACCATACAACCAACCCTAGTTTGTGTATAATAGTAAGGTTTTAACTAATAGCCAGATGTTTAGGTCCCTTTTTACTATAAAGCTTTACAATGTTAATAAATCAAGATGTAGATAAATTTTAAGGATTCTTTATAAAAACAAATAATTTTATATGACACTGAAAGAGACTAACTGAAATAGTCAGAAAAATGTGGGATTTTTAATGATACTATTAACAGGTTTTTATTTCACGCTATATCCCTTGTCTATCCTAGTTCACATAATTACAAAAAAAAGCAACCAGACCTTATGTTACATTTAAAACGACACACATTCAGACTAAAATACATAATAGTTTCTAAAACTTAAAAAAATACGTATTCTTATCATTAATTCGCGCAATAAGTTTATTTTTTATCTAATACCAAAAAATAAAGTAATCTTTGTGTAACAAATCGTTTGGAACTCATAATTTATCTGATAAGTTCGATTAATAGTCCGGCGATTACGCCCTCACGACCAGCGCTATGGCCATCATTTTTGTTTCATTCATTACATAATAAGAAGAAAACCTGCATGTCTGAGAAAACCTAAATTTCGAAAGATACCTATGTAAAGTATTTCAATCCCCTGATCCCCTTATATTATATAGTTAGAGGGACGTCCGTTCCCTTGAGGGAGATCCGTTCCCAGCATCGGGACGTGAAAATAGTCTAAATAAGAAAACGAAGAACAAAAAACGGTCATATTTGCAACAAATTACAAGAAAGTACTATTGACAATGTCTTCCAATGTAAAAATATTACCTTGAACTGCGTTACTAATCAGTCAAGGAGGCTTAGGTTATGCCGACAATATTTTAAGATATGAATATCTAATAGGTAAATATGATTAGGTATGAATTCTAATATAGTTAAAATATTATACATCAATTTTTGATGTATTTTATGTATCGAAATATATTAGATTTGCTTTGCATCGGCTGGCACCGACTTCGAAAATATCTGATTAGGTATCTATTCTAAATGAAAACCTCCGTTTAGTTATTTTTTTATTTTAGTGCCTGGAAGTTGGTTTTTATTTTTTATTTATGTTTTACAATTATTCCTTATTTTTATTAAACTGTATCGAAACTGCATAATATTAAAATCGTAATGTAATAATATGATAATGTCATTTCCATATTATTTTTTTTAGATTTTATTTTTTAACGATTATAGAAAGATATTTTGATTCAAGGTAAGCAATTTTATATATTTAATTTTAGACAATATTTACCTAAAGTTAAAACATCGACATATAAAAGGTATCATTGATACATCATAACTACGAAAATAATTTCATAAATTCTATCTAAAACCTGACCACAGCTTGGGTTTTGATTCATATATTTTATCAGAAACCTATAAAACTCGTATTTTCAATCTCGCTGTGGTCGGGAATGAACGAAACAGTTCGTTCAATTTTCATAGCGGTTGCATGTGTCATCGTTTTGTTAAGTGGTTGAGGCGGTTAGATGGCGTATAACTGTTAGATTTAGTTGCTGAAGCTATTTTTGGCTTCGTTATCTTTTAGAATGTTTACCGATATACACACACTCTGGTAACACAATTAATAGGGATTTATGTATTCAGCCCTTTTAACGTCCCACTGCTGGGCACGAGTATCCCTTAAATACGAGGAAATCGGGCCGTACTCCACCTCGCTGGTCAAGTGAGGGTTGGCGGACTTCACATGTCTTTCGAAAACTTACTAAGTTCTCTAAGATATGCAGGTTTCCTCACGATGTTTGCTTCACCGTTAAAAAGTATTGATTATGTTTAAAATGATTCGCATATGAAAATATCAGAGGTCTGAGAACTAAGATTTGAACCCGCTTCGCTCGACTGCCTAGAGATTTATACTAAGAAAAACTAGCTTCCCATAAAAAATATGTAACTCTTACTCTTCAAGGAATAAATTGTATTTTTAATTATAAAAATATGCTACAACACACTTCTCTTCATTAGTGTCCCAAAATACTATTAATAAAAAGTTTCATAATATGTTTTATCGAATATACTGTTAAGTTTCTTGTTGTCAAATCAAGATTTTCAACCGACTTCAAAAAGGAGGAGGTTCTCAATTCGACTGTATTATTTTTATTTTTTTTTTTATTTTTTTTATGTTAGTTACCTCAGAACTCCGTCATTTATTAACCGATTTGGACAATTTTTGTGTTTGAAAGTGTATACTTCCCTACTTTACTGTTTATAGATTGGTCCCATTTAAATTTCAAAAAAAAAATACCACCCCTACGGGTAGAAAAATAGCTAATGATGAATTTAACCTACTTCTAATTGTCATATTGACTTGAAACTTTGCAAGTGTTTCTATTTCCGTTGATAGTACAGTGGTTCGGTATTGTTGGCCTGATCTGATGGTAAGACCAGAAGGTGGATAGGTGGAACTCTTCAACGGGTAATAGTAGATACTTTGAGTTTGGGCTTATTTTGTTTGATTTGACAAGCCTAACACGTTAGAATTCTTACTTTGCTACTACTGTCTACACTAAAAATTGAAAAATAAAAACTTTTTAACAAAAAAATAAAAACCGACTTCAAACAAAAGCACTGAAAAGTAAGAAAATAACTGATTGGTTGTTTTCATTTACTACACATACCTAATCAAATATTTTCGAAGTCGGTGTGCTTTGGCTAATTAAAGCCTACCTATTAAATACATACCTAATCAAATATTTTCGAAATCGGTGCCAGCCCATACAAAGCAAAGCACACCGACTTCGAAAATATTTGATTAGGTATGCATAGTAAATGAAAACTACCAATCAGATATTTTTCACTTTTTAGTGCTTTTGTTTGAAGTCGGTTTTTATTTTTTTGTTAAAAAGTTTTTATTGTTCTAAACTTAGATAAATTAGTAAGTTAGTTACAGCATGAAATTTTATATACAACGCTGGATTTATACTAGGGCCATTCGGGGCTAATGCCCAGGGCGGCAAATTTTTAGGGGCGGCAAAATTCTGAGGGCGGGGAAAAAAAATCTTCGCATTATCGAAAATGCTTCTTTATTTTCCAAAAAAAAATGAAGTACTGGGTACATCTTTTGAAAAACTGATATCATTTATAATTTTTTTTTGCATTTTTCAAAAAAAAATTATTAAAAAGAATAAACTTTCAACATTTTATTCAAAATTTCGATAATGGGGCGGCATTTTTACTATACCCAGGAGCGGCTCTAAAGTTAAATCCGGCACTGTTTATATGCATATATTGTTTTGTAGTATATGAATATACATTAAAACCCCTACCGTCCATATTAAAGCAAGCCTTTATTGTAACATAAACTAATGAGATAATTGCATGACGTGCCTTTGTAAAGACCCTCCTCTGGTGTTATCACAAATCTTATTAGGTCTTCATTATCACGCAATATAATGTACATCTCACTTAATGTTATATGAAAGTATTTATTGTCTTGAAATATAGAATACGCATTTTTTTTCATAATTGTAATTTGTAGCTATTTTTACCGATCTAACTTCATATTTTTTCATTATCTAACTTCATTTTGACGACACGTTTGGCTCACTGTATAGTGACCCTACTTGCTGTGCCAGCGGTCGTGGGTTCGACTCCCGCTGGGGGCATCCATTTGTGTAATGAGCATGAATGTTTGTACTTCAGTCATAAATGTTTATAATTATAATATGTATATAAGTTATATACATTATGTATGTATCAACTATCTGGTATCCATACCACAAGTCTTTTAGCTTACCATGGAACTAGATGGTGCTGTGTGTTAATGTAAAAGAAATATTATTATAATATGTATTTTTTTTTATGTTACATTGAATATTTGGTAATGAAAATGAGCTTACGTATTTTTTTTTACTTTTTAGTAAGAAAGCTAGTATTCACATATTGAGACACATTTTAAATTTACAAAAACAATGCTTATTCTATCTCTAGATGAGGATTTTTTATTGAAATTTCTATAAAACGATAACAAGTGGTAAAATTTAACCTTAAAAAGGATTACGAAAATCGGTCTACAAAAATTGAAAAAATATCACTTAGCAACAAACAAAATAAACTCATATAACCAAATTGAGTATTCTCCTCATTTTGAACACTAATATTATCAAGAGGTAAGTTTTATAAGTTTGTATGTAGGGAGTAATCTCTGTAACTACTCATCCGACTCTTAAAACTCTTTCACTGATTAAACTCTATTATCGGTTAAAGCTATAGAGTATATTTTTTCTTAAAATATATATATATATATATATATATATATATATATATATATTTACTGTTAGAAGCCATTATAACTTTAATTTAAGTTTTATAAAAATGGCCGGTTACATTGTGAGCTATTTTTTACGTTCTCAAGCGAAGCGTGGGTAAGTCGCTAGTCGGTAATAAAGTAGCAATGTTTCATTAAAATTAGTAGAGTTATATTTATTAGTGTAATTTAAATTTTCTCTAAGCTCCCTGAGTAATATTGCTCATGTAAAAGAAATTGTGTTTTTAAATTTTACCATGTATTTTCTAGACAACTAGATAGCTTAAAATAAACTTGATGTAACTTAATCTAAGTAATTGATAAAATAAAAAGCTAACTTAAATAAGCTAAAACATAGCAAGAAACTAGCGCTTTTAAAACATAATATCTGTCCTACAAATTCATCTCTGTCCGTCCAAGAGTGGAGTGGAAAATGCCAAGAAATTTTCAATTTAAAAATACTTAAATTCCAAAGCAAACAAAGTGTACTACATTTGTTAAATGAATGTAAAAACTAAATGAAAATCTTTTATACTACACTATATGCTTTAAAAGCTTTAAAAGTAAAATAAGCTTTATAATCACGTACTTCTAACGCAGTGAATGTGTGCATGCGAAGAGGTAGTAAATTTATTACCGATCAAGGTAAATATTGTTTTAGGTAATTTGTTTGTTAGAACGTTTTGATAGAACGGACAGATAAAACATCGCATTTTACATCTACATAATATGTATATCTAAACTAGTATAATATAAAGATTTTTTTCGTATGTTTGTTTTTGCTTGTAATCGATAAACTAAAAGTTAACTGAACCGATTTAGATGAAATTTGGAATGAATAGTTCGAGACCCTGGAAAGGATATAGGGTGGTTTATATCCCGGAAGTCATGCGGGAGTAAAAAGACATTAAAATTTGTATGGGAAATCAATCTTTTCTCAAGAAATGGATATAAAACTCATCATACCTATGACATATATACTAATGTACGAGTACATATATTCTATCTACTCCATACAAACCTTTAAAATGTATGTATCTTGTCTCACTGACCATCACCATCAATGAATAGAAGCAACATTTTCTATGTAAATAGTAATACTATAGAAGTGAACACTCCGAAAATAAATTCTATACAATTCTTGAATATCCAGGATTTACGAATCAAGGTATTTGCCTCTTCCTCTAAGGCATTTACAAACTGCGACGATTTCTCGGAAATCTCGATTTAGCTCCTACTACGTTATGTTTGAATTGATTCAGTGGTATCCCAATGAAAGCCTGCATCAATATTGAAACGCTTTAGTTAAGCCCTCAAATAGTTCTGGGAAATGACAATCATAGCTCCATGGCGACACGTTTAGCTCAGTTTGTACTGACCCTACTTGCTATGCCAGCGGTCGCGGCTTCGAGTTCCGCTAGGGACATTCATTTGTGTGATGAGCATGAATGTTTGTACTCCAGTCTGGGTGTTTATATTTATAATATGTATGTATGTAAAGTTATATATGTGTAGTGTAAAAACTATAAAGTATCCAAAGCACAAGCCTCGTAACTTACCATGTAACTAGATGGCGATGTGTATTAAAGTCCCAACATATTTATTTATTTATTGTCTTTTAAATTGGTCAACTTGTTATTTGTAGCATCCAAACAAATTGATTGTTCTGAATAATACACAGACGATTTATATACATTTTAATTTCTTTTTTCGTTAATTTTTCTATTTTCTCTTTATTAAAACCTTCCGTGGACCTTAAGGAACATACGAAAAAATATTTTGCCGAATTGGTCCGGCCATTCTTCATTTCTTCTCCGCTTACCAATATTCATTTTTATTTATATAGATTATTTTTTATGCCAAAGGTTTTAAACTGCATAATATCTAACTGATATGTATGTACTTGTAGAAATAAAATCTGTAAATAGCAAATAATGCATAATATAAAATTACCTAAACTGTACACTGTCCAAGCCGCTGGATAAAAAGATCTAAAATATCGACGTGTTTAATGTACATGTAACGTGGTCTTATAATAATTTTAATTCCATTCCTCTAAATGCGAAGGGATCAGATCACAGTCAAACACGCTCGCCAAATGCGTGTTAGTGCAATTCACAAATTATTCTAAAACTAGTTAAGTTCTTGCAAACATGCAGGATCCCTACCGTTAAGTAAGTGGTAATAATAATTAAAATTATTCACTTAATATAGTTTTAAAAGTGCTACTCGCACTTTTTACACTCGAGAGTGTGATTGGTTTGAACCTGCTATACTTGATTTTCCAAGCACGTTACCACTAAGCTACCACTACCTATTATAAAAATTTAAGCATTTAATTAATAGTGAAATAAAAAACTACTTCATCCATAGTAATATCCGTCTAACTCCATTATATTTTACATGGCGTTGGGGAATTAGATGTAAATCGCCAGAGTGGCACCGCTGATAGCACGCATATATGGGATTAGTACTGACTGCTTTATTTAGCCAAAGTGAATAATTGAGCATAATATTTTTATATATTTGAATGTATTTGGAATGAAAAGAAAATGTTTTACGGAGTTTTTAACCGACTTCCAAAAAGAGGCAGTTCTCAATTCGTCGGAATCTTTTTTTTATGTATGTTCACCGATTACTCGAAGATGCCTGAACCGATTTGTATTTCTTTTATTTCAAAGGGTGCTTCCTAGGTGCTCCCATATAAATTTTATCAAAATTAGTGGAGCGGATTTTTTAGAAATCAACAATATTTTTTTTTTATAAATTGTTTAGTCGAATATGTAATGAAAAAACTTTCTTTTTACAAATTACCTGCTTATTACGTCTACACTATAAATGGGAAAAATAAAAACTTTGAAAAAATAATAAAAACCGATTTCCAGGCACTAAAATGTAAAAAATAACTAAACGAGGGTTTTCATTTAGAATAGATACGTAATCAGATATTTTCGAAGTCGGTGCCAGCTGACAATGTTTTAAGATATGAATAACTAATAGGTAAATATGTATTCGAAATATATTAAATTTGTTTTGCATCGGCTGGCACTATGAAACTAAATAAAGCTCAAAAACCGTTACTGTTCATTGTGTTTGTTTGAATATGCTAATCTCAGAAACTTATAGTTTATTTTTAGAAAGGTTATAGGTTATCTAATGTTACACTAGAATTCAAAGGGCGAAGGAATAATTCATAACTAAACTAAGCGAAGTCACGAGTAAAAGCTATTTTAATAAACATACAATCTTTTTGAAATAACAAGTATATAAGTTACTTGAAATAACAAATATATAAATAAATTATAATACATCAAAAATTTACTCTAGTATAATATTCCATTAATTTATTTCCCCAAGCACCGATCAGGGCCCCAGCTCCATCAACTACCTGTCAGTTCTGAACTTCCTTTACTTATTTGTTTATTCTAATAATATAAAGATAGTGTATAGTGCAGTCTCATTCGTCGTATATTCAACTTTTGTATATTCTTTAAGACACGTATCTATACTTACTAATATATAAAGCTGATGAATTTGTTTGTTTAAAAGTACTATTATGTTCTGGATCTACTAGTCTGGCTGGTATAAAAATATTTCTACGTTTTATAGCTTAGGATAGAATAATAGGATATCGTGTACACATATGAACATACATACATATGTATAGAAAACTAGGTAAGTTCTTTAAAAAAACTTGAAACCATCCCCTATTTTACCTTGATTTGTCAAACACTCTATAAGATATAACGAATTCTTACGCCCTTAAACTTGAGAAATAATTTGTTTCCAAATAGAAACTTTCAATTCCTACTTCACCCCCTCCCTTCAAGTTTAATTTTCGCGTCAAAAAGTAGCATGTATCCTTCTCCAAAGTTCCATCCATTTCTGTACCAAAATTCATCATTTGCTTTAGCTCGCTTGCTTTAGCACTACTTGTATATGAATAGAAAACTCAGAATTTTCCTCACTCAAATTTTAGTTGTAGTAACGTTGATTTTAAGGGTCACTTGAGATTTTAGTCACTAAATGCTTTTTATATTTACGAGTATAATATTATACACAGATAGCGCCACCTTTTAGCAAATTGTGTCATATATATGTATTGCTCACCATATAGGTTATATATAGTCTACGAGTATGTACTAAACATCCAAATTCGTCAAGACGTAAACTCGTTCAGAGTGAAAGAGTAACAAAAAAAACCGCATCGAAATCGGTCCATCCGTTTGAGAGCTACGATGCGACAGACAGACACACACATACAGACATCGACGTCAAACTTATAACAACCCTCTTTTAGCATCGGAGGTTAAAAAATAAAACGTGTCAGTACAATTAAAATTCATTAACCGCATAATCGTGCGGACCGCGACCTACTTGATGAAAATTCCCACAGTCGACATTACCTGTTAGTTATTACGTGAACAATACAAACATTTTTGCCATTATCGTTTTCGACCACGCACATCCGTTGACCAAACTCATTTAAGCATTTGCTTGCAAATAGTTACATCCCTGCCATAACATTGGCATTCAAAAACACGCGCTCTGTTTTGCACGTTTGGTTCAGAATTTCAATTCCACATATACCGTCTACTGACGCCTTTACCACGTACTCGAACTGCTAGGAGTTACGGATGAATTTTAAATTAGAATTCCTATTTGGCAAACGCTTAGTTCTCTGGAGATAAGTTTGTTTTTTCTCAGCAGTCTCTTTCTAATTTATTTTTGTTTTTTAATTTAATGGTATATGCAATAATATTACCAGGACTTAGGTCGTTTTTTGGCTGTAAAACAAAAAAAATGTTGAAGAAAATCTTGATTGTCCGCTTCTTAAGAAGCTTCTTTTATGTAAAATGTACCAAGGTTAATACAGACTAAACGATCAGATTAAACTGTTTTTGTAAATTAAATTTAATAAAAAATGTTATAAAGCATTCTGTTTTTTCATGAGTTTGGCATAAAGCTGTGTTTACACTACCTGCTTATTACTACAAGGCTGGATGAAGATTACCCTCGTCAATACAACAGAAACAATATAATTAATAGCTGTGTTGTCTTATATTGATTTGAGGCGTACCGTTACCGACAGTTTTGTGTCATGAAATTTGTGTATTCCATTTTATTTTATTGACTCGATACACAAACATCGACCTTTCTCTTCTTTTTTGGCAAACGATTAGTCACCTACCAAATTTTGTTTGTAGTGAGTGTACCTTAGGAGATATACACATGCTGTAGCGGACTTTTTCTTGAAATTGTAAATTCGAATTTTGCGTATTTTTGTAATTCGATTTTCACACTAGAATCCTAAATATATCTGAATTAAAACATACCCCATAAGTGTATAACCGTACAAACTCCTACATCTTTCAAATACCATTACAATCGTTTAAGTCACTCCAAACATTACCCCGGACAAACAGCGAGGCAGACACACAAAAATTTTAAAACACTTTTTAGTTTAGTTTAGGTACTGATATCATATAAGTACTCGTATTTATCTATCACTACCTAAAATAAAAAGGGTTTTAAAATTAAAAAAAATATATCTTTATATATTAAGAAAACATAGCTATTTTAAAATCACAGACAGACACTTTAAAATTTTTTATATGTATAGATTTAAAAAAAACTTTACATAAATGTACTAAAAATGAAAACATTCACCTATTCATGCCACTGGGATGTGAATTATAAAAGTGCTAAAGTAAATTTTCATCCTTTTATAACTCAACAAATATACTATGAAATGAAATGAAATATTTCTATACTTTTATTATCTCTTTTTAACATAATTTACGAATGCAAAAGCTAGCTATTCATACAATAAGTAGAAGGCGAGTTCTTAAACTTCCGTTTTTAATATTATTTTGTATACATTTTTATTATATTTTACATCACTAACATAATATAAGTTTTAAAATGGCGTAGTGTTAATAGTATATAGATGTAAAGGCTTGGATTCATCCCTAGGAACGTTTTAATGGTTGGTATAGACTATTCAGAGATGAGATATTCTCCCGCAGCAAAAAATATCCTATATGTTAACCCGGATAACCAACTATCATCATACCAAATTTCATCAAAATCTGTCCAGTGGTTTTCTCGTGATGCATTATCAGATAGACAGACAGACAGATAAAAATTTAAAAAGACTATAAATTCAGTCTTTGTATCGATAATAATGACTATTTCAATAAGATTTTCCAAACAAAATTTAATGTACAGATTCGACTCGGTTAGAATTTTATTATATGTATAGACTATTTAATTAATTATTTTATTTTTTTACCAATATTTTCATAATACTTATATAGGTATTATTACCTACATACTGAGCTTTTATATAATATTCTAACCTGAGCGCTACTGCTCGCTATTATTACAGCATCTTTGCTAGCCGAGGGCGTATGGATGATAGCTGCGCCTTAATCGGTATAATGTTTTTCTAACTTTTATAGCAAGGTTATTATCGATATATCTTTTAAATTTACTTTAAATATTTTACATTAAGTTTTTAAATATTTTTATGTTTGTGATTTCGTTGATTTACAGATACAAAATAAATAACAATTTATACTAAAACTAGCGACTCACCCTCGCTTCGCTCGGGTTCGTCCCTAGCTTGCTTCCCAATACAAGCATTCATCTCTTAAGGAAGGATTTTCGGAATAAAAAGTATTTTATGTCCTTCCCAGTCTCTAGCTATATTCTTACCAAATTTCATCTAAATCGATTCAGTAGATCCAGAGATTACCCTCTACAACTTACTCACAAACTTTACCTCTTTATAATATTAGTATAGATTATACCAAAATATATAAAAAAATAAATTATTATACTAGTGAATTTACAACTTAAAATTTCTAGCAACTAAGACAAAATTATAACACAGCATGAAGTAATAACGTTTCATCAAACTTTGAAGAAGCATATGCTTTGTAAATTCACATATTTTGAACTGAATTATTTCAATTCTGCGCCTCAAATTTGACAGACTGAAACTGCTTTAATGCGAGCTCCGCAAACTTGTTGTGTGTTATGCAAGAAATTGAAGTATACTTTACCGTTTTGATTAAAATTACCTCTGCTATAATATTATTTTTGTTATTAATAATATTTTTTTAACTCCACATATTTTTCTCACTAAGTAAAGAAATAAATTTTGTATGACCAAGATATACATTTTCCTTTTAAATAATCGAACCCATGATTATATGATGAACTCTTATATAATATGTACCATATGTATAAAGAAGATGGGTAGGGAAAAAGGGATAGCTAGAAAGTTATGATAATAATAAAAGCTACCTTTATTTAAAATCAATAATTTAGTTACAGTTATTCTTCACATTCTACTTACTCGTTTCGGAAATTCAATAAAATTAAGCTTAAAAATTCTTATTTCGTGTAATTTACAAATCTATTATTCTCTATCATCTTATCTACTTCTCATCTGCCTGATTTTTTAAAACCTTATAAGTTAATTGGCGTTAGGGTGGCATATGTTATTTTTCATTCTGTTTTATCAAATTTTTCTTATGTAATTTTAGTTTTGCGAAAATAATTTCGATGAAGCACGCCAGACCAATGTTTAGGTAGTAAGTAAAAAATAAAATATGAATTTTGTAAAGCTACGTCTAAAAGCTCCATTGCATAAGCTCTATGATAGATTCACTAAAACGGTGTAAAGTAATTATGATGTTAGTTTTTTAGCCGACATGAAAGTCTTAATACCTCCAATGGCCGCCAAGCCAAAGTGGTTTTAGACCCTTACAAAGAAGTAGGCCAAAGTCGTCATAGAACTCGTGGTGAAATTTCAACTTAAATATTTTACATTTTAAGTTACAGCCATGTTGAATACATTAGAATTTCTCTTACGCATTTTCAGTTTAAAGTTAGATTAAGATGAAATTAGGTCTGTGAAATTACCGTAGAAAATTTTTGTAGGTGTTTCTAGCTTGGTTTTTAATGATATTCTCTATAAAGCATTTTGTTTCGGAATTATGTTTTAGAATTAGCATGAAAGAATTATGTTAAAATTATTTATATTTATCTATATACTAATATTATAAAAGGTAAAGTTTGTGAATTTGTGATAGTGTGAGCTTGTGAGTTTGTAACGCTGTAGAGGATAATCTCTGAATCTACTGAACCGATTTAGATGAAATTTTGTGAGAAGATAGTTTGAAACTCTTTTAAGAACATAGGATACTTTTTATCCCGGAAGTCATCCCTTAAGGGGGTGGATATGGGGATGAAAGTATGTATGGGGAATCAAGCTAGGGACGAACCCGAGCGAAGCGGGGATGAGTCGCTTGTACATATAATAAAATTGTAACTAAACCAAATCTGTACATTAAATATTGTTTTGAAAAATCTTATTGAAATAGATATTGTTATTGATACAGAGGACGAATCTATAGTTTTTAGAATTTTTGTTTGTGTGTCTGTCTGTCTGTGACCGCTGTGGGATTTGGATGAAATTTGCTATGATGATATCTGATTATCCAGGTCAACATATATGATACTTTTTATTGCAGGAAAATATTTCATCTCTGAGATATTTATACTAAACCTAAGAAGAGAGAGGACGACGTGAGTTGCTAGTATGTATATATAAATAGGCAAAGAATTTTTGTCAGTGCAAGTAGGTGCCTTTATCTCGTCTGTTGGTCAACTTTTTTTTTGAATCAGTATTTTATTTTATATAGATAGATAAATTTTATTCATATATGTTTTCCTCAAATGTTCAATAATAATTGTGGTCGAATTTCAACTAATAGGTAAGTTCTAGTTAATATGCATAATGCTTATGGAGAGTCAAGATATGTATTTTTTGAATATTTTACAAATTTTAAATGAGGTAACTGTAGAAACGTCTCGTTTAAATGGAATAATTATAAAGTCTTTTGATTCTAACTCATAAAATATATTTAACTTAATTTAGCTAATTACATAATTAATTATCTATCATAGCATACAATTAATTAAATTTTTGTCAAAAATACTGACAGATATAATTTGAGAGAAACTTCATCCATTCTAATATTTTAAATGTGAAAGTTTGTGAGGATGGATGGATGGACGGATGGCTGGATAGTTTTTTGTCTTTCATGCCAGAACGACTGAACGGACCTGGATGAAATTTGGTACAGAGATAGATTATAATCTAGAATAGCACATAGGTTATTTTTTATTTCGGAAAAATTTACAGGTTCCTATGGAATAGATTAGTTTTTATCTAGGGACGAACCCGAAACGACGTGAGAGTGAATCTCACGTAATATAGATCAGAGTAATACAGATCATATGGTAAAAATATGTCTTCTAAGCCAATCAGTTGTAATGTCTACAGGATATTAATTTTGCCATTTTATCATCATATCAAAGAATTTTATCACGCAAATCAACGATTAGAAACCATATTTAATACAGAATTAACTAATCATACTTTTATAATTAAAAAACGTAATTTCCTCCAAATATGTAAAAATAATCAAACACATTTGACATGCGACCTTAGAAGTTACTCAACTTTTAAGTTAAGTCATTTGTGTTATGAGAATGGAATTTTATTATCAGGCTCTTAATTGAAAAACTTTTCGTTCTCGGAAATGTTTGATATGTTAAATTAAAGTATGCTAAACATCCAGATTCAATGAATGGCGACACGGGGGTTGGCAAGCGACTTTGACAACTTTTGAAAATTTCTTGATTCAATTCAATTTTCTTGTTAATGGCTTCAACGCGTACCAGTAGAGCACAATTTACTTCACTAATGTCACAAGAAGACAAGAGAGAATCGTCGGTTTCATATTTCTTATCAAAAACAAAATTATAACGGTGCTAAAGTTATACTTCGAATATTGTTTGGCATAATTCTTCTAAAGGCAGTGGTACCACAGTGGTAATGCGTTCGCTTGGGAAACCGAGTGAAGCGAGTTCAAATCCCGGGTCTCGCACCTCTGATAATATTTCCATGATTACCACTTGCCTGCTTTTGGCCAGCGTGCTTTACTATGGCTTAATCTCCCTCATATAAAAGGGAGGACCGTGAAGGCCCGGAAGATATGAAGGCCTTGAAAATATTTTCAAACTAGTAGAACAACGCTTAGTTGCCTTCCTAGGTACCTAAAATAGTCTATGTACTACTTTAAGTTACGGTCTATCCGTGCACTAAAATCATCCGAATCCATCTAGCCGTTTCCGTATGAAGGTGTAACAAACATACAAACTTTCTTATTTAGACTTGTAATATGCTTTTATTAGCTTCACTTGTTAGTATATCTTAATATACATATGAAAGTCGATTTTAACCTAATTCTAATTATTATATTGATTTGAAACTTTATATTTGATCTAGATGACAATATAATAATTTGATACTATTGAGTTGATCAGATGTTGGGGCCAGAAGGTGAATAGTTGAACTCTTTAATGACTTCATACACTTTACATTACCTTTACTCATAAGCATGTGTTCTTAAGTGTGTTTGTTTAATCAAATATTACTCAAAAACTCGTATAAAATCCCGTTTTCTATTTTCTATACATATAATAAAATTCTATGTTGAGTCTGTACATTAAATGTTTTTTTTTTTTTGGAAATTCTTATTGCAATATACATTATTAACAATACAGAGGCCGAATCTATAGTTTTTAGAATTTTTGTTTGTCTGTCTGTCTGTCTGTGACCGCATCACGAAAAAATGTCTCGACAGATTTTGATGAAATATGGTATGATGATAGCTGGTTATCCGGGTCAACGTGTATTATATTTTTTACTGTGGGAAAATTTCTCATCTCTGAGCTAAACTTCACAACGTTACTAGGGAGGAACCTGAGCAGAGCTAGGGTGAATCGCTAGTTATTTAAATAATAGTCTGAACTGAAAACACACAAGTTACATGTTAATTAGTCGAATATTTGTTGGAAAATAGCTTAGGGCGTTTCTACGCGCTTTCTAATACAGTTTAGATAATACTAAACTGGGTAATTCGATGAGAATCTACAACTTACAAGCTAAAGAATTAACATTTTATATAAATATGCTATGAACAATTTAAAGTTATAACGACTTTGTTAATCTAGGTCGATTGTAGGCTTTTACATCGTATGTTATACCTTTATGATAGTTAAACTTTATATATATATATATATATATATATATATATATATATATATATATATATATATATATATATATATATATTAGTATGAATTATTTAGTTAATTATCAACTTTTTTCTTCCCGACATTTCGAATGCTTCAAAACGTGTTAACTAACAGTTTACCATATAAGATTCACATAAATAAATCATAAATCATAGTTAATGAAAACTATATCTACCCACAAAATGATGAAGTAAAACTATCAAATTTTCACAATAATCTAAGAAATTCTTAATTGTCATAGCAGAAATAGCCGCTTTAGTTCATATATTTCAATAATTTATTTTCTAAAACGTTAACGATAACGTAACCTACGAGTGTTACTGCATTAAAAAAATAATTCCATCTAAGTTTCAAGAATATCATGATTAAACAAATGATTTTTACCACATATAATAATTAGTAGTGAGAGAAAAATATTATTCTGTACAGACTTACAACACATTATAGTAAAAAATTTTGAAGTGTTCGGTTTTACGTCAGTGTAGTTTTATCCGTTGGCAGCGTTTCAAGCTTAGTATACTCGACGTGACATTGTTTTTAAAAAGTATTGTTTCCCTGATATGTCATTTGGCAACATTATAAATGCTTTCCATAGACATATAAGTAAAATAAATTTCAATTGTAAGTACTTATGTTATATTCATAGCCAAAAGTCAGAATCAATATTTTTAATGTTAAGTAGTTTAAATAATTCAAATATATTTATTATTTAATACTAAAATACACTAAGTTTAAAATCTTTTAGAATGTAATTATTTCACCATTAAAAGGTGTACTTTTTGTTGAAATTTATATGAGACTTAATATCTAAGATATTTCGTAACGTACACAATAAAACATACACCCAAATTAAATAATAGATATAGATCCTCTTTTTTTGAAATCGGTCAAGAAGTAGAGAAAGAGAGACGCAACCGTTAAGACAGTAAGAATCTACTGACTTTGACTTTTTAATATTGTTTAATGTTTAATAAATAATAATCATGGGGTTACCATGGTTACAAGGACATAGGGTTTTGAATGCCATAAAAAAGTAGACGTTATCCATGAAACTACTAATGAGTGGAGCCAAAACGTAAACTACAAGCTAATACAAGCTTTCCACTTAGTTTTTTCACATATTTCTATAGTTGATAAAAAGTAGGTATTTCTAATTCACTCAGAAATATTTTTATTTATGATATTATTGTTACTATGAACTCCTTTTTATTTATTGTAAAATTAATTATTAATTCGTCTTTAATAATAGTAGTAGAGTGCTAACTATTAAAATAGCCTTCCTTCACTTGGATACTTTACTTGGTGCCTTACTGAAACGAGTGCGTGTTTAATATTATTACAACTCGAACTCGCTTTTGTAAACGATTTCATTATTTATAAAACGTCTACTTTATTTTTTATAAATGTAATATCTACATATTGTTAGCATAGTCATCATAATTTTACATCTTTTAATTTAAAATATCTGTATTTATTATAATGAATTAAAATAAACGAATTAAAGAGGCAATAATAATGTGTTGAATAATAATTATTTATTAATTTAATTTATATAAATACGATGGCATTGATGGCAACACTCTTTTTTTATTATTAAAAATGTATGTGACACAACTGTCATATTGACAGGGGTGAGAGTGCGAGGAACGGTTCAGTGTGTTATTTCATTATTGTAAATTTAAATTATTTAAATACATTAATTAATAAGCAAATGTGATAATTGGTCATTTCATTTAAAGTGCCAATAATATAATATATGTAAAACCTTCAGAAGAAAATTATGATAATAATAGCGAAAACAGTACTTAAATTCTTTTCATAGAATAGAAGACCTAGGCATATACACAGACAGATATCAACAGCGTTTTTATTTTATACTTATTAAGTGTACAAAGCCTTTATCTCAATACAGCTTTAGGTATAACTAAACTTTCATAGAATTACGTGAATATTTATTTATATGTAAAAGCACACTTACAACACATACATTTAATAATAACACTATTTTTTTTCTGGGACAGTCACTGCCATAACCATAATTGCTTAGAATCATTCGAAATGTCGTGAACCAAAAACCAAAACCATAAAGATAGTTTTATTTTTAAAATATAGTTATAATAATACTATCTTAGATTTACGCGAATATTTGACATTTTAAATAAAACTATTTTCGCGGATTTATTTTGATTTTTGGTTCCCTGGGGACAGAAACCAAAAATCAAAATAATTCTGCGAAATAATCCAAAATATAGTTTTATTTAAAACTAGCGGCTCACCCTCGCTTCGCTCGGGTTCGTCGCTAGGTACGTTTTAAATAGAGATAAATAGTTATTAGCCAGCGCTAGCCATATAATTTTTTTTCGTTAATTTTTCTGATGTTTTAATACTTATTATCCTATTCCGGACTAAGAGAAATCCAAAAATTCAAATATCGTAAAAATTGATCCAGCCGTTCTTGAGTTTTATGTCACGTCACACGGGAACGCGATCGAACGGGATAAAAAGTATCCCATGTCCGTCTCCTGGTTCTAAGCTACTTCCCCACTAATTTTCAGCCAAATCGGTTTAGCCGTTGTTGAGTTATAAATAGTGTAACTAACACGACTTTCTTTTATATATATAGATATAGTTATAATGTTAGAAATCAGGATATCAAAAATGTAGCCATGCAGCGATAGCCCTCTCAAGGATAGAAGTACTCTCTACTTAATTTAGTAACAAACTCCTTAGGGGACTAAGCTTTACAACCAGAGTATGAAACTTGCAAGTTCTGCTCAGATGCAGCAAATCGTTTTATAATTCATGAATAAGAATATAGGAGATAAGTACGAGTATGTACAGAACTTTTAGTTTGTTTTAATAAAATATTCTATGATTATTTTTATCCTTTCATGAGATTTTTTCAATATTGATAAATATATACATATTATTATCTCTGGCTAAAACTAACACTGCTTAAGTATACTTAGTAGCTAAGAACACACTCGATCCAGTCACTTTTTAAGCAATAAAAACTAAATAAAAATCGGTTCATCCCTTTGGGTGTCACGATGCCATATACAGATACACAGACACACACGTTAATTTAATTACATTCCTCTTTTTGCGTCGGTGGTTAAAACAAGTCTCGTGTAAGTAATAATATCACTATAATATTAGATATGATATGAATATAATATAAATATGATGAAAAATAAATATACCTTACCTATTTCTCATTAAACAATAGATCTCTAATAAAATGTTCAAATGTTTCTATAGTCTATACATATAATAAAATTATAACTTATTTGAATCTGTACATTAAATATTTTTTGGGAAATGTTATTGGAATATTCATTATTATCGATACAGAGTCCAAATCTATAGTTTTTAGTATTTTTATCTGTCTGAGAACGCATCACGAGAAAACCACTAGCCAGATTTTGATAAAATTTGATATGATAATAGCTGGTTGTCCGGGTCAACTTATAGATACTTTTTACTGAGGAAAAATATCTCATCACTAAGAAATCTATACTGAACGTTAAAACGTACCTAACTAGGAACGAACCCGAGCAGAGCGAGAGTTAGTCGCTAGTTCTGATATAAAAATATTTTATCATTCAATCTTCATAAAATGGGCATCCAAACTTTACTTTTAAACAAAACTTGAGTAAAATGTTACTGTTAAACTACTACCACCTACCAAGCTTCTTCGTTATTATGAATAATAACGAAGCTCTTAGTACATTCATCTATCCTAGCAGCAAGGTCGTGAAATAATTTATTTCTTTCATATATTTATATAGTACGATATAACTTTCATTAAAACTACTAATGAAGCAATTTTCGTTTACATTTTGAACCAATATTAAATATTATAGGATAATATTTTGAAGCGAATATATTTTTGTATTTTGAATTTAAAAAAGATAGTTTTTGTCTGCGGCTTCGCTTGCGTGGTAATTTAGGTGGTGATCATAGTTTAAGTCCGTGCCCAGGATGCAATCTACGCGCTTGCTAAATATTATCATAATCTGCTTCGAAAAGGTTACATTTTGTAGGAAAGGTCGTCAGATTGAAAGTACGAAACTAGAAACGAAAAAATGTGTAATAAATCTGAAATGAAATATAGGCGAAATATATTTAGGACAAATTTGCCTTACATATGTACTAGCAAAACCCACAGCTTCGCTCGCGCTAAAACTCGAAAGAATCTTTAAAACGGCAGTTTCATACAAACGTTCATCCCCTATTTTACCCCTTTGTGGGATGAATTTCGAAAAATGCTGAAACACGTTTTTTTTGAAGACCATTAATACCAAGTTTCAAGTTATTCTGATCATAAATATTTTATTGGATTGTATTGTATAGTGTTTTCCCGCGGGGAATTAGGTAATCTCCCGCGGTAAAAAATTATGCCTATGTCACTTTCAAGCCTTCCAACTATCTTCACACAAAAAAATTACGCCAACCCTTCACTCCGTTTCGACGTGAAAGAAAGACAAACAAACAAACACACATTCACATTTCTAATATTAGTGTGGATATGGATGGATGGAATATATATATATATATATATATATATATATATATATACATTCCATTTATAAAAAATGTTTCCAAAAGAAAAAACATATTGAACCGTTTATCTATACATATTTATTTAGAGACTGGCGACTCACCTCAGCGATTCGGCCCTACGTACGTTTGAATGTTTAGTACAGATGTCTCAGAGATGAGATATTTTACCGCAGTGAAAAGTACTTATCCTATATGTTGACCTGGACAACCAGCTATTCAAAATAAGTAGTTTTTCCGTGATGCGGTCACAGAGAGACAGAAAACAGACAGACAAAAATTCTTAAAACTATAGATTCGATCTCTATATCGACAACAAGATTTTCCAAAAAAAATTTAATGTACAGGTTCGGCTTCGTTACAATTTTATTATATGTATTATGTATAGATTTATAAGCAAACAGAACGCAATATAAAATTTTGTTTAAATATAACAATAAAAAGTAAAAATATTACCAAGTCCTCCAAACCCGTTTGAGTGCGGTGCACGAGCCATCAACCTATCAATCAAGCATATTTGCATCCGACGCATCTCTCATAGTAATGGATGCCGACTCTTTGTAACGCCACTAGGGGTCAGAAAGTGAACTAAAAAGGTTGAATAAAATGCTGTCTAACGGGAAATGTTACCTTGTTTAGCCTATGTCACTTGACATAAAAGTCCCTTTGGTAAAATTGAAGCTTTGAAATTTCTTTTTATTCGTGCTGTGTGACTGCTTTTAAAATGACACTTTAGGTAAAATAATTAAATTTTCATATACATATAGTACTTTATGTGCCATTTACACGCTTAAAACTAATATAAAATACTTTAGATATTGTAAGCACTAACTAATAAGCACATTACTCTTTATAATTTTGTAATTAAGAACTCCTTTGATAGCCATTTTTATATGTTAATATTACTTGTGATACATACCAAAAAAAATATGTAATAAAAAAAACCGACATTAAAAAACGTGAACATAATTACATACA
This sequence comes from Brenthis hecate, assembly GCA_951806755.1. NCBI lineage: Eukaryota > Metazoa > Arthropoda > Insecta > Lepidoptera > Nymphalidae > Brenthis > Brenthis hecate. The sequence continues at coordinate 4,646,106 of OX638277.1, read as the reverse complement.
AGATTTTTGTTTATATTTAAAATGGAAAAATAATTAAATAAATAACCATAAAAATGATTAACAAGTACTGCCTCCAGCTTCACTACCATATGTCGATACAAGTACCCTTTATTCAGCCATATAGCTCTTATCAACGTCCCATAACTGGACATGGGCCTCCTCCATAATGAAGAAGATCAATTAGGCCATTACTCACCATGCTAGTGGACTTTACAGACTGCTTTTTACTTTTTTACTGGTTGTCTTTCAGAAACTAAACTATATCCGTTTATTACACCAATATCAACATTCAAGCAAATGAAAATTACCTATACTTATACACATAAATTATATTTCCCATATATACATATATCAAAATAAAACATTAATTAAGTGTTTTAATATAAATTAATTGGTCATTGCGATAAATAGTTATCTCATACTAGAATAATAAATGACGTGCCAAAATATCGTTTAATTAAAATCAGAAAGCGAGCCCTGATAAATAGTCCTCGATGTCACGTTCACGCTTAAACGAGTAATAAGGGGTGGATGAATTTCCATGTGTTTATATTTTAAATATTTTGTTTGTACGTAAACCTATACTAATATTATAAAGAGGTAAAGTTTGTGATATAGTGAGTTTGTGACGTTGTAGGGGGTAATCTCTAGATCTACTTAACCGATTTAGATAAAATTTAGTAAGAAGGTAGTGTGAGACCCTGGGAAGGACATAGGATACTTTTTTATCCCGGAAATTATCCCTTAAGGGGGTGAAAATGGGGATAAAAGTTTGTACGGGGAAGCAAGCTGGGGACGAACCCGAGCGAAGCGAGGGCGAGTCGCTAGTTTTTAATAAAACTATCTGTTCGGATTTCTTGGTGAATTTTAAGGTCGTGATCGTGATTGCTGTAAAGTATTTGAAACAACGGGAAACAAAAATCTATATGAATCCGTAAAAAAGGGGTTTTTATTTAAAATGAAAATATTCGCGTAGATTTAAAAAAGATTATGGTACGTAAATGATATTTCCTTTGATTTAAAATCTAGATTGTGCGTAAATATTCAATCACACTTCTGTGTACTTCTTTACACTGTAACGATTTGAGTGAAATTGAGAGTAAAACGATAGCTTATATTTTAGATTAACATATAGATAACCTTTTGCTGGTGCATTTACTATCTAACCAAAGCTGTGGACGAAACCTAATATCTGCAAAATTTTATAGATTAATTATTACTGCATAAACAACGTATTTAGAATTTTAAATGTCGAGTCGCGTTGAAAAATAAAAACGTTTAAAAAAAATAAAAACCGACTTCCAGGCACTAAAATGTAAAATATATATATATATATATATATATATATATATATATATATATATATATATATATATATATATATATATATATATATATATATATATTAGTATAATAAATATTTGTTTTCCTGCTATAAAAAAGATTTCATAACTTAATTTTATTCAGGAAATATATTTTTCGATATACGTCCTCTTGACATCATTTGGTTGTGTTTTTATACACGACATTATTTACGATACTATATTGAATTATGAAGTCAAAGCAAAAACAAACATGACATTATTATGATATTTTCACATAAAATGTAACCTAAACCAAACCCTTAAAAAACCAGCCTAAGAGGTTAAACCTGTCCCTAAAAAATATATGGGAGCCTTAAATATACCTATTAATTAAAAACTTTAAATCTACATAATAATAATTATTATAAATTATTTCTTAGACTTACGCGAATATTTGACATTTTAAATAAATCATTTTTGTAAAATAGTGGGTAGGCACTGTCTGTAACAAGTATGTGTTTGAGACGTCTATAACCTTAGTCTCTCCCGTGACGATGATCGCTGTAAATCATTCAAAACTTCGGGAACCAAAAATCAAAATAAATCCGCGAAATAATCCAAAAAGATAGTTTTATTTTAAAAGTTTAAATCTACAGTTACAGTTAAGTTTTTTTATTATTTTCTAGTAATTAACTAAAAAATCCCCATCATAATATACTGCAAAGTACCATAAAGTGCTTTCATTTAGGTAAAAATATATCATGTATTCGTCCTAATTAACCATTTCTTTTATAGTACTGCATCGCTATACAAAATTTGATGTGAACTGTTGCGAATATGAAAAAGTAGGGTTGTGTGGGTAAGCTCGCTTTAATTGGTCGAGTTTACTTTTTCTATTGGCAAAAATGTATGTCAGTTTTGCAACGCCGAGTCTTGTGAGTGTATATTTTGTCATTCTATTTAGTATATAAATACTTATTTTTACTCATGACTTATATTTATTCTTATAATATTTTAATAAATCAAAACTTATATATAATTTCAATAGGAATAAGTTGAAATATTATTTAATAGTATACCTTTGCACCAGCTATTCGAGTGATTCGATCGATTCTATGACGACACGTTTGTGATCCTACTTGCTGTGCCAGCGGTCGCGGGTTCGAGTAACGCTGGGGGCATTCATTTGTGTAATGAGCACGAATGTTTGCACTCCAGCCATGGGTGTGTGTATCAACTATCTGGTATCCATAACACAAACCTCGTAGCTTACCGTGGAACTAGATGGCGCTATGTGTTAATGTCCCTACATATTTATTTATTATTATTTATTATTAATATATATTCAATTGAATTCAATTATTTTGTGCACGTACATGTGTATTCAACCTCTTTTTAACGTCCCACTGCTGGGCACGGGCCTCCCTTACATACGAGGGGGATCAGGCCATAGTCCACCACGCTGGCCAAGTGCGGGTTGGCGGACTTCACATGTCTTTCGAAAACTTGCTAGGTTCTCTCAGACATGCAGGTTTCCTCACGATGTTTTCCTTCACCGTAATGTAAGTGGTAATCATGTTAGAAATGATTCGCACATGAAAATATCAGAGGTGCGAGACCCGGGATTTGAACTCGCTTCACTCGGTTTCCCAAGCGAGCGCGTTACCACTGGGCTACCACTGCACGTACATAATATATAATATTTTTTACTACAAATTAAAGTCATATAAATAATACAGAGATCGATGTGGGAAAATGTGGACTTACGAGTATATCCATAAGATCTCATCCAACCAATGGAAGTAAGAAATAGTGTTCACTCACTAACTCACTCATAAGCTTACGCATTTGCAATATTAGCGTGATTAATTAGAGTAATACACATATTAATTTGGTAAGTATCTGATATAATTTACAGTATTAGAAGAAAAATTTAAATCGCGAGTCGCTTTACATTTGTGTTATATAAACTATATATATATATATATATATATATATATATATATATATATACACACATTTTTACACATTTTGTGTTAAAAAATTGAAAAAAAGGAGCACATCAATATTTACATTGGCAAATAGGAAAAGCGGAATGAAGTCTAGATTTTAACAAAAACTCCACCTACCTGATCCAAATCCATACTTGGACCCGATAGCTATATACCTAATGTACGTTATATACCTAAACCCTTCTAGGTCCCATAACTACACAAAATTTTTATTAAAATCGGTCAAGCACTATTTGGACAAGAATTATGAAAAACCAAATTTTATACCTAAATATACAGTTCAACCATGTAACTCCATGTTTTCCGATGCAGCCACCACTGCAAACTGTCAACGTATTAAAAATTCAAATGCCACGCTCGCCCACAGTAGCGTTCCGTGCAATTTGCTTCGGGACCGCCTTTACCTTTAACTGTGTTTATACTTGATACTTGTTATATTATTTTGAATACTATACTCTCATCTCTTTAAAACTCTTTCGTTTTTAATTATTTATTAATGTGGCAACGATGAAAAGTGCTTTCATTGAAAATTCTTAATATCACGTATATTTTAAATTAAAATACGTACAATATGCTTGTTATTGCACTCGGCATAAAATAAAATGATTTTATAACTATTCTGAATGTACTATAATATATATGTTTTAAATATTGTATTATAGAGATTTTATATATAAAATTGATCATCACTATAAGTGACTGAGAGTCATGTGTTTTCTTCATCTGGCTCTCTAATCTAAATAAATTATTTTGTTATTGTTTAATCACTTTTCTATGAATGAAATGTTTAATACCTTAAGATACAAAATTCTCGTGTCACGATATTAGTTCGCGATGAACTCTGAAACTACTTGTCCGATCTTAACGATTTTTTTAATGATTTGTGCCAACTTAAAGAATAGGATAATTTTTATCCCGCTTATTTGTTTTTTTAAAGAAAAATGAACATTTTTTTATATCCGCAGGGGGATTCCGGAGAGAGAATCTGAGCATGGCTACTTTAAACTACAAATACTACCCCCAAGCTAAAAAAAAAAAAATATTTAAGCGTGCCCCAGAAACGCGGGTCCAGGTCTGCTAGTAAATATATAAGACTTCTTCATATATGTTATATACTATTTACCTTTTACATTAAAACCTGAAAACTAATGTACCACAAACTACAAATAGACTGTCAATATTGAAATACTATTATAAAGATTATAAAGGTGAAATTGTGTGTGCGTGTCCATTAGGCCACTAAAACGTGAAGTAGCAACAATAACATTTATTCTTATATTATAAAGAGGAAAAAGTCTGTGAGTTTGTGACGTTGTAGGGGGTAATCTCTTGATGTACTGAACCGATTTAGATGAAATTTGCTAAGAAAATATTTTGAGACCCTGGGAAGGATGTAGGATACTTTTTATCCCGGAAAGCATCCCAAAGGGGGGTGAAAATGGGGACGAAAGTGTGTAGGGGTAATCAACCTAGTTTAATATAAAAACAAAAACGAAAACAAACCTATCCCACGCGTATCGTATATTTTTCCGGGATAAAAAGTAGCCTATGTCAGAATATAACCTATTACTGTGCCAAATTTCATCCAGATCCGTTCAGCCGTTCTGACGTGAATGACTAACAAACAATCCATCCAAACATCTAAACTTTCACATTTATATTAGTAAGATTACGGTATTATGAATATATTATCGAAATAATCATATTGTTTAATATTTACTATCACGATGAACTACAAAAGATGGACGAGGTTAATAAAAACAATCCTTGTTAAAATGTTCCTGACGATATTCAAATCAACTAGAGTGAATATTTTCATAATATAGGTCGCGAACGTGGAATTGCCATTCAATATGGAACAGAGTCAACTTTTAATTGTAACAAAAATCTTGTTTATTTTTTGATATTTTATTATATCGTGTTCTAAAATCATGTGTATGATCTATGCATTTAATAAAATTGTAACTAAGCCGAATCTATACATTAAAATATTTTTTGGAAAATCTTGTTGAAATGAACATTATTATCGTTAATAATATAGTTTTAAATTTTTTGTCTGTCTGTTTGTTACCGCATCACAGAAAATCCACTGGAGGAAAATGTCTAATTTCTGAGAAAAAATACAAAAACTGCAATGTAAGAGTATACTATTCGTAATATGTAAAACCCAAGAATTTGGTTTTTAGTCATCTGAACGCGGGCGGAGCCGCGGGCAATGCTAGTATATAATAAAATTCTAAATACAATCTGTATATGAAATATTTGTTGGAAAATCTTATTAAAATAGTCATTATTATCGATACAGAGGCCGAACCTAAAGCTGCACTTGGCCAGCTTGGTGGACTAGGGCTTGATCCCCTTTGTAGTAAAGGAAGGCCCGTGCCCAGTAGTGAGAAATTAAAAAAGGGCTGAAGAAAAATCCTTATCATATCTAGGTTTTATATATTACTAACTAACGGACATACGTATATACACGTATATGTTCGATATAATATAGTTTCGACCTATTTCCTTTCGGCTTCACTCAGATACAGTAGAGGAAACAAGTCAAGCTTATAATTTCAAAGCTTATACAACATTCGAAGCTCAAAAACTATTTAAATATCTAATTTAGTATTCACAATCAAGATTAGGTCTGAAATACGATGAAGTTAAACTTTTAGTTCCTAACTAACCGGTTTCAGTAAATCGATTTCAACTGTCAAAAGACAGGAGTAACGATTTTCTGTGTAAAAGCTTGCTAAACGCTAAGGAATGAGTTAGCTTTTATTACCTAACTGCATTGAATTGACCAAGTTTTCTTATAAAATTTAAGGAATTTTATATTTACTGAGGGTACTTTTAAAGAATCTCAAACTTGTTCAATTTGAGATTATTTTAAGCGATATTTAAGAAATATTTTTTAAAAGAGATAATATTATAAATGTGTGAATCAGTTTTTATGATTCTTGTTTTCGATATATATATACGACTCGTTTTTCTCAGTTTGTAGTGTCCCTACTTGCTGTGCCAGCGGTCGCGGGTTAGAATCCCGCTGCGGGCATTCAATTGGGTGATGAGCACTTTTATGTACTCCAGTCATAGGTTTATATTTATAATTTTTAAATAAATATATATATTTTTTTACTATGTTAGGACATTAACACACTTTATTTTCACTTTGATACTTTGTTAGCCTTTTTCGAATATATTTTGTCTTTCTTTTGTGAACACTTCACTCGATTAACTTGATACCTGTTGCTAAAGCTCTTCAAGTCAACTTGACGCTCTTCCCTTAACTTTAGCTTTTATAAGCAAATGTTGTTAAATATTGCGATGAAATAACCTTTTCCCACAAAACCTTACATATTTCTAAGTAACCCATGTACTGATACGTTCGTATCTTATATTTGAAGATTCTTCTTATTATACCTACCAGTGGCGGAGGGTGAAATTTTAGCAGAGGTAAGCCGTTCCAAAAATATACAATTTTTATATACGTATTTAATTTATAAATGTATGTAAAATTATAGCAAAATAATTCTAAGGTAAGACGTCTTGTATGGACGCTTCGCCACTGATACCTACGTAGAATGGAGAAGGCACAAAGGAAAAAAACAATTTCAATCGAACTTGTAATTCAAGGTGTATTTACATGAGAAGTAGATTTCAACTACTGCACCACGTGGTAGTAAATAGAGATGCTGCGTATTATCTGTACTTATATCATAAAGAGGCAGAGTTTGTTTGAACAAGCTAATCTCAAGAACTACTAATCCGATTTGAAAAATTCTTTTTGCATTAGATAGCCCGTTTAGGCTATGGGCTATATACCATATAAAATATAATCTATCTATTCCATGTTAACCATTAAAACATACCTACCTCGCTTGTTTATTAATATCTACGAGTAGTCAATCTGATTGAAGGAGCTTAGCAGATGATGCTATAGATAATAAATATATTTATTTTATTATTTTGGTCGAATAATGTGAGTTGTTTTGGTAGACTAATAAACTGAGATATCATTATTTCAAGAATAAAAAAATCTAAGAATACTAAAAAGCATCCATTATTAACTCGTATAAGAAAAACATTTCTTTTTTATTTTTCTGTTTGTTTCGGCTGTTATATAAAACGGCTGAACTGATTTTGACGGGGGTTTCACTAGCAGATAGCTGATGTTATAAGGAGTAACTTATGTTAAGTAAATTTATTTTAGAAAAAGAATAAGGGCTCCGCTCAAAAACTTTAAAACGTACTTTGGAAAGCACCAAAGCAAAGCGATTGTAATTCGCTATTATATCATAAAATAATAGTCGTCAAATCTCTTACCATTGTTATATACTACATTTTATTATTTTCATCATTTTTCTTGTATAATATTATAATAAAAAATTTAAATATTTATTTAACTTATATTTATTTTATTCTACAGTACATCAAAATTAGATGAAAGAAACAAACAGTGTTACTTAAGTACCGTAGAAAACGGTAAACGTTTGAATAAGAAATATTTAAAAAATCCAAATATAAAATCTAAATGAAATCTTTTCATATAAAGCTTACTGTGACCAATACGGTATATCCTTCCGTATATCCAACCTCTTTCTTATCCGGAAGTATGAGAGCGACATCATCTACAGACTTCCTGAGAAGGATCTCATTTGATTTCCGGGAGCTCACTGTCACTTCGATTTTCCACTTCTCGGATGTTTCAAGTTTACGATTCATTAAATATATTCAAAGATTGTATTTGAAAAGCAATTTTATGTTAAATTAGGTTTACACTAAAATATTTTTAGGTGAAAATGATTTTTTTAGAGTTCCACAGCCTAAAGGTAAAAATTTATTTATAAATTAATTTTTGAGGTATGGAGTGGAAGGTTCTTAAATAACAAATAGATTGTTCAGATAATAGAGCTTCTAAAATACTTCTTCTAATGAAAATTATTTTAAAGAAGAAACTTTGAGTTTTTGAGATTTTGGACCATTTCCACGCGTTCAGCCGCAAAATTAACTTTACTTATCATAGAAATACTATAAAATACTTTACATATGGAGTCAATAAAACGAATATTGTATGATATTTAATATTGGGCAGTACGCGTGTTAAAATATAAAAAATAAACTTAATGTTTCTATGCTCAGAATCTTCTGTGTGCGAATCAAAGTCGAAATTGTCTGATTTTAATGAATAGATTACACTGAGTTGGGTTCTAACTCCAGCATAAAATTCTATTTAAATGTTAAATAATACATCCTTAAAAAGTGAATTTAAAGGAGGTTTAAATTAAAATGGCTTTTTGTTGTAATCTATACTAATATTAATATAATAAAAAGGCAGGGTTTGTTTGTTTGAACGCGCTAATTTAAGGAACTACTAATCCGATTGAAAAAAAAAATCCATTAGATAGCCCGTTTATTGAGGAAAGATATAGGCTATATATCATTATGCTACTACCCAAGGGAGCGGAGCAGTAATTATAAATATCAACAAATCGGGCAGACTTCCATACATAAAGTCTATTAAATTTTAAATCTAGTAAAGGGAAGCGAAAGAACAGTTTTTTTTTTTTCTATACTTTGAACGCAGGCAAAGCCGCGGTTTTTGTTAGTTATAGATAAATAATATAACATTTTCCACTGTAAAAGTAAGCTCATCTGGCTTGAATTTATAAAACATATTTACTAATATAACACGGATACTTTATTTACGATTATTACAGCATAAGCCACGATATATTTCATATACCAAGTCTATGAAGAGGTTTATTTGAATTTGGCAGCAACAAGATGACAACCCAATTTCATTTGAGTCGCATCGAAGTGGAATCACGCGAATCGAATACCAATTTCAAAATTTCTATAAACTTTTTACTTGAACAGGTAGGATGGTGTATTGTACTCTTTGATATATTTCAAGTGTAAATACAGAAACCGTCCAGAAAATTGTGTTAAATTGTTTTTTATAATACATAATGTGTTATTTATTAAGAAACGCTAAGTTTGCATTGCTTTTCCTATAGTTTGGACATAAAAGTTATATATATATATATATATATATATATATATATATATATATATATATATATATATATATATATATATATATATATATATATATATATATATATATATATATATATATATTATATATATATATATATATATATATATATATATATATATATATATATATATATGATGTTCTCCCGACCGATTCCGGCCACGGCGGCCAATCTCATTGGGACTAGCCAACTGCGCAGGAGATATTATAGTGCACAAGTGTACGCGCAGACACAAGTGCACTCTCTATTCCTATCACTCTCATACTCCGGTCGGACGACTGCTCGACACGACCAGTGAGAGTTAAGGCGCCGGACCGACGGCTTTACGTGCTCTCCGAGGCACGGGGGTGAAACACCGCCAACTTCCCAACTCCGGGCTGTTACCGAGGCTTACTATACAGAAAGATTCAATAACTAAACTTAGCCCGACCCGGGACTCGAACCCAGGACCTCCGGGTGTGCAGCCGTACATGCTAGCCACTACACCACCTACATAAATAAATAATATTTATGTATAAATACACACACACATAAATAAATAATATTTATGTATAACAAAAACTTTTATTACATATTATGTACATATCATGTACTAGTGACTCACCCTCGCTTCACTCAGTTTCGTCTCTAGGTATGTACGTTTTAACAGTTAGTATGGAATTGATAGGCTATATATTATATGATATATAGCCTAATAGCTTTCTTCAATAAACGCGTTATCTAATGCAAAAAGTTTTTTTTAAATTGGATTAGGAGCTCATTAGCACATTTGAACAAACAAACTCTGCTTCTTTATAATATTAGTAAAGATATTATGTACGCAAAATTACATGTCCTTACTTGATGACTCATAACATGAATCAACCATCTCAAATAAAATAAAAATAACAACAAACTACAAAAATGCTCAAAAAAAGGCACGGACGTATGTATGTCTGTAGGTCTTAGACTTACTCAAATAAAAAAAAACATGAAAAACCATTAAGAAAGATTTTTTTGAAAAGTAAATAAAATAATAATATAATTTATTCTAACGATTTTATCCTTATGTATTCAGCCATTTTTAACGTCCCACTGCTGGGCAGAGGCCTCCCTTCGATGCGAGGGGGATCAGGCCGTAGTCCACCACACCGGCCAAGTGTGGGTTAGCGGACTTCACATGTCTTTTGAAAACTTGCTAGGTTCTCTCAGACATGCAGGTTTCCTCACGATGTTTTTGTTCACCGTTAAGACAAGTGGTAATCATGTTGGAAATGATTCGCAGATGAAAATATCAGAGGTGCGAGACCCGGGATTTGAACTCGGTTCACTCGGTTTTCGAAGCGAGCGCGTTACCACTGGGCTACCACTGCCTTCTTACCAGATTTTATCCTTACCAGAGACCAATGTTTAAGGTACTTTTTTTCTATGTCCATTTTGTTACTACGAGAGGTTTTCATTACACATTTTTACGTTTTGGCAACGCAAGAGATAAACACTGAAATATTATACTGAAGGGCAATATTATGTATACTAATATTATAAAGAGGTAAAGTTTGGTTGTTTGTTTGTTTTTTTGTTTGTTTGTTTGAACGCGCTAATCTCATGAACTACTCTATTACTAATCCGATTTGAAAAATTCTTTTTGCATTAGATAGCACGTTTATTGAGGAAGGTTATAGGCTACATATCATCATGCTACTACTCAAGGAAGCGGAGTAATTATCATAAATATCAACAAATCGGGCAGATTTCTAGGGAGGAACCCGAGCGAAGTGAGGGTGAGCCGCTAGTAAATATAAAATTCGACTTGCATTGTATTAAAAATATATTTACAATTTATTCTACGGGTGTACCTCACTTCAGCAAACTCCTGGAGGCACTTCATAACAGTTTTTTTAATTCGCTTATAACTAACTGGTTAAAATCTACTAATTTTGCTTTTTATATAAATTTTAATGACTATTCCCTTGTATTTATAAGTTCTATTTAAACTCAACTCACCGTGACTAAGCGCTGGTAGCACTTGCATTCTTTATATTTAAGCAACGAAGCGCAAAAATTTTATCAACATAATAATGCTATGTTTACTTAATCTTATTAGAAATTAGAACACTTTTTAAGTCACAACACAACCTCTTAAAGTTGCGTTTTAAAATCCTTCCTTTTTCATGGTATTTCAATATATATGTACAACGTACATATGTACGTACAAAATTGACAAACCAATAATTAACGTCCGACTGCTGAGCAGGGTCCTACCTTCAATACGAGGGGGATCAGGACTGTAAATAAAAATACCGACTACCCCCAGTTATTATCCCCGTGTTACATAGTATAAGAATAAAGAAACTAAATAAAATAGATAGATAGATAGTCTGGAACGAATGCGGATGAATGATAGAAAGACATAGTATGTGGAATGAAAGTGCGAGAAGCATAAAAGCGAGAATTGGTATAAAAGAAGTAGAAAATACAGACTCCTTCCCCCATGTTGGAGGTTTAGAAATTAAAAAAAAAAAAAAATTGCACCACGCTGGCTAACTTCAAGTTGGCGGACTTCACATGTCTTTCGAAAACTTGCTAGGTTCTCTCAGATATGCAGGTTTCCTCACGATGTTTTTCTTCACCGTAAAGCAAATAATAATCAAGTTATAATTGATTCGCACATTAAAATATCAGACGGAGAACCCGGATTTGAAACCGCTTCACCCGGTTTTCCAAGCAAGCGCGTTACCACTGAGCTACAAATGACACAAATATTTTGTACCTATCATAATTTACTTTATTTATTAGGACCTTAAATCATACATGTATATACATATACTTTAAAATCTAGTAGGTAGATGGAAATTGTTGCATTTCACTGATGGAATTATAATTAAATCAAATTATTTAGTGTTAACTATTACATTACATATGCTTCGCTGTCTCATAATGTCTTAACTAGGAACAACATCTATCAGTAAGCATTATGTTTGTTTGTGCATATTTGTTTAATAATAATATGAATTTTATCGAAATCTGTTCAGCGATTTACACGTGAAAAGATAACAGGTATACTTACTTTAAAATTTATAATAGTAAAGTATGAAAAGTATAGATTTAATATGCCGTCAGTGATTCGCACATGAGAATATCAAAGATTACACGGGATTCGAACCCGCTACACTTGGTTTCCCAAGCAAACGTGTTAGCACTGGGCTACCACTGATATAATACACCCATAATGAAGATGAATTGGTCAAAATTTTAAACAGTTTATGTAATTAATTAATTGAATAATCTCTATGTAAAATACTTGATTATTAATGTTCCTACTTGAATTACGTTTGACTTAACCAGAATACTTAATCTTTGCATTAATAAGTGAAGTGTAGTATAATGTAGTGATAATTTTGCCGGTTTCAATTGATATAAACTTAATTAATACAACTATATCGTATCGAAGTTAACATAACCAAATGCCGAAATTCATTCACTAACATCGATGTTGTTCAGTAACGTTTACACGAATTTCTAAACATTTAATGTCATATCTATACTAATATTATAAATGTGAAAGTGTGTTTGTTTATTTCTTTGTTTGTACTTCTTTCACGTCGAAACGGAGTGACGAATTAGTGTGAGTTTTTGTGTGGAGATAGTTGGAGGGCTGGAGAGCGACATAGGCTACTTTTTACCGCAGGGGATTATCTAATTCCCACGGGAAAACTCGTTATAATACAATCCAAAAATATATAATAATTTTTATTCTATTGCTTTAAATTCAATTCCGTATAATTTTTTCGAAGGTGGACGGTTTATATGGAATAATAAAGCATCTCCAGGTCACTGGTAATAAAATTATATAAATATTGCGACAAGTTGGTCTTTCATATTTTCTTATCTACCCCGATCCAATTCTAACGTCACAAAAATAACTTTCAAAATATATAATATTATGTAGCTTCTAAGTTACTTTCACTCAGACAACAGCTGAGTGGTCGTGACATATGACATCGTTATCAAATGAAATGGGTTATAAAAGGACTTTGTATGACAATTTGTTATAACGTAACTGATTTTTGTTTATTTTATATGTAAATTCATATTTGATTTCTATTCCATGAAATATTGTTTTTTGTTTTGATTCAGGCTAATTACTACGTATATATTTAAAACTAGCGACTCACCCTCGCTCCGCTTGGGTTTGTCCCTACTTACTTTTTGTAGCTTAGTATAGATTTCTCAGAGATGAGATATTTTCCCGCAGTAAAAATTATCCTATATGTTGACCCGGATAACCAGCTATCACCATACCAAATTTCATCAAAATCCCTCTTGTGGTTTTTCCGTGATGCGGTAACAGACAGATAGACAGATTTTTCAAATAAACTTTTAATGTACAGATTCGACTTAGTTACAGTTTTATTATATGTATAGTTATGATATGAATTCATTTCTAAAGTGAATTTTGGTGTTAAATAGTTCCATATTGTTTCATTCGTTCCATAAGTTTTTGTATTTAACAAATTGTAAATGTGATTATTTGTAAGTTTGTGAGTATGTTTGTCCCTTCTTCTTCTAGGTTTTTTTCGATGTATCCAATACACAAGCATCGTTTTTAAAGTTCTTTTATTTTCTTATTAAATTCTAACTTATTACTTAAATATATAATATCTGTGGATGGCCAAATTGGTGATAGTGGATTTCATTGCACATTTCTAAATCGTATTGCATTAAGGCGCAAATTAACACACTATGTTCATTTAATATTGACCATTGAGAAATCGGGTAAATGCTTTTTTTAATACATTGTAATGAAAATGTTAAATTAAACAAATCTATACTAATATTATAGAGAGGCAGAGTTTATTTGTCTTTTTTTGTTTGAACGCGCTAATCTCAGAAACTACTTATCCGATCTGAAAAATTCTTTTACATTAGATAGTCCGTTTATTCAGGAAGGCTTTAAGCTATATATCATGCCGGAAAAATATACGGTTCCCGTGGGATAGATTTGTTTTTGTCTAGGGACGAACCTGAAGCGAAGCGATAAGTCGCTAGTGTATAAGTCGAGTAAAATTCTAGTAAATTTTTAATCTTCTTTAGAGCAACATCACAGAGGTACTAACATGTTCTCACGAATTAGAAGCGAAACGTATTTTAAAAGTAAATGAAAAATTTAACAGTGAGAAGTATGTGGAAAACGCAAACCACGACCTAAATAGAATTTGGTTTTAATTTCTCTCGTAAAAATAAATCTAAAGACTTTAAAATCAGGATCACAAGTAATCCTCCTTTCCATTACCCCCCAAAGCGTTTTGGATGAGCAAAAATGAACTTTAACAGATAAAATTAAAGTTTAAAATTGTTTGGAATGTTAAGAGTTAATTCCACTGAAAGCTTATTAATAGGAAACAAAGCCGTATTTTTTAGGTTATAAGGTCCAACTTAGCATATTTTATTCATACTCGTGTCATTTCAAAATGATGGATGCGGATTTATACTACGAAATTATTAAACATATTTATTTACTGTTAAAGATTCTTTTTGCCTGTATTTTATATCTCTTCCTCATCTCTCCTTTTTAATATTATATATTACTATTAAATTAATTATATATTACTAATAAAAACTAGCGAATCACCCTCGATTCGCTCGGATTCGTCTCTAGGTTGAAGATTCATCCCCATTTTCACCTCCTTAAGGGAAGATGTCCAGGATAAAAAGTATCCTATGTCCTTCCCTCGGCCTCAGACTATCTTCTTACCAAATTTAATTTAAATCGGTTTAGTAAATCCAAAGGTTACCCCCTGCAATGTCACAAACTCACAAACTTTACCTCTTTATAATATTATTTATAGATGACAGAATTTTGTACATTTTATTATAGACGTTGACATTAGTAACCCGCCGTAATTTTCTTTTTTTTTTTTTTGAAAAAGCGGCTCACGATGAACTAGTATAAATTAATAGAGGGACTTCAAATAGCAAATAATATATTATAGCGGTATAGTGCCCTAAGATGTTACATTTTTGAGATATTTTGACGTAAAGAACGCTTAAATAATGAGAACTTTGGAAACCATTTTTTGAATACAACTCTCATTGTTTTCATATGCCAACCTTTATCTTCAAATATCTTAGTAACTTCTTGTATACGTAGGTATATTGCTTGTTGAAGTGAAACTTCTTTAGAATTGTTGTGATTTGAAACTTGATGAAACGGAAATCCAACACTAAAAAGAGACAAACACAAATATAGACAATTAAGCCTAAGAGAATGAGATAGAATACATTGCCATGTTGCCATGGTAACCATTGTTATTTGATATAGAATACATTACACAGGAAGTGAGAAATAATACAATTAATTACTGAATAATATGTAATGCATATTTATATCAAATAAAATGTAAAATAATTTTTCAACTTAGTAAAAATAAATATTAAAAAAAAATAAACCTTATAATAATTATCCTACTCCTATTCTATATATACATTTCTTTCTCTCGTAGGTTACTTTTCTGAAGTAACACTTCTACCGCGTGTGAATTGCATACACGCGCACTTTTTTTTAGAAGTTATACTTATTTTGGCAACCTTAGAAAATATTATATGAGAGTAAAATAAATAAGTACACCCAAAAAGCGACACGATGAAGTTAGCTGCATTCCATTTACAAAAAGAAAGTTGTGACATACGGGATGAAATCTAGCTATTTTTGTTCTGTTACGCCAAAGAAGTATAACTTCTTACGTGCGTACATAAATACACAGTACACACACATTTTTTTTCTTTTTTTTTTGCTGTTACTTTCATATTTAGTGTTTTTTATCCATACATACTTAAAAATATATTTACATATAGATAGACATAAAATAAATGATTTATATATTCTATTAATTATAACATGGACAAGCTACTTTTCTTCTCCCTGTCCATTTCCCAATCACTTGGGGTCGGCGTAGTACATCTTCTGTACTGCTGATAGGATTTGGCAAAAGTTTTACGACCGGCCGCCTGCCTGACGTCAACCCTCCTTGGGAATGCTATTGTTTATCGCGGAAGTCTTGTAATTGAAGCACTTTCGATTTTGTTGTCTTTTAAAACATTTTTTTTTATATTATTACTTAAAGTTTAATGTTATTTTCGGATATATTTTAAAATAAATTTTGATTACACCATAAATTTTGTTTTGATGTTGTCAATTTTTTTCTAAAAATCTGACAAACTACTAACGTCATATAAAAAAAGGGGAACTGACCAGTAAAACTTATTCGAAATTCATTTAGATAGAAGTAATTTACAAATCATTATTGAAATTACATAGAGAAAAGTTAAATCACTGCGTACCATAGTAGGGGCTATGATTCATTATAATCCATATTCATAGCTTTGTGAAGGATTTATTTTTTCTTAAAAATATATTTGCAACTAGCGAAAAGCACAAACAGATCTATCCCACGGGAACCGTTCATTTATCAGTTTAACAAATGATCGACGTGATTATTTAAATTGGCATAACTTTTTTATTAATGAACCGATTGACATAAAACAAATAGTAAATGTTAAGTGAAGCTTACTACAATATATTAATGAAAATCACATCTAAATCGGTTTAGCCGCTTCTGAGATTAGCGTGCACAAACGCACAGACAAACATACAGAAAATTCTAACAATCATTGTTTTGGGTGTTATTTGCGTTGATAAAGGTCGCAATAATATTTTTTCTCATACATCTTCCATGTACAGACAGCGATCCTTTACATTTTTATTGTATGTATAGAATGTTACAAAGCAGTATTCCTCTAATAAATAATTGATGAATAAAATTAATTATTGCGTTTAATTGGAAAATTCTATACACGTGTTGAAAAAATATATTATATAATATATATATATATATATATATATATATATATATATATATATATATATATATATATATATATATATATATATATATATAATTATAGGAGCGTAGCCTCCATTTTTGCTTTCAATTATTTGATTATTTATTTATATTTAAGATCAAACGGTCAGAATCAATTACATGTTTGGAACATGTTTCAAGCGATAAGTAAAACAAATATGATACCTCTGTAATATGTATCTATAAACGTATTATTAAAGACTTTGAATTAGAAAAACTACATTTTAATTTTTTTTTATATGTTGGGACATTAACACACAGCACCATCTAGTTCCATGGTAAGCTACGAGGCTTGTATTATGGATACCAGATAGTTGATACACTACACATATATAACTTTATATACATACATATTATAAATATAAACATCCATGACTGGAGTACAAACATTCGTGTTTATCACATAAATGAATGCCTTCAGCGGGACTCGAACCCGCGACCGCTGGCACAGCAAGTAGGGTTACTGCAAACTGAGCCAAACGTGTCGTCAATATTGAAAAACCTACATAAATCTTTTCAGTACAAGTCAGATAACCCATTTCTCTTAGCCGTTTTCAAATTCTAATTGTGCATTTAGAAATATAGCACTTAAAACGATTTACTTATAAACTGTAAACAACATCCTTATCTCACTTCAATAGATTTATTACACTTATTTATAGGTTTCTTGCCACTGTTTGTTACTGTACTTTAGATAAGGCAATAGAAGCCCCTATCGCTAGCGTCCAGTGGAGAAACTCTTATATAAAGATTAAGTTTTAAGAATGCACTTTCAGTTGGTAAGAATATAACCATATATTACAAACTAGCGACTCATTCTCGCTCCGCTTGGTACGTTTTAACGGTTAGTATAGATTTCTTAGAGATGAGATATTTTCCCGCAGTAAAAAATATCCTATATGTTGACCCGGATAACCAGCTATCATCATTCATCAAAATCTTTCTAGTGGTTTTCTCGTGAGGAGGTCACAGACAGACAGACAAAAATTCTAAAACTTATAGATTCGACCTCTGTATCGATAATAATGTCAATTTCAATAAGATTTTTCAAAAAATATTTAATGTACAGATTCAAGTCAGAATTTTATTATATGATTAGATTAAGCGACGTTAAAAAGAATTTTATTTGTGTTTTTCATTAACTAATAAGTATAAAAGCATCACGAATCTTCTACTAAGTATTTACTAACGATAAATTATTCTGAAATTAATTTGAACTGTGTTTCAGCAACACTTGTTGTTTGTTAAATGGTGATTTTGATACAGCTATAAATCATGATATTAAATTTTCGTTTTCACCTTCGTTCGTACGTATCCATTTTCTGAGCGAATTGAGTTTATGGCACCTGGCTTCGATGTACTAGATGAAAAACATACTTATACAATTTTAAGTATTGTGCATGATATTAATTTAAGAATTGGTAAATTCAGGCAATCTTAGCATTTATTCTCATTGCACTGAAAAAAAATATGATAAGGCGAAATATATAACAAATTTTATATTACAATGAAAACACATTATGTAATAAAAATAATACTATATTTCTTTGTATTATAAAGCTTTAGTTCATTTCCACTTATAAGGTAGCATAATCGTAGCTAATTTATTTTTTTATTGATTTCAACAAAACCCTTAGCAATTTTTATTTATTAAGGCAATTCATCAATATAATATAAATTTTGACGACACGTGTGGCTCAGTTTGTAGTGACCCTACTTGCTGTGCCAGCGGTCGCGGGTTCGAGTCCCGCTGGGGGCATTCATTTGTGTGATGAGCACGAATGTTTGTACTCCAGTCATGAATGTTTATATTTATAATATTTATGTATCTAAAGTTATATATGTGTAGTGTATTAACTATCTGGTATCCATAACACAAGCCTCGTAGCTTACCATGGAACTAGATGGTACTGTGTGTTAATGTCAAAAAAAAAATGTCAATAAATATTTTGTACTATTTCAAAACATTAATATTTGGCTTCATATTTAGTTCTATGACACTCTGTCTATTATTCTGTAAATGATTTCTTAATCGGTTTCGGTTCGGTTTAAAGATATTTATTTTCATAAAAAACACATGTCATTTACAAATAAACATAAATTATAATATTGAGATAGCTGTCAATCGGAAAGCTATTACAGATATTAGATTATTTCTTAGTCTGAGCTTTAATTATTGTTCACAGGGGTGGTGTTAGCCTAAGATGGTGCTGGCGTTTGTTGTCGGAGTCCTGTGCGTGTGGGGCCGCCTAAGCGTCGCAAACCCTGAAGCGAAGCGGCTATACGACGACCTCCTGTCAAACTACAACAGATTGATTCGGCCCGTCGGAAACAACTCAGACCGACTCACCGTCAAGATGGGGTTACGGCTTAGTCAACTTATCGACGTTGTAAGTATTATAGATAGTTTTTTGTATACTGCAAAGAGAAATATAGAATAAAGAAATAAATATAACATATAAGATGCACAGCCTGTGACCTTGTCACTATAAGTGATCTCTTACATGGAGCTTTAGGATATAATAGTAATTATGTACTGATATAGTAGGTATGAAAGTTTAACACTCCCCTTGCTTTTAATCTTGACGAAAGTTTCGCAAAAGGCAACATAATATCAATTTCCACGGCGAACGGCTTCCAACTAGTGCTATAACGCCAAGTCGTGGTAAAAAAAGAATATATTATGTAGGTAATGAAAAGGTAAAAGAATGGTCAATCTTTTTAGACCATCATGGCCAAAATACGATCAGGTACAATTAGTACAAAAACTAAACTCTGCGTATAGAATTAAATTCGACGACTTATAAATTAATATCAGGTTTATAGATACATAGTTTTGTGTCAACTATTAGCATATTTATTAGGCACGTGGGGTTCTTTACTGAGCACAATGTAAAGAAGAAAAAAGGACATTCAATTAGAAATCAAAAATTAATACAGCTATCAAAAATAATATGAATCATAATGATATGCATGTTTGTTTTTTCGAATTATTTCTATTTATTGGATGGTAGCTATTAAGCTACCATCGTTTTATAATTGTAAAAAAAAATTAGTATAAAAAATAAATTAAAAATGTTATACCGATACGGATACTTTAGACGTCACAGTATCATACATATAAAAATGACGGCTTTAGTTTGTAGCAATAAAATCGCTGTGTTATGATAATACTTTGACGTCATATTCGGTCTGACCAATGGCGTGCGTTTCAACTACTTTGCATTTCCCACCCATATTTGCAATTTTTAATAATTATTTCCTTACTAAAAAAGAAATTACATAAAAAAATAATATAGGTTTGATTTAAAAGAAATAAAAATTATAAAAAAAAAAAATCACCTATATTTAAATCACACGCATACTCCCTATTCCTTCTATGGTTAATTACAATCTTATCTCAAATATAACTCGTTACTCTAATCACATCATACCGTAAAACCGTTTCATATTCGCTTTTAACGTAAATAATATCGAATCGAAATCCAGCGTTATCCCAACCTACAACTAAAATCCCTTCAACAACCCTTCCTGTTCGTTGCCATTACATTAAAACTTTCCACTTGCGAATAAATTTATCTAACATTATCAATACATAATAAGGTTTATTTACGTTGGATTGTTTTCCGAGGCTTAAAATTTCTAAACCAAATTCATATTTTGCTAATTCAAATTCGTTATAATTAGTCAGCTATCACTTTAATATTAAATGGTTTTTGTTTATAATTAAAGAGTTATCCACCCTCGTTTAACTCTAATAACATGTCTTGTCACCCTACTATTATTATGTGCAGGTATATGTGTGTGTACAGCAGTTACGGTAGCCCAGTGGTAACGCGTTCGCTTGGGAAACTGAGTGAAGCGGGTTCAAATACCGGGTCTCGCACCTCTGATATTTTCATGTGTAAATCATTTCTAACATGATTACACTTGTTTTTCGATGAAAGGAAAACATCGTGAGGAGATCTGCATGTCTAAGAGAACCTAGCAAGTTTTCAAAAGACATGTGAAGTCCGCCAACCCACACTTGGCCTATGGCCTGGTCCCCTCGTATTGAAGGGAGGCCCGTGCCCAGCAGTGGGACGTTAAAAAGGGCTGAATACAATATGTGCGTGTAAGTTTGTTACTCATTCACACTGAAACGTCTGAACAGATTTGGATGAAATTTTGTTAACTAACCTGAAGTAGAGCATAAGTTACTGTTAGTAATATTTGTCAAAATTTCGCGCTACCTGTATATAATACTAGAGACTCACCCGCGCTCCACTCGGGTTCGTCCCTACTTACGTCTTAAGTAGATTTCTCAGAAATAAGATATTTTCCGCAGTAAAAAGTATTCAAAATGTTGACCCGGATAACCCACTATCACCATACCGAATTTCATCAAAATCTATCCAGTAGTTTTTCCGTGATGCAGTCAAAAACAGACAGGCAAAATTTTTAAAAAGTATAGATTCGGCCTCGGTATCGATAATAAATAGTAATGTTTATTTCAATAAGATTATCAAAAAAATATATTTAATGGACAGATTCAACTCAGTTAGGCTTTTATTATATGTATAGATTGTAAAAACAAAACAAACCTAGGGACACACCCAAGCGAGGAGGAGATATATTGGTAGTTTAATATAAATTTTTGTGCAATTGAAATTATTCTACTACATGTTAACGATGTAAAAATAAACTTCAACTAATTCAAATAACATTAAATATTACCAAAATATATGAAATTTACAAGTTATTTAGAAACACATACACTAAGTATGTTTTTGGATGTGCAACCGTACTTGCTAGCCATTACACCACCGAGGCAGCTAAGGTAAAAACCAGTACAAGATACCCATTAAAATTCTGTGTATTACACGACAAAATCCGTTTAAACTTATGAAATTCTTCCCCGCATATAACGTCCAAGTTCCAACAGGTGACGTTTCTTAGGAATTTCTCTGCTTCAATCGCTAACGTGTAATAGGAAGTTCGGATTTGTTCACACTTTGAAAACTCTAGCTCACTTCATTTATAGTTTTACAGACCACAAGTAAGACGTGTTTGGTTGAAATGACTGGCTTTATATATATATATATATATATATATATATATATATATATATATATATATATATATATATATATATATATATATATATATATATATATATATATATATGTGTGTGTGTGTATATAAGACTACTTTACATTCTCACTAGCGTTTGAACGCGGTTTCACTCACTAAGTTTATTTTTGTATAATTGCTTCACTTATAAAGACTACAGCGTTATGTAAGATATATCATATGTTTCATTAAATAGATAATAAAATTAGGACTTGTAGCGATGAAGATTTGTGCTTTCGACAAAAAGATCAAACTCTTACGAGTATACTTATACTATTGCCATATCTATCAATGTATAGATTTTATGCGTACGGAAATACTCGTACTAACAAGTTGCTTATTGAATTATCTTGGGTGTGAAACAAGTCTCTTGGGTGAGAATGTTAATGAAATGAGATGGACTTTGAGAAGTTTGTGCATTTCCTCTATAAACTCTACTACTAAATTATTCTTATAGCATATACTTTCGTCAAATAATTTTCTTCGGCACAACGCCTTATAAAAATATCTGCATTATCATATGAAGGGTACAAGCAAAGAATAGAAAAAGTCACTTTTTTTTGAAATTCTACTTTTTTCACGTTTGAAAAAAATAAGAGAGTAAAACTTTTACGATGCGCGCGCATATCGACAGCCAAAAAGCGACATGATGAAGTTAGCTGATAGCGACATGATAAAGTTACCTGCATTCCTTTCACAAACAGAGAGTTGTGACAAACGGGATGAAATCTTTAGGTATTTTTGTTCTGTTACGCCAATGAAGTATAACTTCTTCCTTGCATACATAAGTACACACAAACGTTTTTTTTTGTTTTGTGTAGGTAACAATTCATATATATCTATGGTACTTGCATTTCAATCACTAGTTTTTACAAATACTCGACGAATGTCGCTAAAAATACGTTTTTATCTATGCCCAAAGCGAAAAGAACGGGGAATGTCCATGACATACCAGTACAGAAGGAGCATTGTTCAAAAATCTACATAGTAAAAAGCTACTGCATACTTTGATCTTCATATACTCAATAATATTATAAATGTGAAAGTGTGTTTGTTTGTCCTTCTTTCACGTCGAAACAGAGTGACGGATTGGCGTGAATTTTTGTGTGGAGACTGTTGGAGGGCTGGACAGTGACATAGGCTTTTACCGTGGGAGATTATCTAATTCCCACGGGAAAACACGTTAAAATAAAATTCGAAAAAATATTTCATTTGAATTACTTGAAACTTGGTATTAATGCTCTTCAGTAAAATTAATTAAATACGTGTTGTAGCATTTTTCGAAATTCATCCTATAAGGGCGTAAAATACGGGATGAAAGTTTGCGAAAGAATGTACCTTTTTAGAGATTTTTTTTGTAGTTTTAGCGCGAACGCGATTATAAAAATAAAAAAACCGGTCTGCATGAAAGCTAACTAAAAAGGTGAAAACAAGTTCACGAAGGAAAAGTTTGTTTTTTTATTATATTTATAATATATTTATTTATTTACAGCTCTTTAAGTACTATTAAGTAGAAAAAATAGCGAGAATGGTTGTTAACCAACTTTAAATCATTATATAACCTAAACTGTTATTTAAATTGATAAATAATGAAAAAACTGAAAATGACTTTTGAATACCTATTCAACGACACTCCACTTGACATAGTTCGTCGATTTTCATTTTTTTTCTTTTTCACATTATGGCGTCCAACATCGGCCATTTCGATTTTTCCAAATTTTTATGCCTTCTGTGACTTCTTTCACGCCGACATGACGAATCAAATGACGTGTCATTTATAACAATCAGCCTACGCGTTTGGTGTAAATAGTGCTACAAAGATACATACATGCATATGTACAAGTACATACATACATATGCTGATAAACACATTACTATCCTTTGCGTCGCGCAGTCAGGTAAAAACGTAATATTTTGAACATTAATTTTATGTTGAAATAATATATCTATAAACTGTCCTGAAAAATTGCTGATTCACCAGTCTGAATATAGAACGGCTAAAGTGCACCGACCTTAAAAATTTCAAATTTATCGCCCCTTTATAAATCGAGCGTGTTTGCGGTAAAAATCTAAGATATTAAACGTTTTCGTTGTAAAAGTATTTTCTCAATTTCCTTAATATATGATCCCATCCTATACACTTTACATAATGAAAATTTTACTTCTTAAAATTAATTTAAAACTACTTTTATTTATTAGTTATTTAAAGAAACGCCTCTAAGTATTAACTCTAACAATCACCGCACATACTAAATCATTTTTTTGTCTATAAATAATGATTTTTGCAAAGAAATTCAAGTTGAACAACAAAAACAAACGTATCTCACGGAAACCGTACATTTTCCGGGATAAAAAGTAGCTTATGTATTGTTCCAGACTATAATCTATCTCTTTACCAAATTTCATTCAGATCCATTCAGCCGTTCTGGCGTGAAAGAGTAACAAACATCCATACTCACAAACTTTCACATTTATAGTATTAGTATAGATTAGTTAAATTAATATACAATTTTTGAGAATAAAATATTTATAGTAAAAATAATTTTATATTCTCTTGTATTGTTTAAGCATTTGCTCTCTTCCCCTTGAAAAAGAGATAACATAACATTAGCATATATATATATATATATATATATATATATATATATATATATATATATATATATATATATATATATATATATATTCCTTATCATCACAAAAAGCATTAGTTATTTGCATTTTGACGACACGTTTGGCTCAGTTTGTAGTGACCCTACTTGGTGTGCCAGCGGTCGCGGGTTCAATTCCCGCTGGGGGCATTCATTTGTGTGATGAACACGATTGTTTGTACTCCAGTCATGGGTATTTATATTTATAATATGTATGTATTTAAAGTTATATATGTGTAGTGTATCAACTGATGATGATGAAACAGATGGTGTTGTGTGTTAATGTCCCAACATATTTATTTTATTTATTTATTTTTGCACTATATATATAGTGCCGTTTTTATGCTATTTTAAAAAATTATAATTTGGTTTCTTTTGCAAGTTTTTTGGTACTATCTATAAAATGATTTAGTTTTAGATTAAAATATAACCATTCATATGTTTAAGTAATACATTCTCAAATTCAGTATTTCACATAACATCGCGTCGGGGAGAGGTTAGTCATATTGTATTGAAAACTATGAGGCAACATAAAATAAAACTATTTTCAGGATAATAATATGAATAGTTAAGAGCGTCTTCGCTTCTATTGTTGGGAAGTTTCGTTACTGAAACTTGTAACACGTTTGTTTGTAAGTTACAGAATGTAAACTGAACTTATCTTTTACTAACTGTTAACGTAGGTTTAATAAATTTTACTATGAAATTCATATAGCTATTTGAAGTTAGAGGGTGAAGATTTTGAAATATTTATTTAATACTACTAAACTTGCCTGGTTCTGTCTGAGAAATAACAAATATATGTACATAGAATACACACACACCACACTATCGACTGACCCCGCCTTGCTCGGATTCGTCCCTAGGTTGCTTCCCCATACAAACTTTCATCCCCATTTTCACCTTAAGGGATGATTTCCGTGATAAAAACTATCCTATGTCCTTTTCAGGGTCTCAAACTATCTTATTACCAAATTTCATCTAAATCGGTTTAGTAGTTTCAGACCTTATTTGGTACAAACAAACTTAAATCTTTCCTCTTTCAAATATTAGTATAGATAAGTATACGATATAAATTAACATTATATATCTATACATTTTTATGTTATTTTCCTTGCGGAATAGATAAAAAGTCATTATCCCACTTAGTTAATTTGTTCACATAGACAAAACGGAGCATCCATTTTGTCTATATGTTCCGGCTTACACAACCCTTATATTCTTCGCTTAATCCTGACATATGTCTTCGTCAATATTTGTAAAAATTAATATTTTCTTTCATGTACTCGAATGTATTCAGCCCTTTTTAACGTCGCACTGTTGGGCACGAGCCTCCCTTCAGTACGAGGGGAATCAGGCCGTAGTCCACCACGCTGGCCAAGTGCGGGTTGGCGGACTTCACATGTCTTTTGAAAACTTGCTAAGTGCTCTCAGACATGCAGGTTTCCTCACGATGTTTTCCTTCACCGTTAAGACAAGTGGTAATCATGGTGGAAATGATTAGCACATGAAAATATCAGAGGTTCGAGACCCGGGATTTGAACCCGCTTCACTCGGTTTCCCAAGCGAGCGCGTTACCACTACGCTACCACTGCCTTGTACTCGAATATTACATTAATATTATATTTTAAATAAAACCATCTTTTTGGACTGATCATGATTGCTGTATAACATTCGAAACGTTGAGAACCAAAAATCAAAATAAATCCGCTAAAAAATCGTAAAATATTTTATAATTTTATAAAAAAAAAATAAACAAATATTGATGAAACTAAATCAAATGAAATTTATGCTAAATTTCAATATTTTTGTATCCTTTTATTGTTTTATGAGCCAAATACATATAATAATAGGCATAAATTATTTTTAAGCAAAAATATTTCCCATAGAAAATATAACCTAAAAAATTAAAATGGCCTAAAAGATATTATTAAATATATTTACGACTAGCGACTCACCTTTGTTTCACTCGGGTTCGCCCCTAGCTTGATTCTCCATACAAACATTCATCCCCATTTTCACCTCTTTAAAGGTTGATTTCCGGAATAAAAAAAACCTATGTCTTTCCCAGGATCTCAAACTATCTTCTAACAAAATTTCATCTAAATCGGTCCAGTAGTTTTTGAGTTTATTCGTTACAAACATACAAAAATAAAAAATCTTCCTTCTTTATAATATTCGTGTAGATAAACCCATTAGCTAACTATTAAAGTCCAACGAATACCTTTACTAATGCAGAACTTCTAAAATATTCGTAGCGTTGCAATTTTCGATCGCGAAGTAAACCAATAAATAAACTCCGATAGTGACTGATACTGAATAAGATATTTCAAAAAGAAAGTGCAAGCTATTCACTAGAGGGTCTTACAAGTATTTTAAAGCATACCGCCGGGATTAAAATGTAATATTTTAAAAGAGAAATGTATTTCAGATGTGTTTTATAACTTACTTACATATAATATAAGTGGTTTTTAAAGATTGGATTTTAGGAAGTTTTATGTACTGTAAGTGAATTTTGAAAGGTAAAATACGAAACTTTTGGTTGCATTTTAGCTTACTAACTTATTGGTTAGATGTCTGATTGACAGCCGTCCAGGTTTCATGTACATTTACTATGTACATATCACGTACATACATATTTATCGAGTAGGTACTTTCACAGACTTATATATAACACGGTGGTAGCGAGCTTGCTTGGAACCAGGTCTCACATCTCTAATATTTTCATGAACCATTTATTTTCACAACCTACCTTAGAATGAAGAAAAATATCGTTTAAAATCTGTTTTAATTAATTTTATTAGTTTTTAAAATACATGAGAAGTCCTACGGAGTTGGCTAGCGTAGAGGACTAAAGCTTCCATTCGCATTGAAGGTAGGCCCGTGCCTAGGAATAAAATATTAACAGGGGTTGAATGAAAGAAAAATATAATAATAATACATACTAATCCATATTAATATTATAAATATGAAAGTTTGTGAGTATGTATGCATGTTTGTTACTCTTTCACCCAGAACGGCTGAACGGATCTGGATGAGATTTGGCAGAGAGATAGATTATCGTTCTGAAAAATGTTCTGGAACATTACATAAAAAGATCAAGTTTAATATTATATTGTATCATAATCTGGAATAATTATTGATTTTCAAAACATTTAAAAATGCTAGTATAATTAGAGTAAATTTTTCATTAATTCACTGAAAACAAACGATATCCGAGTAATAAAAGCTAGATATATTATACGAGTATTATACACACAACACATAAAAAGAACCAAATTTAAGAGATAATAATATATTTTTAATTAGTGTTGTAATGAAAATCCATTTAAATGTATATAAATAATGTTATTCCGTATCCAGTGATGTGAAACAAAACTGTTAATAGTTTAAAAACGAATTGGCCGTTCGGTCCAATGGACTACAATTTGCAACGCTCGCCTGGTTTAAATGTTTTGGGCAACAACAGTCTGCATTTCCTATTCGCGATTTTAGTTGCCAAATAAGAATTTAAGTACTTAAAACTCTCAGTTAAAATCGATTGCAAGAAGTTAGAGAAGTTAATATTAAAAAAAAATAGTTTAGACCCTATATTTTATAAAACTTGTAAAAATTAATATTTACATATTTATTTAATTAGAAAAATATACTAACAACACACATAATAAAACATTTATATACATTTAGAAGGCAATAATAATATTAATCAGATATGTATGTTATTACAAGTGTATAATATTTATTATAATTACATAATCAAAAATATACATTAAATTATAAAATAAATATTTAATCTTATCAAAATCGTTTCATCCACTTACAATCATGAGGTTGTTAACAACTGATAAATCTTAAGTTTTTTTTTGTCAGGACACACAAACACACAACACACAACACCATCTAGTTCCATGGTAAACTACGAGGATTTTGTTATGGATACCTAGATAGTTGATACATTATACATATTATATAACTTTTAAATACATACATATTATAAATATAAACACATTATAAATATAAACACCCATGACTGGAATACAAACATTCGTGCTCATCACACAAATGAATGCCCCCAGCGGGACTCGAAGCCACGACCGCTGGCGCAGCAAGTAGGGTCACTACAAACTAAGCCAAACGTGTCGTCGAGTTGGCTTAATAACTCCTTCAAAAGAATCGTTTACATCATTAAACAACAATAATACGGGAAATCATGGCATTATAGCCACCACGCGAGCTTGTGAACATATAATCAAGTTTAAAGACTAATTAAAAATTAACTGTGAAACACTTGCTTACCTTAACAGTCCGTTAAATGTTAATGACGACACTTATGCCCGATTTCACCAACAACCCATACCCACCTACGTATGGCATCCCTAGCTTAAAGGTCCCCTAAACTAGCCCCTAAATTAAATTTCGTTTTACGATCGTCTTTAAGCCCATATTTCGAGTACCTAAATTTAGGGGGCCTTTTAATATTTAGGTGACCCCTAACTGTCGGTGAGACAGAAACTGTCCCCTAACAGCCCCCTAACCATACTTAGGGGATCCCTTAAACTTAGGTGACGTTGGTGAAATCGGGCATTAATTGTCTAAATTCTAAGCTAATAGGCATGATGGAATAGATTTTTTTCCTTTCTCAGTTATCGCTATAGTTAAGTTACAAGAAAAATGTTCTGGAACTCGCACTAAGTGCAGAAATGGAATTTAACGAGCTGTTCATATATCATGGACGTTAAGTTAAATGAAATAGTTTTACCAAACCACAAACAATTATAAAATAATAACCTTTACCACATAATGTATGAAGTTTACAATCTCCATTAAAAACCTTATAACAAAAGTCGTAGCACACAGAAAAGCAATTTAGTTTTCCTTTGGGACGCTTAGTAAGTTTGTTTTAGCCCGCGCTACATTTTTAGTAAAATTCATTTTTGGCTCGTAAACGAGATTGTTTGAACAATAGGTAGTACTTTGAAGCTTTAATAGTCCAATATTCGATAGGTAAATTCGATTTTACATTTAAAAAAGAAAATATAACTACTGTATGTATGTTTGGCGTTTCTTCTGTCATTTAACAATAGATTAATATATTTTTTATAAGATCTTGCAACCAAATTAATTATTATGTAAGTGATTTTTATGTACTTCTGGATGAAAATACAATATTTTACTATCATCGAGTTGATCTGATGATCAAACAGTGAAGCATTTTAATGGCTACTAGAAAATTGAAAATGTTTTTTTTAATTTTTATATCTGTAAATATTACTATATGAAATCTTCATTTATAGTAATGCAGCAGTTTGGTTTCTAAGCAAAATTAATTTGAGGGCGTGTCTCACGCTTTCCGTTTGTACAAATCGTATTTTTTTAATATATTTGAACTTTAAATATTACTGAAAGGAATCTATACTAATATTATAAACAGGTAAAGTTTGTGCGGTTGTAGGAGGTAATCTCTGAATCTACTAAACCGATTTAGATGAAATTTGGTAAGAAGATAATTTGAGATTCTGTGAAGGATATAGGACACTTTTATCCTGGAAATAATCCCTTAAGAGGGTGAAAATGGGGATGAAATTTTGTATTGGGAAGCAAGGTAGGGACGACCCGAGCGAAGCGAGGGTGAGTCGCTAGTAGATATAAAATAGTAGATAAAAAATCATTTAAAAACTACATATAATTATTACATAAAGTAGATAGTTTATGGCCCGGAGAGAGATAGGCTATTTTATATAAGGCTTTATCAAGATCCCTTGGGGTAATAATATATGACCAAAAGTTACTGGAAGACGCGCGCAGTTTAGTTAGGGCGTGAATAAAGCAACGGTGGCTCACTGGTAAATATAGATTTGTAAGAATTTTTAGAGGTTATTTTTATAAGCCATAGAGACTTGTACTGCCAATTTGATTAAAATAAGTAAATAATTGGGTACCTACATATAACATGTCAGTGACGAAAAAAATATGAAAAGGACAGAAGTCACTTCTTCTACTATTAAAAATCAATCGAAAGCAATCTTGTCTGTCTGAAGTAATTTTCGTGTCTAGATTGTTTAGACGATGTTTCAAGAAAGATATTTTCTATTTTTTCCTATTAAAAAGGCTTAAAGGGTATAATATTATGGAGACTTTAACATACCGACCTTTGAATTCTAAAACAGCATTAAAATTTCCATATTAAAACCACACCACAACGGTCGTAACAACCATACATAAAAATAAATAAAATTGAAGTATCTGTTTGTAATGTCAAAATAACAGCTTTTTACTAATTAAATGCAAATGAAAGTATACACGTTATTAAAAAGATTTTTTTTTTAAATTTCCATCTGTCTATCTGTTTATTCCGGCTAATCTCCGAAACGGCAGCGCCAATTTTGACGGGACTTTCACTGGCAGATAGCTGATATTATTAGGAGTAACTAAGACTACTTTTTTTAAAAGAATTAGGGTACCGCGAAAAAAAAATTAAAACCCAGGAAATTTTTAACTCTATTAAGTAACAAAGGAACAAATATACCTAATTATTTACTAATATTTTTAACTTCAAAACCCGAGTACCTAGGGACGCACCCGAACGAATCAAAAGTAACTCGTCAGCCATAAAATAATAATGATAATCATATCAAAATCAAGGCAACACCTTAGATATGCAACAAAATTTTAATATTACATGCCTTTTAAGCACCACGAGGAAAGTTAACATTATATATTCAACAGTAATTTCGAATCTCTAGAGACATTCAAAGTTTCTAAGACACGTCCGGGTTTGCATTATTGAACACTGCAGCTGCACTCGCGACCTTATCATACTGTATTATGAAAATATTTTCGTATGACATGAGGTTACTTAATTATTATATGTATTTTAAATATACATACATACAGCAAACAATGTATCACTTGAAAGTAAAACAGGAACTTTAAGCTCATTTTATAATTAAGCTACGAGTATGATTACATATTTCAAGCTTTTGTGTAAGTTATCTAATTACTTAACTAATAAACCTCTCATGTACATAAATAATATATGTACCTATGTATATTTCTAGGAAAACAAAAACAAACGTATCCCACGGGAACCGTACATTTTTCCGGGATAAAAAGTAGCCTATGTGTTATTCTAGACTATAATCTATCTCAGTGCCAAATTTCATCCAGATCCGTTTAGCTAATCTGGCGTGAAAGAGTAACAAACATCCAAACTCACAAACTTTAACATTTATAATATTAACTAGCGACTCACCCTCGCTTCGCTCGGGTTCGTCCCTAGGTATGTTTTAGTTTTTTTTAGCAGAACTCTAATTCTTTAACATCAGCTATCTTCCAGTGAAAGTCACATCAAAATCAGTCTAACCGTTTCAGATATTATTCGGAACAAACAGACAGACAGACAAAACTTTAAAAAAATGTGTTTTTATTATAAGTACCGTATATAATTTCATATGCATTTAGTAAAACGCTGTTATTTTGATATTACAAACAGACACTTCAATTTTATTTATCTGTATAGATAATAAATAATTCGTTTTATAAAATGATACTTCCAATCTTGTAAAGTATCATCGTCATTTTCCCAAGAATATATAAGCAGATTTCACATGCACGTCTGAGTATACGCTTTCATTCCTAAGGTAGATTAAATTATCATTTATGAACATCCAGCATCAATTTCCATCTAGATGCATTTAAAAGAGATGAGGCACTTATGCAGATCCGTTTACGCCTTAACGCGACTGCATCGTGAATACTTTACAACCACGCCTTTACGACATGAACTCGGCTTTAGTATATTGATTTATAGCCAATTTTACTGTTATTTTTGATAATCTATACATTTGATATTATATAAAGTTAATGAATTTGTTTGAAATTGTTAATTTCTGGTACCATAATTGGTCAGGTTATACTATTTTGCTATATATTTATTAAAAAATTTATAAATTTTATAACATTACACTACGTCCCTTAGAGGTGGAGCAATTTTGCATAAATAAACTAAGCGGGTAAAGTCATCTCACCAAAAAAGGGAGAGATATAAAAATTACATATTGTTATTTTTATGAAAACTTTAAATAAAATAATATGCTTACTTATGTCGCTGGTTTTTATTTATTTGTTCTTAAATTTCCGCCATTTTATTTGATTTGGTGTCTGACAATGCAAATGCAATGAAAAAAATATCTTTAAATCAAATTGGCTATTACTTTTTATATGTTAAAAAACTCCAAATATTTAATCACTACCTGTCAAAATGTAATAAGTAAAAAATATATTAAAAAAAAAACTTGTTTTAATAAACGTCAGTATACAAATCCTCAATTAGAGAAAATCTTTTATTCAAAAAATAATTAAAAAAAAAACAACATAAAATTTGCGCATAAAATTTAACTGTGACATGAGAATAGCACTCGACTCTAGCTACACATTGTCTCCGCAGGCGAACGCAATTTAATTAAATGTACTGTTCTAGTTTGTTGTAGGGAAGCTGCTGCACTTAAACTTGCCTTTCAAGTACCCGTCACAAATTCTCGTCCACTAGTTACTTACTGCTTTAACATCCAGATGCTACCGCTTCTACTCGATACATATTTCAAACAGGTATTAAGACAAGCGATATTTCCTTCAAGCTAATTTAAACTTTCTGTAAACCTTTAAAACACCTTATTTTCTTCAACATAATTTGACAAGATGTTCGCCGTATATGCTAAAGTTGCAAATATGTTAACAGGTAAATCGATCTTGAAATTAGCTCGGGGATTGTTCACTTGGTATTCGTTAGTAGCAAGTTTGCCTTGCGAGACTGCGGTTTCAAAGTTTAGCGGAATTAATTGATGTACCGTGTTCGGATAAGCATGTTATGAGGTTCAAATACTAGTTGATTAAAAAACTTTTTGTTTCTGCTTATATGCTCTGACTTATGTTCAAAGTTTTACTAAATATTAAAGCTAATTTAAATTTCAAGCTTACTTATTGCCTGGGTTATGAAAAAGCTCTTTCGCCAAATTAAATGCAAGTTATTTCGTAATAAGTTTGGGAAACATTCGAATTTGTGTAGTGTGTTCTTTAATGATTTTACAGCTTATTACATGGAAAGAAAATTGATTATCTTACATAACTTCTAGAATTTGAACTATTAACGTACATGATGAATTTTGTTGTAATATCTTAAAAGATTATCAAAACTATCGCGGGAAATTCGGTAGACATTAACTTTGGCCGAGAATCGAACTCCTGATTCCCTGCGGATAAGGCCGAGCCTACGTGCAATATTAATATTATACAAGCATTACATTTACATATAATATTCTAGGGACTCTTCGTCGTTTCCTTTTAACCCTAATTATGCCACCCGTGTTTCAGTGACTTTTGAGTGATATAACGGTTTATACATAGTTTCTATAGAATCTACTTTATCGATTACTTCTTAATGTACATAATACTATCTCCACTTGTCTATTCATAAAATTTCCTCAATAATTGTCTGCGTGAAGATAAATAAAAAAACAAACAAACTTATACTTATAATGACCAAAATCAATAGTATTTTATTTAGTTCTTGTAAAATTACGCAACTCAATTTATGAAGGTATGAACCTCATTTAATTATAATTTAGGGTTATCTATATACAATAAAAAATTGACATCGCCGAAATTATCTAACCCATTAGGAAGTTATAGTGCATTTCTCTTCCGTCTTTCTCCCTTGCTTTAGAGCGAAAGGTCTGAAAATGAATGGGATGATAGATAACGGTGTTTGATTAGGTTTTATTAATAAATTTCACTATAAATTTGTTATAAAGACTGATACGGAAGACTTATGGCTTATAAAAATTCAAATTGGGTAGCTAATTTTTATCCTATAAATAAGTGTATATTTCCAAGAAATTACTTACCCAATTATGCTTCGTACTTATATAAAACTAGCGGTTTATATATATATATATATATATATATATATATATATATATATATATATATATATATATATATATATATATATATATATATATATATATATATAAAACCAAATCTATCTCACGGGAACCGTACATTTTCCAAGACAAAAAGTAGCCTATGTGCTTTTTCAGACTATAATCTATCTCTGTGCTAAATTTCATGCAGATCCGTTTCATTCTGGCGTGAAAGAATAACAAACATACATTCTAACAAACTTTCGCGTTTATAATATCTTTCTTATATAACTAGTTTCTCTAACAATTATATTTAATTAGCATTATATACATATGTAACAATATTGTGAAAAAAGGTGTTTGTAATTTTTATTTATCAGTAAACCTTGACTTTTTTGAAGTTTTTTTTAAAAAAAAAGCTCATTATATGACATTTTTAAAGCTCACTATATTTATATGACCAGTCACTGTTTAAGTATAAGAATTAATTAGATCAAACATAGGGTTATTTTTCAATTACTAATATAGTATGGATTGTCCTAACATATTCCAAATTTTGATTATTATGTATTTATTATTTTTGTATGGATAATTTTTTCATATGGAAATACATTTGATAGAAAAGCTTATGTTAACATTTATAAGATGATTTTTACCCTCTCATAGTGTAAACGTTTTGATAGATTTTGATATATGAGGTGACGTTGAAAGGAGTTTTGGATATGAAATCTGATGTAAGCACGTTACGTTCTTTAAAAATTATTCATATAATGTATACTTTGATGTTCAATAATAGTAAAATCATACTTTCTTAGATATTAGACATTTTAAATAAAACTACCTTTTAGGATTTTTTCGCGGATTTATTTAGATTTTTGGTTCCCGACGTTTCGAATGCTTTGCAACAATCATGGTCACAGGAAAGACGGGGAAATATGGATGGGAGCGAATCTCCCGTAGAATAAAATGAATTTTATATTATATATTTATTTAAAATATATTGAATTCATATTCCATTTCTATTTAGAGCCCTTATTATTATGTTTTATAATATATATATATATATATATATATATATATATATATATATATATATATATATACACACACAAACATACTTTATCTCATATTTTAACTGATTTCAAATATTCTCAATTCGTCGGAATCTTTTTTTTTATGTATGTTCGCCGATTACTCGAAGATAGCCAGCCTACAATATTGTAAGATATGAATATGTAAATATGTATTTTACGTACAGAAATATATTAAATTGGCTTTGCATCGGCTGGCACCGACTTCAAAAGTATCTGACTAGGTATCTATTCTAAATGAAAACCTCCGTTTAGTTATTTTTTACATTTTAGTGCCTGGAAGTCGGTTTTTATATCTTTTTTAAAGTTTTTATAAGGCACATAATATATAATCATGATTTCAAGCATCTTGCTTGAATCATCTTGCTTGAATCGTTAACGTCACCTATTAAAGCTTGGACATTGGATAGACTCATATTGAAATTCACAATTTTTATCTTCAACGTACCGAAGTAATAAGCATAATATCTAAGTAGTACATAGATTAATTTAAAATAGAATTACACATACAGTTCTAAATTGCGGTAAAGCGTTGAAAGTTCAGAACTAGACGTGGTTTCCATACAGTATCTACTAATATTGTAAGTCAAACTTTGCTTTTAGTAACTCAAAATGTACAACAATGTTGAAAGTTAATTTTATTGTTTGAACGACTTTAGTGGAAATGATATAATTTTTGGACTCGACTTCATAGTAATTTGAACTTCAAAGTGACCAACGTGTTTAAATCTTTAATTGATGATGATGTTCTCCTGACCGATTCCGGCCACGGCGGCCAATCTCATTGAGACTAGCCAACTGCGCAGGAGATATTATAGTGCTCAAGTGTACGCGCAGACACAGTTGCACTCTCTATAGGACCTCCGGGTGCCAGCCGTACATGCTAGCCGCTACACCACCGAGGATATTATTTACTTTTCTTAATTATAATTTTTTGCCTTTTAATAGATATAAAGGGATATGACAATACTCGTAAAATTAAATATATTTCTATTGCAAAAAATATTATTTAACATTTGACATATTTTAACTTAAAGATTTTATATAACTACAGTACGCCTAATAATCGAAATTCGACTACGTTTCATTATTGAAAAGAGGAATACGTATATTAATAGAATACCTAAGTATATAAAAAACTGTTTCCATTTTTTAATGATAAAATGTAAGTTTGTAAATAACTACTATACAAAAAAAAAAGAAAATCGGTTAACAAACAGAGGAGAAAAAGGTACTGAACTATTTTTTCTTGTCTATTTATACATAGAAATAACTTAAAATTAACTTGGAAGTCGCTTTTTGTTGATGTAAAAAAAACGTAATTGTTCTCAAATAATTTGGCCCAAGTTATTAATTATGATTTACTATCATTAAATGAATTTTCAAAGCTAATAAACATTTACAGAATCAATATTTTACAGGTATAAGTACTCAAGTAATAAAAATTTCATTGTTATACTAATTCTCAAATTATAAGATATTTAAGAAATATAATATAACAGAACTATTGGTTTATAGCCATACTTTAATTATTAATTATAAATTTAAAAAACGCCCTACTCAAATTAATTATCATTTAACGATAACATATGGCACGCGTGAAGCACTTAATCGAGTAATCATAGCTAAGAACTACCACAATAAAACTGGCTTTCAAATGAAAAAACCGCATCGAAATCGGTCCATCCGTTTGAGAGCTACGATGCCACAGACAGACACACACACAGACAGACATCGACGTCAAAATTTATAACACCCCTCTTTGTGCGTCAGGGGTTAATAAAACTGAGTAAGGCTTTTTATATTTTAAATACATATACATATATTCATTTCACTTACGGAACACAACATTACTTTTTCAACAATGACATTAAAGAGAACACAAGCGCCACACGCGGCCAGTTAACAAACAACTCGTATGTTTATAAAAATACTTACATAATATTTACAATGGACCAAAACTGATCGACGTAGCTAGGGCCGACCTCGGCACCACGCCCAACATAATAATAATAATACATAATATTTATTTAGTTTATAAAGACATATTTAAATTTATTTATTTAAGTGGCAAGAACAACACCACAATAACATCCTAAACAAAAGCTAAGTTTATGGATGAATCTGAACCATAGCATAGCTACCACATAACGTATAATATATACAGCTTCAGACCCTTGGTCCCATTTAAAGTCCCTTCCGCCATCATTGATTTCAAAGATTAACCTATCATCAATCTTGTTGATTGAAAATTCCTTTGATTTTACGAAAAAAGCCGTCTGAAAAGTGTAAGGCTAGTATATAAAGAGATCGATTTTTTACATAAAGAATATTAGATAAGGTCTTTATTAAGGTTTACGACCAATTTTTTTTTTACCGACTTAAAAAGTAAGTGGTACTTAATTCAGTTGTATTTTTTGTGTTGCATGGGTTAAACCTCAAGTATGTTTTTATATATATAAAAAAATGCACTCTTAAGTCCATAATAATATTATGAATGTGAGTGTAACTCTGTCTGTTACCTTTTCATGTTTAAGCACTAAACAGATTTTGATATAATTGGCCAAGAATATACCTAAATGGCATCCTGAGGACAGATATAGCGAAACCGCGGGCAAGTATTATGTTATAAATACTTTTCGGTAACTTTAAAGTTAGCTTACCTTTTTTAGTTATAAATAATTAGGTACATAAGTAAGGATAAGGCCAAAGAAAACTTTGTACACATTTTTGTAGAGACTAGGGACGCACCCGAGCGAAGCCAGGATATACAGCTAGTTTTAAATAAAAGTAGATATCATATTTTATTCAAATATTATTATATAGTACGCTATAATACTTTACTAATATATTTGTTTGGTTCAACCATGAAAGAACAGGAAACATAATATCTTCTGAGATGACATCTCAGTCAAATGATTACGTGTTGATTCAATGAAGTATTGTTACACTGAGATTTGCATCTCTTATAATTTCCTGTTGTAGATAGTATATTATAAATTATTCAAACCTTAGTTACTCTTATACTACCTGTTGTCTGTGACTTTGTTTGTATGAGCTTTTTTAAAAAAAAAACAATGTGCATGGGAAATGTCATTGGAAGCTTATAAGTATCGACGACACGTTTGGCTCAATTTGTAGTGACCCTACTTGTTGTGCCAGCGGTCGCGGGTTCGAGTCTCGCTGGGGGCATTTGTGTGGTGCATGAATGTTTGTACTACAGTCATGGGTGTTTAGATTTATAATATGTGTGTAGTTAAGCTATATATGTTTATTGTGTAGTGTAGCAACTATCTGGTATCCGTAAAACAGACCTCGTAGCTTACCATGGAACTAGATGGTGCTGTGTGTTAGTGTCCCAACATATTAAATATTATTAATAAATAAGGCTATAATCATTAGCTCA
This sequence comes from Brenthis hecate, assembly GCA_951806755.1. Taxonomy (NCBI): domain Eukaryota; kingdom Metazoa; phylum Arthropoda; class Insecta; order Lepidoptera; family Nymphalidae; genus Brenthis; species Brenthis hecate. The sequence continues at coordinate 4,606,659 of OX638277.1, read as the reverse complement.
GAAGGCATTTTTGCTGAAAAAGTATAGTACAAATTCAACAATTATTCTTTCAATAATACTTTTGTGAAATAAATATTTGAATTAATATCATAAATAATTTACTTCACAACTTTTATTATCTGGTTATAATATAATTCATTATTTTGATGGAAACCATAAATAGATAATATTGAAATATGCACTTTTGTAGCCGTTCCCGTGTGAGTACGTTGGGCGTTAATGGGTTAACATAAAAAAATTAGTACTTGAAAATTTTAAAATTAGAAAATGAAATAATGTTGAGACCTAAAAATTGTCTTTAATATCATTAATATTAAAACTTAGACGTACCTATTAAGAAATTCATAAGTAATTTATGATGGATGAGAAATATTTATTCTAATATATAAATATTTTGTGTCATGGTATTTGTGATCGCCCTGTATCGATTATTTTGTATATTTTTAGGTATTCTCAGGTCGTAAAGTTTTTTCAACTCCTACCACTACCCCCCATTTTTAAGTAATTAGGGGCAAACCCGAGTGGAGCGAGGGTGAGTCACTAGTTTTTTTTTATAAAAAGATACTATCCTTAATATTTAAAAGTTTGAAAGCTTATCTATTGTGTTAAAATTTAAAACTTGTTCATTTGTACTTATAATAACGATTGTACCAAGGAATCCTCATCTCTTACATGCTAAATAAATAAACATATCATAAAATGCATTTTTCGTTTAATAAACGGCGATATAAAGTTCCCAAAGCTTAGTTCTAGAACTTGGTAATAACGACGCGAAAGTATAACAAATCATAAAAATAATTGTTCTACGTTATTTATATTTTAAGAAAAGTATAATTTTATATTATATAGAAATACAATTTAATTTTTTGTACATAGATGATGATGGTCTCGGAAAATGGGCAATTGTTTCTAAGAATACTTTTACAAAACTTCAAAAGATTTTTATTGTTTACATATATTTTATGACTCTTGTAATAATTTTAATACATATTTCTTGTAATACTATTAGACAGACGGATGTTTAATGGATGCGTAAAGGAAATAGTAGTCGAAAGTTTCATTTAGAGCTTTTTGGTGAGTAATAATATTTTTTTTACATCAAAATTTCCTACACTCGGTATATAAACTATGCATTAAAAAAGACTCACTAAAATCGATTCATCAACTCAAATATATTCTGTAATCATAAAAACATAATAGAAAACCTTCTAATGAGAAGTTGGTAAGGAAAAAGGTAATCTAACCATAATATGAGTTTAAACTTATATATACTATATAAGTATATTTTTAAATAATATAGGATAGACAAACATAATCATATAATAAACATTTTATTATACTTCATAACCATTTTAAAAGTAAATTTAAAGCTTCCAGCTTACTTACATCTATTACAAACACTACGTTTTCCTTAATAACAGCAACTAATGAGAAAATGTGGACCGAGAACTTTCAAGATTTCGCTTTACTTATACAGCAAAGTCTAGAAAGTAATTATTTTTTAATAATAAAATCCTTATTTTAGCAGACTAATGTTTTGTTTTACTCTTTACTAGTGACTCAAACTTACTCCGCTCGGGTTCATCTCTCGTTACGTTTTAACATTTAGTAAAGATTTCTCAGAGATGAGATGTTCTCCCGATCATCATACCAAACATCAAAATCTGTCCATTGGTTTCCTCGAGATGCGTTTCCAGATAATCAGACAAAATAATGACTCAGTTCGAATTTTATTATATGTATAGATTATCATTCGTATCGGACTACTATTATGAAAAAAGTTTATATGTTGTGTATGTTTCTTAGTCATTAGAGACTCAAGTGTGTTTATTTCTTTTTAGATTAGTTTTATTTAACTCTGATATTTCATTATTAGAATGCCATATCCAAAATGTCGCTTCACCTTACCAATCCAATGTTTTTTTTTTGTTGGTGCATTAAAAAACTGCACCATCTAGTTCCATGGTAAGTACGAAACTTATGTTATGAATACCAGATAGTTGATACACTATAAGCACATGATAATATAATTTTAAATACATACATATTATAAATGCTTGTATTATAAAGTACACCTATATGATCGTTAAATAATCTCATGAACGCTATGCATTAGCATAGCTTTTACTAGCTAACTATTAAGTTAGCTAGTAAAAGCGAAAAGTAAAGAACTCCCTTATAAGAAAAAAAATATTTGATGACTTATTTTGTTACACACACTCAATACTTACTTACGACACTCCCAATATAGTTTTTTGTTAGATAACTAGACCGAGGCCGTGGTAGCGTCTAAACATAAATACTTAGTCGTGCAACGCTTGCGGTTACGAATTGTGGTATTAAAATTTATCTCCTCACAACAAACGAATATTTTACAAATGTGCAAAAAAAATTTAAAATTGAGCACCTCCTTTGTTAAATCGGCGAAAAAACATAAGTAACAGACCAGAATAATATGAGCATCAGGTGTTTTCACGGAGATAGAATTACTCTTCCGGTTTTATTATTTCTCAAAAAACATTGTTACTATCAAAGCTGCTATTATTTGAGATATACGGTTTTAAATTATTTTAACTGAATATTCAGACTGATTCTAAGGTGTATTTTTGCTTTTTTCTTTGGCTTTGTCTAAGTTGGTCTAGTGGTTAGACTCTGTATCATGATTTGATTAACGGGGTTGATTCTTTGGTCGTGACTTTGTCTCGCTTCGCTCGTGTACATTCCTAGATGCCTTTTGTATCGAATTACTGCGCATTAAAAATGCAAAAGGTTATATGTGCATATAGATTTATGTTTGAAAAACCTTGAGTTTTCTCATTATTATGGAAAAAAAATTTTTAATGCTTAAAAACATCGAAAAAAAAGAAAAATATAATAAAAAAAGTGATTAATTTTAGATCTATTGATAAAAGGCGTAATACGAAGTAGTAATTTATGTAAGAAGTCCATAGTATAATTTACATTATAGTATAATATAGTATCTACGGCTAAGGAAAACATTATGAGCAAATCTATATGTCTGAGAGAACCTAGCAAGTTTTCGAAAGAGATATGAAGTCCGCCAACCCGCACTTGGCCAGCGTGGTGGACTATGGTCTGATCCGTCTCGTATTGAAGGGAGGCTCGTGTCGAACAGTGGGATATTAAAAAGGGCTAAATATAATACAATACAATTTTCTATTACGTTATAAAACGTTGCATAATATATGTATTATCTATACATAAAATAAAATTGTAACTAAGCCGAATCTGTACATTATATATTTTTGGAAAATCTTATTGAAATAAACATTATTATCGATACAGAGGCCGAATGTATAGTTTTTAGAATTCTTGTCTGTCTTTCTGTCTGTTACCGCAACACCGTAAAAACTACTGGAGGGATTTTGATGTGGTATGATGGTAGCTGGTTATTCGAGTCAACATATAGGATACTTTTTACGGCAGAAAAATGTCTCATTTCTGAGAAAAAAATATACAAAAACTATAATGTAATTGTATACTAATATGTAAAACCTAAGAATTTGGTTTTTGGTCAACTGAACGCGGGCGGAGCCGCGGGCAATGCTGGTTATAAATAATATATACTTAGTGAATGCACTCTCTTGAAGTTCTAACACTAATGTTTTGTTTACATACAGCACGCGAAGTAATATTCTGCATACGAGAGAATGGATTTTCCAAATGTTAACATATGGTAATCATGAACTACGTAAGTTTAATAACAATATACTGTGATTAATCCGCTATACTGTATATACGTTCATGTATTCGTACAAAGGGTAGAGCTGTTTTCTATGCATATAATTAAATTGTAACCAAGCCGAGTCTGTACATTAAATATTTTTTGGAAAATCTTATTGAAATACACATTATTATCGATACAGAGGCCGAATCTATAGTTTTTAGAATTTTTGTCTGTCAGTCTGTTACCGCACCACGGAAAAACTACTGGAGGGATTTTGATGAAGTTTGGTATAATGATAGCTGGTTATCCGGGTCAACATATAGTACTTTTTACCGCAGAAAAATATCTCATTTCTGAGAAAAAATTCAAAAACTACAATGTAAGAGTAAACTAATATTGTAAAACCTAAGAATTTGGTTTTTGGTCATCTGAACGCGGGCGGAGCCGCGGGTAATGCTATTTTTTGTATAAACTTGTTTCCGCCCACTGCAATACTTGTTAAATTGTATTAAATTATATATAATATTGCTAAATTGTGTACAATTGTAATATAGTACAGAAAATGTCAAATGTAATTTCTGAGATACAAACTAGACGCTTCTTTAAAATTAGTCTGAGATAAGAAATTTGTTAAAAAGTAAAAATAATAGATAATGTACTAGATTAGTATGTAAGTACATTCATGGACACTGGATTTTTTAACAATCGTGCAACTAACCATTTGGACTCATATTATAATATCTATATATAAATAGGCAAACAAAACAGTTTAGTATCTTTTTGTCTGTTTGTCAACCGATTTTTTTGTTTAGTTATTAACGAGCTTTAGTCTCATCATCATCATCATTATTGGTACTCATAAGTTGTGTTTTTTTTTTTCAATTTACCATCATCCCCTCCATATTTTTGAGTAAAATTAAAAAAAAATGTAAAATCTATCTCATTATTTTAACTAAGCAATGTTTTAAGTAGATTGCACAACCGTATTCCATTTTAATAAAAGGTCCATAATATGTATATTTGGCATGAAGGGAGATACGCCCTATAGATAGTACGCGCAGCAGTGGGTAAAGGATGATAATGATGTTTTATGTATTTACTTTATATCTATACCTACATATTTAATTTAGATTTAGGAGTTCTTGATTTTTTAGTAAATCAGTGAGTGAGTATTTTTTTGCTTCTATCTACATATAAAAAATATCCTTTCTTATAATTAAATATATTTCTTTACTAAATCACCATTTTTACAGTAGAATTAGCGTTAAATTCCATTAATTTCATTGATTCGACCACATAAATCCCCGTTAGGCTACTGGGTATCGCGGAAGCCGATTTATATTAAGCCTGGCTTTGAGATAAGTCGACTGAGTTGATGAGTAAATAACCCTTACTTTTTCGGCCTTTAGCAACTTGATTTGTTCGCCAAATTAAATATTTATAATCTTGTTATATATTACTTCTGAACAATCGTCATGGCTATGGATTATTGATTAATGTAAAATTAAGTCCCAATACCTAAAGCTTTTAAGTTTAAATAATCTCAAAAAAGTTCATGACTTATCTCCATTTGATACACTTTTATTAGTTTCACTTATAATTAAATGGATAAAAAATCGATAGTTGATTTTAATCTATCTATAATTTTCATATCAATTCAATACTTACTACTATAATGCCCATTTCCGTATTGTTTTATTTTTATATTTTTATCATATTCTAAATGTGAAAGTTTGTGTGTGGATGTTTATTACTCTTTCATGCTAGAATGGCTGAACGGATCTGGATGAAATTTGGCACAGGGATAGATTATAGTCTGGAATAACACATATGCTTACTTTTTATCCCGATTTATATGGTTCCCGAGGGATAGATTTGTTTTTGATTTTCTAGAAGCGACCTCTGCGAGTGAACCGCTAGTATATAATATAATAATATTCAATGCTAATACTTTGTAAGTAGACAGGATAACAATACCATAATTTGCCATGTGGAAGTTAGTGGAGCGTCTAACTGGCTGTTTGTAAAATTTTCGACACTGAGCTCATTTGTTTCCATTTTACAAATTTCATGCTTCAAAATTAAATAGCTTGCAAAAAATATACGATAAATTAAAACAGAAAATTAATTATTCATAAAATATCAATCGTCAACGTAAAGTCAGAATTAGTCTAAAATCTAATATTATACTTAAAAATTATGGTGTGTAATACAAATTTGTATTTAAAACTACTTTAAAAATTAAATTATATAGGTAACATTGCATTTACGGGGGCTAATTAAACAGTACTCAAGTAACCATGTTATCTTAATGTACAAACATAATGAGGTCAAACGTATTAATATTTTAATTAGAGTATTCAGGTTATTCAATTTGGTAGCGGCCAGGGCCAATTAACAAAGTTTCTAGCTAGTAGTGTTTTTGTTTTACCTAAAATCCTTTGGAAATTTATTTTAGACTAGCGACTCACCCTCGTTCCGCGCGAGTTCGTCCTTAGGTTGTTTCCCTATACAAACTTTCATCCCCATTTTCACCCCTTCAAAGGATGATTTCCGAGATAAAAACTATTCTATATCCTTTCTAGGATCTTAAACTATCTTCTTACCAAATTTTATTTAAATTGGTCCTGTAGTTTCGGAGCTTATTCTGTACAAACAAACAAAAAATCTTCCCCCTTTATAATATTAGTGTAGATATTTTTCGTTTCTGTGGAGGCGTTCACTGAAAATGTATACTGAGTGAAATATAGTCTGTATTTATTTTATAATCTAAATAACTAGCAAACACAAATCAAAACAAAAAAGATCATCACGCTCAAACTGCTGGACAGATTTGGATGAAATTTTGCACGCAGGTAGACTAGACTCGTAGCTAATAGTAAGTATCCTTGGGCATTGTATAGGGTATATTTTTATCATGTTTTATATAACATACATATTATACATCATATTTTATATAATATACATATAAATAATATCATTAATAATAAGCAATCGTTTTTATAATAACTCGATTTAGAAACATATTTTAGTTTTCCCAGCAGATCTGCTCATGTGGAGGTACGTCAATAGAAATAATTACTGAAAGAATCTAAAATTTGTTAATAATAGAAAATTTAATCATAATAAATATAATTAAAATAGTTTTAAAAGATCACTATAAATTTAGGCTACATTTCAAAAAGACTAAAATATACACTGAAAGCGGATTTTTAATTGCGGTCTTTACCGAACTGACGGCTTTGAGTGTAAATCAACACGGTTATCAAAGGCCAGTTCGAAAGATATATAAACTAACCAATCCTTTACGCGAACTGGGAATCAATGAATGCGGTTTTGCATTGAAGTTACCGTTGTAGATATTGTATCAATATTGGCTACTCATCTATGAAACCGCATCGGCCGCTACGTAAATGTAAAATGCTTTAGTGAAATAGAGTTATTGAATTTTTATTTCAATGTATATGATACTAGCGACTCACTCGTCTCTGGCTGGCTTCCCAATAGAAACTTTCATCCCCATTTTCCTTTCACCCCCTTAAGGATTGATTTTCAGGATAAAAAGTATCCTATGTCCTTCCCAGGGTCTCAAACTATCTTCTTACCAAATTTTATCTAAATCGGCTCAGTAGATCCAGAGATTACCCCCTACAACCTCACAAACTCACAAACTTTACCTCTTTATAATATTAGTATAGTTTAAGTATACTATTATTACTATTTATAATAAACTTTGTCTTATTGTATATTTGTCCAAACAACCAATTTATTAAAAGAGTTTTTAATATAGAATTATTGACTTTTAAATGCCAATTCTATTGGCATAAAATTAACTTTTCCTTTAAAAATACCAAAAAACAAATATATATAGATATAAAAATCTTAGAAATAAAGCTTCTTTTTTAAAATAGAGTAAAGAAATCTGTAAAGTAAAAGAAGTATTGGTGGTTTGAACAAATAAGCACTAAGGACTGGATTCTCTTTACTAACTCATTCAAATCTATCCAGCCGTTTCAGCGCAAAAGAGCATGAAACAAACAAACAAAGAAATAAACAAACAAACAAACAAACAAACAAACAAACAAACAAACAAACAAACAAACAAATAAATAAATAAATAAATAAATAAATAAATAAATAAATAAATAAATAAATAAATAAATAAATAAATAAATAAATAAATAAATAAATAAATAATATATCGCATATATAAAATAACAACGTGATAAGTAAATTTATTTATTTGAATCAAATAACAGAACCACTTACTAATAGAACAATTTGCATAGCGCAATAGAGATGAACGCAAAGAGCCTTTTTATTTATTGAAGAACACTTTGTTTGAAATAAATAATTAAAAAAATATTTAATTAACCGTAAAAGAAATGAATGATGCGATAATTACTCATCAATTCCAATCTGAACAGAGAATATTAGAAGTGGCAACAAGCATAATTATAATTTAAACTATATATTATAATAAGATAACTTGTATATTAGGAATATATAATACACTACTTCTACAGCGCTCCAGATTCTGAATGCGACCCTAATTCAATTGGTCGGAAAGCTATTTGGTGAGGCCTAATTTGTTTGTGTTTGTCCATTTGTTATATAAACGTTTGATTTTCTGATAAATGGCAGAAGTAACGGATATGTGGTGGCTTATTTCGTCATTACAAAGCACAGGCTTCAATTATATATTATATAAAATAGGATAGGATAAGATAGGATAGGATAAGATAGGATAGGATATTATAGGATAGGATCATGCGTAATGATTTTGTTGATACTTTGCTGTTTTAAAAACCTGGTGCGTTTGTTTGTATGTTTTAATATATTTTATTATTAAAAGTCTATTTTCTGGTTCTTTTTATATTGAATAGTTTTTATATTATTATAGTTAGTATGAAGTTTGTATTAAAAAATCCTAAGTTCGGAATGATTATTTTTTAATATATATTAATAAAGTCGTATACGTCTTTTTGTCAAAGAATTATTTGATGATATGAGATTAGTTTGATACTTTTAGAGAAAAATGAAGAATCAAGAATGTAGAGATTAATTATATATGAAAGAAAACATATAAGTATAATTATTTTATCTCTATATTTGCTTATCGCTCGATAGCCATATTATAAGCAAATTACTTTTACTATAGGTTTAAATATATAGGTATATTTAATTTTAATTTCGCCAATAGATTTTAACATATAAACAAGCTGGATAGACTACATTATCCTATCCTACAAGCTCTGATATAAACAAAAACTCACGGGTAAGAGCTAGTCCTATAGTCTATACTAATATTATAAAGAGGTAAAGTTTGTGAGTTTGTGACGTTGTAGAGGGTAATCTCTGGATCTACTGTACCAAATTAGATGAAATTTCGTAAGAAGCTAGTTTGAAACCCTGGAAAGGACATAGGATACTTTTTATCCCGTAAATTACCTTAAAGGGGTTAAAATGGGGATGAAAGTTCGTATGGGGAATCAAGCTAGGGACGAACTCGAGCGAAGCGAGGGTGAGTCGCTAGTACCTAATAAAATAACTTCGCAATGATATTTATATTTACGTATTATTTAATTTAATTCTTTTAATCACTGGCTTCTAGAAGTGCCATTTCTAGGATCAAAGGGCACATTTCTACGTATTATATCGAAAAATAGACGAATTTATTAATCTCATTTCTATTTAAAATTTTCTTCATAAATAATAGTGCCAATTCACACTTGGCCAGCGTGATGGACTATGGCCTGATCCCCCTCATATTGAAAGGTGGCCTGTGCCCAGCAGTGGGACGTTAAAAAGGGTCGAATACAATGTTGCCTTATTAATTTCTACAGCCGTTTCTCGAACTATTTTCCTTTGCACTACCATAATAATTAACGTTAAAAATTGCTTTTAGTTGGTTGCTCTTATTAAAAGCATTGATTACTACTAAGTTATTTGCCGTAGTTTTATTATTTTTCCTATTGTCGTGTTCACGTTTTTTGTCATTGCTTGCTTGGCAAGGAAATTGAAGTGAATTCATGCTACTATATTGTATGTACTTTCCGCTATATAGATGTTAGTTTATACATCATTATTTTTTCTTCAATAGATCAATAAATTAAAGTAAATCCGCGATAAAATCCGAATTATTATACGGAATATTTGACATTTTATTAAAAATGTCAAATTATTCGCGTTAAAATCTAAGAATGTATTATTATACTTTAACTCAAATATCAGAGCCCAGATATACACTTAATCATTGTGTATACATTTATAGTGTTAAATCAGTACATGACAGATGGATAAATTAATGTTTGAAATTTGAATCAAGTTAACAAATGCTAGGTAATCCAGCACCGTCATTAGCGATATTTTACCTGGATTCAGCAGCGTTAATACTTTACCTGCCACAGATCTAATAATATACTAGTATGTAGAAATGGCGTGAATATAGAATGTATATAAAAATGAATTTTATAACTGTTTTGTTGTTTTTTTTTTAATGAACATGAATTATTTAAGTTTATTGATGTTTATTTGATCAGTATACCTACTAACAGCAATTTTTGTAATTTTTTTTAAAAAGATTACTGAGTTTTGAAAGTTTTTAGTAGTCATCAATATATTTATGTACAAGTGATTTACCCATGCTTTACCCGGGTCCCTTTACTCGGGTGCGTCTTTAGATGTCTAACAGTAACCATTCTCAGCTTAACGTCAAACTTTATCGTAATGCGTTTTAAATAAAACTATCTTTTCGGATTATTTTGCGGATTTATTTTGATTTTTGGTTCCCGACGTTTCGAGTGCCTTACTGCAATCATAATCACGGGAGACACTAAGGTTTTAAACGTCTCAAAGGCGTTATTTACTTCTTACAGACAATGCCTACCTACAATTTTACAAAATGATTTAAAAAATTCAAAAATGGCACTAAAGTAAACATTTTGTTTATGTATATAATTAAATAAATAAAGTTAAATAAAAAAATATATTATAATTAAATAAAGCAATATTATATACTGTGTAGATCAAAATGACAGCTTATCAGATTAATATTTTTCATTTTTCATTTGTAAAAGTATATAGTAATAGTGTTGCTTAGTAAGTTGTTTTTAAATAATAGCAAACTAAATTAAAATTATTATCCTTAATTAATTTTAACTTTTTTATATTACACATAGAACAATTATATGGCTTAAATAATTAATACTATATTTTATATTTTTCTTTATGGTTATAAATATAATAATGGCAACACTAAATATAGATTACTAATTAATATTTTAAAATTGTAATAATTATAAAAATAATAGCAAAAATTAAATAAATAATATTCCATATTCAATTATAATTAAAATTATAAAAATGTTAAAAGTTAAAAAATATTGTAATATAATTGGTGCAATTTTCATTTTGTTAATTGTGGGTAGGCTGTCTGTAACAACTATACCTTCGAGACATGTAACACCTCAGTCTCTCCCGTGACCATGATTGCTGTAAAGCATTCGAAACGTCGGAAACCAAAATACAAAATAAATCCGCGAAATAATCCGAAAAGATAGTTTTATTTAAAAATGTCAAACATTCGCGTAAATCTAAGAAAGTATTAAAGCAATATTATTTAATTGTAGCTGTTATTATTATAAATATTACAATTTTTTGAAATTTATTAATTAATAATATTATTTAGTGTTGCTATTATTACAATTTGTATAACAAATGTATAACAAAGAAAATTACGAATTAAAATATTAAATATTTATTTAAGTAATATTATTACTTTATATGTAATTTTAAAAAGTTATAATAATAATTCAGATTGTTTCTAAAAGAGGTGCTGGAGTATATTATGAATTTATATTTTCTCAGGTATTAAAATATTAATATTTATTAATAATTAAAATATTTCATTATACTCAGAATATTTAACTGATTACGCTATGAAATGGAAAATTTAGTGTTAAATTATCGAAAGATAAACTAAGAATCGATATTTGTAGCGATCATACAAATATTTGTCCCAACCTTATTATATAAATAAAACTGTCTAGCAACACTGTCTGTTTCAATCATGGAGTAAGGTCATTTTAGAGGGTGACAACCCTCCGAAACCATTAGGGTAAATGCGATAAAATAAAAAAAAAGTAACCAGCAAAATGTATTATTGAATTACGTTTAAAATTAAACAACATTTAGACCCAATTAATTTTTCATTAATCTAGAGTAACTTATATTGAAAATTATTTTTTATGAAACCTGAAAAGAAAATTTTTATAACATTTTACGTAATTATAATAAAAGTTTCACAGTTCATAATGGAATGGTACAGCCCAAAGGATGCAAAGGGAGCTTTGTGAAGGCAATGGCCAGAGGCAATGTCGTAGATAATTTTTATTTTCTCCTCTTATCGTATAATTTATAAGTGCTTTTACTTTTGGGTCTGATGTTATGAAAATATGACCAATTTTGTATCGAAATGAGCATTATTTATTTTAGTCACATTCAGAATACGTTATGATTGAGTTTGAAAATAAATATATAAATGTTTTTAAATAAATCAAGCGTATTATGATTGGTGTTTCTAAAAACTAAGTTTTGTTATATTTTAAAAACCATGTTACCTTGGAAAAAGGTAGATAATTGCTAAAAATTGGCAAGTTTATAAATGGCTACTATTATAATATTAGATAGTAAGTTTATCAAAACGAAATCGAATCCGCGACCTCCGGCAAAGAGAGAAATACCCAGGTCATTGTAATTTTATCTATTCAAAGGTTATAAGTATGGCTTATATCGTGGTTTAATATTAGGCACAAACGCTATGAACGTAGCAATCTTGCAGCGGGATCTTAGGATTGCTACTAGTGGACTAAGTCCACTAGATTTCATCCTGTATATCACAACTCTCTGATTGTAAAAGGAATGCAGCTAACTTCACCATGTCCCTTTTTAGCTGTCGATGTGCGCGCGCATCACAAAAATTTTACTCTCATATTTTTTTCCAAACGTGCCAAAAAAAGTACAACTACAAAAAAATGTTTTAATTTTTTTATTGATAAAAATAGGTACTTAAAGCTCGTCAATAGAAACAAAAAAACAAACAGCGGAGAAAAAGTTTTTGAACTATTTTATCTTTATCTATTTATACATAGATTTTGTAGATAATTAAATAAATAAAAAAAATATTATTAGAGTTAATAGTGCGTAAAAGGGGGGTATTTTTTACATATAAAGTTTCTCGTAAGACATAATTTGGTTACGTTAACATATGCATGACCACTTTTATCTCAGAAAATAAAAACGAATGTTTTTCGTTATACTTTACAAGATGTTTACGACGTAGTATATTACAGTGAGGGAGGCACGTAAAAATTGAGGCGGAAACTGCTAGATATAGGAAGGGGCTACGCACAATGTGGTAGTGCTTTCTAGCAAAATTACCAATATTATACAAAACTTAGCTAAAAATATGTACTGACTTCAAAATTATTTTAATTATTTTATCTATAAAGGTTGTTTTTTTTCCAAGAAACCTTAATATTAAGAACTAGCGACTTATATCCCTATCTATGTACGTTTTAAATAAATAAAAATAGTTATTGTGTGAATACCTTAAGAGATAGACATAATATCCAATGCAGACTTTTCTGTAAACCATTTTGAAACTTAGAATTTTCTAGTACATTGATTTCATGTATCTTTAAAGGTTTAGCCAGCGTTAGCTATATAATCGTACGAAAACAATTTTTTGACTATAAATCCATCTAGGCCTGATAATTTTGTATAAAATATTTATATATATATATATATATATATATATATATATATATATATATATATATATATATATATATATATATATATATATATATATATATATATATATATATATATATTAATGACTAGCATTGCCCGCGGCTCCGCCCGCGTTCAGATGACCAAAAACTAAATTCTTAGATTTTACATTAGTATACTCTTACATTACAGTTTTTATATTTTTTTCTCAATATGAGATATTTTCCCGCGGTAAAAAGTATCCTATATGTTGACCCGGATAACCAGCTATCACCATACCAAATTTCATCAAAATCCCTCCAGTGTTTTTTTTGTGATGCGGTAACAGACCGACGGACAGACAGACAGACAGACAAAAATTCTAAAAACTATAGATTTGGCCTCTGTATCGATGATAATGTCTATTTCAATAAGATTTTCCAAAAAAATATTTAACGTACAGATTCGGCTTAGTTACAATTTTATTATATGTATAGACTTCATTTTTGCCTCTTTTTCTCACTCAAGGTACTTTTCAAACTGGTAGTGGATTCATTAGTAGAAAGTTCAATGAACAAGTGTTACATTTTCATACATTACCACATTTCACTAAATTAATTTTGAGGAATATATTACCGAATAAGCATTAGGAAGTCTAACGAAAGTTACTAGGTAACATAAAAAATATATTATGTGTAGGTACTTATATTGCTGACTATAACGAATATAAAGCTCTACTAGAGCTTTAAGCTCATTTTTATTAAAACACATGCAATCGAATTATGGTAGAAGACTTTGCATTTTCATAAATCTATGTCTTATTAGTGTTCCCTACGAAGATTAAGGTCGTAGGTTCGATTTTCTTATAGGAAATTATTTAAATTTTATTTCTAATCAGGCTTACATAAATATGATTAAAATTGAACATAGAGTACGTTATTATTAGTATATATTCGTACAACAGTAACCCTTCTATTATCCGGAACCAAATCACGTACTTAATTGTACAAGGGATAAGAAAGTTCAATGTCTAACTGCAATTTAACCGCGGGGTAGAGTCGCAGGAAATAGGTAGTTATTTTTAATAATAGCTCTGTACGCTTTAGGCGTTTCTTGTCTTCCCTATTATATGAATAATAGGGTATTAAAATGTACTGATAATATTTTATATTAGTTATATTATTTATTGTTAAATTTAGTAAGTGAGAAAAAGACGGAAAATATTTTATTTAACTAAAATATTTCCATGTCTTCGTCTGTTGGTTATATGGACATACTTTCATTTTGTTTATCTGTACCTTTAGATATGAATATTCTTAAATTTCTGTTTAAAGATTATAATAATCATTTACGAGTGTGTCCAAAAATTATACTTAAAATGGATAAATATTTTATTATCCTATCGTCGCTAGTTATTTATAGAAATAAGTTAAAATTGAAATGTCTTTTTGTAAAGTCAAAATAACAGATTTTTACAAAACTTACGAGTATATTATGAAAGTATAAATAAAAAACAATTTTAAATTTTTTGTCTTATCTGTCTATTTGTCTGTCTGTCTGTTTGTTCCGGCTAATTTCTGAAATGGCTTGACCGATTTTGACGGGATTTTGGGATAAAGGAATAGGGCTCCGCGCAAAAAAAAATCAAAACCCTTGAAATTGTACCACCCGCGCGAAGCGAGGGTAAGTCGCTAGTGCGCAATAAATATTTCTATCATATATCTATGATATATAATGTTCCCATCACTACGATGAAAACTCTCATTTATTTGTTCAATATTTATCTAAAATCTGGGGATATCTTATCAATAGATTTTCTTTTAATTAAAAAGTATTTTATTGACTTTTTTTGCATTTTACTCCATCCAATATAATTAATGATAGATTCATCCATTCTTATTTCATTTTTAACAATAATAATCTACTGCTATTGATCTTCCACAGCCTTTACTTGTGCCAATTCCTGTCTGACACATGAAACTGGACTGCCGCCAGTGCAATGTTGCAGATAAATATATGTATGTTCGACATAATATACTTCTTTCACAATTTAAAGCGATCAAACCGCCTTCGTTTTACGTGTTTTTTTTACTTCTTTTAAGAACAAAAAATATATATATTGAGACCTTTCATATAAAAAAATAATATCTAAAATTGATACAGCTAATTATTGTATCACTTATAAAAAAATAAGAAATATGACGTTGATTTGTTCTGCCTTTGTAATTTAACGCTTAGATATGTTATTTATATGCATTTTTAGTTTTTTATTAGCGATAGCGTTTTTAGAATGTTCTCCTTACACGTTTACCCACTGTTCGAATAAAGCTTTTCACAATATATGTATAATCATGAATTAGATACTCAATAATTACCAATATTGAAGAACTTAACTAAAACTTGAACCATATATAAAAAAATATGAAAACAAGGAATATGTTAACTAATATTTTCTTATATTTACGCGAATGTTTGACATTATTAAATAAAACTATCTTTTCGGATTATTTCGCGGATTTATTTTGATTTTTGGTTCCCGAAGTTTCGAATGCTTTACAGCATCCATGGTCACGGGAGAGACTGAGGTACATGTCTTGAATGTATAGTTAGTTGTTACAGACAGCCTACCCACAATTATTATTAATTGCTTATAATTAATAATATGTTAACTAGTTTTCACCAGTAGTCGAAATTCGACAATAATCATTATTAAAAATTTGAGGAAAACATATGTGAATAGAATTTACCTATCTATATAAAATCTGTTCCCAAAAATGTTTTACTCATTACACAGCTCGGCAATAGCTTCTATACAAAAAAAAATAGAATATTAGTTGACAATAAAAAAAAAAGATTCCGACGAATTGAGAACATCCTCCTTTTTGGAAGTCGATTAAATAGAAGAGAAAACGGTACTAAACTGTTTTGTCTTTGCTTATTTATTTATAAATATTTTGAAATCTTAAAAACCTTTGTCTTGTACACATTTATTTACCAAAAGTATGAGAAAAAAGCTCAAGAGTTTAATTAATAAGCTTTCTAAGCTTTTATTTGGCAGCGCCATATGTTTAGTATTTAGTTTGTAAATGTTTTTATTTAACCAGCATCTCGCTTGTTAATACAATTTGTATGTACGTTGATATTTTTATTTAAATTTTTTTTTTGTTACCTACATGGCATCCAACCCTTTTTAACGTCTCATTGTTAGACACGGGCCTTTCTTCAATTCGAGAGGGATCAGTCCATAGTCCATCACGTTGGCTAAGTGCGGGTTGGCGGACTCCACGTATCTTCAAAACTTACAAGGTTATTTCAGGCATGTAGGTTTTCTCACGATGTTAACCGTAGCGTTAGGAGTAATTGTGCTGAAAATGAATCGCACATGAAAATATCGTAAGTGTCAGATCCGGGAATTGAACGCGCTTCACTCGGATTCCCAAGCCACCATGCTGCCACTAGACTACTACTGCCCTACAACTTTCGTTGCATAATTCATTATTATCTTATAATTTTCTCCCAAACTCTTTACTTCTATATACATAATAATAATATATACAAGTTTTATTAACAAAATGGTATTTTTATCTAGCTTTTGCAACTTATAATCTACTTCTACTCGTATCTATTTACCTTATCTTTCATCACTTGCCAAATTCACTTGAATTCGGGACACATCTGGAATAACGCCAGTACAATTTTGTGTATGAAAAACCTTAGGCACTACATTATACTCCTGCCTCCTGTACTGCAATTTTATATGGCTTTCAACTGCTTTTATTGACTTTGCAAAACGTTTTATGATATGGTTTTTATTCTAAGCTTTTATTTAATTTTATTATAAGTTTTTATTCTATACCCTCGCTTTGGTTGAGTTCGTCAGAGTCTTTTGTATTGACCAGCGTTCCCTTTGTGGCCGAAATTTGACCATAATTTAGAAAAAAAAGTAATAGTAATAGCTAAAACAGAGGAGAACTGTTCTGTCGTTGCCTTTTTATATATACATAATATTAAATTCAAAAATAGGTGAATTTGTTGGTTTGTTGCTAGAAAGTAGCCGTGCCGCTTTTTATGATTCAGACAAAAGATTAAAACGAAACCCTTATAATATCCTCATATCAGTCTGTCCGTCTATTCGTATTTCACAGACATTTTACCTAAAAACCATTAAAGCACATTGTTGAAATTAAATAGGTTAAACATGACATAGATTAAAATATTTCATACCATGGCGCCCTCAGTGTGTAAGTTAGGTGAGTACTTCTCCGATTTTTAATATTAGCTATGATAAGCAAAACGATAAATTAAAAATATTAGTATATTTATAATGATATATAATCAATAAATCATATAATGTTTAGTCCGTTTACTAAAATTACTGTTTTATACGTTACTGTATCCTAGTGGGACCAAAAAATTTCATTTGAAATATACCTTATCCAACAATACTCGGATAGGCGATAGGTCAAAAAGTCAAAGGTTTAAAGTAAATTAGTTATCCTGCATTTCTTTGAAATAATAATAAAATTTACAACATGCAAATAAATAAACAATTTTTTTTTTAAGTTTTTATTATTTTGCTATTGTCAAGTTCTTTTATTAAAAGAAACCCGTCTTCACTAACACATTATCATAACAGCTTTTATACCTTACTCCACAATACATCAAGTTGTTCAGGACAAAAATAAACATATACGACGCCGAAACTAAAGTAAAAAAGTCTATTGTTGTCCTTTCTATAAAAAGCCAGTGACCTGTGTAAGAGCAAGAGTGGATATAATTCTGAATAACTATACAGAAATACGAAAATTATTACTATATTATTCTATAGATATAATCAAATTGTAACTAAGTCGAATCTGTACATTAAATATTTTTTTGGAAAATCTTATTGAAATAAACATTATTATCGATACAGAGGCCGAATCTACAGTTTTTTGAACTTTTATTTGTCTGTCTGTCTGTCTGTCTGTTTGTCTGTTTGTCTGTCTGTCTGTCTGTCTGTTACCGCATCACGAGAAAACCACTGGACAGATTTTGATGAAATTTGGTATGATGATAGCTAGTTATCCAGGTAAGGGAAAAGGATACGAGAAAGTATCTCATTTCTGAGAAAAAATACAAAAACTGCATTGTAAGAGTATACTAACATGTAAAACCTATGTTTTTAGAATTTTTGTCGGTCTGTCTATTTGTGACCGCATCACGAGAATACCACTGGACAAATTTGGATGAAATTTGGTATGATGATAGCTGGTTATTTGCGTCAATGTATAGGATAATTTTTACTGCGAGAAAATATGTCATCTCTGAGAAACTATACTAAACGTCAAAACGTAACTAGGGACAAACCAGAGCGGAGCGAGGGTGAGTCATTAGTATCACATATGTATTTGTATATCTATCTAAAATTTATGGCAAATGTTTACTCCCCTTTTTTAGTTTAACCTTGGTGGCACCATTCATCTACCACATTGATTTAAAGTTAAAGATATTTTTGCTTTAATTTAATTAAAGGTATTGCCTTCTTTTTCTAAAAGTTCTATCATAATCGGTAACAAAAAGCTGTTCTGAAACAGAAAACGGGGAATGATTTCAATACATTCTCTATAAATCCCACAAAATATTACAATCTAAATATAAAATACTGTAGTATATTTGCGAAACTATAACATTATTACTCATGGAAAAATAACAAATAAAATTACCGTCCAACCACAAATGCTGTATGAGTGGAACAGCAATATATTTAATACAATTTCCAAGTTCCAACAAAATAGTACCAAACATCCCTTATTGATCTTGTGCGCAAATGCGCCACGATCATCCTCATGTCACTCACATTTACATTCCCCCCGTTCTTACGCAACAGAAAAATTCTGACAATCTAAATGTTTATGGCCTTTAGGGATAAAGATTTCCTCCACTGACCTCATTCAGTATAAATAAACGATACCGCTCTAATAATGTTGGACTCTCGATTTTGTTTTTGTCAATCAAATGCCAAATTTTATAATATTTGGCTCATCTCCCTTTTTATGTGAAATTTTATTATGAAACTTTCCATTTTATGGTAATGACTTAGTAGTATAACCAAAGTTTCAAAGTTGTTTCATATTCATATTCATTTAGAGCTATTCATTGAACCATTTATTAATATTCTCCGGTTCATCCCTAGAAAAAAAAATCTATACCGCGGGAACCGTAAATTTTTCCGGGATGGTATTAAGCCTATAGCCTTCTTCAATAAACCAACTATCTAATGCAAAAAGAATTTTACAAATCCGACTAGTAGTTTCTGAGATTAGCGCGTTCAACTAAACAAACAAACTCTGCCTCTTCATAAATTTAATATAGATACAAAATTCGCATTTATTCATTACTCCGCGTGGTAAACGAGGCGGGGATAATTGGCAAGATATGTAAACTCCATGATGCAACCTACATATTATGTACTATATCTGTATATCTTTTATTCTATTATTCTTATTTTTTAACTGCCTCGGTGGTGTAGTGGTTAGCATGTACAGCTGCACACTCGGAGATCCTGGGTTCGAGTCCCGGGTCGGGCCAAGTTTAGTTATTGTTCGTTCTGTATAGTAAGTCTCAGTAACAGCCCGGAGTTGGGAAGTTGGCGGTGTTTTACCCCCGTGCCTCGGAGAGCACGTAAAGCCGTCGGTCCTGCGCCTTAACTCTCACCGGTCGTGTCGAGCAGTCGTCCCACCAGAGTATGAGAGTAACAGAAATAGAGACTCCACTTGTGTCTGCGCGTACACTTGTGCACTATAATATCTCCTGCGCAGTTGGCTAGTCTCAATGAGATTGGCCGCCGTAGCCGGAATCGGCTAGGAGAACATCATCATCATCATCATCATCTGTATATCTTTACAAAATTTTATCTAAATCTTTTGCGTATGTACTTTATGCATGTAAAGTAACAAACTACGAGTACAATAAAGCGTGTTATAGTCTTCAATCAATCTTAGTACAAAATTCATAATATTGGTTTAAAAAATTGTTGCAAATCTCTTTCGCTTCACTTTGACTCAATTCATGCAATATTTGTTATTCAGTTTTACCACGAGAACTTGATAGATGGGAATAAATGGCATGCTTCTAACGATTGATTGGGGTGTTAAAAAGCTTAGAGTTTTAAAATATTTGAATGGTAGTATAGTAAGGATATTGTGATAAATTTTTAGATTAATTCTATTCTTCAACGATTGTAGAATATCATATTAATACTGTATACGAATAATTTATATAAGACATTAGCTTACCCGCGACTTGGTCCGCGTTCAAACTTCTGATAGCTATCAAACTTCACAGGATCACCCACTGAGCTAATCTGAAGGTTGCCAGAAGAATCACTCCCGCCGTTTTGGAGTCCATGAGCATACATACATCGATTTTTATATATAAAAACACTAAAGTATTTTTTTCCAATTTGAAAGATTTGCAAATATTCCATATTATTATGAAAATAACAATCTAAATTACCGTACTACCACCGCTATATGATATTTTGACTACTTTGACAGATATGTTAACTTGTTACGTCGACTCTCATTTAAAATACGATGAAATTTCAAGTAATAGAGCATTTTAATTCAATTATTTTGTATTAAACTATTTATTTTAAGCACACAATAGATTTTATATAATTATTACATTTATTAAATAAATAATAATACATAAGTTATTTGTCATACTGTTATTTCCGCGATATCTTTACAGGCATTTTATACTTCATAGAAAACTAGTTTTTGTCCTCGGCTTCCCTCTTGGGCTGAGAAGCTAGTAGATCAAAGGTAGTATATGTCTGTCCCCATAATTAAATTTATGTTATGTACAAATTTTATCGAAATCTGTTCAAGGATTTTAGCGTGAAAATGTAACAGACACACTTACACATTTACATTATATGTATCTCTTTATGCAAATAAAATATTTATTTATTTATGTTTAATATTACTAGCGCCTCACTTTCGCTTCGCTTCGGGTCCTTCCCTAGACAAAAACAAATCTTTCCCACGGGAACGGTACATTTTTCCAGGACAAAAAATAGCTTATGTGCTATTCCAGACTATAATCTATTTCGTTGCCAAATTTCAGCCAGATTCGTTCTGCCGTTCTGACGTGCAAGAGTAACAAGCATCCATCCATCTAAACTTTCTCATGTATATATACTACTATAGTAGTAAAATTAGTAAGATTAATATGGATAGTATTGATTAACGATCCTCCAATTCGACTCTTGTTTTGACTTCGATTTTGACATCTTGAATTACAAAACATTGACATTACTTTTATTCCTACAAACACAATATGCTTGTATTATAAAATTTCGGAAGAAATCATTTAGTAATAGCGAAAACTACACCAAAATCCGTTACACAGCTTAGAATAATTACGTACCGTAATATTAAAGAATATTTATACATATCTTATACTACTTCAAAGGGAATTTAGAAAATTCTAATGAGAGAAAAATAAATATCAATCATAATTGTGCACTATTATTAAGATCAGATTACTATGTAAACTTGTATATATAATAAATACAGTTATAGTACAGTTCTTAAAACGACTTTATTTGTATTTATACAAATAAATAAAATTAATTGAAGTGCTTGTTTGTAATGTCAAAATAAGAGCTTTTTACTAAATGCATATGAAATTATACTATAAGAAAAAAAAAAGTTTTTAATTTTTCGTCTGTCTGTCTGTCTGTCTGTTTGTTCTAGCTAATCTCCAAAACGGCTGGACTAATTTTGATGGTCCCATAGTCCTATCACTGATATATAGCTGATATTATAAGGAGTAACTTGAATACTTTTATTATAGAAAAACAATTAGGGTTCCGCGCAAAGGAATTAAAAACGAAATAAAAATGAAATGTAAACAAGATCCACGCACCCAAGCGAAGCGAGTGTAAATCGCTAGTATATAATAAATACATATGTATATAACACAGTATGTATGCATATCAATAATAATTATGTACAATTACTGGCTGGTTATTAGATGAACTCCACTCAATCGAGAGCCAATAATCCTTATTGTATGGACTACAATGAACGTTAATAGACCTGTGCCTATAATCGTCTTTATTATGATTGAAAAAATAATAATCAAAAGATACTTATACCTAGATAATTCTGAGTGTGATCAATAAATATTTGAAGTATTACAAACTGATCTATATGTCCGGGCTTATGTTTAAAATGATTTTATTTTAATTTAATGTTATATGTACATATAACAAAAATTAAAACTTAATGGTAATGAAGTAAAAAAATACTTAAAAGTATTTTCAATACAAAAATTGTTGTAAACCTTCTTATGGTCACTTTTTCAGCTTGTTTTACTATAATTTAAATTATTTCTTTACTTGGAACATATTTATAGGAGTTCATATTTTACTTATAATACGTAATAGTCCAGAGGTAAAGTGCTTGCTTGAAAAGCCAAGCTAAGCAAAATTCTATGTGTCAATCATTTTCAACATAATTACAATACGATGAAGGAAATATTTTTGGAAAACTCTCAAAAAACATGGTGTCCGCCAACCCGCACTTGGTCAGCTATGTCCTGATTCCTTATTAAGGGTACTCTCGTGCCCAGCAGCGGGACGTGAATAGATTTGAATTTTTATTATTTTTTAGAACTCTTGTAACCAATATAAATGGATAAATTATGTCCATCCATCGTCTATTCCCTATAAAATACATAACTACGAAACGAGATAAGTATTCCAGCAAAAAATGATTTTTAATACGGTGATGTGTACTTACGTTATTTTATGATTCTCATATACCTCTAGTACATATTTACGATATTCGTAGTTGCTTTACATTAATAAATAATTATGATATAAAATAGGTACTCTATGGGATGCGCAATAAAAATGCTCGTCGTTTTTTGACATTTTATTATATCTTTCATCTTTTTTTCAATTTTATTGTATGCTGAGTGTAATAATATGTGCAGTGACAGAAATGAATAATTTAGAACACATAATTCGTCATATTATATCATTTAATTCAAATCGGAATCATATTACGGATAGCGGAAGTTACTGTGAGCGAACAGCAGATATTACCAAAAAGATTGTTTTGTGTTTTTTTTTTATTTCCGGCGCTTATTTGCGATAACCAGGACAAAAGATGACATGGCAGGCATTGTTATTAAAAAAGACGTCAACTTTAGTGCCCCCTCTTGATTTATGACGGCTTTGTGGCAGAATAATGGAATTCTGTTATGTAATGCTGCGTAAGACCTCATTAGAGTGACGACTCATTTGTTAAGAAAGAGCGAGTTCACTCGAGATTAACTAATCATAGTTATTTTATATCGATCTGCGAAATAATTTATCTCAATTTTGTTATTTTATTTTAAAATTAACATACACTAGAAGGTATACTTTGCACTAACTTTGATCATAAAGAACTAAAAGCTAGAAAGCTAAATCGCAAAACCTGCCAAATGCAATCAAAAACCTTTTAATGATACGAGATATGTTATGAGAAAGTATATTTTTACGATAAGTATAACATTTAATTGTTTTGAGAAAAGATCAAATTAATAACCAAATAAGTGTTAAAGTTCGCAGAAAATCGCTTTATGGACGCATTTGTAATGTCAAGTTTCTTAAGCTTATTGTATCTTCTTCTTCTTTGTCCTCGCCTTATCCCCTTACGCGATGTCAGCTTTCCTTATCATGCGACGCCACGTAGATCGTGTGTTCGCGTCCTCATCGGTGAGGCCGAGGCATTTCAAGTCCCTCTAGACAGCCGTCATCCAAGTAGCTTGGGGTCTTCCCCTGCGCCTTTTTCTTGTTGCAATGGAAAGGCACTTTTTCACCACGTAATCGTTGGGCCTACGCATTACGTGTCCATCTCAAGCTTATTGTATGTTATTTTTTATTATATTTTCTCAGATGTATTTATTACTATAACTAGAATTACTAGAATATATATAAATGTGTTTACAATAAAACCCTAAGAAATCGTCTGATCGCTTTATCTGTGTGTATTAACAATTATTATTGTAAAAAAAAATATTTTATACTTACTAATACTAGTACTTATATACTTTAGATTAGATTTTTACTACTTATTTTGTAAAAAAATAATTCCGCAAACCTTCAATGATTATTTGTTAATATATTTTGAACTTTATTTATAATATTACAAATGCCATGACTTTTTCAACGAAAACTTTCTGAAAATCAATAATGTGAATTATAATATAAATTAAAAAAAAACATTTTCTTCTATTTTTTGTTATTTTTGGTTCCGACGTTACGAAAACTTACAGTCTCGGTATAAACTAAAACATTGGGACCAAAAATCCAAATTTTATTAAAAATGTCAAATATTCACCATAAATCTAAAAAAAATATCACGATACATAAGTTAAAATATTTTGACATTATGTCGAAAATACGAAAGCTCTTTATTAATGCCCTCGCTTTCCCTTGTAAATTACGACAACGAAGATCTCATTACAGGGTCACTAATAATGAATGTGGTATATATTCATATTCAACTTCCTCTAACAAAGTTTCTGTCACTTGTTTCATTATATACTGCCCTAGAATAGTCTTTTGAGCTGAAATTATAACTGGAACAACATAATAAATAATGAAGATGGCTTTTGAAAAGCTACTACTATGCCCATTTCTGTCAATGTTATTTTTGGCCTCAATTTTTGAGTTTTAGTATGACAATGCCTCATTTCATGAATGTGTTAATTGTAAGGTACTAATATTGTGAATATATAAATAAATTTGTTTATTTTTCCTTGTTTGATATTCATTTCGAAATTTGGGCTACGAATCAACATGATTTTTTGTTATAGTTTGTGGTCTGGAGAGCAACATATGTACTATGGGATCACCAACTAAGAAAAAATAGTTCAAAAAAATATAAAAAAGTATATTATGGTTTAATTTATTTTAAAAATACTCTAAAAGAAAGGGAACGAAATACGAACCGGTAAATCAAATTTGGGTAATTTTACTGATTATAATTAAAATATCAGCAATCAAATGATGGGTTTATAGTGCATATTCACAGATGGCGCTTTTACTTTTTATGATTTGCGTATCACGGTTAAAAATTGTTTAAATCACTGTAATTTGTTTAATAGAATGCGGGATGAATTATACCATATTATTAACCTTACGTTAGTTTGCATATACTTATAAAATAAAACGGTTCAAGTACTTGCGATCAGCGACATCTATTATTTATTCAAGAAAATAAAAATAGCCCAAATAATAGCCCGAATTAACGTTATCCAATTTCTTTGTATGGGATAAGGCATCTGTACTAGTATAGTACTAGGTGACCTGTGCATGGACTATAACTTGTTTATATCTATACAATCGATATATACAGGAATTAGGTACTAAAACCATAGTTAATAGTCTTTGAATATTTATTATGTTTTTTTTTTTGTTGTGATCTCTTGAACTACTTACATGATTTGAAAAATTCCATTTGTATTGTATTATATCCTACTTATATAGAAAGGCTTATCTAACATTGATACGTTTTACGCTGCAAAGTTTGTGTAATTGTGGAAGTATAATATAAAAAAAGTAAACATTAATTAGAAAACTATTTTTTACTATTATTATTACGAAATAAAGTAGTTATAATAATTAATGCTTAAACAGAAAACAAAAGAAAACTAATAATTCAATTTTATAATGAATCTATGATATTCAAACAGTGTAGTTAATAAAAACAGATGATTTGCAAAAAAAATCAAAGGAACAGGTAAAATAGACGAAGCTTCGGTTTCATATTGCTTTTTGCGGTGAAAGCAATTTGTCAACGTCAATAAACTCAACCCAGTGGCTTGTAGCACTCTGGCAGAGATTTGTGCAATCTGTACCTGACTATTGTATTTTAAAATTTAATTATTGCAAGTATTTGTCTGTTATTTTGTTGTATTGATTTTTTATATATCTATACATATAATAAAATTGTAACTAAGCCGAATCTGTACATTAAATATTTTTTGGAAAATCTTATTTAAATAGACATTATTATCGATACAGACGCCGAATCTAGTTTTTAGAATTTTTGTCTGTCTGTCTGTTACCGCATCGCAAAAAAACCACAGAAGGGAGTTTTGTGAAATTTGGTATGGTGATAGCTGGTTATCAGGATCAACATATAGGATACTTTTTACCGCAGGAAAATATCTCATTTCTAAGAAAAAATACAAAAAATGCATTGTAAGAGTACACTTATATGGTTTTACATAAGAATTTGCTTTTTGGCAATATGAACGCGGGCGGAGCCGCGGGCAATGCTAGTAATTTATATGAGTGATTATTTTCTTAAAATCTTTTACGTATTATTTTTGAAAAAATGCTGTCGTTGAAGAATAATGACATGACATTTTGGCAAATTAAATCGTCACCCTACTTGCTGTGCCTGCGGTCGTGGGTTCGAGTCCCGCTAGGTGCATTCATTTGTGTGATGTTCCCGAATGTTTGTACTCCAGTCATTGATGTTTTTATTTATAATATGTATGTATTTAAAGTTATATATCTGTAGTGTAGATCAACTATCTGGTATCCGTAACACAGGCCTCGTAGCTTACCAATGGAACTAGATGCTGCTGTGTGTCATGTACCAACATATATGTATTTTAAAGTAAACATTTTAAAAATGTAATCTTCGCGAATTTATTTTTAATGTTTTGGTTCCCAACGCTTCCGATAGTCCGAAATTCGAAAAGATAGTTTTACTTAAAATGTTAAAAAAATATTCGCGATAGTCTAAGAAAGTATTGTTCCATGTATTTTTTTTTTAGATTTCTATAACAATTTTTTTTTCTGAATGACATCCTGTATCTTAATATCCCGGAAAGACCCCGTACCTTTCTAAAATTAAAATTTTACAAATTACATCTTTTTTAATTAAAATGTAAAGAAGCTTAGTCATCCCATTTTTTTCCATTTCCCCGTGGCCGAAGCTATAAACTTTTAAAGTAAAGTTGCATTATTGCTTTTCTATGTCAGATCCTATGCCTATAGAATAAAAAATTCAAAAATCTTGGACCTACAAGTGGGATGCAGTCAGACTAAATATATGCAGCATCATTCAATCTTAGCCCTATTCAGCTTATTTAAAAAAACCAAGGAACTAATAAACTCGTATATAAACATGAAATTCCACTGCAAACACACTATTAATTTCCGAAATATAACCACTAAGTGATTAAAGCAAGTCACCAAAATAACTTTCGCTACAAGTACTGCCCTGATCCAATTACAAAGTTTAATTACTCATCAGAGTAGATACTGGCTGCCCGTCATGCTCCAACGGTGTAACTTCGGTCACTCCGCTTGATGGCCCCTCTCTAATATTGTAAGGTTAATAGGCTATTACGTTTTTAGGGTTCCGAGTCCAGAGAGTGCCAACGGGACCCTATTACTATGCCTCCGCTGTCCGTCCGTACGTCTGTCTGTCAGCGGGCTGTATCTCATTAACCATACTATTATACATATGTATAGAGTTGAAATTATCACAAAGACTTTTATTTTGAATGAAAAAAAACCAAGATAGCGAAATTCAAAATGCAGATTTAAAAAATCGATTAGTACAAAGTGTTATATCGAGCAAGATAGTATATGTTTTTCTTTATATAATAATATTGACATGCTTTCGTTGATTACGATACGATTAGTGACATAGGTACCCTCCCTTTACCAACCCACTACGTCCCTAGGTAAGTTAGGCAAGCTCGACCTAACACTAAGTCCGCCTTAGTGCTTATTTGTTCAAACTTCCAATACATGTTGTACTTTAGAGTAGAGAGTTTTTTTCTTCTATTTAATAGGTATACATAATATAGATAAAATACGTTTCTTCGGCTTCTTTAAAGTTAAATGTGTATTTTATATCAATAGAACTAGCGAATCACCCTCACTTTGCTCGGGTTCGTTTCTGGCTTGCTTCCCCATTCAAACCTTCATCCCCATTCTCACCCCCTTAACGGATGATTTCCGGGATCAAAACTATTTCACTCACTCACTTTTCATTTTATGAGATATAAAAAAAACTTATTATAGTAAAAAAAAATCTTTTAATTTTCTTCTATACAAAACTTATCCTAACAACATACATTTCGGTGATTCATTTTTATTTACATAGATTAACATTTAAAAGTCTATAGCTTTGTATTAAAAACTCTTTTGGTAAATTGGTTTGTTTGTTTCGTTTTACAACCTATTCTTATACCTACCAACTATACAAAAAAAAAACATTAAAATCGATCGAGCCATTTCGTAGGAGAGCGACCACAAACACCGTGACACAAGATTTTTATATATTCGAATAAATTAAATAAAAAATTGATGTTATGTTACGAAAAAGCTATTTAATACAGAAAATAAAGGCGCTTAGTCAATATAAAAAAGTAAATAACAACAAAAGCTGTTCACAGAACGTTAAGCTTACATCTATTAGAATAACTCGGGAGGAGTGCTTAAGTACTTGCTAGATCTGTATTACGAAAGCCCTTGCCTACTTAAAGAATAGTATTTAAGAAATATTATAGGTTAGGTATTACTATTTTGATTTATTATTATAGAAATCTAAAAAAGCATAATCTGACTAATGAAAGAGACAAATTAAAAAAATCTAAACAAATTCAATACAAAGAGCGGCTCAATACAATTAAGCGAATGTACATAATATGTATTATGTATATTGTATAATATGCGTGTATGTACGTACACACATAATGACTTTTTTTAACTTAAATGAATCCATACTAATATTATAAATGTGAAAGTGTGTTTGTTTGTTCGTTCGTTTGTCCTTCTTTCACGTCGAAACAGACGGATTGGCGTGATTTTTTGTATGGAGATAGTTAGACGACTGGAGAGTGACATAGTCTACTATTTACCGCGGGTGATTATCTCACATTATTCCCACGGGAAAACACGTTATAATACAACCTAAAAAAATATGATCAGAATTATTGAAAACTCGGTATTAATATACTTCAATACAATTAAATAAATACGTGTGTTAGCATTTTTTGGAAATTCATCCCAGAAAATAAAAAAGAGGATGGAAGTTTGTATGAAACCTACCTTTTTAGAGTTCTTTTTGTAGTTTTAGTGCGATCGAAGCCGCGGGTTCTGCTAGTATTATATAAAAACGTGAATGTTTTATCATTTCATTTATTTAGTTTACACTGCCTATGCTAAGAGTGTGGACTCATTAAACTTTATAATTGGCTACAGGATGGGTTAAGTGATGTACAGTATTGTAGGTATAATTACAGGGAAGTAATCAAAGAGAATATTTAATTTTACTTATAAGTAGTATTGCCCATGCCCGCGGCTGCACCCGCGCTCAGATGACCAAAAACCAAATTCTTAGGTTTTACATATTAGTATACTCTTACAATGCAGTTTTTGTGTTTTTGTATTTTTTCTCAGAAATGAGATATTTTCCCGCGGTAAAAAGTATCTTATATGTTGACCCGGATAACCATGTACCATCATACCAAATTTCATCAAAATCCCTTCAGTGGTATTTCTGTGATGCGGTAACAGACAGACAGACAGACAAAAATTCTAAAAACTATAGATTCGGCCTCTGTATCGATAATAGTTTCTATTTCAATAAGATTTTCCAAAAAATATTTAATGTACAGATTCGGCTTTGTTACAATTTTATTATATGTATAGATATAGTGAGTGAATCGTTGTTTATTTTAATATTGAATTTTTGAATTAAAATATTTTCTTTAATATTAACTAATGAACGTGCATCTTTCATTAAAATTGAGGTTGTTATAATTCATGAATTTACCAAATACTTAAATAAAAATGATTGAAACCTTAGTACCTACTTGAAATTGAACTATATTACTCTCTGGTCTATAAGCTATCACTATGGAGAAATTGCTCAGAGAATCACACTTACATTAGTAATTTTTATTCTTTGTAGTAAATAAATAAATATGTTGGAACATTAACATAGCACCGTCTAGTTACATTGCATGGTACTAGGCTTGAGATATGGATATATATATATATATATATATATATATATATATATATATATATATATATATATATATATATATATATATATATATATAATATAAATATAAATGCTCATCACACAAATGAATGCCCCCAGCGGGTCTCCAACCCGCGACCACTGGAACAGCAAGTAGGGTCACTACGCTTTTAGACTTCTATTCTTAGTACTAGTAATAGCTAGGTTCTAAATTAAACAGTTCGATCCTAAGTTTTCCAAGTTTGAGAGAACGCCACTCGTGCTATATTGGAAAAATGTCTCGAAAATCACTTGTTGAAAATATCTCCTCTTCAGCTAGATAGAAATTGTAGAGCATAAGATTTTCTGCATTTTTTGTGAGACATCTTGTCCCATCGATGAATAGTTCATGAGTTACTATGTAATTATAGGAAGGGCCGCAAACCCAAAATATTTATGGAGTCACCAAACTAGACATGTGCCAACTTAAAACTCTCTTTAACCGTTTGTACCTAAGGACCCTTTTTGTTTGTTAACTGATCTAAGTTAATTTTTTTTTTACTTTAAGTGCTAAGTATACAAAATAAAAAAAACCATTGGAAATTAGGTACCTAGCTGTTTCAGTTACCTATAAACTTATTATATATTATATTTTAAAAAATGACAATTATCATTTACTAGCGATACGCTTCGTTCGGGTGAGTCCCTAGTGTTATATTAAATTAATGTTATATTAATTAAAATAAAACTTTATGATAGCTTGAGAATTGATCTTTACTTCTAATGTCATCATTTTATGTTTCATATAATTTACAGTGACATCATAAAGTTTGTATATGTCTTATAAAATTATAAAATAAACTAATACAACACCTAGTACGCGGATTTTCTTCACAATTTCATGGGTTTTAATTTTTTACGATTAACCTTAATTATACTTCTTAAGTAAAAGTAGTCCAAGATACTCCTTATAATATCGGCTATTTGCCAGTAAAAGTCTCGTCACAATCAGTCCAGCCGTTTTGAAGTTTAGCCGGAACAATCAGATATATGTACAGACAGACAAACATTTTAATTTTATTTCTTATATATGCCGTACCTACATTATTATATACTTTCATATGCATTAAGTAAAAAGCTGTGATTTTGACATTACAAACAAAAACTACAATTTTATTTATCTGTATCAATGTATATTGTACAGATTGAGAGTAATTTTAAGTATTTTTCAACGATACTTATTATTAAATAAACTTTATAATTGCAGATGTTCCATTCGAAAATAAACTTTTAAGCAATTGAACAAAACAAACTCGTATCTCGAACATTACTCAATGTACCAAAAGTACACTCTGCGAGTTTCTTAGAAACTTTCGGATTCCTCTAACTTTAATTTCACCAACGTCTTCACACTTCGGATCAGATAAAATTGCATTCCACCCTCAGCGCTACGATCTGATTTTTATTAAATTGGTATTGTAGGGAAAGTGGTTCAAAAACCTCTTTTATTGTATTAACTTTCTCGTTTTTAAAAGAATTGGATTCTTAATGCGGTTTCTTAAGCTTAATATAATTTTTAAGCTTTTATCAAATACTAGCGACTCACCCTCGTTCCGTTCGGGTTCGTCCCTAGTTACGTTTGAACGTTTAGTATAGATTTCTCAGAGATGAAACATTTTCCCTCAATAAAAGGTATCCTATATGTTGACCCCAAAACCAAATATCATCATACCAAATTTCATCAAAATCTGTCCAGTGGTTTTCTCGTGATGCGGTCACAGACAGAAAAAAAATCTAAAAACTAAAGATTCGGCCTCTGTATCGATAATAATGACTATTTCAATAAGATTTTCCAAAAAATAATGTACAGATTCGACTGAGTTAGAATTTTATTATATGTATAGACTTGACACTTAGTCTCGCTTCGCTCGGGAGTGTCCCAAGGTTTCTTTTGTATATAGGTAAGTATATTATTGCAAACAGTTAGCGCGACCTAATCGTAAATTAACTATAACCCCAACCCAAAACAGCCGGTGCAGATTTGAGATTGGTTTTTGCACTGCAGTATTTCAATACAATTACCTAACCTAAGAGTTGCCAGCAATCTAGTTATGCCAAGGACAATTTCTACTTTTCTCCGTTTAATTAACAAGGAGTTTGTGAATATCAATAATTAAGAAACGATATACATATATTTATATTAACTAAATAATTAATTTTGAATTTAATATTTAACCATGACTTTTCTTCTTTCCAGAATCTTAAGAATCAAATCATGACAACGAACGTGTGGGTGGAACAGGTGAGAATTTTTTTAAATTAATATATACAGTTTTAAATAATTTCGTATTTTATTTATAACTAGCATCGCCCGCGGCTCCGCCCGCGTTCAGATGACCAAAAACCAAATTCTTAGGTTTTACATATTAGTATACTCTTACAATGCAGTTTTTCTATTTTTTCTCAGAAATGAAATATTTTCCCGCGGTAAAAAGTATCATATATATTGACCGGATAACCATCTATCACTATACCAAATTTCATCAAAATCCCTCGAGTGGTTTTTCTGTGATGCGGTAACAGACAGACAGACAAAAATTCTAAAAATTATAGATTCGGCCTCTGTATCGTTAATAATGTTTATTTCAATAAGATTTTCCAAAAAATATTTAATGTACAGATTCGGCTTGCTTACAATTTTATTATATGTATAGATTTTCATATGTAACATAAACGTAATTGAAGTGAATTTTATATTTTACTTTTTGTTGTGTTTGTGCTTAAATCAAATGTGGAAGTTGAATGCATGATTTGCCACATATAACTTTTACATAATTATGTGATATTCTTTTTCTTCTCCTTGTCATTATTCCATTTTATGTAATAACGGCACTACACGTTTTCTTCTTCATTTCCACTTATTAGCGACACTACGACGACACGTTTGGCTCAGTGTGTAGTGACCCTACTTGCTGTGCCAGCGGTCGCGGGTTCGAGTCCCGCTGGGGGCATTCATTGCATGATGAGCACGAATGTTTGTACTCCAGTCATGGGTGTTTATATTTATAATACGTATGTATTTAAAGTTTATATATATGTAGTATATCAACTATCTGGTATCCATAACACAAGCCTCGTAGCTTACCATGGGACTAGATGATGCTGTGTGTCAATGTCCCAACATATTTATTATTATTATTATTACTACCACCACCACACACATCACATTCAAGGTAGATATAATTCTTATGAAAAATATACCACAAGCCATGGCAAAAATATCTCTTTTTCAAACAAAATGAAACAGTACCAAATTTAAGTCATTTATTTTCAACCCATCTGAATATATTACTGTTTAAACCCTTCTCAGCTGACAAAAGTATTATCACGTCAAAATTTCCGAAAACACAGCGTGAATACGAATCACTCCATCACGCTGTTAACAAATGACAGTGGTCATTCGGGAATCGATGTAGAAAGAAGATGTCCTTTATTTCTCAGCACTTGTCAACTCGTAACGTGACTAATAGTCTATACGAGTATGCGTCCGTTTTTTGCCTTTGTTCTGTACAGAAAAGAAATCTTTTAAAGCTTCCCTTACCGCAACTGTCAATTTTTACGTATTCTCTAGTGTTAGTTTATGTAGACTAAGGTTCGTCGAGTGGTGGAAATTCGACACAAATCATTATTGATAGTTTGAGATCTATACAAATAATAAAATTATTGTAACTGAGTCGAATCTGCACATTTTTTTTTTTGAAAATTTTATTGAAATAGTTATTATTATCGTTGCAGAGGCCGAATCTACAGTTTTTAGAATTTTTATCTGTCTGTCTGTGACCGTATCACGAGAAAACCACTGGACAGATTTTGATGAAATTTGATATGATGATAGCTGATTATCCGGGTCAACATATAGAATACTTTTTACTGCGGGAAAATATCTCTGAGAAATCTATACTAAAACTTAAAACGTAACTAAGGACGAACCAGAGGAGCGAGGGTGAGTCGCTAGTACGTATATATAATACAGTTCTCTAAACGTGCCTGCAGTACTACGTGCCTCAATGCGAGAACAAAACCATAGTCTACTAAAATTATGTATGTAGTCTTGCCAAATGTAACCCGCATGTACCGGACGTACATTTCTTTCCAAAACTAGTGAGGTACACTCAGACATTTTAGATTTTTTATTTACATAACACTTTTTTCCGTTCGGCATCTATATCGATAGTAATGGCTATTTCAATACGATTTTCTAAAAAAAAAATTAAATGTACAGATTCAACTCAGAATTTTATCACATATATAGATAATAATATCAAATTTAATTTATCTAGTGCTTGCCATCAAGGTATATATAAAAAAAACTGTCTGTTTTCATTGTTTTTATTGATAATAAAGCTCATCTAGATAATAAACATTAATCAAGCAAACAAAAAAGAAAATCGGTTGGAAACAGAGAGAAAGGTTCTGAACTGTTTTGTCTTTGCCTATTTATTAATAGATACTCTATTGATATAATTTTCAAAACATTTAACATATACAGCATGCACAGTAGTTTTATATTTTCAGTTGGTACTAAAATATACGCAGTTTCGATATCAATTATTAGCTTGTCTGTATATATGTACTGTTATGTAATATATGGCAGTATTCATGGAGAATACATTATCTACTATCCTAAAAATGTTATCTATACTAATATTAGAAAGAGGCAGAGTTTGTTTGTTCGTTCGTTCGTTTCTTTGTTTGAACGCGCTAATCTCAGGAACTACTAATCCGATTTGAAAAATTCTTTTTGTATTACATAGCCCGTTTATTGAGGAAGGATATAGGCTATATATCATATAATATATAGTTTTTATCCAATAATAACCGTCAAAACGTTCTTAAGGACGAGCCCTAAGTCGCTAGTAACATTATGAACATCTTATTATAATTATTATAAAGATAAAGACTATGTACATAATTGATTTGCACAGTGCTTAATTGATTTTGTCAGCTTAGCATTTACTTTACAAGTAATACAATACTTTATAAATTATATATATATATATATATATAAAGTATTGTATATATATATATATATATATATATATATATATATATATAAATAATATTTGGATCGAGTTCAAGTCGCGTATAATTTTCCTCGTGTTTTCCCTCTCAAGGATGAAAAGTTTAGTTTGTTTTTACCTTTTCAGTTGCCTTATGTATTGGATTACCATTTTATTACCAAAAAGATATATTCTGCAGCGTCGCGAACTAAAGAAGGCTGAATAAATAAATCATAAACTTGGGTTCGACGATCATAACAATTTTATCATCATGACAACAACTTAGATTCTGCTTGGAAACTTGTCCTACGATAGGAGATAGGGATGTGATAACATGGCCGAAGCTTAGAAGGGTGTGTCAAGTTGATAAAATGTAAAAATAAAAACGATAAATATTAACAACACTACAATTGTTTTATATTCTTTTCATATACAAGATATTTTCATGTAATTTTTGTAATAAAAAGTAATAGAAAAACTTTTAAATTTTAATAAGAATTTAAGTAGGTTTTATAAATGCTTTTGAAAAAATTAAATGAAATTTACTTCGTGTTGTGGCTCAAATCATCTGTATAAGAACCAAATTGATATGACATGTGATCATTTATATGTAGTATTCAAATGCATAAATATAAGAACATTTATTACTAAAATAGCGTATATGAGTCATATTATATATTACTCATAAAAACAAGACATAAATACTAAATAGCCATGACCGAAATCGCCTTAGAAGCCATTACATTCTGGAAACTAATGGCAAACGGGATTTGAAATGAAAAAAATAGTAATAATTATGTATATTGTATACATGTTACCACATATATAATACTCCACTCGATAATTTATCGATTTTTAGCGGATTTCATACAGCGAATCAATGTGTTTAGATATAGCCCACAGAGCGAAGAGTGGCATAAGTTAAATCTATCTCAGTATAATAAGCGATACGCCTGCAAATAGTTACATAGCAAATTGAGCGAAGCAAGGACTTAAAACTAACTTAAAAATTAACTTACTTTACGTAACATAACATAAAATTGTTATTATGTTTAATAAAAAATAAATTATAGGATATTACATTTAATATCCAAAAAGTACGCCCAATGTGACGTATTAGATATATATCGTTTACGTCGTTACTCAAAAACCTGTTAAATGCAAGTTAAGTTAAATGATTTATGATGTGAAGGGCGAAGATCCCTTCGTATCATATGAAGAAGAAAGATGGGGAATCTATGAATTCATCCTAAAGAAAACGTGAGCCTTCATCTCTACGTGATACGGCGTTGGCGAACTTCTAAATAGGTTCGTGTTGTGTCGATATTGAATTTTATATGAACTAAGTTGTCAGCGATCTTTTGATATATTTTCTTTAGTTTCCGAGCTAATAATATTTGTAGTAAAAGTAAGGGCGTGTGTCGTACATACTTGACGATTTTTTTATAAAATAATATAGGTCTAATCTATACTAATATTATAAAGAGGTAAAGTTTGTAAGTTTGTGACGTTGTAGGGGGTAATCTCTGTATCTACTGAACTGATTTAGATGAAATTTGATAAGAAGATAGTTTGAGACCCTGGGAAGGACAAAAAATACTTTTTTATCCCGGAAATCATCCCTTAAAAGGGTGAAAATGGGGATGAAAGTTTATATGGGGAATCAACCTAGAGATGAACCCGAGCGAAGCGAGGGCGAGTCTTTAGTGTTCTACATAAGTAAATACCTAATATAATTACTAAAATTAATGCTTGAAAGTACGCTAACTAAGAAAATTTGAGAAAAATATATAAATAAAATTTACCTATATAAAAACGTACGTTACTTTAATGAGTGTGTGAACTATGTTAAAATATGTTAAATAATATAAAGTAAAATTGTATTTATAAATAAATTGGATTTGTTGTACTGAGCTATAAATTAATGATTTGTAGAGATACTTTTTGAGCCGGTGAAGGCTTCCATCGATTTTTAAAAGGTTCTGAACGAGGCGTAGTAGAATTCCTAATACAAAATATTTGTACCTATATGTTATTGATTATTATAAGTAGACAGCAGCTTATGCTAAAACCTGACATTTTCATTAGTAATGTTTTAGATTGTTTGAAAAATCGATAGTGTTAAAAGTTCTTTAATATATTTAGTCGTCCCATTATTAATACTATAAATGCGAAAGTTTGGATGGATATTTGTTAATCACGTGAGAACGGATCTGGATGAAATTTGGCACAAAGATAGATTGTAGTCTGGAATAGCACATAAAGCACTTTTTATCCCGATAAAATGTACGGTTCCCGTGGGATAGATTTATTTTTGTTTTTCACTAAGGACAAGCCCTAGGGAAGCGACGGTTAGTTACTAGTAATATATAAAAGACCGAGCTATGGCGCCCCACAAATGAAAGAGTACAATGATATATTATAATCCATAAAATTCTTTTTATGCCTAACTTCTAATTTCTATACGTTTTTAACTACTGTAACATTTAGTTCTATCATTTTCCGCAAAATCGAACCTAGAATTTTGAGCTTAGTTTTTCAGCAGAAATATTTTAACTCACGAGCTTTAGACTTTAATAACCAACTCCAGAATAAAGATAATCGTCACAAAGAGGGGAGACTTAAAACATTTTTCATGGAACTTTAAAATTAAAAAGCATATCTAATGAGTCCAACAATGAAATCTTTTAATCATTCAGCAGGTATGAGATTTGCTCCGTTTGAAACGCATTCTGTAGAGAATTCTTCCGACTCGCCGGTAGCTAACTTGTCTATATTTTTTGTACTGGTAAATCCTCGTTTGCTCTCCTTGATTATATTCGGCATTTATTCGTAGACGATTTTGTTACTTTGTCTCTCATAGTCTGAATTGTTTCAGTAAACAGTGTAACAACACTTTGGTACAACTTTGTGCGTTACTCCAGCTAATGCTTCTTTATAAAAGGATTTTCCGCTACGTCCTTCACGAAAGAAAGTTTTTTCTCTTCCTTTTGCTTATTAAAAAGTATTTTAGTTGAGTTTGTATTACTTTTTCTTTTTTAAATTACAATGTAAAAGTGGAGAATTTTACTTAATTGTGTAATGTTTTTAAATAAGTTTTGAACGTAGAGCTTAAATATAAAAAATAGCAAAGAGTACAGTTAACATTTTTGAAATTGTTTCTAAAGTTAGTTTTTAGCAATATTTTTTTAGTTTAGTTAGTTTTTAGTAAATTACATTATTATATGTCTAAAATATGTTACGTAATCATAAAATTTAAAATTGAGAATTGTTGATTTGGGCAAATGTATTAAATGTATTTTTTTTATAAAAAGCTATTTTATAAAGTATTGTTTAGTTACATAGACAATTTTTTAAAGTGTACGCGACGAAGTTGCTAAAGAAAATGAGTATCTTATAAAATAACTGATCTGCATGACATTAATACCAACATTTAATGCAACCGAGATTATTATTATAATGAAAATATAAAAAATCTATATATAAAAAATCAATTGCTGTTCGTTAAACTCGCTAAAACTAAAAACGGCTGAACCTATTTGAATAATTCTGTTTTTGTTTTATTGGAGGTATATCAGGGATAGTTTAAATATAAAAAAATAAGGAAAAATCCATAAGAACAGCTGGAAAATCGAAAAGTTCAGAACTGGTTATTTTGTATGGGAATCACTACTTCGGATTACTTTCAAAAGCGGTGGACCTACCATCTACAACAATACGTGAAGTTTAAGTTAGAAAAATTAATATATGTATATAACAGTATATAGTCTTTCTATTCTGTACTAATCGTTAAAAAGTACATAGGCACGAACCCGAGCGAAACAAGGGTGAGTCGCTAGTATATATATTTATTTTAAGTAAATTCAAAATGTGTATTAACCACAAAATTCGAAGCTTAAATACTATAAGCCCATCCGCTGGTTCCTTAACACGTAACATTGTAACCGTAGCGTAATACCCGGATTACAATACTAAAACGCACATCAAGTGCGTAATACAATTAGATATCTAGCATTATGCGACCTATATGCGGTTATTTACAAAGACGCTTTCGAATTAAGGCCACGTCGTCAAATTTAAATTGAGTTTTGCCAACAGTAATTTCATTTAACGTACAAAGCTCGCCAAAATAATAATTGAGTTCTATGATGAAGCTGCTACACAGTTGTGTTTTAAGGAGCCTCATTTTAAATTCGTTTTACTTATAATAGACTAATCACGTTGTTTGCAACTCTAATACTGTTTTTGATCGTTTCTGAATAAACGTTGACGAGAATATTCTGCACTAATATTATTCGGAAAATGTTTTAAAAGATAATTTGGTGCACTTATGTGCTGATTGGCAGGTCAATTTTCTCCTTTTACCGATCAATTTACGATGCCGTATCGTGGATATGTATGCATTAAAGTCTTTTACATTAATAACGTCAAATTAAAAAGTTAACCGTTTTAATGAATCAAAAGACCCGAACGAGTTACAAGTAAAAAATAGCCAAGTCCATTTTCACCTACATCTAGCTCAATTGACGCTTGCTGCCGGAATCTAATAAGGCCCGCAATTTCCGACGCTAACGGCTCTAAACCAACAGACCGGATTTATTTGGCTTCTAGTGAAAACTCTTTTAAGAATACTTTTTAAATATACGAATTCCTTTAGGACATTTGGGTTTAAATGCTTCAATGGCGCTTGCAAAACTTCCGGTATATGAAGAAGACTTTTTAATTTAGCAAGTGCCTATTTCTGGATGGTTTCTATGGAATTTTTTGGTATTCTATAAGTAATAATAGATATGTAATGTAATATTATACTTACATGAAAAGATAAATGAAAATTTTGTTTTGAATAGTAATATATGATTTAAGCTACAAAGTATTTGAATTGTTTATTGATATTTGATATGTAAGTATTGATATACGTAGAAAGTCCGCTAGTTTTTGCCCGCGGCTGCGCTCACATAATAAGTTCTTTGATCAAAAGTAGTGTGTTATTCAGAACTTAACTATCTAAATTCCGATTTTTAAATAAAATTTATTAACAAACTTATTAATGTTACTATTTTTACAATGTACTAGATTTTTTAGCATACTAATAAATAAGATAGGTTATTGTGTAATAAATATTTAAAGATATTTATAATATGTATATATTTAAAAAGTTATATATGTTGTAGTGTATCAACTATCTGATATCCATAACACAAGCCTCGTAGCTTACTATGATACAAGATGGTGTTGTGTGTTAATGTCCCAACAAATTATTATTATAAGAAAAGTTTCATTGTGCTATTCTCTTTGTTGTGACAGGAATGGAACGACTACAAGCTGAAATGGAACCCAGACGACTATGGCGGCGTGGAAACCCTGCACGTGCCTTCTGAACACATATGGCTCCCAGATATCGTCTTGTATAACAAGTATGTTATTTTATTCATATGAAATATCTTGCTAATGTACCTCATAGTTTATTAGATATTTTATTAATAATATAATATTTAATGAATGAAATAAATTTAAAAATTCAAATGTTAGTAAGCATTACTTGTGCGAAATTAATAATAATATTTTTGAATAATAAATAAATACAACTAAGTTACCTAAAGCGATCTAAGGACTAAGAAAAGAGAAACTTTAAGATTTGTTATAGAAACCTGCGACCCTCTATATCAACTTTTACTATTCCAATTTCTTTCAATGAACACAAACTTTGTCTATAAAACGTGATTTTATTTGGCGGTCCCCTTATCTCCTTATTTTCTCGGACGACTGCCATTATTTTGCATTATCACGATGAGTCGACAACTTTATCGGGGGTTCGAAACCACGACAAAACTCCAAAGTCCCTTTCAGAGAGCGAAACTTGGAGTTATCCTCGTGTCACTTCCAAGAGATTTTCTTGTAAACATTTTTATAAAAGTTTATAGCACTTTTTCCTTTAATTATATATTATTATTTTTTATGCTATTTATATAATAAACTAGCGACTCACACTCGCTCCGCTCGGGTTCATCCCTACTTACATTTCAACGTTTAGTATAGATTTCTCAGAAATTAGATATTTTCCCGCAATAAAAAGTATTCTATATGTTGACCCGGGTAACCAGTTATCATCATACCAAATTTCATCAAAATCCGTGCAGTGGTTTTTTCGTGAAGCGATAACAGACAGATAGACAGATATGTCTATTTAATAAGATTTTCCAAAAAATATTTCATGTACAGATTCGGCTTAGTTACAATTTTATTATAATATGTATAGATAACATGCTATATTATTATAAGTACTAAAAAAATTCTATTCCTCATAACATATTAAACGCATATTATCAAAACCCACATTTTATCAGCATCGTCATTATCACTGGTTCTTCACCGCATTTCTATGCATTAACACTATCTAGTATTTTACAAACAATAGACATCCTTAAGTCTTTTGAAATAAGGTTGAATTTTAAATGTGGCTAGTTAAGCGCTAAAGCAGAGAATCTGCCTGAAGTTGGCCAGGCGGAAGGCACGATAAGTGCAGGCTTTAATCTAAATAGCATCAAGGTAACATTAGGTACGCTAGGATAAACACTAACTAAATCGCGAGAGAAAGAACAGACGCTTCTTTTAAATGTAATTGCAAAGAAAATTGAAGAGTTAGTGGTCGACTTAACTCGGCCAATAAACTAAAGAATTGTTTATCTTCATCCACTTTCAATTTAAATCTGTTTTTTTTTCTTATAAGGTTTTGCTTCGTTCACTAAAAGCTATGTTGACTGTACACAAAAGTAAAATAAATTAAACTATCTGACACAACTTTAGTAAAATAATTGATCTAGAGACTCGAGTAGTGAGTGACCCTACTTGCTGTGCCAGCGGTCGCCGGTTCGAGTCCCGCTGGAGGCGTCCATTTGTGTGATGAGCACGAATGTTTGTCAATCATAAGTGTTTATAATTATAATATGCATGTATTTATTTATATACATTATGTAGTGTGTCAACTATCTAGTATCCATAACACAAGCCTCGTAGCTTATCATGGAATTAAAAGGTGCTATGTGTTACCTATTTATGAATAAATTTATTTATTCTTATTTTATATTGTGTCGTATACATAACTTTTTCGTATAGAAAAATCAGAGAATACGGACGCTAATTCCAATGCCTCAATTAAGGCAATAAATAAAAACAATTTTGAATAGTATTACTTTCGCTAGACTATTTACAGCTTTTTTAGAACAATAATTATGTCATCTTTGATTATTATTATTTTTTGGTTAATGGCAACCAAATCTCTTAAAAAGATTTATTTATGCCAACGGCAAGCGATCTATTGATATAAATCGCACAAAAACACGGATGTTCTAGTTCAATTGCTTTTTCGTGGATTCTCTGGAGATTAGTATTCTCGTATAAGCA
Source organism: Brenthis hecate (assembly GCA_951806755.1). Lineage (NCBI taxonomy): Eukaryota > Metazoa > Arthropoda > Insecta > Lepidoptera > Nymphalidae > Brenthis > Brenthis hecate. The sequence continues at coordinate 4,563,691 of OX638277.1, read as the reverse complement.
GGTTTCAAGACGCCATCGGATCCAAATCAAGTTTTCCACACGATAAGTTGCTTGACACTCGATGAGAGTTTGACTTCAAAGTGTTTCAATGTTTTTATGACTTTATCACTTCACTCTACCTCTTAGAACAGAAAATAACAGATTTCAGTATTAAATCATCATCATCATCATCTCCCTGCCCATTTCCCAATCAGTTGGGATCGGCGCAGTACATTTCTGTACTGCTTATAGGAATTATAAAAATGCAATATTAAATTTAAGATATTAAATTAAATTGTATTAAAAAATAAATTAAAAATACTAAAACTGATCAACCATTCTTTCCGTTCAACTCAACGGAATCCCAACTTTAATTTAATAAGTTATATTTTTTTATTAAAAATGAAGTCATTCATGTTAGAAAAACAAACAAATCTGTATAGTAATATAATAAATATATGAAAAATCTAGAAAATTTCTTAGTAATCTAGTGCTACAGTATACGTAAGCTAAGCTTATTATCTATATTTATCTTTCCGATTATCCAGATATTAATGTTTACAAACAACTGAACAAACATTAATGCAATCCGCAATGGTATTTCAAATAGTCGGAGAAGCCCGTAACTGCTTGCTTTAGAACAAGCTTGTTTGTTCAAGTGTACAGGTATATGTCCGATCATGCGTAAGTGGAGATCCTTTATGCATAATGTTTACCGGACATTGCTTTTAAGGATCAAGATAGGATAACTGGAAAAAACTTCATTTTAAAATATTATTGAAGCTTTAAAAAGTTCTTTTTGATTTTGTTTCATTAATTTACATAAATAATTGACATCTATACTAATATTATATAGAACGCGCTAATCTTAGGAACTACTAATCCGATTTGAAAAAAACTTTTTGCGTTAGATAGCTTATGAGGAAGGTTATTATAGGTTATACAATATATATCATCCTGCTACTATCTAAGGGAGTGTAGCAGTAATCATAAATGTCAATAAATGTAGATATACATAATACGTATATTATAAATACACATAGGGATAATAATAAAGTATATATTATATATACACATAGGGACGAATCCGAGCGAAGTGAGAGTTTATTGCTAGTATTATGTAAAGTGAGATTCTTCTTATGTAAAAACAATCTAAACAAACAATTGAAATAAATGAAAAACTAAACTAATAAAACAAAAAATGTCCAATAAAAAATACATAAAAAATGTGTAATAAAAACTGAATAAGTTACAGTATAGTACTATTATTACATTATTATATACTAGCGACTCACCCTCGCTTCGCTCGTCCCTAGCTTGCTTCCCAATACAAACTTTTGAAAATTTGGACGAAAGTTTGTATTGGGAAGCAAGCTAGGGACGAGCGAAGCGAGGGTGAGTCGCTAGTATGTAGGTTATATTATAACGTATTTCCCCGTGGGAATAAGAGATACAAGTCTACATCACTCTCCAACCCTCCAACTATCAACACACAAAAAATCACGTCAATCCGTTACTTTGTTTCGACGTTAAAGAAGGACAAACAAACACAATTTGACATTTATAATATTATATTAGGTATAGATATATAGGTATATCTATACAATAGCATTATGTGTTTTTATCGAACACCCGCACCCGAGTGTAATCGCTAGTATTCTAAATTTTGTAATTAATCCCATATAACACTCATAACATGTTCTTAAAATATATAATCGCTACAAAAAAAATAGGAATGAAATAATTCAATATTACTCGATACTTGTCTTACTCAATAAATAATATGCAACAAATAAAATATTCTTTACACAGCAGCCTTCATTCGTCATCCGCCAACCGTGCGTGACTTATCGTTCCCAAATATCAATATGCAATACATTTGCCGTGTGAGCGCGGATAAAATATATCTACGTATAGCTTCGAAGAAACTTTATTACTATCGACGAGACCGACATCATGTTCTTAATAGGTTCCAGTCTTAATGTGTGAAAAGGCTTGAAATATGATCAGTTTTACGTTCAATGTATTCTATACATATAATAAAATTGTAACTAAGCCGAATCTGTACATTACATGTTTTTGGAAAATCTTATTGAAATAGACATTATTATCGATACAGAGGCTGAATCTATAGTGTTTAGAATTTTGTCTATCTGTGTGTCTGTGACAGCATCACGATAAAACTGGATAGATTTTCATGAAATTTGGTATGATGATAACTGGTTATCCGGGCTAATATATAGGGCACTTTTTACTATAGGAAAATATCTCATCTCTGAGAAATCTATACTAAACGGTAAAACATAACTAGGGGCGAACCCAAGCGGAGCGAGGGTGATTTGTTGTATATTTATATAGTAGCTTCTACCTATTAACTTTGCTTGCATTGCTTATACAAATATTTCTGTTTAATTCACTCCCATCAGACGTGATTTCCATTTCAACGCTTGATTAGAATATTGATCTAAACTATTAGGTCTGTTGACATAATATATAAAATATCTTAGAATATTAAATGACCAATTCTTGTATATTTATAAATTTATTGCGTGTATCTCAGAAAAGGCTTTAACGATTTGGATCGAACTTTGTATTTACATAAGATTTTGCTTTTTAAGTTTATCTATATAGGTGTCTCTTCTGAAAAAATCTCCGTCAATCAGGTACTATTTTATCAAAGCAACATTAGTATAATTTAAATTTCTATTTGGTGTACCCCATAAACGAGATATATATGTATTATTAATTTTGGTCATTATTGAGAAAGGTGTAGTATGAGGAAGAAAACATAATAAGAAATAATTTTTTTTAGAAATCAATTTTGTTCAATAAATTAATATATTTCTAGTTTATTTTAACAAAGTATATTTACCTCAAGTGATTATAGGTCCTTTCACGATTCATCATATTTACGACCCAGACATTTTAGTTAGAGCATATTATTGTACGTCAGGCAAATAGACTATAACGAGACATGGAGGTCATATTTTTAAATTTAAGCGGGTGGAGGTTACTGCTTAATGCACCTGCGACTACCCTAAAAGCTCTCGCGAATATTCGGTGTAAACTTTATTTTTAATGGCACCACGTTAGCATAATGGAAGACAACGTGAGTCATATTTTATGAGACAATTTTCACGGATGCGAAACTTGGCTGTGACAACGCTTTTAGAGACGCCGACAACAAAATTTGCTTAAGTCAGTCAAGTCTTTGAATGAAGTGTTTTCTTGTAACGAAATTGACAGCTTAATTTTAACTTAAACTGATTTTAACATCTTAGAGCGTTCTTTGTAGCCCTCTTGTTGTCTTTAAGATTTCACTTTGACAATGATAATTTAGTTTTGTTGGTACAAATTAACCGTATTCAACTTCTGGAATTTTGGAACAATTGTATCCAATGAATCTTTGATTAAAATGTTTTAATGTAATATTTTGAAAATCTCTATACAATTTTAAGTTTTAACATAATATTACAAGCCAATATTTCCTTTAACAAGAAAAATATCTAACACGATCAACATTTCTCCCAAGCGCAAAGTAATGCTAAGCTGCAAACATCGCAAGTTTTATAACGTCTGATTTGTCTTCTTACGAGAATGTCGACTCGGGACTTAGTGGGAACACAATATATAATGCCAATGTATCACTTTGAACCATGTACTCACGAGCTCAGCAAGCTATTTGCGGTTGTGGACGGAGCACGATCCACCTACAACCTGTCTCTTAATCGATTTCCATTGGCGGACGTTTGTATTTAAGATAACATTCATCCCGCAAATAACCAGCTTTGGATAGCGTTTTAATTGATAATTACGCAACAGATCGCACAGTGCTTATTGTTGATAGCACAAAAGGGCTACTAGACTATATCAACAAACGAGTAGATGTAAATTAATGTTGTACTACGGCTCTGATGTCGTAAATTTAATTGAAGTATTTACGTAATGTGATAACATAGTGTTGTGGAATCATTATGACGGCAATATAGTTATTAAATGTTCGGCTAAATGTATGAATCAGTAAGGTTTTAATAATATTTATAATAATCTAAGTTAAAGTTTTGAATTATTATTGCTTAAATTTGAGTTTAAATTATTATCTGTTACTGATATAACTAATCAAACTCAGGCTTTAATCGTTAAGTCCCCAAAAATGTTATAATTACATATGTGTCTCGAATCGTATTGCAAAAGTTTACGTATAGTTTGTATTATTTTTTTTCACTCCATGTTTACTTATAAGTGGAAACTTTATTGGCTGATGAGAAGAATAGTTTGTATTTACACATATCTGTATTATAAAAGTTGTTTGTTTCCCAACTGGTAATAAATAAATAAAAATAAAATAAATAAATAAATAAAAGGAGGTCCGTACCCAGCAGTGGGACGTTAAAAAGGGCAGAGTACAATCAAAATGAAATGATATTTTAGAAGCGTCAAATATACGAGTATATGCGAAAGCTCTTTAAAACTGGCACGTAGAATATAATATTGCTTAAATTTATGATGCTATATATTGTTGAAGAAGAGCCAAGTAATTTGGCTTGTAAGATAACTGTTTATTGTGTTTCAGTGCGGATGGCAACTATGAGGTGACGATTATGACTAAAGCCATCTTACATCACGACGGTAAAGTTGTGTGGAAGCCGCCTGCCATTTACAAGTCCTTTTGTGAGATCGACGTCGAGTACTTCCCCTTTGATGAACAGACCTGCTTCATGAAATTTGGTTCTTGGAGCTACGATGGTTACACGGTAAGGAAATATCTTTGTGACGTGATTAATAATAATCCCATTTATAAAATTCAAAGTGTTGAACTTATTGATATATGTATGTATCGAAAAAAATAAAATTATTGAAACTGAAATATGATATTGATAAAAAAATTTCATACATTATTTTCTTATTCTTATTATAATATTCTATTCTATATATAAACCCTACAGAGATATTTTAAAAACTTATATTAGAAATTGCTTCTTTAATACACTGTGGTTGAAAAGATAATCTATGTATTTCTTCTCATAAATAATACTACACGATACAAGCGATGAGATATGCTGGGCAATGAAAAGCAGGATATTATAAAAACTTCGGAATGGACTTTAGAGATAGGCTTTTGAAAGGCGGGCATCTATCTATATCAAAGTGAGGAAGCTAATAAATCTGGGTCATTCCGACTTTCTTATAAATAACCGCATCCGCAAATTTTGTTTTTATACAAATGTTTATAATTTTTTTGTATAAAACATGTTAGAATATAATTATTTAATAATATTTTGAGTTCTTTTTAGACATTAAATTTAAGAGCAAAAACCAAATTGACCATACTTTTCAGTCATCGTTTATTGTGAATTATTTTATTTGTTGATACTTTTTTCTATTTTAATATCATCTAGTGGAAATATAAATTAAGAAATTTGAACATTATAGTATTTTGGTTTACTTTTATACATTATACAACTTATTATTTTTATAGGTGGATTTGAGGCATTTGAAGCAAACACCGGACTCTGATCACATAGGGATGGGCATCGATCTGTCGGAGTACTACATTTCGGTCGAGTGGGACATCATGCGGGTACCGGCAACGCGGAACGAAAAGTTCTACTCGTGCTGTGAAGAACCTTATCCAGATATTATTTTCAACCTCACCCTCAGAAGGAAGACTCTGTTTTACACGGTCAATCTCATCATTCCTTGTGTTGGAATTTCATTTCTGTCAGTGCTTGTCTTCTACCTCCCGTCAGATTCGGGTGAAAAGATTTCACTTTGCATTTCTATTCTTCTGTCTTTGACCGTGTTCTTCTTATTATTAGCAGAAATCATTCCGCCAACGTCACTGACTGTTCCCTTGCTAGGAAAATATTTATTATTTACTATGATGCTAGTCACATTATCAGTTGTAGTCACTATTGTGGTGCTAAATGTAAATTTTAGGTCTCCAGTTACTCATCACATGGCTCCTTGGGTACGAAAATTCTTTATAGATTTTTTACCCCGAATATTATGTATACAAAGGCCGGAAAAACCACCTGACGATGATGAAAATGATAAGCCGACCGAGGTAAGAAAATAAATTATATTACACACAATAACAGTTTTCTTGCATCAATGCAATGACTCAATTCACTCAAGAATGACATAACAAAACTTTATTTATAAAAATATTTCGCCTCAGTCTCGATAACAATCTAAAACGAGAAATAACGATTTTTAATTTCATTATAAAAATAAAAGCTCTTACAACAAGTTTATCGTAAGAGAATACGTTTAAAAGAAAATACTCAACACCTTTTCTCAATGAGTTTCCTGGATTCAAAACATTTTCTATATGAATGAATTCAATACAAACAGCCCTATTACAGTCAACTGGAAGACCTCAGCAATAACCATTTTAATTGTCCTTAGTCGCGGGTCTCTTTCGGGGAACACTCCTTTCAACAATATTCTAAAATCATTGTGTTTCGTGTGTATCGCGAAAATATCGCTTCCAGCCCAATTTCATTCCATTTCGATTTTCCTTTATTACTCAATGCCGGAGGGCTTAACAAGCGCGCGTGGCCCCCGTTATTTATGTTTCTCTGGTGGCTGCGGACGGATCGCGATATACGAGCCGGCAGGCGCGGATCGAAACCGAATCCTCCACTCCTACCTAATTGTACGCCGGCTTAAGCAACATCGATACAACAGATCTATAGAATACGGGCTGCCATTTTAATCACGTAATATTTAAGATATTCTTTTTTTTTTGTAAATAAGGGATGATATAAAATTTTAGATTATATATTTCTATTAATATGATTATTCTATTTTGTAGGTACTCACGGATGTTTTTAGCGGCGACGATATGGATGGCAAATTCAAAGAGTGGGGTTGTGAGGAATATGAATTGCCGGGTATGCCTCCTTCACCCCCACCTCCTCCTGGCGGCGATGACGAACTTTTCTCCCCACCGCCGGGTTCCCCATGTCGTTTGGATCTCGACGATGGTAGTCCTTCTCTTGAAAAACCATATGTTAGAGAGATGGAAAAGACTATAGAAGGGTCGAGATTCATTGCGCAGCATGTTAAAAATAAGGATAAATTTGAAAGTGTAAGTTACATTACTTTCTACTTCAAAATGTTTCTATCTGTTACTTGGTATATATTATATATTTTTTTCTAGGTCGAGGATGATTGGAAATACGTAGCTATGGTTCTGGACAGAATTTTCTTGTTTGCATTCACGGTAGTTTGCTTACTTGGAACTGCTCTGATAATATTCAGGGCGCCAACGTTTTACGACAACGCGAAGCCTATCGACATCCTGTATTCGAAAATTGCCAAAAAGAAATTGGAGTTGCTCAAAATGGGCTCGGAGAGTGACCCGGGTCTCTGAAATTCGTCTTACGTCTTCGGCCACTCGCCGCCGAAGACGTTCTGGGAGCTGATCGTGATGTGGTGGCATGGATGATCAATGTAAAGCTCCCAGATGGGAACAGTGAGGCGAGAACGTGTTTTGTGCTCAGTGTGGTGCCAAGCGCTCGATGCGCCGCAGGACGTTGTTACGCCGCTTGCGTGTCCAAAACCGTCTTTTTATATATAAACTAATATGCGAGACTGTGTCCGTCGATATTCGAAACAAGAACGGAAAAACCTCATTTATGATCGTTTGTGTTGACGTCTACTGTCAGTATTTTTATATTTGAATCGCCGTATTTGAAGTATATACTTTTTAAAGCATATATATAATTAATAATATTTTTATTCCTTAATTAGATAATTTCTTTTGTAATCGTTATTTGATACGAGCGCACAAACATATACTTTACGTTAGGAGTATTCTGTCACATTGGGTTATGTTGCTTTATGGGATATCGAAAACGATAGTGACATTTACCATAATATAAGGTTTAATTCGAATAAAGAGCTCAATTTCGTATTAAATTAGATTGTAAAGAAGTAATTTTCATCTAAACGTATATAATTATTCAGAAGTACTCGTAACTACAGTTTCTTGAAAACGTCCTCGTGAGTGTTGGACAGTAGATGATGTACTTAGCATATACTGATGGGTTAAGTATTAAATATACATTTAGTATTTTATAAACTACGTACTCGCGTAAAAATCATAAGGACAATATCGATAACTAATATTGATGGTTTCATACTCGTAATTCCCCGGTAGTTGTAATCGATTAAGAGATTGTAGATATTAATACATAAGTGGTACATCACTAATGATGAATACTCATTTGTATTAAGCCAAATAGTTGTAATGTCACATTGCGACGGTGATATATTATTTCGTTAGATATATTTATAAAGACAATTGACTGCCAATTGCGATTAAAATTTTTTATAAAATTCGATATTCTTAGATAGTTTGATAAGTTTTTTAGTTACGATTTTTTAAAAGTGCCAAATATTACCAGCTGCATTCGTAGTTTCGAACTAAAAGTAAAGAACTGCTATTATAATTTGTAAGGACTATCGTTCGTATGGTTTTCAGTAAGCTTGTTCGTTAACATCTAATGCTTGCTCTATAAAGCAACGACTGAGAGTTATTTCAATACATCTACGAGGATTTATTGCTATTGGTTATTCACAAAGTAACATGCCGTGTTTCATTAATCCTAGCGTACAGGGTAAAATTAGTACACTTTCTTCCCCTAATTTTTATTCTCACGATTACACAGATTGTAAAATCTTTTACTCACTTTTCGGCACTTACCCACTCGTCTTAGATAATAGTTCCATTGTTGAAGTTTGTGGGAGTTAGTGACGTTTAGAAAGCCTAACGTTCGTTTGGTATTAGATTAGACTCAATATTAGATATCTTTTTGTTAATTCACGTTCATATGCTAGGTAGGTTGTATTTTCAAATCATTTGAAACATTTAACTTAACATATAACATTACGTGTAACATCAACCCATTACGTAGCGTAACGTAGCCTTTTGTCGTAATATAAAAATATTTCGAGCCGCGTAATTGATATGTCAAAGTAACTCATAATAATGATTAATTAGATAATGATTATCTAGATAACTCTTTTCATATTTTAATGAATTCAACAGCGAGCAGTTAGGAAAACAGGGATGGTTATAGTAAATTATTCAAATTGTTTTGTGTGATTTGTCTTTATATTCATAAGTGTTATTGATTGTGTATAGCTGTTTGTGCCAATAATGCATTCGGCTAGAGTAGAATAGAATATACGTAAAAACAGTTAGTTGTACGAGAGGTACAGGTGGTGCTTACTTGTAAGCATCCATTGAAAGCTCGCTAAAGGTTGAAAAGTATTAAAATTATTAGCTCTGGCTTAAGAAAAGTCACTTTCGTTTTATAGACAGTTCTGGGTGTGAAATCCTTTTGTGCGAAAGTATTGCGCTGTGCCATATATATTATGGTATATAGCAATGGAGTGTTCTCATCTAAAACGGTATGGTCTGCAACTGAAGTCGTGACTTTGGCACTAACATGCCGATTTTAAATTCGATGGAATTTTTGGATGGAATTGTTCATTATACTATAAATACTAAAAAAAAAATAATTTTCTAAGGTAAAATAAAAGTCACATAAATAATTTCAGTAGGAATGTGCTATTGCACGCACCGAAACACACACCAAATTAGTAATAATAATAATAATAATATCAGTAAAACGATTAGTTAAGAACACTGGCTTCCCACACTACTCAGTAATCTGACTTTTATTGTAGATATTTGCTAGAAAATAAACGGTCTGTTGTTATTTTTATATGACTGCAAATAATATTATAATAGATAGATTTTCTAAAGAAACACCATAGGCTAATATATTTAGAGACGAGTGTTGTCTTGGTTAAGTACATTGAATGATAGATGACGGAAATGTTAGAAGTAATCGTGAATAACATTGTAAATAACTCTATGTCGAGAGTATGGTACGAGAGTCACACATGACCCATCGCTTGAATGGTAACAAATTGTTGAATCATCACAACAATTCATAAATTCGAAACTTAAATGGTATATGTAAATTCTAGCAAAAGCCTTTAGTATTGTTGAAACTGGATGAGCTAAGCCGATACAACGATTATTATCCCTAATTCTTTAGAGAGAGTGAAATTTTGATTACGCCAGAATTTTCGATTGGATATTTAAAATCATCTTTTAATTGATTCCGATAAGTAAAGATTCCTAAGCTTGAGGGTATTAAACGTTTTCTGTGATTACTTTGGTTGTATCCTTGTTATTCTCGTCTAAAAGGCATCTTTAAGTAAGTTTTACCTTACTTTATTTCCCTGTTGAGTTTGATCTATACTTTCGTTGTTGGAAGGTCGTTTTTATAGATTACGTATGTTTATGGATGTTTCGGGTGATAAACGGGTAAGTGAAAGTATGTAGTTGTCTCGTGTCAGAGGTAGATAGGTAAATAATAAATTTAACAATAATACTGCTAGTCATTGTATGTAAGATTTATATTATCCGTAACATAATTATTATTGTAAGTGGTGTTTTAGCTTCTCAATGTTTATTAGAGTTAGTCGACGAATGAGTCGGTTCGAAAGCGTGACGTCAGACAAATTTGTTGTATAAGTTCCTTATATAATGGTCTAGAGTCAATTATAATTAAAATTGTTATTTTTAATTACAAGTCAGTCAATAATTTTGTCATTTTCAATTTAATTGGAGGCGTCATAATTTGGTCATTTATTTTTAAAGGTATTTGCTAAGACAATTTGCTCTTTGATTTTAGGCAATTTGATTGAACTCAAAGTTTGTCAGTTAAATAATTGTTTCAAAACCTAAATTTATATGACCAATACATAATATGATGCCATTTACTTTAACATAAATTACTTAAATTAATTTCAAACTAACAACATCGAATTTGTCGACGTCGTGTGATGGAACTAAGACCTCATTGTCAGCTATCACATGGCTGTCAGTAATTTTAAGAATCAACGTAACCGAAATGTTGACGTGTAAATATAGCAGATCAACATAGAAATTTAAATAATATTAAATTGACAAGTTATTTTTCTACGTTCCTTTCACAGTACCTTTAGTGCTAATTAGATGAGTAGTGGATATATGTCGTAGATGTATTGGTTTTTCATTTACCCATAAGTACATAATACTTGTATGTTATTTAGCAATAATTCTGAATCACATGATTTAGGTACGTTTTGTTGTTTTCTTTGATGCCATTCACTGTACTCGTAATTTTAAGCTTTGGTTCTTGAATGGTTGACAGAATGTAATCCGTAACGCTTTATAATTAGGTTCATCGAAATCTAGAATTTTATATAGCAATTTCTTCTACAACACTTTTGGAATCACATTTTATTGCACGTCTATAATTTTTTTATCATTTATCTTTATAAAGAATAACATTATAATACCCTTTACACTTATGAAAATGTACATAAGTTAGGCGTATTTGCATCTTTAATCAAACGTCTTCCAAAAGTGACGTAAAAATCCATTTTGTTTAATATTTAAATGAATTGATACATTCGGCATTATTACAACTGTAATCATATCTATTACAGAAGTTGTTTTCTCAAGCAAAAATTTTAAATTATCATTTTTTCTCAACTCAATTTCACAGTAGCATGGCGTAATATAATATTTAATTTATATATGTATATCATTCTTTTTAGCTTTCTCTTTGAATTAAAATTTTCAATTTTCTCTAATAGTTTAATATGTGTACTAGTTAAGAATTTAAATATAAGTAATATGAATAATGTAGAAAAAAACCACATGAAATTTGCGTTGAGCTTCCAACACGATTAGATGTAAATACAGAAATAAATTTAAAAAAAAAACCTACTGAATAATTTCTGGTAACATTGATATGAATAATAAATGTATTCAATGTGTGCGCTTTGTTAAACCATTTTCGTCGTCAAATATTTGTTATTTCACTTTCATTAGTTAAGTATGTTTATGACCTCACTACATGGGCCAAATCTACATAATCGAATGGTAATAACCACGTATTTATGATACTCTGTCGGAAACAATTTTAGCTGTACTGTGAGCTGAAGTTGTGAAAAATTATACACACATACCTATCTATTATATTACATCAGTGAATATTACATAATTATACTCGAATTTTTGCTATAAGCATGGGCTTTATTTTTATTTAAATATATACTTTATGTATATAATTTTCTGTCAGTTTGTTTTAAAATAAAGTATAATAAAATGCAGCAATAAAATAAACCCTTAGATGATACGAAAAAAGATAAATAAAGAATAATATATAAAACCATGTAAAATCCCATTTAAAGGAAATCACAACTATCACAATTACATACATACATATAATAATGCATATAGTATCTATTGCATCTATATCTATACATAGTATAAAACAAAGTCGCTTCCGCTGTTTGTACGTTTAGATCTTTTAAACTACGCAACGGATTTTAATGCAGATTTTAGAAATAGATAGAGTAATTCAAGGGAAAGGAAATGTATATTATATACACACGAACCATTAAAACGTACCTAGGGACGAACTCGAATATATAATTCGATATAAATTTGGCACTTGTAGTACCTACTTATTTTATTGTTTATTTCTACACTTTTTTGTGCCTTACATTTTATCTGCCCACAATATCTCATATTTATTTTATTCTACAGCTGATTTTTCTTAACACTTCTATTTTTTGTAACAAATTTTGAATCAATTATAAGGTAATCTATATATGATTGTTAGTAAATCCTTTAGAATTTATTTTAAATATCGCAATGGCGAGATGTTTAGAATAAGGTTCTATGTACGTTTGGTAATTTCGTCTTAAATTGTTAATATTAAAATAATTAATGTCCTTTACTACTAGATGTAATGAATTTTTAGTTTTTATGAATTTTACTTTACATTTCTAGTCACGAGTAACGGCATTTTTGTACGAAAATTGTTAAAGTATACGTTTGATTAATTAAAAAATGAAACAACAAACTTCTAACTTGTCATTATTAAAATATATATAATAATTATTATTAATAAAAGTCTTGTATAATTTGAAATTTACATTTAATATAAAAATGGCTGGAGAAATTAAAAAAAAAATTAACTTGAACAATTTTCGCACAGATCTAGCGACCGGTGAAAATGGCGTATACAAACGAACACCACATAAATATAACATTATTGTTGATAGATAGACACGAGAATTCCTAAATTTATTTTAATAATTATAAGGAATAATAGACTTCGATTCAATATTCACTAATATAGATATAGAATAAAGGCAACACTGTTGGTCCGATTTGTAAATACAATCGGGTGTTGCCACTTTAGTTTTAAGGTTTATGCACTCTGCCGTACGGTTAGAACGATAGCTCAACCAGCGAGTCTTGGAACTTGCACAGTAGTCGTAAGAAAGGTAACGTGTAAGGAATGAAAATAATATATATATATACATAGAATAAGATTTAAAGTAAGTTCCATTTTGTAATGTTAAAATTAAATAATTGAGCACTAACACGTACTATATGGATACACTCATTCTTACGCTAATATTGAAATGTATTATAATATGAACTATAAATATTAAATGTTATGCGTTAATAATAATTGTTGTGTTTTATTTAAAAGCTTTTCTTTAAAATATAAATATTTTCTTTATAATATAACAATGAAAATCTATACATATAATAAAAATTCTAAGTCGATACTGTACATTAAATATTTTGTGGAAAGTCTTAATGAAATATTTCAATTCATTATTATCGGTATATATATCGATAGAGGCCAAATTTATAGTTTTTAAAATTTTTATCTGTTTGTCTGGGAACGCATTACGAGAAAACCACTAGACAGATTTTGATGAAATTTAGTATGATGATAACTGGTTATCCGGGTCAACATATAGGATACTTTTACTGCAAGAAAATATCTCATCTGTAAGAAATCTATACTAAATATTATTTAATATACACAATATTTAACTTTCAGGGTAATTTTTTTTCTTATTTATTTACCTTTGAGATATAATCTGTTTATTAAAAATATTCTTAAAATATAGTCTTATAAGAAAAATATAAGAAAGCATACGATCAAATTAACTATTCTTTTCTTAACAATTAAAATTATTCTACATATTCTATTCATATAAATAGGATCTTATTTAAAAATGTATTACCTTCCTTCAAATTAAATGTAAAAAATATGATTTTACAACCAGAAAGGCATAAAAAAGTTTAAAAAAAAAATTTCAAGCCTTTATTTGCGCCATAATTTACAACTAACATTTCTTCATACATTCAACATAAACATTCGGTTAGTAACTTTTCCACACCAGATATTTTAAAAACTAGCCAAAACTACTACTGAATAATGCCCATGGGTTTTTAGTAGTGTCGATTTTTGGTGCTGGCGCATTGTAATATCCTTTAGCAAGGTCAACTAATGATAGAGGGCATTTGAAGTTATCACATGAGTTCAAAAGCACACCGAGGCGATGTGCAGAGTCATATAAGCTGTGTTCCAATGGTTCTGATGGGAGTACTTTCGCCATTGGTAAACTGAAAATATTATGGTAAAAATTAGTTACAAAAAATTAAAATCAAACAATACAGTCTAATAACAAGTGGCATGAAAAAGAAATATTGAATTTTTATCCCATCAGAATAATGAAATATATATAAAGAAAACATCCTCAAAGTACACCTATCTCCCTGTAAGCACAAAGTACTTGAAAGGTTGAATTTTTTATGATGACATAACGTATTAGGATGTAACAATCTAAATTAAACTTTCAAAGCACGCGGAGCCACAGGTGGCTCGGTTAGCAATTAATTTCTTAGAATTTAACCACGAGGTGTTAAAACAATATTTTCAGATAATAGTGTTCACCTAGTCGTTGAAATTCTACCATAATTATTATTGAAAACATACATAATATATGAATGATTTAACATATTGACGACACGTTTGGCGCAGTTTGTAGTTACCCTACTTGCTTACCCAACGGTCGCGGGTTCGAGTCCCGCTGGGAGCATTCATTTACGTCATGAGCACGAATTCTTGTACTCCAATCATGGGTGTTTATATTTATAATATGTATTTAAAGTTATTTTTGTGCAGTGTAGCTTATCATGGAATTAGATGATACTTTGTGTTAATGTCCCAAAATAGTTATATTTTTATGAATAGAATTTACCTATCCATATAATAATTAACTCTGTTTCAAAAAAATATATTGAAGCCATTAAAGCTCTTCAATAAATACTAAACAAAAAAAAAGAAAATCGGTTGACAAACAGAGGAAAAAAAGGTCCTGAACTGTTTAGCTTTGCCTATTTATATGTACGTAGAAAAAGTAAATGAAGAGGAAAATTAAAAAACTTACGTAAACATAGTCCTGAATATTTCTTCTACGATGTTATTTCCATGAGGCACAATGCGCTGGGTCGTCTCACATAACGTTTTTAATATACACTGCCGACCATTGTAACCCATACTGTGCATCAAAAATAAAAATATTTTATAAATGGGCGCTCCTTACAACTTATATTTGATGAAAAAAGTGAATTTCTATGTTACATGTAAGCTAGATTTTTTCGTGTGACTGCTTGTTGACCAGCCACATTATATAAGCCTGAGTAACTTGAGCAAGATTTAGTCTACTATTACAGTGTAATAGGTTCGATTCCTTGGAATAAATTATAAATAATAATTTTAGAAATAGCCTCGGTGTACCAAGAGAAGCGTGGCTAACTTTACTCGTATTGAGCAAAATATCCAAAATTACAAAAAAGAAACTTACTATTCTGTTTGCACATAAAAGAGGTAAAATCTAGATAATAAATATATCATGTATTTAAAATTGCAAATAACGGGGCTTTGACATTTTTATCCTCTAATAGTTCGTATAAATCCTTAGAGAATAAAAAGTAAGCAAAAAACTTTAAAAGCTGTATTGAAAGAACCTTAAATATTGTCAAAGAAACATAGTCTGTCTTTCCCAAATATTTTTTAAGATTCCCCATTCTTCAAAGATTGTAAAATGACCACCTATACATCTATACATATAATAAAATTGTGACTAAGCCGAATCTGTACATTAAATATTTTTTAGAAAATCTTATTGAATTAGACTTTATTATCGATACAGAGTCCGAATCTATAGCTTTAAGAATTTTTGTCTGTCTGCCTGTCTTTCTGTCTGTCTGTCTGTCTGTTACCGCATCACGGGAAAACCACTGGATAGATTTTGATGAAATTTGGTATGATGATAGCTGGTTATCCGGGTCAACATATAGGATACTTTTTACCGCGGGAAAATATCTCATTTCTGAGAATAAATACAAACACTGCAGTGTAAGAAAGAGTATACTAATATGTAAAACATAAGAATTTGTTTTTTGGTCACCTGAACGCGGGCGGAGCCGCGGGCGATGCTAGTAATATAATGAAATTCTGAGTCAAATTTGTATTTTAAATATTTTTTTGAAAAATCTTACTGTATCGATAATAACTCTTACTCTGTATCGATAATAATGACTAAATAGTCTAATATACTAAATACACTAAATTATCCGGGTCAACATATAGGATACTTTTTACTGCGGGAAAATATCTCATCTCTGCGAAATCTGTACTAAACGTTAAAAGCGACGAACCCGAGCGGGGTTAGGATGAGTCATTAGTATAGTTATAAAAACATATCCTTACTTATCCATAATGATTTCTAATTTTTCGTAAAGCTCTCGGCGGTTACGTCTTTGGGCTATTGGCTTCTTTTTGCGATGGTAAAACGAGGCAGTTTCAGTATTATTTGGCAACTCGTATGCAATACCCCAGTTAAGGCCAAAGGTGAAAGTTCCTGGCGCAGATGAAGGCGCCGGTTGGCCTATCACACCTACTGTCATGCATCCAGCGCACTGAAAAAAATATTTGAATATACAAAATAAAGAGCAAATTTTATGGCCATGAAGATCTTAGGTTTGATTTTTAAAATGAAAATATATATAAAACTGTATAAATAAAACATAAGTGTAGAGAAACGTTAGTAGATAACAGGTTTATAATAAGAATTAATTTCTTTTAATTTGGTTTTTTTTATATTTAATTATTAGATATACGGAAACGAATGACGTGAACCTTTTTCAAATATCTAATATCTATACATACTAATATTATAAAGAGAGTTCGTCTGTTTGTTTGTCTGTTTGTTAGTTTGTTTGGAAGCACTTATCTTAGAAACTATTAATCCGATTTAAAAAAATGTTTTTGCACTAGATAGACCGTTTCTTCAGAAAGGCTACATATAATATAAGGTACATATAAGAAAGGCTACATATAATATAAGGCTACATATATATTAGTAGTTCTAACCGTTAAAACGTACTTAGGAACGGACCCGAGCAAAGAGTGAGTGAGAGTGAGAGGTGAGTTGTTAGTGACTTATAAACGTGATGGATCTCTTATATTTTATTTATCCGTTCGTCTAGCTTCTATAATTTTATTAGTATGCAACATTTAATTAAAGCAAGTATCTAAGTAAGCAAAATTGCTTAACACTAAGTATATAGATAAATATAATTTCCTTATGAATTAAAATTTCCTTCAAATCTCTAAATTTGAACATAAAAATAACATTAAAACAATTTTTTATATAATAACTTAAACTTACCGAAAAACTCGAGCCCTCAGGAAACGCGACATATCTTTTTCTTCTAGACAGAACTTTCTTATCATTACCATTACGTTCCGCTGAAAAAGTACTCATAAGGAACAAAACTAAGAAAATAAAATTACAAATTATCTTCATATCGGCTTTTAATTTTAACCGTTTTAAAATAAAAACCATGCGGTTTTGTAAATTTTCAGTATCAAACTAAGCAAGTTGACTTTTAATGTGTGTCAAATATAACGGTTAAAACAATTTTCACATATCGCAGGTGTTAATGAAGGAGAAATGTTGCTAATGGATAACTAAGTACTTGAGTGCTCTACAAAAAATCATAGGTCAAAAATTGAGGATGCCTTTATTACCAGAAAAATGTACGAGTAACTTATATGAGTAATTTTATAATAGATACAGGTTTACATTATAAATGAATTTTGTCAATATTATAATAATTTATATCAAAAAAATGTGGACTATATTATTTAATATAAAAATTTGCCCGCGGCTTAGCTCGCGTTGTAAATGGGGTGGAGATCAAAGGTAGTCTGTCTCCAGGATGCAATTGATATCCTTGCTAAATTTCAACGAAATCTGTTCAGCGGTTTAAGCGTGAAAAGGTAACAGACAGTTACTTTTACATTTATTGTATTATAGTATGGATAGAATTGATGTACTCACGAGTCAATACAATGTAAATGTTACCTAAAATGTATTATCTAAAAAAGATACATACAGACGAACATAAAACTTACTCATTTTTGGAAGTCATTTAAAAATATGCACATAAACTGCAAGGTTCTAAAAATATAACTATAAAATATTTATATATTCCGCTTGAATGTAAAATGTTAAAAATCTCTTTGTGTCAGTTCAAGATATAAACTAACTCATTACCAATTTTCGAAAAAAAAAAAATGCAATAAGCCATTTCAAAAAGTCGGCACTTGATCTGATCGGTAGATACGTCTCCAAATCAATTCATTAGCAAAATCGTCTTCACATGAGAACTGGAGCGGTTACAAATAGTGTGTATAAAATTCTAAGTCGAATCTCTACATTAAATATTTTTTGGAAAATCTTATTGAAATAGACATTATTATCGATACAGAGGCCGAATCGTTAATATAGTTAAATATAGTTTTTAGAATTTTTGTCTGTCTGTCTGCCTATCTGTCTGTCTGTCTGCCTATCTGTCTATCTGTCTGCCTGTCTGTTACCGCATCACAGAAAAACTACTGGAGGGATTTTGATGAAATTTGGTATGGTTATAGCTGGTTTTCCGGGTCAACATAAATAGGATACTTTTTTCCGCGGAAAAATGTCTCATTTCTGAGAAAAAATACAAAAACTGGTTAGAATAAAACCCCGATGGTACTATATATATTTTTGCAAGGTAACTTACTAAATAAGGCAAAAACTATTAAAAATAGCTTAAAAATAACAATAGCGTTATTTTATTGGGTTTTTGGTCATCTGAATGCAGGCGGAGCCGCGGGCAATGCCAGTTGCATATAAAACTTTGTAAAGAAGTGGCAACATTTTTAGTACATAATAACTTGAATATAAAATTCAAAAGTTGCAACCCTCTCAATTTCAAATTTCATGTTAATGGTTTTAAAACGTGCTAGTTGAGCTCAGATTACTTCGCCAATGTCACGTAGAATGGAGAAGACAGGAGGAAGTTTGATCAGTTAAATAAGATTATTAGAATATATTATACTAGCAGTGTCCCGCGGTTTCAACCGCATTAAATTTGATTATACATATACCTATACCACTGTTTCATATATCTACCCTCTACACAATGAGTACTTGACCAAAGTTTCTGAGCTTAAAGCACTTAAACATATTATTAACATCAGTTTTATAATAATGTATGGATGTCTGCCCGATTTGTTGATTTATTATTACTGTTCCGCTCCCATGGGTAGTAGCATTATGATATATAGCCTATGGCTTTCCTCAATAAATGGGCTATCTAATGCAGAAAGAGTTTTTGAAATCGGATCAGTAGTTCCTGAGATTAGCACGTTCAAACAAATAAACTCTGTAGCTTTTTTATACCTATAAAAAAGGGATAAATAAGGGTCTTCTCATTTCCGATTTTTTTTAGGATTTTTTATATTAATATACAATTTTTAAAATATAACAATGAATAATATTGATAATAATATATTATTATAATTTTTTTAAGCATTAGTTCTCTTCCAATTGAAAGAGAGATAGCCTTGGCTTATTCAATATTTTTGTTCTTTAAAAAAAATGACTTAGCATCCAATTATTATTAAATGCGAAAGTTTGGATGGATGTATGTTTGTTACTCAATCACGCCAGAACGGCTGAACGGAACTGGATGAAATTTAGCATATAAATAGATTATAGTCTTAAATAGAACATAGGTTACTTTTAATTCTGGAAAAATGGAAAGTTTCCGTGGGATAGATTTGTTTTTATTTTTCGTAGAGCAACTATTTATACAAAACTAATTATTAAATCATACTTAGAGACGAATGTGAGTCGCTAGTTTTTATACTAATTCAAAGCATTATAATTTGGCTTCTTGAATAATTCTATAACACTCTGTCTATATTATTTCTTAGTCAGAGTTTGATCATCCATACTTCCATATTTCTATACATTTTATAAATATACTGAAATCTATACAAGGTGAATTTACAAGTCAATTTCTTTAATAAAATATTATTTACTACTGGAGAAGACAAGAAATTGTCAATGCGAGACGTGCACATTGACTCCGTAAAATATTCGATTCCATTCACTTTAAGCGTCAGACACGTGCACAAAAAGCTCTCACGAAAAAGGCTCTTAGATTTAACTTTGGCTATTCAAAACACCATATAGTGTTATAATAATAAACAGACCAGCGTGTGGTAGTAATATATCAACTGAAGATGTTCGATATTGTTATGTATTTTTCATTACAATACGTTTTCATTGCAGATTATACTTTTTGTAATTAAAACTTTTTTTTCATATATACATATTATGTATACTTATATCATTAGATCAAAATAAATATTTTTTTATAATAGAATTTTTTATAGAAGGAACAATTTTTTGTCCTAATATGCTGCTAAAAATATACCACGACCTATATTCAGCGGACGAATCAAGTTCGCCCTTATCCGATTCCAATTTTATAGAGTAAAACAATAATAACCCTTAAAAACATCTAATTTGTATCGCGATCCTTGTAACTTTTTACTTTTTGTAATCCGTATGAAATACCGTAATAATATGAAAATGCTATGAAAATTAGAAGCAGCCATCTAATATAATTGAAAAGATACAACCCCTCCATCAGTAAAATAAACCAATGGATTAATAATACGATACCGAGTGGACCCTTTAGTATGAAAGCTTGAAATAGAATAATTTTACCAAAGCAAATGAATACAAAGTAAAAAAAAACCTGCACAAACAGTTCTTGCTTTAATAATCTAAAAGCTTTATATTATCGAGTATACAAAGACTACCCATTAAAATGAATATTTAAATTTATTCCAGTTACGTATAGATAAGCATCACGTAATCGGATTATAAGGCAATTAAATTGATATGAAGATCAATCTACGTGGAAACTGTGTGGTTTCTTCTATCGTATACTACTAAATATAGAAAATATTAGCGTTTTATTGATTAAAGTAAGAATCATAAGCTATTTAGGTACAATTGCCTTCTAAAGAATTTTGGAGGGGATCTATTAAATGTTAATTTTGAGGCCAACATCTATACTAATATTATAAAAAGGTAAAGTTTGTGAGATTGTGAGTTTGTGACGTTGTAGGGGGTAATCTCTGGATCTACTGAACCGATTTAGATGAAATTTGGTGAGAAAATAGTTTGAGTCCCTAGGAAGGACATAGGATACTTTTTATCCCGGAAATCATACCTTAAGGGGATGAAAATGGGGTTAAAAGTTTGTATGGGGAATCAAGCTAGTTTATACTATTTTTGTTTTGTATCAAACAAAGCATTATTTTTATTTTGTATCAAACAAAGCACGCGGTAGCTTATACTAGTAGCACTCATACTTATTCATCCAATAAAATACTAAAATACCTATATCATATCACTTACATATACATACGAGTATATGTTACTCTTACCCTGGACCATCGAGGAGTTCCCAGGGGAATATAGGACTGATAATACAATATGAATATTTGAAATTCGAGTGAAAGTTAGAGCTACTACGTAATAAGCATTTCGTAGCTAGAAATAATTAGCGGAACCCATGTAAGATCATTTGTATGTCAGTATGAGTGGTGCTCCATAAAATCTTTTATACTCAAAATATATACATACTAATAAAATTAAAGTGTCTGTCTGTTTTTTCCAAATAACTATGATTTCTTAAGTACATAAAGTTATTTATATGATAGCAGTACGCTTTTTAAAATTTTTGTCCGTCTGTCTGTCTTTATGTTTTGCCCTGGATAATCTTTGGAATGGCTTAGCTACAAATAAAATATTTTAATTTAATAATTAACTTTTTATTTATACTAATTTATAATAGTTATTTTATAGTTATTAAAACTATATCAGATTATTTTTCCAATATCTGTTGTAAGCAAACATAATTTCAGTACAGTTTTACATATAAATTAGAGAATTTTTTCGCCATTTTTTACAATTCTTAAAGTTGTCATAAATGATTATTTTTCTATAATAATACTGGATTATATAGATAATAATAATAATTAATATAAATTCATATTGTTCTAGGAAATTTAATATTTTTGTTTATTTAAAGCTAATACAAAATGCATCAGTGAGAAAGGGCAGTCGTTGACGTTGTCGCAGAAATTCGGCTCCAACACTTCACTGTAACTGTCGGCTACTTCATTAGTAAAATCTTCTTCGTGGATGGGCGCTCTGTAAAATATATTTAATTAAATAAAGTCACTTTAGCATAAACATAATGTAATTTACTATTATGGGGTTGATCATCTAGTCATATTATTAGCTTTTTACTGCGACTTCGTCCGCCATTGTATTTCTATATTGGTTCATAAATATACACTATTCTTTATTGTACTTAAAAGTAAAACAGAAAAATTAAAATATAAAAATTAGTTTGCAAAGTTTTTTGTTTTTATTAGAGAATTTCGTTTAATTTTACAGGGTCCATTGTTTTGGGAAAATTTTATGGGACTGTCCTCTAATATCCTATGCGTTAAAAAGCAATTAATATGGCAAAGAAGAAAAAACATACACTGGATGAAATTGATTGATTAATAAATATATTATTATCTTTCTATATTATATATATTATTTTAATTTGCTTACAATATTATTTATATTATATTTGAATTGTTTTATAATAAATTTGACCGAATTACAATTTAATTTTTTTTAAGTTGTAGCAAAATTCTTTTTAAATAACTTCAAATTGATGTCACAACTTTAACTTAAAGCTTTCCTTAGAGCTTCACAAGATTTACTTAAGAATTCTACAAATTTACCCTTCACCGATTAAAGCTTATAGTTTCCAAGCACGGTAATAAGTAGCACGTGACCCTGATAGAAAGTTGAAAAAAGTCAATTTTGGATCGATATTTTTGTTGTTTTTTTTTTATTTTGCAAGCCAAAATAATATTTCTCGAGCTTGTTTTTGAGTGTATCATTTAAAATGCTTTTATGATTTTTAGTGCAGCATTTTCTACTACATACATATTCGTAACGTAAAATTTCTAAAAGAATCTACTACTCAATCCTTTTTTTTTGTAAAGAAATGTTATATATATATATATATATATATATATATATATATATATATATATATATATATATATATATATATATATATATGGTACTTTTCTTGTATTTGATAGTATTAGCTATTTTAAAATATAAACATGGTCTATAAACTTTCAATCGAAGTGTAACTCAAGAGTAGAAACTGAAATGCATGAGACGAGATATACTAAATTATGATTCAGAACATTCTCATGAAATTGGTTTTCATACTAAGTGAATGAAAAGGATAAATTGAATTTCACTTGTTATCGGTAATGTTTTGAAAGGTTTATAAATATATATAATACTTTATAAGTGTGAACGTCTATGTACGTGACTGTCTGGTAATAACACTATTAAAAATCGTGGGTTTGCAATGCTCTGGCTAGTTTTAAGTGAGGATCTCTCGTTCAAATTAAAATAATTCTAAAATCAGTGTGTATTTACGTTATACAGGATGGAATAAACAAATGGGACATGGAAGAAAAGTACCCTAAGTATTAAAGAGATCAATTGTTATATATTGTATACATTTATGATATAACTCATATGTATATTTCATTTTATTTTATAATATATCTTTATTCTCCAAATATAGCTAAATTAATTATTGACTAAATATTATTAAAATTTATTAATGTTTTCATTACTGTATTATGATTGTTATTATTTTTATTTTTAGTTTTAACTTTAATTAATCAATTGCCTTATACCAATTTTGCCTTGTCACTTGTGCTCAAATTTATGTTATATTTTTAAGTAGAAAATTCCCTGGTTTATGTATTATTTATATCTGATTAATTCTAAGTATTATTGTACTGTATGTTTCCCAAATATTTTAAAAAATTAAAAATTAAAATTAAAAACTTAAAGAAAGCATTCCTTTATTTTTAACCACGGTTACGACAAAATCTCGCAAAGTATACTGTTACATTCCCCTATATTCAAGTAAAAAAGCCTGTTAGCGAATAAACGACGTTTCAATGGGTCATTCTGAGTACATTTCATCTTATCGTGGAACATATCATCTAATACCTGGCATGTGGAATAATTAGAAGAATACGTTTTTTATTAAAAAGCGAATTGATTTAATGAATTTTTTTCAGTGATCTAAGTCGTAAACAACTCAAACATATGTAATTATATTATTTTGGATAATTTTCGTGTACTCAAATGCTATGAATCAAATAATATATATAAAATATTTCATAAAAGCTACACAGCAAAGCTTTTATAAAAAGCTAAAAACAAAAGCTAAAACCCCTAACGTTGCCTGCACTTGTCATTCGGGCTATCAATCACGTGACCCACACGCCACAAGCCGCATATGACAAATTCGAGGCCACCATTAGTAGGGGATCAAACCCAATTGTCCCACTGTCCTCATGCATTTTACGCTTAAGTAGGAGATCTTTTATTTTTCTAGATCATTCGAATTTACTATAAAAATAGTTAGTATCCCTAGATCACTTTAATTTTTACTTATATATTTAAATAAAAACTTAAAAAAAACGACTTCCAGGCATTAAAATGTAAAAAATAACTAAACAGGGGTTTTCATTTACATTAGATATTCATATTAAAATATTGTCGGCTGGCACCGACTTCGAAAATATCTGATTAGGTATTTATCTATTCTAAATGAAAACCCCTATTTAGTTATTTTTTACATTTTAGTGCCTGGAAGTTGGTTTCAATTTTTTTTTAAGATTTTATTTGTCCATTTTTAGTGTAGACGTAATAAGCAGGTAATTTGTTAGAAGAAAGTTTTTTAATAACATGTTCGATTAAGCAATTTAATTAAAAAAATAATTTATTTGTTGATTTAAAAAAAACCGCTTGACCGACTTCGATAAAATTTATATGGGACCACCAGGGAAGTATACCCTTTGAAACAAAAAAAATTCCAAATCGGTTCAGGCGTCTTCGGTGAACATACATAAAAAAAAAAGAAAAAAAAAGATTCTGACGAATTACGAACCTCCTCCTTTTTGGAAGTCGGTTAATTAGTAATTGATGCAATTCTAATCCTGAGACCCTTTTAGGTTTTCATTCGAATCTCACTTAGCTTTTCAACAAGTTTACAACTATAATACTAAAACATATATGGGCATAACATATTATTCTGATGTAACTTAATTAAATGTATCTCATCTCTCTTATCTCTTTTAGTATAGTTCTTTGAAGCCTCAATTCGTAATATGTTTACTACCAAATAATAAGGAAATCTATCCCTTAAGGTAATCAAACTTGTTACTTTAATTACATAACTAAAATTATACGTAAAAATATGTACATAGTTTTCTGAGCTATCGAGTTTCAGAGACAACGAGTGTATATACTCGTAAAACCACCATTGAAATGAATATTATAAATTAATCCGAACACGTATAGGTAAGTGTCACGTACGCGGATTATAAGGCAATTAAGTTGATATGGAGAACATTCTAGGTGGAAATATAAGTTTTATTATTTTGTTCGAGCCTGCGTCGTTTTAAGAAAACTCAATCTTGATATTTTTTTAAAGATTTAATAATTTCGCAATATGTTTAGCAAGTTTATTTTTATACTGTGGACTTACCCTTCTAATAATAGCTTTTGTGTCACCCCAGGTCATAATCTATCTGTATTGTAAACTTCATATTAATCGGTCCAGCCATTTCATATTAAGGAATAAGAAATACACACAAAACCTTATTTACCTTATTAATGAATAACAATACAAATTACAAGCTTTCGATATTAGTTAGCAGTCTGATAAAAAAAAATACCAACACTAAAAATCACAATGCGTATCTATCTATCAATTCAATATACCAAATTTATAATTACATAGGTCACTCTATCTCCGCACGCGCATATTCACTAATAACTCCACACTCTCAAGAGCCATACCAATGTAAATACAATATGTTTGACATAAGTCTTTATATATATGTATATATATATATATATATATATATATATATATATATATATATCAAAGGTCTGCCGTGTATCATTCAAAGGCATAACCAAATATCAGCATGTAGCTGTCAGGTTTTTCCGAAAATACACTTGTATGTTTCCAATCGTAGTTCCTAACACTGAGCGTTAAACGTCCGTGTGTACGATTATCCAGTACTTAACAAACGTGTGATATTTAAAACTTCCTGTAATGCTATCTGAGATAACCTAAAAACGTCCCCAATGGTCTCAGAAATAAGTAAAGTAATAGCAAACCTGACTTACAGCTTTTAGTTATAAGCTGTTATGCTTGTAAAATTATAATTTGGAACCAATGTCTGTGTTTTAATATAAAGATGTGCTTTAATATAAGAGATGGATGTTAATGTATACAGTTACCTGATGTGGTTTTATCGCAAACAACTTTAAATGAAAATGTTGAAATTCACCAATAAATAATAGTGTTTGTTGTCTTTTTATTGTTATAAGTTATTTTTTAATCTATTTTATATATTTTCATGAAAAATTTTAATCTTTGTCTATACGTATAATAAAATTGTAACTAAGCCGAATCTGTACATTAAATATTTTTTGGAAAATCTTATTGAAATAGACATTATTATCGATACAGAGGCCGAATCTATAGTTAATTAGAATTTTTGTCTGTCTGTCTACTACTACTACTATTTTTGTCTGTCTGTCTGTTACCACATCACAGAAAAACCACTGGAGGGATTTTGATGAAATTTGGTATGGTGATAGCTGGTTATCCGGGTCAATATATAGGCTAGGAATTTTTACCACGGGAATATGTCTAATTTCTGAGAAAAAATACAAAAACTGCATTGTTAGAATGTAGTAATATGTAAAACCTAAGAATTTGGTTTTTATACTATATAACTATAAAAATCACTCTCATTTTTCTCAATAAAATATTTTAAAGATTTTCAGGATTATGTATATATCTTTATATGTATCAAGTTATGACACATAAAAAAGAAAACTATTTATTTATCTACATAATTTTCCTATAATAGACGTCTTGTGGCATAAAAGGATTTTATATATATTTATATCAGACACAATTAAGGCATTGCTAATGTTAATCAGTACAATTTGAATTTCTTACTTACGTAAAAATAACTCTAAGTATATCATGGACTAGAGATGTTCCAGGTGGAGCCAAACTGCTGCGAGCTTCACATATACTTCGAAGAACACAGGCGCGTCCGTTTAAATTATGGCTGAAATAATAAGAGTATTTTTAAAATGCAAGCTTAGTACCGATTAGTTACAATAAAACTCAACTCTATGGCAAAGGTCCCCTCTACGGCACTTTCTTTTTTTACAGAAAAAGGGTCAAATGAGTAAATAATCTACCTAATAATAAAGGCCTGCTCTTGCTCAAAGGTAGTTGCGAATGCATTGTCCGCGTTTAAGGGATATGAAGACACGACTCTTATAGAGCATCATATTATATAAATAAACAAATAAATTATAGCGCTGACGCAAAACATCATCAACATCAAACAGCAATTATGATCACAGGAGAAGCCCGTTTCCCGATAGTTATAAAACAAGACAATCCGAAAATAGAGTTTTACATAAAACTAGCATTGCTCGCGGCTCCGCCCGCGTTCAGATGACCAAAAGCCAAATTCTTAGGTTTTACATATTAGTATACTTTTACATTACATATTTGTTCATTACATACGTTTTTGTATTTTTTCTCAGAAATGAGATATTTTCCACTGTAAAAAGTATCCTATATGTTGACCCGGATAATCAGCTATGACCATACCAAATTTCATCAAAATCCGTCCAGTAGTTTTTCTGTGATGCGGTAACAGACAGACAGATAGACAAAAATTCTAAAAACTATAGATTCGGCCTTTGTATCGATAATAATGTCTATTTCAATAAGATTTTACAAAAAATATTTAATGTACAGATTTAACTCAGAATTTTATTATATGTATAGATGTCAAAGATTTGAGTAAATCTAAGAAAGTATCATGGTCACTTACAAATCAATAGCATTCTGAAGTCTCTCCCAAAATTCCCTCTTCTGTCGGTGATGAAGTTTTCTCCTAAAATGAGCGTTGGTGAATTTAGAGTCAGGAAGAGGGAATAATACGTCAATTTCTAAAGAAATATTCCAACCTGAGGGGGCATGAGTCATGAATGCCTTTACAAGACTTATTGTTATCTGTAACATAAATAACAAGCAAATGATTTAAAATGAAAATAGCAGCCTTTTCACGGATGGATTGATAAAAGTAAATTATTAAATGATAAATTATATTATTAAAGTACATTATTACATGATAAACTATAAGAATATAAAATATTAGTAATTTCCCACGGCGTCGCTTGCACGCAAAGATGCAGAAAAAAGTTCTAAATAGGTAGATTTCATACAAAATTTTAATCCTCTATTTATGGGATGAATTTCGAAAAATGCTATTTTTTTTATAAAACACGTATTTATTTATTTTATTGAATATTATGAATACCAAGTTTCAGGCAATTCTGTTCATAAATATTTTTTTTATTGTATTATAACGTGTTTTCCCGTGGCAATTAATCATCCGCGATAAAAAGTAGCCTATGTCACTCTCCAGCCCTCCAACTATCTCCACACACACAATCACACAAATCCATCACTCTGTTTTGACGTGAAAGAAGGACAGACAAACAAACAAAAACACTTTCACATTTATAAAATTAGTATGAAATAATTGTTTTGTTTTTATTAAATAACACTCACACTTGCAACCTTTTTCAAATACAATTTAATTAAACTTATAATGCTTATTAGAATCAGTATTAAATTTCTATAAATAATTTTGTCTAACTCGACAGATGAATCACATGTTATATCGACTGGTCCTACGTATACTAGTATAACCGACAAAATCATGAAAACTGTTTTTTTGCATCAATAGCTTTAGAATAACCTATATTTTCGACTGGTCCTACGTATACTAGTATAACCGACAAAATCATGAAAACTGTTTTTTTGCATCAATAGCTTTAGAATAACCTATATTTTATACCCTGTAAAATTTATTTTAAAATATCAATAAATTTCAAAGTTACAAACTTGTCATTTGGTGCAAGTGACGGTATTTTAAACCACACGACTGTCAACATTGATGCAAGTCGCTTGCACTAATGTAGATGGTTACAATCCACGTGGCACAAGCGTGTAAGTGACCTTTACATCAGTATACACGTGGCGCCGCTACAGAGTTAACGTGTTACATTGGTACAAGTGCAATGATTTCAGGTTTATTTATGCAATTGTTAAAAATTACCTATTTTTATAAGGTTTATGTTTACTGTGATAATAAATAATAATCATGAAGCGTTCACGAGGTCAACTAATGATATATTTAGTAGAAAAAAATGCAGCAAAACTAAAACACTCGAAAATTTCGAAGGTAATTTCAACACAGAAATTTTCAACACAGAAATGATAAATTACGATTTAATTTAATAGGTATTTTCAACACAGAAATGATAAATTACGATTTAATTTAATTGTTTGTGACTGTTTTATAAATTAAATAATGTACAGTTTATTTATATTATCACTTGCACTAGTAGACAAAGTACGTATTCTATTTTGTGTACTCGCATATATTGGTGCAAGTGATTTTTTTACGGTAATTTATTTATTAATAGTATACACTTTTTACTAGTATACGTAGGACCAGTCGATATATGCGTATATCCCATTTAACATCATAAAATGCCAGTCACCATGAAAGCTCGTAAAATTACGCTTTCATTGTATAATATATACATACTAGCGACTCACCCTCGCTCCGCTCGGGTTCGTCCCTGGGGTGGGGTCTGGGAGGACCACCCTTATCCTTATCACTTAGGGGTATGGAAAATAGATAGTAGCCGATTCTCAGACCTACTGAGTACGCATATAAAATTTGGTAAAAATCGGTAAAGCCGTTTCGGAGGAGTACGGTAACTAACATTGTGACATGGAAATTTTATATATTAGATAAGTAAATTAATATTTCCGTATTTAGACCATACTGATTCATTTTGAATTTATAACTGAGAGCCTTCAATACTCAATTTATATGGCTAAATCAGTGGTTTGTTGGTAGTGTATTAATGAATTTATTTTATCAATTCTAACTACAATTTGCGATATGCAAAATTATTTATAACAATGTAAAATTGAAATAATTCTAAACATTCAACGTAGAAACAATTTCAATACTAATATTTGATCAGAATCGCGGCCTGTCATCAAATATCACAGAGTAACTAGGTTATGAAGCGTCCATTTGTTATATAAGATAGTATCAAATCATAAAACTACGTACATGCATTTGAATTTAAAAGGTAATAATACCTAATGTTGACAAACTAATATTATTTTTTGATAGTTGTATGTATATTTTTTAATATTTTACTCTTTAAAATTGAATCTAAAGAAGCTAAGGCATTCTTATTTAACTTCTCACTAACAGTACTAATATATAAAACCCGAATCAAGATTATCAGACATCCGTACACTAAAAATGTATAGTGTATACTCTAAAAATTATCAACATCGATTTCAAATACATATTATTATGTATGTTTTCTTAAGAAACTCCACTCCTACAACGTTCATGTGAGCCTAATAAAACAAAACTGTGATTCAATATCTAGAAGAAAACAATGCGTGGAATTAAAGTTACATAACATTGTCTCTGGTTAGATATCTAGCATAGTTTATCTATATAATATGTAGATAAATAAAATTGAACTGTCTGTTTGTAAAAACAAAATAACACTTTTTACTAAATGCATATTATGAAATTATATGCAGTACATATAAGAGAAACACACTTTTTATTTTGTCTGTCTCTTTGTTTAGGCTAATCTCCGAAACGGCTGGACTGTTTATGACGGGACTTTCACTGGCGGATACCTGATATTATAAGGAATAACTTAAAGCTACTTTTTTTAGAAAACTAATTAAGATTCTGCTTACAAAACCAAATTGCTCCCGAGCGAAGTGAGGATAAGTCACAAGTGATATATATAAATAACATATTCTCGTCAACTCTTCTCAACAACAAATCAAGCTGGTGGTAGCTTTATCGCGAACTAACTATAGTTAATAGTTAATAAATTAGTAAACTTTAGTACATTTCAATGCAAAAATTAACGAGTCAGTATTATAAAACTAGCCACTCACCCTCGTTTTGCGTGCATGTGTTCCTGACTGCCAGTAATCTGTGTTAATCCAAATCAAACTCAATATGTGCACTAACTTCATCCAAATCTGGTCAGTCGTTTCAGCTCAAAGAAATAACATATAAACACTAGACTATCATAGTACTCCGATTATAGTTCTATTTAATTATTAAATAAAACTATCTTTTCGGATTATTTCGCGGATTTATTTTGATTTTTGGTTCCCGACGTTTCGAATGCTTTACAGCAATCATGGTCACGGGAGAGACTGAGGCGTTACATGTCTTGAAGGTATAGTTGTTACAGACAGCCTATACCTTCAAGACATGTAACACCTCAGTCTCTCCCGTGACCATGGATGCTGTAAAGCATTCGAAACGTCGGGAACCAAAAATCAAAAATAAATCCGCGAAATAATCCGAAAAGATAGTTTTATTTAATAATGTCAAACATTCGCGTAAATCTAAGAAAGTATTATTCTATTTAATTAAATAAAAAAGACAACTTACAATGAAATTGCTTCCATTAGGGAAAGTCAAATGCCTCCTCTTCCGTATCGCTCCAAGCGAAGTCTTCACATTCGGACATTGATCGGTGGAATTCGAACATTCACTATATACGAATATCGATAGTAAAATTAATGAAAGTAAAACAAATTTTCGCATTTTCCTAATAAACGAGCATGTATGCTAAAGATTTATTGAATCCCAATACAGTATTCGACTCGCGTGCTATGATGTATGCTATTGGCTAACAAATGTGGTTTATGTTACTGGTCATGTGACTGTTTTGTGTGGCTCGGCATGGAATTTGCTTTTATTATAAGCGATAATCTTCTTTAGGGCATAAGAAATGGATGATATATCACATTTTTATAAGTATTTATATTATACTATATAAGTAATTATATTATGTAAGTAATTCGTAGTAATAGACAACGCTAAATAACGTTATTTGAAATTTCCTTATAAAAATATATAAATTTCCAGTGTGCGTGGGTTGTAATACTTCTCATCCCTATCGGCTTGACCGATTTTGTTAAAAGTAATGTATGTACTTATACGAGCCAGGTGACGCTGTTGTAGATATCCTTTTTTTAATTACCGAACCAAGAAGTATGTGGCTAAAAAACGGTCGACCAAGAAGAGGTTAAAACAACTATTTAAAAAAAATATTTGTCTGTCTCTTTCCATGTTAATTTTCTTTCATAAATGTCTACATAAGCATTACATGAGGTATTAAAATGTACTAAGCCATTGTCAAACTATTTTTTTTATTTATATATAAGAGTAAAATCTAAGGTTCTAAGGAAAAGAAACACGCGCTATATCGACCATTCTGAAGCAACTTGAAGTATAAAATTTATAAAATACTAGCAGAACCCGCGGCTTCGCTCGCGCTAAAACTACAAAAAAAACCTCTAAAATGGTATGTTTTATACAAACATACTTTCATCCGCTGTTTTACCCCGTTATGGGATGAATTTTGAAAAATGCTAAAACACGTATTTAATTAATTGTATTGAAGAGCTTTTTAAATAAAACTATCTTTTCGGATTTTGTCGCGGATTTATTTGCATTTTTGTTTCCCGACGTTTCGAATGCTTTACAGCATCCATGGTCACGGGAGAGACTGAGGTGTTAGATGTCTCGAAGGTATAGTTGTTACAGACAGCCTACCCACAATTAACAAAATGAAAATTGCACCAATTACATTACAATATTTTTTAACTTTAAAAATTTTTATAATTTTAATTAGTTTTATAATTGAATATGGAATATTATTTATTTAATTTTGCTGTTATTATTATAATTATTACAATTTTAAATTATTATTTAGTAATCTATATTTAGTGTTGCCATTATTATATTTATAACCATGAAGAAAAATATAAAATATAGTATTAATTATTTAAGCCATATAATTGTTCTATGTGTAATTTAAAAAGTTAAAATTAATTGAGGATAATAATTTTAATTTAGTTTGCTATAATTTAAAAACAACTTACTAAGCAACACTATTACTATATACTTTTACAAATGAAAAATGAAAAATATTAATCTGATATACTGTCATTTTGATCCACACAGTAAGAACTTACTACATCTGCCTGTCTGTTATGTTTATATTTATTATTTGATTTTATTATATTAATAACAGGATCCCATGACGATGGTAGTACCCAGCCATCTTCCCTATTGAAATTTGGATGTTTTTTAATTAAGTTTTTTAGTTAAGTTTCAAGTAATTCTGATCATAAATATTTTTTTGGGTTGTATTATAACGTGTTTTCCCGCGGGAAAGAGTTAATCGCCCGCGATAAAAAGTAACCTATGTCACTCTCCAGCCCTCCAACTATCTCTACACAAATAATCACGCCAATCTAAAAACGACTTGGCCGTTTCGACGTGAAAGAAAGACAAACAAACAATCAAACAGACAGACAGACAGACAGACAGACAGACAGACAGACAGACAGACAGACAGACAGACAGACAGACAGACAGACAGACAGACAGACAGACAGACAGACAGACAGACAGACAGACAGACAGACAGACAGACAGACAGACAGACAGACAGACAGACAGACAAACAAACAAACAAACAACCAACCAAACAAACAAACAAACAAACAAACAAACAAACAAACAAACAAACAAACAACCAAACAAACAAACAAACAAACAAACAAACAAACAAACAAACAAACAAACAAACAAACAAACAAACAAACAAACAAACAAACAAACAAACAAACAAACAAACAAACAAACAAACAAACAAACAAACAAACAAACAAACAAACAAACAAACAAACAAACAAACAAACAAACAAACAAACTTTCACGTTTATAATATTAGTATGGATTTACATATACTCGTACATAGGTCATTGATCTGCACTTATAGATCATGGCATGCGAGTAGGAAAAGTGATTGGTAATCCCAGAGAGTAGCGTTTTCGAACACTAGAACTTAGAAAAATCTTCTCTTATATTTTTTAGTATAATATCGCTCGCGTCGCCCGGGTGTGTCCCTAAGAAAGTTTCATTTTTTTGACCGGAACCCTAATTATTTTTTTAAAACAAAAGTTGCATCAGTAACTCCTTATAACATCGGCTATTTGCCAGAGAAAGCTAAGTAAAAATAAGCCTAGCCGTTTCGGAGATTAGCCGGAACAAACAGACAGACAGACATAAATTATAAAAATCGTGTATTTCTTATTAGTACCGTATATAATAAACTCATATGCATTTAGTAAAAAAAGTGTTATTTTGACATTACAAATAGACTTCAATTTTTTTTTCTGTATAGATAAGTATAATATTTAGAGCCCAATAAAAGTAAAATAAATGATATAACTTGTATTTTCTTAAAAACATGAGCTTATATAATATGTAGTTTTAGGTTCAAAATTAAATGAACGTATCTATTCTATAGCACTCTGTGTCAATCTGGTTGAAACTAAAAATATTGTCAGTTTCATAGTCGAAGCAAATTGAAATATGTATATCAATTGTCGATGCATTTTTTTTGCCTACATTTAGTAGTGCAATGCAGGCGTATGTGAAAAAGAGATATCAGATTAAAAACAAATTCGATAACTAAGTCATGTTAGATTTTCAATTTTTACATTCAATATTTGCTATTGTAACATGAATCAGTTTCCAATTGACATCCCTGTTATTGATGATAACATTCTGTTTTTCTTGATATATACCATACAAGCGACTCACCCTCGCTTTGCTCGGGTTCGTCCCTAGGTTGATTCTCCATTCAAACTTTCGACCCTATTTTACCACCTTAAAGGATGATTTCCGTGATAAAAAGTATTTTATGTCCTTTCCAGGGTCTCAAGCTATCTTCTTACCAAATTTCATATAAATCGGCTTAGTAGATCCAGAGATTACCCCCTACAACCTCACAAACTCACAAACTTTACCTCTTTATAATATTAGTATAGATAGTTAAAGTCATTAAAAAAATTGGCCACTCACGTTTTATAATAAAAATCGATATATCCATACAGATTGACAAAACACAGTTTTAGTTATATGTTTCTATATTCTCTACCCTGGGGGAATGCAAGTAAAGTTAAACTCGAAATGTTATAAATGAACTAACTAGGAAGTTTTAAGCAAGATGTGAGGGAATCTATACTAATATTATAAATTTTAAAGTTTGTGAGTATGGATGCTTGTTACTCTTTCACGCCAGAACGGCCGAACGGATCTGGATGAAATTTGGTACAGACATAGATTATAGTCTGGAATAATACATAGGCTACTTTTTATCTCGGAAAAGTATACGGTTCCCGAGGGAAAGATGTGTTTTAGTTTTAGTGTATAAATGTTTCTATACCCTAGAGGAACATAAGAAGTTTTGAATTAGAAATGTTTTAAATAAACAAACTGGCAAGGTTTAAGCAAGATGTGAGGGGATAACATAATATTATAACAATTTTTGTTATTGGTCAATACAATTTTAAAGTGCAACGATAGCAGAATACGCTCCGAGGATTTGATATTTTAATAATATTATTTCATAAAATACGTCTTTATTAGTACATTCACACAAGAATGAACTTAATAAGAACTAATAGCCATATTGATCATAAGTCCTTTATATACTTTATTAATGCACGCGGTTCTGTTTGTGAATTTTATTTATCTATATGAATGTGAATTTTATTATCCTTCTCCTTAAGTTATAATAAAGAAGTTTTAATATAAATTAAAAAACTATTAATACTATATCTACACTACTATATTATTTATATATATATATATATATATATATATATATATATATATATATATATATATATATATATATATATATATATATATATATATATATATATATATATATATATATCTACAATACTATATTTTATGCAGTGTAACTATTTCTTTTATGGAATAGATAAAATTACATAGTGATTCTTTTTATTTGCACGCTGTATTAGATATACTGA
The DNA here is from genome assembly GCA_951806755.1 of Brenthis hecate. NCBI lineage: Eukaryota > Metazoa > Arthropoda > Insecta > Lepidoptera > Nymphalidae > Brenthis > Brenthis hecate. The sequence continues at coordinate 4,527,177 of OX638277.1, read as the reverse complement.
AATAAATTAGTCACCCGAAAACAGGCAAAGTATGTTTTTCAATATTAATATAGTGTGTGTGTGTGTCTGCATGCGAGCGAGTGAGCGTGCATGCGTGCTTGCATGCGTGTGTGCATTTGTATTTGTAGATGTGTGTGCTTAACTCTTTTACGCCGAAGAGGCTGAACGGATTTGGATAAAATCTTATACAGAAATAGCTGAATTGTAGTAGCTCACAGGTTTCTTCCTGAGCGAAGCGTTAGTTTACCATATATTTTTAAATCAATATCATTATAAATATAATATTATAAGAAAATATAAATAATACAAAAATATCCATACTTTTTTAACACAGTAACACTGTACGTCGACCCGGGATGTTTGATCTAGGAATTAGAACGGCTGCCGTCTCCACTCATTACGTTAGTTTAACACCTCCACGGAATCGCGTCGCAATCAAATTTATGCTCTACTTCACTAAATTTAATATTTAAATTTGCATATCCTATTTTATACACTTCTTTGGTATACTTCGATGGCCTATTTGAATATTGAAATGTAAATTTCTTTGACCTGCGTAGGTACATTTCATTCCTTTTTAATATTACGTCGGCTATAATAAAGGAAATGAAGGCAGTTCTTAATGTACATATTGATATTGTTTGTTTATCGGTTCTATTTTTGAGGCCCATCTAAAGAATGAATTGTTTGAAGGAGCGCCGTGTAAATATTTAATAACGGTGCCTTATATAACTTAAGAGAGTCAGTGGTAGCCCAGTGGTAATGCGCTCCCCTGGTTAATCGAGTGAAGCGGGATCAAATCCCGGGTCTCGCACCTCTGATATTCTCATGTGCGAATCATTTTCAACATGATTACCACTTGTCTTACGGTGAAGGAAAACATCGTGAGGAAACCTGCATGTCTGTGATAACCTAACAAGTTTTGTGAAAAACATGTGAAGTCCGCCAACACGCACTTGGCCAGTGTGGTGGACTATAGCCTGATCCCCCTCGTATTGAAGGGAGGCCCGTGGGCTGAAAACAACATAAATATTAAAAATGTAGTAGTATTTAATGTCTTAAGGAATTGATTAACAAATATGCATTTTTCAATATTAAAAATCCTTCTTCGGAGTTCAAGTATCTATTCTAATGAAAATTTTGTCAGATTTTGTGTATACAAAACTAAGTCAGTAACTTAACCATGAAAACAAAGTAAATAGATAAAGTAGGATTATCCTTATTTTAACTTTTTTATTTTTTAAACTGGTAACAAAAAACTTGTAGTAGAACAGGAAAATAGGATAAATCTAAGAAATATTTACAAAATCTACAAATACTTTACCTCAAATATGTCGACTTAGAATCTGTTACTTTAAGAATAACATGTGTCTTTATGCAACAAATTTTTTTTTTAAAGTTCACTATATATGTAAGAAAAATTTAATTGAAGTGATTTTTTTCTATTCAAAATAACATTGGCACTAAACCACAGTCTTTTAATACTCATAGCACTATAATGTATGTACTATAATGTAGTGCTAATAATTATTATTAGTAAGTACAAACAAACCATTCATTGATTAGAGTGAAAAATGAAACTCAATATAATATATACACAGTTTTTTATTTAGGCAGGATTTATTTGCTCCATCGCTCGACAATGTGGGTATAAGTGAGCACAATCTCCGTTCGCTGTATATGCCGTATCGTATTCTTTGTAAAAACCACCATCAAATTCCCTTCCTTGAGGTAATCTAAAAAATATTAATTTTTACATTAAATCATGTTAAAAAAGTAAAGGGGAGTGAGATAGATATATTTTATCTTTCTTTCTATCTAATTGTATCTCGAGATGGCGTTAGTTGTCTTTTGGAATGACAATACAGAGTTTTGACGATTTAAAAAAGCTTTTTTGTAATGATTACTTGTACGTGGAAACTTTATTTACTGATGAAAAGAATAGTTTGTATTTATAACTATATCATAAAAGCTGTTTGTGTCACAAATAATATTAATAAGAAATAATCTGCATTATCAATATTTATATAAAATAACTAGCTTTGCCCGCGGCTCCGCCTGCGTTCAGATGACCAAAAACTAAATTCTCAGGTTTTGCTCTTACATTGCCGTTTTTGTAAGCTATCACCATACCAAATTTCATTAAAATCCCTCCAGTAGTTTTTCTGTGATGTTGTGATAGATAGACAGACAGACAAAAATTCTAAAAACTATAGATTCGGTCTCTATACCAATAATAATATTTATGTCAATAAGATTTTCCAAAAGAATATTTAATATACAGATTCGGCATCTGCTATTATTTAAAATATTTTTAAAGTTGAAAGACCTATATATATATATATATATATATATATACACATATATATATATATATATATATATATATATATATATATATATATATATATATATATATATACACACATATATATATATATATATATATATACATTTTAATGAACTTTTAAAGCATCAGTTTATGTACTCTTAAAAAATTCCAGCAGATATTGAATAATATCAAAGAGAAATATATTTTGTGAACTTCGATCATACATTTGTTATTCACAAATAGTTGCTGTTAACTAAATTGTAGACAAATCAACATTTTGTATGTAAAATCAGTACATTAATAAAATTATATGAAAATAATCATTAATTTATACATTTACGGTATATTGTTCAAATCATTACAAATTGTGAACGTTACAAGTAAAATAAACTATGTCATTCCCAATATGACAATAGCAATATCGAAATTCTGCACACGATTTTGGTTCAAATTTATCTGGATATAAAGTAACAAATTGCTTGTAGTAAACAAATGGGTGTAAATGGCGAATAATAAAAATACTCACGTAAATATGGCTCTTATGATTTCCTTTAAAAACGTGCCGTGTTCTTGCTCTGCAGTGTTGCCATACTCGCATAGTAAACGAAGGACACAATCTCTCCCTCTCCAACCAAGGCTGAAATATCATCAAATTATAACGAAATTTCAATCCTAATGATTAAACTAGGAATGTATTAATAGTAATAATTAAAATACTTTTTAATTAAAAAAGTACACTGATTACTTAAAGTCATCTTGAATTATTCCAACGTCAGGGTGGAATTTTTTGATAACACTCTGCTATACAATATTGGTTATCAAAGAAAATTGCAAAAATTACCGAAGATGTCACGTTACATATACACAATAAAAAATAAATATGAACGAATTGAAACCACTTCCTTTTAAGTCGGTCAAAAATATCTCTATTTCCTTGCGAGTTAATCAATTTTATCACATACACGCACACACGGACCCACGCACACACGCGCGAGCGGCGCACGCGCCCACGCACACGCTCACACTCTTATTTTATTAGAAAAAAAGACAAATAGAAATAAAAAAATACCGCATAAAAAGCTATCGCATGAAAGATTGTAAAAAATTATACGTCCAACTAAAGAAAGTATTTACTCGCTAAAGTTTGATAAAAGTCTTACAGCCACTTCTATAAACACTTGGACGACTAATTCTTTTATCTTTTGTGCAAAATCTTTCTAGTATAAGTTTGGCTTCAAGAAAACTTTATATCATATAATCGTTTGTTACTTATAAGTTGAAGAATTGAGCTTTTTGATATGACTTTCTCACTTTTATATTTTCGAAGATTTTTGAGATTTGTAGTGTGTATGTGTGTAAGTCTCCCCGACACCTATATATTGTACGACATGATATTATTTAAAGAGTATTAAACGAACCTTGGAGCCAAACAGTTGTCTTATTTAGTTCCCATATTACAGATTGATTGATGATTTTTGAGACCTACTTAGGAACCATGATGTCACCTGTTTAAATTTTAAATTCAAGTTGAAAATGTAAGTAAATTTTTCACTTCACACCAACATTTTCATAATTTACATCAAAGTTACGGGGCTGATTATTTTAAGCATAAAAGTACAACTCATGAAGATTCAGCAAAAAAATCGCAAAAATGTCTACTACTTTTTTTAGAACTTTTTTAAGTTGTTCATTTTGAAAATTCACAAAAATTTAGAAAAAAAAATCATAACTCAAAAACTACGAACATTCACGTAACATATATGGGGGTGATTTGGATACCCCAAGGGGTGTTCTATCTTTGGACTTCCGTTTGACAATACTTTCACACACCTGTATAAGGGACCACATTTGACCACTATTAAAAGAATCATAAACATGAGTACAATTAATACTTTCTTAGGATTTAAAAAATCGGTACAATTATTAAGAAAGATATCACGTCTCATATACACAAAACTAGCAGATCCCGCGACTTCGCCCGCATTTATTTAAATTGCATTAGTAAACCCTAAGATTAGCGCGTTCAAATAAATAAATAAATAAACAAACAAACAAACAAACAAACAAACAAACAAACAAACAAACAAACAAACAAACAAACAAACAAACAAACAAACAAACAAACAAACAAACAAATTCTGCCTCTCTATAGTATATATAGATAAAACTATAACTCCTTTTTGTAGTCTGTTGAAAAAAAACTATAGTATACTAACGCTTGTATGAATATTTCTAATTGCGCATAAAGGCTCTTCCTGCCCTCTCTATGAAATTCAATAGCATCGCTCTCAAGATTCTTCAAGACGTTTAAATATTTTTTCCTCTTTCGCAGTTCTTGAATGGATGTTTTATTAATTTCTTTTTTTTCACACAAATGGCTCTCTACGCTCCGTTTGGCGAATGCTGGATTTACAATGATTCTCCTTAAATATAAGATTAACATTAACGATTTTTATCTATACATATAATAAAATTCTAACTAAGCCGAATCTGTACATCAAATATTTTTTAGAAAATCTTATTGAAATAGTCATTATTATCGATACAAAGGCCGAATCTATAGTTTTTAGAATTTTTGTCTGTCTGTCTGTTACTGCATCACGAGAAAACTACTGGACAGATTTTGATGAAATTTGGTATAGCGATAGCTGGTTATCCAGGTCGACATATAGGATATTTTTTACTGAGAGAAAATATCTCATTTTTGAGAAATCTATACTAAACCTGAAAACGTAAGCAGGGACGAACCCGAGCGTAGCAAGGGTAAGTCGCTAGTTATAATAGGTATATTACTTATAATAAGACAATTTAAGGACTATGAATTTAGAATCTTTTTATAAATAATATGAAATATGTAATAGAGAAACTGCCTTGTTGGTCCAGTAGCCAGCATATAGGGCTACGGAGCCGAAGGTCATGGGTTCGATTCCTGGCTTAGACCATAAATAGTTTTCAAGGTTTCTCTAACGAGAAATTCTCAATACACCGAAGCTAGGAAAGTGGCGGTGTTTCAAAAAGACATGAATATAACTATTACTTACTTATGATATGGTTTTTTAGAAAGAACTTTTCCATTTTCATCTAAAAAGTATATTAGCTTAGATGCACCATCTCTGTTTTCAGCGGTGTGGATTTTGTCATATTTCTTAAAGTAGTTAAATAGTTTAGGATCAGTCGGTAGTTCCCAAGCCAACGCTGCGGTATTGCCAAACCAAACTATATCGCCAACTTGTAGATATCCATGGGTTTGCGTACAAAATACTGACAAAAGCGAAAATAGTATCAGAAATTTTATCTTTATATACAGGTAAATAATAATTAATAAATATGCTGGGACATTAACACACAGCACCATCTATTTCCATGGTAAGCTAAGATGCTTGTGTTATGGATATATATGTTTAGAGTACATATATACTCAACAATATATGTACTCTAAACATATATATACTCAACTGCCTTGGTGGTGTAGTGGCTAGCAAGTACGGCTGCACACTCGGAGGTCCTGGGTTCGAGTCCCGGGTCGGGCCAAGTTTAGTTATTGAGTCTTTCTGTATAGTAAGTCTCAGTAACAGCCCGGAGTTGGGAAGTTGGCGGTATTTCACCCCCGTGCCTCGGAGAGCACGTAAAGCCGTCGGTCCTGCGCCTTAACTCTCACTGGTCGTGTCGAGTAGTCGTCCCACCGGAGTATGAGAGTGACAGGAATAGAGAGTGCACTTGTGTCTGCGCGTACACTTGTGCACTATAATATCTCCTGCGCAGTTGGCTAGTCTCAATGAGATTGGCCGCCGTAGCCGGAATCGGCTAGGAGAACATCATACTTTCACATGAATTTGGTGAAAAGCTGCTAATTTAAGATTACAAACAGACACTTCAATTTTATTTATTTGTATAGACAACACTATACTAGTATGTATTATAACATAATCAATAATCATACTACTCTACATACCCAATTGAAAGGAGCTGCCATCAGGAAATATCAAGTGCCTTTTTTTCCTCGAAAATATTCTCGAGTAGCCCGGATCGTTTGTAGACTCCCTATTTTGGCCTAACGTCAAAACTATTTCTAATAATAGCAACAAAATTTTCATCTTTGCCTTCATTGTGAACTAAACTATAATTATAAAATGAAAAAAGTATTTACATTTTAAAAAAAAATCGAAAAAAAAAACTAACTCTCAGCAAATAGTGCAATCATTTGTATGGTAAGACCTAAGTAGACTTGGTGCCTTTGTAGCCTAATTTTTAAAGGAAATCGACTGGCACTAAAATTTTGTACTGGATTTGAAAGCAAATTATATAAACTTTCTTAAAAACTTTAATTTTTGGATACATAAATACAATAACGGGTTATGCTAATGACAATTTATATTAGACTAGCGACTCACCCTTACTTCGCTTTGGGTTCATCCCTAGACAAAAATAAGTCTATCCCACGGGAACCGTACACTTATCCTGTATAAAAAGTAACCTATATAGCAGACTTATAATCTAAATCTGTGTCAAATTTTATTGAGATCCGTTCAGCAATTCTGACGTGATTGAGTAACAAACATCCATCCGTCCTCACAAACATTCACATTTAAATATATTATGAATATGACATAGAAATAGATCACATCAAAGGATACATTTTTTTAATACAATTAAAATAGTTTATAATTATTATTAAAATCTTACCTTGATAGTTGTAACAAAAATAACAAAAAATAATCTCTCAATTTTACAATATTGATGAATTACGTAAGAATTAGAATTTGGCTACTTAAGTAATTTTACTTTGAATGGAAAATTAAACTAATATTTACTTAGAGATTCAACCGTGTGACTTTTATGGGGTCGTGACTGATCCGTAAAGACAGTGGGCAAGCTCAAACAAAGGGAGTAGTCTGTTGGTAAATATGAATAGTAGAACAAAACAAATTGGAACACATTTGTTGACATTCAATTAGGACCTTCACGAAATGCGGCGAGGAAAATTAGCGGCTGTGGAATGTGGTTTGAAGAATAGGAAATGAAGTACAAACATTGTACTTAAAAGTAACTTCTTCACCTGACTTCGGCTTAGTAATGAACTGAATTGTATCAACTACTTTAGATACAAATAGAAAAATGGGACGACTGGATTTTATATAAAGATAATTTATGATTTAAATATTATTATTTTTTTATTCTTCTTCGAGGTTCCTATTAGATAAAAGTCCGTTATTTGAAGTATGAATATAGTAAAATAAATAAAACTGCTCTAAAGATATGTGCAATCAGACAAATAAGCTAAATTATAAAAATTATTATATTTTACCCATTTTTCGTGGTATATCCAAGTTTCTCCTATTTTTTCCATGCAACAGCTTAAGTTTTAAAACTCTGTATAAAGCAGATTTAACCATGTTGAGGTGACTGCGAATTACATTGAAAATACGCGAGGTTAAAACTAGTTTATTAATAGGCTTTTACTGTATAGTCCAATCCAAAGCTATGAAATCGATTTTTCTGTAAAAAGGTCGAATTTTTGAATGTAAATCGAAGTGGGGACTTGGATATTCTATTTAGCAATTCAGAGAACAAAAAGCAAAATATATAAAAAAATATATGAAAAATAAGAGCACAACAAACTACATACGTTTAGTACTAGCATAAAATGCGCGTATTTTTTTCATTGAAAGGTCTTTTAGGGTTTTAGTATTCCATGTCAGTGTACAGGCAGTGGCAGGCCAGTGTTATCACGCAGTTCAAATCACCTCAGATCTCTCACCACTGATCTCTCACCACTGATATTTTCATGTATGAATCATTTTTCAACATGATCACCACTTGTTTAACAGTGAAGGATAACATCGCGAGGAAACCTGTATGTCTGAGAGAACCTAACAAGTTTTCGAAAGATCTGTGAAGTCTGCCAACTTAAGAGTAAAGTACATAACTAACGTACGTACATAACTTAAGAGTAAAGTACGTAATAACGTAACGTAAGATCATAATTTAATTTCATCCAAATCTGTACACATGAACGCACGCATGTCCACATGTATGCACAATCATACAATCCTAATGTGGTATTTTAGAGGTTGGATAGACAGACGACTCAATGAACTAGTAATGTAGATTAAGTCATTGTGCCCTATTAGTAATTAAAAATTTTGGTACGAAATATGTGTTCAGCGTTTCATTCAGTATATATTTTTTAACGTTCCACTGCTGGGCATGGGCTTTATGCGACAGGGATCAGGTCATATTCTACCACACTGGCTAAATGTAGGCTAACGGACTTTACATAATTTTAGTAAAAAAAAAATGTTTTTTACTAATCTATACTAACATTACAAAGAGGTAAAGTTTGTGAATTTGTGACGTTGTAGAGGGTAATCTCTGGATCTATTAAACCGATTTAGATGAAGTTTCGTAAGATCTTCAGATACAAACTATCTAGTTTGTATCGGGAAGCAAGCCAGGGACGAACCCGAGCGAAGCGAGGGTGAGTCGCTAGTCTTATATATAAAATTTCCATGTCACAATGTTAGTTACCGTACTCCTCCGAAACGGCTTTACCGATTTTTACCAAATTTTATATGCGTATTCAGTAGGTCTGAGAATTGGCTACTATCTATTTTCCATACCCCTAAGTGATAAGGATAAGGGTGGTCCTCCCAGACCCCACCCCAGGGACGAACCCGAGCGGAGCGAGGTTGAGTCGCTAGTATTATATAAAGTCCGTTAGCGTTACCGTTATATAAAGTTATTTGGTATTTTTTAATTAATTAAGAATTTATACATGTCAGTTTTACAATAGAGTAAAAAAATTTAGAATTAGTTTATGGACTAAATAAAATGAATACCGTGTTAAGTTAAAAAATCTCTTTAGTGGCAGTTCATTAATCATATAATCTATATTATTTATAATCAAAACAATTTTTACTTTGTCATGCCATCACATGAAAACTATTGAACGTATCGGTATGGGACTTTGACCAATCGACACGAGATCAACTGTACATGGTTTTAGGCTATTTATTTTTTGAATTACATGTACACCCTTCATCCTTTTTTTTCAATAACTTTGATAAATACTTTTTCCTGTCAATAAAACCTAAAGATTTAACACTTATTTTATAATTTGTTTTTCTTACTTAACATAAATATTTAATAATAAACCTAACCATACATACATTAAGATAAGATATATATATATATATATATATATATATATATATATATATATATATATATATATACCGTACTCTCAACAAAGTGACGGTTAGTAATTTAAATAAAATAGAAAGTTATTTTTTGTATTTATTTAATGTTTGCAGCGGTAAATAAAAGTCGCATCCAGGATATAGAGTGGCACAGTCGTCCACCTCGGTATGCGCGCTGTCATATTCTCTATAGGCGTTGTCTTGGAACTCTCTACCTTTTGGTAATCTGTAATTAATATTTGAAAAATATATAATTATCTATTAAATTACAAATGATATTTTTTGTAATATATTCTATACATTTAATAACAAGTATAGTTTAATTAAAAAGGAACATTGAATTCAAATTATCTTAATAGTAGTAATAATTCCACTCTAATGGTTGATTTTTTTCTTTATGTGGGACTGCATTTGAACATAATAATATCATGTAATAGATATATTATGTTATTGAAAAAATGTTTTTTTTTTAAGAAAACACATCTAGATAGATAAACAACTTAAAAAGCAAAACGTTATATATACCGAGTTTGATCCCGATCGTTTGGGCCGTTTCCGAGATACACGAAATAAATTTATAGTACCTGGGCCACCGAGCTTTGCTCGGAGTTTTTGGTTAACCATTACAAATCAAAACAAAAAACCATTACAAAACCAAAAATTGGTTAATAAATCATGTATAATTAATTGTAATTCAGATTTATTATCATTGATTTTTTTATTATTGATATATTCATATACTTATACTTAAGTTAATTCTATTTTGAAATTCATCCAGCAAATATTTTGATACACGTTAATCGATATCTTTGATTAATTTGCAAAAGACAAGTGAAGTCCACCAACGCGCACTTATCCAGATTACCTCTTAGTATTTAGACAGGCCCGTATCCAGCAATGAAATGTTAGAAAATGGGTGATTACACGAAATAATAACATTTCTTTAATCTTGACATGAAACAAATGTTATAAATTATATCCAAAAACTGAAAATGCTATGATTATAATAATTAACAATACTTACGTAAAAACAACTCTAAGAAACTCTTCTAAGAATGTGCCTTGTCTTGAAAATCTTGCAGATTCGCATAGTTTATAAAGTACACACTGTCGACCGTCGCCTCCAAGACTGTAAAAGAATGTCATTTAGCTCAATCATAATGGAATTAAAGGATTCTTTTGAATATAGAATAATATAACAATACAATGATTTTTTCATTCAAAATCTTTTATCAAATATTTCTATTAATTTATTCTTACTATTAGAAAGCATTTTGTTTATAAATGTTTCGTACCTTAAAAGGTAAAAAAGGAGCCCTTATAAGATCACTCTTTTGTCCGTCTGTCCGTCTGTCTGTCCGTGTTTCACTGCCGATTTTCTCAGGAACAGGTGGACTTACCAAGTTGAAATTTAAACCAGATACAATACATAGATAGAGACTTCTATAAGTCTATAGTCCTTATGAGGTGTATAAAAATTAAGGTCCTAAGTCGACACGATAGAAAGATATGGGTAAATTTAGATTTTCGCGAAAACTTGTAAATACCAAAATTTACCTTAATATTCATTTTTTTTCGGAATTTTACCTTTACTTGTGCAAGATCTTGCTTTTAACCACAATTGACAATTCTAGGTCTATCGGAAGTACCCTGTAGGTTTTGGGTCGAAAGCATATATGGTAGTTCCCATTGACCTAGAATCAGGAAATTTGGCAAAAAGCATGGTGGCACAAATAAAGGAAAAATTCCAAAATATGAAAAAAAGTTGAAATTACAGTTAAACAGATTTCCTACAAACTTGTACAGAACCCTTGGTGGGCGAGTCCTACTCGCACTTGTCCGATTTTTTTTAATTTAAATACGAGAGCGATCCCACTCTCGTAAAGCCTATTCAATAAAATAATCATCTAAATCGGTTCATACTGCGTATTATACACAAAAAATCATCCGAATTGAAAATATCCTTCTCTTTGAAAGTCATAAGAAAATAAATTGTCTAATTGTTAGCATATATACCAAAAATTAGACACTGCATCTAATCTATACTAATATTATATAGAGTCAGAGTTTGTTTATTTGTTTGAACGCGCTAATTTCAGGAACTACTAATCCGATTTGAAATATTCATTAAAAAAAATAATTAAATTGGAAGGCCATTGCCCGTTTATTGAAGAAGGATTACGTTGTATATCATCCCGGAAAAATGTACGGTTCCCGTAGGATTCGATTTGTTTTTGCCTAGGGACGAACCCGAAGAGACGCGAGGGTGAGTCGCTGTCAAATATATATTCAATATTATTTTACACTATTACATGCATATTGTACAGTATTTTGTAACCTATATTTACATATCACAGTATAAAGTGGTTCCTTTGATCTTATGATAATTACCAAAAGGGTTGTCACAAGTAAGAAATGTTAATTATTGCTAATATCCTCGTCTTTAATATATTCAAATGTGGAAACCGGAAATACAATAGATACGCGAGAGGCAGCTGGTTACGCATATACAATTAAACGGCTTGTACAATTTTAGCTACCTTCGTAAAAGTAAAGTTTTCATCAATTCTTACTATTACTATATTGAAGTATCGGATAATGCTGCTCATAAATGCTTTTTTTAACGTTCCGCGTTGTTTACGTTAAAATAATATTGTTCGAACGTAGAAATAAAATGGTAAAGAAACATGAAGGTAATTGTAAATTTACAAAAAATATATAAGTGTTTGTATATTTTGATTTAAATACTACGAGTAATTAAAATTAGTCAATTTGATTTTGCGATATGAAAATATTGTGTTTGGAGATATTTCGTGATACTTTCAATTTTGACTCATTCGCATTCGAATATAATTATAACAATGGATATTCTATACATATAATAAAATTGTAACTAAGTCGAATCTGTACATTAAATATTTTTTGGAAAATTTAATTGAAATAGACATTGTTATCGATACAGAGTCGGAATCTATAGTTTTTTGAACTTTTATTTGTCTGTCTGTCTGTTTGTCTGTCGGTCTGTCTGTCTGTCTGTTACCGCATCACGAGAAAACCACTGGACAGATTTTGATGAAATTTGGTATGATGATAGCTAGTTATCCAGATAAGGGAAAAGGATACGAGAAAGTATCTCATTTCTGAGAAAAAATACAAAAACTGCATTGTAAGAGTATACTAACATGTAAAACCTAAGAATTTCGTTTTCGGTCATCTGAACGCGGGCGGAGCCGCGGGCAATGCTAGTTTAAATATATTGAACTTTATTAAACTCTTAAAACATAAATAAATAATCTTAAGTTTTTAAAGTTATAATTCGCTTAAACTTATTCTTAAAAGTGGAGATTAAGTTAGTATAATTGAAGTATCACGACGTAGTAGGATAACTAGAAACTTACTCAATCTACTTTTTCATGGGTAACAAAAATGATACAAATAAGATTAAAGGGAGAGAACAAAAAAGAAGAAAGATTTAACTGATTAAAACGGATAAAGAATTTGGATGAGAGCAAAATACACTGTTTTGTCGTAAATGTTGAGAGAAACTTCTATAAAAAGCTAGTAGGTAAATAATGGTACCGGTGGAGGGACTCTTACACCGGTGGTAGGACTCTGTCAAGCCTGAGGAGTCCGACTGGATGGGTTAATAACCACCCCCTTATCTACAAATATTTCTCCCGCCAAGCAACAATGATTGCATTGTTGTGTTCCGGTTTGAAGGATAAGGTAGCCGGCGCAATTAAAGAAATAGATATATTATCTTAATCCTCACAGTGACAACATACCAGCGGTTCTGCAGTTTTGTTGCGTAAAACCTAAGTGCATGAACCGTAGGTGTCATGGGCGATAGGTATCGCTTTCCATCAGGTGGGCTGTCTGTTCGTTTATCACTGAGTACCATAAAAAAATTAACTTACGCTGTAATAAGTGGAACTAATTTTTCATATAATCCAACTCTGCTGCTCCTGTGGAACTCCACACTGTCATGGTCTAAATGTTGTTTATTGAGAAAATCTCGCTTTAACTTTCTCTCGTGCATTTTTGCGCGATCTATTTTAATTTTCAGCTTCTCTTTGAAAGTCATATTTTCATCAACACTACGTTTTGCAAACGCCGTGTTGACGATGGCTGATCTGAAAAATATTCGAAGTTTACATGTTAGGGGAAAATGTTCAATTTCATTTCGCTAAAGTAAGTACATTTTGTACTATACATAAATTAGCCTGTTATTTTTAGAGACATTTATTTCTTAGAACATATTTAGTATAGAAATAAATACTTATTATTTTGTGTTATATTATGTGCGATTATATTTTACACCTGAATGACTAATAGTATTAGAGTTTGCCTCATTAGCATATGTGACTAATAAAGGTCAACGTGTATAACCTACTGGACCGATTTAGATGAAGAAATTTGATAAGACGATAGTTTAAGACCCTGGAGGACATAGGACATAGGATATTTTTTATCCCGGAAATCATCCTTTAAGGGGGCGAAAATGGGGATGTAAGTTTGTGTGGCGAATCAACCTAGAAACGAATCCGAGCGAAGCAGGGGTGAGTCGCTAATATATCATAAACAATTAACAGTCAACGCTTACCTTTTTTGTGAAACGTGGGTAAAATATGTCTCCTCATCGCTTCGCCTTCGGGCGGTATTCTTGTCTTCTTTAAACATAAGTAAATCTTTGGCTTCCGTTGGTAGATTCCAAGCTAAAGCCGCAGTGTTACCATAAAGAAATATATCGCCAATGGGTATTAAAGCCGAAGTTTGCACACAAAATACTGGAATAAGAAAACCAATATCAAAACAATCACGTTAAAATACGATACTACATTTATTGTTTTAAGGGCAATACGTGCTCAGCATTTTTTGTTGTCCAAAATATTGCTACGAATTATATTTTCCAAATTTAATCGTATAAGGTATGATAAACTAGCTATTTACCTTAGCTTCACTCAGAGCGTCCTTAGATTCAAACAATCTATCTGTTACTCCAGGTCACAGTTTATCTGTGTATTATTTCGATATGCTTCACCCAAATCGATCCAGCCGTTCCAGCAGGAAGTAGTAATATACGTAATACATATACAAACATACAAACTTTCAAGAACTTTCAAGTTTATAATAACTTTGAATTTTAATAATTAGAGGTAGGTACTTAAAATATACAGTAAGACAATCAAAGATTCCTTTATTATAAGTATCGTACCGCATTTAAATAATAAGGGTGCTAGATCTTGAAAGTTTCTTGTTGCGTGAACTCAAAAACACGGCGATGTCTTTAAAAGTCCTTATTCAAATCTCAACAGCAAGTACCATTTATGTCTACTTGAAATATATTCAAGATATATTCGTTTTTCTGATAAATTACTATATAGATTCAATAATGCTTATGACAAAATATTTAGCGCTAATATTTGTGTATGTGTGTGTGTGCATAATGTGTGTTGTTGTGTGCGCGTGTGTATGTGTGCGTGTGTGTTTGTCTATTACACATACATTATGTCTTAGACTAACACATAGGTTACTGTTTTTAATATGGCAAAAGGTGACGCTTGCTGTATATAATATTGTAAATATGCAGGCACTAAAGATTAAAATATTTTAAGTGCAAAGTTTCACAGTGAGTAATATTGTGTTACGAGATAAAAAATAGATCCTTTTCAGTAGAGGCATTTTTCATCCATGTGTATTCACTATAAAATTTAATTCATTTTATACCATTTTAACATTGTATGTTAACTAAAAACAATTACTTAAAGGTTAATTTATACGAAAGATAATGGAGCAACATTTTCTTTACAGATAATAGCCGTGCAAATAAGACTTGGTAACATGAAAATTCGTAGAGCATACCTAATTGAAGCGAACTGCCGTCTGGAAACACTAAGAACCTCTTGCTTCTACCCAACACTCGCGAACGTGTTTCATTTCTTACAAAATCATTATTTGTTAAAAATATATCTTTACAAACAAAACACAACAACAATACTAACAGTCCACAAAAAAATATAACATAAGTTAATTTTATAATCATATTTGAAGCTTTTAAGCTCATAAATCGACTTCTACTAAGGAAACTCAGAATGCTCTAGTACACTTAACATCGATGTTGGAAACGCAAATTTGTAGAAATGAAAGAGCAATTAACACGTCATGTTGTTAGTATAACTGTTATTTTCGTGCTATGGACGGATTTAGTAAAATTATAAATGCTATAAGTTCAGAAGAAGGATCAAATTAAACTTAATAACCTATTTATAATATGATATTTAAAAAATATTTGTCGGGTGAAAGTCATTCTAGTACGATCATTTTACGGCTTCTACAAGATTTAAAAAAAAACATTATTTACCATATATTTTTATCTAAATACTTGTATAGCTATTGAATCTTGGAGATATTAGAAATTTTCTTTAAATTAAGCTGTTGAAAGTGCTCATAATCAGACACCTATACTATATTGTATAGGTATGTAGTTGAACCGTCTCGGTGGTCTAGCGTATAGCAATTATGGCTGTAGATATAGAGGTCCTGGGTTCGAGTACCGGGTCTAGCCAAGGCTAATTACAGAGTTTATATTATTGTTATATTTTCATCTTAACATATATATATCTGAAAGTGATAATCACCATGTTTGATAGCAACAACGTATTATGAAACATTAACTTTCATATCGGTTAACTTAAGTGACTATCTAAAATATCCTCAGTGGTAATTGATATTACGCATATACGATGGATTTCTACAAAAATGTTGTACGTGATATCAATTTGATTTGACGACACGTTTGGCTCAGTTTGTAGCGGTCGCAGGTTCGAGTCCCTCTGGGGGCATTCATTTGTGTGATGAGCACGAATTTTGTACCCCGTTCATGGATATTTATATTTATAATATTTATGTATCTAAAGTTATATAATGATGATGTTCTCCTAGCCGATTCCGGCTACGGCAGCCAATCTCATTGAGATTAGCCAACTGCGCAGGAGATATTATAGTGCAGCACGTGTACGCGCAGACACAACGTGCACTCTCTATTCCTGTCACTCTCATACTCCGGTGGGACGACTGTTCGACACGACCAGTGAGAGTTAAGGCGCAGGACCGACGGCTTTACGTGCTCTCCGAGGCACGGGGGTGAAACACCGCCAACTTCCCAACTCCGGGCTGTTACTGAGGCTTACTATACAGAAAGACTCAATAACTAAACTTGGCCCGACCCGGGCCTCGAACCCAGGACCTCCAGGTATGCAGCCGTACATGCTAGCCACTACACCACCGAGGCAGTTATATAATATGTGTAGTGTATCAACTATCTGATATTCATAACACAAGCCTCGTAGCTTACCATGGAACTAGATGGTGTTGTGTTAAAGTCCCAATATATTTATTTATTTATTTATTTATTGATTGTATGAAGTGAAATAGCGGGAGACGTATAACTTAGTTTCATTAATCATCAAAATTAGATCACAAGTCAATAAAATCGTAGACTGAGTAAATATTTAAAATTGCAGTATTTAAACCCAACTATGCAGCAGACAAAATTCAGTCGACAGTACAACTTCTCTGACCTAATTACGCGATTTGAATTGCTTAATCCAAATTCACTTGCACAAATATTATACAGCATTTCCGTTGGCAATAAACGGTGTGTCAAGATTGTTCAAACTTCCTCTCGACATAATGTTAGTGAGTGCTCAATTTGCTATTCTATTTATTTTCCTACATAACTATAGCTATCCTTTATCTATCTCAATCTATACATATAATAAAATTCTGAATCCAATCTGTACATTAAATATTTTATAGAAAATTTTATTGAGAATAGTCATTATTATCTATAGTTTTGAATCTATAGTTTTTAGAATTTTTGTTTGTCTGTCTATCCGGGAACGCATCACGAGAACACCACTGGACAGATTTTGATAAAATATGGTATGATAGCTGGTTATCCGGGTCAGCCTATAGAATACAATTTACTACAAGAAAATATCTTATCTCTGAGCAATCTAAACTACTAAACGTTAAAACGTAACTAGGGATAAACCCGAGCGGAGCGAGGGTGAGTCGCTAGTATAAACATAATACAGTGAAAGTACTGCTGTTTTATTCTTCCTTTAACTAGTGACCAATTATTTATTGACCCAGTACAGTTTATCTGTTCTCTTATACACCCTTATATCCGGAACAGCTGAACTTATTTTAATACGACTTTCAATGACGGATAGAGAATATAGAAGAAATAACTATATATATACTTCGAAAGTGGCTATACTTCGAAAGTGTTTGTATGGATATAGATAAGGTGAAATGAAATAAAGGCAACGCTAGCCACATTTATTAAAAAGATGCCTTAATTTTATCAAATCTTATTCTTTAATTATAATAAACTACGATATGATCAGCAAAAATACTACACTTATTTTTATACTTGGCTAAAAAAAATAAAAAAAAATACCTTTTTCATAAATTTTATTTTAAGGGAAAAACTAAGATATTGGCGATCTGGATTTACTTTCGTAACGGATTTTGAGATCAGAATTTTTTTAAAGATATACAAAATCAGTGAACAGTTACTTATTATTTTTCAAATCATTGGATACATGATCAATGACTCGAAAGGTCTATGGAACATCCAGGATATAATTTAGCACAATCGTCGCTTGCACTATGCGCTTTATCAAAATCCTTATGACTTTCATCTTCAAATTCCTTGCCTTTTGGTAACCTGAAAATAATAATATTTTATACATTAAATCTATAACATACTATATAATACACAAAAACTATTTATATATATATATATATATATATATATATATATATATATATATATATATATATTATATATATATATATATATATATATATTTATATATATATATATATATGGCTGAATATCCTGTTTCGGTTCGGGTCAAGAGAAGTTATTGAAGTTATTGGGTTTTCATCCCATTTACTTGGAGATCCTAGTCGTCAGTTCTGCGACTCATCTCTCAGTAAATCGTAACAGTGAAAAGACTAAAATACCTAGATGTTTGCATACTGATGGTACCAAATAATAAAGTAAACCTGGAGATCAAGATAAATCCACAAATTCTTCGTGCGAGGTTATTTAAAATTAATTTAAATAAACCTGCTATACTCATTAATTAAATTTTACGTAAAACAAAAGTTTCTACATTTATAAAACACTAGCAAAACCCGCGGCTTCGCTCGTACTTAAACTACATTTAAAAAAAAAAGGTAGGTTTCATAAAAACTTTCATCCCTTATTTTACTTCTTTATAGGATGTATTTCCAAAAATGCCAAATTTGTATTTATTTAATTATATTAAAGACCATTAATACCAAGTTTCAAGTAATTCTGATCATAAATATTTTTTTTGATTGTATTATGATGTGTTTTCCCGCGGGAAACAGATAATCTCCCGCGGTAAAAAGTATTAAACTATCTCCACACGTCAATCCGTCACTCTGTTTCGACGTAAAAGAATGACAAACAAACAAACACACTATCACATTTATAATATTAGCATGGATGTCGTGCGTAAAATCATTTTGAGTTAGATCAAAATGGATGGGAAGACATTCTGAAAGTTGTCATTTCCGTGAAACATTTACTAAGTAATCTTTAGGCTTTGTGGAAGATTTTATTGTGCGGTGGCATGTTAAATAGCATCTGTTTAGTTTCTATTAGGTTTGGCCTCAGCCCTTCTGACATAGTATATTCATATGAAAATAACCTTTTTTTTTATTAGAAAGGGGCTCACTCTTGACCTTCATCTCAGCTCGAAGGTACAGATAACCTATAATAATTATGTAACAGTGGTGGTAATTGGCATACGTTTGGTAGGATATTGCAAGCTAACACTAGCAGTAACTTGAGAGTTTCCCATTAATAAAAGAAATTTCCAATCGACTGAATAGGTTTGAAGTCGTACCCCGTAGTATAATGCTTTCTTAGATTTACGCTAATATCTAACATATCAAAACATTTTTACGGTATTTTTAACGTTTTATTTTTAATTTTTAATTAGCGACATTTACTTTTTCTTCATTTTAAATTATTTCAATGCTATGTCTCTACTTTATTTCAAATTAACAACTACGATGATTGTGACGTCAAAAACCTTAGTCTCTAGATTATCAAGTTTGCTGCAAGGTATTTAAAACGTCGAACACAAGATATCATAATAGAAAATTAAAAAGAATAATAAATATGTTTATGTTACTATTTTAGTAGTTTAAATTCACAACTTTTACTTTAAAACTTATTTCAAATTTGATAAAATTTTATGTGAGCTTACATATTTATTATACCATTGCATTTGGCCTCCCTTACAATCTATAATGCAAGGGAGGCCCGTGTCCAGTAGTGGGATACAAAGAGGGCTAAATAAGTATAAATAGAATCTACGATTTTTACCTATTCATATTAGTACCTAAGCATATTCTACAATCTCTGAGTCATACGGTTTAGTTTAACATTAAACTGGAATAATATACATTAAAATTTATAGGTCACAAAGGCAACCTGCCTCGAATAACGAAGAAAATTCGAGAAATTCAACGCTACTTACGTAAAGACAACCCGTAGGAGCTCCTCCTGGAATGTGCCTTGCCTCGAAATCCTTCCTGTCTCGCATAGTTTGTAAAGAACGCACTGTCGGCCGTCGCCTCCCAATCTAGAAACAGGTGTCGGTGAAATAGAAAGGAATTTTTAATATATCAATACCTATTAAGAATAGATTTTCTAGTGTATTGCTTTTATAAAAATGGTGGAAAAAATACTATAACAAAATATATTTCAAATAAACTTTTACAAGCACTTTGAAATCGTCACTCTACATTTTAAAAAAAATACCTAAATGTCAGTATGTCCGTGAGGAATCTACCACTGACTCAGAGGGCAGTTCTGTTGAGAAAAACCGGCGAGAAACGCAACAGTTGCTCTTTTAAAATAATATTTATTTACAATATTGCAATAAAATAATTATCTTCTTATCCTACTTGAGACCCAACAAAAGACATTGGTCCCACACATTGACATCTACAAAGTATTCCGTGATGATGTAATAAGCTTAATTCTATAATTTATTTTTAATTTTAAACTTAAATTTATTTAAATGGCATGCTCAATATCGACTGTGAAAACCTTGTCTCATAAATGATAAATAATAAAAAAAATACAATATTTTAAATAAAACTATCTTTTCGGATTTTGTCGCGGATTTATTTGCATTTTTTGTTTCCCGACGTTTCGAATGCTTTACAGCAATCATGGTCACGGGAGAGACTAAAAAAAAAATGCAAAAAAAAAATGCAAATAAATCCGCGACAAAATCCGAAAAGATAGTTTTATTTAAAATGTCAAATATTCGCGTAAATCTAAGAAAGTAAAAATACAATAATAAAATTTAATATCCTTAACTAAATTAAGAGTTATTTCTGAATCAAATAAAAAAATACTAAGTTTATGCTTTACAATAAAGAACTTGTATATATTTGTACAATTTACATTTTATTTATGTCGTAGCAAGATCATCATTATCGTTTTAACACTTAAATGAATTGCTATTAATTTTGACATGTAGTGATTATGTACATCGAAATCCAATATGATCATAATATAAGCGATTGTTACAAACGAATGGAATGATTTTCGCTAACCATCAATCAATCAAACTCACAATGTGGCAAATTGATCCCATCAGATTACCATATTAATAAGTTTTGGCCAATTATTATATTTTAACATAATCATAACCACAATTTTTGTGTGCATTAAGTAAAATATTTTTTACAAACGAAAATGATTTTATTTTATTTTTTTAAAACGTTTTATAGTCCAATATTTCTTTATAGGTATGTCATCATATCATACTCGTAATTTATTTAAAAAAAAAAAACCTTTTTATTTATTACTTCCAAATAATAAGTTTTTGACAAGTAAAACTTTACAAAGCAATTTAAAATTGACAATTTCGAATGAAAAATATCTATAAATATTTAAAGGAAATGAAAATGTTTGTTCACAATTCTATTTTATTTTTCGATAAAATAGCACAGGAGGAATAAATTGATAGTATATACATACAATAAATAACATATTTCATTCGTCTTCGAATTCATAAATAGTATAAAACGTAAAATTTATATTTTGTGAGATTTCGCTTGCAACTGCTTGAATATATATGGCTTTTTGAAATAACATTTGGCTCTTTAAAATAAGATCCGTTATTACTTTGCTACAAATCTATGCAAGATTTGAAAATAACTAAGTATTATACCACCTTAATCAAAATGATACCTTCATATGATTTGCCATAGAAACCCCTAGCTCATAACACCTCGTCTTATCTATGTGTATATATTATATAGGTATATATAAACTGATTTTGGTCGATTTTGAATATATATATGTATATAACTAAATGGATCTGAGCTTTATTGAACTCGATATATTTAGAAATATTTTACTTACGCAGTGATAAGCGGCACTAATTTTTTGTAGATCTGCACCCGATTATTCCGATGAAATTGTACACTGTCATCGTCCATATGTTCTTTGTCTAGAAAATTTCGTTTTGATTGTATCGCATGCATTTTTACTCGATTTATTTTCATTTTCTCTTTGAGAGTCACTGGTTCGTCGACACTACGTTTTGCGAAAGCTGGATTCACGATAGTTGGTCTAAAGACAGTAAAAGTGCTTTTAGTTTTAAAGTAAACATATTCTTATATGAAATAATAAAACTTTTATTGACTTAGTTTAAAGTTTGAGATTATTTTATTGCATGTTGTCTAAGCTGTTGAAGTTTCTCTATTTTAACGTATGGTATCTTTATTTAATTCTAAGAATGAAATAAAGGTAGTGAAGTAATATAAATTTTTACGAATTATTCTCATGTCCATATTTTTATGATCTTTCTCTCGCAAGGTAGATAAAGAATTCTAGTGATTCATCCTTGTGGTAAATCTTTAGTGTAGGACGGTACGAAATAACCTACGAGTATATAGTTAGGACATTAACACACAACACCATCTATTTCCTGAGTAAGCTAAGAGGCTTGTGTCATGAATACCATATAGTTGATTCATTATAAATATATACCCATGTAGTACAAGCATCATCATGCTCACTGCTCATCGCACTAATGAATGCCCCCAGCGGAACTTGAACCCGCGACCGTTGGCACAGCAAGTAGTGTCACTACAAACTGAGCTGAACGTCGAATAATCTGTATGTTCGATAAGCTCACAATAATATATTAAATAAAAATTAACCACGTACGTTAAATCCATGATCTTACACGTAGCAAAGAATGTCAGTTAAACATTTAACATAAAAAAAATGAAAATTCAACTAGATTACCTTCTGTAAGGGACTCTACCAAGAAACTTTCCATTTTCATCAACATAATATATGCTTTTTTCATCACCTCGACGCTGAGCAGTTTTTTCATATTGTTTAAACATAAGTAGTAATTTAGAGTCAGTTGGTAAATTCCACGCTAGAGCAGCAGTGTTAGCATATAAGAAAATATCTCCAATATTGATCGCAGCGGCTATTTGATAGCAGAATACTGAAAATGTTAATTTTCCATATAAAACCGCGTAGCACTTTCTTTATTCTTTATTGCACTAAACAAGTAATAAAAAAAATACATAGAAAATGACGTGGACAAAGGTGGACTTATCTCTATAAGAGATCTCTTCCAGTCAACCCATGCATGTGGGAAATAGTGTCAAGTAGCGGGACAGAAAGAGAAAGTGCAGAGAAACGATAAGAAAATGTATAAGAATAATCATAAGTAAAACAAAATAAATACAATATATACATAAACATACATATATACATAAACCTACTTATATTATTACAAAACAGAAATGTACACATTTTTCAATTATGAGTTAGAAAATAATTTTTCACATTGATTTCACTTTGAGAAATTTTAGCCAGCAGCTTATTCTTTACCTACCATAACGAAAAATCTATATTTAAAAAATATTTTGTATTGAAATATACTTTACATTCAAAATACTAAGAAATACGAGCATTCTTTTATATATACTTAACTTATTCACTAAAGGCGGTAATCTATACTAATAGTATTAAAATATCAAAGTAATTCTGACCGTCTGTTTGTTAGGTTTTCGCGCTTTTACCGCTAAACAGATTTCGATGAAATTTAAGGTCATAGATTTAATTATGACGTGGACGCTGTCTACCATTTATATGCAATAATTTATTCTCCAATAATTATAGTTGAAAAAATACTCATGATTAAATAAGACGCGATTTTATACGAAATTTTAAAGCAAATCTATGTTGAGAGGAGAGGAAAGAAAGATACTCATTTAAAATAATATTGTACAAAATAATATTAATTTTAATGATTTTTAATCAATCTTCACGCTATATTTAATTATTTTAATTAGTAGTATAAATAACTACAATACTACTTCATTTAAATAAATAATTACGCAATTTTGATACAAAGCTGAGTCTAGTTTTATACTAATAGTTAAAAAATAATTACAAAAAAAACCTACCCAATTGAAAAGAGCTTCCATCAGGAAAAATTAAGAATCTTTTAGTCCGGGATAATACACGAGAGCTTGAATTTTCCTCAGAGCTTTGAATTGTTAAATTATTGCCATTTACACCAACATTTATCGATAATATACATAAAAA
This sequence comes from Brenthis hecate, assembly GCA_951806755.1. Lineage (NCBI taxonomy): Eukaryota > Metazoa > Arthropoda > Insecta > Lepidoptera > Nymphalidae > Brenthis > Brenthis hecate. The sequence goes on along the minus strand of OX638277.1, from coordinate 4,502,936 downwards.
TATAAGAAATCCCAAAAACATTTTAAAACTTTTTTCCTTAAGTTTCAAATACAACTAACAGCATTAGAGAACTAAATGGACTACAATGGTTAACACTCGATGGTGCTAGAATAAGTATAAATGAAAGTACAATTAACATGTATGGTGTCAGTAGTTGACAGTTATTGTTTTACTAAAAATGGTTTTTTGGAAACGAAAAAAGTAATCGAAATTCGTCACGGAAACGTGATACGCCTATAAAGTATGGCAATATAATAAAACAAGTACAAAGTGGATATGAATTAGTTGATTTACTGAATTAAGAGGTATTTATTGGTTGAAATAACAATTTTAACTTTAGCTTCTGTAATAAGTACGTATGTACAACTTAAATAATATGTAACTCAAAATTTATTCATATTATATAATAAAATTCTGAGTCGAAGTCTGTACATTAAATATTTTTTGGAAAATCTTATTAAAATATAGGTAAAATAGGTACATTTTAATTTTTTTGAGCGGAACCCTAATTCTTTTTCTAAAGTAAAAGTAGCCTATGCTACTTCCTATAACATCAGCTATCTTCCAGTGAAAGTCCATCCAAAATCAGTCTAGCCGTTTCAGAGATTATCCGGAACAAACAGACAGATAGACCGACAAAAATTAAAAAAATGTGTTTTTTCTTATAAGTACCGTATATTGAAATGCATTCAGTAAAACGCTGTTATTTTGACATTACAAACAGACACTTTAATTTTATTTATCTGTATAGATATTATTATCGATACAGAGGTCGCGTTAATTGTTTTTTAGAATTTTTGTCTATTTTTCTCTCTGTTTGGAAAACAACAAGGAAAAACCACTAGACAGATTTTGATGAAATTTGATATAGTGATAGCTGGTTATCTGGGTCAACATATAGGATACTTTTTACTGCGGGAAAACATCCATCTCTGAGAAATCTATACTAAGCCTCAAAACGTAACTATTATAATAATAAATAGATAAAGTTATAATATAAAAGTAATACAAATTATTGAATATTAAACTACATGGATTTCTATAAAATAATTTAAAATGAATAATTTATTATTAACTTACAAAAAATATTATAAACTTAAGACATTTTTATATATTATTAGTTTTCTTTGTAGTGGTAGGTCATTGGTATTGTGCCCGCTTCGGAATCCGAGTGAATTGGGTTCTAATCTCCGATCTCGCACCTTTAATATTTTCATGGGCAAATCATTTGAAACATGATTCTTACTTTCAGTGAAGGAAAACACCATAAAGGAACCTACATGAGAGAACTTAGCAAGTTTTCGAAAAACACATGAAATCCTCCAACCTGCACTTGGCCAGCGAAGCGGACTGTGGCCTGTTCCTCCTCGCATTGAAGGGAGGACCGTGCCCAGCAGTGGGACGTTAAAAAGTGCTGAATACTTATACTGAATACTGACCAATATTGTTCTTTATAACAATTTAAATATATATAATTTAATTTAATATTATATATATATATATATATATATATATATATATATATATATATATATATATATATATATATATATATATTTGCATTACCATACTATAAGATGATAAAGACCATTTACTGTGCAATATATATTTATCTCCTCAAGAGCCAACTAATTTCATTCTAGATCGGAACTAATCCTTTAACTACAGAGAACTAATCTGTAATATATTATTATAGCAGTGGTAGCATATTACTAACGCGTTCACTTGAAAAAACAAGTGAAACGGGTTCAAACCCTTGATTTTCATCCCTAAGATTTTTATTCTACAATATTTCCACGTTTTACTTACGATATTTTCCTTCATCGTATTTACAATAAAGGAGAACATTATAAGGAAAACTCCATATCTGCATATCTGAACCCAACTAACCGGCCTGTACATGATGGTTTATGATCTTCTCCCCCTCGTACAGATCGAGTTCAGCAGAAGAACATTTAGAACGGCAGAATTATTATAATTCTTGTATAAAATTGGTTGTTGCATAGATATAATTATGTAATAGCTAAAGGAGCCAATTTTGTATAATTTGCCATTAAAACGTTTAATATCCCGGCTCTACGCTATCTCTCTAGAAACAAATCAATAAAATATTTTATCTTAATATTACATTTATATAAATAAGTACGATAATAATTATATTATATTCAGCCCTTTTTAACGTCCCACTGCTGGGTACGGGCCTCCCTTCAATACGAGGGAGATGAGGCCATAGTCCACCACGCTGGCTAGGTTCTCTCAGACTTGCTGGTTTCCTCACGATGTTTTCCTTAACCACAAGACAAAAAGGTGTTGGTAATGATTCGCACATGAAAATATCAGAGGTGCGAAACCCTGGATTTGAACCCGCTTTACTCGGTTTCCCAAGCGAGCGCGTTACCACTGGGTTACCTACTGCTACTAATAATAATTTAAACTAGTTTAAAAGTAAAGAGTACTATTAAAAAAAAGGTTTTCTAGATACACTGACACAGTTTGTTAGTATGTAAATTATAAAAAAAAAATATATAAAGGTGAATAGACCCTAACATACATTGTAAGTTCTTAATATAGAAAACATTAAAAATTATATGGAATCCTCGTTAAAACAAAGTGTAAAGACAAGGCGATGTCACCAAATCGGTGATAGCTTCCTCATGGACTTGTACAATTTAAATGATGATAATTTAAAGATAAAAAATACGATGGATTCGAATAAAACCTAATATTTTTGATTTCATTGAGGCAGCTACAATAAATAATTAATGTGTACTATATACAGTTCAATTGTTTTACATTTAATAGAAATTCTGTCTTTTGTATAGAAAGTTGAAAGCGGTAAGTAGAATTTCAAACGAACCAATTTTCAATATAATTAGTATGTAATGCTTACTCTCATGTGTTCTTCGATCGCCACATAAAACAGGCTTTAAATTATTTAAATTTACAGAATATTCTAAAGTACTAAAATATCAATATTACAATCATTTAAAAAAACATTGTACACGTAAAAAACCTATGATTTGAAATTATGTATATTATTTCACAGATGTATTTCCGAACCAGCTGTTTTACATAACCGTTCGTTATTTTATAAAATAGCTCTATTATGCTGAACAGCGTTCTTCTGGATTGCCATTGCGCTTAGAGTTTTCAATTCTGGGTTCGGGGTATGAAATAAGAAAAAGACCCAATGAGAAGGCGAAGTTAAGAGGCAAAAGTGAATCACAGCTCCCACCTTAGCTTAGCTTAACCAATCGTGATCGAAGTTGAATCTGTCACCGGAAATGTAATCGGAAATCAAAAGTTACTAAAATCTACAATCGAACCTCTAATGGTTGACCTGTCGTGCTGCATTGTTAAAGGCAAAACGTTTATGTAATTTTGCGTATTAGGGTTTAGTAATTATAAAAAATAACTAAACATCGTTCAGCCGCTTTACATAATCGAGCTGTTTTGTAAAATACTTAGCTGTTTTGTAAAATAGCTAACTTAGCAGGTTATCTGCGACAATACATTAAATATAGACATATATCATCCAACTTTTTAGCTACATAAGTTGTCCTTTTAAGTCGCTATCTACACACTCGGGGTATAGCTCGCTACATGGTGCAGTTGCGGTGAACGCTGCATCATAGTCTTCGTTTACATTATCCAGCTTATCAGTTTTAGGTAATCTGTAACATAAAAATAACATGTTTTTAACTAATTAACTAAAACAATACACCAACTAAATAATTTCATTATAATTTGCCCTGTAAGTATGAGTATTTTTTTCTGTAAATTTATGTAAAATACTTTTCAATTGATAAAATAACTCCAACTCCGTCTTCTTTTAAGTCATTCTGTTAAATAATAATGTTCGGATACTATGAGAGAAAGATCGTTTTATTTAGATCGTTTTTTATAAAAATAATCGCGTAAATCTAAAAAAATATATTAAATCACAATCTCCCAAATTTTGTAATAACAAATCCTTTGGTTATTACAAAATTATTAATATTCCATAATTTTTACGTAATTTGAGATTACTTTCCCGAATTTTTTTTATTCAATATATAACAATTACAAATATGATAATATTTTCCCATCACACAACATACATTAAAAACAATAAATGAACATTAAAATACTTCGCCATAAGGCCTGTTGTGAGTTTAAAGCAAAAAAAACAACCTACCTACATACATAAAATCCACCACAATTTATATTAGAACCCGTACATATCAAATGCACAATTAAACGAATAATTATACGTGAACACGACGTATTATGTTAAAATGCGAAATTTCCACAATAGAAGACTAATTTAAGCGACAAACATGCTTATATTAAGGCGTTATCAATTAACTTGGAGTGTTTGCTGAGGTAATCAAGATCGACAGCTGTGTAATCTGAATATCCTATGGAGGAATATATAATAGCGTGTTTCCATCTTCACTTCAACCTAGGCTATATGCAGCTTCACGTTATATCTCTTGCGGGGTAGTCAGAAAAACAGATTTCCGAGGGCTTCGGAACATATTTCTTTCATTTCTTCCAAAATTATAGTCTTTCATATACAAGCATGGTTGTAGAGAGGGTCTTCAGACATTTGAGCTGACTTTATATATATATATATATATATATATATATATATATATATATATATATATATATATATATATATATATATATATATATATATATATATATATATATATATTAAATACTTATATTGTTCCAAACAATGGTTAATGACATAAACGAATCTAAGCAAAGTATAATCTTCTATATAATTAAAAATGAATGTTTTTTTTTGTATGTTTCTACTTTATACATTTATAAACTATTCATTCGATTGTTATGAACATTTGGTGGGTGTTCTGCGTACACCCGTGAAAGTTCCAGGCCCAAAAAAAAGAAATTTAACTTACTATGTTCGTTCTCTAAGCGTTTCTAAACCAATTATACCTAGGACCACGCATTCGAGCGAAGCGAGGGAAATAAGCTAGTTTCATTGATGTGTTATTTATTATACAATGGTTGATAATTAATCGAATAATTCATTAAAAATAAAAATCTTACGAAGTTATATATGAAAAATGCATTTTGAGTTTAATTACCTAACTTCGGTTTTACATGTCGAAATATATACATATTATAAAAAAAATTGAAATCTTACCATACAAAAAATATTTCCTGGGTCAGATAAACCTTTATTCAAAGTTACGCAACAGACTTGGCCCTAAAAATTTCACAGAGACCTTCTAATTTTCTTCTTCCAATTACTCTACGTATTTAGCAATAAGTACCCAAAACTATTTGAGCACGTTTTTCTTTATTTTTACAATCACACTAACTAGGTTTTAACTCTTAAATGAATAAATGAACATTTAAAAATATAACCGGGACGCGATCTCATTAAACAACTAAATGAGATACTAGATAGTTAACTTTGAATAAAACGGCACAGTTTCTTATACCTGATATGACTATAATACTTTTTAAATTGTAGAGACAGTATGGCGAAATTAATTACATAATATTAACATCCAAATTTTCTAATAAAAATATTATTTTACATATTGAACTCATATTGCTATTTGAACTACATTATTATATGAAAACCCAAACAATCGTTAAAGTATATTTGTTAAGTATTAATCTTCGACTGAATCGATTTGAGTGGGACTCTTATTAGTGGAATCTCCCGTAAGATAGATTTTCTTATTTTATTTAAAAATTTCTGGCATGTACAGTGAGAGCAGAGGCGCTGCGATAGCAAGTCGCTTGTCTATATAAATATTTAATAGTGAAGTGGCTTTGTTGGTATATGGCATAATTTGAAAACGGATGGAAAGATTTGCCATTTTTTTTTCAATAAGTACTCAAAATAGCTTAAAAAAGGTTTTAAGGTAAAAAAATTGGAAAAGGTGCGCAGAAAATTCGAAAATTCAGGAAAAACTGATTCTTTTGCATGAACGCGGAGATCACGAAAAGTTATTAAACTTTATATTAATATCAATTATGATATTTCAACAGAACAATATCTGTTGAGTCAACTTGCTTACTATAAATTCTGAAAACTTAAGCCTCTATTTATTCGTAGATTTAATATTCAAAAAGCACTGAGCCCGATGGGATTTATCATCGACGATGTAAACAAAAGCTTTAACATCAATTTCCATATGTCTTACTTTAAAAATGACGAATCTCCATACAATTACAAAAATATATTTTTCCATAGTGCTCACTTTTGTTATATGTACATTGTACAATGTGCACTAATATTAAATGCTTGCTAAAAAGACTTGCTTTTAGACATATTATTAGTTTAAACTGTACATGGTCCATCATTTTCATTTTTTTTTTCATTTTATAAATAACCTATCATTATTAAAACCCTGTTAAAATTTAACAAAACGTGAAAAAAAATATTTAAAAAATGATAATATTAGTGTAAAATACGGTACGTTGTACCATATTTTAAAGTCTATGCTATTAGATAAGATGACGCTTCTTTAGTTTTAATGTAACATCTGGGAACTAATTTATATCCTCAAGCGTACTTAAGCACTTGCCATTAGAATTTGTTTCGCGTATACTGTTCATTATAGATTCATTAAAGTTTTTAAGGAAATGCAAAGTTAAATTTCATGGTCACAACCCACAGGTAATGCTTAAGATCTTCACGAGGTAAATTATTTATTCATATTTATTTTAATTTGCATAAAAAAAGTTTTTAAAAACACTAGTCTGCGTGTACGTCTGTTTATTTTATGTTATAAATTCCTGACACAGCACAAGCAATATCAAGCTAATATCCCTAGGTATTGACTACTTAGTGAGAATATTGGTTATATTCTCACTAAGCAGTCAATGCCTAGGGATCTAGGCCTCCCTTAAATCCGAGGAGTCATACCCACGCTGACCAAGTGTGGATTGGCGGATTTCACGTGCCTTTCGAGAACTTACTTTGTTTTCTCAGACATGTAGGATTTCTCGTGTTTTCTTTCACAATAGAACACAAATGAGAATATCAGGGGTGCGGGACCTGGGATTTAAACCCGCTTCACTAGGTTTCCAAGCGAGCGCGTTACAACCGGGCTATAATATATGTATAGTGTGTATTTATTATTATTACTTACGTGAAAACCGCTCGTAATATTTCTTGAAGAAAAGCACCTTGTGAATCATTTTGTGACTGTCCGATCAAGCAGAGAGTTTTCAGTAAACAGCTCCTGCCATCAACTCCAAATCTAAGAACAATATTAGTTTTTGGTATTAGTAAAATTTATCAATCTAAATCAATTTTGTAGTAGCTTTTATAGATAAATTTCCGATTTCTTATAAGATCAAATACATCTTAAAGCTTAAAGTTATTTAAAAATATAATAACAATGTTATTAACCCCATCTGTCTCAATTTAAGCTTTTTACTTATTAATTATTTCATATGATATCTGCTATAATAAAACATATTCAATGCCAGTTCTTCTAAGGTCTGAGGCTTCTTCTTTCCGAACTGGTAGTATACTGATGACGTTCAGTAAAAATTTGTAGTAATTTAATGCTGAATAAAATATATTGAATTTGAAAAAATTAAATATTTTGTTGAAAGTCAAACTTTATTGTGGTTAAAAAGTTACAGCTCTTTACACTCTCTTTACACTCTGCACTACAGTATACATTTAGTACCAAAAAAGTCTTCACTTTGCTTCATTTCACTTCGAAAACATTGTTTTTTTTTTTTTACTAAAATATGTTTTAATGTGGTTTTGTAAGTAATTATATTTACTAAAAAAATTCAAAATCTGAAGAACCTTTATAGATAATTATTCGGAAAAGACAGCGGATACCTTGAATTAAAATCTATACATAAAATAAAATTGTAACTAAGCCGAATCTGTACAATAAATATTTTTTTGGAAAATCTTATTGAAATACACATTATTATCGATACAGATGCTGAATCTATAGTTTTTAGAATTTTTGTCTGTCTGTCTGTCTGTTACCGCATCACAGAAAAACCACTGGAGGGATTTTGATTGAAATTTCGTATGGTGATAGCTGGTTATCCAGGTCAACATATAGAATACTTTTTACCGCGGGAAAAGGTTCGATTTAACAAATTATCTGACATTATTATAACTACATATATTTTGTTTATTTGATACAAGCGTAATTTTGTGTATTTAATCTAGTTACTATTGGAGTGCTATCCACTTGTTATGATTCAAATGATAAAGCATTTATTATTAATTAATATTTAAGTACATTAATCGTTTGTACATATACAGTATGTGTCAGATTATTTTATAGCTATGTAACTTTTAACACACTAACGAACACTTTATAAATAACTAGTTTTTGCCCGTTAGTTCGTTTGTATATTATGTGGGAAAGGGATAAAGATATAAAAATATTATTATTGTATTAAAGTATAAAGTGTTCGTATAACGCATTCTATGTAATTACTAAATTTCATCAAAATATGTTTAGCGGTTTAAATGTGAAAACGTAATAAACAAACAGACAGCTACTTTCATATTTATAATATCAATATGGATAGGAGAACTAATTTATATTTTACTAAATTTTCTTTTTATGAGTCATGAAAGTAAAAAAAAAAGCACAGAAAATTCTTAAATTGAAATAATTGATTAATGTCTCTTTATGAATAGGTACTTAAGGTTTCTGCGTTATTTAGTTTAGAGAAAAAGACCGAAAATCAGGAAGGGGTAAATATTACTAATACTATATATAGTTTTTCTAATTGGGGATATTATAAGAAGTAAAATCAGAAAAAAATGACAATCAAGAAAAAAACCATGAAACATAAACATTTTCATCCAACTCGTTCTATAGTGAAGGCAATTTGTGCTACAAAAAATTTGTAATAAATCCTTTTAGAACAACAAATCTATACTCTACCCGTGTAATAGTGCCTCTATCTGTTGGTAGAGTCCCGCTCGGCTACTCCTATGAAAGTCAACTGAATGCCCGCCTTTCAAAAACTCCCGTGTGTGTTTCGAAGCGTGCATCTGCTTTCTATCTATTTTAAATTCTGGGGATACCATTTCGTCCACGCTACGCTTCGCAAACGCTGGATTTACTATGAATTTTCTGAAATACATCGGCTACATTTAAATCTCATTGTGTTTAATAATCAACCTTACACCATTTATAATAAAGTGCATTATTTAATTATTTTTACGTATAGCAATTGCTATTGAAAGTACACTTTTTCTTGTTTGTAAACACACTGTCAATGATTTTGGTTTTAGAGATTTATCGGATATTGTATACAAAACTAAAATTGCAAACCCTTTGTAAGTAGATGGAAAAATAAAACTTGTTATTCTCCATTTACCTTGTTATTATAGGAATATTCTTATGATAGGATGAGATTATCATATAAAATAAATATTGAAATATGAAATCAAAACTATGAATATTAATTAGTAACTTTATTAAAAAATAAGGGAAATATAAAATACTAGCGACTCACCCTCACTTCGCTCGGGTTAGTCCCTAAGTTAATTCATCGTACAAATTTTCATCCCCATTTTCATTCTCTTATGAGATTACTTCCGGGATAGAAACTATCTTATGTCCTTCTCAAGGCTTCAAAGTATCTTCATACCAAATTTCATCTAAATCGGTTCAGTAGTTTCGGAGCCTATTCAGTACAAACAAACAAAAAAAAATTTCCTCTATAAAATATTAGTATGGATTAGTATAGATATAGATAACATATGTATTTATATGTTTTAATATATTTAGTCCTTTGAGCCGGATATCATACCGCTACGATGATTAAAGTAATATTAGTACCTCTTGTAAGGTTCTTTATGAACGATATTGCCATCAAAGTCTGTATAGTATATAGTTTTCGTATCCATTCTCCTATGAAGAGGGTCTGCTCTATGATTAAACGGGGAATATGGATCTTGTGGGAGCTCGAACGCTAAAGCAGCAGTATTTCCCCATAAAATTATATCACCAATGACTGATACCGATGGATATGTTGTACAAAAGACTGGAAATTTAAATAAATTGTATGGAAAAACTCATTATATAAAATGTCGCTTTTAGTTTTTTAGCTTATACTCTTGAACAGAATTAAACCCGGGATCTCCGGCACTGTTTACAGCGCTACTTGGGTAAACAATAGAGAAATTCTTTCATATATTTAATTTTGTGTCAAAGTTCAAAGAATATTATATAGTAGTAGCGTAAATAAATACATATATCATTACAAAATAAATATCATCTAACATAAATTATATAACTATTTACTAGAACAATTCATATACTTCTTACCCAACTGGAAGGAGCTGCCTTCAGGAAAGATAATAAATCTTTTTCTTCGAGATAATACTCTTGTATCATTGTTTATATTAAGATCATTAATATCTTCTCTAGCTTGGGATTGACAAAAAACTACAGCTAACAATAAAAAGCTCAGAAAACTTCTGAAAGCACACATTTTCACAAATTGGTTAGAATTTAATTTCATATATTGGTAGGTTTCTTAAAGCTTTTTGTAATATGCATCAGATATGCTTTCTTGGTTAAATTTTGGGACTAAACTAAGCATGTTAGCTTATCCCCGGCAATGGATTATACTTAAAATGGTAATCACGAACCACAAACATCTATAACCGTTAAGCAATTTATACAGGATGATGTATATCAATATTTTAAATACTTTAGGATATAGATCTTTATTACTAATTAGTTAACTAAGTGGATATTATATTAGTTTATGAAAGAACAAACAGATTTTACTTTTTTATAATAGTAAAGGAAACGACTTGAATCGAATTGATCGACTTTAAAAAAGTCCAGTATAGTATAAGTAGTATGGGATGAATTTGTAAAAATGTTAAGCATATTTTATTTAATTGTATTGAAGAGCATTTATACCAAGTTTCAAGTAATTCTGATCATAAATAATTTTTAGGTTATACTATACCGTGTTTTCCCATGGAAAATAGATAATCTCACGCAGTAAAAAGTAGCCAAAAAGTACAAACAAATACACTTTCTTATGACACAAAAGAGTTTTTATAAAGAAGTAGCAAGAAGGGATGGATTTTTTTGCATTCCAACTCTTACGAATACCAAAGCGATATATAATAATAGCTTCTAAAGTATAATATATAAGTGAGCCACGTTTTACATATTAATTTTAAACTATCCTACGGGATCTATTTGATAAACCAGGATAGATGGAAGCTAATATAGTGATATTGGTTGATAATGATATTGGCGCCATCCACAAACAATCTATGCAAAAAACAAATAATTGCCTAAGTGCGGAAAAAGTCGTGCAAAGAAGAAGAACAAGAAATACACTGAATTTGATAAATTGATGCGTAAAAAAAGGATAAAACTATGTATAGGAATTAACAATAATGATTTCCAATTTAAATATTAGTTTGCAACATTTTATCAGTAACTAGCGACTTACCATCGCTACGCTCTTGTGTGTCCCAAAGTTTATTTTATTTATTTATGTACCAGAAAAAAAAACAAAAGTGAAACCAAATACCATGTGTACAAAGGATGACATATCTCTTTCAGAGATATCTAGTGAGAAAATATTAAAATAATAATAAGGTGCGGTGTAGGTACAAACTGCAAATATCAATCTATACTTATAATAAAATTGTAACTGAGCCGAATCTCTACATTAAATATTTTTTGGAAAATCTTATTGAAATAAACATTATTATCGATACAGAGGCCGAATCTATAGTGTTTAGAAATTTTGTCTGTCTGTCTGTTACCGCATCACAGAAAAACCACTAGAGGGATTTTGATGAAATTTGGTATGGTGATAGCTGATTATCCGGGTCAACATATAGGATACTTTTTACCGCGGGAAAATATCTCATTTCTGAGAAATAATACAAAAACTGCCATGTAAGAGTATACTCATATGTAAAACCTAAGAATTTAGATTTTGGTCATCTGAACGCGGGTGGAGCCGCGAGCAATGCTAGTTATAATATAAATATACACATATAAATTAAATAGCTTAGGTTCGCATAAAATACAGACGTCCAAAGCAACATTCTTTTTTTGCGCCAGGAATCTTTGCTGTCATATACAGAATAACCAAACAGAGTTTCATCGAAATCGGATTAATTTTGGAAAACATAGCGAACAAACATACGAAAATTCATTTTCATTTAAATATAGATTTTATCAGCCTGTACTTTCGACCTAATACACTTTACATGTAGGTTAAGCAAGTATGGAAAAAGTCGTTAATTCTAAATTAAATACGTCTACTCGAACGAATAACTTGTGGTCGAGCGTGTATTCAACATTTAATTTGCTTTCTGAACAGGTCCTTTACGCAAAATGTCATCTTGATATTGATATATTTAACTATGTGATATATATTATTTTTCTTGAATATTAAAATCTCAATAAATACGCAGGAAAAGAGGTGAATAGTGAAAAGCCACCGGCTCTAAAAAATATAGATAATTGAAATAAACTAAAGAAAATTCGTGTTTATTGAATAAGAACTTTTTACGAAATGCTGGTGTATGTATAACATTTTTTCTTTAATTTCCTTTTTTTTTATTGTAAGTCAAAAAGCCCTTTCAGTCAAAACTGAAAGGCTTAAAGTTGAGTTATAATTATCTATATACAATATATGTATATGTAAATAGGCAAAAACATACAATATACATTAAATATATTTTTTTAAAAGGACTGAATACAAAGTATGCTAAAGAAAGTTTATTTATTAACGAATTAATTTAAGATTCATTAAATTTATTTAATTTATTAATTACAAACTCTATGTAAAATCCTTCTTCGCAAAATTCTTTATCTTACAGCTATTTAGGCATTAGTACCCTTTATTTAATTTTCACGCCTCATGCTTATTCCTACACTTTAGATTTGTCTAGAAGAAATCACACGGCCGCCTCTGTACGTTATCCATCCACTTTCATTTTTTATTTATAATAATAATAAATATATTGGGATATTAACACACAGCACCGTTTAGTTCCATGGTAAGCTACGAGGCTTGTGTTATAGATACCAGATACACTACATATATATATATATATATATATATATATATATATATATATATATATATATATATATATATATATATATATAAAGGCGTATAAGGTAAATAAGGTAATTAATCTATAAGATCATGTTGTTACAAAAAAATTTACTAACGGCTCTTACGGTGTCTTAGTTCCCCAAAACTAGACTGTATGCCGTTAGACCCAGATAATAGTTCTAATCAAAAATCAAACATCTTTGTATGTCATGAGTACCGTAACTCTGTGATTATGACATATTACTGCGTACGGTGTTGTCTGTTCCTAATATATATATATATATATATATATATATATATATATATATATATATATATATATATATATATATATATATATATATATATATATATATATATATATATATATATATAAAAATTATTGTGTTAAATTTCAATATTTATGAGGACACAAATCCTCATGATTTTTGGCATAGGTAATTTTTTTTGGCGGTAAGAAAGGCTTATTTCTATATGGGTTTTAGTATGCTTCCAAAATAGTAAATGTAGTACTGTGTGAAGAGCTTAGACGAGGTAAAGCCGGTACATTCACAAACTGTTACATATGTATATTAAAAATAACTAGAAAACCATATAATCAACATTTGAAATAGTACGTATACGTTTTAATACAAAGTCTACGAAAGAATTTCAACCCACGAACTGACACGCTAACTTGTCATATTACTTGTAACACTAAATGAGGTGAGTTTACAATAATAATCTATTATTGGTGTCATAACGAAATCCTTTTGTTTCAGTGCTCAGAAGATTTAAAAAGGCTACATTACTTCAGTGAAAGAAAAATTGATAGAAAAGGGCCAAAAAATGTGTAAATAAAGATTATAATATGATATTTTATATATAATTATAAAAATTACAGGAATGCTATAAACATTTATAATGGACAAAATTTGCCAAATAATTTTAGTGGTTTATGTGTGTTCTATAGTCTTTATGTTCATTGACATTAGTGATGCTAGTGATAACGTGCAAAGATCGAGAAGATATTTAAGTTTTAGAAATATATCACATTTTTTCGTAAGTAGCTTTAATTTTTATTCCTTTATCTATATATAAAACGATGTCTAGTCTATACATATAATAAAATTGTAACTAAGCCGAATCTGTACATTGAATATTTTTTGGAAAATCTTATTAAAATAGACATTTTTATCGAGACAGAGGTCGAATATATAGTTTTTAAAATTTTTGTCTCTACTAAAAAAACTACTGGAAGGATTTTGATGAAATTTGGTATGATGATAGTTCCGGGTCAACATATAGGATACTTTTTATCGCGGAAAAATATCTCATTTCTGAGAAAAAATACAAAAACTGCAAAGTAAGAGTATACTAATATGTAAAGCCTAAGAATTTGGTTTTTGGTCATCTGAACGCGGGCGGAGCCGCGGGCAATGGTAGTAGTATATATATAAAAAAGAAAGTAGTTTATTTATAACTCAAGAACGGCTGGACCGATTTTTATTATCTTTGATTTGTTGGATTTGTCTCCGCCCCAAATAGCAGAATAACCATTAAAAAATCGGAAAAATTCACGAAAAAAAATGTATATGCCTAACGCTGGCTAGTGACTATGTGGTACTTATATCTATTTAAACTTTCTGGTATTATATATATGTGAATTTTAGTTTTAAATATGATGTGTTTATGTTTTCAATTGAATTTTTCTCTTTATTGTTACCACTCTTGCTACTTTTTACTACGTATTACATCTTTGACAACCCACTTTGGGGTTTGTTAGCAAATATGATTTTTGGCACAAAAATTTACTTTTTATATGAACCGAAGAGTGGACATAAAAAACTATTTATTCCAGTATATAAAGTAACTAGCTTTTTAGATTAGTTTAGATTTCTCGGAGATGAGATATTTTCCCGCAGAAAAAAGTAGGTAGTATATGATGACGCGGATAACCAGCTATCATCATACCAAATTTCATTAAAATCTGTCCAGTGGTTATCTCGAGGTGCGTTCTCCGACAGACAAACAGACAGACAGACAGACAAAAATTCCAAAAACTATAGATTTGGCCTCTGTAACGATAATAATGACTATTTCAATAAGCTTTTCCAAAAAATATTTAATATGCAGATTAAACTTAATTAGAATTTCTTGATATGTATAGATTCGCTTAGAACACATAAATACTATGAAACTTAGCCTTGATTTGTATAAATATTTTTTTTTCTTTTTCCAACTTATACCTCAAATTATTATAAATAACTGAATATATCATAACTTTGAAAAAAACCTGTAATAGAACGCAAAAAGGTTTATAGGTAATATTATGATATTTTACGTTCAAGGTACGCTTCAATTTTAAAGCGAACATGGTTCCATGGAACCAGATATTCGCACAAGCACTCGGCTTCCGGATGAACTGGGATGATCCCCCTGACTCCTTCCATCCTCACCGTCACTTGAGCAGACGAAACGTATATCATAACATGGAGATGCTATTAAATAAGTAAGTATATTATTTTTTGTATGTTTGTATGTGTGTATATTTGTTACTTCTTCATACGAAACGGTTGGACGGATATGGATGAAATTTAAGACCTGGAGTAACACATAGGATCCTTTTAAGCACCTAGCAAGGAGCAAGGAGGTCACTAGTTTAAGATAAATTGACAAATTATTTTAACACGCATGTGTATTCTGGAAATGAGCTTGCTGGAAATGCTACTGAATATTGAATACCCAGAAATGTATTTTACTAAATATAAGAATTTAATCCATTATGCTTTTTGTATATACTATATACATATTTTTTTTTGCATATCATACAATGAATTTGTACTATTTTTTATCATCGCGTTATATGTACTCGTAGCTTTAACAAATTTGAATTACTTATAACTTTGATAAGACTCAATATCAGCAGTACATTCAATATCTAATACTGTTATTTTTTTAAACCTGTATAAGACACATGCAAATTCATTCATGTGCGCTATCTAAATCTATGAAAGCAAAAAAATCGCTTCTTTTCATCTATAAAATCCTTAGAACATAAGCCATAAATAAACAAATAAAGGAGGAAGGAAAATAAGGAACCAAAAATAAATATTTTGACGTATATTTATTATTTTTAATATAATGGGTTATTATTTTCAGAAACGGCTTAAACGGCTCACATTGTGTTCGCCGAACAATATGCGAGATTAACCAAATGAACGATCCAAAGGGAATATATTATAAAATTCTTAAAATGGTGTTCAGGTAATGATTTCATTTTCACTTACTTTTACATAAAAATACTGGATTATTATAATACTATTGATACTAAAGTAAAACTGGTAAAATTATCTGCAACCAACAAACTAACATATTTATAATTGGACCCAGTTGTGCAAAAAACAGCCATGTGCGTAAAAGTACCAACAGAGTTATAAGCATTTTATTATAAAAAATAAAATAATTATAAAAAATAAACAATACTTATATAAATATTGTTCAATTTTAAAATAACCAGAAAAACTAAACATAACCCCAAGTGCAATTATCGACCGAAAAATGTTTATAACTCTGTTGGCACTTTTACGCACATGGCTGTTTTTTGCACAACTGGGTCTTATTAATCTCAATAGGTCTAATAAACTAAAAAGAAAATGATATTTCATAGTTATCTATATGTGAAATTTGTAAATTCAAAAGGGCTATTGAGATAAAATTTAATTTATCTTGCTTTGTTATTTTAGGCAACAATCACCAACGACGGACAAATGGCACAGCATCACCGACGACGAATGTGAGCTATCTATCAACGCGTGTCCCTTTTCAATGTTAGAAGTTTTACCCTATACTGATCTCTAATATTACATGTAATAAAAAAAATCTTTTATATTTTTATTTACCTCTAAACAAAATTCATGAAGTAAAATTATAACGACACATAGTTGCTAAAAAATATGTGTTTAATATTTGTTGGCTATATACATATTTAACAAGAAGTGGAAACTAAATGTACAGTTTTATCTTTGTTAGTCAGTTTGTGTGTACATACGTATTCAGGTCTTTTTAACATCCCACTGCTGGGTATGGGCCTTTCTTCAATACAAGAGGGATCAGGTCAAAGTCCACTACGCTGGCCAAGTGCGGGTTGGCGGAGTTCTCGTCGTCGTCTTCGTCTTTCGAAAACCTGCTAGGTTCTCTCAGACATACAGGTTTCCTCAAGATATTTTCTTTAACCGTAAGATAAGTGGTAAACATGTTGGAAATGATTCGCAATGCAAAACATCAAACATGCGAGATCCGGGATTTGTTGACCCGCTTCACTCGTTTTCCCAGTCGAGCGCGTTACCACTGGACTACCACTCTCAGTCTATTTTATCATGCATTGATATTATAACATACATATATAACATACAACATACATAACTATATTAGTTTTAATTCAACATTGTTGCAACCAGAAAGTGGAGAATCTACACTACTATGTATTATAAAGAGAAAAGATTTGTATTTTTGTATGTTTGTAACGAATAAACTCAAAGACTGCTGGACTCATTTAGATGAAATTTGGTAAGAGGATAATTTGAGACTCTGGAATGGACATAGGATATTTTTTATTCCGGAAATCATCCCTTCAGAGGGTGAAAATGGGAATGCCAGTTTGTATGAGGAATCAACCCGAGCGAAGCGAGGGTGAGTCGCTAGTAGAAATAGAAAGGTGCATCGGGACCTCTTTACGGTGTATCGCCATTATCCCAAGAATATTAGTTACTATTTTTGTAACTGTATAAAGTTCAAAAAGTTACTTTAAAAAATTACTATTCCTATATTTTTACACTAGAGGCTCACCCTCGCTTCACTCGAGTTCGTCCCTAGGTACGTTTTAACGGTTAGTATGGAATGGATAGATTATATATTATATTGCTGCTCCGCTCCTTTGTGTAGTTCCATAACAATATATACCCTTCAGCCTTCCTCAATAAACGGGTTATCTAAGGCAAAAATATTTTATTGAATCGAATTAGTAGTTCCTGACATTAACGCTTTCAAACAAACAAACAGACAAACAAACAAACAAACAAACAAATAACAAACAAACAAACAAACAAACAAACGAACGAACGAACGAACGAACGAACAAACAAACAAACAAACAAACAAACAAACAAACAAACAAACAAACAAACAAACAAACAAACAAACAAACAAACAAACAAACAAACAAACAAACAAACAAACAAACAAACAAACAAACAAACAAACAAAACAAACAAACAAACAAACAAACAAAGAAACAAACAAAACAAACAAACAAACAAACAAACAAACAAACAAACAAACAAACAAACAAACAAACAAAACAAACAAACAAACAAACAAACAAACAAACAAACAAACAAACAAACAAACAAACAAACAAACAAACAAACAAACAAACAAACAAACAAACAAACAAACAAACAAACAAACAAACAAACAAACAAACAAACAAACAAACAAACAAACAAACAAACAAACAAACAAACAAACAAACAAACAAACAAACAAACAAACAAACTCTGCCTCTATATTATTAGTATAGATATATCCTAAACGAATTTAAGTCGTTAATAGTCAATATTAATTGTAATGGATTTCTGTGAGTAATCCTATTTACGCTATATCCCTCGATAGCTAATGACAACTTACAAAATGAATACGCTCTTCCAATAAGCGATTGGACCAAAACCATTTAATCCCAAGTTGATTGTTCACATTCACTCCTGGGATGTTTGGTCGCGATACTCGTAATGCAATCACAATGACCATAATGATTAATGTATGACGTCTAAAATTGTTTTATGAACGTTGACAGTTCTATAAAAGTGGTAACGTGTTCGATTCCAGCTCATTTCATATAGCCTGGAGCAAATTTTTGGTGACAGCCCCCGTGGGTCGTGTTTCTTAGTTTCTTTTATGGTTTAAAAAATATATTTCGCATGGGAAAAGAATGAGGGGTCCACCATATAAGTCGGGATCTTAGACTAATCGGTTGAAAAATAGAAAAGAAAAAGGTACTGAACTCTGTCTTTGTCTTTGCCTATTTATACATAAATAGATATTTACTACTAACAATTCGTTTTTATGAATAAATAAAAATGATAAGCAATATCGATATTTACTAATTAATAATATATTATGCAAATGTTAATTTTATTTAATACTAGCAAAACCCGTGGCTTCGCTCGCGCTAAAAATAATCCTCTATTTTGACCCCCTTGTGGTATGATTTTCGAAAAATGCTAAAACACTAATTTATTTAGTTGTATTGAAGAGCATTAATACCAACTTCCAAGTAATTCTGATCATAATTTTTTTTTTTGGATTTTATTATAACGTGTTTTCACGTGGGAATTAGATAATCTCCCGCAGTAAAAAGTAGTCACTCTCCAGCCCTTCAACTATCTCCACACAAAAATTCACGTCAATCCGTCAATTCGTGTCGACGTGAAAGAAAGACAGACAAACAAACAAACTTTCACATTTATAATATTAGTATGGATATTAGTATGCATTATGAGAAAATTCATTATTATATTTCGATATTATTATATTTTATAAATTCAATATATCGAATCTTAACATATTAATCGATATTTAATATATGTACATACACTATAAAATGTTCTGCACTATGCAATGTATGTATCATTTGTACGCCATATAACTCTATAGCAAACCTTGCATCAGCTGCAGTGGATCTTTGTAGACATGAGATAAAAGAATGAATGAGAACTTTTAAATTTAACCTATACTAATATTATAAATGTTACAGTAACTCTGTTACTTTTTATGCTTAAACCACTGAATAGATTTCGATAAAATTTGGCAAGGACATAGATTGCATCCTGGGATCGGACATGGGCTACTGTTGAATCCCGCCCTGCTTACAACTCAAACGAAACCGTTGGCAAAAACTAAGTATATAAATTAATGGAGATTATTATGACGTTAGTCATACGTTGGTCCTGGATTCGATAAACCTTCGTGTTTTTTTTTTTAATTTACTAGAAGTAAAACCCGCTCATATTGAAGGAAGGCCCGTGCCCAGCAGTTTGACATTAAGAAAGGGACAACAAAAAGTAACATAAGATACAGATAAAAAAGTTATGTGAATTAAAGACCAAAAACCCTATTTAATACATTAAAAAAACTATAATTATTAAAAAAAAAACTTCGCGCGTCGTCGATCAAGTTCACTACTGCAAAGTATCTGGAAAGTTAAACTTCAAAGTACAGTCTGCGGCGACCTTCAGGAGTGTTGGGGCGTGCCTAGGGTATGAGACGCACTTAATTTACTGAAGTGATGTTCCATACAACAAAGTTATTTACGACATTTTATAGTACATACTCTTAAAAAATATACAAAATAGCAATATTATTACTAACACAATGCTATTATTAGAAAATTTGATGATTTTTGCATCAAACCAGTTAATAATTTTATGTTAGATATTAACTTATTATCATATTAAATCTATCATAATGTATATCGTGACCAAAAATAATATTCATAGAGTGTCGTAGAACTAAGAAAAACCAAACAATAATGTTTTAAAATAATATAAATAATCACCTGCAGGTAAATTTCTAAGAAATTAATTAAATTTCTAAGAAATCTATTGTTAACTGTAACGCCGGCGTGTCCGCGGTCGGGATTAACAGTATACAAATGACAATTAGTATACTGAGTTATAATTAAATAAACGTTAATAAATAAAAATTTAAAAAATCAATAAATTTACAACAAAGATTGTAAATTAATTTAAATAATACATATATAATTTTTTCTTGTTATAGTACAAGAGTTAGAAGAAAGTGAGCGATGCGAATGGTAAAATCTAAAATAGTTGCATCAACAGCAAAATCACGCTATTATTTTTATTTTTGACCTTTTTTTTGGTAAACTACATAATTTTTTAGTCCGAGATATCGTAGTGGAAAAATAAAAAGTAACTTATGTAACACGTTTATTAAAAACTAGCAACTTATCCTCTCTTCACTCGGATTCGTTCCTAGATATGTTTTAACGGTAAGTGTAGAATAGACAGACTATATATATATATATATATATATATATATATATATATATATATATATATATATATATATACCTATATATTATTTTTTTCTAACTTAAACTTTATAGAACGCATTATTGTAGATGATAGGTCCGCTACTAACGCCATCTATTCAAAGTAATCCGAAGTAGTGATTGTCATACAAAATTAGAGTTCTAAAGTTTTAGATTTTCCAGCTACTCTTTTGAATTTCAACAAAAACAAAAAAAAACTAAAATCAGTCCAGTCATTTTTGAGTTTTAGCGAGATTAACGAACCGCATTTGATTTTTATGTATAGAGTGTGTAGAGACAATAGGGACTTTTCAATTCGTAAAACATGATAATCGAAATAAAAAAATGGCACAAACGAAATAAAGTCACAGATGAAGTTTTTCGATCTGTCTGAATACTTAAATGTACAATAAAAAAAGTTATGTACACATTACTTATGTATTTAATTGTAAAAATACAATTTAATACATAAGTATTGTGCACACGTAATTACAATTTTATGCGTACATCGATACCTGAGCTCACGTAAAACATCGATATATGTATATGTACGGATATATCCCATACTCTATATCATGGGAGATAGTGTAGTTTTCTATTAGTGAATTAATTTTCATTGTCAGTTAAGTACTCCTATATATCGTTAAGTGTATCATATTCATTGACTTACAAAAACTAAAAGCTACTTAATCTGTACATAACAAGTTCTTTTCACTTGCGATTCCTTTTTAATTTATTTATTAATACGTACTTTATACCAAGCCGTCCCTTAGTCACAAAATGCACTCGTAACAGAAAAAGATTTACTTTTAAACTTTTTTTTTGTATCAATATCAAAATACAAGAAAATGGAAACAAAAACACACACCAAAGTTAAATTTATTCATTTCTAAGCGTAGTGATAAAGTCGAGTACACCCTGTCCTGGCGGACAGCCGCTGTATATGGAGCCGCAGTCAAACATCTGGCGGCCGGCGGTGGCGGCATTATTGTACGTTGACATAGCTTCCTCCCAATCCGGGTCGTTCTCTTCGAACGGTGAATGCCCGTAATCTGGCCTGAAATATTATTTTCTATGTACAATTACTATGTATTTTACTATGTACATATATATATATATATATATATATATATATATATATATATATATATATATATATATATATATATATATATATATATATAAAAGATTGTTTTAAGTTGA
Organism: Brenthis hecate; assembly: GCA_951806755.1. Lineage (NCBI taxonomy): Eukaryota > Metazoa > Arthropoda > Insecta > Lepidoptera > Nymphalidae > Brenthis > Brenthis hecate. Next base: position 4,480,555 of record OX638277.1, on the reverse strand, counting down.
ATATTGATAGTGACAATGTGATAAATAAAATAAACCACATCATTATTAATGTATAGTACTCTAGCATTGATATAGCTTATAGAAAACTAAAAAATATATATAATGATATATAGCTTTGTTGGCGTTTAGTGGGTAGTACTGGCTTTTCTAGCCGGTAAGTTCCAAATAACCACCTGTATGGCTGCAGGTGGTATGCGTAAATGCGTTTCCCAAAATTAAAAAAGGATTCGTCTCTAGCTGCTAAATGTAGTACTACAAAGCACATGGTTTGGATCAAATCGTCCAACAAATAAATTGGTAGGATTTCTCAGATAGTCTATGTGTTCCTCCAAATTCTAGTCTGTGTATTAAATTTTATCCAAATACATCCAGCCGTTTCGGCGCGAAGTAGTAACAGACATACACACACACAGATACATATATATATATATATATATATATATATATATATATATATATATATATATATATACATATATATATATATATATATATATATATATATATATATATATGTGTGTGTGTGTGTGTGTGTGTGTGTGTGTGTGTGTGTGTTATACTATTTACTTAAAAATCTTTTTATTTGGACACTACGTCATAAAGCGTGATAGAATATCTGGCAAAATATCAATTCCTACGCGAAGCGGCGTTTTATATAATGTAATTCCCAAAAAGTACACGATATATTTCATAGAAAAAAATTGGTACGTGTGATAAGGAAATACATAAATACATTGGAGAGCGAGGGGTGTAGAAACCGTTAGCAACAAAAGGGGTGTCATTTTTCGTTTGGAATGCGAGTATACTGAAAGTGTACGAAAAAGTTAAAAAGCACTCGAGCTTTTTTAATGTGTGTATGTGTCTATGCATGTATAATTTAGGTCTGTACTATATATTTGTATTGTATAATTAACTAACTAAATATATTAAGCTTATAATCTGTATAAACATTGTAAATGTGAAAGTTTTTCAGTTTGTATGGATGTTTGTTACTCTTTCACGCCAGAACGGTTAAACGGATCTGGATAAAATTTGGCACAGAGATAGATTATAGTCTGGAATAATACACAGGCAACTTTTTATCCCGGAAAAATGTTCGGTTTCCGTGGGATAAGTTTATTTTTGTTTTCCTAGAGGTGAACCCAAGCGAGGGTGAGCCGCTAGTTGTAAATAAGGGTAAGTGCCTGGCGATCTGTAATACAGGTTCTTTTTTACCTAGTACAGAGATCAGTCTTTCACAAAACCTTCTATAACTGTTATTTGTTAAGCTTATTTATGATGTTACAATCTTGATATATTAGCTTCTTGTGATGATAAAATAAATAAAATTATTATTATTATCTAATATATAAATATCTCAAGTCACGGTGTTTATGGCCGTACTCCTCTTAATTTTTTTTGTATATTTAGTAAGTATGAGAATAGGTCATAAAGTATTTTTCACCCTTCTACCCCCACTCCACGTTTTTAATCGCAATTTTAGTATTTTTGTATTAACAATATTATACGAAATTCATAACGACGAACCCGAGCGTGATTGAGTTGCTGTATAGCACGTGTGTGTGTCTCCTTGTTAATACTACATACTGAAACCGCTGATAAGCAAAACGAGGGTAAATCGCCAGTATTATACTATATTATTAATAATAGAACTAATATTATTATCTCAATTATAAATTAAACCAAATATTTTATTCGCTGCAAAGCAAAATCATACATAAATTTCACATTTCCTGGTAACAAGATCCATTTTAAGACTAAAAGACGGGCATTGTGTTTCTAACGCCTCCATTCTGCCACAAAGTAGAGGCGATAAAATATACACATGTTGATGGTAAGGGAATTGTGTGAAGCTGTAGACTGTTGCTATTTTGAGTGTGGGATTTGAACATATGTACATATTTTGTCGACTTTAAATTATTTAGTGCACTATATTTCATTTGATAGATCTAGAGTTATTCGATTTTTTGGTCTCACAAATTAAATACTGTATACAAACTTTAGTAGTTGTAAAGTTAGTGGTAGAGCAATGGTTTGGCGCTTGTTTAGGAAGCTAGTGAGCGGATCAAATCCCTGGTCTCACACCTCTGATATTTCATGTGCAATCATTTTTGATATGATTATCACTTATCTATATATGAAGGTTCGTGATAAAGCTTTCATGTCTAACAAAACCTAGCAAGGTTTCTAAAGACATATAAAGTCCGCCAACCTGACTTGACCAGTATGGTGGACTCGCATTGAAGAGAGATCTACGCCCAGCAGTGAGACGTTGAAAAAGGGCTGAGTAGGTACTGTAGATCACGTCTTTCTACTGGCGTACACTTTTACAAGCCATGAAACTATTTATTAATGAATTTATTTATCAAGACACACAAACACACAAGGTTTCGTCCTATTTGGTAGAATGCGAAGCCACGAGCGAAAGGTAGTTGAAAAAGATGATAGTATATGTACAATATACTTAACTTTAAAGTATATAATTATAATTTGGGACGACTTTATACATTCGTTAGTTTTTATATATAATCTATAATTGCAAAAATTTGTGTGTACATTTGTTACTTTTTCACGCTAAAAAGACTGAACGAATTTAGATGAAAAGTGCACAGATATATAGACTATGATTTGGAGTAACACATACGAATAGTCTACACGCGATTAAAACAAGAGCAAGTTGACTCTATACATCACTAATGTCAGTCCTCTGGGATTCTAATCTTGAGACAGATTGTTCGTTTAGTTGTATTGGTTGATCGTGATTAAGTTACTCACGTTAATCATGTTTATGAAATTTCTATACGTGATTTGTGTAATTTGATTTACTGTAAGTTAATGTGTTTGTACTAAGGTGTTAATTATATAAATACATTTTACTGGTCATGAAATCGATATAACGTTGTCAAAATATAATTCCATGCCAAAATTTCATATGCCTACCGTATCGAATGTACTTATAAGAATGAATAAACATAATTATTTTCATATTATTGCATAGATAATGCGAAAAATCAATTCTGCACGTTTTTTTTGAAACAATTTGACGTAACTCTGCTTTGTCACTTTCATTAATCAATAGATAAGTCTGACTATAGGTTTACTTTTATTAAAATAAAATATGTAAATATATATAATACTTTTATGCAAATAAAATATTATTATATAAAATATATTATTCTTATATAAATAAAAATGAATGTTCGTATGTTCGTATTATAGTTCATTGAAAGTTAAAAAAGCTAAGAAACTTCTTTCCGGTAGTATTTTTTAAAGTAAGTTGATGAATACATAAAATATAGATATATCTTATTGCTGTAATTACGGACAGAATTTTATAGGTAACTTTTTAACACAATTTTTCTTTTATCTTTTCTTGATAATTGTTCAAAATTAAAATGTACTTGTAAGAATGACTTTAGAAATAGTTTAAAATCTAGTTTGAGTTGAAATAAAGTTTAGTTTGAGTCTAAAGTGTAGTTTGAGTTGAAATAAGAATATAAGTAATGAAAATGAGCTCACGTTAACAATATATGCAAAACCTCGCCAACGAGTGCCTCTTCGTGTACGGGATATTGTGCGGCCTCACATATCGCCCGCAAGACGCAATCCTGTCCGTCCACGCCTCTCCTGTAACACGACCAATTTTATTAAACCAAGTTGTGTTGGAATTCGTATTAGTGTAAAATTTTTAATTTTAAAACTATTTTCGCTGGTGTTTTTTTATCTATACTAATAATAAAAAGAGGAAAGATTTGATTTTTTGTTTGTTTGTTTGTACTGAATAAGCTCCGAAATTACTAAACTGATTTAGATGAAATTTTGTAAGAAGATATTTTGAGACCCTGGAAATGTCATAGGATAGTTTTTATCACGGAAATCATCCCTTAATGGTGAAAATAGGGATAAAAGTTTGTATGGGGAATCAACCTTATTTTACATTGGCTTATGATAATATAAATACAGTTTTTGGTAATTTTAATACTAACAGTAGCCTATGTGCTACTTCAGACTTCTGTATATAATCTGTGTACTAAACTACTTGTTTCATCGAAAGCCGTCCAGTAATTTCGGCAATAAAGGGGTAACAAACATACACATACAAACTTTCGCATATAATAATTATACTCCGATAAAGTAAAGTAGTATACTGCTAAAGCATATATTTATAGAGATTGCACAACAAAAAAAGAAATAAATATCATCTTATTTGTTAAAAGGTAATATTATTAATTCTGATCAATTAATAATAATAATGAGTTAAAGAAACTGATTTTTTGCAGTGAAACTTTTTTAGAGCCGTGATTTGAAACGGAAATGCGACACTAAAAAGAGACAAACACATAAATATACAGGATTAAACCGGCGAGAGAATGAGATAGAATACATTGCCATGTTACCATGGTAACCGCTGTTATTGTCTGACAAATATTTAATATTAAGTTTCACTTCTACCATGTGTGAATAATGATAAATGTTAATAACGTTTTATATTAAAACCTTTAATGCTTATTATATTGTTACATAATATAAAACAAAACCTAATTAAATTAAGTAGGTATTTGTATACTGTATATGTTTTTCTAACTTCTTAACTGCCTCGGTGGTGTAGTGGCTAGCATGTACGGTTGCACACCCAGAGGTACTGGGTTCGAGTCCCTGGTCGGGCCAAGTTTAGTTATTAGTCTTTCTGTATAGTAAGCCTCAGTAACAGCCCGGAGTTGGAAAGTTGGCGGTGTTTTACCCCCGTGCCTCGGAGAGCACGTAAAGCCGTCGGTCCTGCGCCTTAACTCTCACTGGTCGTGTCGAGCAGTCGTCCCACCGGACTATGAGAGTGACAGGAATCGAGAGTGCACTTGTGTCTGCGCGTACACTTGTGCACTATAATATCTTCTGCGCAGTCGGCTAGTCTCAATGAGATTGGCCGCCGTGGCCGGAATCGTTTAGGAGAACATCACCATGTTTTTCTAGCGTTAGGAAATTGGTTTCCTAAAAATTATATTTTTTCAATAAAGCCGAAGAATACGAACTAAAGCGTGACATTTTTACTATTAACAATAACAAAAAATAAATATTTTTAACACTTCCTCTATGCATTTACGTATAACTGCTACGTAAAGCAATTTCAGGGCTTAATTTTCGATTTTCAACTGAATCCACTCTAAATTCCCGAGAGACACATTAAAAGACCGCGGCTAGTGGAGCGGAAGGTCCATACCATTACCTATTGTGATTTATTAGTTTTATGTACCTATTTATATTATTAAATACGTTGAATTCATTCGAAAAATATTTCTCATTCCTGATACAATTACCTTGTGTAGTTGCAGATTAAAATTATTATTTATAATTAAAGATTGCAGATTTTCTTGAAAAATTGTTTGTTCGTTTGTATGTTTGTTTACGCAATGACAAAGGATTGGTCATTTTTCACATAAAATATTTACGTTGTATTAGTTGAACAAAAAGATAGTTGATATATTATGGCAAATCAATGGGATACTAATAAGTATAAATTATTTTTCAGATGTCAAAAGGTCTTTTTTCAAAAAACAAGTATAAAATTCTTACTTTACGATGTGACCGTCATTCCAGTAACTGTATGAATAATATTTATTTACTAGCGACTCACTCTCGCTCCGCTCGGGTTCATCCGGAGTGCAAATTTAGTTTTGTATGTATTTTTTAATGCTGAATCATAAATAAATTAAATTAAATTTTTTTGCTTAAAAAATAAAACTTTTTTGGGGTGAACCACAATTATCATTTAGGAGTATGAAAAATAGTTTACGTCCTATTCTCAGACCTACTGAATATACACACAAAATTTCATAAGAATCGGTCAAGCCGTTTCGGAGGAGTTTTGTTACAAACACTGTGACACGAGAATTTATATATTAGGTAAGACACATAGTATATTTATTACTGCATTTTACATATTTTTATGAAAAAAAAATTACCAATTTATTTTCCTTCTTTTTTTACAATAATAATATTTTTGGGACAGCTAAATATGGTTACAATACATTTAAAAAAAAACAATAATAAATTTTTTTTTGGCATATCGCTCAGTTATTTAAATATCGATAGCTCATGTTTCAGATTGTGAGTACATTTATAAAATTTAAAAAAATCGATAGATTACCCTTATCCTCTCTTTTCATATATAAAAATTTTATAACTTCTATACGTAAGGATGCTCCTATAATGTTATTTTATTAAAGTAACATAGCAAGTATCACCGGATTAATAAAAAAAAATATTTGTTAGTTTTTCGATTCATGCATTTAAACAATACGTTATTATTGACGACTAGCAGCTCACTCGCTTCGCTCGGGTTCGTCGCTAGGTATGTTTTAAATAGATATAAATAGTTATTAGCCAGCGGTAGCCATATAAATTTTAATTTTTTTCGTTAATTTTTCATTTTTTCTCTTTATTAAAACCTTTCGTGGACCTTAAGGAACATACGAAAAAAAATTTTTGCCGAATTGGTCCAGCCATTCTTGAATTATGCGCTTACCAACATTCATTGTTATTTATATAGATTATTAAGAAAGGGAGCTTAGACTCTGGTCTTTGTCATCAATATGTCATTCTACACACATCGAAAAAGACATAGAAATGCCAAAAATCATTATCTTATAACATTAAATGAACAATTCCGGTATATACGAGTATGTATACCTATGTATAATGTATACATTTATTTTGTGCATCTCGAAAACTGCTGTAACGATTTGTATCAAATTTTGTATTTAGATAAGGTTTTGCTTTTTAAGTTTATCTATGTATATAAAAATAAACGCAACTTTTATATCTTTACCGAGAAACACTCGGTCACCCAGGTACTAGAGTCACATATTGTCATCCCAATATATTTTTAGATTTCTATTCTTTAACCACTATTTAAGCCCACTGTATTAACATCTCGCAACTTCGTAAGCAGAGCTTTAAAAACTTTGAATTTTCCATCTACATATGCAATAAAAACGAGCACTCTGTAAAGGTTCTTCAAAATTCAACCTAAAGAAGTTAACTTTAACGTTTGCGTGACATGAAAGTATAAGCTGTTTCTATTTAGATGTTTCTATTTAGATGCTTCAATTTCAGGATGAGTACTACAAAATATATTCCATGTAGATGAAGCTTTTGGTAAGAATGATTTGTCTTTACATATTATTTCTTGCATGGTAAAACAAATGACAAAAGTATATTTATCTATTTCCTATATTACGATGAATTTTAGAGATTATTGTTCGGTTTCATATAGATGAAAACATACACTTAGGTATAGGAAATTCATCAATTTCTTTGCTTTTTGCCAAAATCAAACTTGTAATTTGATACACTCCGATCAATACATATATATGTATACTAATATTATAAATGTGAAAGTTTGTAAGTATGGATGTTTGTTACTCTTTCACCCCAGAACGGCTAAACGGATCTGGATGAAATTTGGCACAGAAATAGATTATACTCTAGAACAACACTTTTTATCCCGGAAAAATATACTGTTCCCGAGGGATAGATATTTTTTTTATTTTAAACCCATACTATAATTAAAAAAAATACTCACATTTCCAACATATTAGCCACAGCTCTATAAAATATGAGCCTTTCATCCCTTCGTGCTATTAGGTCAGCTTCCCTTTGTTCTCTAGAGACTGTGTTGATGAAGTAGTATTTCGATAGTTGAGATATATTTGTGAATTGAAGGTATTGATACTGAAAGTTAGCAGCGAAGAGGAGACTGATGTAATCGTCAGTCGGAATTGGCGATGCAAAACCAATTAGAAGCTGAAAAATATGAGTAATTACAAAATTAGCTGATTGACATATACTTTTATATTTTGTCCTACCTAACCGATAATGCTTTATTATATGTATATAGATAAGTTTTATAGTCCGGTGAAATGACCATCCGAATCGACTGGATAGAGACCAGGTGTAGGCCTGAAGTTTACGCATACTGTTCGTACAATTTTTCAAGTCCAAAAAGATATTGAGAATTTCTTGAAGAAAAAACCAATAACTAAATTTTCGAGCCAGTCCGGGATTTGAATCCAGAATGTCAAGATCTCTATCATACTAACTACTTAGTAGCATATATCTACAACTAGCCCTCGTTTTATTCAATTATTAACAACTTCTATCCCAATTTCGCGTATACGCACAAGCGCGCAAGCTTTTGGTGGACTAATGTCCAACGGTAACCAAATAATATAGGATAAAAAGTAGCCATGTTACTACACCTCATAATCTATGCTTATGCAAATGGCTATGAAATATATTTCTGATCCATAACTAAAAAGCGCTCTTCATATAAACTAGTGTTCGCCCAGTAGTTGAAATTCTGTCATAAATATTATTTACCGATCTATATAAAAAAACAGCTGTTACCAATTTTCTTTATTAATAACACTAAAGCTCGTCAATAGCTACTGAACAAAAAAAATCAGCAGACAAACAGACGAGATAAAAGTAAATTTATTATTTATAAATTTAGGTATTATAATTTTAATGCCTCACAGCTGGGCACGGAACTTCATATAATGACAGTGGAATTAGGACACAGTCCACCACGCTGGCCAAATGCGCGTGTTTGCATTTAATTTTTTTAATATTATTGTTTACCTTATAAGTTCCTCCATATGGGTAAACCAATGGCAGAGCATTGACTTGCCTTCTTTCTCTAGCATTATGATTAAATGTGATAGTCTCCTCTAAATTGGCCATTTTTATGTTTAAACACAGAATAATAATGACGAGGCAGAAATATCTAAAACACAAAAAAAACTCTTCATCTAAACATCACTTGCATTTATTTATTAATTATTTATGTCTGATCTATCCATAGGTAAGTATATAATTATTTATTTGTATACAATATACATAATATGTATATAGTTTTTAATGGTGAATATAACTGTGTAAATTGGATTCAAACTTCAACTTTTAACTTTATTTTTACTAAGGGCTTGGACAAGATGTCATTCTACAATCGTTAAAGAATAGAAAGGTTTTAAATTACAAGTTTAATCTTCATGGCATGTGTAATTATTATCATGATATCGATTAATCATTTTCATATATTTTTTCATATATATTCTTCAACCATTGTTGAAAAAAAAACAGCTGTGAGAAATGGTTCTGACAACTGCCTACTGCCCCGGAAGTTGTGAATTCGATTTCTTATCGAACAACCTTTTTTCTGCGTGACAAATAGCTTAGGTAATAAAAACCGCCAAACAATATTTATCAAAAGTTTTAGTTCTGCTTTATTTATTTTTTTCGTTTCAATTGTCATAATATCAAAATATTAAACATGTTTAAGGTATTTAGAATGACATAAAGCAATTTCACACAAATTTTATCATTACATCCCTTTTTTTTAACGTTGGGAAATGCATTTACGCACGAGGTGTGGGACTTACCGGCAAAGCCAGTACTACCCAACAAAACCTTCCCCCATGGGGTGTCGCAGGATCGCTTACGCATTCAAATATGACACCCCGACGGCAGGTCTGCCGAAGCAGACCACAACAACCATGGGGTCGCTCCAAGGTCCACTCTGCTATCAGAGAAGTACCAGGAGCAACCCGCATGGTACACTGCCCCCCGAAGAGGGCTACCTCCCACCGCCCACCGAAGTGGGCCACCTCCCTGTGCGTTTCTTGGCTTCGCGCCCGGCTGAATTGCCGGGCACTACTGAGCCCTCCACCACGACAAGGTGAAGGCAGGTTGGGGGGTATCATTACATCCCTAACGTGACCTATTAGTCAAAAATGTCTATTATTTCTTGATTCTCTCTACCATTATACATTCATTTATCCAAAGACAGATTTAAAAAGATATATTTTACATATAAATTCGAATTATTTTTACTAAAGTCCACTTGACACAGTAAGCAATAAGCATGCTTGGCTTCCTAAAACTGGATGTTTTTTTTTTATTCTAATAGATATAGGTACATATGTAAGTATTTATAATAAATTTAATAAAAATGTATATGATAATTTTATTATAACCATTGTATCTTAGAATTCACCATAGACAGCTAACACTGGGACATGTTAACGGGGCTCAGAAAGTGTAATAAAGTTAAACAAAAATGCATTATTTTAAATTTATATGGAAATTCTGTAAACAATCGTATCGCGATTATAATAAATGGCAAACAACAATACAACAACACAATTTGATTTTTATTAAACAAGCTTAAAGCATTTAAATTAATTTAAAACTTTAAAGCACGTGACCGTACGACTAAACTACTTTTACCTGCATAGAATGCACAATGCACATATTTATTAAAAATAAAAGTTTTTCTTGTCCTACCTTCCCTTAAGCATGTTGCGGTCTTTTTTAATTAAACAAAAACTCATCACATCATGTTTCACGTCAACCCTTTACGCGTGTAATCATCAAGTTTAGTGACAAAATTTCGGCCCACACTAAACTTTACCAACGATTCTTAAGACGTATTCACATTGTCATTCTAAATTATTGTTTCTTCCAAATTATTCCAATTTTTTTCCACTAAACACATTGCTTCTAAAAAACAATGTAAAGTTAACGATAATGATCAATTATAAAAATTTAGTAAACTTTTATAAATAACTAGCGCTCTACCCTTGCTTCGTTCGGGTGTGTCCCTAGCTACGTTTTAATTTTTTTGAGCCAAATTCTAATTCTTTTTCTATAATAAAAGTAGCTAAAGTTACTCCATATAACATCAGCTATCTGCCAGTGAAAATCCCGTCAAAATCGGTCCAGCCGTTTCGAAGATTATCCGGAACAAAAAAACATACACACATCATATTACTTATAATAGTCCTGTAAGTGTGATGAATGCTTCTACTCTAAATCTATAAGCCAATACTATTTATCTTCTTTATTCTTTATATAACAGGATATAATAATAATTTTGAGAAACAATGCTCACGTAACAAAACAAATTCAATTCCACAACCACAAGCGAATTTTAATGTACATTTTCAATAATGACGATTCATGATGCCGATAATCCCAATTCAAATTCATACCCGACATCGGCGGCAACTTTTCATCAGTTGAATTTCAATAGAATTCAGTACAAATTCTGATCTGATTTCAAAACTTATATGACGCTTTGGTTTTAACATAATTATATTAAATTCAGTTGAATGATTTATATGAAAGAGTATTTTTTAAGTGAAATGTAATTATGATCTATTGATACATACAATAAAATTATTAGTTGAATCTGTACACTAAATATTTTTTTGGAAAATCTTATTGAAATAGTCGTTATTATTAATACAGAGGCCGAATCTATAGTTTTTGGAATTTTTGTCTGTATGTCTGTGTGGGAATGCATTATATATATAACTAGCCAGAATTTGATAAAATTTTGTATTCTGATAGCTTTTGTTATCCTGGTCAACATATAGGATACTTTTTACAGACAGAAAATATCTCATCTCTGAGAAATCTATATTAACCGTTAAAACGTACCTAGGAACGAACCCGAGGGGAGTGAGAGTGAGTCACTAGTTACTCGTAGTAAATAAAACTTAAAATACCTATGTATATTATAAAGCATAGGTACGTTACTTGTGACATATAAATATGATAATTGGAAACAAAGATTGATAATGACTTATTTTGATACATACCCACAATCCACATAGTAATAAATTTTAAATTCATTGTCAAATGTAGCGTCAACTTTTTGTTCATTGAAATCAAATATAAATAATAACTAATAACGAAACATGGTTTTAACATATTAATAATAAAATACACAAAAAAATAAAAATTAAAAAAAAAATTGTAAAAAATTTATATATTATGTTAGCAACATAAATAAAACTGAAACAATTTTTTTGCGAAATTTTCCGAGATTTACTTTGGTTTGTTGCTCTCGCTTCCCATATAAGCCGCAGGCAGTATAAATTAATATTTTTTCGTTTTTATTTCATAAATATCAATTTACTGTAGCATTTTATTAAAATCTCACAAAAATATTAAGTTTACGGGAGGACAGGTATTACGAGTAAGGTACTCATTACATTTAATTCTATATAAAAATGCTCATAGAATCTTAGTATTAATTAGTATGAACTTCTGACTAACGAATAAATAATTAAGTGTAGCTTTGAATTTTACTAAAATGACAATAATTCATGGCTTGAATGCAATAGAATTTTTATTGTATTATATAACAACTAGCATTGCCCGCGGTTCCGCACGCGTTCAGATGACAAAAACCAAATCCTTAGGTTTTACATATTAGTATACTCTTACATTGCAGTTTTTGTATTTTTTCTCAGCAATGAGATATTTTCTCGCGGTATAAAGTATCCTTTATGTTGACCCGGATAACCAGCTATCACCATACCATACTAAATTTCATCAAAATCCCTCCATTGGTTTTTCTGTGATGCGGTAACAGACATACAGACAGACAGACAAACAGACAAAAACTCTAAAAACTATAGATTCGGCCTCTGTATCGATAATAATGTCTATTTCAATAAGATTTTCCAAAAAATATCTAATGTACAGATTCGGCTTAGTTACAATTTTATTATATGTATAGATATAACAATATGTAAATTATTAACAACTATAATAACATTCTTGATCCGGTCTTATTTTACTTATCCTATATATCCCATACGTTTTAAAATTTAGGCATATAATATTTTGTTTGTATACGTATGTTACTTGATACTTTCCTCAGTTACGAACCTTTCCTGTTATTTTTCGAATAGGTTATCAAAAGTCCGATATAAATTTCAAAATTGATTTTCACTCCTAAGATTGAAAAAACTACATTTAAATTGATTCTCGAAGTCAGTGTACCTTTTTAGAATCTATGCTAAAATTATAAAGAGGCAGACTTTGTTTGTTTGTTTGTTTGTCTGAATGCGCTAATCTCAGGAACTACTAATCTGATTTGAAGTGCGAGCAAAGCCGCAGGTATTGCTAGTAATATTATATATTAACAATATCTATAGCTTATGTGAGAATAATCCACCAAAGTTTCATCATAATCGGATCAATGCTTTAGGAACATATAGAGGACAAACATACGAACATCCATTTTCATTTATATAGAAGGTAAAGTATATAAAGTAAAATATATAATAACCTACATTATAAACGTAGCTTTATAAACAAACCTCGGGAGTCACATGACTCTGCATTGCACTAATTTGTTTACCTAACAGCGGGCGTCACGAAAACTCGGAACTAGAGGTCAATTACATATTGACTACCGTATATGATATATACAATAAGTAATATGTGGTATTTATGTTGATTGTTATTAGGATATTATAAGTAATTAATTATATTATATTTTAAATATGATATTATTATTTTTTTTATAATATATAAGACTTTTAATTTTACATTTTTTTGCACAAAACTTATTCAAAGTGTAATATCAACATAAAAAAAAACTATTCTATTCGCACATTTAAATTTTCATAAACTCTTATGTATTTATTTATATATTTTATCTCATAAATAAAAAAAATACAATATAAAGCTTTTTTTTTTTTATATTTCAATTTTTTTTTAATTAAAAATAATAACTCAGTATACCAACTAATTTGTATACCGATACGTTATAAGCGATTTGACTATACCACTGGCGGGCATTTTACAGCTGCAAGTATATACACCAACATGTACTCTAAGAGCGCTATAATAACGGTTTTACTCAACATAAGCGTTTTCATTCCTGTGAAAAGTGGTTTAGAGGAAGATATTATACTTCACAGAAGTCGAAGACAATTACTTTTTCCCAATTCTACTTTATTACAAGTAAGTTCTTTTACATATTTTTCTATATAGCATTTTTTTACATCTTCTATCTCTCTAATATATAAAATTCTCGTGTCACAGTGTTTGTAACAAAACTCCTCCGAAACGGCTTGACCGATTCTTATGAAATTTTGTGTGTATTTTCAGTTGGTCTGAGAATGGGACGTAAACTATTTTTCATACCCCTATGTGACCCCAAAAACATTTATTTTTTATTTTTTGGTCAATTTTTTTTTATTTTAATTTTTTTTATAATTCGGCATTAAAAAATACATACATATCTAAATTTTCTCTAGGGATGAACCCATTATTGTAAAAATGAATATTTTCCTACTTATAATATTTATTACTATAGTTGTAATAATAACTACATATATTTTTCATAAAGATAGTTTATGGTTCGAGGAGAGTTTTAAGCTTTTATCCACAGCATTCAGTTCTGTAGATATATGTATGTATATTATATTGCAAAAAGCTAAGATTGTCATAGTATGCAAAATCTATACGTATAATAAAATTGTAACTAAGCCGAATCTATACATTAAATATTTTTTGGAAAATCTTATTGCAATAAACATTATTATCGATACAGAGGCCGAATCTATAGTTTTTAGAATTTTTGTCTGTCTGTCTGTTACCCTATCACAGAAAAATCACTGGAGGGATTTTGATTAAATTTGGTATGGTCATGACTGATTATCAGGGTCAACATATAGAAATATTTTTTATCGCGGGAAAATATCTCATTTTTGAGGAAAAATACAAAAACTGCAATGTAAGAGTATACTAATATGTAAAACTTAAGAATTTGATTTTTGGTCATCTGAACGTGGGTGAAGCCGCGGGCAATGCTAGTGCCCTTTATATAACTTCAAGCTAGGTATGTTTTGCTTAGAGCACGATCAATATGAGCATAATTGCGTTAGGACAAACAATCTAAACAGGGCTTCTACGGCGAACGTGCCTTTTACAGTAAGAGGTACCGTTAGGGTGCCACTAACTCTGAGTATAATTAATTTACATATTAATTGAAAATTATAGCTAGAAATTACTCATATACTTTTTAAATAGAATTGGATAATTTAAGTAAGTATAAAAATATTTTTTCGTACAAAACCTTTCTTATTAATAAACTAGCGACTATCTTCGCTAGGGTGCGACCGTAAGTACATTTTTAATAGATAATAATAGCTATTTTGAGTGGCCTTTAGGAGATACACACATGCAATCGTGGAGTTTTTCTTGAAATCGAAAATTCAAATTTTGCGTAATTTTTAAGTGTTTTCAATTTTCTATTAAAATAATTGTTCTAAATATTTTCGGAATAAAACGAACCCTACATGTAGCCCTACAATCTTCTCTATCTTTCAGTGAAAGTCCCATTACAATTAGTTAAGCCGTTCTAAAGATTACCCTGGACGAACAGAAAGACAGAAAGACTTGCTTAGATACTGGTATCATATAAATAGCTAATATTTGAGAAAACACATTTATTGTGAAGTTTATGTATATCCATAGAATATATATAAACATGAATCCCTATTTCCCTTGGTCACGCCATCTCACGTGAACGGCTGGACCGATTTAAATTTTTTTTTTTTTGTTGTGTTATATTCTATTATTTTCAGGAGAAGGTTCTTATAAAAGAAAAATTAAAAAAAAAATGCGCTACTAATATTATAAAGAGATAAAGCTTATGAGTTTATGGGTTTGTGACGTTGTAGGGTGTAATCTCTGGATCTATTGAACCGATTTAGATGAAATTTGGTAAGAAGATAGTTTAAGACCCTGGGAAGGACAGAGGATACTTTTTATCCCGGAAATTATCCCTTAAGGGGATGAAAATGGGAATGATAGTTGGTATGGGGACCCCGAGCGAAGCGAGGGTGAGTCGCTAGTAGATGTACAGATTTGATTATTATTCAAATAAAAATGCAAATATTTTTATCACGATTTCGTTTGTCTAAAGAAAACATGATTATAATAAAGTAAAAAGTCGCTAGAATTAATTAAAAATAATGTAATTCCATACCGCGGTACGAAGAACTCTAAATAAAAATACTGCAACAAGTTTGTAAGCATATGTTCTAATTAAAGCGTACATTTACACCAGTTAAGTACACTTGAGACGTGATTTGTCATGCTTATATGAAACTTTATACACCCACTGATTGAATGAATTAATGTGAATGTTGTAGTAATATTAATACTTCCTGTATCAAATACATATTAAGGGTAAAAAATAGAGACACTGGAGCTTGCTAAATATCTAAAATGAAAATTTATTTACTGAACTAGCGACTCACCCTGGCTTCAAAGGGTTCGTCCCTAGGTGATTTTTAAATTGACGTAACTTTTTTATTTATGAAACGATTGAAATAAAACAAATACTAAATGTTAAACAAGCACTAAATGTAGTGAAGCTTACCACAATATATCAGCGAAAACTGCATCCAAATCGGTTAAGCCCTTTCTGAGATTAGCGCGCACAAACGCAAGGACAAACCGACAAACAGACAAAAATTCTAAAAATCATTGTTTTAGGTTCTATTGCGTAAATAAAGAGCCCCAATGATAGTTTTTCTCAAATAGCTTCTATGTACAGACAACGATCAGTTACATTTTTATTATATATATAGATGTATAGAATAGATATACCCACGTTTAACATCTTTTAAGATATAATACGATCACTAAAATTATATTTGTTTTCCAAATATCTTCAAGAAATAATATGAAACACGAACTTATTTTTCCAAATAATAAAGTATGTATTGCAAAAATGTGTGTTTTTTTTGTAGAGTGACCGCGAGCGGAGCCGCTGGTTTTGCGGGTATTATCATAAAAAATCATTTTACGAATATTTTCTCTCTATGAAATAACGCAAAAAGTTACTTACTAGCTATTTGTTCTAATAACGATTTCATAAACTCCTGTATGTTATCAGTTTGGTGAAACTAACTTCCTGGTGAGTCTCTAACTACAAAGTTTAAACATGGCTTAGAAGTTAGTACTGAATAACCATACAATATTAGCATTGTTACAAATTTAACTATTAAGAAGAATATATAATGAAACTAAATTCTTACGTAAAGTTTTGTATATAGGTACTGCTGGGCACGATACCTTTTATATGAGGAGGATCAGGCCTTAGTCCACCAAGCTGACCAAGTGCGGGTTGGCGGACTTCATATGTCTTTCGAAAGCTTTGCTAGGTTCCCTTAAACCTTAACCTGCATGAGGTTTCCTCACGATGTTTTCTTACACCATATTAGCAAGTGGTAATCATGTTGGAAATGATCGGCACAAAAAATATCAGAGGTGCGAGACCCTAGATTTGAACCAGCTTTATTTATTTTTCTAAGAAAGTGCTTTACAACTAAGCTACTGCTACTTAAATTAAATGTATATACAAAAAAATATAATAACTGTACAATTAGTTATGTACGCATGGAATTATGGCTAGAACACTTCCATCAATAAATCGCCATGCCGATTATTGGGCGAAAAAACGAGCAACATCTATTACCAGTAGAAGAGATAATAGATGATAATGTTATTTAGCACATTGACACCATAGGCCGTCTAACAGTCTGACTTCTGACTTATCTATACATATAATAAAATAGTAACTTTAGGAAATCTGTACGTGAAATATTTTTAACAATACCAAAACAATAGTTATTAAAAAAATTGACTATTTGGATGTCTGTGCGCATTTCACACAAGGCATTCAAATGTTTTAAACTAAATTTTGTGCAGTTATAATTTATTACTTGAGTGAAAATTTAGTATACCTTTTAGTACAGGAAAATCTTTCATTTCCACGGGAAAACATAATAAGTGGTTTGAGTCATCCTTAGAAATTTACATGGCTAACGTCGCGTTGGCTAAATATACGAGTATAACATTTACTTAAAGTCTCATAGATATTCATTTGAAAATTAGTATCGAATTGATGATAAAGGCCCAAGAACAACATTGTAACTCAGTATTGTATTTAAATTTAAAAATTAATCTTAATTTCCCATATTATATTTAAAATCCAAAATAAAAATTGCTACCATACCGAATTACAATGTTATTCCTTGCAGGTGCAGATAAGAAAGCAATTGTGTTCTACTCTGTAAACTACTCATGAATTCATTATTTATTGCATTAGCTGTGTTTCACCCTTATAGCTCAGAGAGCACGTAAAGCCGTCGGTCCTGAACCTGATCTCTCATTGGTCATATCGAATTATCCTACCACCAGAGTATGAGAGTGACAGGAATAGAGAGTGCACTTGTGTCTGCGCGTACACTTGTGCACTATAATATCTCCTGCGCATATGGCTAGACTCAATGAGATTGGCCACTGTAAATAAAATTAGTCATTACACATTATTTATTTTTCTCCTTGCTCCCTCTCTCTCTTTTATAATTTCATAAAAAAATTAACGTTTCTTAAAATTAACTATAATAATATTAACTATTTTAAATGCAAAATTTTACTTTAGTTGTAAAATTTAGCACAAACTGGTGTTACTTGTATTTAATACTAGTGACTCACACTCGCTTCATAGAATTCGTCTCTAGGTTGCTTCCCCATACAAATTTTCATCCCCATTTTCATCCCTTTAAGGGATGGTTTCCGGGATAAAAACTATTCTATATCCTTTTCAGGGTCTCAAACTATCTTTTAACCAAATTTCATCTAAATCAATTCAGCTGTTTCGGAGCTTATACGGTACAAACAAACAAATAAATCTTTCTGCTTTATAATATTAGTATAGATTATAAATACACAACACATATGGAGCGAACGTAAATCGATAGTTTATAATACCATATTACGTACCTTAATTAGATACACTCATTAATTTTCAGTTAAATATTGGCGTCGGAACTCCTACTCCAATCAAAACTATCAACATTAACTGGGCTTTCCAAGCTAACTTTCAACTACCGTGGAACAGGAGTCAGATACCAGTAGATATATTTGGTGCTAATTCTGGCTACGTCGGCACAGCGAGGAAGAAACGTGAGTTAACTTACAATGACGATGACACAAAATTGTACGACGTTTATAAGTATGTGGAGGATATGTTAAATGGGTGAGTTTATTATTTAATTTATACTAATATTATAAAGAAGCAGAGATTGTTTGTTTGAACGCGCTAATCTCTGGAACAACTAGTTCGATAGCCCGTTTATTGAGGAAGGCTATAGGCTATATATCATTATACTACTACCGAAGAGAACGGGACAGTAAATGTAAATGTCAACAAATTGGGCAGACTTCCATACGTTATTGTAAATAGAAGGGATCATACCAAATTTCATCAAAATCTGTCCAGTGGTTTTCCAAAAAATAATTAATGTACATATTCGACTCAGTTAGAATTTTATTATACTCGTATGTATACTCGTAGATGTCAAATATTCCCGGATATCTAAGAAAGTACTCGTATTAAATTTCTTATCATATACATATCTACGAGTATATTGGAACGTACGGGAGGGAGCTTTTGATCTAATCAGCTTATTGAAAGAAAGCTTAGCTACTTTTAAAATTACATTATTATGTGTACAATAGAAAATGTCACATAATATAATAAATGCGTGTATTTGTTCCCAAATGATTAATAAAAAAGTTCCGTGTTTTAGACGCCAAAAATTGTGTAAGCTCTTAGTTATAGCTTTTGTTACATTTTGAACACTTTGTTGTTGTTTTGTTTAAGTTATTCAATATACCATTTTATTCTACCACAATTTTAGTATAATGTTATGTTTAGACTAAATACAAATCAAATCAAATATTCCTTATTATACCCCAAAAAATTTACATGACATATGTATGTATGTATATATAAGGAATAGCACAACAGGCCGCCTTATTACTAAGTGAGCAATCTCTTCCATGCACCATAATACCTTCATGTTATAATTTTTAATCTGTATTATTAGTTTCTAGATTTTAATTATATACGTAAGCTACCTATATAATATTTATATGGCTGTATGTAAGTATGTATGCATGTATATCTTATATCTTTAAACAAGCAATATATATATATATATATATATATATATATATATATATATATATATATATATATATATATATATATATATATATATATATATATATATATATATATATATATATATATACATACATACATACATACATACATATATAATCTGAATCTCGGAAACGGCTCCAACGATTTTCGTGAAACATTAGTATACAGTGGGTTTCGGGGGCGAAAAATCGATCTAGATTAGTCTTATGTCTGAGAAAACGCCTGTTTTCGAATTTTCATGCAGTTTTCTTTCACATTATTCCACACAAAATATGGTCGGTAATTTCGCACATTCTGGCATAAACATCGTAGTCAAGCGGCCAAGGCGCAAGATTGACAATCACAGATTCGCATCTCGGTCGGATACAAAATTTATACTTTTGATTTTTTTTTTTTTTGTTTTTTTCTTTATATTTATTTCAGTTTTAGCTTTTTTTAAGAAAAAGGAAAATCCTCCTGTAGACCAAAAACGTCGAGCGAAGCTCGGTAGCCTGGGTACTAACATTTAAAACATTTACAGCGTTTTGGTATATGATATACCTACAAGTAAATTGAAACAATATTGTATTATGTTAAAATGAATGAATATTGTATTATGCTAAAAATATACTAATAACAGATGCTGTAAAAACTCAATTATTCTCCAAAAAAAAAGTTTGGCAATTTATTAATTAAAACGTATCAGCATAACCTTGAGAAAAATGCGGAATAGCTAGATAAAAGAAAATAAGTACAAAAGATATAAGTCTAATAAGGAAAATGGGGTGTAATACTATATTGTTACAGTGACATAATTAATGGAGCGTAGAATATTGTATTAGATCGAGGTGTTGGGATAAGAAGACCCCTACTATCTTTACTGTTTAACGTTGTATCTACTGATTAATGAGCTTTTATATAAGCTTATTGTAACCTGACTTCGTTAAATAGAATTAATATCATTTTGTACTAATTATATATTAATTACTAATGACTTGCCCTCGATTTGCTCGGGGGAAATAAATCATAATTAATTTATAAATTAATTATATGTACAAAACAGTAGCGTTTTTGTAAGTTCAAGTAATACTCCATCTGTGTACTATATTTCATCGAAATTTCATCGAAAAGTTTAGCCGTTTTAGGGTAAAGAGGCTAACAAACATACAAACACGCGATGGACGATGGATGGACAGAAATTAGTATATACACACACATTTTTGTATATAATATTAGTGAAATTATTAAAGTAATTTTTATAAATACTAGGTACTCACCCTTGCTTCGCTCAGGTTCGTTCCTTTCGTGAAAAACAAAAACAATCTATCCCACGGGAACCATATATTTTTACGGGACACAAAGTAAAATATGTGCTATTCCAGACCGTAATCTATCTCTGTGCCAAATTTCATTAAGATCCGTTCAGCCGTTCTGGCGTGATTGAGTAACAAACATCCATCCAAACTTTCGCATGAACAATGCATGTAAGTTTTTCCATTACGTAACTATACTACATATATACGATATTATGTATTTATACTTTAGTAAACTGTTGAAACTGATGTAACAAGAGCTAATCAATAAAAATAATATTTCACTTACTGACACCGTATCGGAGTTTTATCAGAGAGGATAAACAACAATAAATTATGTTAAATGACATTCGGAAATGGAAATTGACAAAGGCAATTTATGTGAAAATTGGTTCCTGTGGCATTCGATTGTCTGAATATAATAAATCATTGTTATCTTTCCACAATTTGGTCTTACACTTGTTAGATAGTTAGATCTTATTAGTTCTGTTGAAACTTGATGTATAATGCTATAAAATAGTTAGTAGTGTAATCATTCATATACTTTATAAGGTATTTAACTAACTTGCTTCGTTAATATATCAAATTTGACGTATTTTAAGGAGTTTTTACTCCAAGTATCAGCGCAATCCGATCCAATTTTTCCACTTAGGGGAGGATTTTTATTCTTGAAATTTGTTAGTGTTTATACTATGTACAGTTTGCAATCGTCAGATTTTTGGTTTCCGACTTTTCGAATGCTTTACAGCAATCATGGTTACGGGTGAGACCATGGTCTCTAAAAAAATCCGTAAAGATAGTTTTATTTAAAATGTAATTCTAAATAATATAAATTATATCAATTTAAATTGTATTCATAGAAGGAATCAATATTATAAGTCCCGAATTTTATATTATTGGGATTGGTAAAAGAAAATCCGCTTAAAATGATCAAAGTCGTACGGATACTTTTTTGTACGGTGCAATCAATATCCAGTCTGGCAAGTGGCCAGCCCTCGTTAGTGTAGGGTTTATTACCTTACACAAAGTCGATTATAAATATACCATATACTTTAGATATAAAATGACCGAAATATCAACTTTAATTTTCGATTTTACTGATATTGTATGACAAAATTATCCTATATTTCGCCATGATATTCTTAGAAAGATAAGAGGCCTTTTCTCGTAGAGACCTTTAATAACAATATCTAGACATATAATAAAATTCTGAGTCGAATCTGTACATTAAATATTTTTTGGATAACCACTGGACAGATTTTGATGAAATTTGGTATGATCATAGCTGGTCATCCGGGTCAACATATAGGATACTTTCGATTGCGAGAAAATATATCTTATCTGAGAAATGTATACTAAACGTTAAAACGTAAGTATGGACTATTTTTTCGGTTTTATTTTGGTATTTTATTTACAATGTTTCGAATGAGTTATGGTAAAATTGGTCACTGGAAAGAATAATGACGGTTTTTAACGTACCTAACCTACTGTACAATAATTTAGAAAAAAGCAGCACTGAAACCAAAATATCTTATAATTTACCAACAACACAAATAAAATTCAATCGGCAATTTTATGCAAAAGGTAGTAAAAAATATTATAAATTTACAAAAAAACTATATACATTGCAGTAACAATCTGTTACTAGTAAATATCTAAAGTTTTTATAGCAAACATAACCCGATATTATATAAATATTTCAGATTTGGTCAGAACGGCACGTCGTGTGTGCTAAGAACATTATGTCAGCTCGGAGCCCAGCCGCTCCACTCTGTAAATAATGAGGATCTCCTGCACGAAATAGCTACTTTTGTACTCAAGTGAGTATATTTAACCGGCACCAAAAATGTCAATTTGAGTTATGATTTATAAATCTGGGTCTTTTTTTGGATAGGCTTATTTTTTTGCTAAATGTATTAAAGTATGTTTTATTGCATGGCTTGCTAGAGATAATAGAGATTCATAGTAGTTAAATCTATCGTGTATTCCTTGTTGGGCACAAAATTTTAAAACTGGTTATTTATTTTGTCTGTTAGTCTAAAAAAAATTGTAGGAAAAGAAATTATTGAATTATTTCTACAAAATATCGTTTTACGTTAAAAAAGCCCAATTATTGATAAAGACTAAACTGTTGTAATATTACGTCCATCTCATTAAAGGCCATTTTTTATTAATTCGCATTAATAATATGACTTAAATTCATTTCTAGCAATGTGATTGATCCTAACTCAGACTAAAAAAACTCCATCTATCTTGTACACTTATTCTAAGACCCCAGATATTAAGCTTTCATTTAAAGTGGACGTAAAGCTTAATAGGTGTAAAGCAAGTAGAAGTATAAACACAGACAGTCTTAGGCAATCAATCTTTTCATTAAATTAGTCTTTTACTAACACTATTGAATAGTCAAATATTAGGCTGCAGAAATAGTATTCTGATAGGAATATATATTTGAATAATTTTGACGACACATTTGGCTCAGTTTGTAAGGTTTGCTGGCTCAGCAAGTAGGGTCACCTACTTGCTGTGCCAGCGGTCGCGGGTTCGAGTCCCGCTGGGGGCATTCATTTGTGTGATGAGCACAAATCGTGGTGTTTATATTTATAATGTGTATGTATTTAAAGTTATATATGTGTAGTGTATCAACTATCTGGTATCCATAACACAAGCCTCATAGCTTACCATGGAACTAGATGGTGCTGTGTGTTAATGTCCCAACATATTTATTTATTTATTCTAACATAGTCTTAATAAATGTAAGACAATAATTAGCGTTATTTTCTACAAAAATGGAGTTTTTATGTATAAATAAATTATACAATAAATGTTGACATACATATAAGGTGTTTTAAACAATATTTCTAAGCTAATTTCTTAAAGAAACATTTTATTTTGAAAAAGTAGTGAATTTTAAATTGAATTAATAAGTTTTATCCGATTTCATTTTCTGTTGTTCTTGTCCTGTTGTGTTATTTTTTTTTAAATATATATTAATTTATTATTCCAGTCCTCTGAACGATATAGAAAACGAAGAAAAGAAAGAATCAAACAGCTACATAGAAGCGTACAAAGCTGGACAGCGCCAGACAGACTGCGATTCTTTATATAATTATTGTTCTCTTTCACTGATCGAAATGTTTTCGGAATTACATTAATTAAAATATAGTGGAACTGAGAACTGTTGGATTAGATATTTTAAAGATCATAAATTATAATATGACTTGTATAATATACCACTACATATAGGGTTTTGTAAAATAAAAATACTTTTTAGTTAGTTTAACTGTTTGTTAGTTTAACTGTTAGTTTATTTTTAACTGTTTATACCTTAATACTCGTATTGAAAAACCTTTGTGTTCTGTTTTATACATATACATAAAACAGAACATAAGGGGTGATTGATCTCTATGAGATCTATATCAGATATCCTCGAGCGTGAGAAAAAAAATAATGAGATGCGGTAATTAATAGGTATAAACTACAAACATTAATTATTATATAAATATACAAACATACGAATCTATACTTAATATTATAAAGAGGTAAAGTTTCTGAGTTTATGAGGTTGTAGGGGGTAATCTCTGGATCATCTGAATCGATTTAGATGAAATTTGGTAGGAAGATAGTTTAGTAAGAAGGACATAGGATACTTTTTATCTCGGAAATCATCTCTTAAAGGGGTGAAAATGGGGATAAAAGTTTATATGGGGAATCAACCTCGCTAGTATAACATTAAATTAACATTAGCACCGATTTAAAGTAAAACAACAGATCATATAATACACTGGTATAAGAAAAACATTAAAATTCTAAAAACGATACTACACACACATAAACTACAAGAACTATTGTAAAATAGAAAAGTAATGAACAGTAAATGAATTTTTCACCTTAGGTCCATGTGACGGTAGCGAAACGGCCAAGCCACATAATATGACTAAGGTGTAGAGTTGAGCTACAATGGACCAAAACTGGTCGACGTAGGCGACGGCACCACACCCAACACAAACAATAATAAGGTGTAGAGTTTGTGCAGTTAGGGCTTGTAGAGTTAGGGCGTGTAGAGTTAGAAGCTTGGCTTTACATGAAATCTAATAACTTTTGACAATGTGAGCCATATAGTCTCATCTTGGCAACATTTTACATGAAAATGTTCTTGGTGGGATTTCAATTCTTTTTATAAGTTCCTTATGACAATATTTTTTCATTTTCTCTTTATTTTTTTTTTTGTGTTGTATATTTATAGCAAGAAGACCCTATAACATTTTTCAAAGCTCTAGCATCAAAATTTGCGAAGGTCTCATACAAAATTCCATCCAGTTTTTTTGACGATGGGAAATGCATTTAGGCACGAGATGTACTACCCACTAAAACCAAACGGAACTTCCTCGGTCTTAATGGGGCATCGCAGGATCGCTTACGCATTCAGCTACGACGCCCCGACGGCAGGTCTGC
Organism: Brenthis hecate; assembly: GCA_951806755.1. NCBI lineage: Eukaryota > Metazoa > Arthropoda > Insecta > Lepidoptera > Nymphalidae > Brenthis > Brenthis hecate. The sequence continues at coordinate 4,454,920 of OX638277.1, read as the reverse complement.
CAAAGCAGACCACAACAACCATGAGGTTGCTCCACGGTCCAATCTGCTATCAGAGATCCGAGAGAGAGCCGTGTTCCCAGATCTGTAATAAAGTGACACATTTAAAATAATATTTGATGAAATAAGACTAAATAAAATAAAATACAAAGATAATAATATAATACACTATAGAATAATGTTGAATAATTTATCAGAAAATTGTGGATATTCTGTTTAATAATTTATGACTTCAAGAAGGTGTGGAGTGGAGCATAATTTACTTTTTAAGTGTAATGTAAACTTGAAACATAACTACTGCCGTATAAATTTTTACCTTTTGTACGCCTTTATTTAAAATAAATAATTTATTTTGGATATTCTTTTTATTTCTACCCTAGTTTAGTACCTGTTGGCATGCTTAGTACTTACTGCTAATAGAAAAAATAGGACTAGTCGTAGATATGTTCTGTAAGAATTGAACGCTTATTTTCATTTTGAAATTGAATAGCTAATAATATAATTTAAAATATATTTTATTATAATACTAAAAACACGCTTCTCAGCTGCAATGTATGGGACTTATCAAAGAAGTTAAAATTACTAGTAGCCATTAAAAAGTTCCACTATCTATCAGATTCCATCATTAGACCAGGTCAATGCATCAATATGAGGATTATCTTGTAAATTAAAATCTTTTAATTTCAAAGATTTAGTTCCATAGTAAGTTAAAAGGGAGGTTAATAAAAGTAGAGGAAAAATCAAAAATTATCATATATTTTTTATTTAATACAGCCCAAATTTATGTAATGTATCTATTCCGATGCCAGTGAACGTTTCCAGTACAGATGATTCACATTCGGGGAATAAGGACTCACAGCTTGTGTCAGACGACCTGCCGAGCCGCTCAGCTGCGTGATATTCGTTGTCAGAATGGTGGGATAACTCATCTTTTGTTGTAGAGGGCCTGAAAATTTTTAGAACTTAACTAAGCATGTAAAAGTAGATTATTTTCTTTTTAAACTAATTTATTTAAAGAGAGAAAGTCATAATATTTTCTTAGATTTACGCGAATGTTTGACATTATTAAATAAAACTATCTTTTCGGATTATTTCGCGGATTTATTTTGATTTTTGGTTCCCGACGTTTCGAATGCTTTACAGCATCCATGGTCACGGGAGAGACTGAGGTGTTACATGTCTTGAATGTATAATTTTCCCGCGAGAGTCTCTCCCGTGACCATGGATGCTGTAAAGCATTCGAAACGTCGGGAACCAAAAATCAAAATAAATCCGCGAAATAATCCGAAAAGATAGTTTTATTTAAGAGAGAAAGTCAATTGACTAGTGTGCAGATTTTCCTCTTTATTAGTATTAGTCATGTGACGATTCCTCTTTAGCCATGTGAAGACTCATAGGAATCTTAAATGTTTTTCTAATCTTAAATATCTACTATCTCCATACGGACAACATGCGAAATTTGAAAATTCTGTTAGAATATATTGTTTAATTATTATTTTTGATTTTCATAATAAATTAACATTATTATAATGGTATAAGACTATTTTTTATTTTTATTAAATTCGTCAATTAAATGTTAATTTTTAAAGAATTTTCTCCAAATAGATTCCATATATGAAATTACAATATCCATGATTTTTTAGTCCGAAAAATGTAACAAACTGTTATTTTCATGTTTGCTATAATAATATTTTCAAGTATTCCAAATTTTACTGCAGAAAATCTCCGTTAGCTATCTATTACGAGCCGGCATCTTTATTAAGCTTTTATAGGCTACAAGTAGCCAGCCACTTACGTGAATAATATATGGCCAATTTCTCCGAGCAGCCCGCTCTCGTATGTGAAAGGCACCTCGGCTGCCTCGCAGATGGTCCGCAACAAGCAGGGCCTGCCTGAATAACCGTACCTACGGAATTCAAATACATTATAGTATACAATGTAGCATTTTTAACAATTGATATTACGATATTATTTATATTTCCACTGCACTGAAGGTGATCTAATCTATTTTTGAACGTCAGATACTTTGTTATATATTGACGCATAAAAATATATTAGGTCTGATTGACGAAAGCATTTGTAATTTATAGAAGGTTTAACGGCGGAACTTTTTATAGTAATAATCCTTTTAAATAAACAAAAAATCTCTTTTTTCAAGACAGTTACAATTTTAAGGTAAAAACAAAAATGCTACTCTGTTATTTCAAAATTGTACATCCAGGATTCGCTTTAAGTTTAAGCTAACTCAAGTATCCATTTAAGACTGTTTGTCAACTGATTCAGTTCCATAACTTTTAAACAATGTACACAAAACATAAACAATAACTCGAAGCCGGCTTTGCTGAAATCAACAAACTTAATTCGAGAATGCGACGAATGAAACGAACTCTGACTGGGTAAAGTTTACTCAAGTTATCCAACATCAAACAAGGTATTGAAAAACTTTTAATTCTTATCACAAAGGACTAACTCGCCTCATGCATAATAATAGTTTTGCTAGAAAAAATGTATGAAGAAAAATTTCTTACAAACTTTATTAATTATTGTTGTATTTGCTATCATCAGTATGAGAAATTCAAAATGAAAAAGATAATGTAAAACTGTTATCCTTCTAAATCCTTTAGCTATAGTACTACAGGCTTACAAGATAAGCTTTCATTTCAGAAATAAATATATACCAGCGAAACTGTAAAGTTAAGCTTGGAAAAATCATATATACCTCTCCATCATATGCTCCATTATTTTGTAAAAGTCCCATCTATTCATTCTCTGAGGCTCTCTTTCTTCTACTTCTTTTTCTCTCAATATTTTTTCGTCAATCAGTTCCTGGCGTCTTATAGCTTCTTCTAGAGGTAGATCAGTATTACTTGACATTTCAACAGCATTAACTACCTCACCTTCTGCGTAATAAAGTGATCGTTTTCGTCTTTTATCATCAAACGTGATATCGACTAAAGTATCATTATTGTTAACTGTTATTATTTCGCTTATATCTCTTGAAGTGTCTATCTCATTTTCATTTTCTTGTTCTTCATTTTCTTCTATATCATTATGCATGTCCCTAGAAACTGTGTTAGCAAAACCATAAATTCTACTGGTATATTCCGTACTATTCGTTGGTAAGTCATATTGAAACTTTATAACAGTACCAACTGTGACTGACGCTTCTTTTAGATCTACAGGAACACCCAAACCGATGATAAACTGTAAAAATAATTTTATTTTATAAAAACTATATTATTATAATTTAGTCATAAATAATCAGTTTTATAACCCATGATAAGGCACGGATCCCTTAATGCAAGGGTTATAAGGCCTAAGTCCACTATCGCTAATAACAATATTAATGAGGAATTTATCTAATTGAGATGGAATACAAAATATAGCAGCAACTAATTAATGTGATCAAATAACATCTATATCAGTCCATTCCACTAAACCTGGAATCGAGAAACGATCAAATGAAATTACTTCATTTCTCTTCCCTGGTTTTATTATTTAATACGATTGGCCCTTTCCGCGCGTCGTTTAGTTTTAGTAGATATTAAACCTTATTGTAAGGTAAGTTATCCAGACATCCATTCGTCGACTTTAACAAGACTTATAAAGAGTAATAAGAGTTTAATAGTAATAAATATTCGCCCTACTTTGCAAGACCCGTAAAAGTTTTATTAATATCAATCTTGATTATCCAGATATTTTTTGTTTTTATTTTGCAGCCTTTGTGAAACGATTACTTTGAAACGAAATCAAAAAGTTATTCTTTTGTTTGCTCTACATTTTTAAACTTTAACAATAAACAAGAAAAAATGGTAAGCAAATATTTAATTAATAAAATTATGGTACGATCTCCCGTAATAATGGAACGAAAGTAATGTATCACAACTGCTGTATTCTAAAACGTTTATTCTCATATAAATTGCCCCATTGTTTCGAACTGAAGGATTCTTTGATAACAATATTTAAAGTCGACAAAGTAATAGAAATGGTATGCTTAATTTTAATTACATTTACATCTTCACCAGTCCATTAATTTACAAATATTTCGAAGCTGTGTATCTAATTAAATTAAGATTTTTCTTCGAATTGTTTGAATTCAATGTGAAATATTTATAGAAAATTTACAAAAAATACAACGTAAAAGTTCACATCATTACGACGTAGCAAACGAATCAGGAAACCTATAACCTATTTAACTGGGACACTAAAAATCATCGAAATCGAAAGATAAATAAAAATTAGCTCAAAAGCGACGAGACGAGCCTTAATTGCATTTGAATTCACGAATAAAAAATACTGCTTCGTTAAGCGAGCTCCAGTGGATTGAAGCAATACTTAAGTTAAATCAGTGTTATGTAAATATAAATCTATTGATGAGATGAAAAATTAGATGTACCTGAGCTCTGGCTGGTCCACCATCGGGATATACAAGGTATCTTTTGTACCGTTCTCCTTTAGACGATACTATGAGTAAACTAAACAAAATTAATGTGAACATCGTAGGTCTGATTTGTAACGTAGAGCGTGACCGTCGATGTGTGAATACTGTGTAAGATAAAATGTAGAATATTTGCTTAGAGCATCCGCTCGGTGCGTCTAATGAACCGTTATGTTGTTTCAGCGATTTGGGTTGCGATGCTTCGTGATCTATGAACTAGTTCAGGTTTATTTTGTGACAGTTTTGTATATTGCAAATTAGCATCTAAGTTAGAGGATTTATGAATAGCCAATTTTTAAATTGTGGAAATATATCCTATATCCTAAATGTTGCCATAAAAATAGTAGTATTATAAATCTAAATTTAACAAATCATTTCACACACACATATCTTTGAGGGTATATATTCATATTTTTCATTTCCAATGAACTGTTCTTTCGAAGAGAAAATTTTGTAATGTAATAATGATGTCCTCCTGACTGATTCCGACCACGGCGCCAATCTCATTGAGACTAGCCAACTGCGCAGGAGATATTATAGTGTACAAGTGTACGCGCAGACACAACGTGCACTCTCTATTCCTGTCACTCTCATTCTCCGGTGGGACGACTGCTCGACACGACCGGTGAGAGTTAAGGCACAGGATTGATGGTTTTACGTGCTCTCTAAGGCACGGGGGTGAAACACCGCGAACTTCCCAACTCTGGACTGTTACTGATGCTTACTATACAGAAAAACTCAATAACTAAACTTTTGCCGGAGTCCCGGGACTCGAACCCAGGATCTCTGGGTGCGCAGCCGTACTGCACTACACCACCGAGACAGTTATGCGTTTTATAGATAAACTTATTTAGATAATGTTTGTTCAATCAGATAATAACATAGGCTTACGCTGCCATATCACGCCTAATCGTGCATTAAATACCTTTTCTGAATGTTAGGAAATTAATTTATGCAATCTGTATACACACAGATAGTTATAGGAAATTTCATCGACTGGCAAACCAGTACTACCCACTAAAACTCAACAGAACCTTCACCATTTTTACGGGGCATCTTATTATCTTTTACATACTTAAACACGAGTACCTAAAATGCCTATATTAATATCTATATATTAGATATATCTGTAATAGTAAAATATTAAATTTAAATATACTATGAATAAAAGTGGAATGGTCTGATATTCTAAGCCAAGGCCCTTATGTAAATACAACGTGCGTCGGCTGATCATAATGGCTTGTTTACATCACTTCATATGAAACCAATTAGTAACATTTATCATAATCGTTTGCTTCGAATATTATCTTTACTAGCACTAAATATAAACACGAGCTAGTAAAACAGAATTTCATGTAAAAACAAAATTAAAATGTGTGTTTGTGATTTCCAAAAAAAACTGTATTCTATTATAATTTATTTATATTTATTTAATTTATATATAGTGTATTGTTACTGGTTTAAAATTAATTTAAGAAAAAAATACATTTAACAAATATAAGTAAAAACTTATAAGAAATCATATAATCAGAAGGGAAATAATTAAAATTAGAAGCAACATCTATGTTTAGAGTCGAGCTTAAAAGCTGGCACTTAACTAAAATTTTACTCTAAATGATTAAAGCTTTCAACATGTCATAAGTTTTAAATAGTACAAACTAATTTCAGTTGCACTCATGAAAATACTCGAACATATATAATGAGAAACGAAATGGCTTATATTAGCATAATGCTACAAAGATCAACACGTAGATATGCCATTTTAAAAAAGGACAAAATGCAAAAAAAACTCGTATACTGAGATCTATACTTGTGCTTGTACTTACTGTTCTATTGTATTTTATCCATTATTCGTTGATCTGAACACAATGAAATTTGGCAAAGAAATAAATTATACTGCTTTTTAAATAAAAAGTATTTAATTTAAGCGATTTCTCTGATCTTCAGGATGAATTAATATCTTTTATACTTCTATTACAATTCGTCCCAGATAATATTTTTAATAATATTTCTAATGATAATCAAAATAATTCGTATAAATATATATATATATATATATATATATATATATATATATATATATATATATATATATATATATATATATATATATATATATATATATATATATATAAAACCTTAGTAATATGAAACTTTTTCGTGATATGTTATTAGTGTATAATGTTTATTTAACGATTGCAGAAATGTACCTAACTGCAGCTGTTTGTAATGTACCTAGATGCAAAATAATTTAGAATATAATATATTTTTAATATCATTGCTTGCCCTCGAAATGTAAAATTAATTTGTAATAGAATGGCGATATTATATACTAATTCGATTCGTAAATTTACAAGAGTTCGTACGATATGAGTTTTTGCAATAGATACTCGTACTATAGAGTGCATAGTATGACTCTTTTATGTTTTTTATTAAAAAATTTTTATTATATGTATAATGTATACTAAATTTATATAAATTAATATATAAAAATCCGTTAAAATATTTATAATTTATACTAATCTTTGTATAAACAGAAACATGCATTAAAATAGGCTCTTACATTTAGCCAAATATAAAATTAGTTGCTATAAGGGATCGGTACTGAAGCAAAATCCAATTTTTTTTAATTAAAGAAATAACAACATGGAACTATCAAATTATTTACACGACCTTATTGTATTTTGTCTATTATATAAAACAAAAACAAATCTATCCCACGGGAAACGTAAATTTTTCCGGGATAAAAAATAGCCTATAAGTTATTCTGATGTATGAGCTATATTATTGTAAAATAAAAAAAAATCCATTCAGTAATTTTTGACGTAAAAGAGTAACAAACATCCATACATCTATACATCCAGATATCCATGCATCCTCACAAACTTTCGCATTTATATTATTAGTAGGATGTGTGTTACTCTTTCATACAAACACTACTAACAGCGAGCTGGTAAATGCTATAGATAGAATTTAAAATTTCCATGTCACTAGTTTAATAGTCAAATTACGTTGCGTACTCATTTATACTTTTTAAATGAATTTTATTTTCTAATACGTCATATACCTATCTATTTTTAATAGCTGCTTATTATGTACATATAAGTGACTTCCGCGTATGAATTGGCAGTACACATAAAAATCATTCATGGTTTTTGTTGCGCTGTTTGTATTTTGAATCACTGTTAGAATAAATGTTATGTGGTCTCTGCCGTGACCATGAATGCTGTAAATCATTTGAAACTTCGGGCACCAAAAATCACTAAATCAGCGAAAAAATCCATAAAGATAGTTTTATTTAAAACGTCAAATATTTGCGTATATGTAAGAAAGTATTAAATGTTATTAAATTCAAATAGATAGTCTATTTAATAACCTAGAAATTCAATTTCAAGCTAGCTTTGATGTGGTAATAGAACATTTTCTATCAGAGGGTGTTTGCGCAAAAATTTTACTGTGGCTCGAACGTTAGATGTATTTTTTGTTCCCTATTTGGATACTATCTTTCCTGTTGGTGACGTTGATCGTGTGTGCCATTTACTTTATTTATAGGATGGAAGAAGTTTTGTGACTTTGTTTACGTCCCAGTAAATCTATCAACTATTTTATAGGGGCTCAGAATTTTTTGAGTCAGCGTTTCCAGTAGTATTTTAATTTTAATTGCTTTTAGCCAGTTAGTGTTGATAATCAGTGGTGAGGTATTTAATGTAGTAGTAATATAAGTGATATATATATATATATTATATATATATATATATATATATATATATATATATATATATATATATAAACAAGACAGTTTTTCTCGTCTGTTTGTCTATGGATTTTTTTTTTGTTTCGTATCTTTATTGGTATCACTTAAAAAAAATGAAAATGTAAACTGAGGAAAATTCATGCCCAGCTATGGCTGAATTATTTTGATTGTAATACATTTATTAAATATGCTTTAAACTTAAGATCACGACTGTTCTTGCAATAAATAACCCTATATTACTCGCATTTGAATTTTCTACGCGTTTGAAAATACCATTAAAATCGGAACTCCTTTTCTAGCTACTCTTTCAAATATAAACCATTCTTCTTTTTCAGGATAAAAAGCCTACCATCCTTACTATACCATATAATATACATACAACTAGCAACTTTAAAAGTTTTGTCAAAATATAACCAACTAGCAGAACCCGCGGCTTCGCTCGCGCTGAAACTACAAAAAATCTCTAAAAGTGTAGTTTTATACAAACTTTTACCCCCCTTTTACCCCCTTAAAGAATCAATTTCGAAAAATGCTAAAACATGTATTTATTTAATTTTATTGGAAAACATGAATATCAAGTTTCAAGTTACTCTAATCATAAATATTTTTTTTGGATTGTGTTATAACATGTTATCCCGTGGGAATTGGATAATTTCCCGCAATAAAAAATAGCCCTAAGTCGTTCTCCATCCCTCCAACTGTCTTCACACAAAAAATCACGCCAATCCGTCCCTCCGTTTCGTCGTGAAAGAACGACAAACAAACAAACAAACAAACAAACAAACAAACAAACAAACAAACAAACAAACAAACAAACAAACAAACAAACAATCAATCAAACAAACAAACAAACAAACAAACAAACAAACAAACAAACAAACAAACAAACAAACAAACAAACAAACAAACAAACAAACAAACAAACAAACAAACAAACAAACAAACAAACAAACAAACAAACAAACAAACAAACAAACAAACAAACAAACAAACAAACAAACAAACAAACAAACAAACAAACAAACAAACAAACAAACAAACAAACAAACAAACAAACAAACAAACAAACAAACAAACAAACAAACAAACAAACAAACAAACAAACAAACAAACAAACAAACAAACAAACAAACAAACAAACAAACAAACAAACAAACAAACAAACAAACAAACAAACAAACAAACAAACAAACTACTTCCACATTTATAATATTAGTATGGATACATCATAAGTTGTATGGAAAATCGTTCTAATAACATTAGGTCTAACTCAGTTCCACACGTTAAAACAGAATTGGCCCCAATCTCTAACTAACATACGAGGGTCGAATCTACCCAACGTGATTACAAGTTTTACATTTTGGTTTAGCCAATTAACGCGTACCAGACAAGCAATTGGTGACAACTTAGTACGTCCGCACTCGATTTGTTTCGTAAACAACTTTACAAATAAACTAACTCTCTAAAATAACATACATTTAAGTAACATACACCTAATCGTAAAAGTATGTTTTCAAATAATTTCGGTATCGGAATTAGGCTGTCTTTACATATATATTTACGAGTAAACGTTTAAAGAGTGTAAAATTTTAAGTATATTCTCAGAATAAAATATTATATAGGCGAAGTCCGACAAAATAAATGTCGAAGTCAAAATAGCGTGATTTGCTGTTTATGCTACTATTCTCGATTTTGCCATACATCCATACATATAATAAAATTGTAACTAAGCCGAATCTGTACATTAAATATTTTTGGAAAATGTTATTGAAATAGACATTATTATCGATACAGAGGCCGAATCTATAGTTTTTAGAATTTTTGTCTGTCTGTTTGGGAACGTATCATGGAAAAACCACTAGAGCGATTTTGATGAAATTTGGTATGATGATAGCTGGTTATCCGGGTCAAAATACGAGATACTTTTTATTGCGGGAAAATATCTCATTTCTGAGAAATCTATACTAAACGTTAAAACGTATTTGTAAAGATAAGAAAAGCAAATTAGTTATCCAAATAAAGCTATGGCAAACGTCTACTGCTCTATACGTTTAAACCAAGCACTTTAACTTATACATCTATAAGCCAAAGCCATTGTAAATTAATCTTAATTATCAGCCATTAAAGTATAGATTTGATTAACAAACAACCCAAACACTGACAATAGATATGTTTATTAGTAAACAGCTACTTTCAACATACAAGTTGTTAATTCCAAGACGGATAGTCGTTTCGGGACCAGATTTATTTAATTGAAAATATTATGACGTTTAATTACCTTTACATGTATGTATGTGCTTTTTAAGAATATATAATATCTCTAATTTATTATATATTCAATACATTATATTTAAATGAGAACAATTTATATACTTTAATCTCTACCGACAAGTACATAACCGTACAGCTGTTGAGTCCCTATGTACAGATTGGGCAAAAATATATTATATGGCATAGTAATTTTTATTACAATTTTCAGGTTCTACATACTTCATGCAGTATTATATACTCAACTAAACGCTGAGAAAAGACAAAGAAGGTATCTCTTGTTCACACCTAGCACGCAATGGGGAGTAAGTACTTACGTTTTATAATATTAAAGAAGTAATTCTTGTATATATGTATATATTTGTTTTGTATATCTCTGAAACGGCTTTAACGATTTGGATCAAGTTTTGTATTAAGATAAAGTTTTGCTTTTTAAGTTTATCAAAGTAGGTCTTATCTAAAAAAATGCAATTTTTAAATCTTATCCGAAAAACGCCAATCGCTCGGTCCTCCAAGTACTATATCTTAATACTACACAAAAAGTCTATCATATTGATACTAGATATATGAAATATATTGCAAAACAAAGTAAGAATTTCATTTGGCGAGTTACCAAATCTATCTTATAACTTCGTATTGCTCGAGACTGTAATTTTTATTTTACTAGTCGATTGATGACAAAGGTTACTTAACTTAGAGCTTTTGTAAAGTAGTTCAAACTCATTCGTAACTTTTTTTATTTAAAATATATTTTATACATTTACTTCTTAATATTTTCATAGTATTCTTGTACTAATAAACATGTTATTTTGTTATGAATATAATTAGAAAGTCGTATATATATATATATATATATATATATATATATATATATATATATATATATATATATATAGCTACGCCTGACTGATCCATCATCGCCCAGATCTAATCGCTATATCTATACTAATATTATAGAGAGGTAAAGTTTGAGAGTTTGTGAGTTTGTGACGTTATAGAGGGGTAATATCTGGATCTAATGAACCGATTTAGATGAAATTTGGTAAGAAGATAGTTTGAAACCCCTTTGGAAGGACATAGAATATTTTTGTAAGTAAATTAAAAAAAATATATGAAACAGCGCATTATAATCAAACTTACTTAAATTCACCCAAAAAACTAAGCTTATTACGAAGTTGAAGGAAGAAAAAACTAAGAACATATAAAAAATATACATATTTAAGTAAATAATTGATAAATCCAATAAAACTAATAGGAAAGTTAATTGAATTCATTAAATGCTATAACCAATATTTTATCGCAACAGGTGTTTGTAACAGTATCCATACCGCTTCCACATCCAGAAACATTAGTAAGCGTCGCGTGGTTCTTCGAGGCCAATTATTATAATGTGGCAAACGCGTCTTATTTCGAACCTTTGCTTGGTGACGTAGAAGTAAGTATTATTTAATATCTATTATATTTGATTTTTGTTCATACTTTTGAACCCAAACTGTGCACAGACAGATGACACAGTCTAAATCACTATAAATATCAAAAATTACATTGCTGTTCGTCCATATTTTGCAATATTATTTAATTATTGAATTACTCTCGCTTCGCTCAGGTTTGTCCCTAAGTACGTTTTAATTTTTTTGAACGGAACCTTAATTTTTTTTAAACTTATTGAAATAAATGTAGCCTTAGTTACTCTTTATAACATCCTATCTTCCTTTGAAAATCCCGTCAAAATCAGTCCAGCCGTTACGGAGCTTAAACGGAACAAACAGAGAGACAGACAAACAAAAATTTTAAAAATTGTGTTTTCCTTATAAGTACCGTTTATAATTTCATATGCATTTAATAAAAAGCTGTTATTTTGACATTACAAACAGACACTTCAATTTTATTTATCTGTATAGATTTCCATAGTGATATATGTAAGGCCGATACAAAGTTTGAGTCAAAAAAATATGTAAAAATGATTTCGTTGTTCAATTCTATCAACTTGGTTTAAGTATGTTAGTAGATAAATAGCTTTTTAGTAACCGGATACACACAAATTATGTCAGTCCGGCAGGCAAGTCGCAAAAAAAAACCGAAATTATTACAAAAACTTTAATTAATTATTAAATAATTACAAATTAATTTTAATTCTAATTGCGCGACAATCGTGTTCGATGTTAGAACAGAAAGTGAAGTAAAAATATAAGTCTTGAATGCGATGCCGCTGTGTGTCGCAACCGCGGGTCACGTTGGCTGATTCGGCGTTCTCACGCTCGTCCCCAGACTGATGCAATATTTATGGGTATTGATGTGATTCCTATTGCCTTGCGAATTCCGTGGAATTTAATTACTTAACATCTCCCTCCCTAAGATCAGCGACTATTCGTAGATTGATTTGAGAATAGCGCGGATAATCCAGTTAGAGTCATATTGGTGTTGGTAGCCATCTCTGCATAGGCGTTGCCTTGTTCCATCTCGCCATTTGCACATTCAGCTGTAGTTTTCGATGAGCATTGCCTCACATATTTTCTTAATGCGAAGCCAATACCCAGTGCACTTGCACCTAATAGTAGTAAGTATAGCGGTGTTATAGTGTAGTACACGCTATGAATGTCACCATTGTCTAGAGTCAGCGGTGGTTCCATGGATATTTCTTTGGCAGCAGCATGGAGGCTGTGAAGATCTGCAGAGTTGAGTGTCAATCTTCTAATTTCTGAGTTTTCGCTAGTTCTATTGGCGAAGGGGATATTCATTATTTTTAATGCCTGTCCTTTCAAACGGTCATCCTTGTTTGCGAGTATTAGACCTGACGTTTGCACGACACATCCTTTCGGAATTGTAATAAGGTAGCTGCCTTTTATGGTGTTATATTGTGTTTCAGCGCAGGACATGCGAATCTTCGTGGGTACAGGAAAGCTTGCTACGTAGTGGCGATCGTCGAGCACTTCTACAGCTTCAGTTTTCAGTTCGGTGGTAGTGTATTGACAAGATTTGTCGATTTGTTGCGTGGTTATCAAGCGATGGATACAGTCGCCTTGATCCTTGTAGTGTTGATTGATGTTATCCTCACAGAGATAATACTGGCTGGACTTCGGGCATTCTGCCTCTATGTACATAAAATCTTTGTCGTGAATTGCTAGGAAGGGATAGCCTGGGATTAATACTTTGTTATTTCTATTGGGAACTATGGATAGTTTGTAGAAATTATAAGTGGTAGGAAAAACTACAGGGAGCTTAAATACCAATACTAAATTTTTTACTGTTATAATAGTACCCTAACTTAACTATATCGAAATATTCCCTAAAGCTAATGTTCAGTATTTGCTCTCGGCCGTAGAGAGCATTTAACTGTTCTATCATACTATCAAATACGTCTAATTTAAACATAAGAAAATGTGTGCTTTTGGCACGTATAAATGCTAATAAGTTCTCCAACCTCAGTAGTTCATCCGATAAGGATTCAATGTTATCTGCTAGCATTATAAGATATTGAGTTAAATGGGCAAATTTAATTAAATCCTTCTCACTTTTTAATTCGTTTTCCATAATCAAATCGACAACTTCCCTAATTTTATTCTGATTTTGAGACATTTTACTTAAAATTTCCGAGTTTTGTGACATCCAATGTTTATTTAAACTAATACGATTATTTAATTCCGTAACGATTTTATTCTCGTCTTCTCGTAAGGATTTAATAGCGTTATCATAGCGAATGGCATCGGTATAATCTAAGTTTCCCGAAATGCTTTTTATTACTGAACCTAACCCGTCGATTAGGCCTCGCTTAGTGCGATGGGATTGAAATAACTCTACTTGATCAGATAGCTGCTCTATTTTACTATAAAGATATTCTATGTGAGGTTGATATAAGGAAAGCGTTTTATTATGAAACTGAGGCGAAATATCATCTAATTGTTTCCTTACTAAATTAATGTTAGTACTTATAATATCTACGTTAACGGGTTGAATGAAAGAATGATAGTGGGAGATGACCTTTGATTGCCCTAAAAAGAAAGGTAAGATGCCAGGTCCGTTATCCAAATTATTCAGCGTTATGTCCTCTGCTCGTACTGGGCTCAGGATCAGAAGAACAATCCTGTAACAACCGGTTACTATTAGGGACCCGTTTTAATCGAGACTTAGCGACTGGCCCTCGTTTCTTTTTAGTATAAATGTGAATCGGAAGGTCAGCTAGGACTATGTCACGTGTATATCTCGGAGCTAATTTTTGACGGTTAGCCATTGGATTTCGTATAAATACATGCTGATCTGGGGAATACTCCTCTTCGGGTTCCCTATCTCTGTTAATATTTTCCGTGATACGAGTACGATTGTGAAGGGATGATTCATTGATCATCTCATAGACTTTTTGCATTTTATTGCGGTGCTCCTGCGTATACAATTGTAATATATTTTCTGATAAATTTATGTCTAAAGGATTACGAGGATCTAGATGACCAGTGATTATATCTAAGGGTCTACATTTCGTGAAGCTGTGAATAGAATTATTATATCCTAGAATTGCATAAGGCATTAGGTTTATGACAGATTCACCGCGATTTTCTAATTTTAAAATACGTAGATGTTCTAATAATGTCGAATGCAGTCTTTCTACCATACCGTTCTCGTTAGGTGCGCATGCTAGTATTTTATGATGTTGAATTTTGTGTATTCTAATGAACTCTAAGAATAATTGATTCGTAAATTCTGGACCTCTATCTGTTACAATCGTTATGGGGAGTCCGTGATGTGTGCTAAATTTTAAAAGAGCCTGTACGACACTAACGGCGGTCGCATCTTTTAAAAAGTAAGCTTGAGCATATTTCGAAAAAGCATCTATGATTGTAAGGTATTTCTGCGACTCGACGCTTAGTAAATCGAGATGTACAATTTCAAAAGGCCTAGTCGGAGGTGGCACGATTTGAAATTTCTGTTTTATGGGATTTCTATCATACTTAGCCTGGCCACATATATTACACTCATTTATGTATTTCGTTATGTGCTCCTTCATTTTTGGCCAGTAGTATTTTTTGGTTAAAGATAAGTAACACTCGTTAATTCCGCGGTGGTTCGTTTTACCCTCATGGTAATTACGAATTATTTCCTGTTGCTTTAAATAATCTTTAATATTTTCTAATTCTACTTTTGTTAAAACTAAATCCATAGAGGAGCTTTTAAAATTATTTTGTATTATGGGAATAATATCATACATCGCCAAAGGGGGATTTATGAGAATGCCTGTCTTTACTTTTGGATTAACATAACCTTTTATTGCGTTTACGACATCCTCCTCAATGTTAGTTTTGGAAATTTGAATATGTGTTCTCATATGCGATTCAAATGGCTTAGAAACTGAAGGTCGGCTTTTTATATCATCGACAAGCGTTAGAACGATTTGCTTATGATATTTATTTAGTGGAAAATCAGTAATAGGTACTTCTAATATAGGGTTTTCAGAGTCTGTGTGGACTGTATCAGTATTTGAGCTAGCTATTAGAGAAGGTGGATTTTCGCTAGGGTTGGCCCTTACGGAGCTAATTTCTTCGTTATGTATTTCGATACGGGATAATGCATCAGCATTAGTGTTGCATTTTCCTTGCTTATATACTACTGAAAAATCAAATTCACTCAATTTGAGTCGCCATCTAGTAAGACGCGAGTTGGGTTCTTTGATGTTCATAACCCATTGCAAAGGCCTATGATCAGTCACGATTTTAAATTTTCTACCGAAGAGATACGGTCTAAAATATTTCGTAGCCCATACAATTGCAAGGAGTTCCTTTTCAATTGTGCTGTAGTTTATTTCGCTACTATTTAGAGTCCTAGAAGCGTAAGCGATAGCCCTATCCGCACCTATAGTACCCTGTGAAAGAACGGCTCCTATGGCTATGTTAGACGCGTCTGTAGTTAAAATAAACTCTTTTGTAAAATCGGGATATCTCAGTATCGGGTCATTGGTTAAAAGCGTCTTACATTTCTCAAAACATTGAATATAATTTTGATCTAAAGTTATTTTGTAACCTTTCTTTAAACATTGGGTCATGGGTTTTGTTACTTTAGCAAAATCTGGTATAAATTTCCTGTAGTAACCAAGGAGGCCTAAAAATCTTTTAATTTCAGTAGGGGTTTTTTGGAAGAGGATAATTTTTTATTGCGGATATTTTGTCTGGGTTTGGCTTGATGCCGTCCTTACTGATAATGTGCCCTAAGTAAGCTGTTTCGAGTTTAAGGAATTCTGATTTGTCCATCTGGATTTTAAAATTCGATTCGCGTAATCGGCTAAATACTTTTTCTAAATTTACTATATGTTCTTGCAATGACGTGGAAAATACGATAACGTCATCGAGATACACTAAACATATTGTGTTCTGTAAATCTCTGAGAACATTATCCATCACACGCTGGAAAGTGGACGGACTATTTTTTAAACCCATGGGCATTCTTAAGAATTCGAAGTGGCCATGCTCTACCGTAAACGCTGTTTTTGGTATATCCGCGGGGTTCATCTCAACCTGATAAAAACCACTCGCTAGGTCTAGGGTTGTGAAATATTGACAGTTGCCTAACTTATCCAAAATGTCTGTTATGTTCGGTATGGGGTATTTATCGTCCAAAGTTTTTTCATTCAATTTCCGAAAATCTACTACTAATCTCCATTTAGTTTTTCCTGACGCATCCACCTTTTTGGGTACAACCCAAATAGGGGAGCTCCATGCAGATTCTGACGGTTTAATGATGCCTTGTTCTAACATTTTACTAATTTGATCTTGAACTTCTTGCCTATGTACGAATGGATAACGGTAACTTTTTGTATATATAGGAATTTCATCAGTAGTTTTGATTGAGTGTTTTATTTTATTAGTGAAAGTCAAGTTTTCCCCTTCTAAATAAAATACATCCGCGAAACGTTCGCATAGCAGCTCTAAATTAATGCGCTCCTCTTCATTCAAATGATCAGTGCGCAATCGCGATAACACTTCCTTTACGCGCTGAGACGTTTGTTCGGTGCGCATGCACTCAACGTTATAAAGGTGAGCACATACGGGGCGGTCCATAGAAAAAATTACATCGCTACGACTCGGGTTATGGATCTCTAATATACCTCTCTGGTTTTTTACAGTGGTTAGACATTCACTTATGTGACAATTAGATATAACCTGGTCCGGAATAATAACTTCGCCATCTCGGGTATTAATCGGTAACCTAACTAATTTAGAGGAGCCAGCGGGTATAATATCTTCATATAAATTAGCGTTCCGCGAGTCATAAACTTGTATGGGATTTGACGCGTTTTTTGTTAGTAGTAGCTTAGATTTAAAATCAATTGTAGCTTCCCACTTATCTAGCAAATCGGATCCTATCAACCCGTCGAAGTAATCATGAAAGTTATAGACAAATAGTGTTACGTAATCGCTATCATTTAATTCCGAAAAGCAAGGTAAGGTTATCGAATAGTCACTACGTGTCACCGCGTGCACGTTGCATACTTCAAAAGGAACATAATTCAATCTTACGTTACTAAAATAAGTCTCGACTGCCTTAGGGCTAATAAATGATTGATTCGCGCCTGTGTCTATCAGCAACTTTAAAGGAGGATTTTTAAATTGCAAGTATGGAAGTTGGCGTTGTGTTTGAAGGTTAACCTCTATTTTGGTTTGTCTGACTTTCGAACATCCCGAAAATCCTCTTTTACAGTAGCCGGTTCGTCATTATTAGATATGCAACAATCCACTTCAGGCTGCGGGTAATAACTTTGATCATATTCAATATCATGGTAATTATCGGTATAGCATTCGTTAGGCTCATAGTAAGAGTAAAAATCGGAGTAATAATCGTTATAATCATGGTAATTAACGCAATCATTAAAGTTTACTTGGTTACTTTTGAAATAATTGTTATGAGGGGGATTACCGTGTAACGCATTATTAGGTGGCAACGCTTTCGGTATAAAATGACTTACACCACTCATGGGCTTCGGATACTGGGAACCAAATTGTGGTACAGGGTTACGCGGTGTGAATTTAAATGCATTATTAGGATTATAATTAGGGGGAGGAGCTCTAAACATTTGCTGAGTACGTGTTGGACCCGCCGGATTTTGAGTATTAAAATTAGGTCGCCATTGCAGGGGTCCTTGCGGCGTCATTGGTTGTACGAACGGGACCTTTGATGGTCCGGGCAAATTAAAGGTGAATGGCCTAGGCTGCGGTATGTTAAAACCTTGCATAGATTTTTGGGATGTCATTTGAGGAATTGGTATTGTCTTTTTGTCAGGTAATTGATTATTACGCTGCTGTAAGTAAACGACGTTTTGTTCCTCGTGAACAAACTCTAAAGCTTTTTCGATATTCTCCGGCCGCATGCATCTAATTCGCGAACCTAATGGGTCTTTTAGACCACGTATAAAAGCTTGTAGGGTTAATTTTCTATATAGATCCCTCTTTGCCTGTATCGTAGTTGCTACATTTTCGTGAAGCGAAACGTAGGTTATGATCGTGCTAAATAAATTTTGACACTTTTCATAAAACTCTTGGGGGCTGTCGGAACCCTGTGTCAGTAAGGCTAAGTCATTATACAACGCGGTTTCGTCACGTTGGTCGGAGAAATTATTAACAAGTGATTTTCGTATACCAGCCCAGTCTGATGGGATACCATTCGAATTTATCAATCGGGCCGCGGCGCCCGTTACTTTATTTAATATTCCGTTAATAAGAGCTATCTCAGCAAGTCTATTGGGTGGATCCTGGTTAGTAATAAATTCTACAACTAATTGATCGCACAAATGTATAAATCGAGTTAAAACGTTGACGTTCCCGTCAAATTCCGGTACTAATCTGAGAGCTTTAAAAATGTGATCTAAGTCAGCCATTTCAACCTCTGAATTATTTAAACTAATTTCTCTATTTAAATCTTGATAGCTATTCCTACTACTAACTCTATTCTCTAACCTAACACTCCGAAATTCTCGTGGATGGAAAATCTTGGAAGGATATTATTTAACACGGGACTTAAAAGTTAGGGGTGAGCAATTCACTAAAAGAATTTTAATGTACTCACATGAATTTCATTTCGGCTTCCTCGCTGTATCGATATCTGGATACACTTGCTGCAGGTCACGACGTGTAGATTCGGATCCTCGAACGGGCTTGATAACCACCCGGGCGGTACGCGACGTGATGATAATTATCGAGTAATTTAAACCGATCGCGAACCGGCCCGCGAGTATCCTACCGACTGCGCCAATTATGTCAGTCCGGCAGGCAAGTCGCAAAAAAAAACCGAAATTATTACAAAAACTTTAATTAATTATTAAATAATTACAAATTAATTTTAATTCTAATTGCGCGACAATCGTGTTCGATGTTAGAACAGAAAGTGAAGTAAAAATATAAGTCTTGAATGCGATGCCGCTGTGTGTCGCAACCGCGGGTCACGTTGGCTGATTCGGCGTTCTCACGCTCGTCCCCAGACTGATGCAATATTTATGGGTATTGATGTGATTCCTATTGCCTT
Source organism: Brenthis hecate (assembly GCA_951806755.1). NCBI lineage: Eukaryota > Metazoa > Arthropoda > Insecta > Lepidoptera > Nymphalidae > Brenthis > Brenthis hecate. Next base: position 4,434,965 of record OX638277.1, on the reverse strand, counting down.
GCGAATTCCGTGGAATTTAATTACTTAACACACATGTACTATCCGAATAAATACAAATAACAAAAACACTGCAAGCATTTGTTAAATCTAATTATTAGTGCTAATAATAAAGGTACTCAGTGTTTCTGTAATTAAGCTCATTAGTGCAAATGTTGTTAAATCGGTACCATACGAATGAATATTCATTTAGCTGCTATTTTTGTTATAGATTACGAGAGTTTTACTACTTTCCATTAAAAACCTCATATGATTTCACTTCATTGCAATGATGTACATAGATGTGAGGGGTTAACTATCCATCACCCCCTACGTGCTTTCACCTTATCATGATGGGGGCGGCTCATTAGCATCGGCAGTTCAGCTGGGCGCAAAGCCAAGAAACGCACAGGGATGTGACCCACCTCGGTGGGTGCTGTACCATGCGGGTTGCTCCTGATACTTCTCTGATAGCAGAGTGGACCTTGGAGCAACCCCATGGTTGTTGTGGTCTGTTTCGGCAGACCTGCCGTCGGGGCGTCGTGGTTGAGTGCGTAAGCAATCCTGCGACGCCCCATTAAGACGGGGAAGATTCCGTTGGGTTTTAGTAGGTAGTATTGGCTTTGCCGGTGACTCCCATACTACCTATATGTATGCAGATGGTGTGCCTAAATAAATGCATTTCCCAACGTTAAAAAAGTGAGGGTATTATTCAATATATTAATTTTTTTTAAAATACCTTCATACTTTGAGTATTTATCTCTATCTTTTGTAATTTCGGATTCTCTACTTATAAAAATTTTTAAAAGTATCATTTATTTCTCAAAAAAATTTTACAATTCACACATACGAAAAATTACATTAACTAAAGTTTAACTTAACACTTGGTCGGGTACATCGCAAAGCCAAGACAAGAAACAAATAGACGGTAAGATTAAAAAATGTATACACACGTTAACAGAATAAGTGAAATGGAAGAGCTATTGCTCGGTATTTAATTTATGCTAAGTTTTAAGATATATTATATTTAAAAAAAAATGTTTAATTTTACATAATTATGACATGTGAAATGCAATTATTATATTTTTTATAAGTATATATATATATATATATATATATATATATATATATATATATATATATCCTATTATATAATCCCATAAATATTATAAATGAGAAAGTTTGGATGGATGTTTGTTACTCGATTATCCCAGAACGGCTGAACGGATCTGGATGAGATTTAGCACAGAGATAGATTGTAATCTGGAATAGTACATAGATTACTTTTTATCTCGAAAGAATTTACAATTCCCGTAGGATAGATAGGTATGTTTTTGTTTTTCACTAGGGACAAATCCGAGCGAAGTTAGGGTGAGTAGCTAGTACTACTAATAATAAAATATTTGTTGTAATCTCCTAGATAATTTTATTAAATACTCATAACTTTCAAAGACATAAAATTCTGTTTGAAAGAATTTGTTACACCCTAATGGCTGCATTTTATTAAAATTCATATAAAATCACTCGAGCTTACAACTTGTTCATTCAAAAATTTAAAAAAATTCATAAAAATAGCAAACACATAATGATAAAAAATCATAATGTAAGATATTGCGATACACATTTGAATTATATTTTCTCCATTTTGAAACTGATCAAAAACAGACAGACAGATATTATCAGAAAGTAGAAAATTATGTAAAATGTAACTATTTCATTAAATAAAGAAACAAGTATTATGTAATAACTGTTTAGCTACTAAAAGTTTCTACCAATATTTATACAAAAAATCGCTAAAAGCTGACAAAAAGACTCGAATTCTTTATTATTATTCAATTCAATTCCCTTGTTAATGGCTTCAAAACGTGCCAGTTGAGCACATATTACTTCGTCAATGACACGTAAAATGGAGAAGTCACGAAGAAGATTGGTCGCTTTGTTATTATAATAACATGTTAGCCATATACTCAACAAATTTGATATTTTAGCATATTTTCTTTCTTTTGACTTTTCATCAGATAGGAAGTGTCCGTCGTCACCGAAGTGCTCAAGACACCACTCACATTTTGACTCGACAAGGTGCTTATATATTTCTAGAGTCCATGCTAAAAAAGTAAGTAGATTCATTAGCATTAGTTATGATATTAAGACGTCATCTCTAAGTTTTGAAGTAATCTTTCAACAATCACATTATACGGAAAATTAATATTTTTACTAAAAAACTGTGTTTATTGATATACAATGCAAACGTACATATTACAAATTCAAGAAAATGATTATTTTTATGACATATAGTCAGTCAACGGCGTAATTTTTTCATATAGATAATTTACATTTCAATTTTTATACTAGTACTATGATGATGATGATGATGATGATAATGATGATGTTCTCCTAGCCGATTCCGGCTATGGCGACCAATCTCGTTGAGACTAGCCAACTGCGCAGGAGATATTATAGTGCACAAGTGTACGCGCAGACACAAGTACACTCTCTATTCCTGTCACTCTCATACTCCGGTGGGACGACTGCTCGACACGACCAGTGAGAGTTAAGGCGCAGTACCGACGGCTTTACGTACTCTCCGAGGCACGGGGGTGAAACACCGCCAACTTCCCAACTCCAGGCTGTTACTGAGGCTTACTATACAGAACGATTCAATAACTAAACTTAGCCCCCGACCCGGTACTCGAACCCAGAAGACCTCCGAGTGTGCAGCCGTACATGCTAGCCACTACACCACTGAGGCTAGTACTATAAAGAGATCTTGTCATGTTATGTGATCTAATGAGATTTTAAAATGTCTAAAAAGTTACAGATGCATTTGTTCATTAATCTACACCAAAGTACTAACAATATATAAAAAATGAACATCTTTCTATATTAAATCAAAATACGAGTATCTGAAACCTTAACGAATTCAAATTTCAATAATCTCTATAACAGAAGCTATTTAATTTTCATGCTAAAACTTGAACGTTTAACTTTCTATAATTGTTTATTTACTTAAGTTATTTAGTAAAGTTATATTCCAGTCAACATTATACTAATAAAGCGTTAGTAGAAGCCAGTTCTTTAATCCAGCTATTCCGCTGCCGATCACGACTCAGTGAGCACCTCAAATAAATTACTTCCCCACGCCACATACATACGTAATGGTGGAATATTTTGACTTAAGACAATTTTATGAAGAGTCTATATTTTTAAGACTTTGGACATCCGATTTCAAAGTTGAACCCTTATAGGATTTTTCGTATCTATCTATATCTCTAGTTGTCCTTTAAATAATTGACATACTAACGTTTGTCAGCGGCTCCACCCGAGTAGTTTTGTTTATGGATATTTGCTCAGGCTATGTATATATTAAAAAAAATTAAGTAAAAGAAGGAAAATCAAAATCTTCAAGTTTAAATATACGTTTTATATATATAAATCTGTTTAAAGAATAAAAACAATTTACATAATTAGTCTGTAAAGTCAGAAATAAAAAGAAAATGAATATTTCATACTACAGAGCCATAAACAATGTAAATCATCCCCCAAATGCTGTTCTAAGATTTTTTTCTTTTACAGACACGGTTATCCGGGACGACCGTGCTTACTCAGGGCCATTTGCGAAAACGCGTCACAGTTCTTGCATAACGGCGTCCTTGGCGATATACTTCATCTCGTCCTCACGTGAGTCGATTTTGTATACGTTAAAAATAAATACCTATTGGTTTTCAAAATATCTCTATAAATATCGAGATATATATGTACGATATATATAGAAAAAATATCGATATATGTATGTATTTCTTTAATTTTTTTTTTTGATTAGTAAATAGAAAAAAATATATTAAAGAAATACATACATATATCATCATTTAAATCGAATTAATTCGGCAGAATATATCTGACTGGAATTACTGAGGTCATGGGTTCGATTCGCATGGGTAAAATAGTTGCATTAATATATAGACCTACATCATCGATTGTCTGATCGTTTTGTGCAATTTTGATTGTACAAGCACATACTGATCATCCTTTTCTTTAGTTTACTTATTCATGGATCCTACTAAAGCATGTAATTCCATAAGTTTACTGCTGAAGTGCTGACTAAATTAAAAGTAACCGTTTACAATCGCCACCTAATAGCCATGAGTGCATTATTTATATAACAGCGAAAATTATAATCGGAGAGAGAAATCACTATAGTCTCTGTCTGGATCACTTACTTTGTCTTCTACAAAATATCACATTTTGGAATATACATATCATACAATATGGGACTCGCTTTGAAAATCCTTATTCAAAATATTACTTTGTATCTTATTGTAAACAATTCTTGTACGAGAACTTCCTAAAGCACGTCGTGTCTTATTGCTTCTATCAGTGACTAGTGTTTTTCATCCAAAGAATCGACATTGCAATTTAGCTGAGAGTTACAGCTATTTTATAAATATATATATATATATATATATATATATATATATATATATATATATATATATATATATATATATATATATATATATTTAAAATTGTATTTAAAAAAATCATCCAAATAAATGAAATCCTATATGCAAAATATTGGCATCTAGTCTACTATGCAGATTTTTTTTTTTCAAAACACGATTATAACAATAAACCTCAATGAACACAAAACAATTAAATGTGTAACGAAAGCAATCAATCATTCCATAGATTTTATCACATCACTACAAATTACTTAGTAGTCAGAAACAAGAAAATTACAAACCATTCAAATAAACCGTAAAATCAAATGGGCCAAGCAAAATACAGCAGAAACTACCTAATATAGGTAAGTTACGTCAGAGCATGTGGTGACTGTGAAACATTGTGGCGCAGATGAAATCTAATAAATGTAGCAGCTATTTGCTCAGACTCCAGATTCTGCTCTTAATGATTCGTCATATTTTACCACATTTTGTACATTTAAATATATTTTTATGGAACGTAGAATTACAAAAATCTAGTAGTGTCTCATATTTGGGGTATCGCGAGTTTAATTTCTGTACAGAGCAAGTACTGGTTTTAAGCATTGTGGACTTTTCAATAAGAATATACACATGCATACATACTTATTATAAACTAAGTTATATATAACTTTAAATACATACATATTATAAATATAAATACCAATGACTGGAGTACAAAAATTCGTGCTCATCATACAAGTTAATCCGCCAACGGGACTCGAACCCGCAACCGCTGGTACAGCAAGTATGGTCACTACAAACTGAGCCAAACGTGTTGTATTTATTTTGTCTACGTTACAAAGCAAAACCCATTTAAGTTGAATAGTTGAAAATAAGTAAAACTAAGTCTACTTAAAGGCTTCTTCTATATTTAAACTCATTCAGAAATTGCTCCCATTCTCATGAGCTTAAATCACAAGTACTCAACAAGATAGTAAATTGAAAATATGATATCATATAACATATGTAGCATAGAAATTGTCTTGCACTTAGTGTTGATGATCTGAAGTGGTTTCAAGGGATTAATCTGTTCTAATCATAGCGGCAAACTTAACGTGACCGTCTCGCACAGTGGTGCTTTAAATTACTGTGCCTACTAAGACTATGTCAAAGTTATCATCATCAAACATTTAAACGATTATGTCATGTTTAATATAATATCATACACACTATGCTTTATTCTTCAGGCATTTTTTAAGATCTTCTTTTTAAGATGTTATAAAATTAAAGCTTTGTTTTTTTTTGTTTTCAGACCGTCATCATCCTTAGAAGAGGAAATTGAAGATTGCTACTACGAAGCAGAGTATTGGGGCTTAGAAGGCAAATGCGACGATTACAAGCATTCATGTCCTAAAAATCCTATAGATAGTATATCAATAAATATTGGTTAAAACCTTTTTTTGATTGACTGATCTTTATCTATTAAGTTATTGTTAGTTCAATATTAATTGATTTCATTCATCATTGAACTTCACCTGACTTTGATGCAATACTTAAACTTACGATCATTCCGCTGTCCGTTTTTCTGGAAGAGTCTTGTACGTTTGTATTCTCCTATAAAAGTAAACTATATATATATATATATATATATATATATATATATATATATATATATATATATATATATATATATATATAGATATATTCCGTATGTTATACGGAATATATGTATGTATGCTATGCAGAAGGACCAGTATCACCAACATAACCCGCAGGATATCCAAGCTCAAGTGACAGTGGGCGGGGTACATCGCTCGCAGAACGGATGGTCGTTGGGGTCAAAAAGTTCTCGAGTTGCGGCCACGTATCGGAAGACGAAGCGTGGGCAGGCCTCCCACAAGATGGACTGACGATTTGGCAAAAGTCACTGGAGCCCACTGGATGTGGATAACACAAGACTGACTGTCGTGGAAATCTTTGGGGAGGTCTATGTCCAGCAGTGGACGTATTTCGGCTGAAACGAACAAAAGAATGGTGCTAAAACATAGGCAATTTTTGTAAATACCACATTCGATTATTTAGAAATACATCGTGTTCCAAATATGTATATATAAGTTATTTATATATTTCTCAGTAAATGATTATTACTATTTAATTAAAGATGTACTTTGACTTCAAAATTGTTTTAAAATTAATAACAGATTATTGTAAAAGTACGTACGTATTTTTCTTTTGAAATTTGCAAGAGGTGTAATCTATTAATTAGAAAAGAATCATGAAAAGAATCGCGCTGCATATATAAAAAAAAAACAAACCATTATCTCCTGCTTTTTAGAAGTCCATAAAAAAACTAGTATTCTTTAAACACCAGCTAAAATCTGAACCTACACCCACTATTGATAAAAATAACGAGAAATATCTGCAAACTTTATCGAGAATAAAAACAACCACTCCAATCTATGTTAAAACTATTGAGCGACGAAAAAAAGCTGAACAATCTGGTACTCAATCAAAATATCGTTATCGGTTGCACACAACACAATGCACAGTAGTAATCCCTATTCCCTTTGGCATTAGGTTCATATTCCAGTAGAAATATCTTCAAAGGTACAGCTGACGTGGTAAATGTTTGCCTATAGGAAAATTGCTTGCACTATCGCCCTACAACAGGGTTGAAAAGGGTTTTCTAAGAAACTTACATTATTATGAAGTGAATATTATAACTATAAGTTAGTGTTAGGTTTGTAAGTCCATATTAATAATATTGAGGAGATTTTAGTATATGAAACTAGTAATGTATATCTGCGATCTTAATTTTTTACTTTCTTAGATTTTTTTCACAATTAAGATATTTTAACCAACTTCCAAAAAAGAGGAGGTTCTCAATTCGTCGAAATTTTTTTTTTCTTTTTTTGTGTATGTTCACCGATTACTCGAAGACACCAGAACCGATTTGGAAAATTTTAGTTTTATTTCAAAGGGTATACTCCCCAGGTGGTTTTGTATAAATTTTATCGAAATCGGCCCAGCAGTTTTAAAAAAAATCAACAACAAATACTTTTTAAAATAAATTGTTTAATCGAATGTCATGAAAAAACTTTCTTCTTACAAATTACCTGCTTATTACGTCTACACTAAAAATGGAAAAATAAAAACTTTTAAAAAAATAATAAAAACCGACTTCCAGGCACTAAAATGTAAAAAATAACTAAACGGGGGTTTTCATTTAGAATAGATACCTAATCAGATATTTTCGAAGTCGGTGCCAGCCGACAATATTTTAAGATATGAATATCTAATAGGTAAATATGTATTTTACGTATCGAAATATATTAGATTTCCTTTCCGTCGGCCTGAAAGTTGTTTTTTTTTTAAGTTCTTATATTGTGCTATCATGCAATTATTTAAATGACTGAGCGAATGTGTGGAGGTTGATATGATGGTTATATTAAGCTGAAAATTAAGAAAAATCCTTTAAGGTACCATAAGTTTTAAAACATTTGATTGCCATCCCATGGTTGGGATTGTAATCTTTTACCAACATCTTTAACTATTGGTATATAATAATTATTATTAATGGAATTCTATGGTTGACATAAACCATAGGGAGATTGAGATCTTAAGAATAAGAAATAATATTCTATTTTTAATATTTTATTTCATGTTAGTATTAAAATCCAAGCCTATAGTTGTATTCCGTAAGCCCATAACGGTTTAAGATTTAACTTATCTATACATATAATAAAATGGTAATTGAGTCAAATTGTAAATTAAATATTTTTTGAAAAATCTTATTGCAATAGACATTATTATTGATACAGAGGCCAAATCTATAGTTTTTTGTCTGTCTGTCTGTCTGTCTGGGAACGCATCACGAAGAAACCACTTTACATATTATATTTGATAAAATTTGCTAATTAGATTCATGATAGTTGGTTATCCGGGTCAACATATAGGATACTTTTTACTTCAGGAAAATATCTCATTTCTGAGAAATCTATACTAAACAGGGGTGAGCCCCTCGGAGTGAGGGTGAGTCACTAGTATTATCTATACGGTCATTATTATGTCTATTTACAGCTTGTATTTTCTACCAATAGTCCAGTAAAGGTATTGATATTTAAGAGATTTCATTCTTTTTGCTTGTATTTGAGTTTTTCGATTGACTTTGCTTTAGATAGATTCCAACATATTTTACAAAACTGTACTGCGGTAAATCGCAGATATTCTGGGAAAGGACAGGGCATTTCTCTTTGCAGAAAATAAAGGTTTTTACTGATTTTATGGTACTAGCATGAATTTTCCATATAGACAACTACTATGAAATTCTGTTTAGGCTATTTAAGAAAAAAAATTGAGCACGTATTACGTGCTAGTATAACGATGTCATTGGCAAGGTTGGTATTATCACACTGCTTATTTGCGGTAACTCACGATAATTTTCAATAAGAAATTATTTATTGCAAATTATCTTATATAGTTATATCAGTACAAAAATTTAAATACAAGGGCTTATTTCTATATTACATATATTATTTATTTACATTACAATATCAGATTCTATACGCAGCTCGTGCTATAAAAATAAGAAATTTCTAATCTTATAGATCTTTTTCGTAGTATTTAAAAATTCTGTAACATTAAAAAAATTAAATTTTCAAACAAACTAATGTGACTTTTTACAGTATTAATAGATTTCTTCTACGTAAGACTGAATTTAAAGTAATTGAGAAAACACATTCAATCTATATGATTAATCTTAATCATACATACCTATAATAAAATTCTGAATTGAATTTGTACATTAAATATTTCTTGGAAAATCTAATTGAAATAGACATTACGATACAGAGGCTGAATGTATAGTTTTTTTGAGTTATTGTTTGTCTGTCTGTTGCTGGTTTTCTGAGTCAATATATAGGATATTTTTTACTGCCGAAAAATATCTCATCTCTGAGAAAACTATAGTAAACGTTAAAACGTAAGGAAGAACCAGAGCGGAGCGGGGGCGAATCACTTGTGTATTCGATATTTTCATAAGCACTCTAGAACTATTCACTTTAAGAGTGATGATACTCGTACATAGCGCGAAATAAAGCTACACAATATCTTTAAAAGTATATCTGTTTGTTTGTTAAACATATAAATTAGAGATTTTTAGCACAAAACCCCTAATTGTAAGGCCTCCATAATATTTTCTATTTCCCATTCGGAACATGTGGGTTTTTACATTTTAGCTCTATCAAAAAAGAAAAGCTCGATATGTAAATTTTCAAAATGAAGTTCATTTAAACTCCTAGTTTTATTCTATTGCAATCACAAAGCAATTTGATAGTAGAGTACAAAGCGAAAATTATTACCACAAAACAGTTATCAACTACATTCTAGTTGGATAGCAACTCCTGCTATAATAATAAGCCTTAATAACTCACTTTGCTAGCATACTGATATCTACACATATAATAAAATTCTGAGTCGAATCTGTACATTAAATATTTTTTGGAAAATCTTATTATTAACGATACAGAAGCCGAATCTATAGTTTTTAGAATTTTTGTCTGTCTGTATGTCTGTTTGTGATCGCATCACGTGAAAACCACTGGACAGATTTTGATGTAATTTGTTAAGATGATAGCTGGTTATCCGGGTCAACATATACGTAGAGTTAGCATTTCTAATGCGGGAAAATATCTCATTTCTGAGAAATCTATACTAAACGTTAAAACGTAACTAGGGACGATCCCGAGCAAAGTAAGGGCGAGTCGCTAATTTTAAATAATTTTCCCAAAAGTTAGTTACATTTAAAATGTCAATTTTTTACGTAACTACGCAACTATTATCAATTTTTCTTATAATTTATCTATTAAACAAGTTTTATTTACATTTTCCATTCATACCATTCAGCCCTTAGCTAAATTGGATGTAATATTGCAACCACACGAATCAAAATGATATGCATCTGCATTAAACAAAACGCCGAGAGTCGCTTTATTCATCGACGCCAATTAAACTGTTTGCACCTCTTGGTGTTTGGGAAGCGATTTTATTGCTGCCGTTCGAAGCTCAGAATTATTGTTGACATAACCTTTCCTCTACAGCTGTAAATATTTGCATAAAACGAGGTCACATTTTAAATTTTGCTTTAAAATTCTGATTATACTACTGTTTATGTTTACTGTATGGATTTAACAGTTAGTTTGTTAGTGAAGGGAAAAATATCAATCACATTATTATTACAAATGTACGTATGTGTGTCTGTTTGTTACTCCTTTAAGCTGAATTTGCTGCACTGATTTGGATGAAATTTGGTGTGTAAATAGATCATGCTAAGCATAGATTATTTTTGCTAATAAAATTTATCATGTAGTTATTCTGTCAGTATATGATTTTATAAATACCAAGAACCTATGGAGGCATCCGAAAGAAGCAAAGGTAAGTTAATTATAATATTAATGAAAAAGTTGTCATTTTAACTAGATAATGAATAATGCTAAGATCATTTTTTTTCTCATTACGTATAGACTTCACTGGCAATAAAATTTAGCTAATCAAGTTTTAATGCCAAAGTTTTAATGGGATATCTCCCTTCAATACGAGAATGGAAATGCGAGTCCAAAACCCAACGTGCTGGCCAAACATAGATTAACATACTTCTCCCAAAAACAACTGTCGAAGAGATATGGATATTGAAATTATACGGGGCTCAAAACCGGAACTTTTAACCTGTTTCCAAGCGATTTTTATGAACTTTTTTTTCCTTTTTTTTTATAAATATATACCTATTACTATCTATACATATAATAAAATTATAACTAAGTCGAATCTGTACATTAAATATTTTTTGGAAAATCTAATTGAAATAGACATTATATTCGATACAGAGTCCGAATCTATAGTTTTAGAATTTTTGTCTGTCTGTCTGTTACCGCATCACGAGAAAAGTACTGGACAGATTTTAATGAAATTTGGTATGATGATAGCTGGTTATCCGGGTCGACATATATGATATTTTTTACCGCGGGAAAATATCTCAGTTTAGATAAAAAACACAAAAACTACATTGTAAGAGTATACTAATATGTAAAACCTAAGAATTTGGTTTTTGGTCATCTGAACGCAGGCGGAGCCGCGGGCAATGCTAGTATAATAATAAAAATCTCTATCCTATACATGTAGTTAAAATATATCCGTTCTGTTTGATGAAATTTAATTTTTGTGCCATTTCTTATTAATTCAATACTTACAAAAGTAAAAGAAGGATTAGTTTAAACAATCCCATTCTCCTTTATAACGGAATTCTATTCCATATTTTCCTCTCGTGATAAACATACTAAGTACCGTTTTAAAACAATTAGCGAACGATTTCACCTTCCAAAGCAGTTTTGAACCAGCACTTTGTTAACGTGCTCCGGTTTTATGATAATTTTGAATTTTTTCATTCATAAAATATAATTTAAAATATATGTACATATTATTACATATATATATATATATATATATATATATATATATATATATATATATATATATTAAACTAAAACCTCTTCTTGAAAATACAGATAATATACACACTTCTATTATGCTTATTATAGATTAAAACATTTTTTATGATAAAAATAAAATTTATTATACACTATTTTAAAATACTTTCATAGAAGCATTTTGAAACGACCTAAATCCAATTGACATTATGGTAAGAAAAAATCCGCTTTTCTACTTCACGTTGATGCTCTAATTCAAATATTTTAGCGAGCAAGTGTTACATTTTTCAGCAATGGCTGCTTGAAGCCAATGAGGTACGAGACGCATTCCATAACTGTCTAAGTTCAAACATATACGTTATTATTACAAGCTTTTAAGGAACAATATGAAGTGTAACAGTGCCATAATTTTAGTGTAAGTACTAGTTTTTATATATTTTTTGTACACTTTAAATAGACTTGATCCCAGAAAAAAAGATTTAATGTTTCAAATCGCTTTGAAATATTTTTTCATAGTGTTGTATTTAGTTCGAATACTTAATGAATACTTTGAGTTATACTTTTTTATTATTATATTATAACTTATTATTTTAAAACAATAAAATGCCATGGGAACTGTACATTTTTCTAGTAAAAAAGTAGCCTAGGTGTTTTCCGATGTATGACCTATGTTATTGTAAAGTTTCATTAAAATTCATTCAGTAGTTTTTGAGTGAAAGAGTAACAAACATACATACATCTATATGTATACATTCTCACAAACTTTCGCATTTATAATATTAGTAGGAAGTAGGAAGTAGAATTGTATGGCAAATAAGTAAATTCCAAATAGATTAATATAGCACGTTATATAAAAAATAGATACTGCTTAGGTCAAATCTAGATATATCTAGACATATTTGGAATTATAAATAACCCGTATACTTTACTTTACAAATAGAATAACTCAGTTTACAGACATTTCTTTGCCAAGTAAAAATTTCTTTAGCCAAACTTGAGTCGAGCGCAAACTCCATTTTAATTTTAAATCTTTTCTTCCGCTCCAAAGACGCGTTTCACGTTTTACATTCGCCCATATAAAATGCTTTGGCTATATTTATTTTGGTGTATATGTTAATGGTTTTAACAGCCAAGAAATAAAATTGTTCAATAAAAATAATAATCACATAGATACCTAGCACACAATTCTCACATTTGTTGTGGAAAATAGAATAAACACTTGCAAAGAACAAAATTGTAAGTCAGTATTACAGCAATTTTGAATCTACTTAAAATATAAGAGGAAATTAACATATATTTTTTAGTTTACGTCAGTATTGAGCTATAACATTGTTCCATGCAATAGGCGGCTTTATAAATTCAATAATTATAATATATCTATAACAGCTCTTAATTATACTGAATGTTTTTAAGGCACATTTCTTGAAAACAACATATTTATATAGGAATTTTATTTTTTTCTAACAGTATTGTATACAAGCACAATAAGTTCAAACACAACAACTTCAATTTTTCAAAATTAGTCCTTATACCTTGCAGAATGTACTTAGTGCAAAGTATTAATTTAAAATTTCTAATTTCATAGATATTTTTTTTTGATTCTAAATAATTGTAAGGGATTCTTAACTTTAAATACGAGTATAAAAAATATAAATATGCTGGGACATAACACACAGCACCATCTAGTTCCATGGTAAGCTACATGGCCTGTGCTATGGATACCAGATAGTTGATACACTACACACACTTTAAATACATACATACTATAAATATAAACTCCCATAACTGGAGTACAAACATTTGTGCTCAGCACACAAATGAATGCTCCCAAGGGGTTCGAACCCGCGACTGCTGACACAGCAAGTAGGATCACTACAAACTAAACCAAACGTGTCGTCAAATTTTCATTAATTTGTTTTTACTTTCAAAATTTCATTATTTATTTTATTTATGAACATGAAATTCTGATATATTACAGTATCGCCTTACTGATGTCGCCAAGCAGATGTCACGACGTTGCAAAACGTGGTCTCATTTTCCCTCCAACGAGTTTATACGGAGTGAGTATGAATTGAATAATTTAATTTATACTAGAACCTGGATCGCATTTGCAAGCCTTAGTTAAAATATGAATTATATTATCAACAATATGAATTATGCTCTAGAGAGATAAAGCTTCTATAAAAGCTACTATTTATATGTACAATATTTCTTCATTAACTCCATATCCATTGTTATATTATAAAGAAAGTAATTTTTCCAGTGTCTTAGTTACATTTTTAGGGTTCCGTAATCAACAAGGAATTTTTATAGTTATGCCATATCCGTCCGTCTGTCCGCAGCTTAGCTCAGAGACTCTTAGTACTAGAAAGCTGTAATTTGGCGTGGATATACATTCACAGGGGCAAAGTGGTGAAATAAAATCATAAAAAAATTTTTTTACTCTTAATCGCTGAACAGATTACGATAAATTTGGCAAACACATAGATTACATCTCTCACTTTCCACTACTATTACCATACAAGCAAAACCGCGAGTAAAAACTAGCGAGTACTTAATGTATAATAAGCATTAACTAAGTTTAAAGTGTGAAAATTTGCTCAAGAAATCCTTATATATGTACAAAACACAAAGGATATTATTGAAAATTCATCCCCCATAACGGTTTAATAGAAAATGAAATATTGTATCGAAGTTTGATATTTTTTAAGGTCTGTTTGTAAAGCCGATGGGAAATTCTAATGCACTCATTACGCTTAATAAATGCCATTTTTTATCTTTCAGACATTCGTAGCAATAGCTGTGCCGCTCGACATTCCAGACAGGAACGTTTTCGTGTCATACAACTTCGAATCGAACTATTCCGTGGTTACTAATATCACACAAATCGATGAAGTTATATTTCCCAATTTACCTGTAAGTAATTATATATTTTTACTTTATTTTCCTTTATAGGTACTCGTAATTAAAGTTGAAGACCTCTTTAAATAAAACTATCAATTCGGGCTTTTTCCGAAAATTCAGAAAAGATAGTTTTATTTAAAATATTAAAAATTCGCGTAAATCTAAAAAAAAAAATATTATTTGAAGATCACTTGATACGGGAATGAAAATATCATAGCGTATATACAGATTACTGTAGGTACGTCTGAAAGAAAGTTTCCGAAATACGTGAAAATTACGCCAACCTTCATTTTGCCACCGTCGTATTCGAGCATTGGGACGTTTCGTTAATATTATTAACTATTGACTTACCCTGACATCGCTTGGGTGCATTCTTAGGTGCCTTGCATGAGCTTATATATTATTCCATGTTAGTGGCGAAGGGTCTATACAAGACTTAACCTAAAATGTATTTTGCTATAATTTTACATACATTTGTATAAATGTTGAAGACGGGTGCGAGGTCCAGAGCAGATTGGAAAAATGGCAACAAAGACTGGAGAATGTTGGCTTAAAAATCAGCAGAACCAAAACTGAATATATGTTCTGCGATTTTGGCGGTCTCTCCAGTCCTCAAACCATTTCTCTGGATAAAAGAGCGATAACAGTCTGCTCCGACTTCAAGTACCTTGGCTCCCTCTTTCAAAGCGATGGCGAAATAAACCGGACTGTACAGCATCGAATCAATGCAGGGTGGATGAAGTGGCGGCAGGAAACGGGAGCAATTTGTGACCCCAAGTTCCCTATGAAATTAAAGGGACAAATATATAAGACGATCATCAGACCTGCCGTCCTATACGGATCTGAAAGTTGGCCCACAAAGAGAACGGATGAAAGACGCATACATGTAGCTGAAATGCGAATGTTGAGATGGATGTGTGGTGTGACTAGGATGGACAAGGTGAGGAATGAGTACATTAGAGGGAGCCTGAAAGTTGCGCCAGTGGATGAAAAGTTGAGAAGCAATAGGTTATCGTGGTATGGGCATGTGATGCGGAGAGAAGAGCAAAGTGTGGTGAAAAGAGTTTTGTGTATGGAAGTTAACGGGGACAAGAGAAGAGGACGACCAAAGAAAGGATGGATGGACTGTGTAGAAGAAGATATGACTAGAAAGGGAGTAAGCAGTGAAATGACGAATATTAGAGTAGAATGGAAGAATAAAACATATTGCGCCGACCCCAAATAAAAATTGGGACAAGGGCAGGAAGAAGAGACATTTGTATAAATGTTGTTTTGGATATACATATATATATAATAATATAATAATAGCTTTATTTCTTTCTGCATTAATATGTAGTAGCTGGGCTACCGAACTTCGCTCGGAGTTTTTGGCTTAAAGTTCAATTTTCTTCTTATTTTTAACTAAAAACTTGAATAAATATTTAAAAAAAAACAAAAGTAAAAACTGTATGCGAGATTCGAACCTGGGGCCTTACCTGTGATTGATGATCTTGCACCTTGGCCGCTTGACCACGGGCCTCGAGCGTGCAAATTACCGACCATATTTTGCGTGGAATAATGCAAATGAAAACTGCATGAAAACTCGAAAACACGCGTTTTCTCAGACATAAGGCTAATCTGGATCGATTTATCACCACCGAAACCCCCTGTATACTAAATTTCATGAAAATTGTTGGAGCCGTATCCGAGATTCAGATTATATAAATATATATACAAGAATTGCTCGTTTAAAGATATAAGATATAAAAATTGTATATTTATGGAACGGCTTACCTCTGCTAAAACTTCGCCCTTCGCCACTGCTCCATATCATAATTGTCTATGAAATATATTACAAAAAAAATTGTCCATTCAATTTTACTGTAAAATATTAAAATATTTCGTAACAGATACATACGTTAACACATATTTCGTGGCAGATACATACACACAAAGTTACAGATAAAATTTGAAACTATACGAAATGGTCGTAAATGCTCAAAAGAGACGATTAAGAATAAAAAAAATTGAACATTTAAATTTGAAAAACACTATTTCCATTCGAGAATCGGTTATTGATGAAAAAAAACGCCACATCCTATTTATTTGCGAGAGCTGACAGTATCGTTTATAAGAACTTCCTGTACTTCCGGAGGACTTTACTTGCAATTCATCTTACAATCGTTGAAGAATAGTCAATTTTCTTGTTAATGGTTGCAAACTATGCCAGTTAAGGATGGAGAAAACACAAAATAGTAATTTTAAAGATTGTATTGAAATGACAAATGGAATCATAAAACGTCAATCTATACAGATAAATAAAATTGAATTGTATGTTTGTAATGTTAAAATAACAACTTTTTACTAAATACTTATGAAAGTATATAGGTACGTTACTTATAAGAAAAAAAAACCAATTTTTTAAAATTTTTGACTGTCTGTCTGTTTGTTCCGGCTAATCTCAATGAATCCAAAACGGATGGGCCAATTTTGTCAGCGATTTTACTGGCAGATAGCTGATATTATAAGGAGTAACTTAGGCTACTTTTATTTTAGAAAAAGCATTAGGGTTCCGCGCAAAAAAAAACCTATTAAATTATGGACAAAATCCGCGTAACTAGGAAACCACGCGAGCGAAGCAAGCGTAAGTCGCTAGTCCCATACATTTTATAGATTTCTATTCTAAAACGATTATAGGATGACATCTTATCTAAGCCATAAACCCCATAAATTTTCCTTCATTTAGTTTAGATAAATTAAAATATTTTAATTATAAGTGAGAGACTTATATTTACGTACAAAAAACAGTATTACTGTCGACGGGGAATTAAAAAAGGAGGTCAAGTTAATGACGCCTAATAAAATAAATTGAAAGCAAATGTTATTCAGCTTGCTGTCCTGTGGGAACTCTTTGCTCCATAAAACCTAAATGATAACTGTGAACAAGTGTTATGTTATATCAATATTATAATAATAATTATAATAACTAGCGTACGTTACGGTACGATTTAAAGGTAAGTATAGATTTTTCAGAGATGAGATATTTTCCCGCAGAAAAAGTATTTTAAATGTTGACGCAGATAATCAGCTATCATCATACCAAATTTCATCAAAATCTGTACAGTGGTTTCCTTGTGTTGGGTTCCCAGACAAAATTCTAAAAACTATAAATTCGGCCTCTGTATCGATAATAATGACTATTTCAATAAGATTTTCCAAAAAATATTTAATGTACAGATTCGACTCAGTTAAAATTTTATTATATGTATAGATAGACTAGTGACTTACCTAACTGACTACCTTGGTATTTATAATATTAAAACCAAGCAAGACCTTCGATTCTTCAATCCTATAAAGATTCTCAATATCAATGTCTAGGTTTTTTACTTTTAAAAGTATGAAATATCCAATTTCACATTAACCCTACTTTTTCCATCTCTAGAGACGATACTGCTTAAAACTTTGGATTAGAATAATCATCGTTTTTACCCAAGTTTCTTTTTCTAAGGTTTCACATCAAAATATAATAATACGTAGTAAATAGTATGGAATAGATAGACTATATATTATCTAATAATTATATAAATAACTCGTGTTGGGGTGCTTGTGATCGCACTCTTCCGAAACGGCTCAACCGATTTGAATGATTTTTTTGTATATTTGATAGGTATAAGAATAGGTTGTTAAGTAATTTTCATCCTCCTACTCCCACCACTCTTTTTTAAGTAAATAGGGGTGAATCCGAGCGGAGCGAGGGTGAGTCGCTAGGTATATGTATAGGTATACATAGGTATGATGAGTGGTTGTAAGTTGTATTATAACGGGATAATCCCGTGAGAACGAGATAATCTCCCGCGGTAAAAAGTAGCCTATGTCACTCTCCAGCCCTCCAACTATCTCCAAACAAAATCACCAATCCGTCACTCTGTTTCGACGTGGAAGAAGGACAACCAAACACACTTCACGTTTATAATATTAGTATGGATATAGCCTCAAACCAAAATCGAATTCTAAATTCTAAAGCCGTATACTAATTTTAAAATAATACATTATTAATAATTACATCAAATAGGTTACAAAAATCTCCATATATGATTACAGGTAATTTCTGCACGTCACACGCGAAGTATTACAAGGGAGTTGGCATACACGGCGTTGGAAACTAAATTCAAAGAGTAAGTACTCTCTTGATTGAAAACGCTATCTGCTATCGAGACACGTTCTTCAAACAAACAATTGATATCTGAGATTTGAATGTTGGAAATTTACAAAGATATACTTACATTTACATAACACGGTGTCTCACTAGTTTGTAATGATACATATTGTGAAGTTTTAAATTGATGTATTTTGCTTGTGTAGAATGTGTTTCTACTTCTAGTATGGAGATTCTCTTAATTTTTATATTTCTGGTTAAGCTTATGCAAATAAACATAGTCCAGTGATGTGTTTCGAAGGTCGTGGGTTCGATTTGCCCACCAAGTAAATGCTTATACTGATCATACAGATACTTTCTTAGATTTACACGAATATTTGATATTTTAAATAAAACTATCTTTTCGGATTTTTTCGCGAATTTTTTTTGATTTTTCTTTTTGACGCTTCCAATGCTTTATAGCAATCATGATCACGGGAGAGACTTTTTTTATTCGTGGGTAGGCTGTCTGTAACAACTATATAATACCTTTAGAGTTGAGACTACTAACACCTCGGTCTCTCCCGTGACCATGATTGCTGTAGAGCATTCGAAACGTCGGAAACCAAAAATCAAAATAAATTCGCGAAAAAATCCCAAAAGATAGTTTTATTTAAAATGATCATACAGATGTTAATAAGTGACATTATCAAAATTGTTTCGAATGTTGATATTAACCAAACTAAAAAGAGAATTTATTGTTTTCTCCGGACAAAAAGTGACGGTGACGAAGAAAATGATAAGTATGAACTACTAAAATTATTAGGTATTTCGTGTGCATTTTTAGTAAACTTCCTTTTCTTTTCTTTTTTTATATCACATGAAGAATCCAGCAGGATTCTATCAAAGGAAAAGTTTTACCGAAAAATGTTGTTATTTCAGACATGGCATGAACGGTAAAGAATGCCTGCTTAGAAACATTTGCGAGGCAGCCGAGACACCACTTCATCACAACGGTCTTTTAGGGCATATCATGCATATCGTTTTCACGTAAGTCCCATTATTTATGTATTATTAGCTTACTAGCGACACAGCTCACCTTCGCTCTGCTCGGATTTGTTCCTAGTTGTGTTTTAACGTTTAGTATAGATTTCTCAGAGATGAGATATTTTCCCGCAGTGAAAACTATCCTGTATGTTGACACAGATAACCAGCTTTCATCATACTAAATATCATCAAAATCTGTCCAGTGGTTTTCTTGTGATACGCTCCCAAACAGACGTAGAAAAATTCTAAAAACTATAGAT
Source organism: Brenthis hecate (assembly GCA_951806755.1). Classification (NCBI taxonomy): domain Eukaryota; kingdom Metazoa; phylum Arthropoda; class Insecta; order Lepidoptera; family Nymphalidae; genus Brenthis; species Brenthis hecate. Next base: position 4,414,762 of record OX638277.1, on the reverse strand, counting down.
TCGGCCTCGGATAATAATGACCGTTTCAATAAGATTTTCCAAAAAATATTTTATGAACAAATTTGACTCAGAATTTCATTATATGTATAGAAGGTAACTTAGTTTATTAAAGTGTAAATTCTTAATTTAATCACATTTTCTATGTACAATAAAGAAAATTACAAATATACTTAATTATATATATATATAAAACAAATGTAATTAATTTAATTGATAAGTCATGTTGACTTTTTATGTATAATGGACAGTAGGTACGGTACAGTGAGTGATCGAGCTTCGATCAGCATTTTTCGCAACAAATATAAAAACTGCAATTTTTTCCCAGAAAATAACCCCTATATAAATAAACTTAAAAAGCAAAACCTTATCTAAATACAGAATTTAATACAAATCGTTAGAGCCGTTTTCGAGATACACGAAATGAATGTATACATTTACATTGCACAATATACATACGAATCGCAAGAGCTGTTTCCGAGATATGTATCCCATATGTTACTAACAATTTTATATGCATCTACTATCTAGTAATAGTTATACTATAAAATGTACTAATTTTTAAAGTTTTTCTGTAGCGACAAAGCTTACTTTAAAAGTAGCATAAGCTATCATTTACAATATCAATGATGAAGAAAATAATGCTCACAGAAGGTATAAAAAGAAATATTATTCACCATTTTCATATATCTATTCTAATATTATAAAGAGGAAAAATTTGTTTTTTTTTTGTTTGTTTGTTTGAATCGAATAGGCCCCGAAACTATTGAACTGATTTAGATGAAATTTGGTAAGATAGTTTGAGACCCTAGAAAGGACATAGGATAGTTTTTATCCCGGAAATCATCCCTTTGGTGGGGTGAAAATGGAGGTGAAAGTTTGTACGGGGAATCAAGCTAGGGACGAACCCGAGCAAAGCAAGGGTAAGGTGCTAGTAACTTATATTATACATGGTATTTATTTTTATATTCATTAATTAATATATGAATATTTAATATAAATTAACTCTGGTCCATTTGTTTCATTGAATTTGCTGTATGCAAATATTATTTGTAAGTTTATCGAAATTATCGCACACTAAATACTATTCAAATTAGATAATAATTTGTTATGGAATTATATGCAGCAATCAAGATCGTAACCCACCATGCAATTTCTAAACAATTATAAATTGCATCGATTCAACGTAATAAACTAGCGACCTGCACTGACTTTACCCGATGTATTATGACATATTCACACATATAACATGTATAAATGAGCTCGTAAATAGTACTTAGTATTATAATACATCTATACAGATAAATTGAAATGTCTGTATGTAATATCGATATAACAGCTTTTTACTTAATAAAGAAAGTATATACTGTACTTGTAACAAATAAAGATTTTTTTAAAATTTTGTCTGTCTGTATGTCTCCCTGTCTGTCTATTTGTTCCGGCTAATCTCCAAAATGGCTGGACCGATTTTAACGGAGCTTTCACTGGCAGATAGCTGATGTCATAAGGAGTAACTTAGGCTACTTTTATTTAAGAAAAAGGATTAGGGTTCCGCATAAAAAAATTAAAACACATGAAAATGCGAACAAAGTCCGCGTGCCTGCGGACGCTCCCGAGCGAAGCAAGGGTAATGTTGCTAGTATTATGTAATATTGCATTTGTCATACTAAATGTCAAATTCTAATTCGCGCGCCATCTTACTTACTTTAATAGTACCACGTCGATTCTGGGGCATTTCCACGTTAAAGTATGACAAATTAACATATAAAATATTTATTTTTATTATTACAGACCCTCGTCATCGAAAGACGAAAATTTAGACGATATTTACTACGAAGCTGAAGCAAGTGGTCTTAGAGGCGACTGCGACAAATATATGGATCTGTGTCCTTACAGCCTCTTCGATATCATCACTCGTCTCGTCGAAGTACGGCATTAAAATGATATGTTAACATCAAGAGTTTAATTGTTTTACCCTTGACTTTTTAGTTTTTTCTTCATTCATCGACAGAGAAATGTTGAAATTTTGATGAATTTTAATAAAACTTCTCTATACTAATATTATTAAGAGGTAGAGTATGTTTGTTTGAACGCGCTAATCTCAGGAACTACTAATCCGATTTAAAAATTTCTTCCTGCATTGGATCGTTTATTAAGGAACACTATAGGCTATATATCATATAAAATGTAGTATAACTATTCTACACTAACCTCTAAAACGTTCTTAGGAACGAACCTATTATATACATAGATCTAATAGAAATAGCCAAATAGAATCGTTTTATATATGTTCCGTCTACATTTCACTTTCTTTATGTTTCAATTTTTCTTAATTGAACTAAGCACTAATAAAAGTATTATTGTTTAAAGATTTACACTCTACGGAAATCGAACTTACATCCCCAGTTACACTATAATGAGTAATGATTTTATATGCTGGGTTATGCTTTGGTCTACAAACCAGACCAGGTTATTTGTGCATACTACAATATACACAAAGAAAAAGAGAAAAAAAAATGGATTTTAGTTTTTTTTCCGAAGTCATTGAAAAATTTGGGTTAGTTATTTCAAACAGTTATCTAGTTATCACATTGACAAGTATAGGTCACGTAACTGTAAAGTACTGCTAAGATGAAACTTGTCTGAAACTCTCGTCAACTAACTCGTCATAAGTGATGTTAATATATAACTTACTATACTTTAGTGTTTACTTGTAAGGCATTTGAATCTGAGTGTTAGTAATAATATAAATAAAACATGATGACGCTTCAGTCATAGCAAAATGGAACCCCATACTATTTTTGTTTGTTTGTTAGAACGTGGTAATCTTTAACTCTGAAAACTATTCAAAAAATCTTTGAGACGTCTAAAACCTTAGTCTCTCCTGTGACCATGCCCCGAAACATCGGTAACCAAATATGTACATAAATTCGCATTAAATCCGAAAAGATAGTTTTAAATAAATCTTTTTTTATTTAATTAATATCTAGTACCACGCTACGGCTCTTAGTAGCGAAGCAATTATATATAAATAAATAAAGTAGACAGAGTCGCGGGCAAACGCTAGTTATAGATGTAGCGTACGGTTTGTCTACGTCAAATTGTTTTTGAAACGTCCACCTCCAGAGTTACCTTTAGGCAATATTAAGATTAAGGAAACCCTTTATCAATTGTCAAATATTTACAAACTATATGTGTTTAATTTTGAAAATGGATATATCTTTTAGAATAAAAATAGGGTAATAGAATATGCTACGAAAAGTAAACAAAATGGTGTAAAATGATTGATTTTATTGAAAACTTATCTGTACATATAATAAAAATCTAACTAAGCCGAATCTATACATTAAATATTTTTTGGTTAATCTTATTGAAATATACATTATTAGCGATACAGAGGCCGAATCTATAGTTTTTAGATTTTTTGTCTGTCTGTCTGTCTGTCTGTGACCGCATCACGAAAAAGCCATTGAACAAATTTTAATGTTTGGTATGATGGTAGCTGGTTGTCCGGGTGAACATATAAAATATTTTTACTGCGGGAAAATATCTCATTTCTGAGCTAAACGTAACTAGGGACGAAAACGAGCGGAGCAAGGGTGAGTGGCTAATTAATCAATAATAATTAAAACGATGAAATTTAGCCAGATTTTGTTCTAGAATCATTCTAAGATAGAAATTAAAAAAAAAATAGGGAATGATACGAGTATATCGTTTGAGTTTGTCATTTCAATACATTATTATACTATAATTTTAATGAAATAATATTAGTCCCGCTGAGTTTCTTACGCCAGTTCTTCTCAGGTCTGAGGCTTCTTCTTTCCGAACTGATAGTAGACTCATGACGTTCAGTAAAAAATTGTAATAATTTAATGCTGAATAAAATATTTTGAATTCTTAATTATAGACTCCTTAATTAGAGACTCCATGGCTTCTCTTCAAAATCTCCATAAATAAATAAGAACTGTACAACATTTTATAAAAATTAACAATACTTTGCTTTTATAAACAGAAACTTTTCTTGTACACTGTTCAAATAAAATTCATACCCTGAATACAAAACCTATTATATAAGGGAGCAAAAATTCCTTAAAGCCAAAGCCGTCGGGCGCAAACTTCATTTTAATTTTAAATATTCCCTCTTCAAAGGCGCTCATATTTCGCATCTTATATATTTTTCTTCTTAACAATAATATTAGTTGGCTTTTTGTTTTTGTTTTTTAAATTTTGTTTTCACTTCTTTTCTTAATTAATTTGTTTGATTTTGCCAGATTTTTAATAAATCAAGTCCTTTTAATGCAAATGCTCTCCATACTTAGTTATAAGTTATTTTTTATATAATTTGCTTAATACAATATAAATAAATATATACTATATACTATACATTATAATAAATGTATACTACATGTATATACTATATACTTGGACATGCTGAAGATAAACATAAGTTGCTCATTTAGGTATCTTATCTATTACATACGTCCCTAGGTACGTTTTAATTTTTATTGAGCTAAACCTATTTTTCTTTTCAAAAATATAAGTAGCAATCAGCTATCTGCCAGTGAAAGTAACGCCAAAATCAGTCAAGCCGTTTCAGAGATTAGCCGAAACAAATAGACAGATAGACAGATCAAAAATTTAAAAATGTATTTGTCCTATAAGTATCTACCGTATATAATTTCATATGCATTCAGTAAAAGGCTGTTATTCTAACATTACAAACAGTACTTCTGTTTAGTTCTTCTGTTTTATTTATCTTAAATTAAAGTAGGTATTGTTTTATAGGCATAATTTCTTTGCTGTTATTGATCCTTTGAACTCTAGTTAGCAGTAACGAGTAAAATATTAATAACATGGCTAAAACATTAGAACATTTATTTAACATTTTCATTAAAAATATTATTTATATGAATCGTTCCATCTTAGCAAGCTTACAATCCCAAATTAATCCCTCCAAAATTTCGAAGCTCCTCCGGATTCGAATTCACGCTCTGAATGGATTCTAGTAAATTTACAACTAAGCCATTCTTACATATTTATACGAAATGAATAATTACTATGAACAAGCAACATGCTGGCTATAAGTAGCTTATACAACTTAATTATGTTACCACAAGCTCAAATTAACCGCTATACGAATATAAAGGAAATGTATATGTAATGAAGTCAAACTTAATTAAATCCGTTTACAAAAATCAAATTCCGGTAAACACGTGTTTGTTATTCATATTCTCCTAAACGGCTTGACCGATTTTGATGATTTTGTATGTAATTATGGATGATACTTAGCTATAGTTGAGTCTGGTAAATGGTGTTATTGTTGAAATCTACTTGAATGTGTTTAGCTACTTCATATTGTACTTATGTGGTTATTTATTTATTTATTAAAGGCCTAACAACAGAATAAGCGCTGTCATGCATTAATTTTAGATATATACAAATGCCCATTAAATTGGTACGAAATGATAAACAGTTGTTAAACAAGTTCGTTCTGTCTGTCTGTATATTCTCCTAATCTCTGAAACAAATATGCGATATATTTTCCAATAGGATTGAAGACATGAGAGTAGCATATCACATATGCTATGCCGAAAAAGAAAGAATGTTCCCGCGGGATAGAAGGTAGTGAGGTTACTTAACCAATTTTGATGACGCTTTTACTAATGAAAAATGTTAACGCTACATAACTTATGGCTTGTTTGACAAGAGGTTTGAGAGCCGAAAGAAGGCCGTGTTTCTTATAAAACCATTTTTATTAGCTTTGTTTTTGAAATCTAGAAATTCTTTGAATTGTTCTAAATTAATTTTCAGACGTACACTAGATTTAGCTAGAAGGCAAGTATTATTACGTGTAACCTATATATTAAATTGTATTTCCAATATAGTGTACTAACCACTTTGCCAGATAACTAGCGGTGTTATGAAACTTTCAAGATTCCAACTTCAAGAAAATTAGGTACTATAAGTAATATGATACTAATTGATTTGTTAATTTAGAATTAATGACTTTTTCATATATTTTTTTACAAAACATAAATGGCATAATATCTTATTGAACAGTTAAAATTGAGTTACTTAACAATTAAAATAGGCTAATATTAGAAAAATCACTTGAAAAAGAATGAAAATTGAATATGATGACATTACTTATAACTCCAAAAACTCCGAAAAGTCTAGTAATTACCATTAAAAATTTTGAAATTTCCATAAAAAAACATAAATTGTATGTGTATTTATTATTATATAAAACATTATGTTTATAACTTAGTGAAATATAACCTTACAAGCGTCCGTTCTTGCTCTAAGAATGTAACAAAAGTTGGTAATGAAGCTCCCGGTAGCCTCTCACAACAATAGAAATTGAAAGTTAGTTGGTAACTTATTAAAGAAATGTTTACGGGATACAAAACAACTTACTCAATTTTATATATTTTTATATACTTTTCAAATATCCTCAGGACATTTTTTGATAGAGACATATATGTTATGCTCCATTGAAATTTTTAAAAATTATTTACTTATATAAAATCACGTCAATTTTTGTTACGTATGTAAAAATGGAAAACTAATATAAAAATAATAAACTCGTTCTCATAACCTTAATACTTATAAAAAAAACTATTGCTTGCTGGCGGCTCTGCTCGCTTTGTAGGTACATTAATAAAAAGTATGTGTCAAACTAAAATATAAGCTATCTTTATACCAAATTTCATCCAATTGTGGAAAATTTTAGCGTGTAAAAGAGACTCACAAACTCTCACACCTTTAAAAGTTCTTGGCAAATGGGGTTTTATTTTAATAGGATAACTAGTGACTTAGCCTCGCTACGCTCGGGCTCGGCTGCGTCCTTAGGTACATACGTGCACATAGCGTTGCTACTGTTTAATATGAAGATCTTTTTAAGAGAAATAATTCTATTATATATATATATATATATATATATATATATATATATATATATATATATATATATATATCTTTGTGCATCATTTTTTATCGCATGATTTTTTCCGACATCTACAACAATCATCGTCATATTTCAGCCAATTTCCACAAAACCTTAATGAACTATGCACTTAAACCTTCCTCATAAATCATCCAATCTATTGAAAACTGTACTAATATCCGTTCAGTAGTTTTTGAGTTTTTTTTCCGTTCAGACAGACAGACGAACAGTCGCGGCGAGGGACTTTATTTTATAATATGTAGTGACAATATAAGCAAACCTATTATTAATGTAAGATGATCTTAAATAACTAACACAGCTAAGTAAATAAATGTATATTTTTGCAATCGAGAATTTCCAAATAAGTTTTCTTTCTTTTTAAGAAATATGCTTTTGGAGCTCTACCAATTAGGTCATACGTCTAAAAACGTCTTACCACAAAGTAAATTTTAAAACAATTGACTTGGATCTTTTAAGTGAATGTTCTGAAATATAACAGAATAATATGAAATAAAATTAATATATTTAAACTTTTTTATATTGGCTCATTTTAATCTATATAAAAATAGGCAAAGAGAGTTCAGTAGCTTTTTCTCCTCTATTTGTCAACCGTTTTTTTTTTGTACCTATTGATGAGCTTTAGTGTTGTCAATAAAAAATGGAAATAGTTTTTTTTTTTTTAATAAGGAGGTCAATAAATTTTATTTATATATGTTTTCCTCAAATTTTCAATAATTATTACGGTTGAATTTCGATCTCTGGGCAATAACTAGTCGATATTTATTGTAAAGTAATAAAATAAATATGTAGGGACATTAAAACACAGCACCATCAAGTTCCATGGTAAGCTGCAAGGCCTGTGTTATGGATACCAGATAGTTGATACACTACACGTACCAGTAATTTTAAATATATACATGATATAAATATAAACACCCATGACTGGAGTAGAAATATTCGTGCTCATCACACAAATGAATGCCCAGCGGGACTCGAACCCGCGACCGCTGGCACAGCAAATAGGGTCACTCTTAAAGTCATTGCTACGTAATAGCTTTGAAAGCCATGATAAAATATTACATTTTAATGACCCGTCTCTAGATACTTTTCGCGCTTATAATATTTCGCTCCCATTATTGCTTGATCGGTTATACAGAGTGGAACAAATGAACAAGACGTCGAAGAAAAGTGCCTTAAATATTGAAGAATCAAGTTTCACTCAAAGAAAATGTTCCTTTAATTTAAATAAATCCATACTTAATATTATAAATGAGAAAGTGTGTTTGTTTGTTTGTCCTTCTTTCACGTCAACTGTCAACTGTGAGTGACTGACGACTGGCGTGATTTTTTGTGTGGAAATAGTTGAAGGGCTGGATAGTGACATAGGCTACTTTTTACACGTTATAATACAATTCAAAAAAATATTTATGATCAGAATTACTAGAAGCTTGGTGTTAATGCTCTTCAATAAAATTAAATAAATACGCGTTTTAGCATTTTTCGAAATTCATCCTATAAGGGGGTAAAATAAGGGATAAAAGTTTGTATGACACTACCTTTTTAGAGATTTATGTAGTTTTAGCGTGCGCGAAGCCGCGGGTTCTGCTAGTATTAATATAAATATAATTATTAATAAATTAATTGATGGACAGGTCTCCAGTTCATTTATTCCAGTCTATATATTATAACCGTGTTTAGCCAATTTTAACGTAAAATAAAAGCTCATTCTCAAGTCCTCGAGTTAGTCATATCTCTATATAGAGAAGCAAATTATTTAAAATTACATGTTTAAAATGTAAAAAGAAACTTTTATCAAACTTATGGTATATATAATAATAATTTAATGCTAAATAAAACGGTTTGAATTGAACTAAAAAAAATTAACTAACTACAGTCCTCCAATTATTTGCTTACAAAAATCACATTTATCAATTTTTCACGTGAAAGAAGATCAAGTAAATAGACACTTTCGCGTTTATAATATTAAGTACAGATAAAATTTATTAAATTTATAAAGAGACTGGTTTTCTTATAAACTTAACACCTTTTTGATCAATTTAAAAAAAAAAGAAATGTCACTCATCTATAGGTGCCTTTTGTATGTATAATATACCTGTAGCGCCAGCTTTTGGCAAATTTTATTACCAATAGTAGTTTAGGTCATTGTATATTAGTGTACAATTTTTCATTAAAGCAAAATTAAGTATTTTCGATAAGTATATAAGATTAAAAATTGAAAATCTATATTAATAAATAAAACGAATTTGAATATTATCCTTAACGAACTATAAACATCATGGTCGCCTGTTTACACCATCCTGTAAACTTTAAAAGCCATTGAAGTATGAACATTAATATAATTAACAAAGTCAATTATAAGATTAATTAATAAAAGGTATAAATTACAGTCAAGCAATGTTTCATTTATTATGGTCCCATTAAATTAATTTGTATAACTTTTTACAGTTCATGAAAACGATATTTTAATTTACATATTTTATATGAACCGATCATTCGGTCACGCCAATTAATTTGGCTTGAACACTTTAATAGTAACCGGTCGAACATTTTAATTTTGTATGTATGGATTTTCCATACAATCTTGTTTGTTTACAACTAGCGCTTGCCTGTGACTCCTTTCCTCTCGCGTACTTTATTTATACTAGTGTTCGCCATATGTCGAAATTGATCCTTAATCATTATTAAAAGTTTAAAGAAAACATATATGAAAAAAATTTATCAATTAATATAATAAAACTGTTTCTCCTGTTTATAGAAAACTGTATATAGAATTTATTCCGAACGATCGATTCTAATTAAAAAAACGTGTAATTTGGACAAAATTTATAGGAAATAATAGCCAGGAAGTGCTTAAAAAATATAAAAATTCAATATGTCAGCCTCAGCTCGTGCCTGACAGGAATATAAATTACGGCTGTCATCGGAAAGAGGGGCTGTCATAGGTACCCCAATGTCCGGCACTGAGCGAGCTAGCCGGTTCTGAGAGCGTCTCAAAGGTACCAAGGCACGCTTAGCAAACAACGCCGTATGTTTCTTTTTTATCATATCACAGACCAATTTTTACAAATTTGTTGTCCAATATTAATCGAAAGAACTTTATTTACACTACCTATTCAGTGTCAGTGTAGTATTAAAACAATTAGAACGAAGTCAATTTCGTTTTCATTACAATCTTTAGCACTAAAAACGACTCGCTGAAAAAGACGTTTCAAGTTAAACCAACGGCACTGTGCCCCGACAGCTCTACCATATTTTTTTAGGGGCTTTGACAAGATATTATTATTCTACAGGTGTTGAAGATATAAACTAAATGGGAGTGACATATTATTATTCTATGACGTAACGATTAAATTTGTCATTTTAATAAAAAAAATTGTTAGCATTTCTATTTTTCTAAGATAGCACCACATCTTGCCTTTTCTTTGTAATTTTACGAAAATGCCAAAACCAATTGATACATTTATTTCAAGTAATTTTTCTTATACCCCACTAATATAAGACCCTAACAAGAAATGAAACTAACAATAATATTGTATTTTAAAATGTAAAAGTGTGATAAAGTGTAATGTGGTGCGTTCTTATATGCTTGACAGTACAGATTATGTTATTACATACAACATATTTTAAATCCATCCAGCCGTTTTAGGGTGGAGAAGTAACAAACAACAAACATACATACAAAAACTATCGCATTAATAATTTTTGTCCGAAAAGAGCTGACGGCCCACTTAAATTCATTTTTATATTTTCCAAATAATTAATAATCCAATGGACCTAGGGTTACGGATTCGATTACTAGGCCCTGGGCTCTTGCACACGTGAATAAATTTTGGTGGGTTTAGAATTTATAACAAAACTTTTTTCATAATTTCATTTCCATGACTTGAATATTTTTAAGATATTTTTGTAGCGAAGTAGGATAGTATATTGTATTGTTGTATTATTTACTTGCTTGAAAACCGCGAATTCAACTCCATGGGTTTACACAATACTAATATTATATCATTGATTTGTAAAAAATATTTTTAAATGACGAAGAGGTATTATTAGTTCTAGCGACTTACCCCTACTTCGTTCGGGTCCCTAGTTGTTTAACAATAGCCTTATGTGTTACTTATGGTACATAGTTATTAGCGTACTAAATTTCACCCAAATCCGCCCAACGATGTCCGTATGAAGGTACATACATAAAAAACATACATATAAAAACATACACACCCACAGACAGACACACAACTACACACGTACACAAACTTTTGATATTATAATATTTGTAGTAATTTGATTACTACTATATCGTAAACTTAACTATAAGCTTTAAACATTATATGTTATGAAGCCATTTAGAATAACAAATGATTAATTTCTATCTATACAGATAAATAAAATTGAAGTGTCTGTTTGTAATGTCAAAATGACAGCTTTTTACTAAATACATATGGAATTACATACGGTATTTATAAGAAAAACACAATTTTTAAAATTTTTGTATGTCTCTCTGTCAGTTTGTTGTAAAATTTTTGTCTGTCTCTCTGTTTGTCTGTCTGTTTGTTCCAGCTAATCTAAGAAACGGTTGGCCCGTTTTTGACCTGACTTTCACTGGCAGGTAGTTGATGTTATAAGAAGTAACTTTTATTACAGTAAAAAAATTAGGGTTCCGCTCAAAAAAATTAAAATGTACCTAGGGACGAATCTGAGCAAAACGAAGGTGAATCGCTAGTTGATTATATTTTTTAGGAGTATAATTTTCTACATAGCGTTTAGATAAATTTGTTTTATAGATAAGCAAAAATTTTCCAACCTCTAGTGATCATTTAATTCTTAAATTTTTACATTAACCTAGAAATCTTATCATATTTTGAGTACAAAAATAACCAACTTACATTTTGTGGAAAATGAAACATAATTTAAAATACTAATTTACTTGTCCACCTTAAAGTAAACTGTAAACTTTATGCATTATTCTAACTTTAAACAAAGTTCATCTAAGAAATTGTTTCCGAGCATGGCATGAGAGAGGAATTCCTGGCAATATTTGCGAGGCACGGAGTCGGTGCAACATAACAGCTTTTGAGGCATTTCGTGCATATTCGTGTGTATATGTTTACTTAAAATATTTGTTTTATCTAAATTTAGTAAAAGGCTTTTACTTAAATTATACTCTATACTTCGAATAATTATTATTTAGTGAAATTTTACACTATACTTTATTGCACTTATATGAAAAATACAAAAATTAACATATAATAAAAAATTTTAGCTAGAGATAAATCCACCTTGGACTTATATCTAGAAGAGATCTCTTCCAGTCAACCTAAGTGAGATAGAAAGATCGTGATGAAAATCAGTAAAGAGCAGTTACTCAAATATAAATACATCAATAAATAATACTTTCTTAGATTTACGCGAATATTTGACATTTTAAATAAAACTATCTTTTCTTGAAAGAAATGAAAATTTTCATTTTGTTATTTGTGGGTAGGCTGCCTGTAACAACTATACCTTCGAGACATGTAACACCTGCCTCTCCCGTGACCATGAATGCTGTAAAGCATTCGAAACGTTGGGAACCAAAAATCAAAATAAATCCGCGAAAAAATCCGAAAATATAGTTTTATTTTTATAACGGCTTGTTTTGTTGAGTTTTGTAACTTTATAAGATATATTTTATTTTCCATTTTTCAGTAAATTTTTGCTATTATTTAAATTTTTAATGTTAATTTTTAATTTTGTTAAATCTGTGCAAGTCAGTCATCATAGGTAAGATAAGCTTGAGTTTGTTTCTAGCCTTCAAAAAGCTAATAAATTAAAACCAATTGTGTACCTAATTACAGGACACCCTAATCACCTATTCATACTTTATTATAAAATATTATGTATTCAGCCCTTTTTAACGTCCCACTACTAGCATGGGCCTCACTTCAGTATAAGGGAAATCAGGCCATAGTCCACCACGCTGGCCAAGTGCGGGTTGGTGGACTTCACATGTCTTCTTGAAACCTTGCTAGGTTTTCTCAAAAATGCAGGTTTCCTCACGATGTTTTTATTCGCCGTTAAGACAAGTGGTAACCATGTTGGAAATGATTCGCACATGAAAATATCAGAGGTGCGAGACCCGGGATTTGAACTCGCTTCACTCGGTTTCCCAAGCGAGCGCGTTACCACTGGGCTACCACTGCCTTATAAAATATTCTATAACAAATATAAATATATATATATATATATATATATATATATATATATATATATATATATATATATATATATATATATATATATATATATATATATATATATATATATAACAACTAATTTGTATAATTTCATGGAGGACACGAATTCGATCTTGCTATAATGCTAATTTATTCACTCAATCTGGTTTAAAGTCATCACAAACAAGCCGTTATAACGACGAGGAGTGCAAAAAATCGGTCAAATGCGAGTCGGATTCGCACAAGAAGTATTTTTATTAGTATTTTCCGTACTTAGTAAATCCGATTTTTTTTATTTGCATGGCAACCTTTTTTAAAATATGCCATCTTGATTTTTTATTATTCGTTGTTATAGTGGCAATAGAAATACATACTAAGTGAAGTATTAAACTCTCCATCTATTACAATTCATGGCATACAGCTCTGACAGACGGACGGACAGACAGCGAAGGCTTAGTAATACGGTTCCATTAGCACCCTTCGGGTACGGAACCCTAAAAATCCATACTTACCTATTACATAATAGTAATATTCTTCATATTTCTAGGAAAGTGAAGGAAAGAAGAAGAGATACCAACTCGAAATAAAAAATGTCACTGATATGAGTATAGCAACTTTATTTAAGATTAATCTTTATATTTCTAACATAAGAACATATTTATTAAATTTATTCATAGATAATATATAATAACTCACAGCCATTAAATTATTGGAAATAACATTCGAATGTAAAATATCTTTTATCTAATTGGGAAAATATTTACATGTAAATCCATACTAATATTTAAAGTAGCGGCTCACCCTCTCTTCGCTCGGGTTCGCCTCTAGAAGAACAAAAACCAAACTATCTCTCAGGAACCGTAAATTTTTCCGGGATATAAAGTAGCCTATGTGCTATTCCTGACTACAATCTATCTCTGTGCCAAATTTCATCCAGATCCGTTAGCCATTTTGGCGTGAAAGAGTAACAAACACCCATACATACAACTCAAAAACTTTCAAATTTATAATATTAGTATAGATGTGAAAGTAGCTATTTGCCTTTTCAGGCTTAAATCGCTGAACAGATTTCGATAAAATTTGGCAAAAACATAAATTCAATTCTAGGGTTATCCCGAGAATGAACATAAGCTATCTTTTATCCCCGCTTCAGTTACTACGCAAGTGAAAACGCGGGCAAAAACAAGTATGTAACATATCAAAATATGTAATTATATGTATAGATTAGTTACATTAATTATATGTTAGTTTAAACTACGTTGTAGCCATGAACAAACATGCACCACCCAAGAAAACAAATGATTACCTCCAATTTTTACTATTTTAGAAGTATTTAGATATAATTTTCTACGTATCGCTAAATTTTATACGTTTTAAATGTATATTCACGAATAATTATGCCACAAATGTAACTTATATAAGTTTTCAAATAAATCAATTCTTACTTGAAACTTATATATTGTGTGAGTAGTTTTCGCATTATTGGTAACAAGGATACCAAATACAACAAAAAAATGTACATAACGTAATTTATTCATAGCTTTCTGTAAAATTACATGAATATCCCATAAAAGATTTAAAATATTCCACCATGTAGTTGGAAAACCACATGGACACCAGACACCTTATCCCTTTAAAAGGACATTACTAATTAGAACGCCATGCATTACTGTCTACATTAGTATTAAACAAGAAATCATGATATGTAAATTAAACTATAAACAACTCTCACTTAAATGGATTTAACATAAATATCATCTAATGTAACACAATTTACAGTTCAAAGATTTTAATTTTTTTTCTTGTATTCAGCCCTTTTTAACGTCCCACTGCTGGGCACGGGCCTTCAGTACGAGAAGATTAAAAATAAACGTAGAGAATTTTTACCTTACGAGTGCTTTAATAATAATCTCATTATATATGATTCTTTAATGTACGAGATCTTAACTTATAATTCCAATAGTTTCAACGTCTTTTGGATAGAAGAAGTTGTTTTTACGCATCGGTATAGAAGATATTTGCTGATCAACTGGCACTCTCGTGTCGTATAAGGATGGAGATTGAAATATGATGCCAAATGTTCCCACGAAGCAAGCGATGGTGAAGAGCCATAAGAAAAATCTGTCTAAAACCATCGACATGAACTTCCAATCTTCTACAACCTGGGAACAAAGTTTTCAAATTAATTATTGTTATATGAAAATATCTATACATACGAAGTGTTAAAGTAATTCATAATATTATATTTATAGTTTTACTTAAAATAATATAAAATGGCCAAGAGCAAGTCAGCTGACCTAACTGTATAACATTTAATAATATATTTAGTTTGAGCCATTAAACAGATGAAAAGATAGAAATAAATTGATATGAAAAATATTTCTGATATATACAAATTATTCATATAAAATCATATTTCTGTCTGACAGAACCGAGTATATTTTCGAAAGACAAGTTAAGTCCGCCAACCCGCACTTGGCCATCACGGTGGACTATTGCCTGATCCCCTCCTATATATTAAAGGGAGATAGATCCGTGCCCAGCAGTGAGACGTTAAAAAGGACTAAACACTCAAACATACAAATAATATTTCGTAGCACTAAGCACAACAGGAGAAAATATCATATACATAATATTATTTTGATAAAATTTATATGGGACCACCTGAAAAGTATACCCTTTGAAACAAAAAAAAATCCAAAACGGTTCAGGCGTCTTCAAGTAATCGGTGAACATACATAAAAAAAAAGATTCCGACGAATTGAGAACCTCCTCCTTTTTGGAAGTCGGTTAACAAAAGGGAATAACAATTTATATTACGGAATATTGTAATAAAGGCCCTATAGAAAGGCGATAATTAAATCAAAATAGCCCGGACGTTGGACCGATAGCATTCAAGATATTTCCGAAGCAGGCAAAGAAGCGAAATTAGCAATTTCTTTAGATATCCGCACCAAAGGCGCTCGAGAGCCCTAATTTTATCAAGGTAAGACGATCGAGTCACGATGAATTTACGTTTTATTCAGAACTACAGTTTCCTACAAATCCTATCTAATTATGTTAAGAACGTATTAAAATCTTGTTTGCTAGTTTTCAAATACTCTTAATTTAACCTCTTCTAAGGATAGAAAGGTTTTTGATTGTCGCTGCAGTCAGAAAGTCGTTGAAGAACAATTTCCTGTCAGGAATTAAGTGTAACATTATAAGATCTTATTTTTTGCTTGCAAAATGTAAGAAATATATCAAAAATATGTATATAGAGTAGTGCAGGTTGTAATATGTTCGTCTTGCCATGCAGGTATTAAATATGAACTATCTATACTCTGTATAAGTCTCTTTACATATCTATACATATAATAAAATTGTAACAAAGTCGAATCTGTACATTAAATATTTTTTGGAAAATCTAATTGAAATAGACATTATTATCGATACAAAATCCGAATCTATATTTTTTAGAATCTTTGTCTGTCTGTCTGTCTTTCTGTCTGTCTGTTACCGCATTACGAGAAAACCACTGGACAGATTTTGATGAAATTTGGTATGATGATAGCTAACCAGCTATCATCATACCAAATTTCATCAAAATCTGTCAAGAGGTTGAACCGGATAACCTATCCGGTGCAACATATAGGATACTTTTTACCGCGGGAAAATATCTCATTTCTGAGAAAAAATACAAAAACCGCAATGTAAGAGTATACTAATATGTAAGACCTAAGAATTTGGTTTTTGGTCATCTGAACGCGGGTGGAGCCGCGGGCCATGCTAGTGTTATGATATAAGTATATACGGTCATTGTGACATAACAACTATAGCATATATATGTGTATATTACATATGTATATTAAACATATATATTAAAGTTTGCGAAGATGCTTGGATGCTAAATACCTACTCAAAAGATCGAAAATAATACTTCAACTTTTATGGGACTATTATTATAAATACGAAAGTTTGTATGTGTTTGTATGTTTGTTACTCCTTAACGCTGAAACGGCTAGACTGTTTCGGATGTTTTTTTGTAACAGATAAACTATGATCTGTAATAACACATAAGCTACTATTAGGTGTTGAGAAGCAAAAAGAGGTTAAGTCATTATTGCTGTACCATGCCAGTTTTAAATTATTACATGGTATTGCTCACAAATATTCAATAAATATATATAAACTAGCGGCTCACCCTCGCTTAGCTCGGGTTCACCTCTAGAAAAGCACAAACAGATCTATCCCACGGGAACCGTTCATTTTTCCGGGATGAAAAGTAACCTGTTGTTTGACCGGCAATATAAGATATCAGCATGCCAAATTTTACTAAATTAGGTGCATAAGTTGTTGTGTACTAAGTATAATTTACTATAGTTTTTTAACTATCCCACGAAAACTCTTTAATTTTTTGGAAAGAAAAGTATCTTAGATGTTGACCGGGGATATACGGTACTACCATTCAAAATTTCATTTAAATCGATTCATTAGTTTCGGAGATTAGCCCGTACAAACAGACAAACAGAGAGAGAAACAAAAAAATTGAAAAAAATACTGGATTTGTTCTATTTCTCTTCTTTCGGGATGTAAGAAGAGAACTCGGTTTTTAGCATTTTTTTTTGTAACCTCTACAGTTTTATTATATGTATAGATAGAATAAATAACGTATAATAAAATAGTAATATATAATAATGAAAATAGTTATAGCGAGTGTACCTTAGGAGATAGACATATACTATGTAGAACTTTTCTATAGACCTTTTTAAGACTTACAATTTTCTTGCACAATGTTTTGATCTATCTCTTAAGATTGAGCCAGCGTTAGCCATATAAATTTCTAAGGACGATTCGATAGAACCAGTTATTGTGTTTTCCCGTGGATATGAATAATTTGCCTGTCGGAAAAGGTATCCTAAATGTTGACCCGATTACTAAGTTTTATCACTATACAAAATTTAGTTAAAATCGGTTGAATACTTTTTGCGTGAAACGCGCACATCAATTTGACTAAGTTAGTTTTATTATACGTATAGATAAGAATAAATATTGCGAGTGTAACTTAGGAGATAGACATATACAATTCAGAACTTTTCTGTAGGACTTTTCAAGACCTACAATTTTTTAGTATATTGTTTTGATGTATGTATGTCTTAAGGCTTAGCCAGCAGAAGGTTTCTAGGGAGGACTCGATAAAACCAGTTATTGTATTTTCCCGTGGGAAAGAAAGATTTTCTTGAAGTAAAAGGTATCTAGGCAGTGGTATCCCAGTGGTAACGCGCTCACTTGGGAAACCGAATAAAGGAGGTCCAAATCCCGGGTCTCGCACCTCTGATATTTTCATGTGCGAATCATTTCTAACACAATTACCACTTGTCTTAAGGGTAAAGTAAAACATCGTGAGGAAACCTGCATGTCTGAGAGAACCTAGCAAGTTTTCAAAAGACATGTGAAGCCCGCCAACCTGCACTTGGCCAGCGTGGTGGACTATGGCCTGATCCCCCTCGTACTGAAACGAGGCCCGTGCCCAGCAGTGGGACGCTAAAAAGGGCTGAATACATACATACATAAATACATACATACATACAAAAGGTATCCTAAATGTTGACTCGAGTAATAAGTTATCACTTCACCAAATTTCGTTGAAATCGGTACATTACTTTTCGCCTGAAACGCTCACGCAAAAACAGACATACAGGCAAACAGACAATTTTTTTACTAACTATTGTTTTGGGGTCTATGTTGTGTACATAATACGTTACAAATAAACCAAAACATCTATCCCACGGGAACAGTCCATTTTTCCGGGATAAAAAGTAACCTATTTGTTATTCTGATGTATGAACTATATATATATATATATATATATATATATATATATATATATATATATATATATATATATATATATATATATATACTAAACTGTAGTAAGTTACTATAGTTTTTTGACTATCCCACGGAAACTCTTCAATTTTTCGGGATAAAAAGTAGCTGATTTGTTTTTGTCATGTATGAACTTTATTATTGTGAAGTTTCATTAAAATCCAATTAGTAGTTTTTGTGTACTATGCTGTATAAGTTGTTATAATTTTTTAACTATCCCAGAAGAACTCTTTAATTTTCCGGGATGAAAAGTATCTAATATGTTGCCCGGGGATATAACGTACCATCCTGCAAAATTTCATTTAAATCGGTTCAATAGATTCTGAGATTAGCCCGTACAAACAGGAAAACAGACAATCAGCTCGCTCGGGTTCGTATATGTTGTATTATCTCTAATCATTTGTCCAAATTATATGCAGTAAAAGGGAAAAGTCTTTTGTTTTAAACATTTTAGACGATTAATTTACTTATTTTGATAAGAATTCATAATTGTTGATAATATGACCAATAAATGACCTACCGATTTAATTTCTTTTTTTAATACAAAAACTATTTTTTGTGACTTAAATATAAAAGTTAGACATATGCTGTCGCTGACTTTTTTGTAGGCATTATTAAGCTCTACAACTTTTCTCTAGAACAAAATCATATATCTCTCATCGTTTTTCTCCGACTTACTTTGCGAATCCGACTACCACGAAAAAGCCTTTTCATTTTTCGTGTTAATATATAGCCTATGACACTCAGAAAGAACGTGGCTTTCTATTGGTAAAAGAATTTTGAAAATCAGTTTAGTAGATCCAGAGATTACCCCCTACAACGTCACAAACTCACAAACTCACAAGATCACAAACTTTACCTCTTTATAATATTAGTATAGATACGTACGGAACCTCAGGAAGAGACTAGTAATAAATAAAACGTTTAATAATTATAAATACAAAAGCTCTCATACAAAATGTTCGACAGTTATAATCAGATAAAGTTCATTAAGTTCGTTCAGGTGGTGCTATAATTGAATATTGTAATGAGAGTACATCTCATATTTCTGGTAATACTGTCAAATGTAATTTAAACTACTGTGAAACGAAGCGGTAGCTTACTTCTTGATACAGTCTATATTTTATTCATATCTAGAACTACTTGTACCAAGTTCTTTATGTTCTTTTTTCATATTTCACTTTGCTAAACATAA
Organism: Brenthis hecate; assembly: GCA_951806755.1. NCBI lineage: Eukaryota > Metazoa > Arthropoda > Insecta > Lepidoptera > Nymphalidae > Brenthis > Brenthis hecate. The sequence goes on along the minus strand of OX638277.1, from coordinate 4,394,523 downwards.
TATTATTTAAAAATTAAAATATTAGATCTCTCAATAACTATATATCCTTGGGAATTATATATATATATATATATATATATATATATATATATATATATATATATATATATATATATATATATATATATATATATAATTCCCAAGGAGGGTTGAAGTCAAGCAGCCGGCCGGCGCGGCGGCCGGTCGTAAAACCTTTGCCAAATCCTATCAGCAGTACAGAAGATGTACTGCGCCGACCCCAAGTGATTGGGAAATGTGCAGGGAGAAGAGATATATATATATATATATATATATATATATATATATATATATGTATATATATATATATATATATATATATATATATATATATATATATATATATATATATATAAGCTTACTGCAAGTGTGCATTTGTTGTGTATAAGTGTAACTAGAAGGCTATTTGATTGATTTCAAAATCTTTAAAAGTGAACCTTTTATTAATTAAAATTATAAAAGTAAATAACAAAATGTACATTCTTTCTGATACTATATGTAAATTAATACTCCACTCAACAACTTGTACCCTTAGTATTGGGGGAAAAATACGAGTGACACAATCTCTAACTAATAACTAAACGAAAGCGTGTTAATATCTCATAACATATCATAAATCCCTTTTACATACATGTTATTATTTGTACAAACATTTACATAACCATATCAATTTGGCGATTATAAAATGTGATTAAAATAGTACTGCTAATAAATACTAACGAACGTGTATTTGATTTGTTACCGTTATGTTTACTTTTCATAATAAACCTCTATGTATCTATTTCTTTGTTTAAATATTAGTTATGACACATATTAATATTAGCTAGTATTCGTCCAATGGTCAAAGTTCGGTCGTCATCATTATTGAAAATTTGAGCAAAACATAATTTTTAAATAGAATTAAACTATTGTATATACAAAACTGTTTTCAAAATTTTTATATTGAACTAGCGACTCACCCTCGCTTCACTCTGAGTCGTCAATAGGTTGATTCCCCAAACAAACTTCCGTCCCCATTTTCATTCCCCTAAGGGATGATTTCCGGGATAAAAACTATCCTATATCCTTCCCAGGATCTCAAACTATCTTCTTACCAAATTTCATCTAAATCGGTTCAGTAGTTTCGGAGCCTATTCAGGACAAACAAACATCAAATCATCAAAAAGCAAACATCAAATAAAAAGGTATTTTATAATATAAGTATAATAGATAACTTGCTTACAATAATAGATAATACAATCCCACAACCGTGAGAATATATACCATTCGTACGTAAAATTACATATATTTTACGATGTTCAATTTCCGTGACTTCTTCACAAAAATTCCGCATATTTGATTTTTGAAGGCTAATTTTTCTTAGTCACTAAAGGCCAACCCTTTTAGAAAAAAGCTCTCTTAAAATGGATTCTCAATCTAGTAATACATATGCTTTTGCTCTTCTTATAAAATAAGCTGTACTTTCATTGTATTCATATAATAAGAGCAAAACAAACTTTAAATTTGTTTAACAATAAATACATATATTAGAAAGTAAAGAAGTCGAGTCCATAATATAATTTACATTTAATAACTTTCTAACTGTTGCTTATTGTATATTTTTTCGTTACACAGAGTGACAAACGATTAGACAGAGCTGACGTTAAGTGGCTGACGCCAGTGACATATATCTCTGACACAATTTGTTTCAAAGACACGTGTGCTCTCACCCTGAGGACTAAATTCTTGTTTCATATACCTTTGATTTCACCGCCTGTCTTTCCATTTTAGTTGTATGTAAAAAATAGGCCGCACTGAAAATAGAAAAAAATAACGAAATAAAGGCTCGATTCTTATATGTGAAATTATATTTTTTCTATGTCAAATTCCAATAATCTAATTATTATGTCAAAAACAGTCTCGTATATTATATGTGGCTTTAAAACAATCGAAATATATTTTTGTTATATTTAATAAATAATAATATGTAACATATAAATAAATATATAAACATATAAAATTACACTTATTGATTATAGCGGAAAGTAGTATTTTACATAAAATAATAGTTAATTTTTCAAAAAGCTACATCAATAATTTATTTAAACTATTTCTACTCAAACTACTTCTCATTAAAACCCAACTCTCAAGCAAATACAAAATAAAGAACCCAATTTCGAACCACTGTATTCCATTTAATCTTTAGCCTACGAAGGATTATTCTTTTTATTTTATTTTCCCAGTGTTAAAATATGTTAGTTAACATAACACTATGATATATAATATACGACACAGTCTCTGTAAATGGAAAGCGAGTAAGCTCCCACGAGAATAGTGCACTCAGAGTAATTCCAGCGGTGTTGCTTCGTTTGCCACAACTTTGTAATTCCTATGGGTACCTCTTTGGTGTTAAATTATACTGCTCCCGATGTTTGGTGTCTTGGAAGGCTTTCTTAAATGTAATTAATATTATATTATCATAAAACGTTTTATAAATTACTTTACTTCTTACTACTTTACAATTATTTGACGAAGATCTACCAGTGTTTATGCTCTGTGGTAAAGTTGTGAAAACAAACAAACAAAACTAAAGTAACAGCAAAATAAATTGACGTGATTTTTCTATAGTAAGTCATCATATACCCATAAATACACCATATTTTTAATCTTATAAGGCAGTGCCCTAGGAGGGAGACCACCACTCACACTTAACCAATTTTTCTTCACCCTAAAATACATATCAACTTTTGTCCCGATAAAATAATTGTCACATACATAAAGAAATAAAGCAAGTTCTCTGTCTCCAAAATTGTATTCTTTCATCAGAATTTAATAACCACATTAGAACCACTCAAGGAAAAAGATTAGATTCCACTGCCCTTAGAGACTTTTTATATTAAATACTGTTACATTTCTCACATTTTATTTTACACAAAAATACTAAATTCGTGATATTTCGCACTTGTGGCTGGAACGAGGGTAAATCGAAATTCAATATCCGTTCCAACTGCAGCTCTCATAATGGGTTTGAGGTTATTTGGTGACAACTGTTATCCTTTGGCCCAGCATATTTGAACCAAAAGCATCTATGCTTAAAATTTATTTTTATGTACATACCTACGAATGATTATTGCTATGAATTTATCGTTATAACACACTAATGGATGCTCTAGCTTCAATCAGGCACGTTTCTTTGCAAGTTTTTTTTAATGTAAAAAGTAACTTATTTTCTTCTCCCACGTGTAACTCTACGTCAAATCTCACTTCATTAAAGAAAGAACCACGCACGCTTTACGCCTCTACACTCTACTGCTGATATTAAAAAATACTAAGAACTAAGCCTCTTTGAATTACACAAAGTTTTAGAATTCATGACGTGAAGTTTTTAAAATAATAGAGCAATTAATTAAGTATACATATATAGTGTTATAAGCTTGATTTGTTAGGACTTTCTTTCGAAAACATGTTTTTTATAGTTTATATATTAAAATAATTTTAAAGAATATAATTTAATCTTAAATCCTTTTTGCGATATCCATTAGTGTGTTTATATATATATATATATATATATATATATATATATATATATATATATATATATATATATATATAAACACACTAATGGTCGAATGTCTGTACATAGAAAAAAAAGTTAAAACCAAGTCAGGGGGATATAAGAAGAGAAATAGAACAAATCTACATTTTTTGCGTATTTTTTGTTTCTCTCTGTGTTTGTCTGTTTGTACTTGCTAAGCTCCAAAACTATTGGACCGATTTAAATGAAATTTTGCATGGTGTGGTACTTTATATCCCCGCTCAACATTTTAGAATTTATTTTTTATTTATTTATCCCGGAAAGTTAAAGAGTTCCCGTGGGATACCTAGTTAAAAAGCTACAGTAACTTATACAGCTTAGTATACAGAAAGTACTGATTGGATTTTGATGAAACTTTACAATTCATACATCAAAATATCAGATAGGCTACTTTTTATACAAGGAAAAATTATGAGTCCCGTGAGATAGATTTGTTTTTGTTTGTCTTAATATAAAATCATATTAAAATGTATATATTCTGTACAGCATAAAGTTGGCCCATTAGGCGATGGAGTGGAATCTATTCGATCCAACATTTAAAGCAAACGTTAAAGTTTTATGATCACTCCTAGTATTAAAATAAAAATAGAATGGTCTGTGCTTAAGCTCGTGGATACCACTCTAAGTGGATTTCTCACAAATATATGCATTTCATATTTTTATAGAAGCACTTTGGCCAAGTTTAAGGAATAAAACCTCCAACTTAGTTTTCTTGTTGGAAAAGATTTTATGGGAAAACTTAGTAGATTAACAAATTATCTTCTTTCCATTACATCATTTACTTCTTGTATTTGGAGACCGCTAAATTATTTTGTATTCATATAATAATCCCTTTTTAAGCGATTAAATTGATTTTATATTAAATGCTTATGCCTGAGTTTTTGGATATTTCCATATCTTTTTTTAATTTTTTATCATTTTTTAATAATATCAGCATCATTTATCTATACATTTATAATAAAATTCATACATAAAATATATTTTTAAAAATCTTAAAGAAATGGTCATTATTATCATACGAAGGCCGAAACTGTAGTTTTTAGAATTTTTGTCTGTCTGTCTGTCTGTTTAGGAACGCATCACGAGAAAATCACTGCACACGTTTTGATAAAATTTGGTATGATGATAGCTGGTTATCCGGGTCAACATATAGGATACTTTTTACTGCGAGAAAATATCTCATCTCTGAGAAATCTATACTTACCGTTAAAACGTAATAATTTCTTATATAAATTATATGACAGCTATACTCGCTGTATTAAAACTCTAACCTATCAATTAAATCTGCAGCTGCCGCAAATATCACAGCACAATTCACACTTACTATTAAATTATATGAAACCTAATTTTCCTATCAAATCCTTTCAAATGAAAAATTATTTATCAAAATTGATCTACCCATCTTCAAGTAAAAGGCGCAACATAGAATCCAAACATAGGTTTGACGTCTCCGCATTCCGGAAACAATATCCTTATTATGTATATTCCTAAGAAAATTAATTAGAAAAGACAAATGATGTAACATAAAGTATGCAAACCATAATCCATATTTTACTTTACCTACTTCATCTATACATACCTATAGTAAAATTGTAACCAAGCCGAATCTGTGCATTAAATATTTTTTGGAAAATCTTATTGAAATAATCTATAGTTTTTAGAATCTATAATTTTTAGAATTTTTGTCGGTCTGTCTGTCTGTCTGTCTGTTACCGCATCACGAGAAAACTACAAGACAGATTTTGATGAAATTTGGTATGGTAATAGCTGGTTATCCAGGTCAACATATAGAATACTTTTTGCCGCGGGAAAATGTCTCATTTCTGAGAAAAAAAAACTGCAATTTAAGAGTATACTCATATGTAAAACCTAAGAATTTGGTTTTTGGTCATGTGAACGCGGGTGGAGCCGCGGGCAATGCTAGTTTATAATATGATGCAAAAATTGCGCTTCAACAAGATAATTGAATATACTTAGTCTACCAATGAAAACTTTCTTGAAAGGTAAAATGAGAATGGAAAAATTCTCGCTAGAAGTTACTCTAACTTTTAACTATCGATAATATTCATTAAGTTTGAACTGTTGAAGCGTTTTTATTGGTAATTGCATGGATATTATTCTGGCTTTAATTCGAATTTCACTATAATTAACCGACTTAAAAATAGACGTACGTATATATACGGCAGGTATGTCTTTTTTGTTTTGTACAACTATGTACTTACTCAATTGATTTTGAAGTGAAACTTCTTTAGAATCGTTGTGACTTGAAACTCGATAAAACGAAAATGCATCACGACAAAAAGAACAAACACATATGTATAAAGGATTAAGCCGGCGTGAGAATGAGATAGAATACACGGGAAGTGAAAAATAATAAAAAAAATACTGAAAATAACTATAAAATAACTTTTAAAGTAGGTAAAAATATTATAAAAAAATAAACATTACAATTATCTTACTTCTGATACTCTATATTCATCTCATTCTCTAGAAGGTTACTTTTCTGAAGTTTCACGTCTACCATGTGTGAATTGCACACACACACATTTTTTTTTATTTGGTTAATATTTACAAGTGTGGTAGTATCACATAAATGTGTATAGATATACTCTAATACCCGTATATATAAATTATACTATCCGTATATATATATATATATATATATATATATATATATATATATATATATATATATATATATATATATATATGATGTACACGAAAATCGACATAAAAATAACCTGAGCTATTTTCATCGATGTAATGAATACACGTTTTATTTGTTTTAAACTTTTAAAATCTCAATATATCGATTATAATTATAAACTAAAAATAACATTCCAAGACTGAAGTCATTAAATAATCAGTAAAATGTCAAAAGTAAAAAAAAGAACTAATTTTTCAACATACTTAATTTTTACCATTCAAACAATGTTCTGCCCATTTAGATAAGTACGGCCCGTTAATAAAATGGCTTGCAATTTTTTACGTTAGGTTATCTATTTAAGACTTATTACACAGTAAGGGATTTTTGGTTAAAACTGTATTTATGTATGTATATTTAATGTATTAGATAAATTTTGAATTATATATTGCCAAATAAAAAAATGGAAAGATTTTTGTCATTCTCCAGGACGTGACTAGCCATTAACAAGAATATTGAATTGAATAGACTTTTGTCATTTTTTTCAATTAATATGTCTAAAACTTACAAAAGAAACGCTTAACTGCACTTAAAATCAAACCTGCAATTTACGACCAGAACTATGGAAGCATTTTAAATAATCACAAAAAATAACATAAAGAAAGCTGCAGACAAAAGCTGATTTAGTATAATTCTTATTGATCAATCTCACCACTCGGTGTCCAACGTAACAGAAAAAAGTAGTTAAAAAGACGAGTGTTTAAGTGCTGCGGCGCAAGATAAGTCCACATTCAAACTGGGTTCTTTGGTTAATCCACTGAAATGGTTCTAAAATTTATTCGCCCAGAGGGTGCTATTTATATCAGCGTCTCAAAAATGAACGCGATTATCTAAAACCGCAAAAACGTGTCCGGAATAACAATTTCTTTTCAAATCGTGAATGTTCCTGTCAGATATGGGATTAGACTAGTTAACTCGGGAATATTTAGTTAGAGTTTACAATCTCTTTACTATTACTACTAATATAAATGCTAAAGTTTGTATGTTTTGTTTTGTTTCTCCTATATGTTGAAACGATTTGAGGGATTTAGATGTTAAGTACACGACCTGGAATAATACTACTAGTAACAAAACTTAATGTGGCGCTGTCTGTATATAATAATATCATAAGTATAAAAGGCATTTAGGGACTTTAAGAGCAGGGGAGAGAATTTAATAAAGTATTCATCAAATAATTATAGAATGGAAAAACCAAAGTAATAATGAACCAGTCATACTTTCCTTCATGCTTTAAAATATAAGTAATCTTAAGATGATTACAAAAGCTATTCACAATTCGGTTCCAAAGTCTAATAAACAATATAACGCAGTATAGAAAGTAAAGCAACTTGGTAGCATTGAATGACGCAATATCAGAAGTTATAATAGGAAAATTGTGAGTACTTCAGTGTTCCCTCAAGCAAAATTTAACAATGGATCTTTTAGGAAAGTTCGTCGTTACCATACATGTTTGTATAAGCCGCCTTCATTATTCAAATAAAGTGCCTATTAAAAAAACAAACTAAAATTTATAATATTAGTGGGGATCCGCCCTCGTTTTGATTAGACCCTAACTGCTGTTTATCCAGTACTAACTTTTGTACCGTTATATATTATTAGTGATATTTCCTTGCTTGACTCAAACTTCTTTGATAAAATTCACCTCGAATCATTGTACTGTTGCTGCGTGAGGGAAGGATGAACAAACATATTTTCTTGTTTACAACGTCATGCTAAATATGAATTACAATAATATCGTAACCTCTGCATACCAAAAATAAAAAATAAACAGGCAAAAAAAAACTTTGTCATTTACGTAGTTATGTAAGTGCTTGGAACCGAATAGTGTTATGTTTTGCTATAATAAATACCGTTTTCCTTTACTAATTGACCTGAGAACGTGGGTTCGATTTTAGCACTACGCTAATACTTGTTTACATTTATAATACTTTATTTAAAACATACAATACTAATTTATCTTAATAGATTAACCAATAAGCAAACGTACGGAGAGTTGACAACTAAGATGTTTGCTAGATTTTATTATTTTTTGGCAAATCTATACTAATATTATATAGAGGTAAAGTAAGGTAAATTGTGAGTTTGTGAGTTTGTGACGTTGTAGGGAAAAATCTCTGGATCTACTGAACCGATTTAGATGAAATTTGGTAAGAAGATAATTTGAGATCCTGGGAAGGGCATAGGATACTTTTTATCCCGGAAATCATCCCCTAAGGCGGCGGAAAATGGGCATGAAAGTTTGTATGGGGAATCAACCTAGGGACGAACCCGAGCGAAGCGAGCGTGAGTCGCTAGTGTCTCAATAAAGCTCAAAATCTCTACTACGGATAGTTTAATTTCGTACTATGCATTCATACAATAAATATTTTAGTCGACCATAAATCTGCTTTTTGGTACTGTACTTCTGAACAAGCAATAAAAAGATGACTAATTTGATACGACGATATAATGTTATTCACGAACTTTACATTCATTCAACTTTCCTTTGAAGAATGATTTGTTCTCTACAGAACCGCACTCCATTAACAATATTAATCTGCTTAATGTTCAGAAAATTACATTCACTCATTCCTTATAAGACAGGCCCAGTAATTGTCCCTGTCTTAAATTCAAATTAAAACAAAATTTACATGATGTCTTTTAATTATTAAGATGTATTTTGGTTCATTCTGAAAATGTTTTATTCAAATATTTAAATAGAGATGCTCTTTTTAAAAAGCTTAAATGAAAGAAATATTTCAGTAGAATCCCTTTAATAATGTAAATAAGTCGAATAAATCAGAATAAGAATTGATTATATTATATGGGGTGATAATATTTAAAATATCTTCCGTATAACATATTCCACAAATATTGACGGCGTATTTTTGGTTTATTTATTAGCAATTAAGGTTATTTAAGAGAAGACCCCAGAGAAAACTCGCTTTTTTTATTGATGATTTTAATATACGCGAGACATTCGCATTATCAGGGCGATTCTAACAATATATAATTCCTCAAAAAAAACCATGTATCGAAACATACATACACGTCAAACATATAACCTTCCTTTGCCGCAGTTGGGTAAAAAGGTGTAAAAAGTTTTGATATAAAAAAAAACAAATACAATTGAAATACTAAGAAAATCATTAATTCTCTCCATTCAAATAAATATGAGATCTATAATAAACAAGCAAACATCAGAAAAAATATATTTTTTAACAATGCAGAAAAAAACAACATACAGCCATCGTGTATACGATTTGATCAAGTGCCTGTGGGATTAAAGTCGAATGTAATTACTTTATCTCATTACGTGTTACGAGCGACGGTATCAGCGGATTTAAATTGCCACCATCGATCCTCACTCCCGAAGGTAATGCCATCTTACACAAGCTCCTCAGGGTGTACTTCGAACTGTTGGCCACACTCTAATAGCTTGTCTATTCGATTAACGATTCCGATAATGCAAATGAAATTGGGTGTGGAATTTTTCTTCTATTTTCATTTGTAGTTATTATTTTTGTTTTAGAATGAGATTTTGTATTGCTATTGCATAGATAATGTAGTGTATTTATGTAAAATAGCAATTTTCTTCTGCAAATTATTTAAAGTAGAAAATTGGTGTTTTATTTGAATGCGAGTATTTTATTTTCTATGCATTAGTCATTTTAAAATTAATAATTTGTCATTGTGCGACAAGATATCATTGACATTTTTGTATAGAAAATATTAAATTGGTAGAAAATTGATATAGAACCCTACATAATGTGAAATTAAAATGCTTGAGTCATCGTCAGTGAAGTATGGACGAGTCACAGTAATAAATATACCTAATAAAGAATTAATATATTTTTTCATATATTTTACATGAACCATATGATTATAATTATGTGCCAATAGATATATTCCAGTATAATTAAACAACATAAATTAACGTCCCATTTCTAGGGTAAGCATATTAAATGCGAGAAGGTTTAGTGAATAGCCCACTACGCTAGCAAAATGGCGGTCGAGTTGGCAGGTTAGCAGAATTCACACGTTCTCTGAAAATATTTTTTGTTCTCTTAAACATAATGGTTTTCCTTTACCGTATAAGGAAGTGGTAATCAAATTGAAAATGAGATATATACGGAAATCTCAGAGGTGCAATACGTAAGATTTGAACCCACTACATTTGGCATCAAGCGCATTACCCAAAGACTACCAACGCGCAATATACGATGTATATTCTAATACATGACCATCTCTATAGTAATCAAACAGAATACAAAAACAAGCGTACCATGAATAAAATTACAAAAGCCAAAGTCACAAACGTATAGTGTACAGAAATTAAGACAAATCCACATATCAACTTTGTAAACATTCACACATTTATCGTTGTCGCGCTGAGTTTAATAAAACATTCACTCGTTCATTACAGTTCAGTGGGCCTTGGGGATAATTCGTTCACTCCCTAGCTGAGTGAGCGGATTCGTTATAAGCTCTGCAAATACACCGTGATTCTGTAGCATTACTCACGTAGGCGCCTCAATATATCACAAATACTCTAACTAGGCTACCGTCACAAGTCAGCGATTTGTGTTTCAAAAATTTCCAAATATTTGAACGAACTTCTAAAGGAAGTTATGTTTTTTAATTTTCTTCCGTTCAGAGAAAATAGAAGATATGACTGTTTTATCATATATTTACTTTAAATAATTTCGTAATTAGATTTTCTGGCTAAAGGCACAAAATTATTACACTTATATTATCAGACTTTTTTATCCTATTTTTTTTTCTCTAAAATTAATTAGTATATAACGCAATTACTGTAATACTAGCGAGTTTAAGTCGCTTCCCTGGGGTGCATCGCTAGGTACATTTTAATTTTTTTGAACGGAAACCTAATTCTTTTTCTAAAATAAAACTAGCCTAAGTTACTCCTTATAACATCAGCTATCTGTCAGTAAAAGTCCCATCAAAATTATTAAAAAGTTGTTATTTTGACATTACAAACAGACACTCACTTAGTTGTAGAGATTAGAGATTACGCAATACGTACTGTGTATATTTAATACCTATAAAAATATTTTTTACCAATTAAAATAATTTAATACCTAATGATGCTAAGTGTAACCGCATATAAAAACACAAATAATTACAGTTAGGTACAGCTTATAATTGACTTAATAATAAAATAGTTTGTAAATAAAAAAAACAAAATAAAGAAAGAAAAAAAAAGGAGGAAGAAAATTACAGCAAGGCAAAATTAAAGAAAGAGTAAAACGGACCTATCATAAATCATATCCGTCTATTTTCATTACTTTCATAATTAAAGTGTCTATTTAATAAGTATAGTTACGTTTTAAGTTTTAACGTTTATTATATATATATATTTATATATATATATATATAGTATATATAGTATATATATATATATATATATATATATATATATATATATATATATATATATATATATTATATATATATATATATATATATATATATATATATATCACAGAGATGACATATTTTCCTACAGTAAAAAGTATCCTATATGTTATAGGTCATCATACCAAATTTCATCAAAATCTGTCCAGTCGCTTCTCCGTGATGCGTTCCCAGACAGACAGACAAACTGACAACAATTCTAAAAACTATAGATTCGGCCTCTGTAGCGATAATAATGACTTTTTCAATAAGATTTTACAGATTCCACTCAGTTAGAATTTTATTATACCTATGTATAGATTAAGCAGAATATTTTGCCAAATTGATAAAGGAAATATTAATAATGTTGTGGACATTGTAATCCATTTTAGCATTATGCAATAAAATGAAAATCACCAAAATATCAATAAACACTCAATGACATTCTAAACGCCAATATGAATATGAGAAAAAGTCGATACTTTCTACTTTTAGTATAGATTCTCTTTTTAACTGACTTCGAAAAAAGAATAGGTTCTATGTTCGTCTGTATGTATGTTTTATGTATATTCACCGATTTTAATATACAACGTACCTACTGTATAAATATTTAACAGTTGTTATTACTCAGTAATATTTTGTCGTTAATGTTTCGCTGCGTGAAGCTTGTAATCCTACGTTCACGAGGCGAGCTTTAATCAAGATCCTGTACACGCCTCGGAGTATGTGAATTTTGCAAGTACCTTTCGACGATATTTTCACACATAAATTTACCATAATGTTAACAAATCACCATAAATTGTAGTGTTTTTGACGATACATCAAGGCATAAAGTAAAATATTTTTTTTTATTGCTTTTATCATAAAACAATATTGGTGCTTGATGTGTTATTATTATTGTCTGTTAAACTTAAAAGGTATTTTTATTTTTCAAAGTATATAGCATATTATTCAAAATAAATAAATTATTCAGAATATTTTTTTCTCTTTAAGGAGTATTTTTTTAATTTTTAATGAACAACTACACAGCACGTATATATATATATATATATATATATATATATATATATATATATATATATATGCTGATACGAATATTTATAACTAGCGACTCACCCTCACTTCACTCGGGTTCGTCCCTAGCTTGCTTCCCAATACCAACTTTCATCTCCATTTTCACCCCCTTAAGGGATGATTTCTGTGATAAAAAGTATCCTATGCCCCTTCCCAAGGTCTCAAACTATCTTCTTTCCAAATTTTATCTAAATCGGTTTTGTAGATCCAGAGATTACCCCCCTACAACGTCACAAGCTCACAAACTCACAAACTTTACCTCTTTATAATATTAAATAATATTTATAATTTTTGTAAGGAGTAATCATAACAATTTGCATTGTATGCTTGCTTCGTATAACTTGAATTCTAATTTGTTGGAATCCGTAACAGATGTCTACGTGCCGAATTTCATCCAGTTTGGTTGCTGATTGGGCTATGAATTATTTAAATACTTTATGAAAAAGTACATCAACCAAAAAATTATTTAAAATATCCACCCTAAAAATCAACTTTTTTTTAAGATATCTCGTAAGTCACGAAAAAACGGAGGACTTTTTGGGGTCGGTCATAAAGTAATATAATAATATGATGTCCACTGTCCGACGCAACGGAAGGATGGAAAGACATCAAAAAGGTCAAGGACAAAAAATAGGGTCAAATTTAAATGACTAAGGTCCACTCGGTCTATATTGCTAATGTCATAAAAACAACTTGAGCTAGATAGTTTATAGCTAAATCTTGGGTTTAGTACTGAAAATTATCAAAAAAGTATAATAAAAAGCCTTTACTATTTTTAAGAGAACCAAGTACATCAATAGAACAAATTTTATATAATAACAATAAAATTTTAAATAACTATTTATCTACAATTTTGGCAGTAAAATACTCGCGTTTCGACAATGAAGAGTCGCAAAATCAACAGAACAGTGCTGTTTGAACAATTTCACAAACATCTGGCTTTGGAGATTTCCTAGTTTTCCTTCTCTAAGGCACCGATTTATTTACCTTTCGATCGGGGGATATTTTCCTCTATACCCTTTCAATATTTTACCTACATTTCGTCCTTTTAAACGGTTCGATGCGTGTCGATTGTTTGTGACCATGTTTTATACATATATACGTAAATCGCAAGTCGGTTACATTTATATGAGAAAACACAAAATAACTAGTTTTAATTCGTCTCATAAAACTGTTATAGTAATTAAAATGAAATTCAGCGTAATTTCATTCTAAAATTAATGTAATAATCAAAGTAATGGATCACATATTTTTTAAAATAGAAATCAAATGACATAAAAGCCTGATGAAATATGTTTCAATTGTCTATGTAATATACTATACCTACGTCATATATATAGTAACTAAATCTAATCTATACATATAATGAAATTGTAACCAAGCCGAATCTGTACATTAAATATTTTTTGAAAAATCTTATTGCAATAGACATTTTTATCGATACAAAGGCCGAATGTACAGTTTTTAGAATTTTTGTCTGTCTGTCTGTCTGTTACCGCGTCACGAAAAAACTACTGGAGGGATTTTCATGAAATTTGATATGGTGATAGCTGGTCATCCGGGTCAATATATAGGATACTTTTTACCGCGGGAAAATATCTTATTTCTGAGAAAAAATACAAAAACTGCTTTGTAAGAGTATACTAATATGTAAACCCTATGAACTTGGTTTTTGGTAATCTGGACGCGGGCGGAACCGCGGGCAATGCTAGTTTAGTAAATAATTGAAATAACAGATGGCGATTTTAAGATAACCAAGGCTATAACGGTACATATTGTTTGACATGATATCTATACATCTCTCATAAGCCTAAACCGATTTGAAGAGAACTTTCATTGTAAGGTAGAGGTGATATGCGAGAGTAACATAGCATTTATCTAAGGTATATTCACGGGGTAACAGAAGCTTAATGAGGTTTTTCATGGGAGACATAGGTTATAGTACGGCCTGATTTAATAAGAGGACACATCGTTAGCTAATACGATTTTAACAAATCCTTTCTTTTAAATTAAACGCATGAAATATATGGATAAAGGTAAAAAATGATAATAAAAAGGTGCATTCTAAAATTTCCGTAACGTGATAAAAGTGAAAAACTGCGCGCGACAAAATGTAACAATGAAAGTAAATATGGCCTAAAAATTCTGCATACAAGATAAATAACAGATGAATACTAACAGACGGTAGTCTACAAAAATGACGTGACACTGATGTTAGTAGGTTATTAGGTTGTACGTATGTTTGTATACGAGTATGTAACTATGTAACATGTCATTTTTTTTTATTTAATTTTTTTTTCTGCACCATCTTGTGATAGTATTGAGAGCCCCTTATAACCTGGTGGAAATTGTATTCAGGCAGGGACCTCTTACTACTATTAAATTTATCTGGTTAGTTTAACAAAATATTTCTGAGTTCGAATCGCAAGTCGTGCCATATCGGCTCATTGATTTTTTTAACTCTCGAGATCAGCCCAAAGTTGGTGATGCCCTTGGCATAAAATCATCTTCTTAGTGAAATTGACAGCATTAACGAAGTTCGGTTAGAGGAACATTTTTATTTAGGTGTGTAATATTAAAAAGTATATAAAGTATTACACACACAATTAAAAAAAAACAAATTTTGAAACGTTATGCTCATTACATTAAAAAATGAATTTCAACCTGATACATGCCTTATGATAAAGGAAATCATCGCCTACATTTCCGAAGCATGCATGAGTGAACAGGTTTTCGAAAGACATGTGAAGTCCACCAACCTAGGCTTAACGTGGTGGACTTAACTATGACTCTAACAAGAGCCTAAATACATACATTTAAGTTATCTTAATCACCATAAGTATTTGTAATAAAGATTAAATCTAAAATAAATAGTCCTACAAGTCTACAGTTATGGCTGCCTTATATCGGTGCTACCTGAAATTATTTAGAAACTAGCGGCTCACCCTTGCTCGGAAAACAAAAATAAACCTATCCCACGGGTACCGTACATTTTTCCGGGATAAAAAGTAGCCTGTGTTATTCTATAGTATAATCTATCTCTGTGCCAAATTTCATCCAGATCCGTTCAGTCGTTCTGGCGTGAATAAGTAACAAAGATCTATACTCACAAACTTTCACATTTATTATATTGAAATATGGATAATAGATAAATAATACCTATTAAAACGTCATAAACTCATATAATTAAGAGTTTTAATATATTTTTATAATATGATATATTTAAAATTATAATATATGTTTAATGTATCAACTATCTGGTATCCATAACACTAACCTCGTAGCTTACCATGGAACTAGATGGTGCTGTGTGTTAACCCAGTTTAACCCATATTTATTTATTTTATTTATCACTAATAGGTCATATAAATACTTAAGTTTCCTCTAAAATAAAGACGCCGGCACTTCATTCGGAAAGCGTAAATCGACGACAACTCAAGTCTTTGTAGGCGGAAGTTTCGAACAAGTTTGATCAACAAAATGGGATTAGATTTTGTGAAAGCTTACAGATACTTCTGTTTTATTTATAAATAAATTATTATTAGTATATAAATATAGCTTGTTGTTTCTTTAGCAAAATAGGCAAAGAGAATTTGACCCGTGTATTGACTCGGTTCTTCACTGTGACGAATTTCGAGATTGCGTATTTTGGGATCTTTCCATAATGCGTTATTTTACGGATACGAACATTAACGTACATATTATATTAAATCAGTATATTTTATGTAGTAATATTTTAAGATAATAATAATCTATCCTAATCAGATATTTTAGAAGTCAGTGTGCTTTTATTATTATCCGTTATATCTATAGTAAATGGATATTACTATAATTGTTATTTAGTTTTTTTTTTGTACTTTTAAGTGTTTTCTTGAAGTCGGCTTTTTTAAAGTTTTTGAAATATATTAATAATTTACAGCACTGGATATGCCAAGAAAAGTGCCTCTCTCTGACCTGTAAACTATATGCAAAAAATATGTCAATCTGTTGTTTCATTGCTGGACAGAAGGACATACTCAAACAGACAAATAAAGAAGAAGAATAAATAAGAAGAATTAGGATTGAATAAAATCTTACGTTCTAACAAGTATTTTTACCATAAAAGTAAACAAACATTATAATCACTACATAGTATAAAACAAAGTTGCTTCCCGCTGTCTGTCTGTCTCTATTTATGCTTAGATCTTAATTATCTATCTATACTAATATTATAAAGAGGTAAAGTTTGTGAGATTGTAAGTTTGTGACGTTGTAGGGGGTAATCTCTGGATCTACTGAACCGATTTAAATGAAATTTGGTGAGAAGATAGTTTGAGACCGTGGAAAGGACATAGGATACTTTTTATCCCGGAAATCATCTTTTAAAGGATTGAAAATGGGGATGAAAGTTTGTATTGGGAAGCAAGCTAGGGACGAACCCGAGCGAAGCGAGTGTGAGTCGCTAGTGCCTAAATAAAGCTCAAAATCTCTAGTACGGATAGTTTAATTTTGTACTATTCATTCATACAATAAATATTTTAGTCGACTTCAACATAAATCTACTTTTTGGTACTGTACTTCTAGGGACGAACCCGAGCAAAGCGAGAGTGAGTCACTAGTTTTTAATAATAGATTGATTCAAGATGAAGGTTATTATGTGTAATACATGCATATTATAGTACAGAAAAGCCGAGAAATTTAAAGATTTGTATTTATTACTAAAACGAGACAGAGAAGTACCTAGTATAATATAATAGCAACCAAGAGAATAAGAAATGATTATTCTTAAAATTTTGCAGTTAACTATACGAAATTATATTATTTTACTTACTTACTGCTTGAAACCAACTTTTAAAGTTTCATCCAGAAATTGCCGTTGTTAAACCATCTAATATAAAACTTGTACGATAAAGAAACATAACCCAGTGTTTACCACACATACAAAATATACAAAATTATATGTAATAGCAAAATGAGATGAAAAGATGCTGCTATTATATCTTTAATAATAAGTAAAAATTCATGAATACATTCGTTAATATCGAGTAAATTGCCAAGGTATTTTTTAATTAAATTTATTTTATCAAAATTTTATTCCATAAATGGTATACAGAATTAAAGCTCATGCATGGATTTGGAATTACTTTAATTTATTTCATACAGTTTATAAAAATCAATAGTTAAATAAAACTTGCAATATAAATTCTGATTCATTTCAGTTCCAATTTGCAACAATTAAGCATAGATTACTTTGCCAATATCACGTAAAATAGAAAATTCGCGAAAGAGATTGATTGACTAAATAGATATTAGGTATATTCATATATTCTTCTAAATCAGATATTAAGAGAATCTCCCTACTTTAATTGGTTTTCTACAATCGATATCGCTAAAATAATATGGATAGAAATGACATAAGGTCATGTTGTTAATTTGTGTCATTTTAGTTATCTACTAGCGACTTAACCGTCAAGCGCGTGCGGCCCTATGTGCGTGAATTTTGGTCACAATTTCATGGGTTTTAATTATTTTGTGCAGTACCCTAATTCTTTTTGTAAGTAAATTACTCCTTATAACAACAGCTATCTCATCATATCAAAATCAATCCAGCTGTTTCGACGATTAGCCGGAACAAACAGACCAACAGAAAAAATAAAAAAAAATGTTTTTTTTTACGTATAAATAATGTTTTTGTAATGTTTTTTTAACGTTTTTTTTTGCGTATATACTTTCATATGCATTTAGTAAACAGCTGTTATTTTGACATTAGAAGCAGACACTTTAATTTTATTTATTTGTATCTTCTTCTCCCTACCCATTTCCCAATCACTTGGGGTCGGCGCAGTACATCTTCTGTACTGCTGAAAGGATTTGGCAAAAGTTTTACGACCGGCCGCCTGCCTGACGTCAACCCTCCTTGGGAATGCTATTGTCTCTCTTTGTTTGGATGGTGTTGCGGAAGTCTTGTAATTATTATGCACTTTAAATTTTCTTTTAAATAATTTTTTATACTATTACATTAATTTTGAATGTTATTTTCCGATATATTTTAAAATAAATTTTGATTACACTATAATTTTTTTTTTTTGTATATATTACTAAAAGTGATTGTAGAGATTTAACTCGTCTAAGGCGGATGTGAGCTATCACTTAACCAGACCATCGTATTAAAATTGTACGCTCATATTATATTTCAATGTATCCTATAAAACTATGATGGATGGTTGCGAGTTACGACTAAAGTTTGCTATTCTAAGTTTTCAATAATATTTTATATCATACTAGTAGCTTCATTGCGGGCAGTTCTCACTATATCTTTTTTTTAGCGATTTAAACTGAATTTTTGCAAAAGAGTAAGTATGTGTGTATATTTGTTACTTATTTACGCTGTAACTAATTAACCTAAAAATACTTTTTGTCGATGCATTGACAACGACTAGTCTTGGATAAAAATTAAAAATTAATACCATATTTCATTCCTTAGATGCATTTTCTAATGTTATATCTTTTCCTCTTATTTTTCCCTCGTATATAATAATATTAACTAATTTAAAAAACTGTATAAAAATCTTTTATATATGACATATATTTAGATGATATTTTTTTTAGTTTCAGTACTTAACAAAAACGTTTTGCGATAGTACGTCTAATAACTGTTTAGTCAGTAAATAATATTGCATCTAAACTCCACACAATGTAGGTAGAGTCGCGTGGACGACTGCTAATATCATAAAAATGTGGAGCAAATATAAACTTTCACAATATAAGAAAACTCAGTTTGTTCAAAGTATTCAAAATTAAACAAAAATGACGCGAAGTATTCCGACGTTTATATGAAAACTTTTGAATTTTAAATAGTAAAGTGATTTATTTTAATACTTTCAAAAAGATAATTTTCATTTTTACCTCATTCTTTTTTGAGTGTCACTTAGTTGAGACGACTTTCTTAAATCGATATTGATATTATAGATAAAACTAGTGACTAACCCTCGCACCGCTCGGGTTCATCCCTAGATACATTTTAACTGTTACGGAAATTTATATTTCTCAGAGATGAGATATTTAATGTGTAAAATATATGTAAAAAAATCCTATATGTTAATCCGGATAACCAGCTATCATCATACCATATTTCATCAAAATCCGTCCAGTGGTTTTCTTGTGATGCGTTCCCAGACAGTCAGACAAGAATTCTTAAAACTATAGATAAATAAATAAACAAACCTCTGTATCGATAATAATGTCTATTTCAATAAGATTTTCCAAAAAATATTAAATGTACAGTTTCCATTCAGAATTTTATTATAATGTATAAGATATATAGATTTAGATAAAATATTAAAAACTTTCATATAACATATCTAATCAATATACATATGTAATTCGTGTATTGAATACATTAATAATTATTCTACTAATGACTGACGTCCCACAGGAACTACTTCATGTAACGGATTAAAAAGTAACCTATATACTCGTAGCTATCCGGTAGATAATAAAATTAGAGAGATAGCAGTTAATATTACTTTTTCTATTAAAACGTAATACTGAAAATAGATAATTTTATAAATAGCTATTATAAAATTCAAATGTGTGATTTCAAAAATATCTAGTATCTATTAAAACTGTCAGGTGAAAAGTTCCATTCTAAGCAACCTACGCTATTTTTAACCCCCGACGCAAAAAGAGGGGTGTATAAGTTTCACGTCGATGTCTGCCTGTGTGTGTGTGTCTGTCTATGGCATCGTAGCTCTCAAACGGATGGACCGATTTCGATGCGGATTTTTTCATTTGAAAGCCAGTTTCCTTGCGGTAGTTCTTAGCTATGTTTGGTTAATATCGGTTCAGCTGTGTAAGAGTATCAGCTCTTTTCGAAAATGATGTAAGTCATTTTGGCGAATTATTACTCGATTAAGTGCTTCACTCGTGCCAGTGTAATCGTTAAATGACAATTGATGTGCGTAGGGGGTTTATTAATTAGTATCGTAATACACAAAGTCGCAGGCGAAAACCAGTGATCGATAAAAAGGGATCGTAGCCAAAACAACTATTTACCGTATAAAAACTTTTAAGCGTATAGTAAACTTTATAAGGCTATTAGCGCAATCAAAATCTTCTCATCCTAATGAGACGAACATCAACGGACTAAAACTTTTTCTAATAAAACTTGCTTCTTTACGATCGCACGAGTGCTTCGGCCTTCTTTCCCTTCATAACTTTAAATTGCCCTGAAATTGTCCCTTATAAATACAGAGTAAAATATATAAAGCCGTTATACTATTTATGGAATTAGGTTAACGGTTTTTTAGAAAATTGGATTAAATCTGGTGTCTTTGAATAATGAGGAAACCTTGTCTGAGGAAATATGATTTATTGAGGGGATTTACGCTCCGTCACTCAAGCTTTAAATATGATACGGCTTAAAATTTATCTGAAACAATCACACTACCATTACAAATACAAAATTTGTGTGTGTATGTTTGTGACTCCTTCATTTTGTCGACACGTTTGGCTCAGTTTGTAGTGTACTTACTGTGCCAGCGGTTGTGGGTTCGAGTCATTTTTGTGATGAGCACGAATGGCTGTATTCCAGTTATCGGTGTTTATATTTATAATATGTATCTATTTAAAGTTATATATGTGTAGTGTATCAACTATCTGGTATCAATGACACAAACCTCGTAGCTTACCATGGAACTAGATAGTGTTGTGTGTTAATGTCCAAACATATTTATTTATTTATTCATTCTTAAACGGCTAGACGGATTTGGATGTTTAGTTAAAAGATAAACTATTAACTAAAGTTGCACACAATCTAAAATAATGTAAAAATAATAAACAAACCTTCACGGATTGTCTTCACATACCGAAAGAGTTTTGAAACAGATTTGAGTTCAAAAATAATAAAATTAAGGCGTACATACATACATTTATATAAGGGAATCCTTTGAAATGGATTTTATATTTTATACGTTGAAAATATCCAAAATATATAATAAAATATGCGATAAGAATTTACCTTGGTTTACATGAAAACTGGTCTAAAA
This sequence comes from Brenthis hecate, assembly GCA_951806755.1. Classification (NCBI taxonomy): domain Eukaryota; kingdom Metazoa; phylum Arthropoda; class Insecta; order Lepidoptera; family Nymphalidae; genus Brenthis; species Brenthis hecate. The sequence continues at coordinate 4,372,730 of OX638277.1, read as the reverse complement.
TTAAATTTTTTATTGTCATTTTATGTAGCCCTTTGAAATTTCTTACGAATTTTAATTAAAAAATACCATCAACTGAGTGCAAAGCGCCGTTTGTCAACGAACATTATTGTTAAAACGTTGCTTATTTACAGTACGCTTAAATATTCACGCTTTGACCGAACAACCGTATTGTGGGAGAAGAGAGATAATAAACAGATATAAATTGTACTTTTGGTCACCCTGTAATAATAAATTGTGCACAATACTTCGATACGGACTTTAATTTTGAGTCTATTATTATCTTTGAATTAAATTGAAAGTAGTATTGAATTTTCCGGTATTCAATATTTTAATTTAAATATCTTTGTGAATAAATATATTTTAATACTTTTTTGAAACAAAAGCTGTGCATGTTTTGTTTATTATCATACTAACGACTTATTATCGCTCCGCTTCGCTCGAGTGCGTCCTTGGGTGATCAACAGTAAGCCTATGTGCTACTCCAGGTTATAACCTATCACCCCCTAATGTGTGTTCACCTTGTCGTGGGGGGGAAGGAAGTACGGAGGAGCTGGGCAGACCTGCCGTCGGGGGTTGAGTACGTAAACGATCCTGTGACATCCAATTAAAACGGGCGTGGTTCCAGTTCCCGATTGTACTGGAATTTCTAGCTAGTGAATCCTACATAACCAAATCTGTCGCTGCAAGCTGAAAGAGTATAGAATCCAACCCAACACCTTCAATCGTGGTAATAAATAAGCAGACAACGTTATCACTGCAAAATCTTATTTAAATGTTTAATATTCAATAATTAAATCCAAAACTAATGACACGTGTCGTGTCAAAGTGAATATTTGCATTATAATAATACTTATACCATGAAAACCACAAGATGTATTAAAATTAAAAGTTTCTGCACTACTGTGTAAAAGAAGAATAAACTAACAGACAATTTCGCATTCATAACACTAATATATTCAAAAAAGACCTTATAAAAAACTCTTTCGCGCCCAATAGCACTAAGCTTTGCTTTTAAAAGGACCTTAGTAGGTTTACAGGAATATTTTTTCAAATTTTAATGCACTTTACTCTTATTGTTCCAAAGCGCAATATTTATTGGAATCAAACTCAACGTTCGTGTCGGTGCAAGCCGTTATAGAAAAATTTTCATTTTTCATTGTTCAACCACACAATGTACATTCGCGTGCACAATTGCTAAAATCATAAAAATGTAGGGCAAATATATTTAACGGTACAAGCTTGGTTTTCGCTTGTATTTTCGCAGGAGATTATTAAGAAAAATATTAGTGGTTTTAGGAAATATTAGTCGAAATAGTAATATTGTAAAATAAGTTTCATTAAAATTCGTTGAGCGTCTATGAATGTTTGTGTATGTGCGTATGTGTGTATGTATGTGTGTTAATGTATATGGGTGTGTGTGTGTGTGGGTATGCGTGTGTAGTAGTACTCATGACGTTCAGTAAAAAATTGTAATAATTTAATGCTGAATAAAATATTTTTGAATTTGTTACTCCTTCACACTGAAATAACAAGACGGATTTTGATAAAATTTGGCACAAAGATAAATTATAGTCTGGAATAGCACATATGCTACTTTTTATCCCGGAAACATGTATGGTTCCCGTGGGATAGGTTTGTTTTTGTTTTTCTAGAGGCGAACCCGAGTCAAACGAGGGTGAACCGCTAGTAAGAAATAAATGTTCAAGTACAAACAAATTCAGCTGTAATCATTAGTGCACTTAAACTGCCAATAGTAGAAAGCAACAATGTAGAGTTTTATTCTAACACATAAAGTACAAATTACGTCTCACACAAAATTAATTATAGCAACACTAACTGTTGGTTTCTATTTTAGAATACAATGTAGAGTTTCAAGCAGTGGATTTTCTATTTCCGCACGAACTTAGTGATATTATTAGAATCTGTTAATAACAGAAATGTAGATTTCTACTGATTAAGGTTTATTCATGGTTGAATAGAATACTTTAAAAAGGAAAAGTTTGTAAGTTTAAAATTAGGTAATCTTTGAAACTACTGATCCGTTTCCCAGATAAATTAGACGGGATTCTAAGTAGAAAGATTTTTTATCAAAATTTGTTTTTTTTTATAAAGGAAACAAGGTAAATTTTACTAACAGTCATTTTTGATACATATAATTTAAAAATAAAGTGATATCGTATTGAGATTTACTTATTATTTTCTTTTAATTATAAATTCTTAACTAATTTTTTGCCCACGTTTCCTCTCACGTTGTAGCTCATCCATCGCGACGGGAATAATAAATAGTCTTTGTCGTCCCCATAATGCATTTGTAGTTTGCCAAATTATCATCGAAACCTGTTCAGCAAAATGTGAAAAGACAACAGACAGACAGAGTTACTTTTATATTTATAATATTAATATGGATTGATTTTACTAAGAAGCTTGTTTTTAAAGTTATTTTTAAGCTATTTTGATAAATTTTGCATATTTGAAATTATTTAATGATTCACGTATTTTGCCTAACAAAGAGCATAAAGGGACAAATAATTGTAACACGCCATCACTAAATTAAAAGGTACCAAAAATTCAACGATGTGTAATTGAACAATTACGTTACAATTCAGACTGCAGTTTACAAGTTTACTTATGAATCGCCATTTTATCACAAGTGAACTATATATAAGCCGATATAAAGCGAAAAGGTTCGTTTCTAATACCTAAATCCTTATTTATCCGCAAAACTTGTTTGAAACTTCCAGCATGAAATCTTAGAGATGTTGGAGCATGTACTTATCAAAAAGTTAGATGATTGCTTGTTGTTTTTAAAAATATTTTATAACTATTTATAAATGAAATGTCTATTATTTTTAAAATAATCCATACTAATATTAAAAATGTGAAAGAAACTCTGTGTGTTTGTCTGTTACCTTTTTAACGCTTAATCCGCTGAATCGATTTAGATGAAATTGAGTATGGAGATAGTTGGAGACCCTGGGAAGGACATTAGATAGTTTTTACCCCGGAAATCATCCCTTAAGAGGGTGAAAAGGGGATGTAAGTTTGTATGGGGACCAATCATTTCTCAAGTAAGGCATATAAAACCTATACTAAGCGTCTAAACGTACCTATACACATATATTTTGGAATAACTATTAGGTTTTCATATACGGTTTCTGCCTATTTAATTTTGACCAAAGTTTATCAACTGGAATATTAGAATAGAGTAATATATGTGTGTATACGGCTTTTAATTATCTAATCACTGATCAAAGGGTAATTATAATTATTTATACCGATTAAACCTTTGGTGCTCGAATGCCTTTATGGTTTAGTGACGAGCTTGTACAGCTGCAGTTTATTAAGTATTGGGTGTTGACCCGAATCGAGCTAAGTGTTATTGGAGTTATTGGCGCTATTAAGAAATTCTCAGTAACTTCCAGACCCGAGTTGAAAAGTCGTACTAACAGAGCGAGAGAGAGAAAAAAATGAAAAGTACAGAGTGAGTCTATGTTTGCACCTACACTTTATGTACTACTATATTTCCACCCTTAAAATTAAAGTTTTATTCTGTTCTAGAGTATTTTGTACATATCTGCACCTTTTAAACAAATATTACTTAGACAATAAGCTTTTAAAATACACCAATATCACTATAGTTGCATACTCGATTAATAGAAGAAGACAGTATATTTATAAGAGGTTATATATCGATACTAGCGACACACCCTTGCTTCGCTCGGGTTCGTCCCTAGGTATGTTTTAACGGTTAGTATGAAATACAAATCTTTGAATTTCTCAGCTTTTCTTTATCATAATATGCATGTATTATACATATAAACCTTCCTCTTGAATCACTCTATCTATTAAAAAAACCGCATCAAAATCCGTTGCGTAGTTTTAAAGATCTAAGCATACATAGGGACAGACAGACAGCGGGAAGAGACTTTGTTTTATACTATGTAATGATACATAGGTATAACATGTTATAAATAGTCTATCTATTGTACACTTACCATTAAAACGTACTTAGGGAAGAACCCGCGCAAAGCGAGGGTGAGCCGCTAGTAATTTAAATAAGAATTTAAAATGTAAACACTTTAACAAGTAGACGATAAATATCCGTTTAACACCGTAAGTACCATATTTTAACACGTAAAAATTTCTTAAATACCATGTTTATAGCTATACTTTATTACTAACCTCATTATCCTTATCTGCGTCCTTAATATGCTGTGCGATGAACCGTACGCTTTGCAGCGCCGCGGCCACCTCCGGCGACAGGTGGCGCGGCAGCATGTTCTCCGACTCCGTCACTGTGGGGCATTGGTTATTGATTATTTAAAAAAAAAAGAAGAAAATTGGTTATTTGTTATTTGTCCAGTTATTAAGTTTACCTATTATTGTTACTTATATTTGGTTATTGGTTATTAAAAAAAGAAAATTGGTTATTTGTTATTTGTCCGATTGATAACTTAAATTATTATTTCTAATTATACCTAGGTTAAAAATAACATCAAAAGTATGTTTTCAAATTTAAAAGAAGAGAGATCTACAGAAAAGTATGTTGAATAAATCGTGAAGCATTTTGATCTCTGACACCGTTACTGTGAGGGATTAGTTATAGGTTATTAAAAAAAAAGAAAATTGGTTGTTTGTTATTTATCTTCTAATTAATAAATGTAACTATTAATACTTTCTTAGATTTACGCGAATATTTTACATTTTAAATAAAACCGTTCCCTGAGGACCAAAAATCAAAATAAATCAGCGAAATAATCCGAAAAGATAGTTTTATTTATAATATAACTATTATTAGTATATTTACATAATTGCTCGAATCCTATAAGTTGTAGTGATATTAGACAGCCTATAAATAAATGAGATATAAAATTGCAGAGAAAAACCTTCAATTCTTAATGTTAAAAATATTTAACTTCATAACACTAGTGTATACTAGTATTCTATATCTATACATGTAATAAAATTGTAACTAAGCCGAATCTGTACATTAAATCTTTTTTGGAAAATGTTATTGAAATAGACATTATTATCGATACAGAGACTGAATCTATAGTTTTTCAAATTTTTGTCTGTCTGTTACCATTACGGAAAAACCACTAAAGGAATTTTGATAAAATTTGGTATGATGATAGCTGGTTATCCGGGTCAACATATAAGATACTTTTTACTGCGCAAAAATATCTCATTTCTGAGAAATCTTTACTAAACGTTAAAACATAAGTAGGGACGGACTCGAGCGGAGCGAGGGTGAGTCGCTAGTTTATAATATTTACTTACCTTCAATACGATTTTATGTACGTACCTGAAGGCCGTTGATGTACGCCAGCTCCAAGCATATCATCTTCAGGTGCCGGAGACTTTCTGTAATCTCCGTCATCTCCTTTATTGCTATACGCATCTGTTAGACTGTCCCTGTTGCAAAATTTAGTTGAATTAGAATATCTAAATATTCTATATTCCAACAAACACAATTATCTAGCGCCAAAAGACTAATCCAAAGCACTTTACCATATACTAATAACACGTAATCATATAAATTAACATCGAGGTACAGAATATGCATATTTCATTTGAAACATAACCAATAACTCTCAGTATGTCTAAACTTAGCCAACAAATAACGTTATCGAACCGACTAAAATTACCACTAATACAAAACACAGCCTGCGGCGTAAACATGGCGTCTCGTAAATTACTTTATATTTTACGTCCCATAAACGTTTACGATAAAATAAGAAGCTTATAAAGAGAAATAAAGTCATGCTTCAATACTTTCATTATTCACAATAAAAGTTGGAATCGTAAAAAAATTTACAACAGCCTTTATTATTCATAAGTATCGATTTTGATGTTTGATTTTATCTACTTCCACAAGTTGAGGGCTTGTTTTTGAAAATGTGAACTAATCTTGTACTGTTGACGTTACAGCTGAAAAAATTTCGAAAAGCTAAAAACTAATGAAAAATAATGTTATCTTTAACTGAAAATAATATGTAATTTAAATATATTATATGAAAATTAAATAATAACTTTATATGTATATGAAAGTTAAAAAATTATTTTCTACGCTAGACACAGAACAAGTGATGACCATTCGGGTAGGAACTTGCGATTTTTTAGAGGTACATATATGTTACCTACAACTCAAATCTTTTAGTGTAAATTAGCAATTATGTAGATGAAAATGGATGGTATATTTGTATGATAAAACTTATTCATTTAAAACAATTAGTGATGTCTCTCGCTATAAACTGCGCTATATGTTATCTCTATTGAGTTTCTCGCATCGACAAGTAGGCTTTAAGCATGGGTAACTACCACCCCTTCCCCCCCCCCCCCCACTCAAACCCTCCATCCCCTCGACGCCCATAAGGCTAACAGCAAAACGTCAATAGAATAATAGGTAACAGGTCTATGGAGTATCAATAACATGAAAGAAAAAACCCGACCAATGTTTGTTGATGTGATGAATTTATATTTGTATAGTATTATGACGTCATCTTTATAGTGTCAAAAATTTCGATGGAAATGTCAACAAACACGGTATGGCATTTATAACATTAGTAAAAATATCCCTTTAAAAATTCTCACAGTATTTATATTTTTTTATTACATTATAAACCAGTTATTGTGTATTCCCGTGGGAAAGAAAGATTTTCTTCAAGTAAAAGTTATCCTAAATGTTGACTCGAGAAAAACGTTATGACTTCAACAAATTTCGTTGAAATCGGTTCATTACTTTTTACGTGAAACGCGCACACACAAACAGACAAACAGACAAAAATTTTAATAACTATTGTTTTGTTGTCTATAATATTGTGTACATAATACCTTGCAGTCATTGTTTTTAAAAAATATTTCATGAACGGATTCTGCTAAGTTACTGCTTTATTATAGTATAGATTAACAAGAAACTAGTTATTGAATAAAATTAGTCTATTGAAATAAAATATAATACTTTCTTAGATTTACGCGTATGTTTGACATTTTAAATTCGTCTAATTCTATCTTTTCGGATTTTTTCGCAGATTTATTTTGTTTCCCGACGTTTCGAATGCGTGATCGAAATAAATTAATTGCATTTCGTTGGTATGCGCATCCGAAAACCAACTGGACCGATTTGGCTATTTTTTTAACGTTTGTAGTCCGAATGAGGCTTTAGGGAAAAGTTTTTTGGAAACTGGCCCGGAAAATTGGGAAATTCAGGAGAAACTTACAATTAAATGTATTATAAATTTTTAAATTGGAATAGGGCAACGTCTGTCTGATTAAAATATAACTTTGTTATTTAGCGTTGATATAAAAGTTGGCTAGTCGGCACTAGACACATGAATTTAGGCTGGGTTTCATTTTAAATGCATAAAAACTGAAATTGCATTTCTTTTTTATCTCAAGTTGTAGTTTATACACAATACAACATACAATATACAGCCTGTGGTAGTGGTCGAAAATCTATACATATAATAAAATTGTAACTAAGCCGAATCTGTACATTAAATATTTTTTGGAAAATCTTATTGAAATAGTCATTATTATCGATACGAAATATATATCGAATCGGTGATGATAGCTGGTTATACGGGTCAACATATAGCATACTTTTTACCGCGGGAAAATATCTCATTTCTGAGAAAAAATACAAAAACTGCATTGTAAGAGTATACTAATATGTAAAACCTAAGAATTTGCTTTTTGGTCATCTGAACGCGGGCGGAGCCGCGGGCAATGCTAGTTGTTAATTAAATTCAAATATTAATATCTTACTACATAGCATACAATTTCGTGGCTCTTTTAAAAGGTGTTCTTTCGAGATTTTTCGCTCGCGAAGTCGACGTCAAATATAAATAAAAAATCAGCATGAAAAAACCACACTCTTATATACTTAAATATGACAGAGACAATTTTCGAATTTCTTACTTTTTTCTCTCTCACGCGACGCACTCATGGAAGATCGGGTAGAGTAAAATTAAATAAAAAAGCTGAGCTTAGAGAAACATTCATCGTTTCATAGATCACATTCTTCGTGGCCCTCGTAAAAATAATATGCGGGGGACACTTTTTTCTTCGGGTTTTTTAAAACTTCCACGAGGGCCGTCCTTGAAAACATATTTTTAAATAAAAGAATCGTTTATGGCCCGCTGGGGCCCTCTTGAATCATCATTGGTTGCATTGGCATAGCTACGGCACTGGTATATATAATACTACCATATGTCCACGGCTTTGTCCTCGTAGTTTAAAAATAACGGGTTTTTGTACTTTCCAACTCCTTTTTTACCTCTTAAGGATTTAATTTACAAAAAATCCTTTCTTAGTGGATATCTACTAGATATCGGTAAATCTACAGCTTATAATACCCTTTTTAATATGAAAAAATACTCTTTCATATATTACAAATATGTGAAAGAGTATTTTTTTCTTCTGGTATTTATATACATACTATTAAAAATGATGATAATAGAACTAAACATTATATTTTTCCTGCATAAATGGAATATCATAAAAGTAAGTGTTTTTTTTTTTAAATAGAAATTTTTACTTTTACCATAAAAACAAGATAACAAAGCCGAAACTATTTTATATAGAAAATATGCATAACAGGATGGTTCTTAAAGGCGGTAAATATGATATAATTAAAAACAAAATATTCATATTTTTGAAGTGAAACTTCTTTAGAATCGCAGTGATTTGAAACTAGATGAAACGAAAATGCAACACTGAAAGGAGACAAATACATAAACATATAAGATTAAGCCGGAGACAGAATGAGATAGAATACATTGCCATTTTGCTATGGCAACCGTTGTTATTGTCTGACAAATATACAATATAATATTCTTTCCGTATATGTTATTCTATAAGTATATGGTTGTAATTTGCCTAATATGCCTAATAAGGCAACAACCAAACAATTCAATAATTAAATATAATTATTGAATTGTTTTAATTTAATCGCGATATTCGCCAAGGACGTTTTAGTTCCACCGCACGTAAAGGTTTCACGTACCAATTTTATACCAAAATTAAAAATTAAAATAGGAGCTTAACGTGGTGAGAGAGAGGGAAGAGAAAATCGCTGAGCTGAGTGGAAATAGAGTCTGAGAGTTACGAGCGCGTGGTCATGTGGCGACGCCAACAGCCGGCTTCACCCGCTGCATTAGATGTTTCACATCAAAAAAAACATTTTAGAGACCCTATCATAATAAGAGCTAAGCTATTGGAATATTTCTGTGATTTTAATGTAATTTCTAAAAACAATAGTTCATAATACTTACCTCATCTCAAGTTCATTGGTATAGCCATTTGATACGAATGTATCGTCATAGTCCGGTAGAGAATATTTAGTGCGTCTCATCATAAGTAACTTGGGCATTAGTTGTAGGAAGAGCTTCTTCATCCACGGTGACATGGTGTGGGTTGATGGTGACCTATAGGTTATTTGTTATATTCAATATAAATTGTTATAAAAAAAATCATCAAGCTATGTAATATTAATATTTATTATAAGGAAAATGTATATGGTGGGCATTTTAAATCTCTTGAGTATGAAATAAATAATAATACTTTCTTAGATCTACGTGAATACTTGACATTTTAAATAAAACTATAATTTCGGATTTTTAATGGGTTTATTTTGATTTTTGGTTCCCGATCTTTCGAACGCTTTAGAGCAATCATGGTTACCAGAGAGACTAAGGTTTTAGACGTTTCAAAGGTCATTTTATATTTGTAACAGACAATACCTACCCAAAAAATTATACGGTGATCATATATGTATAATTTTGTAACGTCGGAAACTAAAAATCAAAACTAATTTTTAAAACTATAGTTTCAAAAGTCGTTTCATTTGATGCACTCAATAAAACATTGAAATTCTAATTTTACCCCAAAATAAGTTCCCAATTAAAGTCATCATAGACCCTACATAATATCTCAAGAAACACCCTAACTCTAATACAATACATACATATAAACAAAATAAGACCAAATTCATAATACACCCAAGTTTTCTATTTTCCCCTTCTACACATACCAACATACAATGTAACATATCATACCCATTCAATAAGCGTTGCAGTCACCATCGCATATTTCACACGGCATTGTCTCGTTATCGAGTCGTTACAATGAAACCGTAGATTTATGGGCCTTTATGCTTGAATTTTAGACTATCTATTTTATTTTGCAATTTAAACCGTGTGATGATAGCTCCTGATGTTATCGGGCTATCTAAATATATTATTTTGGTTTTCAAATCAGAAAATTTTATTTATGGGAACTGTAGAATTATTATTAATTTTTTTTTCATATAAAATATTTACTGAATATATATTTAAATGTGTTACTTTGCATCAAAGAATAAGACTTATTTTATAAGTTACGGAAAATTTGTGATTGTTTATTATCTTCTTATGTACGTGTTGAATTAAAAAAAAACTTTTTAAGTGACTATTATTTACTAGCGGCTCACTCGCCTCAAGGAAAACAAAAAGAAACCTATCCCACGGGAATCGTACATTTTTCCGGGATAAAAAGTCTCTATAATCTATCTCTGTGCCAAATTTCATCCAGATCCGTTCAGCCGTTCTGGTGTGAAAGAGTAACAAACATCCATACTCACAAACTTTCACATTTATAATTTTTATACGGATTGAAACGAAGTTCCTTTATCGCATGTTATACGGGCACACTTGGCGAATGAGACCTAGATGTAAGCAAGTGTAATATTTCGACCGTCACGACACTTTTTATTACTTAAAAAGAGCGTGCCTATCTGACGTCATAATAAGTACCAGGCGATATTAAGTATTAAGAAGTGTATGTAGTAAGTAGTTGTGTGCACTTTTATTACGGGGCCCTACATATATAATGATTATTCCTTGCTGTTTATAATACCCAAGTACACGTAACAATTTTATGACCTAATTTATGAGCCAAGACAGACAGACAGGCAGACAACGAAAGGAACTTCGTTTCGACCGGGTTTCCCACGACATATCTTTACTTTTTTATCCTATAGATTAGTCTGGGCGTTGATAAATTAGTAAGTTTAGACATACTATTTCAGATGCTTAGATGATATGGATAAGGGGCCTTAAATATCAACATCGAATGTTTTTAATAAATTCGAAAAAAAATATATCAAAAAACATTTGCATTTTGCAAATCGAAAAGGTAACTGCTGCTGGTTTTATTTATGTCGAATATTTTGAATATTTAACTATATTTATACTATTATTAGTTATGTTAATTATTATAAGCACAAATATCAACCAGTACAAAATACAGTACTAAGGGCATATATACACTACGTTTTATAAACGCGCTAACAACGCGCGTATTACGAACGTACACCGTCCACTGCATACTTCGTACTACGAGTTTATTACTACACATATTGTGAACTGACAAATTTAGAAAATGCAATGCTTGCAGTATCTATGTATACAAGCGCGTAGCAAAAGCGTTTTCACATTAAATTCTTTGCGCGTTAAATTCTCGTCGATAACGCATTAAAAAGTCGTCGTGTGCATATACCTTTAATAGTGTTTTTATTTATTTAAAAAAAAAACAAAACACTAAGAAAGAGAAAAGAAAGCGAACTACTCATTAACTAAAAAGTTATACCGACTTCAAAATAATTTTATATAATTTTTTCCATTCTTAGGGGTGACATTTTTTTATTGAAAGTTATATAAAAACAACTGTTAAATAATATCTTTAAAAACCACAATAGGAAATATGAATGTGATTTAAGCAAAGGTGTTTTTTTTTTATAATCTTTATTGCTTTTGAAATAAGTCTATATTAATATTTTTTTAATGTAACTTCTTTATGATTAAGAAAATAATTATTAAAAAGTGCAAATATAGGTGGGAAATTCAAAGTTGTTGAACAGCAACGCCATTGGTCAGACCGAATATGACGTCAAAGTATTATCATACCAGAGCGATTAGCGATTTTATCGCTATAAACTAAAGTCGTAATTTTTCTATGTATGATACTCTCAGTTCACGAAAAGCGCACGAAATCGCGGGCGTTTTAATTACCCGTATCGTTAATATTTTTTATACTAAATTTTAGTTTTTTTGGAGCTAGTTATTTTTTTACACTTATATCTATAACGATGTCTTAGCTATTGTAATTTTTTTTTAAATCACGCATATTGCCTTTTGGTTTCAAATAAGCAAATATTACTAAGACATTACCCGAATTGAACACGTACTTTTGAAGTCGGTCAAGAAGAACGATAGGAAAGACAAACAAAACTCACCTAAAATGTACATTCAGAACACAAACCGTCATCCAAACGCTCAACGATACCAGTATCATAGTGAACAGCAGATACTTCCCTAACAGCGGTATCGCTAGAGACGTGGGCGGTATTATTTCAGCCAGCAACAGGAAAAATACAGTCAACGATACCAAAATCGAGATGCTTAACGATATCTACGGGAGAAATATAATTTACCTGAAATGTACGTTTACAATGCATACAGTGACCCAAACACTTAGGGACACTAGAATCATTGTGAATAGCAGATATTTCCCAAGCAAGGGAATCGCCAACGACGTTGGCGGTATGATTTCAGCCAGGCCAAGGAAGAACACTGTGAGGGACACCAGGATGGAGATGCAGAGCGATATCTAAGGAAAAAAGTCTCTTTTGAATGATTTTGTACATATATTGTCTTTCCACTGTGGGTTAGGGTTGTCACAAATTAATTATTATTAATTATTGATGGTTGATGTTTAAAATGGTTTATTGTTGTATATTTATGTAATTATTTATGTTGATTATTTAATATAATATTGGAGTAAATTAGAGTAGAATTTAAATGGTTTTAGAGTTAAGCAATATAGTTATTACTCTATAGTTGAATTTAGAAGAAGATTTAAGTAACACAATTAGATTGAAGAAAAAAAATAGGGTGGGGCTGTGTCGGGCACACCGCCGTTGGTTTAACGTGAAACGTCTATTTAAGCTAGTCGTTTTTAGTGTTTTTGCTTTTATAAAAATATTTTGAATATTTGAAAACAAATTAGTGAAAATCGTAATCTTTGAAAATATCAACGAAAAGAATATCATAGTATATAATTTTTCGGACAATAACAACTTTTACTATGGCAACCTAATGCAACCTATTTCGTTACGGTCCTCTTTTCTTATCTGTATATTTCGATGAGATTTTAAAGACGTTTCACGTCAAAATAAAAAAAAGAAACAGGAGAAATAAAGTGAGAACTACGTTAAGAATTTAGAAAATAAAAATATTATATCAAATTCATTTATTTATAAATCTGGTGGAAAGACAACAGTAAATGATAAGCAAATTAATGATAGCACACACACATCTAGCTAATGGATCAAAAAAGACTGTTACTGGGCAGGCATGGGTGGATGGACTAACGGACGTTAGGATGGACGAGTGAATGTTAGAACCCCTAAACATCAAATTTCGTGCAAATCTTATAAATGATCGAATGGTATTTCTAAATACTATATCAATGGCGAAAATTGCTGAATATTATGAAGAGTTATACATTTTTGGTTATGTTTGCATGTGATTTGCTTCTAAATTCCTATTTTTGTAATTATATTTAACTAAAAAGGTACACTGACTTTTGAACCCTAAAGTGTTATTTTCTTAAATGTGAACAGCCCCTTTTTTTATGCATATGACCAGTATATATACAGCTGGTTATGTGAGACTCATCGGCTAGAGAAGCTGGTACTACCAACGGTTACATAATGGTACCAAACTCTTTTTAACATATTTCAAACGTGGCAAATACTCGATGGCGATGTACATCTTCTGTGTGTGTTTGCTTTTGTTATATTTTATCTTCACAAATTAAGAACCGATTTTAATTATAATTTTCAATGAACAGGTATATTCTACGCTAAAAATACAATCGTTATATATTAAAGTGATTTTAAAGTCCATGTACCTTTTAAGTTAAAAAGTAATACATGCAATAATTCTTTCTGATTACCGACATAATATGTAGGTAATATCTGTAATTTATTTCCGTTATCTTTAAAATGTTTGATGTATAGCTTCAATAGCTGAAGTGGTCTAGTAGTGATATACTGCTAGCTGTGAATTGAAATCAATATGATATGATCATTACTAACTATATGTTGTTATATTTAAACCCTTAAATCATTTACCAATGACTTAAATTGTATGACAGTATACTATTCTATAAAAAAAAACTATTTAATATCTATGTTACCTAAGAAAAATCATTATTTATATATTAATACTATATATTAATATATTATATATTAATATATTATATTAATAAGACTTATTAGTTATTGTTATTACTAGTGAAATAAATTTATAATATAATTAAATTATAACATAATCAAAGATTAAAAAACGTATAATCAACAGTTTTTATGTTTGTTTGATTGTACACACGTCAATCGAGAACAGATGAACTGCTTTTATATATTTTAAATAAAACTATCTTTTCGGATTTTTTCGCTCCCGACGTTTCGAATGCTCATGGTCACGGGAGAGACTGAGGTGTTAGATGTCTTTAAGGTATTATATGTTATTATTATAATTATTACAATTTTAAAAATATTAATTATTAATCTACATTTTTTAGTGTTACCATTATTATATTTATAACCATAAAGAAAAATCATAATATATTAATTATTTAAGCCACATAATTGACCTATGTGTAATTTGAAAAAGTTAAGATTAATTAAAAATAATAATTTTAAATTTAAATGTGTTGTTTAATCTTTTATATACTTATTTTATTAGTTAGATAATGCTGTGTCTTCCTTTTTTGTATCAAATTATATAATATCAAAGCCTGCCAAACAAATATTCTTGTTCAATAGCGAGCACTCTATTCTTTCCATGTACACCATACTTAATATTTTCAATGAACTTCAGATTAATGCTACGTTCTGACCAAGAAAAAGAATTCGAAGCATTGTTTTTATTTAAAAGTAGTCTACGTATTTTGTTAAACATATGAAATTTATTTATCAAAATACTTTTCATCCGATAAGAAGATGAGAAAATCTTACTTCAGATCTTCCAGCGACGTTCCATTTCAATCGGTAAAGACGATAAACAATTACCGTTAAATCCTTTTTGTACAAGCTTTATTTAAAAAGGGTCATTTAAGTTTTATAAATATATATTAGAAATGTGTTAGAAACCAGAAATAATATGGAGTATTTAAGCAGTCTTTTGTATAGCGAGTATAGATTAATTTACATCGTATTTGTTTTTATTTTTTCTCACAATTTTTTTTTTTTTATTTTGAGAATATACCAATATTCAGCAAATTTCGCCCCATTCATAATAAAAACACAGTATAAAAATCCATACAGTAGGCGATCGCCTTTGATTTTAACGGAAATGCTGTCAATCAAATACAAGGGTTGTCACAATACCAATCTTTGAAGTTAAAACACTATATGGACATCTCATGGCAAGTTGCAGTTATATATAGTTATATATCACCCATTAACCCTAAGGCCGTTTCCCGACTTTCATATAAAAATAAGTAGGACAGTCGGGTGCGCCTCGCTCTCCCCCTTTACGCCCTTTATTAGACGATATATGTATGGATTATTATACTATGATGTAACTAACAAACACACTGTACAATTTAGTATTATAAATAAATTTTGAAAAAAACTTTACTCACAAGACAATGGAATGTTAAACCAATGATTATTGCCAATAAAATATATAGCATATATAATAATTATAAAGTCAGTCAACTTACCTTCTCACCTGAATCCGATGGTAAATAAAATACTAGCACAGTTAAAAATGTTAACCCAACACATGGTATTATCAAATTCACTGTATAAAACAAAGTTTTTCTTCGCATTGTCAGTTTAAATGTTATATCTAAAACAAAATAAGTCTTTTGTTAAAAAAAATATATAATTTAGACATGATGTCACTTTAGAATCGTTAACGAATAAATCTATGCAAATATAGGAAAAAAATATAATTGTATGATATAGAACGATTGGTAATAATTAACAATCAATCCCTCCACGACCGCAGACACGCCGGCGTGTCAGTTAACAATAGATTTTTAAGAAATTTAATTAATTTCTTAGAAATTTACCTGGAGGTGTTAATAATTATTACTTATTATTAATCGATTTTGATTTATTTTTTGTTTATTTAAATCCACCAGTGATAATAACATCAATACAATATTGGTTAGAAAAAATAAATACAGTGTAGCTTGACTCCAAATGCATTATCTTTTAAGGCAAATAAATACAGCATGCAATCATTAGGAAGTTTATAAACCATTTATATGGTATAATCAAATGAAATACATGATCATCACGTCAAAACAAAATTAATTGTGTACTTAAAATTTATTTCCAAATATATCAAAAATTTCATTAAAACTTTGGAGTAATATAATAAAAAGTGTTCCAAAGGAAAACAATATCGAATATGCACAGTATAAGGCGGTCGCGGTAAACGATAGCATTCCCAAGGAGGGTTGACGTCAGGCAGGCGCGAGGCGGCCGGTCGGAAAACTTTGCCAAATCCTTTCAACAGTACAGAAGATGTACTGCGCCGACCCCAAGTGATTGGGAAATGGGCAGGGAGAAGATATATATATATATATATATATATATATATATATATATATATATATATATATATATATATATATATATATATATATATATATATATAATTCCCAAGGAGGGTTGAAGTCAAGCAGGCGGCCGGTCGTAAAACCTTTGCCAAATCCTATCAGCAGTACAGAAGATGTACTGCGCCGACCCCAAGTGATTGGGAAATGGGCAGGGAGATGATGATAAATCAAACGAAATATATTAATAAAATATTAAACACATTAAAAATTAAACAAAAAAAAAACAAAATTAACTTATTAGAAAATGAAAATTATAATCAAAATGGGATCGTTCTAGATTGCGGTGTGTATTTGAATCATATTATATTTGATTAAACGTTTAATAATTTGTCATTATGGTACAATTTTTGCTATTTCTATTCATGAGCTATTGTAGGTATCACAGCATCATTTTAAAATACAATCTAAAATATTATTATTATAACAGTCCAGAAGAAGACATACATTATAATAAAGAAATGTTTCTTCACATATGTATGTACACGCACGCACAAACACACATTAAATTTAACATAAATATTTATTTTATATATTAGTAGTACGCTTCAATTATTTATTTAATCTTTTCTATATTAATATAATGTAATTAACTGTCTCGGTGGTGTAGTGGCTAGCATGTACGGCTGCACACCCGGAGGTCCTGGTTTCGAGTCCCGGGTCGGGCTAAGTTTAGTTATTGAGTCTTTCTATATAGTAAGTCTCAGTAACAGCCCGGAGTTGGGAAGTTGGCGGTGTTTCACCCCCGTGCCTCGGAGAGCGCGTAAAGCCGTCGGTCCTGCGCCGACACTCTCTCTGGTCGTGTCGAGTAGTCGTCCCACCGGAGTATGAGAGTGACAGGAATAGAGAGTGCACTTGTGTCTGCGCGTACACGCGATGCACGCATATCTCACATATCTCCTGCGCAGTTGGCTAGTCTCAATGAGATTGGCCGCCTTAGCCGGAAGCGATCGGAAGGACATTATTATTATTAATGTAATAGAACCATAATTACCTGAAAACGGTTCTGGACAGCAAGGGTAGTACTCTTCGTTTCTAGTCGCGGGCACTTCAAGTATATCCCATTCAACAGATAAATAAAATTCGCTTAAATCAATCCCTACATGCACTAAGCTACTGCCCGGCAATTGGTCCATATGTTTTAAATCAACCTGTAAAGGAAGAATTACTGTAAACTAAAACTAACAAAACATACACTCAGTAGAGTCCTACTCGAGGTTCTTTGGTTCAGTGACTCGCAGGAGGAAGAATCACATCGACTACTTAATCAAAAAACCTATTCATTTACTCACTGACATGATGATAATGAGTTTGGACTACGTCTTAAAATTTTTAAACAAACGATTAAATTCAATCTTTATTTTATTAAATACAAAATCAGTTTTTCTATAATTGCATATTTAAGTAAATACATATTAAAAAATAAACTGTTGAACAGTTTGCAGATCAACGCCATCTACATAAAAGAACAAAAGATCCAGAAGAAGAACACAAATTAAAGCTGTTCTTCAACTCTCCAATTTCTTCATAATTCCAACTAGTAAAAATAGTAATGTGTCATCTATACTAATATTATAAAGAGACAGAGTTTGTTTGTTTGTACGCGCTAATCTCAGGAACTACTAATCCGATTTGAAAACTTCTTTTTGCAGTAGATATTCCCTTTATTGAGGCAAGTCATAGGCTGTATATCATCGTGCTACTACCCAAGGGAACGGAGCAGTAATCATAAATGTCAACAAATCGGACAGACCTCCATACATTTTTTTTTGTATATTGAACGCGAGCGTAACCGCGGGTTGTTTGCGGTCTATAATATTAGTAAGAGGTATTACCTGAGCGCCATTGTATGTCCACGAACCAAATTTCATGAAGCACGTTTGTTCGTCAAAAGGAAAATATTCTACATTGATCTCACATGAGGACTTGTAAATAGCTGGAGGCTTCCAATTCACTTCGCCAGTGTATTTCAACGTAGCTTTCGTCATTAGAGTTACCTGTTAGCATGCATTATTCAAACTAAATGTATGTTACTTTATAAAGAATTAGCGTTTGTCCACGGCTCTATACGCTATTTATATATTTATATTTCCCAATAGCATTAGGTTTCCAAATAGGTTCGTCCATAGTTCAGTTTTAACGTTTACGTTCTAGTATAGATTTCTCAGAGATGAGATATTTTTCCGCAGTAAAAAGTGTCCTACATACTGACCCGGATAACCAAGCCCATCATCAAGACTATCATACCAAATTTTTTTAAATATCTGTCTAGTGGTTTTCTCGTGATGCGTTTCCAGACAGACAGATAAAAATTTAAAAAACTATAGATTTGGCCTCTGTATCGATAATAATAACTATTTCAATAAGATTTACAAAAAATACTGATGGTATGTATAGATAATGCTTTCTTATCCGAATCTTACACCCTATAAAGAATCTCAATGTCAATTTTCATGCTTCTTCGTCTATGTGTGGATGATCATCATTTTTAATCAGATAAATTTTTAGTTTTTCTCACTATAACTTTATTACTTAAAAGTTATACAAAGATTCAACCCATTTTACGATTTTAGACATGAATTTTCTAAATTCCTAGCGGATACTAATAAGTATATACATATATAAGCAATTATAATAAATATATATAAATAATTATAATAAATATAGATAAATAATAATAATAATAATAATAGCCTATAAGGCCTTTTAATTGTTATAACGTTATGGAGTCAAAATATTAAATAACATTGATTTAAAGAAAATGTTGGTACATTTGTGAAATATAATACATCACTAGCTAAAATGACCATTATAAAACTTTTCTTATCGCTTTGTAAAAATTGATTTGAAGATGAGCAAATAAATTATTTTCTGTAATTTTTCTAGTACTCATTTTTGACCTAGGTGAAGCTTTACTGAAGGAAAATTATTCTCAAAGAACTATCTACCGGTACCATAGACTCAAATATCGACGCGAACCGCAGTTATTTTAAATCTAAAAATCCTATCTATAAATCTATATAATATTATATACGTACAGAAAAAACTTTGTAAACCTTTTTAAACATATTACGCGCATAGAAGAGCATGAGCTTTTTTGAGCTTTATTGAGCTTATTTTGAATTTGGCAAAGTTAGATTAATAAAATTATCTTAACAGATTTTATCATGGATTTATTTTGATTTTTGGCTTCTGACGTTCCATATTATTTATGCTTGCACATAGCTGCAAATACATAGCATTTAAAAAAACTATTCATTTATCTATACAATGATAACTGCCGAAATACAAATGAAACATTTTTAACAGTACATGAAATATTCTTAAACACCAAAAAACGTATTTTATTAGTATTATCTCAAAAATAATGCCGCAGAAAACAGTTTAAATGAAACACAGGACGATTTAGATAAATTCAATAATTCCCATATAATTTTTAGTTTTCTATCTGCTATATCTATTTAAGAAAATTGCTTTATATAAAGAGGATGAATTTGACTAAACTTACTTCATAATTGCCATCCCAATTATTATATAACACTATATCCGGTAGCCATATATGTTCAGATGGCACATACAACATCTCCACTCCGCCATAGTCGTCGGGATTCCATTGCAGCTTGTAGTCGAACCATTTCTGAAATAATTCATTGTAAAATGTATTGAATTTATTATGCAATAATTATTTTAAAATATCCCTTTAAATTTATTGTATTGTATTCCACCACTATATACTACTGCCTTGGACATAAACTTAGTGTACATTGTAAATTTTTCAAGTAGACGATCGTAATCCTAAACTGATGTCTTTAAAAAAAAAAAACAATTTTACAAAAACCTAACGATACAATTTTTTTTTTTATAAAACTGACCTTTGAGCTTTCTTGCTAGCGTTATTTGGTAATTAGCAGGGTTATTTAGCAGTTTTGGCACTTAACTGTGATTATGGTTTATTTCAGGTTCTGGCAGAAAACAATTTAAAATTTTGGCAGAAACCGAAAGTACGTTCGTAAAACGTGGGACCTTCGAGAGTGATCGGCGTAATGGGGAGTATATTTTTTAAGATTTTTTTTTAAATTGTATTAGAAGGTTTTTACAAAACATAAATTGAATAGTGATCAGTTTTATTTACTCTCACAGAAGATTTAAATTGAGTATTAAAATACGATGAACAAAAAAACAAGTATAAAAGTATAATAATGATGTACTTAACTAAAATGTTAGGAACACTTATCAGTGGTTAACATAAGCCATTAATAATTTTTATCAATATCTATTCTATCTATATATAAAGAGGCAGTTTGTTTGTTTGTTTGAATTCACTAATCTCAGGAACTAATAATCCGATTTGAAAAAATCCTTTTACCATTAGATAGACTATATGCTATTTATCATTTAATATATAGTCTACCTATTCGTTACTAACCGTTAAAACGTACCTAAAGACAAACCCGAGCAAAACGAGGGTGAATCACTAGTTTTAAATGAAATTATTTAATTATTTTTTTACGGGAGACAGAGTCTACAGCAACTAACTATATTTGCTGTAAAACATTCGAATCGTTTTGAATAAGAAACAAAAATAAAATCGTGATAAAACTGAAACTGAAAAAGAAATATTAAGTATTTTTAACCAAAAATATAATTTATTACCTGTTCCACCCATAGATTCGTAGTCATAACTTGATTCTTCAAGTTAACTTCCATTAGCTGTGAGAGCTTTAAGCCAAGTCTAACTGTCAGAATGTCGCTAACATTAGTTACTGGGCGTATCAAGCGATTGTAATTGCTTAATAAATCGTCGTACAACCTCTTTACATCTGGATTTGCTTCTAGAAGCTTTACACCTGTAATTGAAGAAACGATTCTAAAAACTTAGAGAAATAATATTTGTTTTAGAAAAATATTATTATACTGTTGTTATTATAATTATTATGTTATTTTTTTTTATATTATAATAATCACTTTTTTTGTGTATATATGAGTGATATATTATGTCGAGTTAGAAATATAGTATAAAATGTAATTAATTTTAAACAGGAATATTAACACAACCTATATCATAGATGCAAACTATTTTACTTAATAATTTATCAAAACAAATGAGATAACTATTAAATTAATATTTAATAATTTTAATATAGCTTTTTTATGATTTTAGATTTTACTGCATCATTCTACTATCGACTAACATAATTTCCACTTAAAAACCATTCCATAGAACACTTACCCAAACAACCAGTAGTATAGTTAAATAATATCCACAAAAAGCTTAACTTCATTTTGGCACATTTGTTCTCAACTGTTTATGTACTGAGATGCTGTGTTAAGATGAAAGTATACGCACGCGTAATCAATATTCGCTACGCCCGTAGATACGACACTAGCGCTTGTAGCAACGCGGTGTTATTTGGAACTAAAGTTGTTTAGTTCTTACTACTACTAACTAGATGGTGTTTAAGAGCAAAATTATCTTACTGTAATAGCATTTTTAGTTGTTTCACATAAAATTCGTCGTTCATTTGTTTGTTAAAATGTATTTTATCTATATATGTATGTAAATTTTAGGAATAAGGCTTTGTTTTTAAAATAGCGTAAAAAACTAGCTTGAACAAATAAGCACTACGGCGATGAAATATTTTATTAATGCCTGTATCAATACAGAGTTAAAGAGAACTAAAATTGTTTTGTGTAACTATTACTCATTAGATGGAGCTTTACACTAAAACAACTCATTTTAACCGATGTCCAAAAACGTGTTCTTTTAATATTGAGCCAATTTAAATAATTATATTTAATAAAGGAAAACAATGTATCTAAAACACAAAAGTTCTATAATATAAAAAACTAGCTGTAAATTTAAAAAATAAAAACAAATATAAATAAAAATATTATATTTATTTATAAACTTTATTTATGTACACTATCTATAACTTGTACATGTACAATCATTCTCACAATCTTAAAACCAATTCTAATATTAAAATTAATTATCTTCCCCTTGAAAGAGAGATAGCATAATACAAGCTTATTTATTTATTTTTTAAATAAAATCGGCTAAGCTATTTTTATTTATTAACATTTATTACATGATATGATTTATACAATGGATATTTTATTAATATTTGTATTCTGATTAAACCACTATGTCCCAAATATAATTTTAAATAAAACTTTCTTTTAGCATTTTTTTACAGAAACAGTCTCGTCCGTGACCATGATTCTTGTAAAGCATTCTAAACGTCGGGAACCAAAAATTAAAATAAATCTGCAAAAAAATCCGAAAAGATAGTTTTATTTAAAATGTCAAATATTCGCGTAAATCTAAGAAAGTATTATTATATATCATTTTAAATAAGTATCGTTTGGCTTCATGTTTAGTTCTGTGAGACTATGGAATATGGGTGTATGTCGACATTATCTCTTAGTCTAACTGTTACTATTACTAATTACAAAGCTAAGGAAATGTAAATATCGCGAATATTATGATGAAAAAATATATTTATGTATATTATCAAATAAAATCAAAATAATAAGTGTTAATTACGATATATCACAGGGTTTCCCAACCTTTCTTCTGTTGAGCGTCCCCGGATTATAAAAAATACTTTCATGCCCCCCTCTTTATTTTCTATTATAATACTATTATGATAAAACACACATTACTTTAACGATTTAAATTTATTTTGATATTAAGTTATACAAAATAAACTCATCTTATCTGATCTGATCTGATCTCCTGATATATCATGATTCATGTTATATCAATTGGTTACTATGTCTGTCTCTTGAATCGCACAAAACTCAGGAATGGACGGATTTTATTGAAACTTCTTTGTACTTTATTAAATAGAACTTTCTCTCATAGATATTAAGGCTTATCTATACTAATATTATAAAGAGGAAAGATTTGTTTGTTTGTTTGCACCGAATAGGCTCCGAAACTACAAAACCGATTTAGATGAAATTTCGTAAGAAGATAGTTTGAGACCTTGGGAAGGACATAAGATAGTTTTTATCTCGAAAATCATCCCTTAAGGGGGTGAAAATGAGGATGAAAGATTGTATGGGGAAGCAACCTAAGCAACCTAGGGACGAACCCGAGCGAAGCGAGGGTGAATCGCTAGTCAATTAATAAAGTACTAGATACATACATAATCCCAAGCAAAAGTTCTCTTAAAACTGTCACCAATTGAGTTCAGGTAATTATTCTAGTTGAAATAAATATTCAACAATGTAAATTTAACCTTAAATGCAACACTTAAAGTTGTTTTCACAAAAAAAAATTAAAAGCGCGCTCAAATGTTCAAATGGGCGCTCATCCGGTGAGGACATGTTTTGTCTTTTTTGATCAATGGTAAGGCTCCAGCTTTTTGTTTGACGAACTTCTATACATGTGGGGGTCATGTCTAGTGGTTTTTAAATATAATAATTATATATATATATATATATATATATATATATATATATATATATATATATATATATATATATATATATATCAAAGCTAGTAAATAATAACGTATACTACTAAGATTTTATCTTAAACAAACATACATGAAATACAGTCATCTCTTATCTCGGTCGATTTTAAGTTTCTTTAACGCTTTTCCGTTGTAAATATATTCGACTGTCTGGTCTTCTGCAAAAGATAAATTTGTATAAATTGAAAAGACATTTTATCAATAAGATCTACTTGGTTTTTTTGATACTCAACTGAACTTCAAATAGGCATATAAGATTGATGTAAAATAAGAGAAAATCTATATATATATATATATATATATATATATATATATATATATATATATATAAGCAAAGATAAGACAATTCAGCGCCTTTTTCTCTGATTTTCTTCTTCTTTTTGTTTAGTGGCTTTTTTATATAGATAGGTAAATTCTATTCAAATATGTTTTCCTTAAATTTTGTTCGAAATGATTCATTCGAATCTCGACCACTGTGCAAACAATAACATATAAAATACGGACAAGTGCGAGTCGGACTCGCCCACCGAGGGTTCCGTACAAAGTAGGAAATCTGTTTAACTTTAATTTTCAACTTTTTTTAGTTTTTGGAATTTTTCCTTCATTTGTGCTGTAAGACCTTGCTTTTTGCCAAATTTCGTGATTCTTGGTCAACGGGAACTACCATATAGGTTTTCGACCCAAACCCTATAGGGTACTTCCGGTTGACCTAGAATTGTCAATTTTCGTTTAAAGCAAGGTCTTACAGCACAAGTAAAGGGAAAATTCCGAAAAATAAAAAAGTTGAAAATTAAGGTAAATTTTGGTAGGTACTTATTTCTAATCTCTAATCATTTAAAACAATAAGAAAATCTATATTTGCACATACATATCTTTTTATCGTATTGACTCAGGACCTTGATTTTTATACACCTAATAGACCTCAGTAATTGGTTAAATTTAAACGTGCTAGGTCCACCCGTTCCTGAGAAAATCCGTGGCGACGCACGGACAGACAGACGGACGGACAGACTGACAAGAGAGTGATCTTATAAGGGTTACTTTTTTAACTTTTTAGGTACGAAACCTTAAAAATTAAATAAATTAGTAAAAAACAATTTTTATGTTATTTAATTTTAAAATAACTTTAATGTTGATATTTCTTTTAAATAAATTAATAAAATTATATGAAACAACAAAAAAATCTTTAGAACAGCAAGTATTTATAGATGGTTAGTAATTATTGTTTACCTCTTATGGGATATTTTGGCAAAGGCCATAAACTAAAGGGGTAGACATATGCGTTAGGCACTCTCCTAATGACTATCGTTCTTTCTTGCGCCATCTTTTCTGAGTCTGGAAGAAAAGAAAACACAAAATGAATATTATGGTACAGTAGTAAAACAACTTTAAATCCATTTTTGGTATATATTCGATTAATACTACTTCTTCAGTTTCCAAAAACCATTTTCCAAGCTAATAATACAATCCATTGTTTATTTTTCTAAAAATGAATTAATTTATTAAGCCTGTGGTACCTTAACGATTGATGTAACGTCCACGATGTAAATTTGTGTGGCACCGACTTCCAAAATATCTGATTAGGTATCTATTCTAAATGATAAACCCCGTTTAGTTATTTTTTACATTTTAGTGCCTGGAAGTCGGTTTTTTTTTAAGTTTTTATCATACAAAACCTGCAGACGGCAAACTGAGATAAATTAACGAGAACATGTTTCTAAGATACGACATTCCTAAGATGTAGAAATAATTACATACAAATATAAAAGCATTTCATTCAAATCTGAAATCCTATATAAAGCCTAGTAACAAAACCCTTAATAGTACCTACATTATAAACCTAACGTGCCATAAGCATTCAATTGCATAAGACATAACAATGGAGCGAGTTCAACAACCAACGAGGAAGGGAACAGGCGATATCGAACCAACGCCTTCCTGGTACCTAGGAAGAGTAATCAATGTCAATGTTATTATGGCACGTTCTTAGAAAATGGCTTTTATATCTTTAAGGTGATAACTACTTATTTTCTTCTTTTTATTTGTTGATCGAAAAATTGGGGTGTAGCTATACATAATGATATATAGTCATAATTTATCAAGGAAGATATTAGTACACAGGTGTATGAGCAAACACAAGAGCTAATCCTATAATGGAGGTTCACGGCTTCTACTGAGAATTTCTAATCGAGGTTCTACTGAAAATTTTAGAACAGAATAGCCAATATCATGGTTGTTCCAACTCAAAGCTGACTAGACCTCATAATCAACAGTGATATAAATTACAAGGCCAGCCAGGCCATCATGAAGATATAAAAAAAAATATTTAATAGGTGTAAGTGTTCTTCTGTTTCTTTCATGTCTTATTACAGTCCAGATAATCTATGGAGATTCTAAAAAGCAAAGTTTTAACCCTAGACTAAAACTAAATTAGGACTAAAGGTAAAGGTCACTAAAGGTCTCAACGCTGTTATTTATCAAAGGAGTCTTAATAGGGCCTCGACTATCCTGACTTAATGTACGGATGAAGAATAATAAATCAACGAGATGTCTTCATAAATATACACACCCTATCAAATAGCCCATCTAACAAATACTTCCCGGTAGGTAGGTGCGAAATTTTTCACTTAAGGCCAGTGTAAAAATGGCCGATACGTCATAGATTTATAGGTGTAATCGAATGATTGTTTTTCATTGGGTCTTGACGGAACCGTCTGCTACATTGTCTGCTAGTTTAGTTAGAGATCCTTAAGACATGATGAAAAACTACACATTATTTCTTTAATCTTATTTTTCTTTATAGTATATCACCATAAAAAAAAACTCGTAGGTACTCGTTTAATTATATATTGACCAAATAGTGCGTTAGTCTAGTCAACAAGTTCCAAGTTGATTTGTTTAGTGAAACTAGTGGATCATATTGTAACGAGTAAAGTGAAGTGCGGAGCGGGTGTTGGAGAGAAGGCGCTAATGTAACGGTGTGAAATGCGAGGCGAATAGGGGAAAGTGGATGGGTGGATGGTCTTGCTCGGGATTGAAAATTATTCTGCAGTGATTAAGTGTTATTAAATAATTGCCAGTGTATAGATTTAAAAGTTAATAGTCATAATTGTAAAATCTGTAATACATATAAAGTGATTTGGAAAAAAAAACAATTAATTTTACCTGACTGCTTCACAATATATTAATATAAAAAAAAATTGATAATAATTGAAAAAAGATCTTGTTAAAATGAAAAAAAAGAATTAAAGTTCGACAAAATATTCAACTACATATAACAGAACACTATAGTGTGTAGTGGCATTATTTAAGTAAATTTATTTTAAAATAATACAAAAAAATTACATAAAACCCTCTAAGCATTTGAGCGGTCACTCCTCGCTTCAAAAATGACACGCGTAACTGTAAGGAAGTGTTACAATTTATCACTTGTAGGTGGGCGCGTTAAGATTCTGACCTATTATTATACCTACTAACCTGCTTAGAAATTCTATATTATAGATATATAAATGTGTACATAAGTTTATTTGTTATTTATATAGTTTATTTTTTATTAACATTATTTACTAGTTGCAACCCTGACTTCGCTCAAACATCCCAGTCATCAACTTCATCAACTAATCGTTCCGGGCAAAGAGTTAAATTCAATAATATCATGCTATCTAACAATTGTATAATAACTTTTGAAATGTCTACAACCTTAGTATCTCCCGTGACCACGTTTGGTGTAAAGCATTTCGAAATGTCGAGAACCAAAAATCAAAATAAATCCGCTTAAAATCCGAAAAGATAGTTTTATTTAAAACGAATCAAAATAATTTTAAATTATTCTAAGATAATATGTGGTATTCCTTACGATGAAGCAAAATATCGTGAGGAAACCTGCATGTCTGAGAGAACCTAGCAAGTTTTCGAAAGATATGTGAAGTCCGCCAACCCGCACTTGGCCAGCGTGGTGGACTATGGCCTGATCCCCCTCGTTTTGAAGGGAGGCTTTTAGGGAGAGTTTATAGAGATTAAGTGGTATTATCTATGTAAGTTTATAAAGTATTTTGTTTGTGGGTGGGAAACTCTCGAAATAGCTGATCTCAATGAAATTGGGTTCACGGAATTGCATTTTGCACGAAACGGGGATAAAAGTTCCAATTATTTTCTTATTATGCAAAATGTCATATGTAAATTCCTCAAAATATTATAAGCAGAATAAAAGATTTTGCAAGCCCTTTCCCAATAAAGATGGGAATTCTGCTTTTGGTCCTTCTACATTCAAGTGGCTGCTCCTATTACGGTTCTAAAACGTACGTAAGGACTTGGGTACGACTCTGAAATACGGCTAAAACCTGTCTAAGATAGCCCCGATCTTTGATTAATCAATCGGGTAGGCTTTCCACCTATCGGCCTATGACAATAACAGAATAGAAACAATGCAAGCTGTATTTTACGCAATGCGCACACGCGTGCACATTATTTGCTTTACTATAGGTAAATTATCTCAGGAAAAAAGTTAAAAACGTCGATGCTAATAAATAAATATGAATTGATATCGTTTCAGTAAAAAAAACCATATATCCGAATGACAGGCAGTTATAATCCAATTTATATTACTCGAGCCAGTAATGTTCACTGACCTATGATCATTCGTAATGATCTTGAGGACGGTCAAGTCAGACTAAAATATATATATATCTACCTACTAATGTACCAACACTCAACAGGTATACTTACGAGTACATATATGAAAGTAAAATTAGAAATAAAGCATAGTAAATAATTATTCTAAATTATACAATATACGTTTAACTTTACATTTAGGTACGTCTTAACGGTTATAGTCCAAGATCCCAGTGCCGCCAGACCTACGTCATTTTAGCAAAGCTAAAATTTCCATGATTTATAGTCTAGTATGTAGTTAGGAGGGTATGCGTACTTACTAGCTCGAAAGCGGGGCCCTTTCACAGGTAGCGCGAACTAAAGGTGTTTCAAAACTGTACTCACCTACGTTAAAGTAGAAAGGCTCATATTTAAATATATATTTGACAATATTATCAAAAATAGATAATCGTTATTGCCAGACCGTTTCTGTGGGCCATTACTTCCGCCAGACGTTATAAAGATTGTTTTAATTATAATTTCTGTACCTACTATAATATGCATGTATTATACATATAAACTTTCCTCTTGAATCACTCTATCTATTGCTGATAAAACTGCATTAAAATTCGTTGAGTAGTTTAAGAGATCTAAACGAACAGACAGCGAAAGCGACTTCATTTTATACTATGTAAAGATTTATATTTAATTTAGATGAATACCTCTCCTCTTATTACATAAAAGTTCTTACTTCTTTTAGAAGTCAGTCAAAAGTATTATCAAGTATATTTATTACCACTATTACTTAAACAGACCACTTAAGTAACTTTAAAGTCCTATATCATACAAATCGTAAACTTGAATCAAACTTTAATGCACCACTGTTCCCTCATTTTACGGCCTTGGTCAAGGATAATATCCTTAGCAATTTAAAACCAACAACCGGACATGTGTAAACATTTATGACGAAGTTAAATGAAATGAGAGAATCCTACTCAATGAATTATATCTTCATCCTCCATTTAATTTAGCACTAAAGTGGGTAGAGATGAAATTAGGTCACTACGTGTGTTTGGTAGCCAAAGTAAAAGTATTAGGTCCTAGGTACGTACACTAAATATGCAGTATATTTTTAACCGACTTCCAAAAACGAGGAGGTTCTCAATTCGTCGGAATCTTTTTTTTATGTATGTTCACCGATTACTCGAAGACGCCTGAACCGATTTGGAAAATTTTTGTTTTGTTTGAAAGGGTATACTTTCCAAGTGGTCCCATATCAATTTTATCGAAATCGGTCGAGCGGTTTTTTAAAAAATAAACAATAAATACATATATTTTTTAAACAAATTGTTTAATCGAATATGTTATTAAAAACTTTCTTCTTACAAATTACCTGCTTATTACGTCTACACTAAAAATATAAAAATAAAAACTTAAAAAAAAAATAAAACCGACTTCCAGGCACTAAAATGTAAAAAATAACTAAACGGGGGTTTTCATTTAGAATAGATACCTAATCAGATATTTTCGAAGTCGGTGCCAGCCGACAATATTTTAAGATATGAATATCTAATAGGTATTTATGTATTTTACGTATCAAAATATATTACATTTCCTATACTTCGAAATATTTAAGAGGATATAGATTTTTTTTTAATTCTAAAACTATAAGGGCCAAAACCCCAAAAGTCATGTAGGTAACTATTGTATCATTACATTTTTAGGGTAATAATAGAACCCTAAGACAGACTTCGATTCTTGATGTATAAGGTATACGCAAAATATACTTATCTAAGCTTTCGTGGTAAAAGCTGGAATTATTGAAACAGTTAAAATTAACTTTTTTTTTAATAAAAAAATTAATATTAAGATGTCCATTATTATTCGTTAAAGCTTCTACTAAATTTTACTTAAGCGTCCTTATATAACTATTTTAGCTATCAAAGTAAGCCAATAGCACATTCAATGTTAGCCCCAAAGAAATTGAACGCGCTCTCTCTGGTATAATAGACGATTATTACGAATGTAGCGGTCGTCTATGATTATAATTCTAGCTTTTTAGCTTAATATGTTATGCTAATTTTCTATTTTATAGCTCTGGAGAGTAGGGGGAGTCATTTTGTATGAAAAAGTGTCAAAATTTTAAAGGAAGCGCCAAAAGTATTTACTTAGAGTAAGATAAAGAAATAAACAAGGATAGTTATATTTACTAAATTATTTTAGATTACGTAAATAGTTGAGGTTTTGTATACTGGTATTTCATTTACTACTTTATTCATAAAAAATTAAATTTTTGAACTCAGCACACAACACTTCTTGTACAACAGCTAAATTCATATATCTATTTTCAACATACACCTGGACACGTTTTTTACTTCCGCCCCATATTAGACGGTTCTCCTTACCTCTACCCTAATTAATTCTAGACATGGTATATATATTAAAAATTCAAAATCGGTACAGACATTTTAGCTTCAACAAGTAACAACATACACACGAACGAACTCATAAATTTTCTAATTTATAATAATAGTTAGATTTATCAAATTAACTTAATATGAAATGATTGAAACGAAATGATTGGAAATTTCACGTCACACTAATATATATATATATATATATATATATATATATATATATAGAAATAAAACTGTCAGCCATTAAAGAAAAAAAAATTACTGTCACAAAAGCGCGCGAAGTCGCGGGAAACGACTACTTGAAGTATATTTAATGTAAGTAGATATAAAATAGGGTGTGAGTGTCAGTGGGAGCCAACGGGGATGTGGGTCATCTGTATCAAAGACGCCGCGCGGTTTCGGTGTCAATGATCTATATACGTAATGCGGGGACTTGAACCACATTTGTGCAACTATATGGCACTGTTAAAATAACATAGTTAGGTACTTTTATTTTTGTTTTGCTAGATCATAATTTTCCCATAAATTTTAATATTGTCCTATAAAAAGATTTAGAAGAGATAATAGATAGGAGTTTGTACTGTATCTAGTAATGTGTATAATTAAATATTTTCTTTGTATAAAATTAATTAAAATAAATTGAAAATCAATGTACTTGAAAATATTACTAGTGTAATTTTTTTTTGATGCTATCTATAAAATTGGGTCATTAATTTTATACATACATACTCATAGCATTACCTACTGAAAAAAACTTAGTGCCCAGTTAAGTTGCACGGAAATTCGGAAATTGAACTCTTTGATGATTACTGAACATACTTAATTGAGGCATTTCAATCAAACTAATCATTTGACGTAAGCGCAATTACACACTTTATATATTTTCAAAGATCAAATATAATTTGGCAGTTGTAATAAATTTCATGAAAATAGATTAGATATTATAAGCGAGGAGCTAAATAGAGACTACGTACTTCGGCAGTTTGAAAAATTTACTTTGAAATAATTACTTACTAAATCTTAAGGGCTTACTGGCTAAAAATGTTTGATTTGTTGAAATTTTAATAAATTTAAAATTTTACCTGCATACATGCTTCATTATTATTATTCATTGATAAAACAAATTTAGAAACCGCATAAGGTAGACACATTAGTATATAATTCAATATTTAAAACACTTGCCTATTTATTTATAAACGACAGGACATTTTTCTACAAAAACTATTTTGCCGCCATATTATCTACTCAAAAAAAAAGTAATATTAACGCATAGACAAAATCCATACAGCCTTATGTCTATACCTTTTATATACATATTTTAAAATCGAATAATTTAACCAAAAATAAATTAAACTTCTAAAATCTTCGTTTCATCATCAACCAAAAAATTAAATTATATTTATTAACTATTTTACTAACACAATAAATTTTCGGATGAATATGATTAATTAAAAATAATACCTTTATTATCTCGCCTTGGCGGTGCAGGAATAGCAAAAATGCTCGCGACTAGCGCGCACGCGCAAAATAAAGCTACGCGCGTGAACATGCGTGCTACTGATATGGCGACTGGTGTAACACTGTCTGTTTGTACTTTGTAGTGTGAAATTTTCCCGCTTCCAATTCATTTATTATTGTATTTTATGTCTCTAATATCACCTTTGTAGGAAGTCGTCTTACGTAAGTAGGTACAATTGGATTATTTTTAGATTGGTTTTAACGGCGTAGTTTCTTTAAATCAACGATTTTATGATAAGTATATCGAGAAAATTGATAACTACTATGATAATTAATATTATTTATATACATTATTGAGCTTATGAAGAATGTCGCATACTCGCTCACACTAACACATGTAATAATTTGTCCTTCTTATAAGTTTGTGTTATATTGTTACCATATGAGTATATATTATAATAAATCTCTGTAAGCCAATTTGGAAGGATTGGGAAGGTGCGAGTCATTCCCATAACAAATATCTCTGATTGCTTACTGGCAAAGCTCAGCGTAAAATATTATAAAACGATTTCACGAATAAAGGTATTATTATATTATTACATATTCAGTGTGATTATATTAAGTATTCATTGATTTCGCTGAATCAAACGTAAACGGAACGCTTTCTGTCAAAGCCGCAAGGGTCGTAGGTACTTACTCGTAGCATAAGCTATATAAAACTAAAATATAAGAAGTACAGGAAAACAATGTTCTAGAAAATTGTAGATCTTAAAAAAGTCTACAGAAAAGTCCCCAATAGCAATATGTCTATCTCGTAAGATACATACGCAATAATATTTTTTATCTATTTAAGCGTAGGTACGAACGTACCTAAGGACGCACCCGAGCGAAAAAGAAATAAAAAATCTAAAGGCAATAGCTTCAAGTCTAGGTTATATTAATACTAACGACTTACCCTCGCTTCGCTCGGGTTCGTCCCTAGGTACGTTTTAACGGTTAGTGTAAAATACAAAACTTTGAATTTCTCGACTTTTCTATACTATATTATGCATGTATTACATATAAACATTCCTCTCGAATCACTCTATCTATTGCTGAAAACTGTATAAAAATCCGTTGAGTAGTTAAAAAGATCTAAGGGAACGGATAACGGAAGCGACTTCATTTTATACTATATAAAGATATTGCCGTAATCATATAGGTACTAGCAGTACCCGCGGCTTCGCCCGCGACCAAACTTCGCATTGCTAACAAAATTCACAGGATCACCCGCTGGGCTAATCTGAAGATTACCAGAAAATTTCATCTAAATCGCTCCAGCTGTTTTGGAGTCCATAGGAAACATACATCCACACATCGATTTTTATTTAATCAACAATTTAAATTTATTTATTTATTGCACGGAAAACGGAGTCTTTTATGAAAATTTAGTGACACACCGACTGCATCGCCACCTACCGGGTCCATTTGTATTTTCAGACCTTGCAGGGGCTCACTCGAATATACACAAAAAATGTCATAAAAAAGTCCCTGCCGTTTAGAAGATAATCAGTGACACACCGACTGCAGCGCCACCTACTGGGTCAATTTGTGTTTTCAAACCATCCAGAAGCCTATTGAAATATACACACAAAATTTCATCCAAATCGGTCCAGTCCTTTAGGAGGAGTAGGTTAACAAACACACGTACAAAAGGATTATATATATATTAAGATATACTATAAAACAAAGTCGGGTTTGTTACAACACTTATAACTCGAGAACTGCTGGACCGATTTTTATGATGTTTGTTTTGTTGGATATGTCTTCACCCCATATTGCAGAATAACTATTAAAACATCGGAAAAAATCGAAAAAAAAATATGAAAAAATATGTATTCCATACTAAGCGTCAAAACATACCTAGGGACGAACCTGAGCGAAGCGATGGTGAAACGCTACTTTACTATAGCTACCTGTAAGTTTCTCCTGTAAAAGACTCGTTCTAAGATATCTCTCGTAATAAGAAAATAAGGTTCATTAAACTGAAATGCATTTCCCAATCCACATATATATATGTAAGTACATTCCCTATGTATGTAAGTACCACATGTAAAGTACATTCCCTATGGACTCCAAAACGGCTGTAGCGATTTTGATGAAATTTTTAGGCAATCTTCAGATTAGCGCAACACGTTTGAAGTTTGATAGGTAATGATCGGAAGTATGAACACGGGCGGAGCCGCGGGTACTGCTAATGTTATATCAAAGTATATTGACTTTTGTACTTCCTTTTCAAATAAAAGCATAGATTTGCAAGGATAAGAAGGATTCATAAATAAATAAATAAACATTTAAAATATTTTAATGCAACTAGGTTGTTAGAGCTATGTAACATCATGACCGTTTTGCTGTTTTAAAGCACGTAACTCGTTGCGTACTTTCCTCAGATGTTTTTCTAAATAATAGTTTGATTCCGCTAGCTTCTTTGCATTTACACTGGCTTCGTGCCTTTTCTTTTTAGATATAATTATTTGATATTGAATTATTTCATTTTCAACTTGTAACTTTTTTAATCTATTGTACGTTCCGTACATTTTTACCTGAAAGTGTTGATATTGGTAAGTATTCAATTGACGGCTTTAAAAAAAACTAAATGACAACTGATGAAAATAACAAAATAACACTGAAAATATACTGACTCATAAGGTTACGTTCTAGAACTTTGGAAATTGGAATTGTAATTAATAGGCCACGAAATAAAAGAATTGAATTGAAATTAATTGGTACTTTAAAATCTAGGCATTATTCCCTTTCCAATTACTTATTTACTAAAGTGGAACATCTGTATGGCTAATATTGTTCAAGAACCTTAATATGTAACACGCCGATAAGGTTTACACGTGGACTAACAATCAGGATAGTTTCGTTCCGTTTTCCTTATAGCAACTTACACAACACGTTATGAAACATTCTCTGATTTCCTCCTGGGAAATTATACTTCACAGTAATACCCATACTGTTATATCAAGTACTGCTTCGTTGGTCTAGTGGCTGGCATGTAAGGGTGCAGATCGTGAGGGGCTCCTGGGTTCGAGTCCCGGATCGGGCCAATATAGATACCTACTAGATATATATGTATGTATAATATACAGTAGCAGCCCTGAGTTAGAAAATTAACGGAGAGCACGTTAAGCTGTCGGTCCTGCGCCTTATCTCTATGGTCATGAGTTGTCATCCCACCGGAATTTTAGACTTGACGGATTTATATCTTTTGAGGCCTCTAAATTTGTCAGATTCAGTTGAAACGGGGAGTCCTATGTCATATGTTCAAAGGGAGCTTTTTAGTGGGACAAATTAACATAGTCATCATACACACACGACTTGATTTGGATGAAATGATTTTTTTACCTTGTAATATGAAAACTTCTTTCTTAGCACTATATATTTGTTTCTTTAATTTACAATTCTTTGCATTCAACTCGATTGCTCGAGACATTTCTTGATGCTGCTTGTTGGTAGCATCCATCAGTTCTTCGCGAAGCCTTAAATTTTCTTGTAGAATATTGTTCAATTTAGTTGATACTGTCAAATCCTTTTCTAAGGACATGTTGGTTTGTATTATTTCATAATATCTACATATAATAATTTTGAAATCTAAAACTAGTTAATTGTATTCTTCATTCATTTGTCACTTTGGCATTATTTTATTTTTTTTAAATTGTGACTTATGCATGTATATTGGATTTTTTTTAACTATGAAGCTAGAATAAAATATCTTTTAGTGTAGTTTAACTTAGTAATATACTTTCACAAGATAGTAAATTTATAGTAACTTACTGAAAAATATCGTCAGTAGGTACTATTGTCTACAATACTATACTAATAATACTCATTCATTAATTATTATTAGTTTCTTAGATAATTACTTGCGTTACACAATTTATCACAAAAACGATTGATGGTCATGTCATGCTCTACAATTTTTGTAATAACTTATTTAACAGTGTTGTTAATTGTAATCACTAATTAGCTTTGAACCGATTTTAAGGAATTTTGTGAAATCATCCTTAATCGATCCTTCCCCATTGACCCATCTTATTCGAAGTAATACCTCCTCTTGCCACTAGATGGCAGTTTCTATACCATACAAATCCACAATAATGAAATATTAACACTGTGGTGTTAAAGTTCATGTTCCAACTTGACGTCGGCGACACACGACAGCGATACTATTCGAATTTTTGTTGTAGACTGTACTCAAGAAAGTCTGTCTAGCCCATACAGAATTAATTTCGCTAAACTATCAATTGAAACAATAATTGTTATTCTATTCCAAATTATAATTTTTTATATTCAAAAACACTAATTTATTTCTTATCATTTTTATTCTTTTCCAAATGAATAACTCCTGAATATACCCTATTCACTATTTACCATACACATAGTAAATGGGGACTATCCAGACGTAGAGAATGGACTGAGCAATACTGTCATGAAATTGACCACTTTTTAAAAAGAGAGAAAGCGAACGTGCGGCCAATATCTGTCTTGTATTCCAATTTGAATTTATAAAGAATATGTAAAAAATATTTTAATTTATTAAGAATTATAATACTATAATAATGGAATGTAAAATAATCATAAATATCTATCTTCATTAATCGTATTTTAATTAATACAGAAGACTTGTGGCCGCACAGTCGTTTTTGTCTGTCGCTTTTCCGTCTTTTTTAACTGACGGCTGACAAAGAAGTACAGTCCACTCTCTATATCTATGAATCTATCACATTTTCAAAATTTATTTCTCATAGATTAAAAAACAACACCAAAAATAAAAAAACACATATTTTAAAGTGATTTATTTATAATCTATTCCCTCATCATCTTCTCCTTTTGGCGGGCCAGCTTTTTCTTTGACAGCTTCTTCTTCGCTGGTGCATCATCTGCTGGTGCTGCCCTTGCTACTGCGTCTTCACGCTCACTGAGGCACACCTCGATGTGGCAGGGGGATGACATGTAGGGGTTGATACGACCGTGCGCACGGTATGTACGTCTGCGGAGACATGGGGCGCGATTTACCTGAAATAATAATAATAATATGTTGTTACATTAACACACAGCAACATCTACTTTCATGTTAAGCTACGAGGCTTGTGTTATGAATACCGGATAGTTGATACACTACACATATATAACTTTAAATACATACATATTATAAATATAAACACCCATGACTGGAGTACAAACATTCGCGCTCATTACACAAATGAATCCCCCCAGCGGGACTCGAACCCGCGACCGCTGGCACAGCAAGTAGGGTCACTACAAACTGGGCCACACGCGTTAATATTTAATTAATAAATCTGTTTGGTATTAAGCCCTTTTTTTAAAAAGGCCCACTGCTGGACATGGGCCTCTCTTCAGTACCAGGGTGATAAAGCCTATATATAGTACACAATGCTGGCCAAGTGCAGGTTGACGGACTGCACATGTCTTTCGAGAACTTGCTATTCTCTTAGACATACATTTCCTCGCGACGTTTTCTTTCAACGTAAGACAAGTAATCTTGTTAGAAAATGATTCACACATGAAAATATCAGAAATACGAGACCCGGGATTGGAATTCGCTTCACTCGGTTGCCCAAACAAGCATATTACCACCGGGCTACCACTGCCTATAATAAATCTTATTATTCTATTTACATATATAATAATCTACAGCTGCTACTACTATTAGATATACAAACGTTTGTGTGTGTATGTTTGTTACTCTTTCATGCTGTAAGGACTGGATGGATTTGAATGTTTAGTACAATGATAAACTGTGAGCTAAAGTATTTAATAATTTAGCCCTTTTGACACTATTGGACACGAGCCTCCCCTCAATGTGAGAGATTAGGCCTGGCTGTCTTCTGAAAACTAGTTAGGTTCTCAGACATACAGTTTCCTTTCGATATTTTTCCTAAGGAAAGAGAGACAAGTGATAAAATTGTTGAAAAATAAGTCACACTTGAAAGATCAATAGTGTGAGATCAATAGTAAGTATCGGAGGTGCAAGATTCAAGATTTGAACCAGATTCACTGGATTTTTTCAAGTGAGCATTTACTTGTTATCTAAAGTTAAACCATTATACCTATGTTCCTATTGAGTCTCTACTATCCGCAAATGGTTAAATAATTATTTTGTACATTTCTGGTCATTCAGAACTTTAACCATGAAAACTTTAGAATATATCAATAGAGTTACAAAAGCAGGTGTGAGCAAAGAAAGCGATAGTTTAATATAATTTAAATAAACAAAAAGTTAATGGAGGTGACAGTATTGATTGACCCATTCTTTATTGTCACAAATTATACTCGATAAACTCAGGAAATAAATGCACCAATTTTAAGCTATACTAATATTATAAAAAAAAAGTTTTTTTTTTTGTTTGTTTGTACCAAATAAGTTCTGAAACTACTGAACCGATTTAGATGAAATTTGGTAAGGTAGTTGGAGACTCTGAGAAGGTCATAGGATACTTTTTATTCCAGAAATCATCCCTTAAGGGTGTGAAAATGGGAATGAAATTTTGTATGGAGAAGCAACCTAGGTACAAACCTGAGCAAAGCGAGGGTGAGTCTTTAGTACAATATATACTTACAATTGAAAGAGACAATTAGATAAAGAAAGTATTATTATATGTGTGTGATGTTATACCAGAATTTAAAAATGTAAGTAACAAAACATAAGAACAATCCCATGTGAATAGTTCTTCATAACAGTGTGTTACTATTATTTTATGCCTTCAGAAAACAGTCAATATAATAATTTATATTCTGTCAAGCAAGAAAGGCAAGAGTAAAATATCCTAATATTATGAACACAAAAATGTGTCTATTATACAAAAACTATATACTTTAACATTTCAAGTATACACACTATGTAAAAAATATAACGGTATTCCCTTTTAACATCCCATACACAGTGAAAAGTTGGTTGTTTTGCACATGGTCTTCGTCATGATTGCTGTGGGTTGAATGAATGAAATTAAATTATCTATGGTAATCATTACAATATGAATTAATAATGATAAAAGTAACTTTCTTTATAATTATTACTCACATCTTCACAACATAGTATAAAACAAAGTCGTTTTCCGCTGTCTGTCTGTCCCTATGTATGCTTAGATCTTTAAACCTATGCAATGGATTTTGATTTTCATCAATGGATAGATTGGTTCTCGAGAAAGGTTTTAGTATATAATTTGTTAAGTTTTTGTATACATTGGCTAAAATATAACGATATTTGTTGGAAGTGTCGAAAAAAATAAGCTATCTAGGACCTTTCAACAAAAACGCTGCCTAAATCCTTTGAGATATTAAAAAATAATGTATGGTGGAATTGTGTATATTATATAATTCTACAGAAAAGTCCACGATGGCATATGTCTATTTCTTAAGGATAACATACTCTATCCATTTTAATTTAAAACGTAGCTAGCTAAAATATTAAATGAAAAATTCTTGTACATTTATACTAGCAACTCAGCCTCGCTCCACTTGGATTCGTCCCTAGTGAATATTTAGATTTGTATGTATTTTTTAATGCCGAATCATTAAAAAATTAAAACAAAAAATGTTGTCTAAAAAATAATAAAAAAATATTTTCATGGAATAAATGCTATCATACATATACAGTAAAAATTTATAGTACATATTATAGTAACTTTGTTATATTACTTTTTGTTAAATTATTATTTTTTTAATATTATTGTAGAAAGTTTGTTTATAATATACCTATTTTAACGTGAGCCGGAACCTTACCTACTTGTCTTTTATTTGAAAGTTAAATATAATTGAGAAAATATTCAAACTAACCTGAATGTGGTCAATGACAAGCCTGTCAACATCCAGACCTTTGTAGTCAGCATTAGATTCAGCATTCCTTAACAATTGTAAAAGAAATTCGGCTGATTTCTTGGGCC
This sequence comes from Brenthis hecate, assembly GCA_951806755.1. Taxonomy (NCBI): domain Eukaryota; kingdom Metazoa; phylum Arthropoda; class Insecta; order Lepidoptera; family Nymphalidae; genus Brenthis; species Brenthis hecate. The sequence continues at coordinate 4,332,155 of OX638277.1, read as the reverse complement.
AGCGACCTTGTGTGGTTCCGAACTGCTTTGCTTGGGCACATCGGCCTACACCTCCATTGAAACGACGGAATGGTATGCACTCTTTTTGATCAACTACGTTCTTAAGGTAACGTACAGCGCGACGCAGAGGCAATTTCTTAATAGCCATAGCAGTCTCATAGGTGTTCTGAAAATCAAGTTTGTGATTAGGTTACACGTACGTAAACACTCCATGTGGAAATTTCAATTGCAGAAAAAAATATACCTTGAAGTGAACGCGGAGGTTTGAGCCGCGCGCCTTGCATGACTTCGCTGGATTATCCGGCTCCCGAGAATAACGACCCATTTTTGTTACTGAAACACAGAGCGGCTTTATGTCACAATCGCACACACAAACTGGAGGTTATTATTTATATTTAACGAAATCATCACAAAAACTCCAAAATAAGCCCTTGAGAATGTAGAACACATTGTATTTATATATATCACGAACATTTTTATTTATTACTGCAGTATTTTATCTGATTAAAACAGATTTCGTAAGTAACAAACCAACCTCTCAAAAGAATATTTTAACAGGAAAGGACATAGACAAACCAGTCTGACAATTATTGAACATTGACAGCTGACATCCGTCATAATGTTGCCAAATGATAATATACTTAATCATAGACGCTATATTTTTATTTTTCTTGACAACTGCGAAATAAAATTAACATATATGAAATAATTATAATAAGTATGATGATTGGTAAATTTACTAAACTTCCCACGCTTCAATCGTGTGCATCCCAAGGCAACGTGATACACAAACATTGGATATTCAAAGCAATTGACAACGCCACCTTTTGACAAATACACACACATACCTGATACACAAAATTTTGGTATTCATAAAATTAGTGTAATTTAGCCGTTATCAGAATTTATTGATGTACGTTTAATAATACAGCATGCAGCTATGAAGCTGATTATCTCTAAACTTGTAAGGAAGTTAAAGGTTAACGTTACTTTGTATAAAAAGACAGAATAGAGATTTCAAATTATATTTTGGTTTATTACTACCGCCATATCAATAGCGAAATTAAACTCGATTAATTAAGACCTATAAAACTAAATCACTCTAATGTATTATTTCATTTTAGATTGATGTATAGCATATCAAATGAACAGGTTTTTTTAAATAAATTACAATAATTACTTTGAGCTTTCACATTCGGATAGATTCTACATACTAATTTAAAATGTTGGAAATGTTATATCTTATTAGGTGTTTTTTAATTTATTTATTATTTATAGATATATTCATAAAATATAGGGGGAATAAAATGAAACAAATAATTGTCTATCTTATCATTTTATTTACTGTATAATAAGTATTTAGTATTCATGTTAAATACTATTTATAAATTATACAATAGACTAGAAATTTATGATATGTATTGAAGATTGAAACCATAAATTAAATATTTATTAAATTTCACTTTCACAATTCCGCTATACATTTTTCATGACTAGTACGATAAAATAAATTAATATGTACTAGAAATTCTAAGCTATTAAAGGTAACATAATTATTAAAATTTGAACTTGATTAAGCATTTTAGGTCCTTATACATATATAATCTTAATATCTTTGTACAAAGAATACATATATTTTATGATACAGATCAAATGTTTCTCTTTTTTGTATAATTAAGCATATAACATAATTTACACGTTGTTACATAGATATAAACTATAAAACAAAATAAAGCCAGTATGTATAAATATTAGCTGATGTATGTTATTTAATATACCTATTTTGATGTAATACAATTTTAACCTTTTATTGTAAGGTACTATATGTACATTATTTATTACCACTTTCCTCATTACTTGTGACATTTAAAAATTAAAAAATAATACAATTATGTTATATGAAAGTACAGAGTACTTACCAAATTTATTTATAGTTAGAAAGAAAATGAATTAAATTCATTCGATTGCTTTGTATACTCTATTCTAAAAAATTACCTAAATTAATATCTACAAATGTTTCTATATGAATTCACATTTAGACTAGAATAGTTAATTTATTAATTAATTACAGGTAGGTTGTCATATCAAACATAATGAAATAATTAACAACAGTCTTAGAGAGACTCTATATATAATAATTTGAAATAATCCGTCTACATTGGACAATAATAAAAAAATCAAAAATATTGTTGCTTTGTGAAATAAATACAAATTTGAATAAGCAAATTACATTCAAAGAAATAAAAATAATATAAAACCTTCAAATTCCTGTAGAGCTCATTGTATGACAGTCAGTTTTATTATACATTTCTTAAGCATGGCAACATTATGCTTGGTTGGAGGCAGTGCCATCTAGCGAAAATAATATTTATTGCTTAGTACTTTATATTATTAGTTAATGAGGCGCGGGTGCAGGTGGCGGTAGCAATGGTAAAGGTGCAACACACGCAGCGCAGCTGTCTCGTTCTGGAAAAAAGAATGGTTTATTAATTAAATAAGAAAATAATGATTTTATAGCAACAAAATGTCTTATAATCTCACATATAAATAAATACTTTTTATTAATATAAATCTATGCTTACTATTATAAAGAAGTATAGTTTGCGAGGTTGTAGGGGTAATCTCTAGATCTACAGAACTGGTTTAGATGAAATTTGGTAAGAAGATAGTTTGAGAACCTGGGAAAGCCACAGGATAATTTTTATCCCGAAAATCATCCCTTAAGGGGGTGACAATGGGGATGAAAGTTTGTATGGGGAATCAACCTAGAGACGAACCCGAACGAAGCGAGTGTGAGTCGCTAGTTTTTTATCTAGCAAGCTTAAAATATATTTAGATAGACGCTAAATATTTTAAATATTTTAAACAGCTAAACAAAGAATTAAGTGTTGAACTATAAAAATACTTTTTCACGCTCATTACCGTAGATAAAATACGCAAACAATACATTTAGGTAAATATATTAAATCAATAATAAACTATTACACCATTTGAAATGAGAGGTAAATAAAGCATGACCATAAAAATAAATTACAGGTAATCTAAATCCCTTTCGTAGATACCCACATATAATATTTTATAACATAATATATTATCTGTCCTTTTATTTATACATAAGACGATGATCCGACTGCTTATCGAACTAAAAAAATGTAAACAAAACGTTTAATTTTTTATTTTAGTCTGGAGATAGTTTCTCGATCTGAACAGCACCAAGACAAGCTCATCTTTTAATTGATATCGCTTATAGAAAACTAAAAAAATATAACAGTAATCACGTGACTTTTATTTATATACTTAGCTATATAATAAGTTATGTGTGATGTTATATGAGAACCCACATTATTATTGCCAAAATTCAATTTTTTTTTACATATAAGTAAAATAAATCGTTTAAGTTGCCTATATTTTAACGACATATATCATTATACTTATTTATAGATTGGGTTATACGTTAACTAACTGTTGAATAGCTATGTCGATTTTCCTCATATATACCTAAGAATTAACTCAACTAAGCTAGTTCTCTAATACAAATATCTTCAGACATCATTATCGTCTAGAATAGCGAAACGACAATCAAAAAATATTAAATCAAATAGAATATTCTATATATTAATCTAATAATACATGCGAAATATTAAAATATTTTGTTACATTATAATTTATAACAGATGCACAGAACTTATAGCATCGGTAGAGACTGGATGGATACGTTTACATAATTAAAGGACTGTGTCGAATTATCGACCGTCGCAAGAGCTTAAGCCGCATTTAATTGCTTCAAAGGTAACAGGCAATTAGTCTCACCAGTAAACATGATTATATTCATAACTAGCGACTTTCCCTCGCGTCGCTCGGGTGCAACCTAGGTACATGCTCGGATTTTATTCACAATTTCATGGGTTTTAATTTTTTTGCGAAGAACCCTAATTCTTTTTCTAAAATAAAAGTAACTTAAGTCACTCTTTATAACTTAAACTATCTGCCAGCGAAAGTCCCGTCAAAATTGATCCAGCCGTTTCGGAGATTAGTCAGAACAAACATACAGACAAATTATAAAAACTGGTTTTTTATATACTTTTATGTTTATTTATTAAAAAAGCTGTTAATTTGACATTACAAACAGACAGTTCTATTTTATTTTTTTGTATAGATATTGACTAGTCTACCCTTATTCGACTCGAGTGCGTTCATAAATATCATCATACCAAAACAATTTTTTTGCAATGCCTAGATGATCCCTCTTTCTAGTAGTGACAACCGTATGAAAATCGGTATAGTAGTTTCTGAGATTGGACCAAAGTACCGTAAATACCTACCTACAATTATATTTTTTAATTTATAATATGTAATAGATTAAAGAACATTAATGAAGAGTAGGTGAATGTAACTATAATTTTGTATACCTACTTAGTTACATTTAAGTTTATTTGTTTCTCGAAAATAGCTTAGTACCTTAAAAATAGCTTTTAGTATAAAGAAAAATATTCATTCGTTATATTTTGTATAGATATAAGAGTTAGCTCAACAACCATAGAAGATATTGCATATGCTAGGTAGATTGATTGAATCACGTTTAATTTTACCCAATTCGACCTTAGAATAAGTATGATTACTATAAATATTTACCGCATGTAGGGGTCGAACCCCGGTCCTACAATTTTTGAAATCAAATCAATATCTGCGATACAAACAATAACAAAATCAAAATCGTCGTTGCGTAATCATTTCTTTAAAATAGATACGTTACCACGATCATGCATAAAGTGCAGTGGGGGACGTAGATCGGGTAGTCGCCACGGTTCTCTGTCCTCATCCCTCTCAACTTTTGGTACCAGACCACTCCAACAGTCTTCCGGACGAGGAGTTGGGGCTGTACGGCAAGGCCAGGAGCATCTCTGTAAGATAGAAGACTGCTATTTCTGACGTATTCAAAACTCAACTTAATTAGACTCTAAGTACAAGAACTTTTGAATTATTAATTGCATTCAGCCTATTTTTAAAGTCTCACTGCTGATCGGAACTTGCCTTAGTACGAGGTGGTAGCCCAGTGGTAGCGCGCTCACATGAAAAACCGAGAGAAGCGGGTTCAAATCCCTTAATTCATGTGCGTATCATTTCTAACAGATTACCTCTTGTCTTGCGGTGAAGGAAAACATTCTGAGACTCAGAATGCAGTTCTGCTGAGAAATTTAAAAACTAAGCTTTTATTTAAATTTGGATTTACAGTGGTTTTATTCCAATTAATAACCAGATATTCTGTTCATATTTTCTTCTACACCAAACCAAAAAAAATCTTTACCTACTTATTACCTATCGTAAATATACTTAGATGTACGGCATAGTAGATCTAAAATTAAACTGCAAACCGCTGTTCAAAAAAGGGCACCAGGTTTAAATTTGATTAATAATACCTATACCGATACACCTATTAAACTGTAATAATTAAAAACATTAAAAAACAAATTTTAAATTATTTAACAAATATAATAAACTTTAGTAGATTTAAAATACCGCGTAAAACAAACGAGAAAAACAATAATTTTCTTGATAAACCCAATATGTAACAATATCGTGGCAAAGGGTCGTATGTTCGATTACAGTCACGACAATTTTCATATCAGATGTAACACGAAGCGACAATTAACATAATAACCGAATATCGCCTATCACTTAACTAATACGAGTAACTGTAAAAATCACATTGGAGCTTTCCAAACTATGCCGCTTTAGAATTAATATTTTTACCATATATTCAAATTTGATATCATTAGATTAGGTCTAATCTATATGTATACTAATATTATAAAGAGGAAAGAATTTTTTTGTTTGTTTGTACCGAAATAGTTCCGAAACTACTGGACCAATTTAGGTGAAATTTGGTAGCAAGATAGTTTGAGACCCTGAGAAAGAAATAGGATTGTTTTTAGCAATTGGTGATTTTAAGGGTTGACCCTTAAGGGGGTGAAAATGGGGATGAAAGTTTGTACGGGTATTCAACCATAAAACAGGGTCGAACCCGAGCGAAGCGAGGGTGAGTCACTAGTGTAAATTATTTTAGGCAAACCTTTTTTTAGATTGTAAGATTTTTGAATTTTAGAAGACTTTAAGCCATAGTTTATTTGATTTTCGAAATTGAATGTCCTTAAATCAATGTTAAAACTTGTTCAAATAAAGTAAAATGAAGAGACGTAACGTATAAATAAAAAAAAAATATTCTGTGAGGTTTTCTTAAAATGTAAGATACATATGATGCCTTACAATTCAAATAAAAAAAGTATAACTTTTCTAAACTTGTTCAAAAGTTTTAAATAAAAGCATTTACATACATGTTTAAAAGCACTTGTTCAGTCATTGATAGTGATGTAACATACAAAGCTCGCAGTAATTATTGTTGTTTAATTTTAAAAGCTATCGAGTTTTACATAGAACTCAAAAAGATACAGAGCTACCAAACCTCTATATTTAGTGATTATACCTAATATAAGTAAATTTGAAATCACACTGATAAATGTCAAATTTGGAACTTTACAAAAATTTCACAGTGAAGAATTGTTAATATATTCTGGATTAATAAATAAGCATTTTTTATCGACACACCTACTTACTACAAGTATGCAAAGAATAACGAATAGGTAAGAAAATTATGTCCTACACATTAGTTACGTCCTTTTTATGCTTTTGAGGTATATTTTTTTGATTTGATTCATATCACAATCACAATTATCAGGAGGAAGGCTGAATAGATTCGACTAAGAGCCATTACATACGACTTGATTAAAAATATAGTAAATGGTTTTAAAGACACTCGAGCTGATCATTTTATGTCAGTAGCTCATATCAATCTTTTACGTACCTATAATATAAAGCAATAATCTTTCTACTGACCCAGTAACTGGATTAAATAGATATAGATATTCGAACAGAACTGTGGGCAATAGCTAGAATATAATATTTACATTATAAAAAAATTGTCCACTTCTATCCATAACTTAGTCTATCTCATGAAGTATTCAAGAGCTCTTCCGTGTAATTATTTAGGCATCGCTCGCGTTTATTCAATAAATAAATCCAGCACTATTAACTCACATAATTATTGTGTGCCACACGCCATTTTTATTTAACGATGATAAGGACTGTATGATTTTTAAACTTATCGTACTAAAAAAATAACCATTTTAAACACTTTTAAAACATTTTAAACATTCATTTTAAACGCAAACTTTCACATTTTAGATTTCTACTAAGATTTTTTTGATCAAAAAATTTAATAACTTTAATTAGAATTTTTAATGAGTAATAATATAATATGACTTTAATTACTATACTGAATTTAGAATCGCATGAGAGTCACTAAAAATGGAATAGGCTAATTTTTGTTAAACATAAAAGTACTGCAAATCAAAACGCTAACACTATGAGATACATCAGGACCATGTACCTTAGTTGTTACTTAAAAATGATCTAAGTACCACTGTGTTCTTTTATAATAAAAAAAATAAACCAAACATATAGGCCATTATATTTAGTGAATAGCAAAATTAATGCTCCGCACACGGCCTTACCAATAAAATCCGATGAAAATGTCATCAAAATGTAGGTAAATAAAAAACTAAATGTCACCTCGACATTTCTAAATGAAGTGTACGTATATCTGTAAAAGTTAACCAAATGGTACAATAAATAATGTAGGGTGCAAAATAAAAGGGCCCGAGTAATGCCCTAGTTAAATTTAGGGGCAATAAATATTTCTTTTGTTGGGATGTTTAAATTATTATTTCCAAATGAAAACTATCTATGTCTACTTGCTAGTAATATTGAATTTTCGGTCTGTTTTTTTTTTGTTGACGGTCAATTTAAATAGTTGCATATTTAAATCTGTGGTGTCGGGGAGAGGGAGCAGGATATAACTCGAATTTGGTCGAATTTTAGTCAGGTACTACAATAATTTTAAAATATTACAAATTTTATTTTAACTTAACCATGATAACTCTATCTTGAAGAAAATACAACGATTGTATTTCCCTAAATTGTTTAAATAGGTCAAAATATCGGTATGTATTTAATCAAATATTAAAAAAAAACTGAAAAAAATGTGTCTTTGTACTTATCGTGTTTCTCCCCGACACCACAGAAATATATTCCATTTAACCGTGGTAGTTCTAAATTTTTGCCTTTTTGTCTGGAGAAAATTAGCTTGGCGATACAATTTCGATTTGGAAATCAAGTTTTATGTGAAGCTCTGGATTGATTAGATGTAATAAACTAATTGAGATTGTTATCGACACTCAAGTCACATTGAATAATGTCCTTCTAACCAATTTCGGCAACGGTGGCTAATTTCACTAAGACTAGCCATCTAAACAGATGTATTATAGTTTAAAACTTTGTCTCTAACTCCGGTGTGTCTACAATTCAACATGACTTATGAGAAAGCAGATGTAGAACCGACGGCTTTAGGTGCTCTCCAAAGCTCGGGGGCTAAACACCGTTAACTTCCCAACTTCCGGGCAATAAAAATATTACTGGGAATATTTTGATAGAAGAAGCCAAAATATAATATTTCCTTAATCCGCGCCTGCTTACACAGCTGGTTATTTTCAAATTTATAAATTACTTATTATACTTTGACGACACGTTGACTCAGTTTGTAGTGGTTATTTATATTTATTTATTATATTGAATTCAATTCAAAATATTTTACTTAGCATTAAATTATTACATTTTTTACTGAACGTCATGAGTCTACTATAATTTAACATTATTTTGTTTTATATTTGTTTTTTAACCTGATATTCGTTCTTAAAACACCAGGAGCCACAGTAAGTAATAATAAATGAAATTTTATTGAAGAGTCATTACAAATATTTTGTTTCATAGATAACATCTACTAATGCTGTTTGTAATTTGATTGTTGAAATACAACAATGGTTTATTGTAAGTGCGAGGCCCACGTTTTGTTTTATTTAAGGTTTTATTTTGTGAAGGAATATTACAAAATTTGATCACATTCCTTTTTCAAGATAGGTATTGTTTTTCGTTTTAGTGTAGTCAGAATAAAACTTGAATTTAGTGACGTATCTATAATTTCAAATCCAAAAATTTACATAGTTATATTTAATTTGACGACACGTTTGGCTCAGTTTGTTGAGAGTTTGCTTGCTGTGCCAGCGGTCACGAGTTCGAGTCCCGCAGGCGGCATTCATTTGTGTGATGAACAAGAATGCCTGTACTCCACAGTAATTTTTTATAATTTTGTTTATATTTATAATATGTATAGAGTATTAACGATCTGGTATCCATAACACAAGTCTCGTAGCTTACCGTGTAACTAGGTGGTGCTGTGTGTAAATGTCACTAAAAAAAAACTTGACCCCGCTTGAGCACATTCCATCATTATGACCAGTACCACGGTAATGTGATGTATATATTACCGTGCCAGTACCGTACTAATATTTCATAATAACTTTTGTGTAACTCGAAGCTGATTCCGCGACATACTCAATACAATATGGAGCATTATCGTGGTTTCAGCTCTCGTGTTACAAAGACATCCTTACAAAATGGCACTACACTGATACTAGCCAGCAAATTAAAAAAAGTTAATTTTATTATAATAATCAAAGAAGCAGTTACTATTATAAATTGAAAACTGTGTTTCAGGAACTTACTATACTACTTACTGCCTTCTAAAATTATAGCAAAATTATATATGCAAATACAAATATCTTTTTTGCCCGATGGGAGTATTTTGACTCTATTGAGGACAGGGGAGATAAAAGGTTTTATTACGTGCTTTCCGAGGAACTGTACACCAACTTCCCAGCTATGGACTACTACATATATACATATATACTACATAATACGTACGGAATTTCTTTTAACTTTTTATTCTTTTAGCCAGATCAGGATCGAACCTACGACCTCATTATCTACTACCGTACAAGCTTTTCAATAAAACAAAGCCAAACATCTACATATATATAGATTAGATAAATCAATCGATGATAATTATTACTGGTATATGTATTAAATAAAGGCGCTAAAGTAGAAACGGGTATAATTAACGCGTCTCGAGAACCCCTCGACAGTAATCCCTTCAAAGGAAGGGTAAAATTAATTATTTAATCGCTGGTAATCACTTGTTCAGTGTCGATAGATAAATATTTAATATAGTATTTATTTTGTTGCTTTGTATCAAATATAGATAATTGGTTATGCACCCTGGTTTCGCTCGGGTACGTCCATATGTAAGCAGAAGCATGCTCTATCACTCTGGAAGCCTCTAACTATCTCGTTGTTTTATAATTCCCGTGGGAATCAGTTATTTCCCGTGGTAAAAAGTCTCTAACTACCTACATAGTAAAAATTGCATCAATCCGTCACTCTAGTTTCAATGTGAAAAAAGAACAAACTGACACACTTTCACATATATATATATATATATATATATATATATATATATATATATATATATATTACGCATACTTCTTATATAGTAACCAATATATTTCCACTAAACCAACGATTTTTAGCTATAAAAAGTAACTAAATTAAAGAATATATCATGTAGGTATTGATTTAGTAGGTAGCCAAAAGTCGGCGAAATCTTGCTTAATTTACAATCAATTTACACTTATTTACAATCAATTTTAAAACTTAAATGGACTCTTCTCAATAACAATAATAAAATTAAAAGCACGAAGTCTCTACATTTTTTGATAATAATTCACAGATCTTAGAAATCATTCAATTAAACGTTTAATTCATTCATTTGCAAAGTGTATTATTTTTTAGATGGTTAATAAAATGGTTTTACACGTATGTAACAACATACATATATATTGTATGTAGATATTATGTTAAATGTATACGTAATCAATTACTTAGCCAAACAATAACAGTGAAATCAATCAAAAACATCAGGATTAAAACTGCTAAACCTGATAGGTACTCCGATCTAGACTACAATCGGCTTAGCGATACAGCTCGAGGTAAGCTATTATAAACATAGCGTAAGCCAAATATAGATTATAATATGATGTAAAATTTATATTTGTACTAGAAAATACTATTAGATTTGTTTTCAATTTTTTAAATCTATACATATAATAAAATTGTAACTAAGCCGAATTTGTACATTAAATATTATTTTGAAATTCTTATTGAAATAAACATTATTATCGATATCAATACAGAGGCCGAGCCCATAGTTTTTAGAATTTTTGTCTGTCTGTCTGTTACCGCATTACGAGAAAACAAATGGACAGATTTTGATGAAATTTGGTATGATGATAGCTGGATATTCGGGTCAACATATAGGATACTTTTTACAGCGGGAAAATATTTCATTTCTGAGAAATCTATACCAAACGTTAAAACGTAAGTAGTGAGTCGCTAGTTCAAAATAAATAAATAATCAATAAGAAAGGTATATCAACGGAATTGCTGCAGTTTTTAAATTCTGGCAATTTGGTTTGGAGTAGCTAACAGACAGTCAAACAATTCAACTCAATTCTCTTGTTAATGACTTCAAAAATCAAAACGTGCAAGTTGAACACAGATTACTTCTCCAATATCATTTAGAATGACCGAGCCACGAAGAGATTAGTCGAAAAAGTTATACAACATTAAAATTATCAATAAGAATAATCGACAGATTATAATAAAATCTATAAACTATGAAGAACGTTAAGTGTTGACATAATTTGCGCCTTAAATATATATATTATTACAATGAAATGTTTGCAAAGTGTCAAGAGCTTTTAATTTAGTAGAAGTCGAGTGTCCCCATGACAAAGTGTTTGTACCCACACCCTAATTTGTACAGACCACGCGCCTTTATCGCTCGGGACAGTAATTCAAATTACATTGAAAGGTTTAAAAACTATAACATCAAATATAGGTGACTATTAGTTATTCTAGACTGCGTAAAAAGTATTGACGTTTTTTTCATATTAAGGTAGCATAAAAGTATTTATAAGATAGGTAATAAAGGTAACATGAAAATAATCTAAGTAATACTTTTGACGAGACGTATGGCTCAGTTTGTAGTGACCCTGATTAGTGATACTTGCTGTGCTAGATGTCACGGGTTCGAGTCCCGCTGGGGGCATTCATTTGTGTGATGAGCACGAATGTTTGTACTGCAGTCATAGATGTTTATATTCATAATATGTATTTAAAGTTATATAACATGTGTAGTGTATCAACTATATGGTATCCATAAAACAAGCCTCGTAACTTACCATGGAACTAGATGGTGCTGTATATGAATTTCCAAATATATATAAAAAAAACTGAAACCTATTTAGATAGAGCTATAAACGCTATCGTAAAGAGAACTAAAAAAATGTATGTTAATGTCATTTCTAAGCGATAAGTCACGTGTCATTCTCATATATTTTATGTTTTCTACTAACGATATCTATTTTAGAAAGTTATCTGGCTAAGGGAGCTTATATCCAACGCTTTCTGTAAACGTTAAAGAATAATAGTTCAAATAACGCCACACTGCCATATATTTTTAACCGCCGCCTTGAATACAAACAGTTCCAATTCTGAAGACGAATCACCCTTAATCCTCAAAACGAACATTAGTGACAAGTCCCCGTGGTACATAGAGCAAAAAATCTACGAAAAATGTTAATTTTACTAAAACATAAGGTATACTACGCCGTTTAATCTATATATATCTGATATAGTTAAAATATTATGTATAATATCCTATATTTCAATTATAATGTCTATTTTGCAGAAAACTATTAATATTTAAATAGTGAAGAGAAGAAGTGAGTTCAAATCTCGGATCTCGCATCGCTGATATTTTCATATGCGAATTATTTCCAATATGATCACCACTTGTCGTACGGTGAAGGAAAATATCGTGTGGAACCTGCATGTAAGTTTTCGAAAGACATGTGCTGTCCTTCAACCCGCACTTGGCCAGTGTGGAGGACTATTGCCTGATTCCCTTCTCATTGATTAAGACAAAACACGGCACCGAATGGCGTTATCCATATCATCTAATTATCGCTAAAAACAAACAAAAAATATATTTTCTTAACAATATAAAGAAGTTACGCGAACACTCAAAATCGATTAATGTGTTTGCCAAACACTGCTTGGTACTGTTCAAGTAAAACATAAATAAAATAAGCCTCATTCGATACATTTCGCACATGCCACTTCCATGTAAACTTAATGCCAGTCACGTACTTAATAGATACTTTGTTAGACGATTCAATTGTACCACTTGATGTCGGTATAAATCAGTGCCAGTGAGCTCGGTTTTAGTCACGTTTGTATCGTTTAAATGATCACAATACAGTTTTTTTATCTTTTCTTCTTATATAAGCAAAGGTCTTTGTTTAGAATTTATTTTAGTATAGATCTTTAAATATATTTGATTTTTAGATTTAGCTAAACTACTAGAGTACCAGAGTAGTATGTATATAGTGTAGATATAGATAGTGTATGTAAATGTGAGCTGTCACAAAAATTCATATTTTATGTTGCAAATCTATAGTGTATAAATATAATAAAATTCTGAGTCGAATCTGTACATTAAATATTTTTTGGCAAATTTTTCTTTATTTGAAAAACTCGAGCGGAGCGAGAGTGAATTGCTAGTTAGTTATAATATAAAAAAGTATAAGGATCCTAAAAAGGATCCTAATAATTAATCTATCTATGGCTTTCCGTAGTAGAAATAAATATAGCATTAACTTCTTAAAAAATATATGAGATACCTACCGCTAGTAAGGAATATTAAATATAGATAGTAATTGAGATCGACCTTTAGTCTATTTTTGACTGGTTTACGAATGTAACTTTAGCGTTATTATTAATAAAAATATCCACAAAGCGTAACATCACAGCAATAAACACCCACTGTCCTCAGGCGATAGTTAATGGAATAAGCAATCGCATACAAATGGAATACGGTCCAGAGGGCAAGGTAATTACACGCCCCACGTACGGACAATGTAGAGTTCATATTAATAATGATCATTGTTTCTATCAGAAACCAGATTTTGCTAATAGAGTAACATTTGAATTGTTGTTTATATGAAAATGATAAAAAATATCTAGATGCTATAAAATAAAAAAAACTAATTCTAACTATAGGCACTTAGATTTCGCATCTTTTATTTTTGCTTTTTGAGTGAAAAATAATACAAATCGTAACAAACTAGTTTTCTTTCAATTTTTTTTAAGTTTTACAATATATATTTCAAACATCTTTCTTGTATAATTTTCACCATAAACAAATATGTATATAGTAATCCATAATCTACGACTGAGACTTTATATGCCAGAAAGCTTATTCTAAAAGTAGGAAAAAAGCTCTATCTTTCATGACCCCTATTCTGTTTCATAAAACCTTCAAAACAATGGGCTCTCGAAAAACGAATTTAGGTTACATCGTAAGCCATATGTTGCTTTTTCTTCTCCTGACAAATAGTAAAAGACAATAAACCTTTCAGTCGAAAAAGTACTTTTGATTTTATTACCAAAAAGTATTTCATTTGATTTTTAGTAAATTTCACATGTGCTTCTTAAATAATTTGCGTTATTATAATATTGTGTTTATGTATATATTATACATATCCTCTAGGTTGACAGACACATTGATACATTAACCCAAACAAAAAAGCTGGATCTTAGAAAACTTGGATCAAATTTACCCATAATTTTATATGCCTTTAATTAATTATATTAGCCCTTCGGTCTAGACATCGATAAAGTTAGACATGAAAATAGACATAATAGATTAGTATTTTTATCAAATATACTGAAATCAGCATTATTGAAAAAATTATACCTATATCACAATTGAGTATCTTCAGAAATCCAGGGCGATGACAAATGCAGTTATTTATTTACGAGTATAATCGTATCTATGTCGATATTAATGGATCAAAATTTATTTTACTAAAATTATAACAAAAAAAATTCCGATCTGAAACCCTCTTTACATTATTATCCATAAATCTTCAAAAGCTAAAAATCAAAATGTTTCAATAAGCAATTCCTTAAATATTTATAAGCTCCAAAACATGCTTGACAAAACAAAAGAAACTACGAATCGAGGCATATTCAACTTTGAATAAAGGCCGCGGGAGCTGCAAAAAGTTCGGTTTTGGAGCAAAATGAAAATCCCCAATTAATTGGTGCAAAAGGATCCGATCAGTGCTAAATTAAACATTTTCTCTTATTTAAAAGCGAAATGAAGTCCATTTGAATTCAGCACGCCAGTAATTACAGAGTTTACGACGTGCAATGTTCGTTACAAAATGGCGGCGTCTCTCGGGATATGTCTGTTTGAAACTTAAATAGCAAATGCTCGGAACTGAATTTTAATTAATCAATGCATTCATTACCTACCATAGAAAGGGAAATGTTAGAATTAGTTTGCTATTTTTTATTATTTTGTAATACCCTTAATTAACTTTAGTTTATTGATAGTTTATACCTAGAAATAATTCTAAAGATCAGGCGGGTGGTATATTTAGGTAGGTACTTTACGAGTACATAAGAAATAGTGGGTTCAATATTTTAGAACATTTTTTTTGCCTTTTTGCTCACGTATCAAATGAGAATAGATGATCGATTCTAACGGATATCAACGAACCCATAACTTTACTAAATACAACCTGTAGATACTTTGTTAAATCATATCTTATGAATTGTGTTAGCGTTTAACGTTGTTTACGATGTAACAATTTTGTGCAAACAACAAGGAATGTAATGCCAAAAATTATGAATTTAATCTAATACTATATTCAAACATAATTGAAATGCAAATAGAGATTTTCTTTTAGAAAAAAATATATTTTTAACTGGTGATTTAAAAATTAGCCTCTAGTCAAAAGAAACTTAAGTATATATCTATGTACAACCGATATATAAATCAGTACATAGAACTATATGACACAAAGCTGTACACAAAAGTAAGTATCTAAAAATAAGCTACCATTTTATTACATAAACGTATAAAAATTGTAAAACGCCACTAAGTAACTCAGAAAGAAGACTAATCGCAGATTACGTTGGGGATGTAATTGGAAAAATTTTCCTGCAACTTTTTAAATTGGATCCAATTCGAGCTCCGTTTGGCTCGAATGTCGCCAGATAATACGATCGCTTCAATACTTAGGTATTAGATTGCATCTTTGAGAAACGTTTACGCGGTTTATAAAAGCGGCTGCACTAAAATTGAAACGAAATAGTTTTAGTTTTTATTTCGATAAAGGTATTGTTTACTACTAGCGACTCACCCTCACTTCGCTCGGGTTAGTCCCTACCTACTACTATCGTGTTCATCCATATTGTTGACCCGAATAGTCATCAAAATCCGTCTAATGGGTTTCTCGCGATGCGTTCCCAGACAGACAGACAAAAATTCTAAAAACTATAGATTCGGCCTCTGTATCGATAATAATGACTATTTTAATAAGTATTTCCAAAAAATATTTAATGTACAGTTTCGACTCAGTTACAATTTTATTATAGGTATGTATAGGTGTAGTAGGTATTTATATTTACTAGTAATCGCCCCGTGGTCGAAAACCTAACTACAATAATTTATTAAATTTGAACGTTATTAAGGATTTTTTGTCACATATAAGACTGTAAGTGTAACTTTGTTCACTAAACAACTTAGTCCGGAGTTATTCCAGAAATAAGCACGTGCAGACAAACAAACAATCATTTTAGTCTTCCATATTACATAAAATTTATGAACGTTATAATATCTAACATCACTCTACCGCTATATCCTACCTACGCTAGCGGAAATGCGGGAAAAAAGGCACGTCATAAAAATTTAGCTTTGTACAGTCCTTCTCTTTATAAACTTTAAATATGCTAAAGCTCTTACTCCACCTAACGCCCAATATGCTTAAAAAGAGGTACCTACAAGGTTATTTCTTCACATATTATTAATATTATTTTATTTAATTATTATTATTAATATACACATATTGATATAATATTATGAATGCAAAACTCTGTTAATATTTTTTAAAGTGTTAAATCCACATGTTATATAACTTGCCATCTTGTCACAACATCAAGTCACTAGAAGCGAAGGCATTTTCAATATAAAAAATGCATCAAAATAAAAAAAATGAAATCTTTAACTTACCACATCCTTAGTATGGTCTTCTTCTGTGGTTTCGATGTCAACACTTTCGTCGCTGTCGCGATCGCTCTTTGTAGAGCGTGCAGGGGAAGACCGTAGGGGAGATGTGAGTGGGGATCGAGCAGGAGACCTGAGAGGCGACCGAGACCGTCTTGGTGACGTGGTGGGTGACCTACGAATGGTTTATATATTATTATTATAGTGATAAAAAACTATTAAAAATGTTTAAAATTATTAAAAAAATTATTATAATGATAAAGAAACAATAGACGCTCAAAAGGTTCTGTTAGGTTTTAATCTAGGTTTTATGCCGTTATCTATAAATTTCGGGACCATACTGTGTATAGACATAAGGACAAATAGTTTAAGCACTATCATTAATCAGTATTTAAATAGGTACAGAAAATATTTATGTACATTACATAAACCTTTATAACCACTAAAGTAATCATCAATGATTAAAATAGAGTATCCTTGCTTAGTTATGTATATAAACTAGGTAATTTAGGAATTTACTTTAGAAACACAAAATGTAATAATCTTATTTTTAGACTAGTGTCTTACCGCCGCTTCGCTCGGGTGCGTCCCTAGCCTCGTTTCAAATAGTTATTGCGAGTGTACCTTAGTAAAATCATTAAGGATTTTTCTGTAGGCCTTATATACCTACAATTTTCTAGTATTTGATGTATCTTTTAAGGTTTAGCCAGCGTTATACATGTAAATTTCTAAGGACGACTCGACGGAACCAGTTATTGTACTTTCCCGTGGGAATAAAAGATTTTCCTGTAGTAAAAGATATCACTACATACAATTCAGTAAAAAACGGTTCAGTGTTTTATACGTCAAACGCGCACATCGATTTCGCTAAGTTACTATATATCGTTTGTATGTATATAGATAATTATAAGAATAATGTTAATATTACCTTTAAAACCACTATACTAGATAAAACAGAACATTTTTTTACAGAAAAAGAAAATGACGTCTAAGTATTATACCTATTTGGAGTTCGAGGTGGTGAAATGACCGGGGATAGTTGGGGCGACTCCAAGCGATGCGAGCGAACCGGACGGAACGCGCGGGGCTCTTCGATTGCTCCAACGCTGCTTAACGCTGTTAATGCACCTGCAATTTCATATATAACTAAACCTTTTTTCGAATAAATATGTAGTTATATTTATTGTCTTATAAATATAGAAAACAGATACTATAAATGTAGAAAAAAGTTTGGAATCACTTATAATTTAAAACAAAGTTGGCCGTCAGGGGAAGCCCGGCAGATGTAAACATATCTAATAATATTAGAATTCATAATAATAAAAACCTATAACGAAATATGGAGTAAACTGTAAAATAAAGAAAAAATAAGTGTCGTTAATAACATTATTTCATTTTTCTAATTATTTTAATTATAATAATAATTACAATATATATATATATATATATATATATATATATATATATATATATATATATATATATATATATATATATTCATAAATAGATACAATACATATATATAAATAGAATCAAAAATATGTAAATATTTTTAATGTTTTACAATGGAAAGTATATACTGAATTTATGTCCGAATTCACACGAGTCGATAGCGGTAGGGTGGGAGCATGATAGCATGACAGCGTCACGTCACCGTTTGCCGTCACACCACGAGTCGGGCGAACAAATAGATGTTTCACATCAATATAATTAACTAGTTTTTACTCGAGCCTCTACTTGCACAATCGGTGTTTATTTCAATACCTCTAAAAACAAGAATAGTTTATTTCTTTTCTACAAATTTTCTCGAAACTTATTCATACGTATTTTGTCCGTGCCTTTTCTTGAGCTTTTCTTTTTTATTGTGATTAATAATGAATCTCCTTCGTGCCTTCTTGATTCTATGTGACATTGGCGAAGTAATCTGTGCTTAACTGGCACGCTTTGAAGCCATTAACGAGAAAATTGAATTGAAGATTTTAAGGAAATTCAATTAAAAGTTTATTTTAGTGTCAGAAATGAGGTTATATATATTAAAATATGGTCTACTCACCAGGAGACCACAATGTAGGTTTAAGCCACGGTAACGCATAGGGTAGCGGTAGTCGCGCCCCCCACACGTAGTCAGCTAGTCGAGGCACTGGTGTATGTGAGGGAGGACTGGCTGCGGCTCGCTTCACTTCAGTCTCGACTTCTGGCCTGCGAATTGGAACCCTTCTGTGGCACAATTTTAAACCGAACTTAGTAAGAGAACAGAAACCTTATACTTAGTTTTTTTTATACAATCTAATTAGCTAAGTTAATATTTTGAAATGACGATATTAGTATTATGTGTTATTTATGTAGTTATTTTTAGTATTAATTCTGGACTTTTTAATCAATTAAAACTAGCAGCTCACCCTCGCTTCACTCGGGATCGCCTCTAGAATAACAAATCAAATCTATCCCTCCCGAACCATACATTTTTCCAAGATAAAAAAATGTGTTATTCCAGACTATAACCTATCTCTGTACCAAATTTCATCCAGATGCGTTCAGCCGTTCTGGCGTGAAAGAGTAACAAACATCCATACTTACAAACTTTCACATTTATGACATTAGTACAGAGAGTTTTAAATGTACCTAAAGTAAGAATAATACTGAAGTTCACCTAAAATTATTATTATTCAATATCTAACATTCTATGTATTTTACACTGATTTGTATATACCGTGATATCATAAATCATAATAGGTTACCCATATTATGCGAAATAGAAAAAATGATTGAACTATCAATAAAAAATATTTGAGGATAGGAAGTAAATTTTAGATTCTCTAAAATCTAAGCAATGAGTTAGATGTGCTTACCTAGCAGCAGATAGCATTCTTTTCCTCGTTCCCCCATTGAACATAGCTTTCACATCTTCCCAAGCATGTATAACCTCTACAGGAGGACTACCACTAAGTTTCATATGTCGTCTCCAAGAGTTAAAGTTAGCTGCATCTGGTTGGACATACTTGTCTCCTGGTCCAACGCGATGTGAGTGGAAAATGAACTTGTTCGGTGAAAAAAATAAGCCGCAGTAGGCGCATTTGATACATTTCGCTCGAGATGAATTATACCTAAATGAAGTAGAAATGAATATAATAATAATGATATTACACGTACCTCAAAGAGTTTTAAGCATGTGCCCATAAAGTACGAGTACTACTCTCTGATAAAATTAAAAAGTTAGGCTTAATATTTAAAAAAATATATATTTTGGTGACGAACGAGTAGTTTTTTAATTGTAGAAGTAGCTTACCTGGCTGGTAAGAACGCGCCTCTACATCCCCAAGCACATTCATGGTGTACCGCAAACGCGAAGTCGTCGGGAAGTCTGGGTGGAGCGTTGTCCCCTAAAAACGACTTACAAAGACGTTCCGCTTCACGACGAGTTATCATACCTATCAAATATTATAAATAAAATAAATTAGAGATATAAATAAATTATATGTAAAATATTTACGAAAATTAAACATCACATATATTAGCTTACATTTTATATTCCACTCAAATTATGGAAAATTTCTTTTATATTACTTGGCTTAATGGCTAACTTATACAAGAAAAATAAAATAACAGTAGGTGTTTAGCATTAATGAAATAGTTCAATCGTTTTAAGTCTGAATTAAATTTAATTATTATTATAATTTTATTTATGGATGACTTTTAGCTGATCATAAAACCTTCAGTTTTAATCTATACATATTATAAGTTAAAAATCTCACTGCAAGGTTGTGTTTGTTCGGGCAAATTTTAGATATTGATGCACAGATTTTCATACAATTTTCACTAATATAAAGAGAAATTATCCTAAGAGCAATATAATGATATTTGTGATTTAAGTCGGAAAAAATCGTCTATTCTACAAATCCGAAGGGAATTTAGAAATCACATTATAAACAATTATTATTTCATCTACGTGAGTGGAATTTTTCTTGTCATCCTTGTGGTATATTATATACTTATTAATTAAGAAAATGAAAATTGATTAATAATTACACGAAGATTAGCTTGTCCTTTTCAAAGTCAGTCACTAATAACATCTAACTGAACTATTTGTTTACAAAAATGTAATCAAAAGGAGCGCTGCGCGTCATTCAAGACAAGTACTTATTTACGTGTCAGTAGACATGTGATTACATACCGGGAAGGTTTAAGTGTAGGTAATCCACTGAGAATTGCTTTAACGGGTGGGTTTGAGATTACAACTCTATACTATTCCATGTATCTGGGTGTTTTCTTTGATGGCACAAAACTGATTTTGTAAAGGCCGTTGAGAGATAGAAAGGAAACGTAAAAAGACGACTGCCCGATTTCACCAACGTCACCTAAGTCTAAGGGATCCCCTAAGCATGGTTAGGGGGCTGTTAGGGACAGTTTCTGTTTCACTGACAGTTAGGGGTCACCTAAATACTAAAAGGCCCCCTAAATTTAGGTGCTCGAAATATGGACTTAAAGAGATCGTAAAACAAAATTTAATTTAGGGGCTTGTTTAGGGGACTTTTAAGCTAGGGACCGGCAGACATCTTGTAAAGTAAGCTAACCAACAAGCGGGTTAAAGAAAAACTATTCACTACTATAACATATCTCTATCTAGAAGTCTAAAACAATTGATTGTAAGATCTGTTTGTCTATACTAATATTATGAAGAGGTAAAGTTTGTGAGTTTGTGACGCTGTAGGGGGTAATCTCTGAATCTACTGAACTGATTTAGATGAAATTTGGTAAGAAGATAGTTTGAGACCCTGAGAAGGACATAGGATACTTTTTATCCCGGAAATCATTCCTTAAGGGGGTGAAAAAGGGGATGAAAATTTGTATGGCGAATCAACTTATCGCTAGTTTGAAAATAAAACAAGATAACGTAACTTTCTATACTAGGTAAACGCCTAGTGACATACCGGTGTACTATTGCAATGGCATTATAATGTTTAAGTATTTATTTAGATTAAGAGTCTATCGCACTAAATTCACGTTTTTATAAACCACCTTACCTTACAAAGTAATATCAAATCACATTTTTGAACTTTGTCTTTAAACTTTATATTATGTCATAATATCATATGAAATGTTTTCTCATGTGATGTTTAATTTAGTGTTTTCGCTAGCTATTTACCCTCGCTTCACTCGGGTTCGTCCCTCGCAAAACAAAAACGAATCTATTCCACGGGAACTGTACATTTTTCCGGGATGAAAAGTAACCTATGTGCTATTCCAGACTATAACCTATCTCTGTGCCAAATTTCGTCCAGATCCGTTCAGCCGTTCTGGCGTGCTTGAGTAACAAACATCCATCCAAACTTTCACATTTACAGTATTAATTGATTGATTTATGTACAAATAAATACAATACATCAGATGTCCTAAGAATTCTTACCACACCGCCTCGAAGAAACCGGCATAGCTCCAGCCCGACGGAGGATTTCCAGTTGCACTGGAGTGCACTGGACACACGTAATGCCTAAAGCCACCCGACGATTGTGAATTTCATTATAAGAGAACTGTTTTAGCAAAGTGTTCGATATCTGGGCTAGGCATAAACGTTCGATGCCCTCGATGACTAGTGACACTATGGGTACGCCATATAACAGCACTGTTCCCACCTGGTTCAAAAATAACACTCGATAAGTCATATTGTAAATAAAATGTATAAATCTATATAAATACTACAAATGTGAAATGATCTCGGTTATAAGAATTGTTTGAACTAGAAAAACATGCTTAAAATCTTATGAATGCTCCGTAAAATTATTATTTAGACAAAGTGTCTTATGAAAATTTACTCAAAGTCGTTTCGTGTATACAATATTTAAGAAATATTTAACTTTAATTTACTTTGCAGGTAGTCATTAAATTTATTACGATAAAAATATATTGTTTTTATCATATTTTATTAAATTTAGTCATGAATTGTTATTAGTAAAATATACTTACTTGATTAGGCTTACTACTCATTTCCAAGGCCTTGTGTTCTGATCGGGGCTTAAGCGTCTCCCGCGGAGACAGCGCCAAGTTAGTCGCCTCCATGCTGACAAGAAAAAAAGATTTAACTATGTACCTAGTGTATAAGAGATATAATGCCTTTTCTTAATTTTTTTTTTTTTTTAGACAGATTACGCAAGATTTGTTTCTGGCATTGAAATGGCATATTTTCATATATTCTACTTAATAAAGGTCTTATAACATTTCGTAACTGACAAGCCACGAGCTGCTCTTCAAAAATTAAATTTTTGGAGAAACATCACATTTTGCACAAAAAATCCATTAAAAACGAGTGAACTAAGGAAGAATTTTGTTTTTTTTTTTAAATAAGAATGAAAAGAAATAGATTATTATTACAAGATTGTTGCAAAGTGAATAAAAAAAATATCTCTATAGGTGAAAAAAAAAACTTTTTAAGTTATATTAAAGTCGGTGTGCCTTTTTGTTAAAAAGTAAAAATAATCAGTAATTTTAAAATAATTTTATTCGCACTAAAATCTCCTAAGCATAATCTCGCTATGCACAATGAAACAAATGGTAATATCGAAAGTAAGTCATTATTATAATCTGGTACATTTCACCACCCATAAACCATACGACTAGTGAGCAACAATAGCATGGAAAACACAAATAATGCGTGTGAATTTGGCGTATCGAATATCAATTGGATATTTGGATCAAGGGCGATAATATATAGCTAAAAGGGAGTTTCCCTTACGTTTGGTTAGCTATTTATTTTATAATAAGAAAGCACAAGATTTAGACTCGTAACTATTCTATGTTTTTTGCTAAATAAAGATACAATATAACAAGTATTTCATTATACCTGTATAAAGCGTTTTATAAATATTGCTATTGATTATTTTACTCGCAGAAAAAAGCTAATGATACTCTAACACTGCTGGACCGATATTAACCAAACATAGCTAAGAACCATTGCAAGAAAACTGCCTTTCAAATGAAAAAAACCACATCGAAATCGGTCTATCCGTTTGAGAGCTACGATGCCACAGACAGAGAGAGACAGACAGACATCGACGTGAGACTTAGAACACCCCTCTTTTTGCGTCGGGGGTTAAAATGCAGTCATGAGGACTGCCGACAGAAGTGAAAACTTAAAACTATAAACAAACAGTTGTTATTTTTAGATATTCAAATTGTTTGATCTTAAATTAAAAGTAAATCAAAACTGTTCACATTTATCTGGTTTTGATATCTATCGGCACTCTGAGTGTTAGCCTTAACACGTTACGTGACCATGTCGATGACGACTTACATGAATTTATTCCCCATCCAAACCTCCCTATAGTAGTTTTCACTTCAAATTATATTTTCAAAATAAACATAATATTTATTAACAGTGGCTAGCCAAGCCATTCTTAAGCACACGGCATTTTTTAAGTCTTATTTCTCTAATAATATTTAGAGTTAAGTAGTAAATAGGTATAGCAACTTCAAAGAGGTTTTAAAAGGAATAAAATTTTTATTTAAAAAAGTAATATTTTTTTAAATTGAATGAAAGAACGATTTAATTTCAATGCTAAGGAAGTCGATTTAAAAGTTTCATGGTAATATTTAACACTTGATTTTACCTACGAAGCTATATAAATAGCATAAAATACTTATTTATACTAAAACAAAATTTCAAATTTTGATAATACATACTTTCTTAGATTTACGCGAATATTTGAAAATTTTAAATAAAACTATCTTTTCGGATTATTTTGCGGATTTATTTTGATTTTTGAACTTGCAACGAAACTCTTTAACATGAGTTATCGCAAACGTCTAAAGCGGCATGACATACAAAGCCTAGACGCTTTACTATAAGGAGGGGTCATCCTTGCTGAAGGATCATCTCAATAACGCTAATTTTCTCTTGAACACATCTGCTTATAGTTGAAGACTGATTGCAGATAAACGAACAAAAAAAAAAAAATTTGATTTGTTGGTTCCCGACGTTTCGAATGCTTTACAGCAAACATCGTCACGGGAGAGACCCTTTAAAATGTTAAAATTTTGAATAAAATGATAATGCTTCACAGAAATAAATGCACAAAAAGTATGTAATAAAATTTCTTAAACGACATTAATTAAAATTGTCAACCTAATCATAGTAATTTAACAAAATTTCTATTATGTGTATAAAATATTTATAACCTAATTTGGATTATGGGAAACAATAAAAAATCCAAATGAGCCACCCTCGTTTATTCAAAAGACATCATTTAAAAGTTAACAAAATATGTCAGTTTGTAATAAATCACCACTTGATATTTTCTGGTCGCCCCAATGTTAAAAATCAACAGAGGGAGGTTCATCATTCTAAGCATTAAGGGTTGACAATTTTTAATTTCACAGTTATACTTTACTGCGGTGGTAATTCGAAAATAATAAATATATGTTATTTAAAACATAGCTTGCTTAAATAATATATAAAGTTATCAATCTTAAAAAAAATATCATTGTAAGTACCTATTAAGCTAGTCGATAAGAATCTAGTCTTCATTCATAGAAAATAAAAATATGATGAATAAATATGTCTCGATATAAAAATGAAAACCAAATTATTGGTTACTGGCCAAACGCTTTGTCCGTAAAGGCAGACGTAAGTTGCATTTTAAGTCTCTACCGTATCTTATTTAGTTATAATATAACTGTGAAGTTTTTTAAGTTTCCATACTCTTGTTTATATTAAAAAATTTTATAAATATAGGTAAAAAAACGTAAAGTTCTGTATGAAATACATATTTCGAAATTAACATCCCTACAGAATCCGAAGCGATCATTAGGGGTGTGACTGGTAATTTGCCACCCTAACTTACGTAGAAGCTCAAATTGATTACGTTAAATGGCATTACATTATAGTAATGATTGCATATGTTGCTTTTTGTTACGTATTCGGTTATTTTGTGAATGGAAATTAGCTTAGATGGCGTGATTTTTTTATTAGCTGTGTCATAAATTATAATTGTAGATTTGGTTTTATTGATTTACAAAATATCGGTTTTTATCTAAAACTGCTTGTAATAACAAATTTAAAAGTAGATAAATATTTTTAGAAGATCTATTTAATCTTTACATAGTATAAAATGAAGGCGCTTCCGCTGTCTGTTCGCTTAGATCTTTTAAACTACTCAACGAATTTTAACGTAGTTATCAGCAATAGATAGAGCGATTCAAGAGGAAGGTTTATATGTATAATACTCGTACATGCTTATTACAGGAAAGCCGAAAAATTCAAAGCTTTGTATTTCATACTAATCGTTAAACCATAAAATACTTTTAAAATTGTTTGTATGACAATATATTATAGACCTAACACTGCCTACAACTCCAGTAATCGTAAATACGAATATTCTTATAATTGACAGACTAAGTACAGAGTTTCTTAGTTTTTGTTAAATTAATGTTTTTTCATTAAATGAATAAATCACACTTGATAGAAGCACGTGCGATGTACAAATAAATTAACTAAAGCATTAAAAACAACAAAGGGCGTGAACTTGGCGCAATTTTCTCCACATTATTTAAAAACCGACCACATTTTTGAACAATAAACTATATTTCACGGTCCAACTGACAAGATAGTTGGGAATCCCAGCAAGCCATATGTGCCGAGATGGACCCCTTGCCCTGAGGAGGGCCATGTGTAGCACTTGTAACATAACTAATCGCTGTGGAGGGTTCTCAGATACGCGTTTCGGATTACTATAATTTTCATTTTATTTCATGTTATGATGGCTTAAATTTGTTACACTTATGCGTTTAATCTTGACATCTTGTAGATAAAGTTTGATAGAAATTCAAAGGGTTTTAAGTATATTTTAAGTGTTGCAATCGTTAAATAATCCTAATTAAATAAAAATTACAAACAATAACTACTATGAAATTAAACAAAAATTTAAATATCTTAAAAATATTTTTTCAATTAAAATTGTACCTAATTAAAATTATCTATATGCGTTCTAGTCAGTTCTTACATGTTTGTACTAAGTTGTCTATATATCGTTTACAAGAGATTGAGTACTAGACAATGGTAAGGACCCACTATCCGTGCAATGTTATTTGAAAATTAACATCTCAAGCATATTATTGGAAAAAAACTGAACTATAACCAAATCCATTTGCATTGAGAATATTTGCTCGTAACCAGTAGAGGGACTTAGTAGAAAATTCTGATTTAAGAAAATAGTTTATTACTTATAAAAATTCCATTCTTGTTATCCATAAAAAATCCAATTTGCTAAAGTTTATCTCTTAACTTCCATTATTAAAACTAAATGATACATAGGAAAAAAATGTGAACAAAAATCATAATTAACATCAAATGTAGCTAATCACTTGATAGTAAAAAATAAAACGAACATATTAAACTTGTCTAAGCGAAATTTGAATTCACAATCCCCAGAAATAAGTTAATCTACTTAACAAATGGAAGTTATGCAGATTAGAGATACTTATTAGACAGGATTCCAGGTCACAGTGTATCCTTGTAATAAGTTTCATCCAAATCCGTCAAAAAGCCATTTCAGTGCAAAACAATAACGAACATCCACACACATACATTTCATATTTATACTACTAGTAAATTCATAATAGCAATTAAACTTTTGGATGTAATTTGAAATATAATAAATCTAAAATAAGTCAAATAAAATCTTGCATTACTATAATAAATAGAAAATACCATGCATGGGCCGTTTCAAAAACGTATTTGCGAGAGCCTAACCAGTGTCCAAACAACAAATAAATACAACCGCATTGACAACACGCTGTGCATTTCTGCGGATAATCCGTAACTAAGGGGACTCGACGAGTAGGGTAACAAGGAACTACAGTATATATGCTTAATAAAGAAATAAACAAATATTACATAAAAAAGTTTAAAAAAATCCTAACTAAACTAAGGCCAAGTAGGCAGTGATAGCCTAAGAGTAACGCGCTCGCTTAGGAACCGAGTGAAGTGGGTTCAAATACCGGGTCTCGCATCTCTGAAGTGAAGTTTTCGAAAGACATGTGAAGTCCGCCAACCCACACTTGGCCAGCGTGGTGGATTATTATCTGAATCCCTCGTAATTAAAGGGGGCATGTGCCTAGCAGTGGGACGTTAAAAAGGGCTGAATACACTAAACTAAAATAACAGTGATTTAACCTTCCACGATGTTTAAAACTATATTTATAGATTTCAATTTAATGAGATTTATGCTGACATGTAATTACACCTCTTATCGATTTTAAAACATGTACAAATAACATCAATAAAGTATAATTATAATAAAACTAAATTCATTGCAATTTATGCATAGAAATGTATGTACATAATTTACACCAATAATTAATCTTTCATCTGAACTAGAATGAACATTGCAGTCTTATAGTATAATGTTCGGAATTTTAAAACTACTTAAAAATATCCTAAAAGTTCTATCACTTATGGAAGCCCTAGCAAAATCGGATCCACGTATTCAGTACAAGTGTTCCTTTGAGATCCACTACATACGAAATACTATTTAATCGTTAAGACCAGTTGCCTGCTTCTACTCCAATTGTTCCGCTCCGCTGTTTGTTAGATAGTTTGGGGCTCACATTTATTGAATTTTATGTTATAGCTACAGTATTTGGCATGCATACTCTGTTCTAGTTAGTTAGTTTTATTTTTTTATAAGCACTCGTTAAGATATTTTTTAATTATTTTTCTTATATAAATTGAAAATTTAAAATGAATAGAACTTTAAATAAAAAGTTTATATAAATAAAAAATTGAAAATATGAGATATTCATATGAAAATTAAATTAATATGTTAATTCAATTGTCCTACAGCAAACTTCATTATATGTATTTTATCATTAGAAAAACATAAAGATATACTAGCTCTCAAAAATTTAATTTTTAAGATTCCCTATCAGTCTTTATAACATAGAAATTTAGGCAGATTGGATTTACATTTAAAAAAATTACATTTAAAATAATAAAAAAAATGTAATAAAATATATGAATATCCAAATCTTGCAAAAATACCGTGCTACAATAATATTTCTTACAAGTATCAAAAGGCTTATCTCAATTGGATATAATAAAACCGATTTTTTAAGTTAAAAGCCATTTTAATGAAGAATGCACAGTGCGAGGGGAAAATCACATGAGTTTTATGATTAACTAATGTACACTGCTATTTAAATTGCCTGATTGGTATAGAATCTAGATCTAGAAGCGTGAATGCTTAGCTGTAGATCCTGATATCTTGTGTTCATATCTTAGGTCGGGCCAGGCATAGGTAATTGTTGAATTTTCTTTCGAGAAATTTTTAGTAAGAGCCTAGAGGCCGTAAGGAGCAAGTAAAAACATCGGTCCTACGCCTGATCTCCCGCCGGCCGTGTCGAATTGTTGTCCCACCAGACTTTAAGAATTCAAACGTGTTTAATTCAATTCTTTTATATCGTGGCTTCTAGGAGTGCCAGTTGGGCACAATTTACTTCGCCTATGTCACGTAGAATGGAGAAAACACGTAATATAATATAGAATGACCGGTAAAAAAAAAACAAAAAAAAACACTAGATCTGATTACACTTAGAAACATTCAAACGTGTCTGCACTACACATAATAACTCCCATGCAGATGTCAAATCTGAGTGATATAGGTTATTCGCTCAGAATGATATTATTAACGCGTAAGTGTTTAGGTTTTGTTAGTTTATTGATTTGTTGTCCTTTAATAGAACAATATACTTACAATGAAAATACTTTAGAAAAGTTCACAAACGCACTTTAACACTTACCTATATACTAATATAATATAATATTTTTCAAATTACTGGTTTTTTCTTTGAATGAAATAAATGAAATGGTCGGTACCTAGTAGGTAGAGTAAATAATAAAATGCAATTGTTATGTATGAAATTCCTCATGACAAATCAAATGAGACCAAACTGTAGTGTGCACCGAGCCTTATATGATACTTTATAAGATGTTACTTAGTTTAAGATATTGCTATTCAATAAACGCGCTTCTAATAGTAAAGTCGTAGTCTAATCATTACCTGGCTTTGAACCCATTGAAGATATCCGCTATCCATCATCTGTCTCTGTTACAAATTGACTCCCAAAAATTCAATGACATAGAATAAATAAAATAAATAAATTAATAGAATAAATAAATTCAATTCACCTACAATTAAAGCTCATAAAAGCATATTAAAAAATAATCGCCCTCTAATCCATTATTAGTGACTTTAACAATGCGTGAACATGCTTATCTCTGAACCTAACCGATTTATAAAAATTATAGCCTATTTATTGACTATCAAACATCATGCAAAGTATCTATAATAGATACAGATAAATAATACTGAAAAGTCTGTTCGTAATGTCAAAATAACAGCTTTTTACTAAATGCATATGAAATCATATACGTTACTTATAAGAAAAACACAATTTTTAAACTTTTTGTCTGTTATCTGTGTGTTAGTTCCGGCTAATCTTCGAAACGGCTGAACTGATTTTGACGGGAATTTTACTGGTAGATAGCTGATAGCTGTTCCGGTCAAAAAAATTAAAACGTAAGGACGGACCACTTAGTTTATATATCCATATAAATAAAATACGTGGGCGTATCCGCTACCAAAGTCGAGTTAACTTATATGTACATATGTATACGCTATTAAATAATTAAACAATATATACAGCGTTCTAATGTCTACTAGAAAATCTTTAAGCAAGCACTCGAATTGAATTACAAAATTAATTTACTCGTTATTTACTTTGCTTCTGTACACTTAATTGGTGTCGACGAAGACGGAGTTAATTCGTCTTTAATATTTAATCGACGCTCGACGAAACGTTTTCGGCAAGTTTGTAAAGATGTAAAGGTTTTGTTAACTTTTGTAATTGTTAGATGTTGACTCGTACCTCTTATTTCTGTTTCGAATCCCTTATGTAGTTTAATTTTCATAATAGTACCTACCTAATATCTATATGAAAATAAACGGTCATGTAATATAAATATGTTGGGACATTAACACATAGCACTATCTAGTTCCATGGTAAGCTACGAGATTTGTGTTATGGATACCAGATAGTTGATACACTACACATATATAACTTTAAATACATTCATATTATAAATATAAACACCCATGACTGGAGTACAAGTTGGGCTACTACAGACTGAGCCACACGCGTCGTCCAAGTGGAGAATCAGTACGTACGAGTATATTACCTAACTATATATCCTCAATGCAGTGGCTACTTTTCGTTGCTTCAAACATTTTTCTTTTATTGGCTTGTAACTCTATAATATTGTAACTGAATCATTATTTTTTACTATAATATAGAGACTTGTCTCGCTTCGCTCGGGTGCGTCTAGTCTTTGTACTTTTCAGCCAAATCCGTCCAGTCATTTCAGCGTGAAGACTTAATAAACAAACAAACACACACACACACACACACATATATATATATATATATATATATATATATATATATATATATATATATATATATATATATTATACAAACATTGGCATTTAAAATCATTGCGTGGTATATTGTAAGTAGAAATGTATAGTAATGATATCAATATTTAACTATGTTCCTTTACGATCGCTCCAACCATTTCAACATGATTAGATATTATTTTACATTTAAAGTTTTGCTGGAATTTTCTTTTAGAGATAAGACATGCGTTGTCCACACTTTGTTTTTTCATTAATTTTGTTAAATATACTTTTATGTCGCAAACGAGTACGTACACGAATTATATTTATAACTAGCGACTCACCCTCGCTCTGCTCGGGCTCGTGCTTAGGGACGTTTTAATGGTAAGTATAGATTTCTCAGAGATACGATATTTTCCTGGAGTAAAAAGTATCTTATATGATGACCCGGATAACCAGCTATCATCATACTAAATTTCATCAAAATCTGTCCAATGGTTTTCTCGTGATGCGTTCCCAGATAAACAGACAGACCGACAAAAATTCTAAAAACTATAGATTCGGCCTCTGTATCGATAATAATGACTATTCCAATAAGATTTTCCAAAAAATATTTAATGTACAGATTCGACTCAGAATTTTATTACATAGGTAATATATAAGTAGATTGTAATCGACGCTGTTTTTCGCGGTGTCTCAGTGTACATACATATATTAAAAAAATACGAAAGAATAGATAAATGGACATTATGTCGAATTAAACGTCGAACATTCGTATTCTTGTTTTAACATACTCTATTGAAATCGCTTTCCGTGTGTCCCCTCGGTGTTGACAGACGGTCTCTCGCCGGATTTTTCGCACAATTGAATTTTTAACTAATCTCCTATCTATTGTTGGTTTTATAAATTAATCTGCATTGAGCTAACTTTTAAATTAGATTTAATTTGCACGGTCTTATTTTTAATTATATTTTAAACTAGTTTTATAACAACTTTTAGCTTACTGTTAAATAATTAGAAGATACAAAACTTTAATAAGGAATCTGTGAGAAAAGCTTATTAAAATCAGTTCAAGTCTTACAAATTTAAATCCAGAAACAAATACCTATTTAAAATGAACAAACTTTATTTTAAACAAGCGACTCACCCTGGCTCCGCTCGGGTTCGTCCCTAATTACGTTTTAACATTAAGTATCGATTTCTCAGAGATGAGATATTTTTCCGCAGTAAAAAGTATCCTATATGTGTGTGTGTTTATTATCTTTATTTTATTATTATTATTATTTATTATTATTGTTATTATATGTCGACCCCGATAACCAGCTATCATCATACCAAATTTCATCAAAATCTGTCCAGTAGTTTTCTCGTGATGCATTCCCAGACAAACAAAAAAAATAAAAAAACCATACATTTTGCCTCTGCATCGATAAGAATGACTATTTCAATAAGATAATCCAAAAAATATTTAACGTACAGATTCAACTCAAGAGTTTTATTATATGTAAAAAGAAAATAGAAGAAAATTATATAAACTAAAAATAATATGAAAAAATTACAAAAACTGTTAATTAATTTTAAGTCTAACATAATCTTTTCAGACCATAAACATCTCTCCACCCCCCAACAGAAACATCAGCCAATATAATTTAAATAATCTGATGGAAAAAGTCAAACTGTTGTAAGAAGAAAGTTTAACTAAACAGCGAGTGGAATATAACAAAAATCATAAAGATGCAAATCTCACAATTTACTTACAAATGTAATTGAATAGCTGCGCCTTCGGAATGACATTCTAACTTGATTTCACGTAAATTACCTCGACACGAGTCTGTTTTATTAGTACCTAAAAGTTGAATTGGAAATTACGATATAATATTGTCTGAATTCATATGAATATCTTTAAACCACATAGGAAAAGCTCGCAGCTTTGTCTGCGTATTGGATGCTGGATACTTTTGATTGTTTTTAATTTTTTGGCAGAAATCTGAAACATTTAAACGGTAAAGATAAAAAACGCAGTATAGGTATTTTTATCACTTATCTAATATCTTACTAATAGTATAAATGTGAAAGCTTATCTAATATCTTACTAATATTATAAATGTGAAAACAGTTGAGCGGATCTGGATGAAATTGGGCACAGAGATAGATCATAGTCTGGAATAGCAGATAGGCCTTTTTATCCCGGAAAAATGTACGGTTCACGTGGGATAGATTTGTTTTTGTTTTTCTGGAGCGAACACGAACGAATCGAGGATGATCCTCTAGTATTATAGAATTTAGTATCATGGCTAAAAAACCTAAAACCTAATATTTAGCGAAAAATATTATTTACCTATACACTTTTAATTTGACTGTTTAAACTATGAACTTCAGAAAATGCTTAAGCCTACTCCCATGATTTGTCTGAGAAGTCTTCGATAACTTGTATGATCAAGTGATAAAATAAGAAACACCTAAATGGTATTTCAGTATCTATTTTAAATAACGCAATATTAGATTTTTCATCCATCCCACAAAAACCATATAATGAACCCGTATAAAGAGTGTTCCCTGTCCTTCATATACCTACGGCCTACGTTTCTGCTAAATAAAATGTCGATAACTTGAAGCGTTAAAGTGTCAAGATATAACAAAACTACAAACGAACTCATTTCTTCATTCTTAATATTAGTAACAGTAGGTAAATATTAATAGAGCGCACTCCAGAAGCCATTGTACATGCCTACATTGTTTCTTGCAAACTTGTTCTTATATTGTAAATAGAGACTTATCCTTGTTACATATGTTAACCCCAAAGTGCCTTTTCTATACATATATATATATATATATATATATATATATATATATATATATATATATATATATATATAATAAAATTATAACTAAGCCGAATCTGTACATTAAATATTTTTTGGATAATCTTATTGTAATAGACTTTAGTATCGATACAGAGACCGAATCTATAGTTTTTAGAATTTTTGTCTGTCTGTCTGTAACCGCATCACGGAAATACCACTGGAGGGATTTTGATAAAATTTGGTATGATGATAGCGGGTTATCCGGGTCAACATATAAGATACTTTTTACTGCGGGAAAATATTTCATCTCTGAGAGATCTATACTAAACGTTAAAATGTAAGTAGGGACGAATCCGAGCGGAGCGAGGGTGAGTCGCTAGTGTATTCATAATATTATATACAGGTATCGCCACTTTTTGGTAGATTTCATCACTAACAATAAGCAATAGTCTATGTGTTTCAGGTTTTGATCTATCTATTTACTAAACTTTATCCAAATCTGTTTAAGCGTGAAAGAGTAACAAACATAAACACACATAAACTATCCTATTTTATATTTATAATAGTAGTGTCATTTAGATTGAAACTTTTCAGCTTTTAATCTAAATCTAAACTACAAAAATTATAATAACATGAATAATGAATACGGAAACAAAGACGCCAAATTCCACGGGACAAGAGATGAACCGAAGACTTAATTTCTGCGCCTCGTTAAATATACATACCGCTGTTGTTTAAACAGGCGCTCCCTCGGGCGCTTTGATTGAAAAACAAATAAGGGCCGATTCGCGGGGAATATATTATTGTACCATTAAATTCA
Organism: Brenthis hecate; assembly: GCA_951806755.1. Taxonomy (NCBI): domain Eukaryota; kingdom Metazoa; phylum Arthropoda; class Insecta; order Lepidoptera; family Nymphalidae; genus Brenthis; species Brenthis hecate. The sequence continues at coordinate 4,296,938 of OX638277.1, read as the reverse complement.
TTTTGCAATGTGTACGTGTACACTGTACAGGTAATAGACTTTAAACCCGCCTCCGCTTCTTTCGTATCCTAAACTAAACGCATTGTGCCTGATTTGGCAAGTTTAAAACATCAAGATGTCACTGCTATCTTTATTATACGTTTAAAATATTTTGTATACATAACTAGCGGCTCACGCTCGCTTCGCTCGGGTTCGTCGCTAGGTACGTTTTAAATAGATATAAATAGTTATTAGCCAGCGTTAGTCATACAAATTTTAATATTTTTTTCGTTAATTTTTCATTTTTTCTACTTAATAAAACCTTCCGTGGACCTTAAGGAACCTACGAAAAAAAATTTAGCCGAATTGGTCCAGCCATTCTTGAGTTATGCGCTCACCAACATTCATTTTTATTTATATAACATGTATATTATGTTGTAATCTATATAAATAAAAGTGAATGTTCGTATGTTTGTCCTCCATGCATTCCTTATCCATTGCTCCGATTATGATGAAACTCTAGTACCTACATAATTTTGTATTCGCCTGCAAAAATTCCTAGTTCAAAAAAATAATTTTTCTTTAGTTTGTCTTTTATACTTTTCTAAAACATTCAAACAAATCCTGAGCGAAGCGAAAAAAACTCACTAATAAACTACGAGTATATAATAGATAAATTCACAACAATTTTTATGATGAAACATGAAATTTATTGCAGTTTTACAAACCGCTCGCTTATCAAACTAATTGAAGCGGGTTTAAGCCATACCTCGATCTTAATTTATTATCATTTCAATATATTTATTTTCCACCTTATTCCATCCATGAAAGTTTTGATATCTGAGAGGCCCTAACTTTTAAAAGACAAATGAAGTCCACCAAACGGCATTAAAAAGCCATTGGCCTAAACAATTCTCAAAAAATACTAGGTAAAATACTAGGCAGCGAGAAGTTAAATGAATTAATATTATTATTACTAAAAAAACTAAACGTAAGAACAGTCAGTAGTAATTTTAAAACTGCCTTGGTGATGTAGTGGCCAGCATGTAGGGCTGCAGATTTGGAGGTTCTGGGTTCAAGTTTCGGGTCCGGCCAAGTTTAATTACTGATTTGGCGGTGATGCACTACCGTGCCTTGAAGCTTCATAAAGCCGTCGGTCCTGCGCCTTGACTTTCAAAGATCGTGTCAGAGTATCTCCCATCGGACTTTGAGAGTGACAGGATGAGAAATAGACAGTGCACTTGTATCCGCGCGTACACTTGTGCACTATACCTAATATCTCCTCCGCAGATGGCTAGTCTCAGTGAGATTGGCCGCCGTCGCCGAAACCGGTCAGAAGGGCATTATTATAGATATTGAGATACTAGTAGACTCATGACGTTCAGTAAAGAATTGTAATAATTTTGTTCTGAATAAAATATTTTGAATTTGAATTTATGTTTAAAAATTGCCAAGGAAATTTAGTAATAAAGGTATTTTATGTAAATAATACCTAATTCTAACTGTTGCTATTACTATTATCAAACGGCTAAAGATTTTAAATATCTCCAACGCTATGCCCACATACATATAACACAGAATTTTTGAGAGATTTTAGTATTATTATTTGGTAATAATAAAACCTTAGTAAATTAAAATACAAAAATTTAACCTTAGAATAGCTTTACAATTTAAAAATATTTCTATTTAATATAGATACCTTTACCTACATATATTACTCTTAGTTGTTATTGAATTTAACATTAAATATTAAATAAACTTCTTTATATTCTGGAAGAATATAAAAGAGTCTATATAACTTCACACGTTAATCTACACATATCTATACAAAAAGTTACATTGATCTGTTACTGCGTAAAGTAGAGCAAACAGACAACCAAACTTACGCATTTATACAATAGGTACATTTATTGAGTAGCAAAATTTTTCATTACAACATACTTATTACTTTATAATATAGACTAGCGACTCACCCTCGCTTCGCTTGGGTTCGTCCCTAGGTTGCTTCCCCATACAAACTTTCATCCCCATTTTCACCCCCTTAAGGGATGATTTCTGGGATAAAAAGTACTCTATGTCCTTCCCAGGGTCTCAAACTATCTTACCAAATTTCATCTAAATCGGTTCAGTAGATCCAGAGATTACTCCCTACGACGTCACAAACTCACAAATTTACCTCTTTATAATATTAGTATAGATATGTACATTATATGTATGTAGTATAGGTATGTACTTAAAATACATTTATAACAAACTTTATTATATAAAAATACGCACATGCTACTTATACGTCCATCTATTTTTTCCAGTAATTATTAATAGCTTTAAAGCATGCAAGTTAACACTTGACGCTTATCGACGGCACCTTTTAAATAAACAGAAATAAATATGGAAATATTTTTATAATGACTTGATATACGTACATCTTTTGATATTCTATTGTATAACGTTTAAAAAAACCTTCAGGTGTACTAGAATAACTTTACCTCATGAAAGAGAAAGGGGGTAAAGAGATGAGAAAATTCTAACTCTAATATTACACGGACCTATCCTAATAAAAAAAAGTCAAGGGTCATTACTGTAATCTATCCAATCGAATATACTAATCATATCAATAATACATATCTATACGATTACTATGAAATACAAATCTTCGAATTTATCGGTTTTTCTGTACTATAATATGCATGTATTATAAATATAAACCTTCCTCTTGAATCACTCTATCTATTTATTAAAAAAACCGCATCTAAATCCGGTGCGTAGTTTTAAAGATAATAACTTATAATACATAGAACAGACATACATAGGAACAGACAGACAGCGGGAAGCGACTTTGTTTTTACTATATTAGGCTATGTACTAAAGTATATTACTTTTCTATTAATATTTTTAATAATTATAAATTCATGGAATATAAAAATAACCAATGTTTTTACTGTAAAGTAAGAAAATCAAATATTTATTATTGAAGAAATCATAACTTTAGGACAAATGATAATTAATATATGTAATACAAAAATATATTAAAATTAATTTAAAAACATCTTCTTCTGAGACTTATTCATATTATGAGATTATTAATTTTTGCGCGTTTTGCGTGTGGGTAGGGTTCTTTAGTAAATATTTGATACTGGGATAAGCTACTTTTTATTCCGGGAAAGAACAAGATCCCGTGGAATAGAAGAATAATCGGCGAACTGAAAGATACAACTAATCTATACATATAATAAAATTCTGAGTCGAATCTGTACATTAAATATTTTTTGGAAAAACTTATTGAAATAGTCATTATAATTAATACAGAAGCCGAATATGTAGTTATTAAAATTTTTGTCTGTCTGTCTGCCTGTTTGTTACCGCATCACAAGAAAACCACTTGATAGATTTTGATGAAATTTGGTATGACGATAACTGGTTATCCGGGTCAACATATAGGATATTTTTTACTGCGGTATTATACCTCATTTCTTAGATATCTATACTAAACTTTAAAAAGTTACTAGATACGAACCCGAGCGGAGCGAGGATGAGTCGCTAGTAATAGGACTTTCACTGGCAGATAAAGGATTCAAGTAAGACTCATCTCACTCTTCAATGTCGAGATTTTTATCGTCATAACACGGACACAGTCACCGTCGATAGCTAATCAAAAACAAAATTAACTTGCCTAAATAAATGTTTTGAATTTTTTACACAAAGTAGGTAAATGATCTATAAACCAAGTTAAAAATCAAGGTACTATCTATTACTATTCATTTTGTAAAATTCTAATCATATTAATATAGAGTTACTCGTAGCTATAGCAAGGTAATAAGGAGTTATATTAGAAGGTATAAGATTGAAATATGTAGGTGCATATGTTACATACATTTGAACAAATATGAATTTTTTTTGCAATTATTATTTATTACCTATTTATCTTTAATAGTTAACGATGGACTTATTTTGTTTTTTTTTATGCCGTATGTTTTTTTTATAAGCACGTTAGTAATTTTCACTTTAAAGCAAATCAGCTTAGAGTAACAAAATCAACGGATATTAAAATCAACAATCAACAAACATTTCGTTTGTCCTTGATTTATTTTTATCATTAAAACAAAAAAATAATAATAATAGAATTTATGTAACTTAATATTATATAAAGAAATTAAATACTTATAATAAACAAAATAATAACAAATATTTTCATAAAATTTTCCGAATTACAATATTCAGTGAAACTTTTACTATATAATGTTATAAAACAAAAAAAAATTCATTTAATTAAATTATAACTTATAATTAAAAATATGAAAAAAAACAACTCACCTGTCGTAACAAATCAAAACATAATCGAACTGCAAGTAAAGTCAACACACCGGTACGGCTGACAGGCCGACACTGAGAGAGCTTTGCAACCAATAGAATACACCCCCTTAAGCCACGCCTATTACAAAAGCTCGCCAATGGGGAGCTTCGTATAACTTTATTTACAGGAAACTCCCCTTCCCGCCCTAACTTATCGATTGGACAAGCCCTGGTTGTTTAAGGCGGGCAGAATTAATGCTGTGATTGAAATAACCGTTCATTTATAACATTATCGTTTAAAATGTTGCGGTTTTGTTTGTTTTGTAATTGTATTATAAATATATGGTTGGTTCATAATAGTTATAATGGCAATATTCGATGATCGTTGTAGTTGTGATGTTTTATTACGTGTAAAAACTTTTTTGTCTTTTGAAAGTTCTTATAATAAAGGTTTTTTGGAATAGAATTTCTATTTTTTTTACTCAGTGGACCTTATATTTTTAATATATTTTCTTTACCTACATATTATATATAAACTTCGCCATTATATCCGGTAAGCAGTAGTCGCTGCAGACCAAATGCTATGGCATGGATTTCAACATATTTTTACTTATTCTAATTCTTCTCTAATTTTCTCCATATGACACTTAGGGAGTCCCGTATAAGTAAATTAGTTTTAATTAAAAATATAATGCTCTATTTAAATATTTTAAATACTGATTGCATAAAGTGAAGAGTTTAAATAAGCCGTCTGTCCGTCGGTCTGTGACTTAGATCTGAAAAATTCTTTAGCAGAGATGGTTTTTGCTATTTTTGACGAAGTTCTAAATAAGATATGGGAATGTTCAATGTAATATTTATTAAATTTTAAGTGTTTAGTTTTATTTTAAACTAGCTACTCACCCTCGCTGAGCTCTGGTTCGTACCTAATTAGGTTCTAACGTTTATTATAGATTTCTCAGAGATGAGATATTTTCCCGCAGTAAAAAAGCATCTTATATGTTGACCTGGATAAGTAGCTATCATCATATCTTCATCCAATTTCATCAACACCTGTCGAGTGGTTTTCTCGTGATGTGTTCCCAGATAGATAGACAGAAAAACACAGATACACGGACAGGTAGACAAAAAATCTATAAACTATAAATTCAGCCTCTGCATCGACAATAATGACTATTTCAATAAAATTTTCCAAAAAATATTTCATGTAAAGATTCGATCCAGAATTTTATTATACCTACTGAATGTAGGATAAAGCCATCTTTTCGGGTTTTTCTGGGATTTATTTTCCCGATGTTTCAATACGCGTAAATGTAAGAACTAAGAAAGAATTATGTTGAGTTTCATTTAAAGATTTTTATTCATTCTATTTGCTATAATATCCTAAATATGGGCATATATTGTATTGTGACAAATAAATAAATAAATATATTAACATATGCGGTTGATGAAGGTTCAAATCTTGACCACATTATTAGGTAGGTAGTCCCCGTTACAAATACGCCGCGAATACTAACATTAGGTAGGTATTTATTGAATGCCGATGGTAACAGATACATTCTCGATTGAGGAAATATTTATAAAGGACACTAAAAATAGCTCAAGTTTGTATGTGCGTTTCTTCTTCAAGCTAAAAGGGCAAAGCCGATTTGGATGAAATTCGGTAATTTTTTATTAAATGATCTTTTGAGATATGTTATTTTGCAACTAACTGCCTCAGTGGTGTAGTAACTAGCATGTACGGCTTCACGGAGGTCCTCGGTTCCCGGGTCGGGCCAAGTTTATCTATTGAGTCTTTCTGTTAAGGAAGTCCCATTAATAACCCGGAGTTGAACAATTGAAAACACGTACAGCCGTCTGTCCTGCGCCTAATATTTCATCGGTCGTGTCGAATTATCGTGCCAACGGAATTTGAGAGTAACAGGTATAAAGAGTGTACTTGTGTTTGCGCGTATACTTGTGCATTATATCTCCTGCGCAGATGGCCTCTAATGTACAGATTAGACTCAGATAGAATTTTATTAAGTGTATAGAGTATAGTTATTTATTTCTTCGCTTGTCGATAGTATCTCCATGCTGTAAAACTAAAGGATTTCAAAAAAAAATCTTTCATTCGTAGAAAGAACATCCTATTTTAATTACGAAGCCTAATTTCTATTGAAATATCTCCTGAGCAAAGCCGCGGGCCAATACTAATTGACATAAACAATAAATAATTAAATATCTACTGCTAATAAAAAAATATTATATCTGTCATAAAGTATAAACTTCAAATGTTATTTTTATCTTAGGATAATCAAAATCAAAACAATTTTCCAAACAAATATCATCACGATAACGCCAGTAGAAGAACATGGTGTGATAAATGAGCTGCCCGTCTGTACTGATTTAACCCTCAATTATGGAATTAAGCTGCGTTGAAGGGTTCGTAGCCCCTGGCGTGACTAGTGATGGGACATCTTGAGATATATGTCGACGTATCGATGCATAAATTCGTTTTAAATAAAACTATCATTTTGGATTTCTTGCTGTTATATTTTGATTTTCGTTCCTGTTATTTGCTCTGCTTTAAAGCAAATATGTCACAGGAGAGACAAAGAAATAATATTAATAAAAGATTCACGTATTAAGAATGAGTGCAACAAAATCAATTAAGATTAAAGTACCTAGTGAACAGAAGAAACTCGATGAAAAAATTACATTTAATCGGTCAATGTCACATCACTATTTCACTCAATGTTCGTAACTGAGTAGCAACATAATAAAGTATTGTCACGCCGCGCCTCTCCCGCTATCATGTCGATATCGTGACCCTTTCATTGCGCTCTTCACAGATTGATCAGTACTTGTTATGTCGGCAGGTAATTGAATGGTTCTTGTTCAATTATAGTTAGATGCTTATAAAATATAAAAATAAAAAATATATAATAAGAACCGACTTCCAGGAACTAAAATGTAAAAAAATAACTAAACGGGCGTTTTCATTTAGAATAGATACCTAGTTCAGTCCCTTTTCTCTTCTTTATATATATATATATATATATATATATATATATATATATATATATATATATATATATATATATATATATATATATATATATATATATATATAACATAAATTACAAACAAGCACTTAATAATATTATAATTACTCATAAGTCATCTCCACATGGAATTGTGGCAGATTACTTATTAGCCGCATTCCCCCGCTGAATGAATGGCAATGCCGATGTTTTTGACGAAAAACGCGCCAGCTCTCCTGTTACCTGTAGAGGCGATAACACGAGGTGCTAAAAGTTTCAAGAAGTTTTTAGCACTTTGACTCCTTGGTCTAAGGGTTTTTACAACAAAGGGTTTAAGAGCATAGTTTTGACTAAAGGAGGCATATGTCCGTATGAATGAATGAATGAATGAATGTATATATGTTACTCTAAAAACTTGAGAAGAAGTATAGATTACTTTATCACAAAAATAAATAAAACTATTTGGCATGCTATTCGCATATTTTCAAAAATAGTCATTATAAAAAACATCCCAAGCTTATAAGCTTTTATTTTTCTGACATTAATCTGTGTATACATTATTAATCACAAATAAGCACGTGCTTTTTCTGCTTACCACAATATCACCAAGTAAGCCACTTGAATTATTGGGGTACCTTTGATATTTACCATTTTATTCTATTTTAGACTCTAATAAGAAATATTATAGTTTATATTCCGATGCATTTTATGAGTGCTTTAAGACTTTTTAATTTAATTTCTTTTTTTCGGTACAACAAGCAAATATGGACACGTTTAATCTTCCTTTACATTTATAAGGTACCAATTAACTGAGGATTTTTATGGGTGATTTCATTTGAATAAGAGATGCGTACACTTGAAATTAGATAGAATAGTATAAATAAAGCTCCTTATATTTTAAAATGATTAAAATTTTCAGTATACATTGAATTTATATTGCTTTAGTATAAAAATTAATTTGGAACTTGAGAAAAACTAATTCTCTATGGAATTTAGAAAACTTTAGTTGATTCATATAGAAAAAACTAGATTTTACCTGCGGCTTAGGTCGGCTGTTCCAATATGAAATATACATAATGTACAAAATATACATAAATATCAAGAAAATACCCATTGAAGGCAGTGGTAGCCCCAGTGGTAACGTGTTTGCTTGGGAAACCGAGTGAAGCGGGTTCAAATCCCGTGTCTCGCACTTCTGATATTTTCATGTGCGAATCATTTCCAACATGATTACCACTTGCCTTACGGTGAAGCAAAACATTATGAGAAAACAAACTTGCATGTCTGAGAGAACCTAACAAGTTTTCGAATTACATATGAAGTCCGCCAACCCGGCACCCGCAATTGGCCAGCGTTGTGGACTATGGCTTGATCCCTCTTGTATTGAAGGGACGCCCGTGCCCAGCAGTGGGACCTTAAAAAGGACTGAATACATACAACCATATGAGTTTTTTTTTTAAATTACAAGCACTCAAGCAATTTTATTTACTAAGTATTGGATAATATTTTTTTTAACATTCTATGAATTTTAAGACCTACATATAACTTCATATTATAATTGCACATCCTGTGGAAGTTCGAATTCCCCGGGTTTCTGAGATATTAGGCTTCTGTATATACTGTCTATTACGATACCTACATTAAATTGCATATATTCTATATATACTACATAATTTCGCATTTCGGACGGATGAAAAGGATTAATGAGATATTTCTTATTTTACGAGTAGTATTATTTGAATTAAAAAGTAGTTGAATAAAAATCAAAATTCTACATAATTCTATATAATGCTTAAAATATTATATAATAGTGTAAATAGTAAGTACGATAGTAATAATAATAATAAATAATATTTTTTATTCATAAATAAGGAAATTGAACATAGAACATAGTAATTTTACAGTAAAGGCTTGTACAATTCAATTTCAAAGAGTTGGGTGAAGTACTGTACTCCTTGCTAGGTTATAAATATACTCTGTATTATGGAGTACAATTTTGAACTCGGACGAAGCTAGGGTGAGTCGCTAGTAAATTATTAAAAAAGTCACAATCTACTTGCGTTTTATTAAACATACACAAAATATTAATACCTTATACTAAATCAACAGATTAACTAATGAAGTGGCCAACCCTAGTTTCGGGTTCCACAAACATGTCACAGCCCTAGTAATTAAGCAACCCATCAAATATGGCACAGCAAATATATTAAGGTTAATAACAGTATGTGAATTTAGACTCCGCGCCGTAAGACAGCTAATGGTACTTACTTAACCAATAAACAATGTACAAAAAATATATGTACACTTGATATATATTTTAATTTTTTATTAAAGAATTTTCTGTTATTTTTACATATCTCCTTTAGAAAATTATAATTTTATAACATAATAAATGTTCCTAAATAACTTATGGGAACTCACTAAATGAACCAACTAAGCCAGAACTTGAAAGTGTTAAGAGTGAAAGCCTTAAGTGTTAAGTGTGAAAGTGTTTGTTCTGGATTTGTTCTATTTCTCTTCTTACATCCTCCTGACTCGGTTTTTAGCATATTTTTTCTATATACATTCAACCTCTACAGTTTTATTATATGTATAGATAATATCTTTATGAATCGAAATACTTTTTAGTAGTCTGAAAGCGGGCAAAACCGGTTGTTCTGCTAGTAATTAATATGTTAAAAATTTAATTCAGTTCATTTGGCAGATTCATTTTCAATGTGCTCTAAGGTCGTGGCAGACATGAGATCTGTGGATTTTTTCTATATATGTATATAATTTTTCTAATTAATTTAAAGTGTTTTTATATTGTATATCGTTGTCATAAGTCGTTGTCGTTAGGATTTTTGTTTTTTTTTTTTGGTATTTTTTTTTTCCTTTGTACTGGTTTTTTTTTTACTATATTTATCGTTTTTATTTGGGTAATGGAAGCAGAATGCCTTTTTTATTATCATGTTGAGATTACAGGCTGTAAGTGTGGTCTACAATGTAGGTACCTAATATTTTTCTTCTATACATATAATAAAATTGTAATCAAGCCGAATCTGTACATTAAATATTTTTTGGAAAATCTTATTGAAATAAACATTATTATCGATACAGAGGCCGAATGTATAGTTTTTAGAATTTTTGTCCGTCTGTCAGTCTGTCTGTCTGTCTGTTACCGCATCACGGAAAAACCACTGGAGGGATTTTGATGAAATTTGGTATGATGATAGCTGGTTTTCCGGGTCAACATATAGGATACTTTTCACTGCGGAAAAATATCTCATTTCTGAGAAATCTATACTAAACGTTAAAATGTAAGCAGGGACGAGCCCGCGTGGATCGAGGGTGAGTCGCTGGTAAATAATAAAGTAAATGCTTCAAACTCAACAAAATTATTAGGTAATGAATTTTTTTACAACAGAATAAAGGATTTGATTATTGAAGCTTATTAAATCAAAAAGCTTTGATTTAATAAGCTTTACCCATCAAACAACACTCCGTCCACATGTTAACAATATAACAATTCGCATTACAAAGATATACGAAATATATTATATTGCCCAAAATGTATTTACATTTTTATATAAAATATGGCTATAATAGTTCCAAGAAACGATAGTTGAGACATGGGTAGATAAAATGGACAGACTCATAAAAATGTATGAAGCACACGAGATGGGCAGCTAACAAGAGCATATTGTTTTACTTTGTTCCACCGCCCTGTTATTCCGCACCACCGGTAATTTTGATAAATGGACCCATTTTATTTACGACAGCCAACCTCACTGCCTAAAAATCATAACAATTATTAAGTTTTTATAATCAGGGTTTTTCTATTACACAAATCTATACAAATAAATAAAATTGAAGTGTCTGTTTGTAATGTTAACATATCAGCTTTTTACTAAATGCATATGACAGTATACGGTACCTAATTATAAGAAAAAAATATAACAATTTTGAAACTTTTTGTCTGTCTGTCTCTCTGCCTATTTGTTCCAGCTAATCTCCGAAACGACTGGACCGATTAGAAGGGATTTCCACTGGCAGATAGCTGATGTTATAAAAAGTAACTTAGGTCACTTTTATGTTTTACAATTTTAGAAAAATTAGGATAGCGCGCAAAAATATTTAAACCAATGAAATTGTGAACAAATTCCGCGTACCTAAAAGCTAAGTCGCTAGTGTTATATAAAATCAGTAGAAATTTATTTTAAGTTGCTTTCGCTATCTGAAAGTGGTAAATGTATCGCATTGTATATATAGTTTTAATTTCATTTTTATATTATAAATAATGAGAAGGTATATTCCAGAGTTCAGTAAAATAAATTTTGATCTGGGTACTGACCAGTGGTTCTTATATAATTTAAATCGTTAAATGCTCATTAAAATAACTTTACTTAACAATATTAGTATTAAAACGCATTGTTTTAATATAAGCATTACAAAGAAGCATTAGGTTCTATGTGTACTCCTGCAAAAATAGTAATCAACACATTAAAAATATTCTATCATAGAATAATATGAAAACTAAAATAAGTTTCGACATCATATATCACGAAAACAAATCAAGCTAACACAAAACCAAATATAATTGAATCCAACGTAACCTTCCCAGTATAACATTATTAACCCTAAATTGGCACACATTGACAAAATCTCCGCTTCTGTCGAGCATTGAAAAAACTCTGCACGCGCCATAGAAAGATGTCGTTAAACAAAGAGGCTATTGTAGGCACGGCATTCCCGGGCGAGCAGTTATTGTACAAATATGGCCGATTCGAGAAATTCAGGGGTAGATGCTTAAAATTTGCGGAAAAAATGACGCGCTTCGGCGAACGATTGCGAGATAGGGTTGCGATTTTGTGATATCTTTCAATTGTTTATGGTTTTATTGTAATAAACAATGTATAGTAATTTCGTATTATTTGTATTTTAGTGCTTATACATCTTGTTTTTACCGCCTGTGGCTTCTACCCTTGTGTGTTTTTATAATTTGTTACCTCCAATTTATTTAGAAAGACTTGAAAGTCAATTTTTAGGAAATAAATACATTTTAACACGTTATTATTATAGTGTAAATGAAATTCATTTAGATACAAATTTTAAAGCTCAAATGTAGAGTCGGGTTAATGTAAATATTTCGTCAAAATTTAAATCTTGAGAACATGAAGTTTTTGGAAATGGAGAGCTTCATACTAGATTTTATTAGATACTTTGTAAAGTATTAGATTTTATTTTACTATTTCACTAGCTTTTACCTGCTGCTTCGCCCGCGCATTTATGAGACAATTAAATATAGTTATAATAGCAATACTATACTAATCCTTTAAAAGTTCACAATGTTGTTAGTTAGAAAATAAGCAGTTTAAAAAAATAACAGGATTCTGCTCAGGCGCTGTCTAGTTAAACCTAAAATAAATTAGTAAACGAGAAACTAAAAAAAATACACAAATAACGCTATAAACCATAGTCTTTCCCATAGCCATTGACCATATTTAATGGAAAGCAATTCAAAACGTTCAAAACAAAATAAGAAATAGAACCGCAAAATACTTTTATTGAAAATATTATCTAATATTTTTAAATAAAATAAAAATTTTCAAGTAAAATAACTGAGAGCAACCCTATAATATGCCGCTGTTATTAATAACGGCATATTACAATTCAATTTGAGAGGCCGACGGGCGTCCATAATCTCCGGCGTAATCCTCCATCAGATAAACTCTACAATTACGTTCAATGTACATAGTCTACGAAAACATGTTAAATTGTACTCTAAACGTATTGTCAGCTTGTTTATAATGAAGCCGGTTGGTTATTTTTGCTGAAATCTGTTTGGGAATTAATTTTTATAACAAATTAAAATTATGTTTTTCTTCCATACGTATGTATTTGTGGTGGATTTCGCAATCTAGGTACATGTGCTCAGACTTAATAGATTAATTATTAAATTGATGTGTCTATGTATAATTTTAAAATATTTAGTAACTTAACGAAATGATATTGTTATTTGGTAGAATTCAAAGTCCAAAAGACAATTAAAAAATGTTTGTCCGGAACAGCTAAGCCAATTTTGTTGCTGAATTTTCATCTATACTAATATTATAAAGAGGTAAAGATTGTTCGTTTGTTTGAACGCCCTGTTCTCAGGAACTACTAACCCGATTTGAAAAATTCTTTTTGCTTAGCCGGTTTATTGAGGAACTGAAATTATCTATTCCATACTTACCGTTAAAATGTACCTAGGGACGAGTCGCTAGTTCGTCAATAAAATATACGTATTTGAGGGCAAGGCATGGACAAGAAATTAAATCAACAGTTTTTAATATCATAGAACCAGCCACATCTCTCTCTCTCTCTCTCTCTCTCTCTCTCTCTCTCTACAACGATTTCATGCATCCTCTCTCCTTCTCGCTCTCTTGCCCTCTCTGTTTCTCTTACTATACGTTTAAGTCTGTCTCTCTATGTGAAAACCTGACCTAAGAGACAAAGAATATAAATAAAATATTTGAAGGTAGTATCAAGGTTGTAGACCTTTTTTCAGTATAAAAGATTTTACCGAACTGAATGTTAAAGAGAAAATTGTAGATGAATCTTCTTCTTCTAGTGTACAGACAGATAAAATTTATTAGGTGATTTGAAACAAATGCTGAATTCTTATGTTTTATATTTGCTACATAGCTTGAAAATTTATAAAGTCCTCAAACGTTAACAATGCTAATTTACAGATATGAAAAATACGTTATACCATCGTTATAAATCGAGTTATACAACTCATCTCATACATTAATTCAGCAATTTGGCAAATAAAATAAAAATTTCAACAATACAAAAACAATCGACTTATATCGTGAAATCCGTTAAACCACGCTACATAGTACACGAGAGCAAGCCATACCATTTGTTTGCGCACCGCGATCCAATATTGAATTGTGCTAGTACTGTAATCGGTTTAACACGAGTAATGCTATTTGCCGGTCTAACAGACCCCTTCCAATTTAGCGACTTGCGAGTAATTACAGGCATGATTTGTGTTTATCCTTTGCTTTAATATTCGTATTATTTTGTTTTTTTTTTTATTTAAAGACGTATATGTAGAATTTATTAGAGGTGTTTTGTATGAGAAAAGAACGATAAAAAGCCTTCATTCTATAATAGTTATTTTCAATAGAACGTAATCTCATAGTAAAGTTATTTAATATTTTTATATATAAATACTAAACAGTGACTTTAATAGTGCTCTCAGTTCTGAGAGTTGTATTGTTCAGTACAGCCAGTTCTTTGATTTACGAGTACCTAGTGAAAATATAGATGTTTGAATGTTTGTAACTCAATCACGCCAGAATGGCTAAACGGATATGGATTAAATTTGGCACAGAGATAGATTATAGTCTGGAATAGCACATAAGCTACCTTTTATCCCTGAAAAATTTACGGTTCCCGTGGGATAGATTTGTTTTTGATTTTCGCTTTTGTGTAATATAGGAAACATAATTTATTATAATTCATATTATCCATAATATAATTCTTGGAAATGAAGGAATGACGAATTTTCTACCACTGGCTAGGCAGACAGACGAACATCATTTGAAACGTCCAGGGGGCTTTCAACTTTATTTTTAAGAACTTAAAAACATAGATACGTTAATTAATTCCGACATTTTCAGCGGGAAGCGGTCGGGGGAGGAGGCTCGTTTTAACTTTCCGGACCACTGCCTACTTTACCCCTACTCTTGTCACTTTAAGCACGCTGATATTTTTTATTAACATTATGGTGCGAAAATATATTGTAATATTGTAATATTGTAATCTATATAAATAAAAATGAACCACCGAAATGTATGTACGCACGTAACTTCCGATCGATTGCATCAAATTGGATAAATTTTTATGGGTTTGTTATTGTCAAGACAAGCTTTGTATAAAAGAAAATTAAAAGAATTTTGTTTTTACTAAAATAAGTGTTTTTTTTTAAATCTCATGATATGAAAAGTGAGTGAGTGAAGTAGTTTTTATCCCGAAAATCATCCTTTAAGGGGGTGAGAATGGGGATAAAAGTTCATATCAGAAATCAAGCTAGGGACGAACCCGAGCGAAGCGAGGGTGAGTCGCTAGTTTTAATTATTTTTGCATTACTTTATAGGTGGTCTGGTATCATTAGGTATGCGAGATTGGTTTGTTAGTTTGTCAAATTTTCATGCAGCAATGAACGAACAATATACTTAAGTTATATTATAATTATAATGGTAGGTATTTGTCGAAAATTGCCATTCGTTCTCTAATAATAAATGCCTGTAATAAAAATAAAAACTATGGATAAACTTTTACCGATACAACTTAACGTTAGACACCTCTTGATCTAACTATTCTAATTCTAAACATTGTATTGTCAAAAAAGCAACATATTTTAAAATATACCTACCTAATCTTTATTAAAATTCCTATCTCTATTTCTAAAGTGACATAATTATAATTTATGATACTATCAGAAGCAACGGAATTATTATAGGTATATAGGTAAATTAATATAAATGCGAGTTTTATTAGTAGTGGTGAGGTATTCAATTAAGTTGAGCCTCGTTGTTACAGTGCCTTCCCACTTTTAGTTATGTCTGACTACGTTCCATCAGACTTGCTTGGATAAGTATATTGTTTTAAATGAAGCAATTTGCGTTGTTCGTTTACGGAATAACCGACGTTATGCTGTAATATATTATTTTACTACTACTCTACTTAATTAATAATCTGTATTTATAATCTACATCTGTACTTCTATATTTTGTTATATATAAAAACTTTAAACTAGCAAGTAGCAACTCATCCTCGCTTCGCTCGGGTTCGTTTCTATAGATTTCTCAGAGATGAGATATTCTCCCGCAGTTAAAAGTATCTTATATGTTGTCCCGGATAACCAGCTATCATCATACAAAATTACATCAAAATCCCTCCAGTGTTTTTCCCGTGACGCGGTAACAGACAGACAAAAATTCTAAAAACTATAGATTCAGCCTCTGTATCGATAATAATGTCTATTTCAATAAGATTTTCTAAAATATTTAATGTACAGATTCGACTTAGTTACAATTTTATTATATGTATAGATTTTTTGATATTTGGTTAAAAAGCTCTACTAGCTACCTAGATATCGCAGACTAAGTAATAATGATTTTCCCATACAGATCGTTCTCTTACTATAAAGAATAAGGAAAGTTTTATATAGATATTAGTTGTTAATTCACAATTATATATAATATAAGAAGAAAATAATAATAATAATAATGAGTAAAGAAAATAATCCTTTGGTATTTTTAAGCATTAGTTCTCTTCTCTTACTCTTGAAAAAGAGATTAGTCTATAAAATCTGTTAGCTATTTTTCTTTACTGGGTAACATTTACTTATCACAGTTATAACTACCTACTTTACTAATGTTACATATTATTTTAAAACATTATTGTTTAGTCATATTTAGTTCTATGGCACTGTCTGTATTCCTTAGTCTGAAGTATGTTCACACTATAATAATTGTACCAGATCGATTCATTTGAGATTTTACATATGACGATTTTACAGGTCTAACTTTATCAGTCGATCATATTTTGACACCTTGAGTACTTATCGACCGACTCGGGCTAATTTGAGTTAATTTAAGTTCACCTATGGCCTCCCACAATGGGCAAACAATAGAAATTATTAAAACACAATATTTACTATTTACTTAATAATCATCATGATAACATAAAGCTGACGAGGTCACTTTACTCAGACTTAATCACTTGTTTATTGTACGGTGTACCTAGAGTAGGTACAAACTATAACATTTTTTTTGTTTTATTAAATGCAAAATTATATTTTAATGTGCATAAATATTTATAATATAAAATAATTGAACAGCTTACTCTTCAACATGATCTATCATCTAACTAGGTTAATCATTGACACCCCCTCCCCCAACGTGCGTTCACCTTGTCGTGGTGGGGGGCTCAGTAGTCAGTAGTGCCCGGCAGCCGAGCCGGGCGCGAAGACAAGAGACGCACAGGGAGGTGGCCCACTTCGGTGGGCGGTGGGAGGTGGCCCTCTTCGGTGGGCGATGTACCATGTGGGTTGCTCTTGGTACTTCTCTGATAGCAGAGTGGACCTTGAAGCAACCCCGTGGTTGTTCTGGTCTGATCATATTTGATAATTACATTAATTAATATTTTCACTCTATTTTTACATATGAGTTTAATTATGTCATAAAATAAATAAAACTAGAAAAATAAATGTCAATCATTTATTATGATCAATAAAGTAAATAAAATAAATTTAAATAATAATTACATTCAGAATAATAAGTAAAATGGGACAATAAAAATGATTTACCATAAGTTAAACATAACTATAATTTAATGTAAAGATTAAAAAACAATAGATATATGTTTATTGTTTCATTACAATTTTAAAAATTGGTTATAAAAACCAAATTTTAAAGTACAATTATAACCAATTTTATATGAAAATATATTTTCATTTAGCAAAGAATACCATCTTCAATGCCTGCGGGGCTGATTCAAGTTGAAGTTGCAATTCAGCCTTTGAAGCTCCAGGGAAATTTTCCCACAAAGTCTTAACAGACACCAGGTTTCTCATCATAACTTTAGCCATTTTTTCGCCATTTGGATTTTTTACTTTAGCAATCTTGACAACTGGTTCTATAGTCATTTTATTAAGCTGAAGTTTTCTCAAAGCACAAATTAATGGCCAGTAGTAAAATTGTTCATAAAAATGTTCTGTACCAGTAACCGCTGACAGAAAAAGTCTACATTTAGTCTCATTTCTATTATCCCAAGTAAGACCTAAGGCAAGGGCCTCGCTCGATTTCAAAACAGGAAACCTCTCTTTGTTCTCAAATGCGTAAGCTGCAACTAATCCACTCAGTCTGTTTGCTGTAAATTCGAAATTCTCAACTGAAACATTAGGTCCCGTTTTTTTCACTAGCAAAGGAGTGCTGAAAACAAAGATTTATTAAAATTAACACAACATAAATAATTAGAAACTGCATATAGTCTACATGTACATCACAAGAGCTTTAAATATAACACATGAGGATAAAAAGTCATAGTGGGAAGCTCAAATTTATTGAAGCTTTTGAACATAACTCAAATAGCAGTGGTGTTATTGTTGACAAGCTTTAAGTTCTACTTTTATTATGACCGAGTATTTTTATGCCAAAATTCATGAAATAATTAAGATCATTGTAAACTTAAGAGAATTATTTAGCTCCATTCAAGGCAGGCAATTATAAAAAGCATATTGAAATTTTTAAAATGATTTTATCCAGCTAAATTTTTATACTTTTTAAATAACAAAGAATATCATCTGTTGTTTTTCTAATGAAGGAAAAAACATAGACTGAAAAATATTCCCATGCTACCACTATTAACTCCACTGTAGGTTAAGCTGATGTTAACTTTGCTAATTAATAATTATTGAATATTTAAATAACTATTTAGTATGAAATTATTTCAGTATAAAATTGCCAAAAATAAATAAGTACTACTAACTTTTATTAAAAAATCTTTAAAAATAAACTGAAAAGTTTATTACTTTTCTCTTTCAGGGGTTGAGTTTTTTTGACTTTCATATGGAAGAACGCTTCCAAGTTAAAATGAGTTAATTAAGAAAAAAGAATTATAAAACATGTGGCCAAAATTGCACATATTAGAGACACAAAATAAAAAAAAACATACAAAAACAAAAACAGTAAGTACCTCCTCCCTTTTAAAGTTAATCAATAATGCTAGTTTTTTTGGGTACAAATTTCAAAACTATTCCAGTTATTCTGAAGATTTCATACTAATATACCCCAATCATATAAAATAAACGTAACCTCTTTATCATAAGTATAGAATAGAAATAATAAATTGCGAACTTTCTTTCAAGGATGATTCCTTTGAGTGCAACCACTTCCCCAGGTTGTACCTTTTTTAACATTTGTCTTAATTCATATCCTTTCGATAGTATTGTTTCAATATTTTCACTGTGCCTCAAAAATTCTGAATCCTTATAAATATCGTAGAAGAATTTACCCGAAAATATTGGAAAAGATTCATTGCTTTTTGATGAAAACTCGAACTTCTTCATTTTCCTACAAACAAAATGTAATAAATTCATTTCGATTCTAAGACGTAAAAATACTTTTTAATTAAATAAATTAATGTTGTTTAAAAACACAAAGCCATAAAAATTACTGTAACTTACCGAGGAGAAAAACGTATACAAAAACAAAAATAACGAATTGCTATATGTACCTAATTTGATCAAGGAACAATCACTAAGAATCTTTAAAGATGTAGTACACCAATGCTATGAAGAACTCACTTCAGAATACTGCACTATATTAACATAAGCTATGAATTTAGATATCGCTAATTACTTACTAATTACAATAGAATTATTAAGATATTTACATACTTCTTATTCCTATTTATGTCCCTCCTTTGACGATTGATTTAGAGAAATGGGTGAAAAAGAGTACAAACGATGAAATCTTGAGTAATAAATATTATCAGCTATTACATTCTCTTTGATCAGCTATAAAAGTTTACACTTTAGTTACCAAAAACAACTATGAAATAAGTAGGTAGTAGCCTAGTAGGTACCTATAATATAATAATGAAGTACCGGGGATTCCCGGCAAGGTGGTCGAAATATTTATGAGTGCGTTCCAAATTATATTATTTTTGTTGAAGAATATGCTGTTTTATAAATTACTATTATTTTATTATTAATATTTCGAGTTTTTATATAAAATATAAATGTAATAAGAAAATAAGATTTTATTTTAGCCTGAAGATTTATTTGACAAGACAGTCTTCTTCTTACAAGATTTTAAAATTGTATGCATTTTAAAACGTTTCTAAATTAAGCTTCATAATAAAGTAGCGCTAATTATTATTAAATTCTGATGAGATTTTTTTTCTAGTTTTTTTTTATAGCCTTAAACCCCAATCATATAAAATAAACATAACCTCTCTAACATTATTTTTTCTAATGAGATTTTTTTCTAGGTTTTTAAAAACAACTTTTAAAATTTTTGTCTGTATGTCTGTCTGTCTGTTTGTTCTGATCTCCGAAACAGCTGGATCGATTTTAACTTGACTTTTACTGGCAGATAGCCGATGTTATGAGAAGTAACTAAGGCTACTTTTATTTTAGAAAAAGAATTAGGGTTCCCCTCAAAAAATTAAAACGTACCTAGGGACGAACCCGAGCGAAGCGAGGGTGAGTCGCTAGTATGTAATAATTAGTTTGTTACACGATATTAATAGCCAATTCTTTTCATTGAAAACAAATAAGTCATTAAAATGTAACTAAAAAACAATTAGTCTTAATTATATTCGTTTTTTAAAAGTGATAATTAATATATTTTTATAATTATCAATGTGCTGTAAGTACCTACGTATTTCTTCTAATTGATTTGTTTTTATAAAGGATTTCAATGTCAAGAAAATGAAAGGTCTACAGTCCATCGAATTTTGGTACGGCCGCTGATAAATAGAAGAAAAAATTCATAATTCGTTATACAAGATAAGTCACTTGTCTATATAGTACCTACATATAATAAAATTGTAACTAAGCTAAATCTGTACATTCAATATTTTTTGAATTTTAATATTGAAACAGACTTTATTATCGATACAGAGGCCGAATCTATAGTTTTTAGATTTTTTGTCTGTCTGTCTGTTACCGCATCACGAGAAAACAACTGGACAGATTTTGATGAAATTTGGTATGATTATAGCTGGTTATCTGGGTCAACATATAGGGCGGGAAAATATTTAATCTCTGAGAAATCTATACTAAACGCTAAAACGTAACTAGGGACAAAGAATGAGTCACTAGTTCTCTATAAAAACACTCAAAATGTAATAAAAAAATATTATTTTAAATTCCGTAATTTTTTTCATGATTTTACAATCATGAATACGATAGCGTATAAAATACATCGCTCTTTTTTTTTGTATGAATTGTTAAGATGTTTTTTTTTGTTCTTTAATCACCGTTGCAACGACTACTCAGCCCAAGTAAGTCGGGTTGAGTAGTCGTTGCACCGTTGGCAAGTTTAAAGCGTGTGATAACGAGACCTTTATGTCGCCTTTGACATGGACTGGTCCATCATAGGCGACTTTTTAAGATTATTTTACATTAATTATAGAATTAATGAATACCTTTTATATATTCGTTAACATTTGATATTATTTTGGTCCAGTAAAATCTCATGAAATCTCATTTCAATTGAGGGGGCATAATTGAAAATCTCATGAGGAAATACATATTACATAGATAATAAAAAAAAATATTTTACACGCTGGTATTTTTTATACCTAAGTTGTATTATTTTTAGACTTTATGAAAATAAATGTAGTTCTTTAACAGCAGACGCGTAAATCTTACGTGAGAGGTTCCCACCAAATCCCACTCACCAAAGGAAAGAGGAGTCTAAAGAAAAACAGCACACGTAATTAACGGATACTCAATATTGTATACAGGTATAATATGAAAACACAAATGATAAATTTTAAAGCAATTTATTGATTTCAAAAATAGCTAGTACATAATCACGCAGTACTAATAATTCAATATACTATAAGATAATACACAACTAACAAACACTTGTGAAAATTACAAAACTATACTAACACAATATGTAATTCAGTTCCTATAGTCCATATATCATTTGTAATAATAATAAAAGTCTATTTGTCAATCATAATATACACAGTAATTTATTAATATTACCTTTTTATAATCTACCTACTTACACTATTTTTACATTGATAAGTTCCTCATTCACACCGTACGTTAAAAACCAGTCGAAAAAAAAATTAATACAAAAATATGTGGATAAAAATGCATAATTAAAAAACATGTACGGTGTGAGAGATACACTGTAACACACATTAAATTTGCAAAAAAGATTAACTGGTTAATTATAGTAATATAAAATAATAGACTAGTCGACGACATGCAATGTTATAAGCTAAGGCAAACTAACTAGCTTTTCATACAACTTTCACCCTTGTTTGAGTGATAGAGAAACAGTTACGGATTTATTAGTCAGGGACCGGGATATTATGGAGTATAAGCTCCTAGATTGCAAAGAAAAGACGAAATTCTATTTGCTTCCTCTTTTGTAGGTTGCCAAATTTCACATAAATGATCGAACCACCTTAGAAATCTCTATATGTGCCCCAATCGTAATAGTACTATACACTCTGAAATTAGGTGAAACACTTGCAAAGTGAGTGACGCTATTTGCGTATACTGTTATAACGAGACTAATATTGACTATTGTGTAACCATTTATTTAGAGACAGTTAAAATACGAATAACGTATTTATATATGTATAAGTGCGCTGGTAATAAAAAATTGGGACAAAATATCAAATGAAAATCTTTTCGGGACACCAGTTAAAAAATGGGACACGTGACAATACTAACCATAACCAAACCTACTGAATATGAAGACGAGAATATTAAAGTGTACAAAAAAAGTTAAATAGCGTCGTTTTAATGGCCGCTACTTGCAAAAATGTATAACGAAAGACAGTGTTGAAAGGACTTTGGCGATATTTGAATCAAATGTTTTTACTATATATAGCCACTTATTGTTATATGACTGCTAGTAACCACTATGAATAATAAAATTGTATCAAATTAATTTTTCTATGGAAAGCTGTAATAATATAACTGTATTGAGCTCTAAAAAATTGAGCCGACAATAAATTTCACTTTGACAACATACAATTTGTGATAACACCGTATACATAGAGAGTGGACTTAGTATTTCTTTGCCAGCCAGCCGTCAGCTGAAAATGACGAAAAAGCACGACAGAGACAAAACGAATGTGCGGCCACAGGTCTTCTGTATTAATTGAAATATAATTAATGAAGATAGATATTTACAATCATTTTATATTCCACTATAATATTATAATTTTCAATAATATTATATTATTTTTACATTCAATTTATAAATTCAAATTAGAATAAAAGACTCATATTGGTCTCTTTCTAGATAGTGGTCAATTTCATGCTATATTATTGCTCAGTCCATTCTCTACGTCTATGGATAACACTAACCAGTGACACTACACCACTGACAATATAAATCTTTATTATAATAATCAATTTATTTAATTTTTATGTTTTCAACATTCAAATACACGTTATAACGGCTTTCAAAAAATAAATATTGAAATTTACAATAAATTCGTTAGAAGGCAATCGAGACTAAATGAAATAACGAGAACGTATTGCGAATCCCGAGAAAAATATATCTTTTGAGGATCATTAGACACTCCATAATAATATCTATACACTGTTACTGATATACATGTACACTAGCTGCTTTACTAACAACGAATTTAATATTTTCTTTATAATTGTATGGGAAAAAGTGGTGAATTTATACATAAATGGAATACATAATCATTATAGTAAATCACAGGGGCAGATCTTGAACTTGGGGGCTGGACTAACACTTCTTGGGGCTCTAAGCTAATTGTCATTTTTTCTTTATAAAATCTGTAATGATAGATAGTAAAACAAACAAAACTAAGATAATGCTATTGTTTAATTCTTAATAATTGATCCCAGGGTTATTAGGTCGACCTTTTATGGACTTATTTTTTTTTTAGAAATTTTGTTTTATTGTATAAATTCACAATATTACCCATTGTTTTCAACAGGGAGTCCGTTATATCTTAGGGGCTCTAGGTTACAGCCCAAAAAACCTATATGTAGGACCCACCCCTGGTAAATTCATATACATGTTACATTTCTTTTTACATACGAATTCACCACTAAATTCTAGATATTAATATAAACACAATTATATACAGAGATTAAAAAATTATAGTACATATTATATAAAACATACAAAAATCATATATATTTTACAAATGCCAATTACACAAAATAAAATATCAATTCCAGATCGATAACACTATTTTCGAATATCACATTGAATTTTATTCTACATTCGTTACAATGAAATATAATATGGCGAGTGTATTTATATTTATATGCCAATATCACATAAACAAAACTTCGAAGTTTGATAAATGACGGGTGACAGATGACAGCTGTCAGTTTACTTTAAAAATGGCCGTCTAATCCTATAGTTACATGGCAAAAGCTGGCGCGTTAACAGACAATCCCCCATCGTATTGACTTTCGTTAAAAAAAACGAAATTAAATATTGTCGATATATTTTTTACCGAAAAGAGTAAAATTATTTCCAATGAACTGAGTCGAATCACAAAAATCCATAGTGGATTTACATATTTATACTTTTTACTCGTAGCATATAATTTTAATACTATTTTGATATTTATTATTAGAAGAAAGACAAAAAATACCATCATCTTATATCTTTTTTATAGCTTATTTCCACTATGAACTATTAAAGCTTGCGTTCATACGTTTTAATACAGGAGTTCCCAACGGGGGGCGTAAAGTTTATTTTGTATAACTTAAAATAAAAACAAATAAAAACCGCTAAAATAATGTGTTTTATAGTAATAATAAAAAAATAAAGGGGGGTATCAAAATATAAATCGTTAAAGCAATTTGTTTTATTATAATTAAAAAAAATTAAAATATTCTTTATAATTGGGAGATTGGTTGAGAAACCCTGTTTTAATGTTTTATCAATAAATTACGTCACAAATTGTATTAGTTATAAATAGTTGGTCAATGTGGCATTCGTTGATTTGACAAAGTGCTAAGATACAAATTATATACCTATTACCTATATTATACTAGGTTTTATTTATTTTTATATTATAAATTGTACTGTGTTTTACCAATACTGAATATGTTATAAAAGCTTTTTCCACAGTAACAATTTGTTTTTTGTTTGGACATCGAAGTGCGTGGGTTCGATCCCGCTCGGGGTAATTTTTATAGAAGCCCTATAAGTATTTATCACTGTATATATGTATTTCTATTTGTTCTATTACTTAGTCGAGGCTAAAATCGTCAATCTTGGCTATTATAATTAGAAATATGACGTAATTTAGAGACAATCTTATGTACATTTGTAGTGTGTCAAGTGTTGCCATACTATTGTCAAATGAGCGTTATAATAATAACCTATATTATTCAATATCACATACTAATTATACAAATTACGTATAAAATTGTGTCTATTTGTTGGTAAATAACTGTAATAACCAAAAAAATTTTAATAGAATATTAAACTGCTCAATTATAACGCTCATCATATAGCAAGTAAATGCAAGCATTAACATTGTAGGTTATTGAAAATCTTCACATTTTAAAGTAGGTTCAGTGCTCAGACTAAAAAAATATAAAGACAGAGTCTGCTAAAATAATGAAGAAGTTAAAAATTGTTACATGACCTTCTGTTTACGCTTAACGGTTAGTATGGAATAGTAAAACTCTGTGAAAAACAGAAGCAAATCTATCCCACGGGAACCGTACATTTTTCTGGGATAAAAAGTAACCTAAGTTCCAGACTATAATCTAAATTTCATCCAGATCCGTTGAGCGGTTCTGGCGTGATTGAGTAACAAACATCCATCTATCTAAAGTTTCGCATTTATAATATTATACTCGACGTTTACTTTGTTTAAAAAATAAGAGATATTTTATATAGGTGTTAGTCGTAAATTAAACATTATAAGGAAGAAAATATGAACGAATAAAAATAAAATCCATTAGCCATTTTTATTAATTAACATTTATTTACTCATCACTCAGTATACAAATTGTCATTTGTATACTATTTTAGAACATTATTGTTTGGCTTCATGTTTAGTTCTATGACACTCCGTCTATATTATACCTTAGTCTGAGTTTTAGTATGACTGAACATAGGATTTTATTAGTTATAATCATTGATCAAAAAATTACTAGATACACAATCAACAACAAAAAATGTTCTCACCGAATGAGCGCTCATTTGAACATTTGATCGTGCTTTTAATTTATTCATTTTAAGTGAAAACAACTTTAAGCGTTGCATTTAAGGTTCAATTTACATTGTTGTATATTTATTTCAACTGAAATAACTATCTAAACACAACTGGTGACAATTTTAAGGGAACTTTTAAATGGAACTGTGTATCTAGTACTTTTTTAATCTATGGTTATATTTGATCAACTTAATATTAAAAAAAAACATGACCACTAACATACTATTTTCAATGAGTAATAATAGTTGAGTGAAGGCAATGAGGAACAACATGTCTGTATGGTAGCCTATAATTCTTCACAGTTCTGGCAGCTAGGCATTTTAGTGTTGTATATTTAAGTGGATTTACTATAGAATTGAGGCTTTGTTGGCTGGACTTAAGTATTTCTTCGGGAGTTTCCCCTTCATAGTTCACTGTGTCGATATGAGCGCCGTGAGAGAGCAACTCGCGTACAACTTCTGCTGGACAAGGGTTCAACTGGAATACAAATGTATTATTAGTATATATATGTAAAAAACATATATTTTATATTATTATTGTATTTATAATTTATATACCTATGTAAAAATATATATAATAATTATGTATGTAAAGAAATATATTTTGAACTACTAATTGCTTTTTGTTCATAAGTGGATACTAAAAGTTTTCAATAGCTACCATAAATTTTCAAGTTAAGTGAAAACCTTGTTTCGTTTGGTTTTTTAATACTCAACATGATTACCACTTGCCTTACGGTGAAGGAAAATATCGCGAGGAAACCTACAGGTATGAGAGAACCTAGCAAGTTTTCAAAAGACATGTGAAGTCCGCCAACCTGCACTTGGCCAGCGTGGTGGCCTATGGCCTGATCCCACTCATAATGTACCTACATACCTATCGCCTGTGCCCAGCAGTGGACAACAAATAAACTAGAGGCCTAAAGTAACACATAGACTATATATCACCTATGGATTGATTTACTAATACTATAAGAACACACAAAACAAGCGCTAATTTAATTATTATAGTAATTGTGGCATATAAGGTATTTCATTAATGTTTATTGTTTTTTTTTGTCTTAGGTATTATAGTAAAAAAATTAAATAATACTCTAATTATTTTACCATATAATTATATTTAAGTAATGCATGTTGTGTTTACCTGTAAGTGGATTTGCGTTTTAGATTTGTATTTGTAACTAGCGACTCGGTATGTTTCAATTTTTTTGAGCGGAACCCTAATTCTTTTTCTAAAATAAAAGTAGCCTATGTTACTTCCTATATATATCAGCTATCTTCCAGTGTCACATCGGTCCTGTCAAAATCAGTCCAGCTGTTACGGAGATTATCCGGAACAAACAGACAGACAAAAATTAAAAAAGAAATGTGTTTTTCTTATAAATACCGTATATAATTCCATATGCATTTAGTAAGACGCTGTTACTTTGACATTACAATCAGACACTTCAATTTTATTTATCTGTACAGATGTTTTCTTGTGTATGTATGAAAGTAAAGTAGTTGATGAACCTAATAAAGAGAAAAAAAACACACACACCAACACACAACACAACTAACCTTACAAACAAGATGTAACGGCGTGTTGCCGTCCGCGTCCCTCGCGTCGGGCGCGGCGCCCAGCCGCAGCATGAGCGCCACCAGCGCCGGGCACGCCTCGCCGCCCGGGCCCCCCGCCGCGGCCCCCGCGCCGCCCGGGGCCCCCGCCGCGCCAGAGGCCCCCCGCCCGCGCCCCACCTCCGCCGAGCAGGCTACGTGTAACGCTGACCGGCCTTGACGCACCTGGGGAAGACAGTGACTAGTGAGATGTTATCTCGTTACGTAAATTCGTCGAAAAAAAAAGTACTAGATACACATTCGGCGACAAAAAATGTCCTCACCGAATGAGCGCTCACTTGAACATTTTAACACGCTTTTTGTTGCGAAAACAACTTTATGCGTTTAAGGTTCAATTTACATTGTTGCATATTTATTTCAATTTGAATAATTAATACCTAAACATAATTGGTGACAGTTTCAATAGAACTTTTACATGGGATTGTGTTTCTAGTCCTACTTTTTTGATCGATGCGTAAATTAATATGGACAAGGTTATCCCGCTATCATTTTGTAGTTTTTCCTAACGAAATAAATAATCGTAAGATGAAAATAAATCGGCAAAGTAATTAGAGAAAATAATTTTATTTAAAATATCAAATATTTTCGTAAATCTAAAAAAATTGTAAATTATTGTAAGAATTGTTACAAAATGAATTTGATTTGACATATCTATTTATCGGTACGAGTACAATATGATAAGCATACGCTTAGCTGCGGCCACATGGCATTTATTGTAGTTTTAATGTTCATAAATGTTTTACTGTAAGTTATTAAAAAAAACTGATGAAAAGTCGAGAAAGAGTATGAAAAGTCTACACATAACTTTATCTTCCATATATTCATATTTCGTCCGTAGTATAACCGCCAGATGTAATCATATGACTTCGCGAGGGTGTGGCTTCGCATATTACGCATAATATAATAATAAAAAAAAAACAAACCTTAATATCCAACTTGACGAGCCTGTACACGGCCTTGTGTATCTGCCGCGAGACGTGGTCCGTGCAGGCGGGCGCGGCCAGCAGGCGCGCCAGCAGCGCCGCCAGGTGCAGCGAGATGACGAGCACGCGCTGCAGCGCCGCCAGCGTGTGCTCGCGCTCCGCCGCCTTGCACGCGGCCAGCTCCATGCCCCTATCGATCTCCGATAACGCTTTTAGGAACACCGGCTCTATGTCTTCGAACGTCACCGGTGGGACTATGCGACCTGCGACCGACAAGGGAAAATACAATGTTAGAACGTAATATATTCAAATTGAGAATTCACAATTGGGTTAATATTAGAATGGTCCGACTATGATTTGGAGTCGCACGTAGGGTATAGTTGTAACAATTTTAGTCAAAACGTGGCCTATATTATGCTACATATTATAAATGAATAATAGAAAGATAGATAACCTAGAAAGGTTTTAAGACTATAATTATGAACATATAACTAAAATAAAATACCAGTATGATGATACCTATATTATTATAATATTATAAATAGGTAAAGTTTGTGAGCTTGTAACGTTGTAGGCGGTAATCTCTGGATCTACTGAACCTATTTAAATGGAACTTGGTAAGAAGATAGTTTGAGACGCTGGGAAGGACATGGGATACTTATTATCCCGGAAATCATCACTTAAGGGAGTAAAAATGTGGATGAAAGTTTGTATGGTGAATCAACTTAGGAACGAACCCGAGCGAAGCGAGGGTGAGTCGCTAGTTAGTAATTAAATTGAGAAACTTCGCTTATCCAAGAATTACTGTCACATTATAAACATAAAATCCACATAAGCACGCGACCAAGCAAAGCGTGGGCACATCACCAGTATCACTCACCCGGCGCTGGATTTACACTAGGAGCTAGTGTCCAGGGCGGCAAATTTTTAAGAGGCAACAAAATTCACAGAGTGAAGAAAATTTATCTTAATATTATCGAAAATTCTTTTTTTAATTTTTCAAAAACATATTAAGTAATATGTAAAACTTACTAATACATTTTTAGAAAAATTAAAACATTTATAAATAATTTTTTTGCAGTTTTCAAAACAAATATAATTAAAAGAAATTGAACTTTATCGAAAGTTAATTCACTTTACGCAAAATTTCGATAATGGGGCGGCATTTTTTATAGTGACCAGGGGCGGCGGTAAGGTTGAATAAGGCCCTGCACTCACCTCTGAGAGGAGGTCGGGCCCTCTCGGCCAGCATGTAACTGAACAGCTCGGCGAAGCTGTAGAGGCTGGACTGCGTGAGCGGCGACAGCGGCGGCAGCACGGCGCGCTGCATGTCCAGCGCGTGGTGCCACAGCTGGCGGCAGCGCGAGAAGCGGCCCGCGTCCGCGTACACCGCGCCGCGGTAGCGCACGTAGTACGACGTGTCCGGGTGGGCGGGGCCTGGTGGGGGATAGCGTATCGATTAGAAAATCCTGCTGCCGGTAACGTCTAAAACATTAGTCTCTCCCGTGACCACGATGTATTTAATGTATACTAGTATAGTGTACCCAAACAGGCCCCCCAATATCTAGCATAGATGTAAATAAATAAATGAATATGTTGGGAGTTCGGACATTAACACACAGCACCATCTAGTTCCATGGTAAGCACAAAGCTTGTGTTATGGACACCAGATGGTGGATACATATATATAAGAATGAAAAAATCAACAATAACCATGGTCGAAGTTCGACCACTTGGCGAACTCTAGTTCAAATTATTTGTTTGGTCTCAAAATTAAAATTTGTAAATTAAAACTTTACTTTTGTCTGGTTTCGACATCTATCGGCACTTTTGAGTGTTAGCGTTAACACGTCACGTGACCATGTCGATGACGATTTACATGAATTTACTCCCCATCCAAATCTACCTATAGAAGTTTTAACTTGGACGGATGGATGTTTATGACTCTTTCACTAAAAAACTACTGAACGGATTCTGATGAAACTTTACAGTAACATTCCTAGTACATCAGAATAACACACAGACTTTTAAAGATGTAGTAATACATAATTGAACTGCGCGTGCGAAAATGCTAGAATGATAATAAAACAAGTAAATACGAATAAGGAAATAACAACGACAATAAGTTACAAATTACTATACAAAGTGTATTGTGAGTCACGACACGATATTAACACCTCGCATCGCCAAATTTAGAACAAATTAAATGTTTTTGTTTTTTAATACAAATCGAAATAATTTTGTAACAAAGCCTTTGTTAAGCTTTGCATATGGCACAATTTCAGAATTTCTACATTTAAGTACGTGATCTTGTGGAATAGGTAATCTTGATATTCTAACAACAACAACAATAGTTTAGTTAGGTATTTTTATCCATATAATAAAATTCTAATTGAGTTGAATCTGTACATAAAACATTTTTTGGAAAATGTTATTAAAATAGTAATTACTATCGATACAAAACCCGAATGTATAGTTTTTAGAATTTTTCACGGAAAAACCACTACAGGGATTTTGATGAAATTTCGTATGATGATAGCTCGTTATCCGGGTCGACATATAGGATACTTTGTACTGCGAGAAAAAAATCTCATCTCTGAGAAATCTATACTAAGCGTTAAAACGTAATTAGACGAACCCGCGCGCAGCGAGTTTCAAACAAAAAGTCGGTAACGTTCTTGTTTTGTATGTTACAAGCTACAACATACAAACATATTATACGCGATATCTCCACCAATTATGAACCGATTTAAGAGTGCCTTTATACATAACATACGGAACCCTTAAAAAACCTATAAAACATCTCTCTAACACCCACAATTCCCTATGAATTATCATCTCAACTCACCCAATATCCGCTCCCGTATGACCAAAGCCTGCATCCTCATAGCATCAGGGTCTGCGAGTAATTCTTCGAGTTGTTGCAAGTTGGTTGGTTCTACCGCGTAATCGTACGCTTCTATGCGAGGTATATCCTTCGGTTTGGGTATGGGCTCACTGTCGTCCGGTGGGAATCTGGAATGGACATATAAGAAATTAAAATTAAAAACGTTGTTTCTAAATGAAGAAAATACGCTAGATAGTAAAGTTTCAGTGGAAACGGGGAAAATTGCTATTTTCGACGCAGACAAAATTTGTTGATTTTGTTATATTCCCAACACTCTCAATACATTAGTTTTAAACGCTTCTCGCTAATAAGCATAAAAAGCTTTTTTAGATATTTTTTGTTTCTAATACTTTTGGAAAATGGCTTTAAAAAATTAAGTAGGATTCGACAGAACGGGTTCTTAACCTTGAATAATTCCAAATACGTGCGCTTGCACAATTTCCGAAATTTGTACTTTATATGCATCCCTTAGAAGAACATCAAAAATCATTAACGAAAGATTTCAAAAAAAAAATGTTGTACACATATCCACATAACCCCAACTCACCTATCATCCATCGCTCGTTTCCATAACGCCAAAGCCCCGACCATATCCCGTCTCTTGTCAACGTACGTAGCGCCCAATAGCTCCAGGGCGTCGATACGTTGCTGTCGCGACACTAGGCCGTTATCGGTATTTATTAAGTGCTCTACGATATGCGTGTGACCTGTTACCGAGGCTGCTAAGAGAGGTGTCATACCTGGAATTGTATTAAATATGTTAAATTAAATATGTTGGGATATTAACACATATCAACATCTAATTCCATGGTAAGCTAAGGGGCTTGTGTTGTGGATACCAGATAGTTGATACACTGCACATATATAACTTTAAATACATACATATTATAAATATAAACACCCTTGACTGTAGTACAAACATTCGTGCTCATCACATTAATGAATGCCTCCAGCGGACTCGAACCCGCGACCGCATGCACAGCAAGTAGGGTCACTACAAACTGAGCCAATCGTCTTTCAATTGTGTTTTCATTGTTATAATCCAAAAATATAGTTTTATTTAAAATATCAAATATTAGCGTAAAT
Source organism: Brenthis hecate (assembly GCA_951806755.1). NCBI lineage: Eukaryota > Metazoa > Arthropoda > Insecta > Lepidoptera > Nymphalidae > Brenthis > Brenthis hecate. Next base: position 4,264,159 of record OX638277.1, on the reverse strand, counting down.
CTAAGAAAGTATTAAGTATATTATTTTTCTTCAATTCAATTCTATTGTTAATGGCTTCAAAGCGTACTAGAGTTTAATTTTCTTGTTAATGACATTCGAGCATGCTGTTTGATAACGATTTCTATCGGTAATGTCAAGTTGAAATAATTATTTATATGAGGTTATTTACCCCTACAATTTAATTAAAATTTAGAGCTTTATCTTTATATATATAATTCTTCTGTGAGTGTGTATGTCACTGAACTTCTCTCAAACGACAGGACCGATTTTGATGAAATTTTTTGTGTGTGTTCAAGGGGATCTGGGAATGGTTTAGATTCACAATTTTGTCCAAAAAGTTTGAAATTTTCAAATTAAAGACGTGTAGACAGGACAACGTCTGTCGGGTCCGCTAGTTTAATATATTTTTTCAACATTGACGTGTCTATTGTATATATTGATCGTATGAAAATGTTAATAAAACTATTAATAACTCATCAAAAGATAAATATAGTTTTGATTAACAATAACTAATTCGATGTTTCTAGAATCTTAAAAAATAACAATTATCTATTCCATATGAATTCGTACTTTTAAAACAATTATCAAATTACCTTAAGATTCGTAACACTTGATAATTGATCTGACAAAAACTGCTTAAATTAAGAAGTATGGAAAATTTAAATCGAGCAGTATTTATTTCTATGTTTAAGCAACGTAACGGAAAAAAGATAAATATTTTAACAAAGTCTCGTCATAACGATGCCAACTTTGTATGTTTTTATCTGTTCTATACAATAATCATACACTTATAATAAATTCGGGCTAGCAAGTTTAATAAACCAATATAATCACCAGTGAAAAAATACCTGGGTATATATACCATTTTTTAGCAAAGATAGCTTATCAAAACTTTATAAGTAATTAATAATAATAGCAATCAAGGCAATGGCAGTCCAGTGGTAGCGCGCTCGCTTGGGAATCCGAGTGAAGTGGGTTCAATTCCCGAGTTTCGCGCCTCTAATATTTTCATGTGCGAATCATTTCCAACATAATTACCACTTGTCTTAACGGTGAAGGAAAACATCGTGAGAAAACCTGCATGTCTGAGAGAACCTAGCAAGTTTTCAAAAGACATGTGAAGTCCGATAGTCCGCACTTGACCAGCGTGGCGGACTATGGCCTTATTCGCCTCGCATAGAAGGGAGGCCCATGCCCAGCAGTGGGACTTCAAAAGAAAGGGGTGAATACAATACAATCAAATAGCAATAACAAGAAGTGAAGCTCTCGCCTTCACTTCAATTCTTAACCACCATTTGCATACAATATAATAAATCTGAATATATATTTTTCTTTATCGGACTTACCGTAAGAATCCACATCCATAGTAGCTCCATGCCCTAACAGCATCTTGAGTATATGTAACGACCCACTCTCGGCACAGTCGTGCAATGCCGTGTTGCCTTTCACACTCTTCCTATTCACGTCGGCATTTAATGACAGTAAGTACTTCGCTATGTGTATATGGCCTTTGTAACAAGCTATCATGAGGCACGTGTGGCCGTGACGATTTGCTATTTCTATATCTACAAATAGAAATAAAACATAAATATAGATCCTCGACAACTCTTTATTAAATACTAGCGACTCACCCTCGCTTCGCTCGGGTTCGTCCCAAGGTTGCTTCCCCATACAAACTTTCACCCCATTTTCACCCTCTTAAGGGATGATTTCCGGGATAAAAACTATCCTGTCTTTTTCCCGGGGTCTGAAACTATCGTTTTACCAAATTTCATCTAAATCGGTTCAGTAGTTTCGGAGCCTATTCGATACAAACAAACAAACAAATTTTTCCTCTTTATAATATTAGAATAGATGATACATAAAAAAAAATAAAAATAAAAGATTCCAAACTGTTTTCTATGAAACTGAATTCCAAGACATAAATTGCAAATCATATTACATATTACGCTAAAATTATTACAAAAAATTTGTTCAAAGAAAAAATAATGAAATCGACTTTTTAATACTGCAACTAAGCCAATTAGCAGAAACTGCAACCGCAAAATTTGTGAATTTGACTACATGAATATGTTAACTATGCTAAGTATGTATATTAGTCATTGTTTGGTATTATTTGTTAATGCAACAAAGTCTAGACCATCATTTTCTTAGGTAGTTCAGTAATTTCAATATAATATCCCGAGGGAATCACTCAAGATACTGAGATAAAATGTATCCTGTATCATTCTCCAGTCAATAAGCCAAAAAATTAACTCGATATGTTTGATGTCTCGGGAAATAAGGACAGACGTACAAACACTTCATTTTTATTGTAAGTAAATATTTATCATTAAATATTACCAGATAGCAATGAACACTTACCCGCGCCATTTTCAACTAGGAACTTAACAATATCATAATGCCCGTCAAAGCAAGCCGCTCTGAGGGGTGTACTGTGCGTGCGCGTTGTAGAGTTAACGTTAGCGCCCGCGCGTACTAACAACCGCACTAGTGGCAGGTGACCGGCCGCGGCGGCGCACCATAGCGGGGGCGCACCCTCTATCGTCTCGCCGTCAAAAGTTACTGGAAATGAAAAAAAAATTGATCCTTATTATATCTGTGGAATGTAAATTTTATTATGATTAACATCACTTGAGTACATCAATAAGTAATGCTCATGTTTTATGTAACAATATCATAAACCGAAAGCTACTTTCATTCCGAATTTATCTCGAATCGGTTGAGTCGTTACTGTATGACGTAGTAACAAATACACATTCACTCACAACCCTGACGGATTTCGGACACGACGGCTAATCTCACTGAGACTAGCCAACTGCGCAGGAGATATTATAGTGCACGACATAAGTGTACTCCGATTCCGAGCTGTTACAGGGTCTTTTTAACAGAAAGACTCAATAACTAAACTTGGCCCGACTCGGGACGCGAACTCGAACTCAGGACCTCCTGTGCAGCCGTACATGCTAACCACAACATCCACTGAGGCAGCACTCACAAACTACTGTTTTTATAATAATAGTGATTGAATAAAGTTCTTTCGGTAAAACATATCAGTACAAAATAAAAAAAAAACACGCAGCTGTTACAAACCATGTACATAAATATTGTACACTCCGACTGCATAATAATGTTCCTTCGTCAACTTGTTTTCATCTTTTTAGTTCGCCTTTTACGCAGTCGGGTTTTTTATTTTTGTAAATAAATTTTTGATTTGTTATTAGCATTTTCTTTCCAAATTACAATGAAACAAATAAGTTGAGTACATTTTTGTAAGTCATTTATAAAACCCTTTATTTTGATACCCCACTCGATAGGTTTTGAGGGAAAAAATTTTTCCAAGGCATTTAATATTCTAATTTTAATATACCCAGACTGGGTATAGAAGTAAAACGAATCTAACGACACCTCTTAAGCTAAAATCCATCTAGCCGTTTAGGCTACAAAGCATGCTAAAAAAATATACATACATAAATAGACTTGAAAAACATAATACTCCTTTGGCGCAGTCGAGTAAAAAGACAAGGACATGCAAAATTTTAAGTTAAATAATTGAATACTTGACGCTCATTACTTCAATAACTAAGAGGCACAAAAAATTTAGAAATGAAGGCGTTAAATAAATGGTCACGAAAAAACAGCTTATTGTTAATTTCCGCATCAATTTCTACATATAGATATGGCTAATCAGTATGTACTGTATAATACATAATGTCTAACTTCTAAGCGACTAACCTATATTATTTTAAGAGCATCAGTCATTATTGCTCTATGATTGACTATTATTACGATATGACATATATTTTTTTACTACAAAGAATTAAAAACAATCAAAAAGTAATATATACTATTATTATAAAGAGCTAAAGTTTGTAAGTGTGTGAGATTGTGAGTTTGTGACGTTGTAAGGGTGTAATCTCTGGATCTACTGAACCGATTTAGATGGTAAGAAGATAGTTTGAGACCCTGGAAATGACATAGGATACTTTTTATCCTGGAAATCATCCGTTAAGGGGGTGAAAATGGGGATGAAAGTTTATATGGGGAATAAAGCTAGGAACGAACCCGAGCGAAGCGAGGGTGAGTCGCTAGTATAAATCTATGCATACTATAATAACATTTTGAGTCGAATCTGTACATTAAATATTTTTTGGAAAATCTTATTCAAATAGTCATGATTGTCGATATAGTCATTATTATCGATACAGAGGCCGACTCTATAGTTTTTAGAATTTTTGTCTGCTGTCTGTCTGTTTGTGACCGCATCCTGAAAAACTAATTGAGGGACTTTGATTAAATTTGGTATAATGATATCCGGGTCAACAGATAGGATACTTTTTACTGCGGGAAAATATCTCATCTCTGAGAAATATATACTAAACGTAAAAACGCAAGTAGGGACGAACCTGAACGGAGCGAGGGTGAATCGCTAGTAATTAATAAAACTCTACCCTATAATGGATCGTAACAGTTTATTTTTAGTTTTCGTACACCTTGCCGCGCTCACGATGGATAATAAACCGCTAGTGTCGTGATAGAATCATTAATTGACGTGTTATACGTATTATATTTACATAGCATTGGTTTCCAGTGTTAATTAAACAGACTGCTACTCGAGCCCATTTAACGGGCGTTCATATATGTCGTTACAAAATTAACGTCTGTTATCGCGATAATGAACGGCATTAAGCCTTAGTGTGGTCCTAGTATAACGATGACTAAAATAGTACACAAGTTTTAATCTCGCTATAGACACTTACATCAAATAAAGCCTTATTATATCACTGTACGCGCTCGCTTGGGAAACCGAGTGAAGCGGGTTCAAACCCCGGGTCTCGCACCTCTGATATTTTCATGTGCGATTCATTTCTAACATGATTACCACTTGCCTTACGGTGAAGGAAAAACATCGTGAGGATACCTGCATGTCTGAGAGAACCTAGAAAGTTTTCGAAAGACATGTGAAGTCCGCCAACCCGCACTTGGCCAGCGTGGTGGACTATGGCCTGATCCTCCTCGTATTGAAGGGAGGCCCGTACCCAGCAGTGGGACATCAAAAAGGGCTGAATACATATCACTGTACAATGTAAGTTGTAGTCCTGCGCCGCGCTGTGTTTGTGTTTGTTCGAATTAATCTCAGTAAGTACGTAGATTATCTTGGATGGTTATAGAGTGTAGCTTTCGAAAATTTTGTTAAAATAAGATATCGGTATGACGTATATGTATGTATCATGTGAATTAAGTCAGAAAAAGCGTTTCTTTCGAGAGCTTACGTAATATTATAAATTCCAAGGGGATCTAGAGCCAATATTTGAATTATATTATAATTTTGCCATAGGCATAGAATATGTTATTACGCGCAAAGGTAAAAGTTATTAAAACGCGAGGTAAAATGGCGGTGTGCCAAGCAGTTGACGCAATAGAAAAGTCAATGCGGACGTAGGTAAAACACAATAACATTTACAATCTATACATATAATAAAATTGTAACCAACCCGAATCTGTACATTAGATATTTTTAGGAAAATCTTATTGAAACAGACATTATTATCGATACAGAGGCCGAATCTATAGTTTTTAAAATGTTTGTCTGTCTGTCTGTTACCGCATCACAGAAAAACCACTGGAAGGATTTTGATGAAATTTGGTATGGTGATAGCTGGTTATCCGAGTCAACATACTTTTTACCCCGGGAAAATAACTCATTTCTAAGAAAAAATACAAAAACTGTAATGTAAGAGTATACTAATATGTAAAACCTAAGAATTTGGTTTTTGGTCATCTTCAATAAGATGCTTACACAATTACATTTGCCTACTACGAAGGTATTAAATGAATAAATATCTAAAACCGAATTCTTACCTAAATTAATTCCATTTTTATCTAACAGCAAAAAATGGTATTCGAAATCAATGTCATTGCTTCGTTACACGCTTCTAGCAAGGTAATGTTACCGGGCTTCTAGCTTTTTTTAAATCATATCAACTTTTAAATTATAATCATCAAATCTCGAAAGATTGTATAGTATTTATAATATGTATAATTATCTATACTTATTATAAAAATAAGTCCCCCGGCCGCGTCTTTCTGTCCTCCTGTCTGTCCTCCTGTCTGTCCTCCTGTCTGTCTGAACGCGATAAACTCGAAAACTACTGAACGGATTTTTATACGGTTTTCAACAATAGAAAGAGTAATTCTTGAGGAAGGTTTAGGTATATAATTTATTATGCTTTTATGTAAATTAGCTGAAATACGGCGACAAATGTTGAAGAGGTCGCAAAAAATCTCGCCAAATGGGAACTTTCCACGCGAACGCCGCGTAAACTAGCAAAGATACAGTTAAGTAATGTACTAGAGAATTCAAAATCTATAAAAATGCTACAAAAAAGTCCGCGATAGCATATCTCTATCTCTTACGGTTGACTTACAATAACCACTTTTATGTTAACATTTTTAATTAAAAACATTACGTTATTTTCAAAGTTATTTTCTTTAGTTCGGTATTAATCCTTATCCAAATGAATATTTTAGTTAGCTTAGTCATTTAATGCAGATTAAAATTGCTCTTTACACTAAATCAATCAGATGAATAGTTTTTGAGATATCGTTGTTAGAAGTAATTAGTAGCGAAACATTTTTAATGCTTGGCGAGCATTGAGATGCCTACGGCGAGTCCATCCCCTCTGCCCCGCATCGCTCGACCGCCTGCTCAAGCTATATAAACCGGGCGATGTAGCGCGCGATCCTAGGATACTTTTTACCGCGGGAAAATATCTTATTTCTGAGGAAAAATACAAAAACTGCAATGTAAGAGTATACTAATATGTAACACCTAAGAATTTAGTTTTTGGTCATCTGAACGCGGGCGGAGCCGCGGGCAATGCTAGTATTATATACATAACTGCACTACTGTCTCTTGTATAGACTTGTAGACATGTTGGTAAGGCCACATGAGTAAAGAAAATACTCATGTGATAACTTGATAAGGCCGCCTTCTTTGTGTGTTTATGTATTTTTGTTTGTATCTTTTTCGTGGTGTAATTGATTGATTGAATTGACATCTTTTGAGATAAGTTGTCCTCATTTATCCCTGTATCAATTGTAACTTAAAGTTGCTGTATAAATAATATATTTACAAATAAATTTTATATTATTAAGTACCAAAGCGAAAGATAGACCAGAAACAATTCAAAGGTTATATTGTAAAAAAAAACTTTAATAATCATTTCCTGAACTGCATATACATAATACTTACATAATATAATACAAAAACCTTTTGATGAGCAACCGCTCACAAAAATACGATTCGATCATATCAGATAATTAAGGCTACACGTTTTTTGCTGCTGTTAGTTGTACTAGGTTCTTAATCAGTATGCATCAACTTAAAAAAAATCTTTTACTGATATTTTTAGAAGTTAAAAAGCACAAACAGATCTATCCCACGGAAACCGTTTCTTTTTCCGGGATATAAAGTAACATGTTGTTTGACCTGCAATATAAGGTATCAGCATGCCAAATTTTACTAAATTAGTTGCATATGTTGTGTACTAGGCAGTTACTATATTTTTTTAACTATTCCACGGGAACTCTTCAATTTTCCGGGATTAAAAGTATTTAAAATGTTGACCGGATAAGGTACCACAATGCAAAATCGGTCCAACAGTTTCAGAGATTAGCCCGTACAAACAGACAGAGAAACAAAAAAATTGAAAAAAAAAACTGGATTTGTTCTATTTCTCTTCTATCATACCCCTGACTCGGTTTTTAGCACTTTTTTTTTTATGTACAGACATTCGACCTCCACAGTTTTATTACAAGTATGTATAGATGAAGTACTATATATAAATTAAGTCAACCTTACACACAAAGGATAACAAGATATATACAATGCCATATATTTTAATATTTAAATTAAAAATGGTTAGCAATGAATTGAGTGGGTCATGAGGACTTTTGCACATTTTATGCCAAAAAAAAATTTAGTTATAAATAGCATAAGAGAAAGTTTACTTTAAATAAACAACTATTTTTTCGTGTTTTTTTTTCACGTTTTTATTTTGATTTTTGGTTTCAGACGATTCGCGTAAATATAAGTACATACATATTATGAAAGTGTATCGCCAATATTACAGCGCAATAAGTGGTACGTTTCGCCATATTAAATTTGAGAGCCAAGAATATTGTACATAGCACAGCACAGCTATTACAATTTACAAAGCTTATATAGAAATATATGAACAAGAATTTGTCACGCAATAACTTCTGGACTGATTTCAATTAGATTCCATTTCATTTTTTAAATTTGGTAATTATAAATATTATATACTTTTCATAATATAAACAAACTTTCAAACAAAATAAGTAAACAATTTTCGGACGTTAAAAATATTTTACATATATGTACATAAATACATACATACATACATACATACATACATACATACATACATACATACATACATACATATGTATGTATGTATAACAAATCATTCAACTTTTTTTTTATTCATCTTTCATTCCATTCTATTTTTAAAATTATATCATACGTCTCCTTTTACTCAAAAAATAACATTTTACGCATACCTACTTATAATCTTGCTAATCTCATATATTATGTATATTATAATTTATTATAGCACAAACTTAATGAACTTATAAATATAAAAGTACTAGGGACTCGCCCTCGCTTCGCTCTGGTTCGTCTCTAGATATGTTAACGGTTAGTTTGTAGTTGTTGTGGGTTGTATTATAACGTGTTTTCCCGTAGGTATGAGATAATCCCCCGCGGAAAAAAGTAGCCTATGTCACTCCCAGCACGTCAACGATCAACTATCTCCACACCAAAAATCATGCCAATCCGTAACTCTGTTTCGACATGAAAGAAGGGCAGACAAACAAACAAACAAACAAACAAACAAACAAACAAACAAACAAACAAACAAACAAACAAACATACAAACAAACAAACACACATTCGCATTTATAATATTAAGTATAGAAGTATACATATGAATTACGTACGCTAGTAAAATTGCATCAAAAGCAAGTATTATATGACAGTCAGTAATTAGTTAATTACATAAAAATGTAATAATTATTATTTAAAATTTTAAATATCAATCCCTAAATCTGAAAATGAAAAAGATATACAGCCCTTTTAGAGAAGGTATCTATAATTAATTTTACTTAAAAAAAACTTAAAATGTATCTATACCTAATACCTATGGGGATGATAATATATTCTGAGACCTAGACCAATACGATAAGATGATAAGAGAAATTTCCACTCATTCCTTTCGTATTCTATTAGTTATATTCTATTACTCGTATCTCACCTGAGCCAGGCTGTTCGATGTCAGCTTTACACCGTTCTATGAGGTATTCTGCGACGTCGTAGTGACCATTCCTGCACGCTATGACCAAAGGCGTCGCACCTGTCGTCTTCACACCTACCAACATGCTCAACTCGTCAGAGCGCCAACTGTGTAGGTACATCTGGAACAAATTAAATCTATTTTATTATACCAATATTTAATTATGATTATTAACTTGGCTATTTAAGTTCTATTGGCAGTATATATAGTATCTTCTGACTATCTTTCAGTACTAAAGATTTTTTTTTTTAAAATTGTGGGTAGGCACACTCTGTAACAAGTACATAAAGACTTTGAGACGTCTAAAACCTAAGTCTTTCCGGTGACTATGATTGCTGTAAAGCCTTCGAAAGGCCGGGCACCAAATATAAAAATAAATCCACGAAATAATCTAAAAAGACAGTTTTATTTAAAATACTGTTATTGTATTATGGTTCATAATTTATAGTACCGTCGCGAGAAAGTGAAACACAAAAAAAAACATAAATAAATAAATCTATAAAAATCAACTGCTACTGCTGGTTAGCTACCAGCCAATTATATCTTACAAGCTATTCAGATATAATTGGACATTGGAAAAACATAACTGAAAAACATTGAAAAAACGACAAATATTGAATTTAACTGCCTAATTGGGTTGTGAATTATCTACCAGTTATACCAAGATATTATCAGAGCGAAAGTCTCATATTAAACCAGATTTGATTTCGGTGAGACGCAGTGATAAATGATTTTTTTGGCAAATTATACAACTGAAAACAATATATTTTTTGGCAAATTACACAACTAATAACATTAAAATAATACTTTATTAATTGCACATACTTCTTCTTTCAAACTGTTTGGTTAGCAATCTGTAAACATAAAATTGCAATTGCTATGGAATCATATAACAAATTGCAACACACCATGATACCTATTAAAAAAGATATCAAGTTCCGGTGGCGACGCATGACCTGCTTACAGAACCTTGACCCCATGAGGTCAATTACTACGACAATTGAATAGTAAAGTCAATTAATTACTCGTAAAAAAAATATTATTTTTAGCAGTCATTACTGCTAGTGGTTTATCGTAATATAAACTTCAAAAAATACGAAAAAATTAATCTGTATAGTACTCAGACTAAAGAATTATTATATAGACGGAGTCCGCCAAAATTAATGTCAAAATCAAAAATATGTGTTTATGCTACTATTCTCGATTTTGCCATACAGATTACAGATATAATAACGGAAAATACATGTGTTAGTAAAATTAATATACAATTTTTAAGATTAAAGTATGAATAATAAAAATAATACTATTATATTCTTTTATATTTTCATTATTATAATAAAAATAATCAGTAAGTATCTAATATTCATTATCCATGTACTAATATTATAAATGTGAAAGTGTGTTTGTTTGTTTGTCCTTCTTTCACGTCGAAACGGAGTAACGGATTGGCGTGATTTTTTGTCTGAATATAGTTGGAGGGTTGGAGAGTGACATAGGCTACTTTTTACTGCGTGAGATTATCTCATTCCCACGGGAAACGCGTTATAATACAACCAAAAAAAATATTTATGATCTTCTGATCCCAAAAAAATATTTATGATGCTTGAAACTTGGTATTTATGCTCTTCAATGCAATTAAATGTATACGTGTTTCAGCATTTTTCAAAATTCATCCCATAAAGGGGTAAAGTAGGGGATGAAAGTTTGTATGAAACTACCTTTTTATAGAATTTTTTTTGTAGTTTTAGCGCGAGCCAAGCCGCAGGTTTTGCTAGTAAAACAATAAATTGAACATAATAAAAGTACCTTTCGTTTAATACTAACAATAAAAACTTTTTAACAAAAAAATATAAGCCGACTTCAAACAAAAGCACTAAAAAGTGAAAAATAACTGATTGGTAGTTTTCATTTACTATACATACCTAATCAAATATTTTCGAAGTCGGTGTGCTTTGGCTAAGTAATTAAAGCCTACCTATTAAATACATACCTAATCAAATATTTTTGAAATCGGTCCCAGCCCATACAAAGCAAAGCACACCGACTTCGAGAATATTTGATTAGGTATGTATAGTAAATGAAAACTACCAATCAGTTATTTTTCACTTTTTAGTGCTTTTGTTTGAAGTCGGTTTATATTTTTTTGTTAAAAAGTTTTTATTTTTCCCTTTTTAGTGTAGACAGTAGTAGCAAAGTAAGAATTTCAACGTGTTAGGCTTGTCAAATCAAACAATATAAGCCCAAACTCAAAGTATCTACTATTAGCCGTTGAAGAGTTCCACCTAATCACCTTCTGGCCTTACCATCAGATCAGGTCAACAATACCGAACCACTGTACTATCAACGGAAATAAAAACACTTGCAAATTTAAAGTTAATATGCGATTAGAAGTAGGTTAAATTCATCATTAGCTATTTTTCCACCCTTAGGGGTGGTATTTTTTTTTTTTGAAATTTAAATGGGACCAATCTGGAAGTATACCCTTTCGAACAAAACAAAAATTGTCCAAATCGGTTAATAAATGAAGGAGTTCTGAGGTAACAAACATAAAAAAAAAAAAAAAAAAAAAAAAAAAAAAAAAAAAAAAAAAAAAAAAAAATAAAAAAAAAAAACATACAGTCGAATTGAGAACCTCCTCCTTTTTGAAGTCGGTTGAAAAAAAACTAAATTTATTATTTCCATTAATTTTTTTAATTATCTACAAACACGAAACAAGTTAATTTGCGAAACCTTAAGTTTAGTGACCTTTATGTACCAAAGCAAATATTAATACAGTTTATAGTATTTGAATAAAACCTTACGCATTGAGTGCTATTTATGTTTGAATTATGTCATTTTCCTGAGTTTTACACGCCGTCCTTGCATTTGTTTAACTCACAAAGAGCTACTATTTTTAATTGTAGCATATCCAAGTCCTAAAAAATAATAAAGAAAAGACAAAAAAATGATGAAAACACTTAAAGTTAAGCACGTAATCATTAAAACTGTAATTAATAAAGTATCTAATTTAATCTTCTGTACATGTAATAAAATTGTAACTAAGCCGAATCTGTACATTAAATATTTTTTGGAAAATCTTATTGAACTAAACATTATTATCGATACAGAGGCCGAAGCTATAATTTTTAGAATTTTTGTCTGTCTGACTGTCTGTCTGACTGTTACCGCATCACAGAAAAACTACTAGAGGGATTTTGATTAAAATTTGGTATGGTGATAGCTGGTTATCCGGGTCAACATATAGGATATTTTTTACCCGGCAAATATATCTCATTTCTGAGAAAAAATGCAATGTAAGAGTATACTAATATGTAAAACCTAAGAATTTGGTTTTTGGTCATCTAAACGCGGACGGAGACGCGGGCAATGCTAGTTTGTTTATAATTACAAACTATTATGCAGTGATATGGAACCCTATTGTAGATTTCGATTCACAAACAGCATTGGCCAGTCTTTAAATAATTCAAATTAAAGGTGTTTTGAAGTGTACGCGACACAGAAAAAAAAAATTGTAAGTAGGTACGAGTAATTGAATGAGTTTTAAAAATAAAATAAATTTTCGAATGTTGAATATGTTTACGCATTTATAATTTGCATATTCATTAGGATGAGACCAGTGACGACAACTAATACTAACTCAATATATAATTTTAAGTTTGTCTTCAATAAATAGTTTCTACAGTTCTTTGACATATTATTATTTTTTATACTATCCATCAATTCAACAATAGTCTAATGCAGCTATACTCAACCTGTGGCCAGCCGAGACTTGTTATTGGCCCTTCTGAAGTTACATCTCAGAGTTGGCTTCCGTTTTACTCAGAGTTGTCTGATGAGTTCATAGATTTTGAAAACGATACCAATCTAGAAGTTCTGTTTAAAGAAAAAAAGGGAAAACAAACCATGACTAAAATGTGCTTGTGGCCCCTATAAAAAAAAAGGTTGAGTATGGTCTAATGTATGAAGCAAGTCAGATGACAAGTCATACGTGTAAAAGTGAAATCCAAGCATAGGTAATAACGGCAGTTTGGCAAGTAATTTCGTAACGCTTGCTACACAGCGGTTCAACATATTAGAACTGGTAGACCAACAATAACCTATCAGCAACTATGTATGCACATAATATACTTAAATAGATAAAAATTAAAATCCTACTTTAAAATTAATCCACTTATTAAAAATGATTCGAATAAATTATACCTTCATAGTATGTATGGCTATCTGATCAAATTGACAACTTCTTTATAAAACCGTAATAACTGAAAATTTACTAAGGTCTCTATGGAAAGTCAAGAAAAACGATACAAAATTATTATATAAACATGGACACCATATACCATAATATATGTAAATAAATAAGAAAAGTTATAATTGTGTATTAAAGCTACATCCATGTAAAAAAAGTGTTACTAATCTATACATATAATAAAATTGTAACTGAGTCGAATTTGTACATTAAATATTTTTTGGAAAATCTTATTGAAATTGTCATTATTATCGAATCAGAGGCCGAATCTATAGTTTTTATATGATGATAGCTGTGGTTATTCGGGTCAACGTACATTTTACTGCGGGATAATATCTCATCTCTAAGAAATCTATACTAAATGCTAATGAGTAATATATGTATAATCAAAATCGCCCAGGCCAAATAGCTGTAACTAGTGGTCATAAATGCTGATCATCATGTACGTCACTAAGAATTTATTGAAAACAAAAAAGAATTTTGTATTAAATTATAAAATTCTTAAAACCATAAATGACGCCTTACGAAATATTCTGATAAATAATTTAACAATCTTGGTCTTTGCGGTTATGTGGTCGTTAAGCTATCAATATAATGATGGGGAGATTCCCATGAGTAATATTTGAATTATTTAGTTCTACGCAGTAATGTAATAAATTGAAGCTTTTAAACTAGATAATTCATATAATTATATTTCTATTTGATTTAAATTGAATGAATCCTATGAATAACTTATATGTTATCACTTGAAATATCAAAGTTTAAAACAATAGATCTAATTGCCCGACAATTTGAATGTAATCTTGAACTAATTAGGGAACCTACATACTACAATACAATTGAAAAGCAATTAAAAGGCGAGAAAACAAGTTGTTGAGAAAGATATGTACATTTTGTTTACATATTTAAGTATTCTTTTATAATAAAAAATTAATACAGACGCTGATAGGAAATTTCCGCTTCTAATTTACAGAAGCATTTGGACGTTAATTCTTATAACCGTATAATATTGTATAATATATAGCCTTGTTAGCGCGGCTTCACGAGATAATTCGCTTATGAATAATGACAACCTTGATTAATTTCCCTGTTTGAGACTCCAAAAAATTGATATTTGATTGTGTTACATACAAGCTTTGCTAGTTTTATAGGCCTTATGAAGTTGAATTTCAGAAAATTATTTCGTAAGATAATAAATGAGTAAGCTACTAAAATTTCGGTTCTTCAGATGCAGCCGTTTATTTCGTCGACGAAGAATGTGTTGCCTTTATTATACAAGCACCTAACCCTCGCTTTCCATTGTGTTTTTTCGGTATAAATTTAGTTGTTTTTTTCACACTGTTTAGGCATCGAACGCCGATAAAGCAACTCAACAGCCAGTTTTTTCCCAAGTTTAATTAAAGTTATTATGATTTCTAGCAGTAAACACATTTTTCTTGCAAGAAAAATAACCTACAGCACTCGACGGTAATGTACATACGAGATCTATATCCTAACATGCAAGCATTACCTTAGTGTAGATATAAAAAAGAAATTATAAATTAAAAATTATTATAGTTAACTAGATATAAAAATCTTTATATATTTAAACATTTCTTTGTGTGAACTACAAAGAAATATATAAACAAATAAAATTTTAACACTTCGCGGTTAAATTCTAAGAAATTAATTGTTAACGGAGCCACCTTTGGCTCCGCGTGCTTTGAAAGGTTAAGTAAACCCTCGACACAAAAAAAAAACTATAAAACGTAAGGAAATAAAACTCTCTTGACCTTTTAACTTCATTAAAAGTGCCTATTAATATTTTGATGATGAGCGTCGCCGCGTCAGAGGATCAAGAACCATCTCGATCACGTTAGTTCAAACAAAAAAAAACCGCATTAAATCGGTGCCGGGTGCATTCGTTTAGGAGCTACGATGCCACAGACAGACACACAGACACACTGAGGGATACGAAAAACTTATAACACCCCTCTTTTAGCGTCAGGGGTTAAATATATAATTCAAGTTATATTATACCAGCACTTTCTCGCTTCGCACAAGTAGTTCAACTACCTACATACATGTACTACATCTTTAAAAATTATACCCTGTGTTGCTCTTACGCTATATTAATGTCAAATTTCATTAAATTCCGTTAAGTATTGTTTACGGGTTGTGTGTGGTGAGTGAATCTCACAAAACAGGTAAGTAGTCTTAACGGCAAAACTCTTTATTAATACGAACGATTACGAACAATTAAAAATAGAGTTCATGCCAGAGATGTCGCAGTGTACAATCGTATGCACGTTCACAGATACCACTAGATTTGATCACCACTAAAAATTTTCCTATGGGATTGCTGTCTGAGACACCCAAAGAGATATCAGGTGAAAACCCACAGCTTCATATGTTCTCCGAGAGAAAGAATTTCCCAAACCCGTATGTTAATAATAAATATAACACAATCATTCCAAAAATACACTTACTACATAAATTTTCAATCTTCAAATAGCACATACGTATTTAGTAACAACCGAAACAATACTGACAAGGATGGCGACAACGAATATTTACTTTCTAGGTCGTGTGACATAACGGAAGCTAACTTCTAATCGACTGGCATAACATCATCGATGTTGATGACGCAAATTATACGATTAACACGAATTTCAAGGAATTTCCGATAAGCGATATTTGATGTATACAAACACAGAAAAAAAGTGCAGAATGGTAAAGGACTATTACGGAAGCTCTCCCTACCCCGTAACAAATAGATATGTTGGGACATTAACACACAGTACTATCTAGTTCCATGGCAAGCTACGAGGCCTGTGTTATCGATATCAGATAGTTGATACAATACACATATATAACTTTGAATACATACATATTATAAATAATATAAACACCCATGACTGGAGTACAAACATTCTCATGCTCATGACCCAAATGAATGCCCCCAGCGGGACTCGAACTCGCGACCGCTGGAACAGCAAGTGGGGTCACTATAAACTGAGCCAAATTCATGTCGGCAATATTTAAATCGGTCCTCAAATATTTTGTCGTAGGTATCTATTTTTATGCAATTTAAGTACAGATTCTTATCCGCTACCCTTTATCATTCCTTCATCGCCCCAGGACATATTTGTTTTTTAAATAATGACTTGACTTTTAAATAGTGGTTAAGGCTAATTATTTTGAATCTATCTAACTCCATAGAAGTAGATTATATTACACCTTTTTGAAAGGTACTACTTTTTCAATGAAAGACTATTAAAATACATTTTATTTACAATTATATCTATACATTTTTGCCTAAATTAAAATATAAGAAAGTCGTCACTTAAAAAAAATGCCACTTAAAATCATAGTTACGGCAAAAAATAATAATAAAATCATCTACATACCTACATCTATACGTATAATAACATCTGACTGAGCCGAATAATATTGAAATAGACATTATTATCGGCACAGAGGCCGAATCTATAGTTTTTCGAATTTTTATCTGTCTGTCTGTTACCGCATCACGGAAAAACCACTGGACGGATTTTGATGAAATTTGGTATGATGATAGCTGGTTATCCGGGTCGACATATAGGATACTTTTTACTGCGGGAAAATATCTCATCTCTGAGAAATCTATACTAAACTTTAAAAAGTATTTTTAAATTTATTTCAATTTACGCAAATGGGTACTACAAATTTTATTATTTACCATTAAAATATATAAAAAAAAAATAGTAGGTAGTACTTACACAATCTAGTATTTCAAGTAAACCAACAAAAATACACCATATATAGGTACCTACTTTAAATCAAATTTAACTTTCGAAGATCTTGCTCTTGCTGAAGTTCTTAACAAACTAAATCGACACTGTATAATAAAACGCAATAAATCGTTGAAGACAATGAGCCCTCAGAGACAGTCTGTCACAATAAGCATTGTTCATCAAATATATGTATATTACTTAATTTACTTGACACAGTGTCAACTGTCAGGGTTCCCAAGGGATTTCGTAAAAATGTGAGTTTTTTAAAATTTGTATAATCTATAGCCAAATAGGCAAAGACAGACCTTTTTAACCTCTTTTTGTGATCCGATTTTCTTTTTTTTTCTTTTATACCTATTGACTGGCTTTAGTGTTATAAAAAAAAAAACAATAATGAGTATGTCTATAATTATTCGATAAGTATAAGCTTTTTCATAATTCAATCATTTATATCGAGATTACAAATGGGCTATAAATAAAAAATAAACACTAAAAATATAAAAGTTCCATATTAGGTACCTATGTAGGTACTCATTTTGAGTGTATACTTTTTTTTAGTGTGTATGTTACACGATACCTCCATTAATTCATTCAGTGAACCGATTTTCAAAGTTCATTTTTTATTAAACAGGTTTTCAATAAACGATACAAGGGCACGTGTACGTTTATAAAAATAAAATTATCTACTGTTAGCATTTATAATACTTGGAATAGTTATTTTTGGTACTCGGCTTACTAAGGAATTTTATTCCTTAATGCTATTGATAAAAAACATTACCCGTGTTCTTTTGGAATTTTCTGTAAATAATGAAAATGTTTCTTAAGTAATGGATAATACCTACGTGTTAACCTTTTAAATAAAACTAACATCTTTTCGGATTTCTTCGAGGATTTATTTTGATTTTTGGTTCCCTACGTTTTCGAATGCTTTACAGCAATCTCTCCCATGACCATGATTGCTGTAAAGCATTCGAAACGTATGAGCCCAAAAATCAAAATCCGCGAAAAAATCCGAAAGATTTTATTTCAAATTTCAAGTATTCGCTAATTCTAAGAAAGTATTATAATATTACCTACTAAAGCGGCCGACGACTAATAAGCAATACAAATATACTTATTAATATATAGTCAAAGTCAAGACCACTTATGACGCAAGTGCGAGTAGGTATATCAGAAATACGTATCTTAAATTTTTACAGAAAACCTAAACAGAATAATTTATGTTTTCGGATTCTTTCGCGGACTTATTTTGATTTTTGCTTCCCGACGTTTCGAATGCTTTACAGCAATCATATGGTCACGGGAGAGACCAAGGTGTTAGATGTCTCAAAGGTATTATATGTGTATTCAGCCCTTTTTAACGTCCCACTGCTGAGCACGGGCCTCCCTTCCATACGAGGGGGATCAGGCCATAGTCCACCACGCTGGCCAAGTGCGGGTTGGCGGACTTCACATGTCTTTTGAAAACTTGCTAGGTTCTCTCAGACATGCAGGTTTCCTCACGATGTTTTCCTTCACCGTAAGGCAAGTGGTAATCATGCTAGAAATGATTCGCACATGAAAATATCAGAGGTGCGAGACCCGAGATTTGAACCCGCATCACTCGGTTTCCCAAGCGAGAGTGTTACCACTGGGCTACCACTGCCTCAAAGGTATTATATAGTTGTTACAGACAGCCTACCCACAAATAACAAAAGGGTCTCTCCCGTGACCATGATTGCTGCAAAGTGCAAAGCATTCGAAGCGTCGGGAACCAAAAATCAAAATAAGTCCGCGAAAGAATCCGAAAAGATAGTTTTGTTTAGAATGTCAAATATTCGCGTAAATCGAAGAAAGTATTAACCTAAACAGAACTTTTTTTTAATTTGAATTCAAAAACTTTGATATTATAAAATATGATATTTTTTTCTTTTTCCAATAATTATTTTAATTTAAAAGCTTTTATGTCTATTATAGTAGAAAAACCTTAGGATGTTGCATAAGATCGTGACATACATCTCTCTTTTATAGGAATAGACGATGTCAATGAACCGAACTGCTGACATAAAGGTACGGCCCTCTAAATGTAAACATCGACACTTCAGATTTCATCCTGATTACGTAGAATCACTGTATTCAGGAAATATGATACTTTAAATGTGAGATCAATTTGAGATATTGAGTAATCATTTTGATCAATATATCCTCTTAACATTGAATTATATCAGTTATAAAATATTGTAAATTGTGTTGTAATTGTCACTTTAAAGGTCAAGAATCCGGACTTTTTCGTTATTTTAAAGGTATTGATACCACATAATGTTTTTTGTATAACACTATAATACGATATTATACAATTTAATCAAAGTATTACGGTCGGTTAATTGACGCTATTACCTACTTACCTACTAACACTTACTGAACACAATCACACAGATAGTTCTTTATTTCAGCTGTGTTATTTAATTGAATAAACATTTCAAAACCAATGTCGTGAGAGGAGTAATACACTTCCTATTAAATGCCGTCAGATTAAAGAAAAAAAATATCGTTGAATAAATCAGTTTAATACCAAACTAAGAAATAATACATACCCAGCTATGTTAATTGTAATTTTATGATTTTGAGGATGTTGTGTATATACTCATATCTACGTAATACTCAACCGAGATAACTGAAGGCAATAAATTCTTATCTTTACAACTAATCTTGTGAGTCGTTAGGGATTTACAGTCGTTTATTGTGTTGAAACCATTCATTGATATTCTATGGTTAGTTATATATTTCATATGTTTCTTTTCATTCGACTAATCCATACTAATATTATAAATGTGAAAGTGTGTTTGTTTGTCCTCCTTTCACTTCGAAACGGAGTGACGGATTTGTGTGATATTTTGTGTGGTGATAGTTGGAGGGCTGGAGAGTGACATAGGCTATTTTTCACCGCGGTAGATTATCTAATTCTCACGGGAAAACACGTTATAATACAATCCAAAAAAAATATTTATGATCAGAATTATTTGAAACTTGGTATTAATGCTCTTCAATAACATTAAATGAACACGTGTTTTAACATTTCTCGAAATTCATCCTATAAGAGGGTAAAATAGGGGATAAAAGTTTTTTTGTAGTTTTAGCGCGAGCGAAGCCGCGGGTTCTGCTAGTTTAATATATTTGTATGTTGCTCCTGCGTGTAGGAGTGCGTGCGTGTGCGGAAGTACGCCTGATACCTAGCAACTATTTAGCTACAAAATCCCACGTACATTTCGATGGTTTCTATTGATTTTTCACTGTCAGCTGGATAGAGCATACTACCTGACTTGAAGTCAACCTCGTAGAAGGTAAAAGTACATTAAAACCCATAAATATTTAAAATGTTGTTAGACCACTAAAAAGATCACCTTATATGAAAACTTTTCCCAAAAAAATCTATATGACACATTTCACTTCTTAGAATTGATACATTTTTTCCTCAACTACGAATAACAAATAAAGATCTTGGCTTTACACATATTAACACTGTTCAAATCTTACAAATTAATTTTCTTATAAAAATTAATGTCTGATTATAACATAAGTTTACCTTTTTAAGTCTCCGAATTAGCCTCCGCTGCCTTCGTAGCAGGGTCTTTCCGCAGTGTCGTAATCTCTCTATCCATTGATATCGCATTGGCACTAAGTCTATTAGATCCCACACACACACTGACATCTTCACATCACAATTCTCAAGTGCTCGAGGCACAGTGTACACTTTTATATATTTTAGTAATTAAACCAAATACACTTCTATAAATTAAAACGAAAGAAAACACTCAGTGTTATTCTCCAATTTTACACTGCATGCTTACATGCATTTCTTATATTTGGAGAACAACAAAATCTAAATAAATAGTCCATAAGAGCATTTATAAATTTTTAAGCTTTAACGTTCTTTCAGACAATCGTATTATTTTAATATATTACTTATTGCATGTTTAATATTCCATATTAACTGTAAAGACATAAGAACCACAGCTAACTATAAACAATCCCAGTATTCTTAGGCACGTCTCTCAGCGGTCTATGGAACAAAGCTTTGCATTTCTTAAATTAAAACGTGACCGTACTTTACACAAGTCACGTTCGCGCCGCGCCGCTATTTCTATTAAAGTTAGAAAATGCCTTTCCTTTTTTTTTCATTGTAATAGTAATCGTAAAGGCAGATTTAAATAAAGTAAACAGAAATGTTAAGCTTTATGATACTATTATAGATACTATATGAAAGTTGATATGCACGGGTGTACGTTTTTTACTCCTGCACGCTGAAACGCCTGAACAGATTTGGATAATCAGGGGCGGATCTATACATAGACTTTTTGGGCTGCAGCTCAAGGCCTTAAAGTATAATGGACCCCCTGTTGAAAACAAATTGTGAATTTATAGCAAAAAAAATATCGAAAATAAAAAAAATAAGGCCATACGTTAAGGTAGGCTTGATAAACATCCCCCCAACGTGCGTTCACCTTGTCGTGGTAGGGGGGCTCAGTAGTGCTCGGCAACCCAACCGGGCGCGAAGCCAAGAAACGCACAGGGAGGTGGCCCACTTCGGTGGGCGGTGGGAGGTGGCCCTCTTCGGAGGGCGGTGTACCATGCGGGTTGCTCCTGGTACTTCTCTGATAGCAGAGTGGACTGTGGAGCAACCCCGTGGTTGTCGTGGTCTGCTTCGGCAGACCTGCCGTCGGGGCGTCGTAGTTGAATGCGTAAGCGATCCTGCGACGCCCCATTAAGACGGGGGAAGGTTTTGTTGGGTTTTAGTGGGTAGTACTGGCTTTGCCGGTGAGTCCCACACCTCGTGCGTAAATGCATTTCCCAACGTTAAAAAAAAAAAAAAAAAAAAAAAAAGGCTTGATAAACATGAGATCAATTAAGGTTTGGTCCAATAGTGTAATCTTAATTTCGTCTAGTAGCTACTACTACATTATAGATTTTATAAAAACGAAATAACAATTAGTTTAGGTCGTCAAGGAGTGTAAGCCCAGGGCCCCCCAAATTCACGGCCCGCTTCCGTGGATGATATAAAGTGTCAGACACACAGATACGATCTTGAGTAACAAATAGGCTACTGTTAGGCACCAAGAGACGAAGCGAGGATAACTCGCTAGTAGTATATGTACACATATATATATATATATATATATATATATATATATATATATATATATATATATATATATATATATATATATATATATATATTTACTGTAGCTACTAATAAAATAACGCAAACTTGTATGTATATAAAAAATAAAAAATGTAATCATAGCACCATTTTTTCATTACAATAACATTAAAAAAATGTTAAATATTTTGCTAACATCCAAAGGTAAAAGAATGAGACAGATAAAAAGTTTCAAAATTTAAATTCAAAATGTTAATTTTGTAGGTCATAAAATGTTCTGCCCGAGCATCGGAAGAAGAAAATTATCATAGCAGAAGCGATTTCAAGAAAAATACCAACCAGAGGTCGAATGGCCTGTAGTGAAAGGCGATTCAAGGCGATTATTCAAAATCCGTTCAGTTATTTTTGCTAACGTGGACGCTAGCGCAATTAGTCTATAGGAATTTGGATCAGCAGTACATTTTCCAGGTTTGAGAACAGGGAATATAACTTGGTGATTATCATGATTCTAACAATACCTGATTCCAAAATGCGTATATTAAATTTAAGAAGTACTTTTCGGGTCTATCGGTTAGTCTTCCAATGAAAGAGTAAGGGATACAATCCTGTCTTGGACTAGTACCTATCTTTTAAATCCGTTAAGGAGCTCTCAAGTCAAATGGTAAAAGCTTGTATTGGGAAGCAAGCTAGGGACGAACCCGAGCGAAGTGAGGGTGAATCGCTAGTTGAGTATATAGAGATTAGTATCATCAATCATGTCTACTAAGACACACACAAATAGATAAATAAACCAATCACCACGATAAAATACCTAATTACAAGGATTACATCTGTTGCAATAAATTATAACTGCAAAAGATATACCTAATAATTATGTAGAAAAACTAAACCGATCCCATTAACACTTGTGTTAACCAAAACATACGCGAGCGAATCACAAAAAACCTTTACTTTTCTGTATTTTTTATACAAGTATAACCATTTAATTGTAAATTTTATCAGAGTCATGAATATTTTGGCAAAATATTTTAAGTTCAAAAAGACGTATATTATACGGTGCATACATATATTGATTTTGAACAAATGACATAAGAACTTAGTAGGCATTGCTATACCTGATTATATCGCTTCATTGATAAGAAAAATAAGCATAACATTTATTTTCATTACCATTAATACCCTATATTGTTTAATTAAAATTAACCATAATCAGAAGATATCACGTTTTGGCAACGATGGGATCGCCTCCAGGCTACTTCAATTTGTGTTGAACTACAAAAAAAAAGGTTTCTCTGAGTTTCTTTCGTCAGTTCTTCTCAGGTCTGAGGATCCTACTTTCTGAACTGTTAATAGACTCTATGACGTTCAGTTATAATTCAATGCTAAATAAAATACCCTTTGAATAGAGTGTCAGTGAGTCAGATAGTAAATAGATAGAATTTATTATATATTTATTGTTATGTAAAAGAAATATGTAAACTCAGCACCCACTAGTCACACTTATGTAACGATTGCTTAGAATAATATTGAGTGATCAAAACTAGATAATTAATTAAAACCGAAATTGGCAAAAATGAACAATTATTGTGACATTAATACCGTTTCCGTCGTATAGAAGAAGCAGAAGAGCAACTGTGGAACTGTTAATCAAATAAATAATAGAATAAATTTTAACCCAGAAATTAATAAAGTACGTTAATATTATTTAATACGGAACAAAAAATGCTATATTAGAGTAGAAACATTAAGCTATTTCTACTGTATAATTCTAAGATTTCAATTAACTTCTAAAGGAAACAAAAAATAATACGTAATTAAATATATTATACTTTTTGTGTTATGTGTAATTTACATATTTTTAATACATATACTACACATACACACAGTCAATACTGTTGTGTTTGTTTAGAATTTCCATATAATATAATAACTAAAAGTCTAACCCCGGTAGATGTATTTTTTTTAAATTATGTTTCAAAGACATCAAAAAAATCATCTAAGAAAAATAACATCACAGAAAGGCACAGCAAGCATTCAGTTCGTTGGACTTACGACCTGTATAAAAAATAAGTACCACGTAAAGAACAACTATTTTCTATGATAGACGTTAGAAATAACGGAGTAAAAGCTTAAATACACTAAGAGCTTTTTAATATATAATACTAGACTTACGCAACGTCTACCTGATGTCGTAAAAGAGTATTATCAATCGATTGTACAATATTTGCGGCCGATTGCACGTTAAAACCGCATGCTATTTATTATGTGTATAAAAGTGAAAATTGATCTTAAAAGCTATACTAACTTGTTTTATGGTCTAGTTTTAAATTTACTTAACAGTTATACAATTTCAATGTTATTTCAATAATTAGTACCTATAATATTAAATGTTATACCTATTAAGTATAGAAATAATATGTATGAATCATTAAAATAACTTTCAAAAGCAACTATTACTGATATTTATATACTCATAAAAATAAACAATACTAATTGAATAATTATTTATTTGCAATTTATTACACTTACAACAAAAAAAAATAAGGAAATCGATTATAATATTACAATAACTACTCAATAACACAAAGTTCAAAAAGCCAACAAAAACAATACGTATTTATACTCATAATCACAATATTATAATCGGGATTCGCTTCCAGGCTTAAGACGCTCAAATCGTCTTTTGTTTTGTTGTGCAGCAAATGGGACCAGATTAACTGGATAAAGCGAGAATTCTTATTCATCTGCTTTTCTCACAAAATTTTGAGCAACTAACGGGCTTATTTATTTAAACATATTGTCAAATTCTGTTTCAACGTTTACGTCTGCTGTTCCAAACACCACGTCTTTTAAGACGTGGTGTTTGGAACAGCAGACCAATGGCTGTGCTACGCTGTAAATGATATTTAGACATCAGTAGACAGTAGACACTATGTAATCTTTTCGCAAGAAGATGTCGCAAAATAAAAACCAAAAGTAAATAATACACTTAGATTTTAAAAATAGTGTACTCACGTTTATAAATTGCATTATTATAATCTGTTGTCATTTAAGCGATAATGTAAAACAGAAATTGACAGTTGTCAAAATGTAAGATCATTTTGTTTACAATTAGTACTGTTGTGAAATTATTAAAATATTAAATACAATAAAGCCTCAATTGTTGTGGAAATATGTATTGTACATAGAAAAGGATGTTTACTATTTGTTAAAGGTATGTTTATCTTCTGTAATCACTTATTTAGGTAAAGAAATGTATGGAAATGTATTAGATATGTTGTAACTTTAGTCTCAATAACTTTATACTCCTACGTTTCCTTAAAATATTTTTTTTATATATTTGGGCTCCCTGTCACCTCCCCTATCCAAAAACACCACCCACTCCGCCAGGGGCCGCGTCCCATATACTAAACTTGTGCCCAAAGCCATCCCAAAGGTGACTGCAATACTCCATGCATGATCGGACTTGAGCTTTGTATAAAGTGAGAAGCTGTCCAGGCGTGAAGTACCCGCTGTATCCTAAATACCAGAGAACTCTAGCTACATGTGCACAACAGCTTACCAATCGTGCCCCTACTTTACCTACACTGGCAGTGCCACCCACAAACTGACAGAAAAAAGCAGTTACTATATTTAACCAATGATTGAATAATCAATAATTGAACACGGATTATATCATCGCGATCGGCAGTTACCACTTACGTATTCATACGTATACCATACGAGTACACTAGACCAATAATTTTATATTTATATATATACATGAATATATATATGAAAATTTAGGTTTGTATGTATTTTTTAATGCCGAATCATAACATTTTTTTTTTTTGGGGTGGACCACTCTTATCACTTAGGGGTATGGAAAATAGATAGTAGCCGATTCTCAGACCTACTGAATACGCATATAAAATTTGGTAAAAATCGGTAAAGCCGTTTCGGAGGAGTACGGTAACTAACATTGTGACATGGAAATTTTATATATTAGATTAATGTTTACACTATAGTACGTCATATATTATGTAAAAGACTAGACAAAATATTGGGAGATTGCGCTGTTGTAAAAAAAAAGTATTAACAAATGATAAATTTAAGAAAGAAATCTCTATAATACCCTATTTCAAACTATAAACAAAGACAAAAATAATTATGAAAGGTATATATAATCATAAAGGTATATAATGAATAGTTTAAAAAAAATATTAATAGGGTTCTGTGACGTGATATTATTTGATTTTCCGTGATTTACAGAGGAAATTACTTAGGTTATTGACACCCATCCTTTCAGAGGCCACTTTGCATAAGTTATCTTACATTCAGTCTATATACCGGTTGAAATGTATGTAGGTATGTATCGTTTGAAATATTACCGTTCTCTTGGCATGCTCGAACATTAGTTGCAAATGCGTTTTAATTCTTTCACTCACTATGCTGCATATTTAATAGATTATTTTCAGAAGTTCATATAATAGATGCCTTATAGCGAAAAGTTACAATTACTATCAACTAACACTTTTTATTATTTTTATTGTATTATATGATTAATGACTATTATTATACTGCTATAGTTTGTAAATGTTTGTTCTCTGATTCAACACCATTAAACCAATGGATCTTGGAATTAAAAAAAAAACAAATAATATATAAAATCGATTAAGATAATATGATGGTTATAAATACAGGGCATTAGATATGACAGATAATAATTAATCATAATTATTTACTACGCCATTTTGTATCCCAGTGGGGAATAATTTTATCGTGAAAATTAGTAATAGTTTCATTTGAAACTACACAAGGAAATTGATATGGTTACTAATATTTTTGTATATATGTATAACATATAAGGTAGATATATCACAAATCAACACATACAAGCACTTGTAATATATCCTATATTATGCTGATTGAAAGAGTGCCGCCTACACTATAATATTCAATCAACATCTTCTCGTAAAGTATAATTTAAAATACCAAACAATACATAATACATATTTGATAGCAGACAAATAACTGTAACTATTACAAATTGGAGAGAGCTTAAATAATGAAATAAAACTTCGAAACTATTCGTGGCAAACGTTCCATACACCGTATATATAATATTATATAAGCATACTTGCTATATTATATACTTATAACGACATAAATAAATAATGAAATCAAAATAATACGATATAAGACGCACATCACTATTTCACTAGTCGACTCGAACACGCGCACGCGCACGTCTCCACGCGTCGATACCGACTGCACCACTGCAAGAACCTCTTTCACTTGTTACGCAAGATGTTGCGCAATTACACTTTTGCCTTTCCAACTGCAGTGTAGCAACGCTCGATGTAGGATAAAGAGGATTTCTTCTTGGAACAACTGAGTTCCGTTTATTTTGTTTTTTCCGATGACATTTTATACGAGCCGTCCTCGATTGATTAAATCGAAGAAAAGTTACAAAATCCAACCTTTGGAAAGGCCAGCCTGCCTAAGAAGAAGACTGATCGCTTTTATATAGCAATTAACAAGGTTGTCTTATTTGATAGATATGGTATTTAAATGAGATTGTCCTTGCTAATCAGTAGACTTAGACATGATGACGTTCTATAATAGAAATAATAAAATTAAAGCATCTGCATCTTCATCTAAAGGATTAAAGAATATGACTTAATATCTTAGTGTTATGGTGCGTGGTTCCAATAAGTCAATATCATATATATACTTATTGTCTGATTTTACTATTTACTATATAGATAGCCGAAACCACTTTCCGAAAGTTTGTGCTTTAATATTTATATTAAATTACTCAAACAATCAAATGTGAAGAATTTTTTGGTCTCATTAGCGTGAAGCGATCTCTTCGCTACTACTACTACTAGACTACCCACCTCGGTGAGACTCGGAAGATGTACCATGCAGGTTGCTCCTGGTACTTCTCTGATATTAAAGTTAGCCATGGGAACAAATCCATGGTTGCTGTGGTCTGCCTCGGCAGTCCAGACGTCTGGACATCTATTCTGTTTCTTAGATAACAAAGACGCCTTATTAAAATGGTTCTTTTGAATTTTAGTGGGTAGCGTTTCTAGCCGGTGAGTCCCAAGCAACCACCTGTATGTATCGTACATACGTAAGGTATACGTAAATGCTTTGGCCAACGATAAAAAAAGTACTTACATAAATATTAAATAGGTTTATAGGTAAGACAAAGTCATCAATATTTTTAATAAATAGATATAATTGAATATTCATAATGAGTTTGTTCATTTTTTATCTATCCATTCTTATATAATATTATCTATACAGGTTCATAAATGTGGAGAGAAATCTTAATTTCGGTCAATTACATTTGACTTAATAAATACTAGCATGCATTTTGGTCATGTAACTTGACTGAATTATTATTATTTTATACAAGCAAAATTTTAAGATTAATTTTAGAAAGCAATGCTCATCATGTGTGGTTGTGTTTCATAGTATGGCAAGACATATAGGTAGATGTAATAGTACCTTTACCGACACATAGAAAAAAAATCCAGATTGTTATTATTGCCAGTTTCTTAAAAACAGGTGAATCCTACTGTATTAGCTCTTCGCAAGGCAAATAATAGCCACGAGGTCGACTTGGTACATTGATTTAGGTATTTCTTTATTCCATATTAGGACGGTGCAATTAGACAAAAACCTCAACATCCAAAGTAAAAGTTTTCCTTCAGCTCCAAATTGTTCTTTCTACACAATCCACATATTGTTATGTAAAAAGTTACACTATTTTGAACGTCGGGTTTGGGGGAGAAGGGGGTTAAAAGTAGGTAAATAAGTAGTTTCTATCCGTTTTTCTTAAATATTTCTAAAACTATGCGGTTTAGCGTAAAAAAAATTATTTACAAAAATAATCTACATTCAATTGCGAACAAAAATGATTCCGTGCATAATCTTGCTAAACTAAATTATTTATTAGGTTTTTTGGAAAGAACGTAATAAAGTTAGGAAACTATTTTTTTTATACAGGATTGTGTTTTGTAAAAGTAAATTACGATTTTAGTGGCCAGTGGTATGTTAGTGAGAAGCCCTTGACCTTGAAGGAAGGACAACCACACCACCTTCTGAAGGGGCGCAACTTTTTAAATGAAACGAGGCTTCCACAGGCCTAGGCCAAATAAACCTTGTGATACGGAGAAACCCACTCTGAACTTTCTCTGCACAATGGCGCATTAAGAATGAATATCATTTCAACATAAATGATTTTAAAATATAATAATTGTATCTATTGTAATTGTAATTATTTGTTATCATTTTAATCATAATATTTCAAAAACTGCAGCTTTTGGAGGTTTTTCTTTAGAAAATAAGCATATTTGGCTGTATATTGCAACCATCACTCTTTCTGCACTCCCATTTGCGGACATATTCGTCTTTACAAGCGCACACTATGAGGGAAAGTAATTCTAGGGGAGCTACAGAAAGTGTTGTCTTAATTGGATTTAGGTGTTCACCAATCTTCTTTCGCCCCCATTCGAGCGATTTTTTCTTCTCATTCAACCGCTGCTGCACCTGGAGGTAGGTTCTAAACGAATGCTGCACTGGGTTTAGCTTTGAAGTCGTTAAAACCAGAAGTTTAGAACGAAGAACCCTGTTGGCCTGCACTTTCCTATAAGGTGTAATTTTCCCCCTTTTTGTAAATAGCTTGTACTGTGTAACGTCCTGTGAAATGTGAACTGCGAAGGCGTATAATGCAAAGAATACACCTTTCATATCCCCGATTCCTCCCTGAACTACATAGTTCTTTTCGTAACTCTGGAACCGTTCACTTAGCAACATTTTTGTGCTAAACTGTGTTTCGAAATATTTAAGAAAAACTGATGAAAACTACTAATTTACCAACGTCTACCCCCTCTCGCCCCGAAACCCAACGCTCAAAATGTGGTAACTTTACCAAGTAATATGTGGACTAATTGCACTGTATTATATATATATATATATATATATATATATATATATATATATATATATATATATATATATAACGTTCATAGCTGTTTTCATACTTCATCTAGGCTTAATTTTATTAATAAATAAACCTGACTTCCAGGCACTAAAAAGTAAAAAATACCGACTTTTTTATAATAACATATTCGATTATGCTATTTATTTAAAAATTAATTTATTGTAGATTTTTTTTAAAACCGCTTGACCAATTTCGATAAACTTTTAATTAATTAGAAAATAATTTTAAAGAAAAATAATTTTCCAAATCAAGCGTCTACGAGTAATCGGTGAACATACATAAAAAAAAAAGATTCCAACAAATTGAGAACCTTCTCCTTTTCGAAGAAGTCAGTTGAGAAGATATACATACAGTGTTGTGAAAAAATATAGACTTAAACAGTTATTACAGTAATTAAAATTTTTTATCTAACAAAATATCTATAATATTATCGTATTTCTTTAACTACGCAATATACACTAATTCGTTATAAGTATACTCGTAATTACTTTTTTTGCGTGACCTTGATACTGGAGCGATGTTTGTTTTTAATACGCTAAATTGAACTTTGAATATTTATAAACTCAGTTGTATTTTGACAACCAACTGAAAGGAACGTGTTTTTCATCGTTGCTCTTAAAATCTACATTACTTACCAACTTTGATTTTCTGGGTTAGCCATAGTTAATTATATATACAACGTGTCTAAAAATTCAATGATAAGCGGGCACCAGAGGATGGACCTACTTATTATAATTATTAAATATATTATATTTTTTTTTTAATTTCAAAAAAAAAATTGCAATCATTCGAAAATTAACACCCTTAAGATATTTTTAACTACCATGACCACATTTTTTTAAATATTTCTGATTTTTTGTTGTATCTGCAACCTAAGTAGCACTGCTGTCCATCACAGCCTTTAGAAATTAAACTGCATATGTATTGGTAAAAATAATCTATTGGTAAAATCTGATTAAAAGTGTAAGTTCAATTCTTCATTAATTGGCCCAAAGTGACATTTAAATATAAGATTTTACTTTGAAGAGATGAATAGAAAATATACTATATATTATAGGATTTTCTCTTTAATAGTAGATTATTATGACGGATGAATTTTATCACGCACATGCGTGCGAGGGAAATTCAATCACGAACGTTTAACGCTTAAGTGAGACATAAATATAGTAATGGAAATTAAATGTCACGTAGTAAAGACTGCAATACATGAAATTGTTTAAAATTATTTTCTACGGAAAACTTATTTGTCCATATTCATAGTTGTTTTATTCAATACTAGCTATGCCTCGCGGTTTTTCGCGCGTTACATTTGTTTGATTATAAATATCAGTTTTACAATAATGTATGGAAGTCTGCCTGATTTATTGACGTTTATGATTATTGCTCCGCTCCCTTTGGTACTAGCATGATGATATATAACCTATATCCTTCCTCAATAAAGGGGTCATCTAATGCAAAAAGAATTTTTCAAATCGCATTAGTAGTTCCTGAGATTAGCACGTTCAAACAAACTGTCTCTTTATAATATTAATAGGAATACATAGATCATATATAATTTAAAAGGAACGAGCTTACCCGGCAAAAGCTATTTCGCTAAACTTTGCTCCAAAAGGTCGTAGTTATGAAATGACAGCCTTATACTTTCCTTAATAAATATGCTTTTTTTCATTCCTTAATAAAATTCTTCTTTTCAAAAAAAAAGTTGAATTTGACTGGCAATTAGATAATCGCGTTCATACACACAAACAAAGTTAGTTACTAGTTATACTTCAATACTGCATAATAGTATATCTATAATATGATTCAAATTATTAGGTAACAAACAATCTCTCTTCGTTGCATAAGATTAGAAATTAGCTTAGCCTAAGCATAAACACTAGAATTAGCGTTATGAAACCTAAATTATTAGGAATAAACTTCACAAGCTCTAAACCAGGTTCTTTCACGTATTTCATAATAGAACTTACATCTAAATTAAAGACATCAATTTGATAAGTTTGAATATTCATACATAATGATTATTAATGTGATAATATGTAAATGATATACAATATACGTATATTATGTACATACCTAATAGGTAGGTGAATTGTATTGATATTGTAAAATCTTTCATTAATTTTCATTAGCCCTCGAGTAAAATAAGCTACTTTTGTTTTTGTTCAGGTATAAAATGTAGTTTTATAGTACCTATACTAGTGACTTAGACCCAGACCTAGATACGTTATACAGAGTTATTGGTAATTCGACGTATTCCCGTTAGGTGATAAGGGTGACTATTTGCGATAATTTCAACCTCCCGCATGCATTATGCAAAAGTGAACCATTTTTGAGTTACCATGTTTTTTAGCTTTTTTCAAAGTCAAAAATGCAACGTCAAAAAAAAAGTATCAATTTAAATCTCACTTTTTCTTCTAATTTATAAAAACGAAAAAACACTTTTTTCCACTAAAATTCCTTAAAACAAAAAAAAAACGTTATGAAACTTGGCTTGCATATTATCTTAAAAGCATAACCGTTTTCTTAGCATTCCAACATAGGATGTGAGATTGGATTTAAAAACAAATGTATAACAGATAGTGTAACATGTGCAGAGTAAAATCAAGTTTTAGTGAAAAAATTAAAAAAAAAATTAAAGTAAAAACTTATTTACTTTCCAACACTTGTAGTCATGCGAGACTCTCTGATTGTAAGATATAAAAAACAGCAACTCCTAAAAGAAAATAAATCCGTTTTTAGTTTGAAACATTAAGCGGGATCAAGTAACTTTTTTTATTAAATTAAGGTAAAGTGCGGCTTTAGGCCATCTGGGTCTTTAAGAGAGACTCTATTTAAATTTTGAGCAAACTGTACTTATAACCTATACATAAGTACCAATCTACATATACTCGTAGATAAATATAATTTACCTAAGATACAAATAATTGCAAGCAACCCAATACAGATAATTTTCAACAAAAACTTATAAACAAAATTATTTACCTATTCCACACAATATCACCTTTATTATATTTATTAGAACAATAAATGAAAACCTTCTAATTATTTAGAGCACAGTTCTAAACCGCGCTTTAGCTATACCAAATGACTAGGCGCGTACCAAGAGAAACCCATTCGAGTCCGAAGCAATTTTATTTCCTGCACTATAAATTATGAAATTATATATAACACGGTACAATCGAGGAAAGTTGTTTTAAATTCAAATAAGAATCTTAAACCACATTTCTAGGGTCCACAACCCGTTCAGAGTGGCGCAGCTTTCTCTAATGAACTAATTGTAAGTTAGGATAATGTCGAGATGTAAATATATTAAGGCTGAAATATTGAATGGCGTTGGTCGAAAGTGGTTTGAAAGCAAACAGGAAAAGCTTTTCCAATTTCCTTAATTTATTAAGCAGATGCAATTTTACGTAAATTGGACCCCGTTAATGCCTTCAACAAAATTACGAGCAATTTTGTAAATTGTGTGTTTTGACTAAATAATTTTCTTGGTTGATTATGGTAGTACGAATTTAAATATAGTTTTTTTCATGTCTTTGCTGTTATAGATAAATATATGGTACTTATAATAACGTGTTCGCCCAGTGATCGAAATTCTACCATACTCATTATAGAAAATTTTATGAGAAAAAAAAAATATTTTTTTATTTATTAGTGACATTAAACTACTACTACTAGGTACTAAACTTACAAGGGAGAAAAAGGCACCGAACTTTTTTGTCTTTGCCTATTTATACATAAATAAAGCTATTTTAACTGACGCTTTTCTTAAATTAATAAATAGGGATTAGCTACAGTGGCGGAGTTTGCAGATTCAATTCTCTCATGCCGTAGAAACTCTTGAGATCACATCCATATATACCTAAGTATGTACAGTGTTTTCATGGTTTTTTTGTATGGCTTTTGAGTATTTCAGTATACCGAATATTTATTTCATTATTAATAACAATTATATACGTAAGTATCATAAAATTTAAAGAACAACATAAGCATGACCATTTAAGTTACTTTATTGGGAAACATAAAAATTTTATGTGGACATATGATAAACAGTTCCTTCCTTTTGAAGATGACATAAAGGTTAATTCGTTTAAAATGGACACAATTTGTATATAAAGCTTAATTAAGTCGAATTATCCATAATAAAGCGGACATCTTATATATTAAACAAGAAAAAATGTCGATAATTTATCATCACTTGTTACGGTTCTAGCCTTGCGCATCCAAACTTGTTATCGAACATCGAGTGCAGCAATAATAAAATAATATCGCTATTAAGTTGACACTTTTCAAAGACGATCACTCTCTAATTATGTTATTAAATCGCGTTTTGTTGTCGCCTCGTGGTATTTGTCGTATTATAATTAAATACCTCTTTAAAAAATTCCAATTGCAATTTCACAGTAAAAGAATTATTAAAAACTAGCTGTGCTCCGCGGTTTCACCAGCGTTAAATTTGTTTGATTATAAACATCAGTTTTACAATAACGTATAGAAGTCTACCCGATTTGTTGACATTTACGATTACTGTTCTGCTCCCTTGGGTAATAGCATGATGATATATAGCCTACCATAGCCTTCCTCAATAAACGGGCTATTTATTGTAAAAAGAACTTTTCAAATCGGATTAGTAATTCCTGAGATTAGCACGTTCAAACAAACAATTCCAACTTCTCGCTTCGCTCAGGTTCGCCTCTAGAAAAACAAAAACAAATCTATCCCATGGGAACCGTTCAAGTTTCATTAAAATCCATTCAGTAGTTTTTGCGTGAAATAGTAACAAACACACATCCATACATACATTCTTACAAACTTTTGCGTTTATAATATTAGTAGGATGTACCTAAGTAAAAAAGCATTTTCCATTCTTTCTATATAGATAGCTTACAACTGTTATGTAAAGCATTCTTAAACTTAATTAAGTTAAAACACGATTACTAATCATCTTCAATAGAATAATAAACAATTCGAAAGTCGTTCAAACGTATAGGTGACCGGGTGAACGGAACAGAGTTGGGGCCGAATTCTCTTTACCCAGTGGCCCGCTTTTGGTGGTCGACTTTCGCGAATCTCAACATCTCAGTTGCGACAACGCGATATATTGATTGTTGTTCGCTCGTGTTCGTCCCTAGGTACGTTTAAACGGTTAGTATAAAATACAAATCTTTGAATTTCTCGGCTTTTCTGTACTATAATATGCATGTATTATAAATATAAACCTTCCTCTTGAATCATTCTATCTTTTAAAAAAAACGCATCAAAATCCGTTGCGCAGTTTTAGAGATCTAAGCATACATAGGGACAGACAGACAGCGGGGAGCGACTTTGCTTTATACTATGTAGTGACTAGTGATGCATTACATTGGTATACTTTGTAGAACGAAAGTAACATTACTGCGTAATTTCCACTCTCGCTATTTAAACATCAGAATGATCATTTAACCGACGATGAACCGTTCCGTAATATACCAATCACTATTAAATTGTAATTTTGAGTACATATTTTTGGTAATCGCTTGTCTATAATATTTAAATACTACTAACATAAATGCGAAAGTTTGTATGTTACTCTCATACGTTGAGAAGCTGGACGGTTTAGGATGAAATTTAGTATACTGATATATCTATATAATCTGTAACACAGGATACTGTTAGGCATCAAAGGACGCATTCGAGCGAAGCAAGGGTATGTCCCTAGTCAAAAAAATATGTAAGCATTATAATTTAAACATCTCGTTTAAATCTTTATTTAGAAAGATTGTTCAATCTTCGTGTATTTAGTAATAGATAACATTATATAACTTACCAAGATTGATATTTTGTAACCACAAACCTCACTTTTATTTATTGTTTTTACTTTTGCTTAGTTTAGATTGCTAAAACGTTAGACATGCGATGATGTGCCAACTACCATTTATTCAGTGCGATAAACTGGTGCAATGCAATTGTTCTAACGTAATCGGTTTTTATAAATATTATTTTTTTGCGGGCGAAAGCGAGATTGATTATATTAAATGACGGAACCCGTCAAGGTTAGGTTAGGTTAGAGAATATCAGAAGTGCGAGTCCCAGGATTTGAACCCGCTTTATTCGGTTTCCCAAGCGAGCGTGTTACCACTGAGCTATCACTGCAGTCTTAACTCATTATATCTCAATTCTTATCATATAACTTACATGTCAAAGATCATTAAGATATTTTATACATTTCTGGGTATTGCACAATAATAATGATAATCGACATCGATTATACTGTGACTCATGTGTGAAAGCGGCCTACTCAAAACAACGAGGCGTAGGCTTTAGCTTACTTCTATTATTATTCAGGTAAGAGTCATTATTTCGAATTGCATTGGTTGAAAATGGAAATTCTTTAATTAACTTTTTCATATTGTCTATCTATTATTATTATTTTTAAAACTAAAAGAATGTTTCCTTGGAATAAAACTTGATAACTTCAATATTCAACTACTGAGAGAAAGTAAGCGTCCTCATACTAGCATTACCCGCGGCTTCGCCCGCGTTTAAGCTTCCGGTATAAACATAAATTTTACAATAATGTATGGAAGTCTGCCCGATTTGTTGACATTTATGATCCCTTGGATTAGTATGATGATACATAGCCTTCAAAAGAAGCATTAAAAAGTTTTTTTTCAAATCGAACTAGTAGTTCCTAAGATTATCGCGTTTAAACAAACAAACAAACTCTGTCTCTTTATAATATTACTATAGATTTAATGCAAAGATAATTTTCATTAAACAAGCTTATTATAATGCCTACAAAGTTCAGACTTTGCGTTAGATCTAGAAAAATATTTCTTCCGTGTCCCACCCATTTGTTACACCCTGTATATAACCATTAAACTCATTTTAAAAACGGCTACGTATAATTATTTTCCAGCCGAGACCATAATTGCTTTGTTTTAAAATCGAAAATGCATAGAATACTGAGTTACCTACTTCGATATCTCAAATTAACATCTTATTGTTTGCTAGCGACTTACTCTCGCTTCTCTCGGGTGTGACCCTCGTTATGTTTTTTTT
The DNA here is from genome assembly GCA_951806755.1 of Brenthis hecate. NCBI lineage: Eukaryota > Metazoa > Arthropoda > Insecta > Lepidoptera > Nymphalidae > Brenthis > Brenthis hecate. Next base: position 4,226,604 of record OX638277.1, on the reverse strand, counting down.
TTGCGGAACCCTAATTCTTTTTCTGAAATAAAAGTATGTAGTCAAGTTACTCCTTATAATATTAGCTATCTGTCAGTGAATGTCCCGTCAAAACCTGTCCAGCCGTTACAGAGATTAGCCGGAACAGACAGACTGACTAACTTGTTAAAAAATTATGTTTTTCTTATAATAAGTAAAAAGCTTTTATTTTGGTGTTACAAACAGACACTTCAATTTTATTTATCGTTATAGATCACAAATTACCATCTTTCATGTTTCAAGTTTTTTCAATATATGTATATTATAATATATCAAAAGTCAGTAGAAAGTAAACTCTTACAAAGACCCACAAAATGTAAATAGGTCGCACGGAAACACTCTAATTACCCGACAACTAGGGTTACCATTTGCTTATATATTAAACTGTAATAACAATCCAAAAATGATGTATCTATGAATAATAGAGAATAATTTGACAGATAACGTATCATAGGTATCTTTTTCATATAACCATACTAAAATATTATAAATGTAAAAGTGTGTTTGTTTGTTTTTCCTACTTTCACGTTGAAACGGTCTGACGGATTGGCGTGATTTTTATCGCGGGAGATTATCTAATTCCCACGTGAAAATACATTATAATACAACCCAAAATATATATTTATAATCAGAATTACTTGAAACTTGGTATTATTGCTCTTCGATACAATTAAATAAATACGTGTTTTAGCATCAAAATCATCCCAAAAGGGGGTAAAATAGGGGATGAGTTTTAGCGCGAGCAAAGCCGCGAGTTCTGCTAGTACAGATATAAAGAATATCAATATCTACATATACATATATTGTCATACATTACATCACGAATTTTTGATAGAGTGTTGCGCGATTTCATTTTATTTATAGTAATAGTAAAGTCCTATTTAGTAATATATAAAATACTAAAATTTTGTAACTAAAGGAAGTTAGCAAAGAGTATTAGGAACTTAATCGCTTACTCAAGGAAAGCTGGTCAGAAATAACAAAAATGTGAAAATTTGTCAAACATGTTCAGACATAATAAAAGATAATGCTTGGTGATTATTTTTAATTAAAAAATAAACACGGGGAAAGTCTTAGACACTAACTAATACGATAAATGAAATCGTAAGAGGTAACCGTACAGTAATAAATATAACTTACTACTACATTTCATTTGCGGTTACAGAAAGCGGTTATTTTAGATAAACAATATTACGAGTAATCGATAAAATATGGCAAAAAGCTAGTTATGGTTACACCTCGTCCATCCGCTCTAGATTAAGATTTACTTAGAATAAGAGAGACGCAAACTCAGCGTCTAGGCGGCCCACCCGGCATTCGCCGGCCGAGTATGTATTTAGATATTAAAGGAGCATCAAATCGGCGACATGTGTCTCATTTAGTTTTATTTTTTTTCTTAATTTAGTTTTAAGATAATATAAATAGTTTTCGAAACGCTCCGAAACCAAAAGTAGCTCGTACAAAGCTTTGACCTAAATATTATAGATAATGAAACTTATTCATTATACATTTGTTCTCGTGTTTGATTTTAAAAATAAAAATGGTATGTAAAAAAATTAAGCTTTTAATAAAAGTTAAGTAATAAAACTGGTTTTTTTTATTAAACTTCAAAAATCAATTATTAATTATATTTTCATATTATTGGGAATTAAATGATTTTTGGTGTTATTTGTACACATTCATAGTAATTTTTATCAATTTTATAGAATTAAGTTTGGTATCTTCATAAATTAGGTACAACCCTAACTGCAAGTTGGCTAGAACGCAACGTTTCCTGTTAAAACCGTAGCGACCACGTTTATTATTACACCCTTAAGATCTTAATGAAGCTCTTGCAAATGCCGTGATCATAGTATAATCTATACATATAATAAAATTGTAACAAAGTCGAATCTGTACATTAAATATTTTTTGGAAAATCTAACTAAAATAGACATTATTATCGATACAGAGTCCGAATCTATAGTTATTAGAATTTTTGTCTGTCTGTCTGTCTGTTACCGCATCACGAGAAAACCACTGGACAGATTTTTATGAAGTTATGGTATGATGATAGCTGGTTATCCGGGTCAACATATAGGATACTTTTTACCGCGGGGAAATATCTCATTTCTGAGAAAAAATACAAAATCTGCAAGGTAAGAAGAGTATACTAATATGTAAAACCTAATTTGGTCATCTGAATTCGGGCGGAGCCGCGGGCAATGTATAACATAACTTTTATTTATGTGTCCGTACGTCTGCTAAATGAACAGGTCTAAAGGAAACCCAAAAGCAGATTTCGACGCGTAGATACGTCGACTAGTCCAGTTTGACATTTGATTAACATGTACATATTTAAGACATTTAAATCAAAGAATTTTGTGAAGGTGCATATTTAGTGTCTCATTGATCTATACATAAATAAAATTGTAACTAAGCCGAATATGTTCATTAAATATATTTTTGGAAAATATTATTGAAATAGACATTATTATCGATACAGAGGCCGACTCTATAGTTCATCTCATATCTGAGAATTCTAAACTAATCGTTAAAAAGTAAGTAGGGACGAACCCGAGCGGAGCGAGGGTGAGTCGCTAATAGAATATAAATACAACCTAACAAAAAAAATGTTACCAAATTAATATTATTCAATATGACAAATATTTTTTTATGTCTCATTTAATATTTATCTAATCTCATATAAGAACTAACTAATACCATGACTGCTGAGCAGACGAAGAGAAGCTAACAAAGTATGTAAGATAAAAAATATTCGGCCTAGAAATGTGATATTTATTCGCGTCGTGATAGATCGAAAAGAAGTTTCGACAAGAAGTTTTTAACATAACATATTACATTGATTTGAGGTGAATATAAACATTTCAAAAACTCAATGCTTAACAAGCAGACAAAAGCTGATACGAACATAATACAAACATACAGAATAAAAATAACAATGATCAAGACTTAAATACCATTATGTAAGTTGTTTAGTTTTCTCTCTCAGGTCTTATATAAATATTATAAAAGATTTATGGCTCTATTGAAAACTGATGAAACCTGCAATGGTATTGCAATTCTAGAATTAGTCGATTAAATGAGCAAGTATTTCCTTGAAAGAACAATAGTGAATTTAATTAATTGCAAAGCGGCGATAGCGCCGTTTAATTATAGCAGGTTTTTGCACGTATTAGTAAAAACTTACTTTCCTAATGACAATAGCAGTTTTCAATGTCATTTAAAAAAATAGTTGTGACACTTACCGTTATTTATTTAAAAGTTCCACTTTTACTGTTTAAGTTAATATGTAACTAGCGACTCACCCTCGTTATGTTTTGACGTCTATACTACAATAGATTTTTCAGAAATGAGATATTTTCCCGCAGTAAAAAGTATCCTTTATGTCGACCCGGATAACCAGCTATCATCATACCAGATTTCATCAAAATCTATCCAGTGTTCAGTTTTTTCGTGATGCGTTCCCAGACAGACAGAGAGACACAAATTCTAAAAACTATAGATTCGGCCTCTGTGTCGATAATAATGACTACTTCAATAAGATTTTTCAAAAAATATTTAATGTATACTGGTTTTAATGACTCAGTTAGAATTTTATTATATGCATAGATGTAAAAAATAATAGTTATAAAAACTTTCGGAAAATAACTCTCACACAACCAATACAACATGATATTATCAGCTAGGCTAAGCCAGTTCAATGGCCTTAGATTAAATCTAGACCCGTCTTAATCAAAGGATTACGTGAAACTAATCACCGTAAGCATATTGTGGGTCATCGTGCTCTTTAAATTTGTACTAGATACAGCCGCCGGTTTCTCGCGCTTTTATCTTGAGTTTTAATTGTATTCAGTCCTTTCAACGTCCCACTGCTGGGCACGGGCCTCCTTTCAAGATGATCAGATCATAATCCACCACGCTGACCAAGTGTGAATTGGCGGACTTCACATGTCGTTCGAAAACTTGCTAAGTTCTCTCAGACATGCAGGTTTCCACACGATATTTTCCTTCACCGTAAGTTTCTCATGCGACGCATTACCACTGCACCACCACTATATTTCATTTCGTATTCTTGTATTTAAAATATTTAATTATACACAGAAAATATAATACGTCAAAACATCACATAGTGCCTTCGATTTTTTTTTTTGCCATACGCATGTATCATACTCATAAATAAAATGTGACCTCTTTGAGCACATAAAATCTTTTTATGAATACCTAATTACTCGAACTATGATTAAATGAACATGTGTACGTTTATGGCATGCAATATCTATAAAAGTCATCGTTTAATTTAGTATTTCATTATTCGAATAAGAAATAGTGATTATAAAAAGATACTAACTAGTGCATAAAACTGGAGTATTATTTATAAATACACAATACTGAGCTCATATGTTATTTTATTTTCACAATATCAATTATAAGGAAAAAGCGTTCTCGCGGTATATTATTTTCTCGAGCGTTTACAAGATTTGATTTAGAGTGACAAAAGCTAACATCGTTATGGGTCTATTGCGCAAACTGAGCTGCCGGTGAAAGCTAACAAAGGTAAAAAATACTTACCTATTACCTACCTAATATCGGAGTACAATAATTATTATAAATACGAAACTATGTATGTGTGTTTATATGCTATTCCGTTACGGTAAAACGGTTGGACGGATTTGGATGAAACATTGTACAAAGATAGACGCGATGACAGACATATGCATCTAAATTCTAGGGAGAGCGAAGATAATTCGCAAATTAATAATGAAACAAGTTTTCAACAACGATCAAGTTTTAAAAGCAAACCCAATAAGATAATCGCTAAAGTATCTTCTAAAATGATCCACTTTAATTACAATCTGATAAAGGTAATGGTAATATATATATATATATATATATATATATATATATATATATATATATATATATATATATATATATATATATATATGAGTTTTTTATCGTTATAAGTTATAAGCAGTAAATACATTATCTAATAGAGCATATAATGCGGAAACCTTTGCGGTTTGTCGGCTTTGTTGCGCACACGCGTTGCGTAAGACGTGTCACCGAACGTCATTTCTTCTTATACTTTAATAGAAATAAGAAGGATTTACTTTTAGAGAGTTAAAAATAATGGAAATAGTTAAGTACTAACGTCTAGGTCTAGCACAGAGAATAGACAGGTATAGTGGCAGGTGGCAGGTGTACCTTAACGCCTCCGTGGTTAGTTTCCGGGAAATCAATTGTTAACTGTCATGCCGGCATGTTCGCGACCGTTGAAGCGTTTATATTTTTTTTGTATTATTAGCATAATATTATCTAATAACAAATAACACTACCAAGAAACCACTATCACACATCTATTTGATGATATCATTCAAACAAATATTTACTCATGTTTAGAAACTTGATTGTCTTTGTTAAGTGTGTGTGTATTCACTTTGTTAAGTATTAGCGAGAAACTGTCAAGTAAATAACATAAGATTTATGGAATACTAGTTTTTGTCTGGGACTCAACTCATGGGATAGGTACGTCCATGTGTTTTCGTTTTCATTTACGACACGTTTGGCTCAGTTTGTACTGCTACCCTACTTGCTGTGCCAGGTGTCGCGGGTTTGAGTCCCGCTGAGGACATTCATTTATGTGATGAGCACGAATGTTAATACTCCAGTCATGGTTGTTTATATTTATTTTTAATATATATGTGTTTAAACTTTTAAAGTTATATAATATGTGTAGTGTATCAACTATCTGGTATCCATAACACAAGCCTCGTAGCTTACTATGGAACTAGATGGTGCGGACACCGCATTATGTGCACTCAAGCTGTAGTATAAATTAACACAGTGTCAATCACACATAAGTAAATCAACTCTCGTATAAATCGAAAATATGACCAACATTTCTCATTTTACACACAATGTACAAATTTAAATACAATGAAAAAATAATGCAATTCTGTTCATGACATTTACCTAATTAATAAACAGTAATAACATTTATAAAAATGCCCTAATTAAATATTTAATTACCTTTTAATATTTAAAATTGATTAATTTTCAATGTACACATAAGTAAGTATTAAAATTTTCCGAGCTTTCATTTTTTTTTAGTTTATAGCCTAGTTATCTTATTTTAAGTTTATACGACTTAAAAGAAGACTTCCCATACATTAATTATAATAGTACTTGAGTGAAATAACCGTGAAAAAATATTGTCTAATTTCAGAAAAAAAAGTACACATACAAACATACGTCAGGAACAGAACGTTCTCCCTTTGAAGTCAAATAATATAATCTATACTAATATTATAAATGTGAAAGTGTATTTGTTTGTTTGTTTGTTTGTTTGTTTGTTTGCCCTGTTTTCACGTCGAAATGGAGTGACGGATTGGCGTGATTGAGATAGTTGGAGGGCTGGAGAGAGACATAGGCTACTTCTCACCGCGGAAGATTATCTCATGCCCACGGGAAAATACGATTAGTTTTTTTTGTAGTTTTAGCGCGAGTGAAGCCGCGGGTTCTGCTAGTTCTTAAATAAAACCGCGTCATGCTTGTATAGAACACGTCATTAATTAAAATTTATGTTTCTAGTATTGCGATTATAAATATTCATATAGCGCCACATTGCAAATAAATCTAATTGTAGCTTATTCATTACGTTTGAGTTCGAAGGTCCATTTACACTCGTAAATTAATTATTGTTACAGGTCAGTTGGGTCCCGACTCTGTTTATATAAAATCTTAACAAAAACAATAACATAATATTTTAATTTTTATCATATTGATTAGTACGATTTATGGATATTCTATGAAATAAATAATAATAATTATTATTATCTACATTTTTTTTTAAATAAAAAAGTACACCGATTTCTAAGTACTTTGAGATTGGTGGCATTTTCTTTTTTTGAAAGGTCAAAAAACCTTTTTAATAAATTCCTTAAAAAAAATACTATATACTCAACATAAATTATTTTTTTAATATTTTTACTGAACGTCATGAGTCCTTTATATTACTTACGAGGAATTTAAAAAGAATCAATTATACCCTAATTACGTGTGATACTAGCTGGATAGAATATGAAATATCTAACATAATAAACTATTTTTATATATGTAGGTATAATATAAATAATAAACACATTAGGTATTCCCAGTAATTCAATTAATTTCAATCTACACTTCACTGTAACTTATAAGTAAATAATCAGGTTAATAATGTAGAAGTGTCAACGATAGATTGATATGCGCGTGCAACGATAAATAAAACCATAATACTTTAATCAACTTAAGTATTTATGTGCTGATGTTAAATAAATACCTACTAGGTGTCGCCAAACAGTTCTAGTGATAATAGCCTACGAAAAGAATTTCAGATTCTATGTCATAAAAGTATTCGCACTGAAATATTCACTACTGTTCATCTATACAGATAAATAAAATTGAAGTGTCTACTTGTAATGACAAAATAACAGTTTTTTACTAAATACATATGAAATTATATACAGTACTAATAAGAAAAATACAATTTTTTAACATTTTTGCCTGTCTGTTTGTTTCTGCTAATCCCCGAAACGGCTGGACTGGTTTTGACGGGACTTTCACTGGCAGATAACTGATGTTATTAAGGAGTAACTTAGGCTACTTTTATTTTAGATAAAGAATTAGGATTCCGCTCAAAAAAAAATGTTTGGACACATCCGAGCGAAGCGAGGGTAAGTCGCTAGTAATAAATATTGATATGGAATCTTTTATATTAATAAATATTGAGATCTAATATATTTTTATTATGTATTTAATAATCTGGAAAAAATTACACATTTTTTTATGTGACTGTAAATTCAGATTTCAAGTAACAAACGGCATCGTGACTTATAAAAAAAATATATCGTGATAAATATTGGCAAGTATAAAAAACCGTCATTATTTTTTTGAGTCTCGCAAAACTTCCTCGTATGACTTTAACTAAGAATGACATTCTGATTAATAGATATTAAATTAATATATCTTTTAAAACGTCACTAATAAAATAAAAGTTGTACATGAAATTGTGTATGTTGGTAAGTCTGTCTATTTATTACTTTTTACAGGGTACCTACAGAACCAGTTAAATAAAAAAAGTTATAATGTGAGAATCTTTTTGGTTTATTTTTAGAGATACATTAAAACTTCAGTTAACATAAGTAAACATAATTTTTTCTTAATATATAAAACTATATTTCGCAAACCCTTTAATTATTATCTGGACTTTTGACTATTGAACGGATATCAATGTGATTGGTAAGAAATATGTACCTAACTTCATTTCTTTTTTCTTATTTAGGTATTATTGTATATATATATATATATATATATATATATATATATATATATATATATATATATATATATACGTTTTACATAATATATTACTATGACATAAATAGAATAGTATGACCTATACATTATTTAGTTGACAAGACCATGCTCTATGACCTTCGCTTACCTGGGATATTAATAAATAATCTATTATATCACTCGGTCTAATAATCCTTACTAATAAAATAAACAGAAATCTCTGTATATATGGTTTCAAAATAGTTACATAAAAAATCTTTTTGAATTACATAGCCTGTTTTTTTAAGGAAAGCTATACTGTATTATCCCGGAAAAATATGCGGTTCCCGTGGGATAGATTTGTTTTTGTCTAGGGAAGAACCCGAAGCGATGCGAGCGCTAGTTTTTTTATAATTATATTGTAACTACTTAAACGATTTAATTAAATGAACAATACGGTTGCTTAAAAACCTCACAGTGTTGTTAGAATCCACGTAAACCAAAAAGATCCATGACTTCATTATAGAAATGTCAAAGTCTATGAAACAAAGATAAAGAAGATAGCACACCGTGCGTAAGCACCAGTCTCGGAATTAAAACAAATGATAATGAAATAATGGATCAGATAAAATAAACAAAGAATATAAAAAAATAGCCCATTCTAATAATATAAATGTGAAGTGTTTACTGTGTCCTTCTTTCACATGGCAATGAAGCAAGGGACACACGAGCTTAAATGCATAATGCATAGACACTTTGTGGGATGGAAAATAACATGTATCATGTAATAACAAAGGATACTTTTTACCCCCGTATATAAAGTGGGTAGTTATGGCATATTAATTATTTTTGGTTTGTATGAACTCAAAAGTCACAAACAGATTAGTTTTTTCCGTGCAAAAAGGCGTAAATGGACAAACCTTCGAATTTTCAAGACTGATAATGATATGTGCAAAATCCAAAATTAAAGTGTGAAAGCTCTTAAGCTCGAATTGGACTTGTGCTTGACCGAGTTTTTCTTAGTACTATTACTATAAAATAATAGTATACTAGACTGAGTTGTATGTAAATAGGCGTTCATCGTTCATACATATTAATTGAAATTACAATATTAAATTATATTATTCCAAATAATCACTTTCAAACGCATATAAAATTCATACATGCAATCTGACTCAATTCGTCACGGTTTTGTTTCTCTCTCTATTCCTATCACTCTCATACTTCTATATAGGTAAATATTAAAATAATTAATATTCATCTGTTGATTGTTGTCTGGATATTTTAAATGCTTATTTTGAATATAACTTCCGGGAGTTAATATCATCCATATCCAATATATAAAGAATTAATGAGGATAGCTAAGTAACAAAAGTAAAATATGTATATAAAAAAATATTAAAAAAATAAGACAGAAATTGTATAAACAAATTGATCTGTGCGCTTTAATTTGTATCCCCTTATGAAGTTAAATATACCCTTTGAAACAAAAAAAGAATTCGAGTAATCAGTGACATAGAATATATATATATATAGTACATAAAAAAAAAGATTCCGACAAATTGAGAACCTCGTCCTTTTTGAAGAATTCGGTTGAAAACAGTACAGAAAAAAATAACACTCATTTTTTTGGTTTCAAAGAGTATACTTCCCATGGTCCCATATACATTTTATCGAAATCGGTCTAGCCGTTCTTAAAAAAATCAACAATAAATTATTTTTTAAAATAAATTGTTTAATCGAATATGTTATTAAAAAACTTTCTTCTTACAAATTACCTGCTTATTACGTCTACACTAAAAATGGAAAAATAACAACTTTAAAAAAAATAAAAACCGACTTCCAGGCACTAAAATGTAAAAAATAACTAAACGGAGGTTTTCATTTAGAACAGATACCTAATCAGATTTTTTCGAAGTCGGTGCCAGCCAATATTTTAAGATACGAATATCTAATAGGTAAATATGTATGTATTACATCCGAGGACTGAGCTTGAATTTCGAGTTTCGAATACTCTACGATAACCTCTCGTCGAGTGGTCTTTGTCTATACTGAAATATTTACTATACCTACTAGAAGCTAGTACATATGAAATTTCATTTTTTTGCTGCTTTTATTTGCTTCTAACTTTGAAAATGACGGATTTCTATGCAACCGTACATCCCTTATTTTACCACTTTCGAGGTGAAATTTCTAAACATCCTTCCTTAGTGGATGTTTACACCAAAAATGCATTAACTGCCTCGGTGGTGTAGTGGCTAGCATGTACGGCTGCACACCCGGAGGTCCTGGGTTCGAGTCCCGGGTCGGGCCAAGTTTAGTTATTGAGTCTTTCTGTATAGTAAGTCTCAGTAACTGCCCGGAGTTGGGAAGTTGGCGGTGTTTCACCCCCGTGCCTCGGAGAGCACGTAAAGCCGTCGGTCCTGCGCCTTAACTCTCACCGGTCGTATCGAGCAGTCGTCCCACCAGAGTATGAGAGTGATAGGAATAGAGAGTGCACCTGTATCTGCGCGTACACTTGAGCACTATAATATCTCCTGCGCAGTTGGCTAATCTCAATGAGATTGGCCGCCGTAGCCGGAATCGGCTTTTTGTGTGATGATGTTCTCCTGAACATCATCACACAAAAAATGCATCAACTGCCAAAATTTCAAGTTTTTTAACCCTTGTATTTTAGGCTCTGCGTTGATGAATCAGTCAGGACAAGCAATTATACTCGTATATACATCTATACTAATATTATTAAGAGGTAAAGTTTGTGAGTTTGTGACGTTATAGGGGGTAATCTCTGGATCTTCTAAACCGATTTAGATGAAATTTGGTAAGAAGATAGCTTGAGACCCTGGGAAGGACATAGGATACTTTTTATCAAGGAAATCATCCCTTAAGAGGGTGAAAATGGGGATGAAAGTTTGTGTTGGGAAGAAAGCTAGGGACGAACCCGAGCGAAGCGAGGCTGAGTTGCTAGGATAATATATACTGGAAAAGACAAGAAAAGGTAGTCTACAATAGCAACATTTAAAGCTATTTTAGCTGGAGATATTAATAAGCACGTTTCCAAAAATAGTTGAGCACGTGACTGAACGTCAGAAGTATTACAATTGGGTAAATAACATGTAATTAAACACGAGTTAGCATCTATTAATATTTATTTGATGACAGAATACAAAATTAATTAAGAGAAATGTTGTGTTAGCAATACAAATAACTTATATAAAATATACTAGCGACCTGTCCCGGCTGCGCATATGGGTTTATTCAATTTTATTTCTCGTCAAGATTTCTCATTGTATATTTTAACCAAAAAAATCCATATAATCTATGCCACACCTTATTTATTAATTGAATTTAAAATAAAAAGCGTGGTTGTCCCTGACAGTACAGGAAATTGCACTGTTAAAATTTTAGCAATTTGGGCATTTGGTCTAGGAATTTAATACAAATTTACTAAAGTAATTATTGTTTTTTTTACTTAAATACAATGAGCAATAGAAATATTTTCCAACAAACCGTCAATTTTGACTTAAAATGTCAAATAAAACAAATCTCTTATGCAAAAAGAACGATCAAATGGTTTTCTGATAAAATTAATTCGCAATTTTTTGTATGCACATCTAATCAATTGGATAAATTAATTATTATTTGTTAGATTGGCACCGCACGCGCATCCTCAGACTAAACGTGTGTGATATAATTTATCGTGATCTTTTATCAGGTAAGATCCATCTTTACTAAGTACATATATCCATATCCACATTAATATTATAAATGTGAAAGTGTGTTTGTTTGTCCTTTTTTTCACATCGAAACGAAATGACGTATTGGTGTGATTTTATGTGTGGAGATAGTTGGAAGGCTGAAGTGACATAGGCTACTTTTTATTGAGGGAGATTATCTCATTCCGACACATGACAACGGAACGGAAAACACGTTATAATACAACTCAAAAAATATTTATGATCAGAATTAATTGAAACTTGGTATTAATGCTCTATTATATAATTAAAAAAATACGTGTTTTCGCATTTTTCGAAATTCATCCCATAAGGGGGTAAAATAGGGCATGAAAGTTTGTATGAAACCTACCTTTTTAAGATTTTTTGTAGTTTTAGCGCGAGCGAAGCCACGGGTTCTGCTAGTTAATATTATATATGTGAATATAGCTCAGTCTGTTCACGTTCAATCGCTGAACAGATTTCGATGACATTTGGCTAGGACATTAGATTGCATCATGAACATAGGCTATTGTTTATCTCTGTCCCGCTTCGTAGGCGAGCTACGAGCAAAAATTAGTACTAATATTATAAATGAGACATTTTTGTTTGTGATTTGTTCACGTATAATCTGGACAACGATCGACACAGTATTCAGCACAGTGCAGTGTTGTTTGCAGAGTATTATAGTCTCCGCTTTAACTAAAATCTAAAATAATTATGTGCGAGCTTCACACAAAAACGCCGTCTCATTGCAAAAATAGAGCACGCAAGATCATATCCTAACATAAATCGAAATTTTACAAGGTTTTGGTTGTGACGAAGAAAGTTTGAAATATATAACAATCACTAAATTTAGAAATTAAAGTTATACCTAAATAAATAATCATAAAAAATATGTAAATAAAAAATAGTCATACGTAAGTAAATCGTTGATAAGACCAATTAGGTAAAAAAAAACGGTTTTTATAAGTTTTATCTGTTCTAGAAGGGGGGAAGTCAAAATTTGCCTTGTGAATTAAATAAATAACAAGTTTTATTAAAAAGGTATCACGAATAAAAAATGTTGTAACTGTAATAATTTGTACTGGAACAACCTTCTACGAGATGATAGAATTAGATTTATTAAGTAGGTACCTAAATTCCTTTAATTTGCATTATACTAAATAGTGCGTAAATTTTCCAGTATTAAATTTGCCCCATACATTATCTATACATGTACTACGTATATTTACACACATTTCTAAAATTTCATACGAAAACGTTGTTCTCGTAAACATTTTGCTTGCCAAATTGTTGTTAGGTTGGACTTATCTAGTCAGACTCTAGCTCATTTAATTGGCAAAAATCGTTTCGTTGGCAAGAGTTCATGAATACATACGTCAAAACATATCGGCGGTTGTTGAAGTACATAAATATAATAATAGCTAGTGAGTAATAAGATGTTCAAAATTCAATACTTCCGTCTCTTTAACGATGTTTTAATTATCAAACATTTTAAATTTATATGTTAATAAATATAAACTTATATATCAAACTAATATTATAAATTAAAAAAAATGCAAGTGAATGTGTGTGTTTGTTACCTTATCAATTTTATAATGTCTCGAAACATCACGGAATCCTTCCCTATGAATTTAGCTTTACCTAAATTTTAGAAATCTTTTCCCATATCTTAAGCTAACAATTACTGAGTAACATATGTAAATGGGAATGGATGGAAAGAAATAACATACGAGTATATTTTATTGACGTATGTATATGAAGTAAAAGCTTGCACTAATAAAAAAGAAATAGGTACATTTATTAAAGCCATAATGATAAAAGATAAACTTCTCTGACTAATTAGAAACATAAAATTAAGATATGTATAAAGTAAATATATATCAAGGTTTAATAAAATTTAAATTTCAAATAGTTATATATTTTTAATGGCTTCTATTTCATTCTGTTATAATGACCTATACTATATGTACATATACCTAATATCAATACAATAGTCATATAGGCTTGTGAAATTAGGACTGCGACCCTCTCAAATCATTGACCCAGTAAGTAAGTTTTAATGTATGCTATAATAAATTGTGCTGGGTTCAAAAATTATACAGTATATAAAATACTAGCGGCTCACCCGCGCTCCGCTCGGGTTAGCCTCTAGAAGAAAAAAAAAACAAATTTATCATACGGAAACCGCACGTTTTTCCAAGATAAAAAGTATTCCAGATTATAATCTATCTCTGTGCTAAATTTCATCCAGATCCATTCAGCCGTTCTGGCGTGATTGAGTAACAAACATCCATCCCAACATCAAAACATCTAAACTTTCACATTTTTTACTAGGATAAAGTTGACTGAGTGACGGACAGTTTAAATTGTGATTTTTGAGACTAAGAACTAATTTTTTAAATTTCAACTTTATTTTATTAGGAAAAATATACTATACCTAATCTTGGTAGTACCAAAAAAAATACTCTTGAAAAAAAAAATGGATATAACTATATAATTCAAAAAAATGTAATAAAAAATTATAAAAAGCAGTCCTGAGGACTAGTGCCAACAGAAGTGAAAAGGTAAAACTATAAACAAACAGTAGTTATTTTTGGATATTCAAATTATTTATCTTAAATTAAAATTCATAAATTAAAACTGTTCACATTTATCTGGTTTTGACATCTATCGGCACTCTGAGTGTTAGCGTTAACACGTCACGTGACCATGTCGATGACGACTTACATGAATTTACTTCCCATCCAAACCTGCCAATAGAAGTATTCACTTCAAAAAATCGTAAAGAGAGTACAGACTACCGGCTCGAGAGATCGCAAACAAAATAATACACATGACAATTTGACAGCTATACTTGTTTACATATAGACTAGTAATGTCATGAATATGCTATAGTTATTAATAAATAAAATAGATGTAATATGAAGTATCAAGGCTAAATATTATAATAATCAATTTACATACAATTAAAATAATACTTATAGCATAAAACTTAAACACGTATCGTGAAAAATCCGTGAGACATGATTTCAATATAATGTCGACGCAAATAACCAACCAAGTATTTCAATCTTCTCCATTCTACGTGACATTGGCGAAGTAATCATTGCTCAAATGGCACGCTTTAAAGCCTGAATTGAATTATATATGTGAAATTATATTAAGTAAAAGGACCAATAAAATGTTGTTCATTTATATGTATAATAAAATTGTAACTAAGCCGAATCTGCACATTAAATATATTTTGGAAAATCTTATTGAAATAAACATTATTATCGGTACAGAGGTCGACTCTATAGTTTTTAGAATTTTTGTCTGTCTGTCTGTTACCGCATCACAAAAAAACCACTGGAGGGATTTTGATGAAATTTGGTATGGTGATAGCTGGTTATCCGGGTCAACATATAGGATACTTTTTACTGCGGGAAATGTCTCATTTCTGAGAAAAAATACAAAAACTGCAATGTAAGAGTATCCTAATATGTAAAACCTAAGAATTTGTTTTTTAGTGATCTGAACGCGGGCGCAGCCGCGGGCAATGCTAGTTTTTTTATAAATTTCAACCGGATTTTTCTTGAAGAAATCCAATTATTATTTTCATTTTTGTAATTTGTTAGAACTGGTTTTGACGTTTAATACTCATCATACAACAGTGTTTAAAATCAATATGTAATATGTGAAAATAATTCAATAAACAAGTTTAAAGATACGTTTATATAGTAAATGATGCACATTTGTATAATACTAACTACGTAACGTGGTAGACTAAATATTATGAGGTTTAATAAAAAGTGGTCACGTACTAAAAAGCCGTTGATGATCTCTTTACCTAGTTTCTTTAGAGTGCTTAAGATTTTATATTTTTGCTTGTTGAATTATAAAATAATATTACAACTTATGCTTATACACGTAGTTATATTATGATTTTAATTTTTTAATACTCTCACAAGATGATGATGAAGTAATTCAAAACTTATTATTTACCAAGGAGTATTATTTACAAAGTATGGTCCCTTTTCAGTCCTACAAAAAGGTAACAGCGATTCTAGAAATATCTAGATTTAAGAAATCTCCTGTTATTTCTGACTTTGAACACTAAAAAGTATACATACATTTTTCGAAATTTTTATTGTAAATGTAGATAATTAAAAAAAAACGCCAGTAAAATATTTCTGCATTCTTTAACTGATCATCATACACAGTTTTAACTTGACTCATAGTCATTGTGATTTCTTCACATTCATCGTTATGTTACATGTTAAAACGAATTAAATTTTATATATGCGTAACAAGTTTATATTGCAATACTTTGTTTATCTTACATCACATGCTTATTACGAGGACGTTAGGGATTAAGAGCATGCTTAGGAAGTTAATCTTTTAGTTACGTGCGTAGTTCGGTTTTTAGGGAGGCTTTGCATGAAAACCGTTCTATGGGTTCCGAAAAAATAACAACCAATTAGTTATTTACTAACAGTGTTATAATATCCCATTTATGTGGTCACAGTTGTTAGATGACTTTTTTACGGCAGATAAACTATTCAGATAAATAATAAATGAGGTGTTTGTTTGTAATGTCAAAATAACAACTTTTTACTAAATGCATTTGAAATTATACACGGTATACTTATAGCAACACCACAATTAAAAAAAAAAATGTTCGTATATTTGTTCCGGCTAATCTCCGAAACGATTGGACTGATTTTGACGAGATTTTCACTGGCAGATAGCTGATGTTATAAGGAGTAACTTAGGCTACTTTTTTTTTAGAAAAAGAATTAGGCTTCCGTTCAAAAAAATTAAAACAAACCTGACGCACCCGAGCGAAGCGAGGGTAAGTCGCTAGTTTTTTGTATAAAATACAGATTAAACAATACTACTTATAAAGCAAATAAGAAAAATAGTGGCAAGACATGTTTCATGAAATACAAGCTTCATCATCAATAACTTGTTATAATAAAACGCTTTGTATGTAAATATTTAACATTTTTTCATTTAAAAGTTCACATAGTAAGTAAACTACCTAACAGGAAACTTTATAATTATCAGAAACACGTTTAAAATTCTACATACAGAAGTACTTTCCAGTAACCCATATTATTAGATTGCGACATCACCTAGTGACCAGGAAGGGCACCGCGAACAATGTTAGTTTACAAAACACGTTCCGACCTCCTCTACACCGGAAGTCTACCTGAGGAAGCGTTTAGGCAACTGCATCATTAATATTGAAGGAAGTAAGAAGACAAAAGATATTTAATGCTTTGAAAATAATTTAAGAACAAATTGTTATTAAAATTAATGATTAAATATAAATAACAAAGTATGGACAAGTATGGCATTATTTTTTTATACCTATACAACTTCGTCTAACTTCACATCGCTCTAAACTAGTAGGTGCCATAAAGAAGCGTACCTGCGTTGCTTTTACTGATATAAACTAAATTTCTAATTAAAACATAATATGTTTACTAAAATCTATCTATATATTTCCTTACTCAAAAAGGTACACCACCGACTATAAATAAAAATTATACCCAATTAAATGTTTATTTTTAATTTATATTTAGGTAAGAATAACCTAATCATTAAAAAAGAACTATGAAAATCCAGTTCAGTACAAATAGAGGGGGACTACCACCCCCTTTTTGAAATTAATCAATAATTATTTACAAAAACCGGATGTTTTAGAGGTCACCCTCGCTCGGGTTCGCCTCTACAAAAACAAATCTATTCCACGGGAACCATACATTTTTCCGGGAAAAAGTAGCCTATGTGTTATCCCATACTATATCTATCTGTGCTAAATTTCATCCAGATCCGTTCAGCCGTACTGACGTGAAAGAGTAACAAACATTCATACTCACAAACTTTCACATTTACAATATTAATACTGATGTAAACATAAAAATAATGTGATTAATATCTAATCTGTACTCAAACCAGATTTTTAGATTATGGAATATTTAGCACAAATATCCGGTTACCTGCATGAAATGGTCAAACTACGCATATTGTATATAAATAAAGAATGTTCATGATCCAATTAACTTCACTAGTTCATGTATATTTGACGCAATCTGATCGAACATGAAGCAGTTAATATTATTACTGAGACGTGATTCATCCTTCCGGCAGTTCAAGGTTTTAAATAATTATTGCCGAGAAACAAGTAAGATCATTGAATGTTACCGAACTGTCAATGACCCCGTCTATTAAGTTCCATAATTTAAGCCAATAATAATCGTAAGACATACCTTTTGTATTATAAATTTACCTATTATCCGTAAATATATTAAAGACTAATGACTCACCCTCACTTCGCTCTCGGGTTCGTCCCTAGCTTGATTCCCCATACAAACTTTCATCCCCATTTCAACCCCCTTAAGGGGTGATTTCCGGGATATAAAGTATCCTATGACCTTTCCAGGGTCTCAAACTATCTTCTTACCAAATTTCATCAAAATCGGTTCAGTAGATCCAGAGACTATCCCCTACAATGTCACAAGGTTCCAAACTTTACCTCTGGCTCTTTATAATATTAGTATAAGATTAGCGTAATTCAATTTTTATACATCTACAAAGTCTTGTTTTACGAAAAAAATATACGAGTAACAGTTCCTTATAAAGCAATAACCGTGATCGGTAGAAACCTCTTCTGACAATGTTTAATCCTGATTACGTATGAATCCTGATACGTCATAGTATACTAAAGTTACTCCATGACTAAAAAAGATAAGGAAATAATGTTAAAGTGATACAAACCGATGAATTGTGAATAAGATTTCTCAGATATGAGATACTTTCCCGGATGTTGACCTGGATAATCAGCTATCATCATACAAATTTCATCAAGATCGGTCGATCGATGCGGTCACAGACAGACAGACAGACAGACAGACAGACAGACAAACAAATAAAAATTCTAAAAACTATACATTTGGCGTCTATATAGGCAATAATAACTATTTCAATAAGATTTTCCAAAAAATATTTAATGTACAGATTCATTCGGCTTTGTTACAATTGTATTATAGCTATATATATATAGATTATGCAGATAAGTATAAATAATAAAACTACTGAAACAATACCCAATTAACCCTTGACCTTAGTAGAAATCAGCTAGAACATAAATTAGAACAATCAGCAAATTAGAATTGACACGTTTTAAATGTTTATGTGCTAAATGTAAATGCGTCGATTTCAATTTAAACCGAAATCTAGGTTAAAATATTATATTTTTACGATATTTCATCACGGTTATTTAAATACAAGTCATTCATTGTATCACAAAAGAAAAAAGTATTATTTATATATATAAAAAAGTATTATATATATATATATATATATATATATATATATATATATATATATATATATATATATATATATATATATAAGGCTAAAGTGATTGACCCAATTTAAAGTGAGTGGCCAATCCCTTAAGGTTAGAAAACTGAAATATCGCACACGTACTCCTCATATGACGAAGGCATCCATCCACTAAGGATGGATTTTTCAAAATTCAACCCCCAAGCGGGTGAAATAGGGGACAAAAGTTTGTATGAAACTTTTTATTTCCTGGACATATTTGCATGAAATTTCGTATGAATTGAGTACGGCAAAAATAATGAGTTATGTATTTCAGCGTTTTCTAAAATTCAACCCCATAAAAGGGTAAAATAGGGGATGAAAGTTTTTATGAAACCCACTTTTTTAGAGTTTTTTTGTAGTTTTAGCGCGAGCGAAGCCGCGTGTTTTGCTAATATTTTAATGTTTGTTATAAGTATTTTATTTCAGCATTCTCGATTACTCATCAGCATGATTAATATTTTTGATCGAATTCTCATCGTCGATTCTTTGGTCTGCACGCATAAGACTTGTCGCTATAGAAAAATATTCCTCACGCTACTATTACATGCGGCAGTTTTTATTTTTATACTGTATTATTTGTTTGCTACTCCTTAACGGTGTATAGACGAATTTGGTTAACAAGAAAGTAATCTGATATTAAACATTTATTATAGAGTATATAGTGATAATGAAATTATGAAAGCTAGCTTTTCAACTCTCCTTACATGACCTCAATTTTGGCTAAATGCCACTCATTAGTTTTAAACTCTTGAATATTCATAGTTAATAGAGAGCTCCCTAATAAAGGAGAATGGCACCTTATATTTTGCATTACATATAAGCCTTGCTAATCTATAAAGTAAAATATGATATGACTTTTTCAACATAAAGTAAAAACTATAAATAAAAGCAATGTCAAGAAAAGTAATAAATTAACAAGTGATTCCCAAAATTTTTATAACCGCTACTAAAGCATAGTTAAAACAAAATCTGTGGATTCTCTACAATATGATTAATTGCTCAACCCAAACATATGCAAGAATACCTTCAATTTTCTAAAAATTCGGATGATTCGAACGAAGGAAATAGGTTCCTAAAGCACCTTTCTGACGTTAAAATGAACTTTGAATTGAATTACTTCAAAATCTTAAACAGGACGCAAGAGTGTAACTGTTTACATTTATAGTCACAACAAAACAAAAAGCTCAAAAAATGGCCCGGACAATATGACTGTAGCGTGTTACATACTCACTAATCTATACATAATAATAAAATTGTAACTAAGCCGAACCTGTACATTAAATATTTTTTGGAAAATCTTATTGAAATATACATCTATAATTTTTAAAATTCATGTCTGTCTGTTACCGCATCACGCAAAAACCACTGGATGGATTTTGATGAAATTTGGTATGATGATAGCTGGTTATCCGGGTCAACCTATAGGATACTTTTTATCGCGGGAAAATATCTCATTTCTGAGAGAAAATACAAAAACTGCATTGTAAGAGTATACTAATATGTAAAACCTAAGAATTTGGATTTTGGTCATCTGAATGCGGGCTGAGCCGCGGGCAAAGCTAGTAAAAAATAAAAATTAAACTTATTCAAATAATACCGTACTGTATCATTATTTTAAACACTGAATTCTGAATGTAATGGTGACACAGCATATTTCTATAAAATGTCACAAACTTAACACTTGTAGGAAGTGAAGTAGACAAAAAATGATAGTGATAAGCATCTAAATAACATTATTATGATAATACATATGTATATCTATCTATTATATATAAATAAAATGGATGGCTAAATGTATTACTAAGCGTAAAACTCGAGAACGGCTGGACCAATTCGGCAAATATATTTTTTTCAAATATTTGCTGAAGTCCGAGGAAGCTTCTTATGAAGAGAAAAATTGGAAAAAATTCATGGAAAAAAATCCTGTGTAAAATACACCGAAGTAACATAGCCTTAGAATCTTTCACATTACACAGCTTATTACCTTTTTTTTATATTGAAGAGCCTTTAAAATGCAAAAATAGTTTTTCGAACCGGACTGGTAGTACTAGAGATTAGTTCGTTTGAGTTTGTATTACATTTCGACTGTCGAGTATTAACAAGGATATAAAATAAATTTTACAGGTAAGGAAGTAAATACATTTGGCACGGAGTCGTATATCACGGTTAAAGAGTATGTTTCTCAAATATAAAACTAAAAAAAAAACGACTTCCAGGCATTAAAATGTACAAAATAACTAAACGGAGGTTTTCATTTAGAATAGATACGTAATCAGATATTATATCGAAGTAGGTGCTAGCCGATGCATGCACCTATATATATATATATATATATATATATATATATATATATATATATATATATATATATATATATACATATCTTAAGTATTGGAGGCTCTATACCCTTTGAAACAAAAAAAATATTTCCAAATCGGTTCAGGTGTCTACTAGTAATCGGTGAACATACATAAAAAAAAGATTCCGACGAATTGAGAACCTCCTCCTTTTTGGAAGTCGGTTAAAAAAAGAATACAGAGAGATACAGATTATATTTGTGTAACTTTAATTGTTTCCTTTATAAAAAAAATACACTTAAATAAAACATTCTAGACTTACTATAGTGACTAAGTTTTTAAAAACTAACTTAGAAAAAGAAATCTATACAAATTAACCGTTATATTATTATCCGATGTCACGCTTTATCGATGACCCGAAACGGAACGGCGAATGAAATTTAAAAATAAATTACAAAGATGTTGAAAGTTGAAACGTTAGATCATTTAGGTATTCGAAAATATGAAAAATTCTAAAAGTACTTGTTAATATTTAGAGCATCTGTAATTGGTTTGGTCTCACTTTGTAATCATCATTTTAAAAGTCACTCAAAGTATATAAATTGACACATAGTTTACCTCAGAGATAGTACTTGAGGCCTTTTTAAATAATTTTTCCATGCATCAAATATTTCTTATACATAATACAAATAAATATTGCCATAACACGGCTCCTAGTTGTCTCTGACATTTAAGTCGGTACTTTCACAACGGTGTTTAGTGAAAATTGGCTAAAACCTTGGCAAATCCTAGAATAATATAACTAGAGTAAATGGAAAGCGGAGGTTGGTTTAATTTGCAAAATACAGGTTTCTTTGTTAGTACTACCGGTCTCCATCTTAATGTATCTAATTGCTATAAACTGATGATAAAAATAATTTTCTCTAATTAAAGTGGCATCGCAATAAAGATAAAACTTGTAAAATGTAGTAAAAGGTAATACAAGAAAGTAGTTTTTGTTCGATCCACTGCCGCACTATCAATCATTCGTTTCCAAGGTTCGATCAATATAAGGCAACTCGTGTGTCATTAAGATTTCATATACGATTCGCCATTATGTTTGTAGAGATGTGGTAAATTGATCATAAATGTTTAAATGAAATAAGTTGCATAAAAGGATTAACTATATAAAATTGGCTGGGGCTTGAAAGGATTTTTTTTAGTAGTTATTGACGAGTTATAATATTATTATAATGAAATTAAATTTTGGAAACACTTTTTTTTAAATAAAGATTATTCACGGGTTCAAATTCATAAAAGGTAAAAAAATTATTATAATTATTACGATGATAATGTGATCATACAGTTTAAAAATAATAATTTGTAAAAATAAAGTCATGATTTTGGCATATTTATGTTTACATAAAAATCATAGATGTTCTATGAGAAGATTCATAAAAAATGCAATTTTACTACAAACAAAGTATATATACAACGTTTTGATAATAATAATTTTCTTAATAAAAAAAACAAAATCTCGTAAAATAAAATGCCTTACCAGTTATACAGATTCTTGTTGAGGAAAGATTAAAATAAATAAGAGTTCATAAACAATACACAAAATATAAGACAGATTTAAATACGAGTATGTTGCATTGCAATTTGCAAGATAATGCGCCAAGTCCAGGTTTAACAGGAAAACGCTGAGTGTATATATAATGAAATCAATTTGGTTTCTCTCTGAATATTCTCATTATCTCCTTTCGTTTCATTACTAAATATATATATATATATATATATATATATATATATATATATATATATATGTATAGGCTCAATAAATTATTTAAAAATGGTAGAATAATTTTGCTCAGTATATTATAATTATTATCATTACATGTATAATTATTATAATTGCATGTTAAAATACAGATATACATATGTATGTCTGTTTATGCAAGATTTAACAAGATATCACGGAATAAGGAAGCCAACAATAATCGATTCGCGATGGTAATAACTAAATTTATTTAAATTAGTATTTTTGCAAAGTTCTTTTAATTGAAACAAAAATCCTAAAAGTGTAGTAAAAAGTGTAAGTGGGTATTTCCAAATTCTTAGAAAATTGAGATTATATACCTACATATACATAATACATATTGAACAAAAACAACAAAGATCTTTTTATATGAAAATTATTCAGCGTATAAAGTTATAAAACGAATTCAGTATAAATTTTAATTTTAAAATATAAAAACACTACAAACTATGATTTTTATACAATGCGTGTAATTAGGTATAGTAACTTCCTGAAAGTCATCATATTTCACAGCATGTGACCTGTACATAACTTGTACATATCTTGTATCGAAAACTTCGTCAAGTTACTTTATAAGGCACTGTGTGGATTTTATCCGCATACGCCGTACTATACCTGACTAGAGTAGAAGATTAACAGTAGAAATCACACGTGCACATACGCATTCATACGAATATATTTATGATTTTAAGGGAACGTACCCATACTATGTGACCCATTTTTTTACAATTTTTATCCCCCTCCCTCCCCTTGGTATATGACAAGAAACAATTCTTAAATATAGTTTTAAATATTTTTTTGCAAACAGAAAGTTAAAAAAAACTTAATTTGACTCATATTTGTCTTTATTAATACGGCGCGTGACGCCAGCGTAGAGGATATCGACAACGTGACGAAGACCTAAGACCTCCACCCCGCCCCTGTGACCAAGCGTGGTACTTTGAAGCCCTCCTCCCATGAATGGGTCACGTAGTACGGATACGTTTCCTAATTTAAGACACACATTTTTCCTTATATCTGATTAATCCACATTAATTTTATAAAAAAATGTGACAGTGTGCTTGTTTGTTTGTTTGTCCTTCTTTCACGTCGAAACAGAGTGACAGATTGGCGTAAGTTTTTGTATGGAGATAGTGACATAGGTTTACCGCGGGAGATTATCTAATTCCCACGGGAAAACACGTTGTAATACAATTCAAAAAATATTTACGATCAGAATTAATTGAAACTTTGTATTAATGCTCTACAATACAATTAAATAAACATATTGTTTTAGGATATTTTGAAATTCATCCTACATCTAAGGGGGTTAAATAGGGAATGAAAGTTTGTATGAAACTTACCTTCTTAGAGATATTTTTGTCGTTTTAGCGCGAGCAAAGCCACAGGTTCTGCTACTAATATAAATAATTCTTAATTCAGGCTTATAAAGTAAAAGTAATGTAATAGCAGAGATACTTTTCATACATTATAATTTTTACTTCCTTATCGCCCAATATCTAAGTGTAACGCGCCCGCTTTGACGTCAAGTAGATACTACTCGTATACATACATATAGGTTAATCAGTATTTGTCAAATCTGCTCTTTGTTATTTTGCAGTATAAAAAGTTTTCATTTTACAAGGTAAGGTCTCTCACTGAATTCTAGGAGATTGATTATTTTTTATTTGGTTTTTACAAATTGATATATCAGATTTTATACTTTGACCTTAATTATATAACTACATGGCATATAAAAAAATATAAGAATATATAGTCAAGTGCAATTAGTCATTATAAATGAAAAATGACGGAACCCTATTATAATGAACGGATTTGAATTTTTTTTTGTGTTTTTAATAATACCATAAAAATTAAAACTAAAAATTTTACACATTAATAATTACAGTTGTTAATGAAGATCCGTTAATTAAAAAAAATCAAAGTTTCTAGAAATCTCTACAAAAAATACAATTATCGTAATAATCGTAGGTAATATTAATTATATTAATAGTAATAATAATTATATTTAATTATTATTAATAGTACTATTCACAAACACACGATCTATTTATACTTAAGGTGGGTTTTTAAATTTTAATGCCTTAGAATGAAAACCTTACCGTACCATGATCGATACCATATCTACTTTCTGTCACAATCGCTTATATTCAGTCTCCTTTAGGTCATGGCACGCGCGGCCGCGAACGCTTCCGTGGTTCCACGGCCTTCGTTCTTTGCTTTGATATCGATCTGTATGTAATCCTCTGCTTACTACGTCAATGGTGTTTTATTTTTTCAGTTATGGCAATAAATACAGGTCCAGCTTATCATATCGTGACTAATAAACACGGATATTACATGAATCAAGATTTCTTTTAAATACAGTATCTCAGGACAGATATAATCATATATTTTTAACTATCTATGTACACATAACATATAATAAAATTGTAACAAAGCCGAATCTGTACATTAAATATTTTTTGGAAAATCTTATTGAAATAGACATTATTATCGAACAGAGGTATCTATATAGATACATATATATATATATATATATATATATATATATATATATATATATATATATATATATATATATATATATATATAGTTTTTACTTTTTAGAATTTTAGCCTGTCTGTCTGTGACCGCATCACGGAAATACCACTGGAAAGATTTTGAATGATAGCTGGTTATATGGGACATACCTACAACATACCTATAGGATACTTTTTACTGCGGGAAAATATTTCTCACTGAGTGAGAGTGAATATTAACTATACGTTAAAACGTAAGTAGGGACGAGAACGCGAGCGGAGCGAGGGTGACTCGCTAGTACATAATAATTTAACATTTTTATGGCACGTACAATTTCGTCATGTCCGTCTATCCGTATGAGCGGTATGACACAGGAATTTAATTTGTTTCTGAAACTATTGGTATAAACTACTATATACGTAGTTGAAATTTAAAAGGCAGGTATGCTGACTAAACAGCACTGACGTCAAATTACAAAAAAACAGGCGGAGATATGAACAAGTTAACTAAAAAAAAATTGGTACAGGCATGAGAAGTCGGATCTAACCCGGAAGATATAAAATATTGTTCATATGACGTCTTACTTACAATCAGTACTAAAATTATTACAGGTCCTCGTAAATCAACTCGTTCAATAAACTTCACACTTATTGACATAGGGCGACCTTCACAAGACCCATGAAAGGGCGATTAGGCACGTAAAATATAAGTTTACGTAAGTGAAACGTTTAATAATAATTTAATACATAGATGGTAGGTTGAAATGACATTAATACAAATATGTAATATAAAAACGAAAGTTTGTCAGTACATGGGTTTATCTAATATGGATTTTGTCGATACTTGAGTATTCACATATAATACATCACGTTCTGGGCTAACAAATAGGATAATTCTATCTTGGAACACACGCCTATAAGCGGATGAAGTCGCGGATTCCCCATACACTCCCCCACCACCTCCTTTCCCCTTAAGGGATTATTTCTGGGGAAAAAACTATCCTATGTCCTTCCCAGGGTCTCAAACTATCGTCATACCAAATTTTATCTACATCAGTTCAGTGTATTAAGCGTGAAAAGGTATCAAACAGACAGACAGACAAAGTTACTTTCGCATTCATAATATTAGTATGGATGTTATATATACATATAGAATATAATACAATACCGTACTTTAGAATTTATACTGGCGTCAGCTACTTACCTGAAACAATCAATATCAACCTTGGAATATCATAAAATACATTAAAATTCAAATAAAAAAATATATCATCGACGAGTTAAGAGGAGCAAACAAAAGTAGTCCAATGTCATTGTTTATTATCGTCATAATAATTAATAACTTACGTAGCGATTACACTGGAAAATAATTATGAAAGTATGTATAGTTATACAGATATTTCAATCTACATTTATACAAACAAACACGACACAAAACAATTATACGAGTACGATTTCATAAAAGACGTTGAATTGTCAAGGAAATCAACGACAATATTTGGAATTAGCTACCTATTTGTATAACCGTTATTGTAGTGTACGCGCACACACAAGTTCACTCTCTATTCCTGTCACTCTCATACTGCGGTGGAGCGACTATTCGAAGAATAAATGTGTTATTTAAAAAAAAACATAACACTGTCATAACTAATTAGTATGTATTACATTAAATACAAAGAGATTAATAAATAAGGCAGAAAATCTATTTAACATCAATTTTTCTAGCGTAAAAAACGTAGTTAACAAAGTTTGTTGTACAAAACACAAAGGAATTTAAAGAAGCGATTAGTACAGAACATTTTGGAGGAATGCTACTAAGAAATAAGAATAAAAGGCGAATCTATGACTGTGATTGACAGACTTTGAAATAATTGGAGTGTATTGCTTAGATTTTAATTTAAAGCAAGTTTTTAATTATAATTAATTAGACACATTATTTAAAGTTGTTCATAAATGTATTTATAATATATGTAATTTTTTATATTTCAATTGACATATTTTTAATTTTATAGTTTAACTAGCATTGCCCGCGGCTCCGCCCGCGTTCAGATGACCAAAAACCAAATTCTTAGGTTTTACATGTTAGTATACTCTTACAACGCAGTTTTTGTATTTTTTTCTCAGAAATGGATATTTTCCCGCGATATAAAGTATGCTATATGTTGACCCGGATAACCAGTTACCATCATACCAAATTTCATCAAAATCCCTCTAGCAGTTTTTCCGTGATGCGGTAACAGACAGACAGACAGACAGAAAGACAAAAATTCTAAAAACTATAGATTCGGCCTCTGTATCGATAATAATGTCTATTTCAATAAGATTTTCCAAAAAATATTCAATATACAGATTCGACTCAGTTTGAATTTTATTAAGTATATGTATAGATTTCAATTTTATGTTTTAACTTATTATAATTTTTAAAAACTAAACTTGCACCTTGTAATTAAATGTTACTGACGTGATATAAAAAAAAACATGTAGTGATAACCTATAATTAAAAGAACATTTATAAAATTGTTAGCACATGAGTACCAATCCGTTTTTAATGTATCTTTTGTTGGTTATCCTTAAACAAATAAATAAATAAATAAATAAATCAGTTAAAATTGTTTGTAAATCAGAAGTAATTGCTAATATGCAATACATAACAATTCATGTCTACCAAATGGATATTTGCATTTTGAATTTTTTAAAATCGATTCAATGCACATTCTATGCTTCGTTACTTTATAAAATATATGTAGAGGGACAAAAAGTGATTTAATTGGAGCTATCAAAATTAAATAATAATGAACAAATGAACTATAAATTCTTCATTCTTAGTATTTCATATTAATATATAAAAAAAAACCTAACCGATATGACAAACCACTACAAGCTACAGTAAACAAGACTATTAATTAAATGGCAGAAGTCCAAGAGCAAGTTTTTTTCAGTTGTACAAATTATTAAAACGGATACTTAATTCTCAATACACGAATCTGTAGATACATCAATCGATTAACAGACAAAGAAAATAAAACTCGGAGATTGATGTTTTGTATTGTTATATTATGCAAGTAGTGTTATATAAGGTAAGTAATCATTGGGATCACCTAGGGAGTAGGGAATTGCGTCTCAACGCCCTTACGCCTGCCCTATGTGTTACTTCAGGTCATATATGTATGTATGTATTCAGTCCTCTTTAACGTCCCACTGCTGGGCATGGGCCTCCCTTTACTACAAGGGAGATCAGGTTATACTCCACGATATATATATAATTATCTATACAGATAAATAAAATTGAAATGTCGTTTGTAATGTCAAAATTCCGGCTTTTTACTATATACATATGGATGTATTCACGGTACATTTACCACCAAAATAACATTTTTTACAATTTTTGTCTGTCTCTTTGCTCCGGCTAATCTCTGAAATTGCTGTGCCGATTTTGACGGACTTTCACTGGCAGATAGCTAATGTAATAAGGAGTAACTTAGGCTACTTTTATTTTAGAAAAAAAATAGGGTCCCAAGAAAAAAAAAATAAAACCAATGAAAAATTTAATAATATCCGATTCAAATAGGGAAGAAGTTGCATACATACCCCAGGGAAGTCTCTAGTTAATTTAATAAAGTTGCAAACAAAATCCTTTATGAAGCGTAGTTAGTAGCTTCAAGAAAGCAAATGCATTTATGAGACAAAGTATAAAAATAGAAACTCTATATTTATATCTGTACACATTGTTGAGATGGGTTTATCTAGATATACATATAATATGTTTTTGGTAAAAAGTGAATCTATAAATTAGTATAATATGCCAAATTACTAATTTTTAATATGATTTTTATTGGCTTAGTAATTAAATCTTAAAAGTCGATTCTAGCCATCCTATTGATTAAAAACTTTATATGATGACGATAGGGCTGATGTGACGATGAAGCCGAAACAAGAAATAATAATTCTTTAATGGCGACAACTAAAATCTTTAATAATATCTTATATTATTTAGGCAAAATATTGTTCAAAAGGATGTATTTTTAGTTTTGTAAAACTATAATTTACTTTTTTGGCTTTCTGGCTATTGGAAAACGCAACTCTTGAGAACGGCTCGACGAATTTCAACAGGTTTTTCAATTGCCATTCATTCCTATCGATCGTGTTTAATGCATTGCAATATTATTGGCAGTGGTTTGTAAACCCTAGTGGCTGTTCTCGGAAATAACATCAGTACTTTAATAACAGGAAAAGTTCTTATTGCTTCATTATCAGTGGCTACTGACTTTCCACTTAGATCTGAAAGTAAAATATTCTAACTTCAACACTTTATATTGATTATTAAATTATTACATTCTTTAGTCTAAAAATAGCCTCAGTCGTAAGAAAAACTGGCAAAAAAAAGAAACTCAGCAAAACTGTTTTTTTTTTTTGTAAACTATCTTATCTTTTGAAATTTGTCATCATTTGACTTGGTTGTAGAAAATTTACTTACTCACCGCACAAAGCTAGATCATGTTTAGTATATTTAAATAGAAATATAAAAACGAGCGAAACCACAGACAAAGGCTAGTATCGTATAATAATATTAATAAATACACTTAATGCTTCATCGTCATTCACTTAACGCACGGTACTTTCTAGGATCCGTTATCTAGTCTCAAGGCGGTTATCACAGCGTATTATGTACAATACCAATTGGCTCACTCCTTGATATCTTAATTTAATTTCTGTATTTCTAGGTTATGTGTATTAAGCATTAATATAATCAAACAATAAGTTAGATATGTATTCATGTATGTATTCAAATTCAATAACAATTTCCTCAAGGGTTTATCGACAACTCAGGAAGAAAAACATCCTAAGAACTGAAAAAAACTCAGCGAACTAAAATTATATCTTTCCCTTTTTTTAAATAATATTTATATTTGTTACGTGGCATGTATTGTTATTTATTTATTTATTTATTTTTATTTGTTAGGTAGAAGGCCACAGGAATATAATTACTTTACGTCCTCGCCCCAAACTCAATCTATACATATAATAAAATTCTAACTAAGCCGAATCTGTACATTAAATATTTTTTGGAAAATCTTATTGAAATCTGAATCTATAGTTTTTAGAATTTATGTCTGTCTGTCTGTTACCGCATTACAGAAAAACCACTGGAGGGATTTTGATGAAATTTGGTATGTTGATAGATGGTTATCCGGGTCAACATATAGGATACTTTTGCCGCGGGAAAATGTCTTATCTGAGAAAAAATACAAAAACTGCAATGTAAGAGTATACTAATATGTAAAACCTAAGAATTTGGTTTTTGGTCATCTGAACGCGGGCGGAGCCGCGGGCAATACTAGTCGTTAATATATTATGAAATAGTTCAAGGACGGATACGCAAAATTGTTGCACTATGAGAATATGTTGTTCTTTTAAGCTTTTTCTCAAGCTAGATTAGGATCGCTTTTATAATAAACAAATGAGTTAACCGTGAGAGAATAGGGAAAGATCACACGCTAATAAGATTTTTCTGCAAGTATTAAAATAATGGTTATATTGGACGTGTAAACTTATGCGAAGGTCAGTTCAATAAACTCTCCGAGAGTTTGATTTACAGTTTAGACTTGATACGTATATTTACTGTAAAATTTGTATACGATGTACAAAATTCGTATACCTGCAGTATTCTGATTATGTCGGATTTCAAAATAAAGGAGATTCCGGAAATCGATGTAAGTAGGTTCTTTTCGTGTCAAATTGTCAACTTAATATAAATAAAATAGTATTAAATAATATTTTGTCTTAATTATTACAGTAATTAAATGTCTGTTCCAATAAAAGTAAGAATTTTAATTGTTACACATTTATTAAATTAGTTGAATTAAACAGGTTTCATTTCTTACGATTAAATATATATATTCTCTTTAAAGCCGCACATATTCAAATTTGTCTTTTTACAGAACTGAGCTGAGCTGAGCTGCGCTGAGAATTCTAAAGAGTTTGCCACGTTTTATAGAAAATAAACGGTTTGATAGATCTCACAATATGAGGTGTTGTTAGCAATTATTTTAGTTACGTATATACATAAACTTTTAACTATTATTTGCCTAATCTTTATTAAAGGCCGTCATAAAAAACATTAAGGTAAATTTCCACGTATTTACCTTAATATTCGATGGGCAAGTACCATCGGTGAGCACGAACTCGAAGAGAAATAAAAAGCTCTTGACCGAATTTCGATGTCGGCGGCCAATCTGAGATTAGTCCAGCGCAAGTAGAATACTGGCACAAGTATCTGCGTAAACACCAAAGCACTTCTCTATTCCCTTCACTCTCATAGTCCTCTACGAAGATAAATCGACGCGACAGGTAACAACAGATCACGTAGGTACTAACAGGAAATAAGCGAGAAGTTGACTTCTTGATCTCTAGCTAATTTCCCAAATCCGATATACATATAATAAAATATGACGTTCTCTCCTAGCCGTTTCCAGCCACGGCGGCCAATCTTATTGAGACTATAGCCAACTGCGCAGGAGATATTATAGTGCACAAGTGTACGCGCAGACACAAGTGCACTTTATATTCCTGTCACATCATACTCCGGTTGGACGACCACTCGACACGACCAGTGAGAGTTAAGGCGCAGGACCGACGGCTTTACGTGCTCTCCGAGGCACGGGGGTGAAACACCGCCAACTTCCTAACTCCGGGCTGTTACTAATCTATACAGAAAGACTCAATAACTAAAGTTGGCCCGACCCGGGACTCGAACCTAGGACCTCCGAGTGTGAGATAAAATATATAGCCGTATTGAGTAGCCATTACATCATCGAGGCAATCAATGTTTTCGAGGATTGGCCTATTAGGAAAATACTACAGTTAGTAGGTACTTACTTAGTTATTATAAAAAAAAAACAATCGCTTATCGCAACATATTGCATTTCTTATCCAGGTCACCTACTTAAAGGTTATTTAAAGTCTAGTATTTTCTTTTAACTGATAATATATTTAAACTAGCATTGCCCGCGGCTCCGCCCGTATTCTGATGACCAAAATCCAAATTCTTAGGTTTTACATAGTAGTATACTCTTACATTGCATTTTTGTATTTTTTCTCAAAAACAAGATATTTTCCCGCGGTAAAAAGTATCCTATATGTTGATCCGGATAATCAGCTACCATCATACCAAATTTTATCAAAATCCCTCTAGTGGTTTTTGCATGATGCGCTATAGATTCGGCCTCTGTATCGATAATAATGTCTATTTCAATAAGATTTTCCAAAAAATATTTAATGTACAGATTTGGCTTAGTTAGAATTTTATTATATGTATGTAGATGAGGAATTCTTGTATATTTATTCATACTGGCGATCTCGGAAACGGCTCTAACGATTTCGCTGAAAATTTTGTATGTGGGGGGTTTCGGAGACGAAAAATCGATCTAGATTAGTCTTATATCTGGGAAAACACGTATTTTCGAGTTTTCATGCGGGTTTCTTTAGCATTATTCCACGCAAAATATGGTCGCTAATTTCCCACGCTCGGGTATAAGCATCGTGGTCAAGCGGTCAAGGCGCAAGACTGACAATCAAAGGTGCCCGGGTTCGATTCCCAGTTGAATACTATTTTTTTTTTGTATTTATTCAAGTTATAAGTTTAAAAAAAAAAAAGGAAATTGTGATTTTGGCCAAAAACTCCGAGCGAAGCTCGGTTGCCCAGGTAGGTGCTTTTCTTTTAACTAATAAAAGAATATTTTAGAATTTTTTCTATTATTTTAATAAAACTGGTTGACTACGTCGGTTCTTACTTTTTTGGCACATATTATTGCTAAATAATAATAATCTTAAGTACTTAATATTAATATTTTGCTAAAAACCACACAAAAACATGTTGGTTATTATTTCAAAAATATATGACGCGGAAAGATATATTTTTTTATACGTGGCTAACAAATATATATATATATATATATATATATATATATATATATATATATATATATATATATATAATTATTCTATTCGTTTGCAACTGTAAATAACAATTCTTGTCATTCATAAAAAAAAGTGTTGGTCTAAATAAAAAAAGAGCATTGAATAATAAAAAAAATCATTTGTTTTTAAATTCTAAGATTAGAAAGTCAAAACAATAGATTTCACTTTTCATTTTAATAATAATCAGGTAATCAGCATGAAGTTTATCGCGTAGGTACTGTATTTTAATTGGAAACCATTGAATAAGATTTTTTTAATAATCTTTATTCTTGATGGTACTAAATAATGCAATGTAATTTATTAGTTTCTTCTTCTTTCCATAGAGGTAATTTTCGGTTCAATGCTACTTTTTTCTACATCAAGGGCTATTCGTGTGATATTGTTAAAATTACATGTGAAAACAAAAACAATTCTATCCCACGGGAACCGTATATTTTTCCGGGATAAAAAGTAGCCTATGTGTTATTCTGGTGTATGAGCTATATTATTGTAAAGTTTCATTAAAATCCATTCTATAGTTTTTGAGTGAAAGAGTAACAAACATCCATACCTCTATCCATGTCTATACATCCATATATCCTCACAATCTTTCGCATTTATAATATTATTAGGACTAGGAAATTATTTGATAAGTAACCAACCAACTTATGAATATTTCAATTATCTTTCTAACAGTATGGATTTTAATTCATAAAAATATTCCAAGGAGATCTACTTTCTAAAAACAAGACGTAAATATTTAAAGCAAATTATAAACTCGATTAAAAAAATATATTTAATTATGTATATCATACAAATGAGTTATCTACATCACCGACGTACTTGCCAGGAAGCACAAAAAATATGTTTTTTTTTTCCACCTTTTTGATATTTAGAACGTATTTAGAACATGAAAACAAAAGTTTTATTTTTCCTGCTAAGTAGTAAATAAGTCCCAAATAAATGAAAATGGTGCATGTGTACAACATTTCCCCAAATTCATATAATAATCGAATGAATTAGAATGCATTTATAAGAACTAACAGACTGTTTCTTGTTTTGGTTTAAAATTATATCTATTAGTCAAATTTAATAATATTGTCAAGTCGATCAATAGTATAATTTATTAAAAGCTATCAAACCTGACTGACGCTGTCCGGTCCATATTTTAATAAAATTTGTAATATTTTCGTTCACAGTTCATACCAAAAACCTATTGAAAAAAGCACTTTCAGTTACTACCCCATATTTCTCTTTCTCTTCAACCTCATAGCACTGTAATATACCTACATACTAATTATTTTATACCTGTATTTATATTTGGGATTAGTTATTGAATCTTTTATTTTTTGTTTGTTTGTTTGTTTGTTTGTTTGTTTGTTTGTTTGTTTGTTTGTTTGTTTGTTTGTTTGTTTGTTTGTTTGAACGCGCTAATCTCAGGAACTACTCATCCAATATGAAAAGTTCTTTTTGTATTAGATAGCCAGTTTCTTGAGAAAGGCTGTAGGCTATATGTATAATATATGTTACTACCCAAGGGAGCGAACCAGTAATATAATAATATAGTCCATCTATTCCATACTAACCGTTAAAACGTACCTAGGACGAATCCGAGAGAAGCGTTATTAGCCAGCGAGCCATGTAATTTTTTTTTGTGAAATTTTCCAACGTTTTAATAGTTATTCTGCTATTCGGGGCGGAGATAATACTTACTAATCAAAAATCTTAAAAATCAGTTCAGCCGTTCTTGATTTATAAATGGTGTAACTAACCGGACATTGTTTTATTATTATATATAGAATATTACTATAAAAAATTGCACATTAATGACATTATAAAAAAAAACTATACATATAATAAAATTGTAATCGAGCCGAATCTGTACATTTTTTGGAAAATCTTATTGAAATAGCCATTATCATCGGTACAGAGGCCGAATCAATAGTTTTTGCAATATTTGTCTGTCTGTCTGGGAACGCATCACGAGAAAACTACTGGATTTTAATAAAATTTGGTATGATGATAGCTGGACCCAGATGGGTCAACATATAGGATACTTTTTACTGCCGGAAAGCATTTCATATCTCAGAAATCAATACTAACCGTTAAAAAGTTCCTAGGGACGAACCCGAGCGGAGCGACGGCAAATCCCTAGTACATTATATTTGCACAAAATATAGTAGGTACTTATAGCCTTGGGAAAAAGAAACGTGAAATGCCTCTACTAAGAGAACGAGTATTAGATCACGCGACCAGCTAGTTCTACACGTGAGAGTAATTTAATCCGATAAAGAAAAAACTGATCATGTTACAGGGTTTAATGTTATATTATATCGAGTCCTAAGTTAATAAGAGGCTTGAGTTTAAGTCAAACGAATTCTGCATCGCTAAGTATGTACGGCATCTAAGTAACGCAACATACATACTTACATACCTACTGTATATTTTCAACAGAGCACGGCACTAAGTTTTGTAATGCAGGCTGTTATACTATGACAATCACCTAACTTTTTCATGGTTATGAGTTTTTCTCAAGCGAGTCGTACAGACATACAATTTATATCTATATGAAAATAAAACGTTCGGGTACTTAACACGCAAAAACGATCAAATAGGCTAGTCAGTTAATGAGATGTGTAATAAGAGAACGTTCAGTCTCTCCCGCGACCATGATTGCTGTAAAGCATTCGAAACGTCGGGAACCAAAGATCAAAATAAATCAGCAAACTAATCCGAAAAGATAGTTTTATTTTAAAGAAAACATTCCCATAAAAACTATTACATAAAGATTTTCACTTAATAAAAACAATTTAATAGATATTTTTAATTTACAGATACATACAGATATATAGTGT
Source organism: Brenthis hecate (assembly GCA_951806755.1). NCBI lineage: Eukaryota > Metazoa > Arthropoda > Insecta > Lepidoptera > Nymphalidae > Brenthis > Brenthis hecate. The sequence goes on along the minus strand of OX638277.1, from coordinate 4,189,743 downwards.
ACAGTAAGCGAAAGAGTTCTGGCTCAACTAAGTGCGTCAATATTTTTAACATTGCGAAAAAAAAATTGCTGATAAAGTACACTAGCCGAACACCCTGACTTCAGAAATGTGTAAGTTAAGGTATTAATAATCGCAAGCCAGAGATGATCTAGTACCATCATCAGAAAAGTCAAAAACCCTCACGTGTATGGAAACAACAACCACAAAAGTTACTTCAAAATCGGGTGTATGATACCTAATTACCTACATCCTACTAATATTATAAATGCGAAAGTTTGTGAGGATGCATGGATGTCTGGATGTACAGATGTACCTATGGATGTTTGTTACTATTTCACGCAAAAACTACTGAATGGATTTTAATGAAACTTTACAATAATATAGCTTATACATCAGAATAACACATAGGCTAGCAACTTTTTATCCCAGAAAAATGTATGGTTTCCGTGGAATAGATTCGTTTTTGTTTTCCGCTAGTTAAAAATAAACAAGATGATCGCACACAATATATTTATTTACATTAAATAATAGTTATATATATTATGTATATCCATACTAATATTATGAATGTGAAAGTGTGTTTGCTTGTCTTTCTTTCACGTTGAAACGGCTTGACGAATTGGCGTAATTTTTTGTGTGCAGATAGTTGGGAGGGCTATTTATGATCAGAAATTATAAGGATATTTATGATCAGAATTACTTGAAACTTGGTATTAATGATTTTCAATCCAATTAATTAAATACTTGTTTTAGCATTTATCGAAATTCATCCCATAAGGGGGTAAAATAGCCGATAAAGGTTTGTAGGAAACCTCCCATTTTAGTTTTTTTTTGTAGTTTTAAAGCGAAGACGCGGATTCTGATAGTATTACATAAATGTAAGTAAAGCTTACAAAATAATTATTATTAATGGGATCCATAAACATGGAATTGAATAACCACTAATTAACAAGTTAAAAAAATCGGTAATCAGTTATTTTGTTATAGAAAGTACAATACTCAAAAGCGCACCGGTAAACGTTTTTAATTTTTTATATTGAAGTTAATAAAACTATGACTTTAATAAAAGTATTGAAGAAGTGTAATATTATTTTTTACGTAATTATTGAGAGAAATATGTCAATAGGCCAACATTTCCGTAAAAAATCACGCGTAACGCAGAGCAGTACGGAAATTGTAACGTAATAAACTTTAAATTGGTCTGCTATTGTCCGCAAGCATCTCGTACTGGCATCTATCCAAGGATGAACGTCTGTCCAAACAAAAACCTTAGTAGGAAATATATGGCAAAAAGCTTTCTTCCTTATTCCTCTGAAGAGGAGTCTGATTCATTTTCAAACAAAGAGGCTAATGACAAAACAAAATATAGCAAAGCAATGACTCTTAAACGTGTGGCCTAATTTTGATGCGCAGGCGCATTTAACACTTCCGTGATTACAATTAAAGGCATATGCTACGTTTGAATTTACCGACAATATAATGAATATTTAATACTTTTATATTACTTTTCCTATTGAAATAAAATGCAAGTATAGACTATTTATTAGCCTAGAAATATTTTCCAATTCAATAAATAAATATTTATTAAACACCGCAAACTTTAAGTTTATTTATTTAATACTAACGACTCACCCTCGCTTCGCTCGAGTTCGTCCATAAATTGATTCCCCATACAAATTTTCAACCCCGTTTTCACCCCCTTAAGGGATGATTACCGGGATATAAAGTATTCTATGTCCTTCCTAGGGTCTCAAACTATCTGTAGTTTCGGAGCTTGTTCGGTACAAACAAACAAACAAACAAATAAAAAAAATCCTCTTTATAATATCAGTATAGATTACAAGACTATACTATAAAATATAAATTATTGTGATAATTCTTGAATAAATTGTTTGTGTATATTATCAATGTTTATATTTTAAACACGAGCGATAAATATTAAACATATACATATCATATCTCTTGGGTAAGTTTTCGAATAATCAAGTAAGCTTGTCATGATATATTATATGATACGGAAAATTTATTACGTACATGACATAAATAAAATTATTATTTTTTTAATTCTTCAATTCATGACACCTACTATTAATTACTAGCGTTCCCACTTAATGTATGTTTTTATATTTTTCTAGAATATGCGAACAAAAACAGCTTATAATGAAATTCAACGTTATCAAATTTAGACAATATAAACTACAAAAACATTACACTAGTCAGTTAAAGGAACATCGAGAAAAGATTAAGATAGTCCGAGAATCATACACTTCATTTAATCTTTATCTATACATATAATAAAATTGTAACTAAGTCGAATCTGTACATTAAATATTTTTTGGAAAATCTAATTGAAATAGACATTATAATCGATACAGTGTCCGAATCTAGTTTTTAGAATTTTTGTCTGTCTGCCTGTCTGTTACCGCATCACAGAAAAACCACTGGAGGGATTTTGATAAAATTTGGTATGGTGATAGCTGGTTATCCGAGTCAACATATAGGATACTTTTTACCGCAGAAAAATGTCTCATTTCTGAGAAAAAATACAAAAACTGCAATGTAAGAGTATACTAATATGTAAAACCTAAGTAAGAACTTGGTTTTTGGTCATCTGAACGCGGGCGGAGCCGTGGAAAATGGGGATGAAATCTTGCATGGGTAGTGTACCTAGATACTAACTCGAGCGAAGCGAGGGTGAGTTGCTAGTAGATTATTATATAACATCGCAAGTTACTAAGGTCTACAAGGAGAGAAGGCGGGTTGCTGATAGCCTATTACAAGAGAAACGTATGACCCCATTTAGGATCCAAACTAATAGGTAGAAAAAAGGAGTACCCACTTCTTCAAATTTAATACACAAAGAAACTATGTAAGAGATTTAACATATAACATAGTACGAGTAGTTGTTTCTCTAATGACCGCTTGGAAATTGAGGTAGACGTGCGATAAATTACTATCCGGTAGCAGAGTTTATTTTGTTCTGACCTTCTGCATATTGCATACTAGCATAGGAATCGCTAGATGCTCTAACTGGAATAATTTGATACAAATAACTATTTTTGGTACTTAAATACCCGAATAGATATCTGGTTTTTCAAAGAGTGCTATAAATAAGAATCTATACATATAATAAAATTGTAACTAAGTCGAATCTGTACATTAAATATTTTTTGGAAAATTTTATTGAAATAGACATTATTATTTATTATCGATACAAAGGCCGAATGTATAGTTTTTAGAATTTTTGTCTGTCTGCCTGTTACCGCATCACGGAAATACCACTGGTGGGATTTTGATGAAATTTGATATGATGTGAGTCGCTAGTAGCATATAAGAGATATTTAATAAAAGATACGAAGGAATCGAACAAAATAAAATTCTGTTAATATTATAACGTCATATATCCACTATGTAAGTGCTGTCATACTTACAAATGCAAAACAAGTTCAGACATTCAGAGTACATACTAAACGCCCTTTTCACAACTTAGCTGTACTTAAAACAACTTACATCACGATGTATGGGTATACATAATTGAATTTTGAATTAAGGAAAATCACGAAGAATAGACAAGGTATAATAAATTAGCTTTAACAAATAAATACTTATGTCACAGTACATATATGTCACATTTGAAAAACCATACACTGAGTTTAGTTATGGTAAGCATAAAAATATTAATTACTAGCGACTCACCCTCGCTTTGTTCCCCGTTTTCACCCCTTTAAGGGTTGATTTCCGTGATAAAAAGTACTCTATGTCCCTCCTAAAATCTCGAACTATCTTCTTAGCAAATTTCATCTAAATCGGTTCAGTAGATCCAGAGATTACCCCCTACAACGTCACAAACTCACAAACTTTACTTCTTTATAATATTAGTATAGATTATTTCGTTTTGCCAATTCTGAAAATAATCGTGTGTTGATGTTTCTATAAGCTATAGTAAGATACATATGTAATAACTGTGTTTGTAATGAAGTAAATTGACTTCTACGTTTTAAGGTAATGTAGGTATAGAAGAAGAAAATCCGCTGTTTCCCCGGTTTTGTACCACGGTGGCGAGTTTAATTTTAACGCGACGTTTTGCGAGTAAACTGTACGCGATTGCATTCGCGCATCTGGGATGAGTTCAGAGGATGAGCTTATTTTAAGATAAAACTGGAACAAACTAGGGCTGCCAGCTAATTTTTTTATGATGCTATTACTCTCAATAATAATTTGTTTTTCATTTTAAAAATATTAAAAATGCTATTATTACTATGCTTTGACGATACGTTTGTGCCAGCGGTCGCGGGTTCGAGTCCCGCTGGAGGCATTCATTTGTGTGATGAGCTCAAATGTTTGTATTCCAGTCATGGGTATATATTTATAATGTGACATATGACATATCACAAGCACAAGCCTCGTAGCTTACCGTGGAACTAGATGGCGCTGCTGTGTGTTAATGTCCCAACATATTTATTTATTTATTATTATTAGATTAGGAATAACATCGCATATTATTATTTAAAGACATTAATATTACAAATAACGTACATACAACTTATAAGTTACCGTTACCAACTATACTCACAATAATTTTTTCTTTATAATATTATTATGGCACTGGTAATAAACTTTTAAATCATCTATACAGATAAATAAAATGGAAGTGTCTGTTTGTAATGTCAAAGTAACACCTTATTACTAAATACATATTATAATAGTACTTACTTATAAGAAAAAACACAATTTTTAACATTTTTGTGTCTGTCTGTCAGTTAGTTCAGGCTAATTTCGGAAATGGTTGGACCGATTTTGAAGTAACTTTCACTGGTAAGTTAGGCTACTTTCATTTTAGAAAAAGAATTGGAGTTCCGCTTAAAAAAAAATAAGACCTATCTATGTATAATATTTTTAGACAGCCCTTAATAAAAACGCTAATGCTAACCTATCTAATCACATTGTTGCGATTGTGTGTACACAAGATGTGGGCACACTTTGAAGATTTTTTAAAATTAATCAGTAATTTACATTATTAATGTCTAGATGTACCAGAATAAAAAAAAGCCTAAACATCACAAAATCTCACTACCTCTGTAAAAGAAAATAAGGATAATCCCTTTAGAATAGTAAGCACTAAGCAATAAGTATAAATAATAATAATAAAAGTCAGTAATGAATATATAAAGAAATATAAGCTGATTAAGCTCAAATACATAAATTAGATCTAATTATTTCAAATAACAGAAAAAAAATTGAGTCATCCATAAATGTTTCTGAAGTAGTCTATCACCTAAACCCAAAGTAACTTTCCAGATGATTCATAAACCGATTTCACAGCACGAATCTCGCCCACTTGGTAAAAGTATGTGTAAACAAATTAAATATGATTAAAATTGTAAATTTTTTCATGATGAAAGATTTTTCAATGCCATAACGATGTTAATAGATTTCCTTGAAATATTTGTTTTCGAAAAATTATACCTACTAAAAAGACACGAAATAACTTAAGTAACAAAATATTTTAAGTCGGCTCGTCTCTCTAGGGTAGTCTCTAGTTTTTTTACGTTTTGACGGTTAGTATAGAATAGATAGACTATATATACATAGGTATGATGAGTTTTATATCCGTTACTCGAGAAATCATCGATTCGCCATACAAACTACCACCCCCTTAAGGGATGATTTCAGGAGTGAAAACTATGCTATGTCCTTCCCAGGCTCTGAAACTATATCCATATCAATTTTCATCTAAATCGGTTTAGTCGTAAAAAGATAACAAACAAACAAAAAGATTTATTTTCGCATATATAATACTAAGTACGGATATGTTTACATTGACAAAGAAAATTCGATTCGCGAGCATCAGTTAGTGATTCATATACTGATTTCTCTTTGAATCCCGCCTACTCAAAGGCACACATTTGTAAACAAATCAAATGGGGTCAACGTACCGCCACCTACTTTCCCCCCAGGAGTATTTATTTTTGTTTCGTATCAGCGGAAATGTTAAATTAGAAGTGCGAACACAAGTACCCTAGTCCTTTTGTTGTTTCCAATCATTATGTTATCTTTGTTACAGTGTACCATAATGATAGCCATAAGATCACATAATTATATAGTATTAAATATAAATTAATTGTCACATAAATGTACATTGACGTAAAGTTTACAAACAAGTATTGATACCTATTTTGTTATAAGACATCGATTTATTATTATTTTATCGCGTTGTGTCGTAACCACTTTCGACTAAACGTTGTATGAACATTGATAAAAGAAATATATTTGATTTACTATTATCGAGTGGTACATCAGTGCAAATACTATACTATTATTAGTATTCTAACAACTCTAGTCTCACTTCGCTCGGGTTCGTACCTGTTAATGATTAGTATGGTTTATATAAACAATATATTATATGATATATGTATATCCTTATAGCCATCCTCAATAAACAGATTATCTAATGCAAAAAGAATTTTTCAAATCAGATTAGTAGTTCCTGAGATTAACGCGTTAAAACTAACCCTACTTCTTTATAATATTAGTATAAATTAACTTAAAAAGCCTATGGTGTAGCTTTCTTTTAGTTGAATCATTATCGGAAACGGTTCAGTTGTTCCTGAGATTATCTCTTATCGTATAACCTATCTACATATCTATGTTTCTCCTTACGAGAGGTAAGAATTTGACTTAATTTGTATGGAGATTACATCAAATGCCAATTTCCAGTATGGAAAAGCATGCACAGATAGGTTATTAGGAACCACCATAAGTAACTTGAAGAACCTGGATAAAGTAGTTAAGTCCAATTAATTATTTCATTTATAATATTTTTACTTTCAGTTTATATAGTGTTTCAATGTGACAAAACTTAATTCCTTTATTCATGAAAAATTTAAAGATATATGTATTTTGGCATCTATATAAGATACATAAAATACTAATTAATAGATATATAATACATATTCAAGCATACCAGAATATTCTAATTGATTGTATATTATCTAACTCTACTTATGAAAACTATTAATTTTATAATAAAGAAAATTGCACATCCCTTCTAAAGACTAATTAAAGCTTAGGTTTTGTTTTGTTGAAAGTCACATCCACAGTAAGACGTTTATTCTGAACTGGTCAATACATTATAATTTTAATTTCCATTATGACATTTTGTGTCTGTTTACATAAAAAGCTTAATCTAAAGACCTTAAGACTTTTGCAAACTCATCTCTGAATGACTTCCGTGGTTGGGTAACAAATTATGTATTTACTTTAATGATTTTGATTTATAAAGAGTATAATACAATATTAAAAAGCCCTGAAATTTCATCTTTCAATTTTTTTGACTAAAGGTCACTATGATTCATTAGTTACTTATTTACTTTACACTATACGAGAAAAGATTTTTTAATAACAAAGGTAAATAACAAATAATAATCATTAAATGTGAGCAAATAAGATGTTGCTAAATATAAAAAAAACAAATATATTAAGAAAAATTAAGTGAATATTTAAAATTAATTTAAATATATTCATTTTTTTATTGTTTATAATGTATTCCATTCATAAAAAAATCATTTTGTTGATAAACACTATAATAAACAATTATTCAGGTTTTTTATTTATAGTTGTATTATCATAAAAAATTATACTAACCTATATCTTATTTTTACAGACTCATAGTACTTTTAATTCATAATTTATTTAAAATAAGTAAAATATACAGTATGTAACTGTGTATCGCAATTTAACCCTAAGAGAGTTTTAGTATAATCAGATGCTAATACCTATTATAAAAGCAAATCAATAAATATATATAAGTAAAACGAAAAGATACATTCCATAAGAAATATTTTATAAAAACACCTAAAATTACGATAAAAATAAGCAACTGAAACCTAAGTTGAGAATTCTATAAACATAGTGGTGAAATTTTAAAATCAAAATAATTTAAAATTTATGAATTATAAATCTTCTAGCAGATACATTTTAATAATTCGAATGTAATTATATTTAACTATTGTGTATAACAATAATGTATCTCATAAGACAGAAGAAATAAAACGACTACATTAATTAATAAACGTTATTGAACGTGGATATAACTGTTCTCATAACAAGTATATAACGGACAAACTAATCAGTTAATCTCTTTGCTTGTATTAGAATTATAAATTTGTGTAATTATTTTCTAAATTTACATTAAAATATAAAATAATAATTTTCTAGTTGGTACTTACTTTTAATCGAGTAAGACTTCCGTTTCGTGCAGCGAGAAAAATGTGATAAGCGGATGCTTTGAAATCCATAATGGTTTTCCTTGCGACGTAGAAACTCACAAATGTCGACAAAGCACTTCAAGCACAGCACTTTCTTCTAAAAATAATCATCGAAATGCACTGTTTCACGAAAACAAAGCAACCAAAATTATTTCAAAACACTCCGACCGTCACCGCACTCTAGCCTTCTAATCGAACAGCTGCAGCCGCAGGACAATCACAATCTGCCATTAAAAAGTTACCATACTCAACGTCAACCATAGGTAAGATTTTGTAGTGGCCATAGACAAAGAACTTTTCAAAATCTACGTCAAAGTTACTGGATAAAATTGTTGCCAATATATATTGTTGTGACTATTGTAATATAAAAATATATTACTTGCTTAGCGATGGATTAAAGAAGTGAAATAAGATCTATTCTGTGTGGCAAATGGGGAAGATTTCCCGAAAGAGGGACGCCTTGCGTATTGACTATTTACATTCAGTCTGAGGTTAAGCAATTTATTATGATATCTCTTGTATTTTTTTTTTGCTTTAAAAGTGTTCGCACCTTACCCGTGCATGTATTGTACCTGAAAGTTAGAGCAGCTGAAGGAAGAATTGAGAAGAAGAGGTGCATTATGCAGTGGTCCTGATCGCCTGATTGACTTATGGATCAACACAGAGCCTAAACCACTGGTCGTATAAACATGAAATTTGGAGCACGTATTTCTATGCTGGGTACACACCGATCCAACGAACGCCAACGAATGATATTCAGCGTTGGCTACCGCACGTTCGTTGGCCTTCGAAGGTACGTCCAAATACATGTAGAGGTCGAGCAAACGTTCGTTGGCACCTGATTCCGGCTTGCATTCGCAATTTGATCATGGATGACGATGAAATAATTATAATTGCTAGTTTTTTATACCTTAGCGAGTTAGTAAGGACAAGAAAAATTAAACGAAAGCGGAGATAGTGGACAACCACATATTTTTTGAATAGAAATGTGTATGGTGGAAGTAAAATGATAGCAGACTGACAAGTAGAAAAAGAATATCGTTTATTTGACAACTTTAGCAGAATGTCTTCTTAGGATTTTAAATGGTTGTTGAATGTTGTTGGACCAGAAAAAATTTATTGTTAAGCAATCCGTTTGTTCGTTAGCCTTCGGAGACCGACCACACTGAATTCGATCTAATGGATCGATTCCTTTGATGTTACCGCCACGCTTCGGATCGCAGGCACACGCCAACGAACGATCGTTGGCGTTTGCTAAGACGTCCAGACAGGGCCAACGAAACCCATTTATTGGCGTTCGTTGGATCGGTGTGTACCTATCATTAAACGATGTAGGCATCCAACAAGTAAGATTTTTTTAAAATTCGTCCCCTAAGTGGGTAAAATAGGAGATTAAAGATTATATGGAACTCTGTCATGCTTAATGTGAAATACACAGAAAGTGGTGTTTAGCTTAAAGTTAAAAAATAAGAAAAAATATTCATTTGATTTTTTTACAAATTAATCCCTTAAAAGGGTCAAAGGGGGTAATAAAGTTTATATGGGTAAAGAATTATTTATGATTAGAATTATTTCAATCTTGGTATTAATGCTTTTCAATACAATTAAATAAATACGTGTTTTAGCATTTTTAGAAATTCAATCCCATAGGGGGGTAAAATGGGGAATGAAAGTTTGTATGAAACTCTGTAATTAATATGTAAAATAGTACAAAAAATTAAAAAATGTATTCATCTGTAGACCATTTAAGAGTTTTAAAATCACTTTCTTTAAAATGATGTCCAAATAGCTTTAAATATAAAGACTGTGATTTCGCCAATTTTGTCGTCTTATTGCTTTAGCCTACAATTTCTTCAGTTTTTGTCTTTTGAGAATAAATGATATCCATTTTCTTTGCATCCTTGCACTGTAAAATTTGTCATTTTAATTAAACTTTAAATAAAATGAAAAAAAAAACCATCTACGCTATAGAGCTTTATACGCGACATCTGCCGGAATAAAACCAAAATTCTTCCTCTTTTAAAATTAAATAAGTATTTCGTAAAAACTTAAAGTAAATATTTTATTTTGAAAATTTTCATTGCAGAGAATGATTTTTTAAAATCCTAATCAGGTTCTACTACATTTTAAGAATAAGTACTATTTAAATTATGAAAATATATATATATTGAAATAAAGAACATAAATTTATAACTAGTATACAAAGTGTAAGAAGAATAAGATAATCATAAGAAATATATTATTCATGAAAAATATATTAAGTATCATTTAACTTCCTATTTTGGAACATTGCTGGAGTTTGAGACTTTAATAAAATTCTAATATATAAACTTAGACTAACTTCATTCATTTCTTAAGTATGATGTTCTCAAAGCATGAAATACACCACAGATAAATAATTGTTTCTTAATTTATTAGGTACTTTTCGAGTTTCGACTCTTTGCTTTGCTGTCTCGTTGGGTGAACGAATGATGGATGGATGTGAGTTGACAGGCAACAAAAATTGCGGCGTGGATTTATGGTTAAAAAATTAATAGATACTAGCTGTTGCTTGTTTTATATTTTATTTATTATACGAAAATCTATCGTAAGAGGTAATACCGCAGTATTTGGTCACGTTTAAAGTTGTATGTGTCAATATAATGACTGATAATTTAAAAGTTTTGAGACAAAGTTTATGCATATCATTGTGTTTAGCGCCTAGCCGCGGGTTTTCCATATTAAGTGCGTTATAGCGAAGGCTGAGAACTTCATGGAAATGGTGCCGTCAATTTTAGTTCATTTAAGATCAACAGAGAACTATATTTTTTCGTGAAAAACATAAACTTTGTGTAGTTTAGTGACAGGATGTACCCGACGCCGACGCGGCACCCGGCGGGCGCAGTTAGGGTTTGTATTATTTTTCTGTCTTACTTAGCTTTTGATCGCAAACGCGATTTTTCAGGACGCTTATTGTTGAAAATCATTGAGATTCGTGCGACATTGATAATTCTGCAGATTTTTTAAAATTATTTATTTCCAGGGACCGCAGCCTGCGGCTGGTCCAATAAAGTTTACTATAGCGGATACTTTAGAACGTATAAAAGAGGAATTTAACTTTTTACAAGCACAATATCACCAGTAAGTATAGTTTAACTTTAAAACACCTTTTTACTCTGTCACTATTTGCTTAATCTAATATTTTTGCATATTTATATTACATTCTAGTACATTAAGAGGCTATTTATATATGTGAAAGTCTATTTACATATGATTATAGTTTATAATATAAATCACCATAAAATTTTACAGATTAAAATTAGAATGTGAAAAGTTGGCCAGTGAAAAAACTGAAATGCAGAGACACTATGTGATGGTATACTTTTAAATTATTCCTAGCTAAATATTACTACAGTACTACATAATCCAGTTTTAAGCAATCAATTTTGTTTTTCAGTATTATGAAATGTCATATGGCCTCAATGTTGAAATGCATAAACAGGTGTGTATTCACATTATTTGATTACTTTGTATAATGTGCTTATTCAATTAAAAATTCTTTAAAATAATTATTTTCTATATCTCTTGCAATTAAAATTCCTAATGTGGTGATTGTACTTAATATATGTACATATATTTTATAAAGGATATTATTATCAACTTTATAAAATTGTTCACCTATTCAAACAGAATTGAATACATTTTTTTATATTCTTGTTGCCAAACAACATATTTTATTTAACCTTATATAAAACAATGGATGATATTAAAAGTTTATATATATATTTTTAGACGGAGATAGCAAAACGGCTTAGTGCAATTATTGGACAAGTGCTGCCTTTTCTGGCCCAAGAGCACCAACAACAAGTCGCCTCAGCGGTGGAGAGAGCCAAGCAGGTCACTATGTCTGAACTTAATGCTATTATTGGGGTAAGATTCATTTAAAACTCAAATCAAAGCTGGGAAATAAAATTGTACAGTAAATGAAATTTAAAATTTGTTCTACTTTTTGGGATTGCTTTTATTTATATAATAATTAAGGTATTCCATGATAAAATAAGAATAAGAATAAATATGACAAAAAATAAAAAGGACTGTCTGTCTATACACCTTTTGTTATTAGATATTTGTAGTGTAATTTTCTCTTTGTGCTTTTCCATTGAAGTTAACATGGAATATCTACACTCATTTTAGAATTAAATTGCAATATACAATGGTATATGAACTATTCTTTTCTGCTGAAGTGTTCATTGATTTAAAAACTTGTAATATCAATATTTTTGAAGTACTAAATATATATTATCTCTGTTCAAATGTAACTTAATTCTATTATGGGTTTGATGTGGAGTTGCAATTTGATGTCAACTATATTTGGAACTTCGTATCTGCTATTTTAAAAAGAGAAGTTTTTCTAAATTGTAACTAAAACAAAACTCAGCATCAATTTCTTTAATGTTGTCCGCAGCAACAACAACAACAAGGCCTCCAGCAACTCCTTGTAAGTGACAACATTATTGTTGTGCTTGGTTTTTTTTGTTGTTTGTGATTAACACCAATCATTTTTTAATAGGCACAAATATATTTTTTTATAATGAATCAATTTACTTATATTTTATTTTCATTAAGGCATCGGTTAAATTTTTTATTGCTGATTAAAGTAGATTAGATAAAAATTATTCATGTTTACATACTCTTAATAAGATAGTGTTAAATGTGCTGCAAACATAATAAAACAATGAGACAATGATTTTTCATTTGATGTCAATTAGCTGATAAAAACTATAGGTTATTGTAGATATGTATTTGTACAGTACAGGTTCTGACCCTATGATATATTTTATTAAATATTATTAGCAATGTATTATTTCTTAATAAAATAGGAATTTATATTTTTAAATTACATAATTTGTAACTATATAGCCTAGGCTGTATGTACATAGACCTTAATCTAAAGACTAAACAAACTAGTTAAAAAAAGTTTGTTGGTCATCTTAATGAGCTGATATGACCTACTTAGTTTTAAAATTGTGAAATACTTGTTTTCCTCCTTATAAATAGGATGTATTTCTGTTCCTACTTTGTGTTCTTTGAGTATCAGGAAATACATATGCTATTTTTGAAATGGACTATATTTATAACAAAAATTACATCATCATCTAAGAAACCAGTTGTACAATTTTATTAGCATTTTATTAAAAACTAATCAATTTTTTTATTGTCTCTAACTTTTACATTTCAATTAATTTTAGCACTATTGACTTGTAGTTACTGTGGCTTATTCTGCACTTTATGGTTTTTTGTATGCGATAATTTGTATTTTATAGATTTACATACATATATTGACTCATTTTTTTGAACGTCACTGGACTATTAGTAATTTTTGGTTATTTAAACACGAAATATGGCGTAAAATAGTTATATATATATATATATATATATATATATATATATATATATATATATATATATATATATATATATATATATATTAATCATTCGTATAAAGGGTTGACATGAGGGAGAATCTAACATTTTTTTATTTATTGGCTTGGGGGTTTCAAAATTGGTATAAATTCAATGGTATAAAATCACTTATTATAATTAATTTTCTAATAGAAATGTTAAATTTTCATTTACTTCATTACATACATTTTAATTAGCAATATTAAAGTGTTTCTTTAAACAATATAATACATACATAACACTTGATATGTTTAATTTGTTTTGTGGTTTTAAGTTTTCCTTAAAATCAATCATTAGCATTTGAATTGACCACATGATTAAGTGTGTGGAAAACAATTATTTTAATTGTATGTTAATACATATTAGCATGAACGTTATTCTACACTAATATTATATTATGAAGCAGAATGTTTTTGCAAGTTGCAATAGTTTAATTTTTATTACTATGGTTAGTATGGATATCCTACGGGAACCATACATTTTCCTGGATAAAAAGTAACCTATGTGCTATTCCAGACTATAATCTATCTCTGTGCCAAACTTCATCCAGGTCCGTTCAGGCTCTCTGGTACGATTGAGTAACAAACATCCATTCATCTAAACATTCACATTTATAATATTTATGGGATAGGATTAACAGGCAGATTTTATTCTACTAAGTTGAAAGGCAAAATATGTGAATATAGCACTAATTACTGCTATTTTATACCTTCATAATGGGATAGATTACGCATGAATAAATTTCATTTTAGATTTTAATGAGAATTCTTTTTTTTCCATAAGATGTAGCTTTTTAGTTATATATTTTGTTAGATAATGGTTAAAAAGGTTAGAATTTTACGCATATTATAGTTGTAAAAAACTAATAAACGCTTTCAATCGTTAAATTAATTAAATTAGCACAAACTTGAATCCACCCAGTTACATAATAATTCAGCTTGATTGTATCAAATTATAATATAAGCAAATTTTAGAAATCGAAATAGGGCAATTTTATTATCATCATCTCTGTTTCTAAGATTTGATTGCATTATTACAAGTAAAACTAATAATAACGTTAAAACTTTTTGTTTTTAAAAATATTTACAATAAAATTAACATGTATCAGATATGATAGGGATTTTTTCATACTATTTATATATGAATGTTTATAATTTTAAACATTTGTCAACAGCAACAGATACACGCGTCGGCCGGTCTGCCGCACGGCGTGGGGGGTGCGGGGGCGTTGTTAGGGGCAGGTGGTTTATTGTTCCCCGCGGGACCACCCCCCACCCCTCATTTGCCACCCCCGGCCCATAAGGTATGAAGGTTTTGTTTGATGTTTTTTTTTGTTATTAACACTAAATAACAATATTCTGTATATTGTAAATATCACTCATACATCCACCAGTAACCAAAAAGTCCTTTAATCATACAATACAAAGTGGCATACATACTTTTTACTTATACATTATTGTCGTTTTATTCAAATTTTCTCTTATAACTCAAACCCCTCCTATAGTACAGTGATGACAATATACTAGAAATTTTCAAGGTTAATATGAAATACAAATCATTGAATTTCTCGGCTAGACCTTTGTCTATTGCTGAAAACTGCATTAAAGTCCGTTGAGTAGTGTAAAAGATCTAAGCGAACAGACAGAGGAAGCTACTTCATTTTATACTGTGTAAAGAATATGTATAAAATCAAATGTTCCCAGGTGGAACTTCCGCCCCCATCAGACATAAAGCCTCCAGTGCTACCGGGCGGGCCGGCCCCCCCACCCCTACTGCCAGGACAACCGCCTCCCCGTGAGGATGATCGGATGTCTTCCAGAGTTATGAGCCAACAGGTCAGGACAAACATTTTTTATTTCGTTTCCGTACTTAATAGTTGTGATGAGATCCTATTATTATAGAATACTAGCGACTCACCCTCGCTCCGCTCGGGTTTGTCCCTAGGGTGGACCACCCTTATCACTTAGGGGTATGAAAAATAGTTGACGTCCTATTCTCAGACCTACTGAATATACGCACAAAATTTCATAAGAATCGGTCAAGCCGTTTCAGAGGAGTTTTGTTACAAACACTGACACAAGAATTTTATATATTAGAGATATAAGTAAAACTAAATAATTTTTGTATTGCAATATTGTAAACAAATATTACGCAGGTGGTAGATTTCTCATTGACTTACTGACATACAATTTAAATACAGCTGTATAAAGTTATGATGCCAAAGTGATTGTAAAAGTTTATTTTAATAAAGTATATTTTGATTATTTTTTAATCTGATTTGGTTACTTTGTCTTTTTATCTGTATATTCTACGTTTAGAAAAATTGGATCTCTTAAATTAAACCGTAACAAGTTCGTCTTTAACAAAATAGTCTCTCTTTAACAAAATATGTGTTTTTGTAATATGGAGTGATTTTTTGATAAGGATTTATTTACTGTTATATGCATTGTATCTTTTTCATTACACAAAAATTAAACTTTTGAATTTAATTCAATTGATAATACCAAAGGAAAAGTAGTAAAATCTAATCAGTAATTTAAATGCAAAAGTTTGTATGTGTATATTTGTTATACCTTCACGCTGTAATGGCTGCACGTATGTGGGTAAAATTTAGTACACAGACATACTATGTATGAGTTGAGTGATATATAGAGTTTTTAGTGAACCGTAAAGTTCATAAGATTCTATTAATTTAGTTAATCTGTAAACATAATTCATTATTTACAATTTAAATCTATACAGATAAATAAAATTGAAGTGTCTGTTTGTAATGTCAAAACAGTGTATACTTACTAAATGCTAATGAAATTATATATGGTACTTAGAAGACACACAGTTTTAAAAATTTTTGTCTGTCTGTTTGTTCCGGATAACCTCTGAAATGGCTGTACTGATTTTTACGGGACTTTCACTGGAATATAGCTGATGTTATAGGGAGTAACATAGGCTACTTTTATTTTAGAAAAAGAATTAGGGTTCCACTCAAAAAAATTATAACCTACCTAGGGACGAACCCGAGCGAAGCGAGATTGAGTAGCTAGTTAATTAAACAATCCGTAAACATAATTCATTATTTAAAATTTAAATTATATCAATAACTTCGTCCAAATACAGCAAAGACGGTCAGTGTCACCGCACGAGCGCGAACAAAAGTACCGCCCGCGCTCGCCCGAGCCGGAGGCGCTCGATGCGAAGCGCAGGAAAGAAGAGAAGGTACTGGGCCATGTGAGTCTATGTAGTGTATGTGTCGCTTGTCCTACGTTTGTATGTATTACCTACTGCTTCTGTTCACTGCTTCACGGCTGGAGTGGCTGGTCTTGCTTCTTGACGTTTGACAGTTGTTTGACATTGACATTTAGTTGACGTTTTTTTTTATTAATTTTGTGTGGCATTGGCACGGTAATATTATACATACATTACCATGGCATTGGTGAAGTAATATTTGACGTGATTCAAGTTTTTTTTTATTTTACATTTTCAATGTCATTGTAGGTTTAATTGAGGTTTTTTTGTTGAGATGTAATGTTAGTGTAAAATGTTAAATGACTGCTGTAACTGTAGGTAATTGTGCTATGAACTCATTTACTTTTAGTTAATTTTTATTTTGTTCGTAGTTTACATTTTAATATTGATTGATTGTCATTCTTGAAGAATTACCCATTTTTATGTAGCTTCAAATTTATATAATAAATAATAAGCCTTTTCTAATTATTTTTACAGTAGGTAACTAGTTAGTAGTAAGTACTTATTGTTTGTGTGGTTCCCGTCAACTATAATGAAGATATAACCCCTAAGAATAGGCACATGCATAATTAAAAGAAGCTATTTTCTTCAATTTTATAGTTTTTTTTATTAGGTTTATTCTTAGGATTCTTTTAGATGTTGACATATTATATTAATTTCCTTCTAAACACTTGATTTATGTTTTACATTAATTTAACTTTGCCTTATTCATGTTTAAACAAATCACTTTTTACATTATAACAACTTGTCATTCCATACAATCAGCCGCCTCATCTCCAGCTTAGTAAATGCTTTACAAAATGTCATTCATATATTTGCTCCATTTTCCATCGCTGTTGTCAATAAATCGCTTAAATTTGAATAATAAAATTAGTGTTTTGATATATTTTTTTTAAAGAAAATATTATATATTCCAGGATAGTGATGCGGAAAAAAGCGACCAAGATCTAGTTGTTGATGTAGCTAACGAGGTAAGATTACGTACTTTGTTTGATCATTTTAAAGGATATCTTAAGACCTAAGTGTTAAGACCTCATTTCTGCCACCGAATAACGAAAAAAAATATCTATGTCATACGTTAATACTTTTTTTAGATTTATGCGAATATTTAACATTTAAAATAAAACTATCTTTTAGGGTTTATTCGCGGGTTTATTTTGATTTTTGGTTCCCGACATTTAGAATGCTTTACAGCAATCATGGTCGCGGGAGAGACTAAGGTTTTAGACGTCTCAAAGGCTTGTTACAGACTATTAGACAGATACAACGCCTATTATTAGTATTTGTATAGGTAGTAATTAGTATGTAGTATTTTTTTCTTTCATTAATATACTTTCTTATCAGGCACTAAGTCTACTTTCAGAATATGTAAAGGAAAGATCAAATGTATGACATAATTTTTTTCGTTATTCGGGGGCGAAAATGAGGCCTTATCGACCTTATATACTTTGGTTACTTATATTTAGACTAAAAGTACAAGGTATTTAGACTGTGAAGAACAAACTAATTGAGGCCTGATATGGTATTTTATTTGTAAGTTGAGATAACTGAATTTAGTTTTTAATTTTACTGTGTTATATTCTAATCTGTCTTGTTCTTTTAGTCTTGAGTTAATCTTTATATTAAAATAATCCTGTCCCATTATATAGATTCTATAGTTGGGTTGTAGTTATATATGTGGATATTTATGTGTAACGTTAAATACATATTTTATTCTTCTTTCAATAAAGTTTAAGAATGTTTACCTATACTAATATTATAAAGAGAAAAGATTTTTTTGTTTGTTTGTACTGAATAAGCTCCGAAACTACTGAACTGATTTAGATGAAATTTGGTGAAAAGATAGTTTGAGACCCTCGGAAGGCCATATATTTATTATTATAATTTTCATCCCGGAAATCATCCCTTAAGGGGGTGAAAATGGGGATGAAAGTTTGTATGGGTAAGCAACCTAGGGACGAACCCGAGCGAAGTGAGGGTGAGTGAATCGCTAGTTTTTTATATTTTGTACAGATTTAAAAATATCATACACCTAGTTGTTTTATAGAATAATAAAAGTATACTCATCAGTGTTTAACAGATTAAAGAAGACAACCACTACGGAAATTCTTAAATTAATTCTTCTTCTCGAATTACTTCTATGTAACAAACATATTTATTAGGCGTAAAAAATAAGTATATTTAATGAAATTGGGAACTATAGTAATGGCGACAAACTGAGCTGGCATTATTTTCACAGTTCATTTACCATTGCAGAAGTAAGCTGAAAATAAGCCAGATTGCTATAACAAATAGAGAAATTTAATTAAAGTATACATACGAATAATTTAATAAAAACAATATTTGTAGGAGGACAGAGGATATCAAAGTGTTCGAAAATAATAATTAAATAATACCTATTTATATTAATATACACTACATTAGCGGCTCACCCTCGCTCCGCTCTGGTTCGTTCCTAATTGCGTTTTAACGTTTAGTATAGATTTCTCAGAGATAAGATATTTTCCCGTAGTAAAAAGTATCCTATTTGTTGACCTGGATAACCAGCTATCATCATACCAAATTTCATCAAAATCCCTTGAGTGGTTTTTCCGTGATGCAGTCACAGACAGACAAATAGATAAAAATTCTAAAAACTATAGATTCGGCCTCTGTATCGATAATAATGTCTATTTCAATAAGATTTTTCAAAAAATATTTAATGTACAAATTCGACTTAGTTACAATAATTTTATTATAATATGTATAGATATAATTGTCTTCCGAGCCGGTGGTAGATTCCGCACGGACTTACTGGCATTTGGTCTTACAAATATAAAAATTGAGGTTTAAAAAGTCCTTTGGCTTAACAATTTAAAATAAAACTATCTTTTCGGATTTTTTCGTGGATATATTCTGATTTGTGATTTTCCGACGTTTCGAAAGATTTGCAACAATGGTCACGGGAGAGACCATCTGTCAATGAAAATAAATCCGCAAAAAATTCAAAAACATAATATTATTTAAAAATCTTAAGGGCGCACCGAGGCAATTATGAAATAATTGCGTTCGTTTGATCCCTTGCTGTCCTCATTGTTATTACTAAAGCTTTAATTAGGTAATTAATATGTAGGATATTTAAGGCTTTATTGTATAAATCGTTCACTTTAGAAACACGTTTACTTGTAGTTTCCTCGATACAAAAAAAAGTCCAAAATGATCTATAAAAAACAAAATAAACCCTTAGTGCGGCGTAAATAATTCAAGGAAGTTCATCAGTTTTTTAATAATAACAAAACTTTTTGTATATCGTATACACTATATTTTCAAAATGTGTATTTGTTTTAATAATACGAAGGAAATACCTAAATTCGCACGCGTTCCGTCCATCCTAGCCACACCACCCCCCTTCCCGCTTTCGTCCTACTATTGTTAAATATAAATTTCGGTGCCCTCTTAAATATTCCCGTAAATCTAATAATGTATGGTTTAATAATAACAATAATATTTGAAGGAGGATAGAGGATCGCCAAGTGTTCGGACGGATGGCGGTGATAGGACTGAGAACGGGCCGCGGCCTCCCTCACGGTCGGGTTCCTCCTCCAGCAGGTCTACGCCGAAGAGTTCGAAGGATGTGAGTTAATAATATTTACTTTTTAAACGACTTCCAAAAAGGAGGATCTATGTGTGTTTGTCATGTATTTTTTGACAATGATTTTAAATATGCAATAGCTAAATATAAAATATAAATAAATATGTTGGGACATTAATACACAGCACCATCTAATTCCAAGGTAAGCTACGAGGCTTGTGTTATGGATACCAGATAGTTGATACACTACACATACATATATAACTTTAAATACATACATATTATAAATATAAACACCCAAGCCTGGAGTACAAACATCCGTGCTCATCACACAAATGAATGCCCCCAGCGGGACTCGAACCCGCGATCGCTGGCGCAGCAAGTAGGGCCACTACAAACTGAGCCAAACGTGTCGTCAAAATAATAAATATGACAAGGTATGAACTCTAATTATAGTTAAAATATTATACATCAATTTGTGATGCATTTATATTTTATAAATATCGAAATACATTTGTTTTGCTTTGTCTCGGCTGACATCGACTTTGAAAATATCTGATTAGGTTATATTACGTTACGGTTATGTGGTTACGGTTATTCCGTACCCCCGTTATTTTTTAGTGTTTAGAAATAGGTTTTAAATTTTTTACTTTTTAGTGTCTGGAAGTCAGCTTAAATCTTTTCCTTAAAAAGTTTTTATTATATTAAGTGGTACCTTGACTTTAAAATCACTTGGATATTTACATTATTACAAGCGACTCACCCTCGCTTCTTTCGGGTTCGTCCCTAGGTAGGTACTTAATTCTTTGTCTAAAATAAAAGTAGCCTATGTTACTGCCTATAACATCAGCTATCTTCCAGTGAAAGTCCCGTCAAAATCAGTCCAGCAGTTTCAGAGATTATCCTGAACAAACAGACAGACAAAAATTTTAATTTTAAAAATTGTGTTTTTCTTATAAGAACCATATATAATTTAGTAAAGAATTTAGTAAAAAGCTGTTATTTTGACATTACAAACAGACACAAACAATATATTTATCTTTCTAGATATTTTTTTCCTTTTCACGTACGAACCAAAAAAAACAACGATATTCACAGGAGAAGCCAGGCACCCCCGGGGCAAAGAACCGCGCGCCGACGCCCACGGGGCGCTACGCCTTCCCGCCCTACGCCGCCTACCGCCCGCCGCTGCCCTACGACGGACCCCTCGCCAGGACTAACGGCATACCGCCTTCTAAACCGTGAGTATTCAAGGAAATATTATTTATAATGATTAATTATTTTATACTTGGGTACCTTTAATATTTGGTATGGACTAGATTAATTATATATTATACTAGCACAAGAACTAGAAAAGCACAAACAGGTCTATTCGGTCTTTTCTGGGATAAAAAGTAACTTGATGTTTGACCGGCAATATAAATTAAATGCATAAGTTTTTGTTTACTAAACTGTATAAGTTACTATAGTTTTTGAACTATCCCACGGGAACTCTAATTTTCCGGCATGTAAAGTTTAAATCGGTCCAACAATTTCGGAGATAAACCTGTACAAACAGACAGAAACAAAAAAATATCTGGATTCGTTCTATTTCTCTTCTTACATCCCCCTGACTCGGTTTTTAACATTTTTTTCTATGTACAGACATTCGACCTCTACAGTTTTATTAGATGTATAGGTTAAACAGTATATACCAATACCAATTAAAAATATATATATGTACCAATAATTCGTATGACATTTCAGACCGTACTCGTACCACACGTGCGGCGGGCCGCTGCAGCCGGTGCCGTTCCCGGCGGACGCGCTGGCGGGCCCGGGCGTGCCGCGCGCCGTGCGCCAGGTGGCCGCGCTGCCGCACGGCGAGGTGGTGTGCGCCGTGGCGCTGTCGCTGGCCGGCGCCGCGCGCCACGCCTACACCGGCGGCAAGGGCTGCGTCAAGCTGTGGGACATCACCAACCCCGGGGCGCCCGCTACGTTGGAGCCGCTGTCGCAGTTGGACTGTTTGGTATGTTGGTTTGTTCGGTTCGACTGGAGTTTTATAATATACTAGCGACTCTAGCGTCCCTAGCTTGGTTCCCGATACGAACTTTCATCCCCATTTTCACACCCTTAAGGGATGATTTCCGGGATAAAATGTATCCTATGTCCTTCCTAGGGTCTTAAACTATCTTCTTATCAAATTTCATCTTAATCGGTTCAGTAGATCCAAAGATTACCCACAACGTCACAAACTCACAATCTCACAAAAACTGTACCTCTTTATATATTAGTATAGATAGATGTCAAATTGCTTTTTGAAGTAAAACTTCTTTACGCACGCTTGACTTGGGGGTAAGCTGGGAGAATGCGTTACGAAAAAATGTACGTACGTTTGTTGCCATGGTAACCGTTCTTATTGTCTTACAAATTATATACATATAATATTCTTCCCTTAAATGATATTCTATAAATATATGATTTTAATATGCCTAATATGCGTTACTTTTAGCATCTCACCTACCCTAATTATTTAAAACATAAATTGAATTTCATAAAGAGTACCGATAACCTACAGAAGTTTTACTTCTTGCGCGTGTACACATTCATACACGCACTCTTTAAAAAAATTCTAGAATTTGCTCAGTTCAGTTAGTTGTCTTTTTCATTTATAATATTCCCGCACTCGCTCTTCTTGATCTTCATTATAAAATATCACTCTATACCCAAAGTAATATTATAAATGCGTAAGTAACTCTGTCTGTTTGTCTGTTATGTTTTCACGCCTAAACCAAAAACAATTTTAATGAATTTTGGTATATAGATAGATGGGACCTTGGAGGAGGACATATGTTACTTTTTATGCCTAAAATAAAACTTGAAGGGCAGAATGGAAGCACTATAATTTTTAAATATATTTTTATATAAATTTTGTATAAAAATTCTTTTTATATAAAAATGGTGAAATGTTACTGAAAATGTCTCATTTTGAATGAAAATCTCAGAACAAAGTTTGGCATCTCACAAGAAGTATTTGTTGTAGTGTTTCTTTTCTGATAAATATATTTTCTTATCAGACACACAGTCTACTTTTAGAATATGTAAAGAAAAAGCTAAATAGTATGACTTAATGTTTTTCGTTCTTCTGAGACGGAAATGAAGCCTTATCGATACCCTTCCTTTATTGATAAATTGAAAATTGTATAAAAAATGTGTAAAAATTAGACTTGCAACGAATATTCGGCTATTATTCAGTATTCGGCCTATTCGGCTAGTTTTTTTCCATTGGGCCGAATACCGAATATCTAGATACTACTCAGCCGAATACCGAACATTTAAGTAATATGTTTTGATGTAATAAGCTAATTGGTAAAATTTTCATTTTACCAATTATATTGATCTATTTTATAATAATATATTTTTCTTATAGTCATTAAAGTAGTTATAGGTACATAATCAAGTTCTGTATTACAAAAATGAACCAAAAACAAATTTCTATGCATTACCATAATTGAAATTTAGTAGTGACGATCCTAGCTTCATAGAAAAGGCGCTCTGAATCAATACTACTTCCTGGCGCCAAAAAACATACATGTCGATACAAGATCTTCCGCCAAAAGTTTTGCCCTGGCCTAATATTTTTGCTTAATATTCGGCTATTCGGAAAGCTCGCCGATTATTCGGTATTTGGCGTATAGCCGTATATACTGTTCGTTGCAAGTCTAGTAATAATATTAACACTTTTGAATAAGAAAACGTATTCCACTTGCCTTATCATCCTGTGCCAAAATATTCCGTGTAAATTTTAATAAATATAAAATAAAGCATTAAAAATGTGTATATTCCAGCAAAGAGACAACTACATCAGATCAGTGAAGCTGCTGCCCGACGGGCGCACGCTGCTGGTGGGCGGCGAGGCGTCCAACCTCTCCATATGGGACCTGTCGGCGCCCACGCCGCGCATGCGCGCCGAGCTCACCTCCTCCGCGCCCGCCTGCTACGCGCTCGCCATCAGCCCTGACTCCAAGGTACCTTATATATAATAAATCCGCGAAAATATAGTTTTATTTAAAATGTCAAATATACGCTTAAATATAAGAAAGTGTTATGTTTATGTGGGTGTCACCAGCTATGAAAACAATAGTGCTAATAAACCCAATAAATAAGAAAATCATTCACCTTGTATAAAGAGTGACCCACTTAACTATAATATTTTTTTATGTAAGGAGCTAATGAATTGAATGTTCACCTGATAGTAAGTATATACTATAATATGTATAATAGTAATAAAAGTATATACTATAATATAATAGTGACACGCGACCTGACGTCACATTTGGCTAAGTTTGTAGTGTAGTAGTAATGTAGTTTGTAGTACATGCTGTGCCAGCGGTCGCGGGTTCGAGTCCCGCTGACGGCATTCATTACAGTGTTTACAGTGTGATGTACACGAATGTTTGTACTCCAGTCATGGGTGTTTATAATATGTATGTGTTTAAATTATAATGTATATGTAGTGTATCAACTGTGGTATCCATAACACACGCCTCGTAGCTTACCATGGAACTAGATTGTGCTGTGTGATAATGTACCAAGATATTTATTAACATATGTATTTACTTATGGTGCATGAGATCAATGAAAATTATTATCGTTAGTAAAAATTGTATATAGATGTTCTGAGTCCGGATGCCAACGAACATATAAATATACTCCTTGGTAATCGGTGGTGAAGTGCCTAACTTCTCCATTTGATTGTTTACAATTGAAAACATTTTAAATTTTAAACTAATGGTTTCTATTGTGGTGTTACAGGTATGTTTCAGTTGCTGTTCAGATGGCAATATAGCTGTTTGGGATCTTCATAATCAAACTTTAGTTAGACAATTCCAAGGTAAGAATTATTTTAAATATGTATGTATATTATTTCTCCAATAATAGTGCGCATATTTAGACAATATTGTCTTTAAAATGTTAGTACATAATAATCAGATACTTAAAATACCATAAAGTGTTAATTCAACATAATCTTCAATTCAAGTTTCTTATTTATGGCTTCAAAAAATTACATTTGAGTACAGATTACATATAATTTTTCACATACAATGAAGAAGAAACGAGGGATCTTAGTTGGTAAATAAAAAAAATATATATTGATGATTTTCATATAAAATAATGTCCTGTGTGTGTGACTGGGACTCTTAAATCTCACTGAGTATAGTGCACTGTAGTGTATACAAACACAACATGGCCGTTTAATTGACACCCTTGGTGAGAGATCAGGCTCAGACAAAAATCAAAACTTTCTAACTAAACTTGACCCAACCCGAGACTCGAACCCAGGAAAATGATAAATAAAGAGATGATAAACTTTCTTAGATTTACGCGAATATTTGACATTTTAAATAAAACTATTTTTTCGGATTTTATTTCAGACTTGCGTATATTTTTCCCATATAAAAGTAACCTATGTGCTATTCCAGACTATAATCTATCTCTGTGTCTTTCATTCAGAATCATTTGGCCGTTCTGGCGTGATTGAGTGATAAACATCCATCCATACAAACTTTCGTATTTATAATATTAACTAGCGACACACCCTCGCTTCGCGCAGGTTCGTCTCTATGTACGTTTTAACAGTTAGTATGGGATAGGTAGAACTAGACTAACATCCTGAGTTGTTGTGGGTTGTATTATATCGTGTTTTCCCATGGGAATGTGATAATCTTCCATGGTAAAAAGTAGCCTATATCACTCTCCAGCCCTCCAACTATCTCCGCACAAATCACACCAATCTATCACTCTGTTTCGACGTGAAAGGAGGATAAACAAAGAAACAAACCAACACACTTTCACATTTATAATATTAGAAACTGTTACTAGTTGTTCACCGGTTGCTGTGTTGACAGTTCTTCTCAGGTCTGAGGCTTCTTCTTTCCGAACTGATAGTAGACTCATGACGTTCAGTAAAAACTTGTAATAATTTAATGCTGAATAAAATATTTTGAATTTGAACTTACCAGGACACACGGACGGCGCGTCCTGTATAGACATCAGCCCGGACGGCACGCGGCTGTGGACGGGCGGGCTCGACAACACGGTGCGCTCGTGGGACCTGCGCGAGGGCAGGCAGTTGCACCAGCACGACTTCAGCAGTCAGATATTCTCTCTTGGATATTGTCCGACAGGTGACAACCCTATTTACTCATATATATTTAGCCACTGAAATATTCTATATAAAATATTGTGTTTATGACATTGCCTATGAATTTTGCCTTTGTGTATAATTAGCGATATGCCCTCGCTTCGCTTGCCATCCCTAAATGTCTTACGGTAGCCTATGTGTTACTCCGGTCCATAGTTCATCCGTGTAGGAATTGGGAATATGCGTGATTTTTTTATACAATAGCTTATATAATTGTTAAAAAAATAACCAGCTCAAAAAAACTAAAATTTAGTATATTTAAATATACCGATACGGATACTTTAAACGCCCGCCATTTCGCGCGATTGACGTGACTATCATACATAGAAAAATGACTACTTTAGTTTGTAGCGACAAAATCGCTAATCGCTCTGGTATGATATACTTTGACGTCACATTCGGTCTGACCAATGGCGTGCGTTTCATTTTCACCTTTGAATTTCCCACCCATATTTTTTAATCATTATTTTCTTAATCAAAAAGAAATTAGATTATAAAATATTGATATACGCTTAATTCGAAAGCAATAAATATTATAAAAATAATATTTTACCTTTACTTAAATCACACGCATATTCCCCATTTCATTCAAATCTGGCCAGCCGTTTTAGCTAACAGCTTGAAAGAGTATCAAACATGCACATACTCACACAAATATGTATAAATGTATGAACATACAAACTTTCACATATTTAATAATAGTCTAATATCAATATATTCGCTAATAATATTATTTATATCAGGTTCCTGGCTAGCAGTAGGCATGGAGAACTCCCACGTGGAAGTCCTCCATGCGGGCAAACCCGACAGATACCAGCTAGTGTTACACGAGTCCTGTGTACTGTCTCTCCGGTTTGCTGCATGTGGGAAGTGGTTTGTGTCTACGGGGAAGGATAACTTGCTCAACGCATGGAGAACACCATACGGAGCTAGTATATTCCAGGTGAGAGACATAAATATGAGTAATATAATACCATTAATAATACTCTTTACTATACACCATACAAAAACAAACAAACAATGAAAATAATACACAAATTAATCAACTCTACAAAAAAAGAAATTGTCTTAAAATTTATTTTATGATTTTTCTATTCATTAAGATTTAAAATAAATGAAAAATACCCATATTCCTTAAAAAGTTTGCCTGATAATAGATAAATCGTTTTCTCTTAGATACAAAAGCAAACTTTCTCAGGCCATATATTTTTATTTGTCTTAACTTATCGATAAATCTATCGAAATTTCATACTCTATTATTAATAAGAGAGTATGAAATTTCGATAGATTTAAGGGTATGTGGTTGAGAATGTAGACAAAAATTGTAAATACTCTTACTTTTACTTATTAAATGGAGTTATTTATAAAAGTTTTAGTGATGTTAAAATATGCTGTTTTCAAAAGAGAGAGGGTACTCTGTTTGGTTATTAGTTGTTTGCGTAAGTTACGCGACATTTCCGCCAACTGTAAAGTATAGTTATTTAATCTGTATTTCTAGAATGTAAGTAAAGTTATTTAATCTGTATTTCTAGAATTTAAGATTATAGATTTTATTTTTTGTTCACAGTCAAAAGAATCATCATCGGTGCTTAGTTGTGATATATCAGCGGACGATAAGTTTATAGTAACAGGTTCAGGGGACAAAAAAGCTACAGTTTACGAAGTTATGTACTAAAGTGGAATGAACGACACAAGTGTTAATCTCAAAGGGTAATCTTGTGGTCCAGTGAAGGTTCTCCACGCAAGGGGCAGAATAAACGGTCAAATACTAAAAGCATTTTTATTTTAATAATAAGACCTTTTTGTAAATCGTGACTATACAATAAAATTTGTAAATAAAATGCTGAATAAATAAAGCTCAAAACATTTATTTTTATCAAACATCGTCATTTGTGTTTTTATTTATACTGTCTTATTCCTTTTAGAAGGCCATGTTCGGTTGAGATCCAAAGGGGAATTCCTCAATTAATTAAAATATAGAAATATGTTTTCTTACTTCATGTTTATAACAGTTTTCCACAATTTAATTCTTGTATAGTAATGTCAGTTTGTGTGCATGCCAAATTTCGCTACGATAAGAAATAAAAAGGTTTTACAAAATACTTTCTTAGATTTATACTAATGATCACGATTTTGAAACAAAAATCAAAACAATTCGCCAAAAAATCCGAAAAGCTGAAACATTTTTTTTAATTTAAACAAACGGGGGGGAGTTTTACGATTTGTATGCAGTACTTCCATATTAGCTAAATTTAAATTGGTAACTATTATATTAAATCTTGTGAGCATTTCTATACAGTTAATGATTAAATCTTATTTATTAATTATTATTACAATTTAAAAATCTCATAAAGAATCTGGTAATATCGATGATATTTATTATTATTAATTACTAAGTGTAGGTAATTATTATAGTATATCGGCTCGTAATTTATGATCAAAATCAATGTTTTACAAAGTAGACCGAATTTTGGAAAGAAGTCCTCCAAAAGTAAGATTTTTAAGTTTTTTAAAATAATTTAGGTACTTAATATGTTATCATAGAGTATATTGCTACATATAAAAATATGTTATCTATCTCTCTGACATTGACGTCAGACGTACTAAACAAATAGTTGACGTTTGTATTTTGATATTGACGTGATCGGTCTGTGACCTGTCTAACAAATAAATATGCAACAACTCACAACTTTGTTTTAAATTGTACATTACAAAAGAAAATAAAAAATTGCTATTGCTCGCCTATGAAAATAAATATCTAAAATGGAGCAAACAAATCTGCTGGAGATAGTTCCAGAGCAACTTTTCCAGACACATTATATTAGTGATATAGACCAAGTGCAAAAGAAACTACAGTATGAAATTGAAAGAAAAAGAGAAGAATTACGAGCTATGGTGGGGTACGCATAAGTTTTGATCTTAAATATCGAATTACAGTTTAAATATTATGGATATGCATAACCTAAACTAAACGAATCATTAAAACATGCATTCATATTAATATAATTCTATTAAGATTTTATAATGGCACAGACCCTTTTATAATATTATTTTAAAGATTAATTGTATATTTTAGGGAAAGATACAGAGATCTTATCCATGCAGCAGATACAATTGAAGACATGAGAGGAACAATTGGAAGTACTTTGAGACATATAAATGAAATGATTGTTGCTTGTAAAAACTTACATGACACACACTTAGTAGGTTTTAAAATAGATGAAAGGCCCATGCAAAGTCACAGGTACTTTTTTGTAATTTATATAAAGCTTTAATTATAATAGATATTGGATATTTTAATTGTATATTAAAAAATTATTAGAAGTTTTCAGATTAACCCATTCCAAGTAATATCTGTTCAAATAAAGCTATTAATGGATATACCAGAAAAGATCTGGAACTGTATCAATGCAAATGACTTTGTGAAAGCTGCACAACTCTTTATTATGGCACGACACATCAACACAGGTATTAATTGTCTAGTCATCAGTTAATTTATGTATAGAGTAATTGTTTACCTTCTTGATATTGCATATCGATTTTCATATTTCGCCATTTGTTGTACACTACATACAAAAATATGTTGTATTTAATGTGTCTAAAAGTATTAAAAATATTTATCTTTAACACTTCACATTCAATAAAATTTTGCTTTAAAATCTAAAAAACATTACTATTGGAACATTTTTACTACATGTATATGAAACTATATATGGTACTTATAAAAAACAATTTTTTAAATTTTTGTCTGCCTGTCTGTTTTGTTCCAGTTAATCTCCAATTTTTCAATAAGATTTTGATGGAATTTTCACTGGCAGATAAGTGATGCTATAAGGGGTAACTTAGGCTACTTTTATTTTAGAAAAAGAAATAGGATTCAATTCAAAAAATGAAAACCTACCCATGGACTCGCCCAAGTGAAGAGAGGGTAAGTCGCTAGTTATACATATATTAATTAATTTAAAAATTTTAGGTCTACAACTTCAAATAGGTGGTAAAGATGTGAAGCCAGGAATGCAATCATTGCAGAAAATTGTTCAGCAGCAGTGGTACTCGGTATCTAATTTGAGTCAAACTATTATTGAAATGTGCGAACAGAAGTTGCAAGATGTTGACATTAGTGTTGAGGTAAGATAGACTTAAATTGAGATGAATGAGACAAAATATACCATAATTTGCCATTTATATTCAAACAACAAGAATAATAATTTTGTATTGTTTTTAAGAATCATGAAATCAGGCCTTAAATTTAACAATTTAATTTAAAAAAAATGTATAAAATGTCATGAAAGAGTCTGTTTGAGAGTGTAAATATCAAAAACACATTTTTGTTTACTTATTTGCACAAGTTTCTATGAAAACAATGCATTTTATTGATAACTTTACTGTTTGACTTAATTGTAAGTTTAATTCTTATTATAATATTTTGTTTTGTTTTAAATTTTCAGGTGACATGTTCATGCCTTGTTGGACTGTATCTTCTTGATTCACAAACAATGGTGCAATTGTTAACCACACTGATAGACCTCCATAGTAACTCCAGTCTGAAGTCCACTTTACAATTTGATCTCGCACAGATATTAGATGGAGATGTTAAAGCACAGATTAAAAAGAAAATTGTCAATGGTGTAAAAATTGTTTTGAAAACGGTGGAATTAGTTTATGCTTGCTTTGTAGGTTAGTGAAATTAATATAACTTTTCAACAGGCTAAACAAAAATTGGTTAGATTTGTCTACCAAGATCATCAATCAAAAAAGTACTAGATACATGATAGAGTAACAAATAACCTCGCCGAATGAGCGCTCATTTGAACATTTGAGCGCGATTTTAATTATTTTTTTTGAAAACAACTTTTAGCATTGCATATAAGGTTCAATTTACATTGTTGTATAATTTATTTTAACTAGAATAATTACCTAAACACAATTGGTGACAGTTTTAAAAGAACTTTTGTATGGGATTGTGTATCTAATACTTTTTTGATAGATGACCAAAACAATAAACTTTATTTTAATAAATTTTAAAATTGCAATCCATTCATGCTCTTATTAGTCTCTTATTATATATATATATATATATATATATATATATATATATATATATATATCTGTAAATATATAGAGAAAACTTTGTATAATAATATTGTTCTTTTATATGCTAACTAGCTTTGTCATATTAATACTATTCATACACTCACTATGGCTCTCAAGTCTACCAGCAACTTTTGAATATCCCAATATCCAATGTCAAACACTATGGACCCAAAAAACTGTATTCTATATGTCATAAAAAAATACTTTATGCAATACATGAAGGTAATATGTGTTCTTCTTTTATGTATTGTGTGTTAATTCTGGTTTTTGAACATCTCTAATCAAATATGTCTATTGAAAAAGATATTCACTCATAACTTAGCTTAGGCTATGTTTTATCACCTCCCCAACGTGCGTTCACCTTGTCGTGTTGGGGGGGCTCAGTAGTGCCCGGCAACCCAACCGGGCGCGAAGCCAAGAAACGCACAGGGAGGAGGCCCACTTCGGTGGGCGGTGTACCATGCGGGTTGCTCCTGGTACTTCTCTGATAGCAGAGTGGACCTTGGAGCAACCCCGTGGTTGTTGTGGTCTGCTTTGGCAGACCTGCCGTCGGGGCGTCGTAGTTGAATGCGTAAGCGATCCTGCGACGCCCCATTAAGACGGGGGAAGGCTTTGTTGGGTTTTAGTGGGTAGTACTGGCTTTGCCGGTGAATCCCACACCTCGTGCGTAAATGCATTTCCCAACGTTAAAAAAAAAAATAAAATAAAAAAAAAATAAAAAAAATAAAAAAAGGCTATGTTTTATCATAGTGCAAACATAAAAATATATGTATATACTAGCGACTCACCCTCGCTCCACTTGGGTTCGTTCCTACTTACGTTTTAACGTTTTGTATAGATTTTTCAGAGATGAGACATTTTCCTGCAGTAAAAAGTATCCTATATGTTGACCCGGATAACCAGCTTTCATCATACTAAACATCAAAATCCATCCAGTGGTTTTTCCGTGATGCAATCACAGACGGATAGACAAAACTTCTAAAAACTATAGATTGGGCCTCTATATCGATATTAATTTTTATTTTTAATAAGATTTTCCAAAAAATACTTAGTGTACCGATTCAGATTAGTTACAATTTTATTATATGTATAGATTTGATAAAATTATGCATATCCTGATTAATGTATCTCTTAATCACAATCACATTGTATTTGAATACAAATATTTGTATTTTCCATAGAAAATGAAGGTGGCGCTGTATTAGAGAAGCTTAAAAATTTGTATGGAAAAGATTCACAGCCATTGCTAGAATTGGTACAGTTCAGTGATACTGCTGCATTGAAATTATTACCGTCTGGTGTGACCACTTACAGGTGACTTAGATTGATATGTTTAAGACTTATTATCTCGTAAATATTACTGATACACTCCCTTGTATGTCTATTAAATTATTTATTTATTTTTGATTTCCTTATATATATTATATTTTTGACCGATTTAGACTTATAAGAGAGTAACTACTCAATTTCAGTGCATGTCAATTGATAGCTGATTTTCTTTTATACAAACTTCAAAAAAGTGAATCTTTTAAAATGATCTTGATTTTTATACCTTTGATAAACAAATAATACTAAGAAATCATTATACAAATGAAAAAACTTGGTAATTACTGTATTTTCTTTGTATTTATTAAAATTTGCATTAAAAGAAAATTAAAATGATATCCGAAAGTGAATCGTCGATTCTTGACTATCGAATTGTGTTAACGAAATAAAAAAAATATGCTATAATGTCAGTATGTACTCTATACAAACGGTGTATGTAAATAATATACAATTTACCTAATTTTAGTTGGCCTGATCCCCCTCGTATTGAACGGAGGCC
Organism: Brenthis hecate; assembly: GCA_951806755.1. NCBI lineage: Eukaryota > Metazoa > Arthropoda > Insecta > Lepidoptera > Nymphalidae > Brenthis > Brenthis hecate. Next base: position 4,156,117 of record OX638277.1, on the reverse strand, counting down.
CGTGCCCAGCAGTGGGACGTTAAAAAGGGCTGAATATGTAGTTTTACTTATATTAAACCAATATATTAGAAAAGTGACATTAATAATTGTTATATTTTAGACTATCATCTAGCAAAGATCTTCAGCCATTAGCTAAAGAAGAAATAACAAACAGCGTGCAGAAATGGAGTGTTTGGGTCAAATCATTCATAAATGAAAACGTCCAAGCGTTGCTACAGAACATCACAAGAATTAAAGTGTTGCATGAGATTCGGGAAGAGACATTCAAAATTGGTAATAATTTTTTATATCTATATATATATAAAAGGTATGATGAGTTTTATATCCATTATTTGCTAGCACTTAACCGTGCACACGTACGTGCACTCTCATGGTTAGCGGCAGAATTATTTCCAAATATGTGCAACTACTAATTACTCTTTAAATGATTAACTTTTTAACTTTAACACACCAGCGAGAAAAGCCAGTACTACCCTCTAATACCCTAGAGAACCTCCCACGTCTTAATGGGGCGTCGCATCTTAAAAGGAACCATAAAAATCTTATAGCAATCCCGTGATTTAAAAAAAACATTATTTTCAGAATACCCGTCAAATTGGACCGCCATATGCAATTCGTTGGACATACCAGAAGTACATGTCTGGTGCCATTATTTCCAACCTCTTTTGACATCTCGAACTAAATCTATCATAGACAATAGATGGCAGAAACTCTATGACACTTTCAAGACCCAGCTACTAGTGGACCTAACTAGGGTGTCTTCAGACAGTGACGTGGAAAAAGAAGCAGATATAAATTGGTTTGTCTGGAAAGACCTTATCGGTGATACTGTCATAGAATCGAGAAACGAAGTTGTTAAAGTTATGAATGGTTTAATGAAAGGTATTTTATTTTAGAGTTATTGTCATTATTCTTATTAATTTTATTTATTGTTCTTTTTAGTTTATTTTAGTGGAAGATCGGATAGAATCTTATATTATATATTGTTAATCTCAGGCCAAATTTTTTTGTTATTTTTGCAATTTTTTTAAAGAAATTTTTGATTTTGTTTTGTAAATAGTACTCTCATAAAGTGATACTTACATATTACATTATGTATATACATACTTAATAAAAATAATAATATTAATTATTATTATTTATTTAATTAATAAGTAAAAGTAGTCATGTAGTTCAAAAATACGTAAATAAATAAAAATGCTTTTTGAATTATCAAATATTTATATATGTAATTCCATTATAAGTAAATTAATATTAACAGGTATGTCTCGTCAAGATCGGGGCTTTACTCCAAATTTAGAAAAACTCTGTCAAAGCTTAGATGATGAATTACAGAAGCTTCTAGAAGATTTAAAAGAATATTTATATCATGAAAAAAAGAAGGACAAGCTATTCTTATATGATGAAGAAGAAAACTTAGACCAAGTGTACATAGATAGAGCTGAAATAGAAGAATACTTAAGAAATACTTCTGATAGAAATATTCACAAGTAAGTTTGGTTTAAAGGTAGCTAGCTTTTTTATTTATTAACATTTATTTACTTATCACTCAGTAAAAATGTCGTTTGTATACTGTTTTAGAATATTATTGTTTGGCTTCATGTTTAGTTCTATGACACTCTGCCTATATTATTTCTTAGTCTGAGACACATGTTTTAAATAATAAACACACGGTTAATTTTTTTTTTTTACAAAGTACTACTTTGGCCATATTTAATTGACCGACATTAAAAAAAGAAGGATAGAGGTACTCAAATTGACTGTATGAATTTTTTTAGTAGTGATTTGAGAGTGATCTTATAAAAACTAACTAGCTTTTGCCTACGTAAGTTTCTCATTAAATAGGTTATATATAATACAAAAAGAAATTTTCAAATGCATTGCATTCAAACAAAAGATACAAATTTTCGGCTTTATATATTAGTACAGTTTTATTATGGTGTAATTAATTAAAGTAATACTCTATACAGATAAATAAAATTGAAGTGTCTGTTTGTAATATCAAAATAACAGCTTTTTACTAAATGTATATGAAAGTATATATGGTACTAATAAGAAAAAAACAATTTTTAACTTTTTTGTCTATCTGTATGTCCCGGATAATCTCCGAAACGGCTAGTCCGATTTTGATGGGACTATCACTGGCAGATAGCTGATGTTATAAGGAGTAACTTGGCTACTTTTATTTTAAAAAAAGGATCAGGGTTCCATGCAAAAAAATTGAAACCCATGAAATTGTGTACTAAATCTACGTACCTAGTTAATAAATACATATAATCTTTTCAGTATGGTTAATTACATAAAAGCATGCTTCGAAGAACAAACCCTGCAGTCGACGGAACTTCAAAGGAAAACAACGTCTATATATTCAGCTCGTTTCCTTCAAGCAATAACATCCCTTATGCCTAATTTACGCAAGTGCTATATTAGCGATGCAGTGTTATTAAATGATAATGCTATTAAAAGCTGGAAAGACATTAATGCGGTCTTGAAAGAAAATTGCCTATTTTGTTGGACAAAATGGCTGGATTTAGTTCAAGAGAAGATTGAGAATTTAACGAAACGTTTGCCTCAAGAGTTCACTTTGGAAGCGAATATTGATTACTTAATGATGGTTAGTCATTGATTTTTCATTTTGATAATTTTAGTTTTGATAATGTAATAAAAAAAAACTATTCTACACCAAGGACAAAAGAAAATAAATAAATACCGAATAGATAATAATGTATATGAGGCGTCCTTATCGTTAAAACAACGATCTCTTCCAGGCAATCTTTAGGTGTAGGAAACAGCAAACTGTAAGAGGGAAGGTGTACATATACACATATACATACATATATACCATATATAATGTAATTAGATGTTTAGGCGTTTAGGTATAAATATCTGTGAATATACATATAACGTGATTTTCTTGCATAAGTATGTACTTACAGCATATAAATGAAAAAATATGTTGGGACATTAACACACAGCGCCATCTAGTTCCATGGAAAGCTACGAGGCCTGTGTTATCGATATCAGATAGTTGATACACTACACATATATAACTTTAAATACATACATATTATAAATATAAACACTCATGACCGGAAAACATTTGTACTCACACAAATGAATGCCCCCAGCGGGGCTCGAACCCGCGACCGCGTACACAGCAAGTAAGGTCACTACAAACTGAGCCAAACGTGTCGCTTATATGTCTTAAAAAGCGAATTAGTATCCATGCAAAGATTACATTTATGATATTATTATTGTTCTATCTAACTTTTCAGCAATGGGATGTAATAAAAATCGAAGAAAAAGACGAAGAAGGCAACCCCATAGAATCAACCATAAAAGTCCCTTGCGGACCTTCTTTAAAACTACAGGAATACCTTTATTCCATAAGTCGGATACTTGATGAAATAATCCCCCATACATTACCTATAGAGATACATTCATTGTTCATAGAGAGGACTATTGCCATCTCACTCGCACACTACGATAAAGTGATACGAGAGAAAGAGACAGATATAAACCAAAGGTGTGCTCTTCAATTGTTAATGGATGTCAGGCATTTGACTTTACTAATGGTCTCGAGAGAGAATAAAAAAGCTATGGAGATGTCTCATGATATTTGCGAGTTTTTAAGACAAAAAATTGATCCGTTTGATTATGATGTGTTCTATCCATACATTCAAACTAATTTGAAGAGATCGGTGCAAAGAGTTCAGGTTAGTATAATTGGTTTTTTTTATGACTATTTTGATTATTGTAGGTTTTATTGAAAATCTCACTTAATTTTAAATCTAGCAAGAAAATGGTGTTTTAGAAATACTAATATATAAATATTAAGGCGTAAAAATAACCTCGTATTTGTCATTTTACTTAAATAAAAACCAACCCTAAGTATGTATATACCTAAGTATGTATGTATGTATATACATACTTAGGGATACCATACTTTTTAGTGAAAAAGTTATCTATACTAATATTATAAAGAGGAAAGATTTTTTTCTTTGTTTGTCTGTTTGTTTGAACCGAAGAGACTCCGAAACTATTGGATCCATTTAGATGAAATTTGGTAAAAGGATAGTTTGAGACCCTGGGAAGAACATAGGATATTTTTTATCCCGGAAATCATTCTTTAAGGGGGTGAAAATGGGGATGAAAGTTTATATGAGGAAGCAAAATAGGGAAAAACCCGGGCGAAGCGAGGGTTAGTCGCTAGTTATTCATATAGGTCAATAAATATTTTTTCTATTCTTTATTAGCTACATGGATTGTACCTCGTCTAAGAAGTCTTTTTAGCTTTGAATTTAACAATCTTTTTTGAAGTTGTTTTGTGTCATATTTCTTCCATTCTACGAGATATATTTTGTTAATAAAAACAATTCTTATATTTCAGACGTTACTAGGAAGTCTGATCCTCCACCACGGTCAGCTAACCGGCATCATTGGTACCAAGTCCGTGCTCTCGGGAGGCAGTGGGGATAAGGCAGCCTCTATCCTGGCCGCCGCGGACACGCACTGGTTCTCTATCCTGCCGGTGGCCACCCCGGCCAACCTACACAAGAAGCAGGATAAACCGGTTAGTATGCCGATAGCTATCCTGTATGGATGGAGGATAGGCGATTATCTGTGGATTTTAATGGAAATACCGTCAAAAAATATGTGAATATTTTGAGTTGTCGGATCTATTTTTTTGATAGTCAAAAATCTACCGTAGACAAACCGTCATGCTTAAGAGTATAAACTTACGTTTATTAAAAACAAATCTCTCTATACATAAATAAATCAGAAAAAGGCACGGATAAAAAAAAACGATTATCATGGTGTTTTGGAAGTTAAAGGACGTTGTGTCATCTCATAGCATAGCTTTATGGCGTTTCCCGACTGTCATATAAAAGTAAGTATGACAGTCGGGTGCACTTCACCCGCGTCTCACTCACGTCCTTGGCATCCGTTTGGCTCAGCCTAGACACTTGCTAGAAGACTGTATTATCTATATTTTAATACGTGAAGCAAAAACTTTATATCCCTTTTTACGAAAATTGCGCGGACGCAGGAGTATGAAATTTCCCACACTTATAGTATATATAGAGAAGGAGTGCAGAATGCTAATATTTTTTTTAAATTATGCATAAAAAATATATTAAATCAATAAAAAAAAACATTACACACACTACCCATGTATTTGACACACACTCGCACATATACTCTTTTGTTTATTGTTAAAGTCTGATAGGCATTATTATCGAAACAGAGAGAAATTCAGCTTGCCAATTTTGTTTTGGGATTTTAATAGTTAGTATTATGGAAACACAAATCTGTTGTAAAAGAAACATGGATTTGGTGAAAAATTAAAAGGGAATCTTTAGTTGTTGAAAAAATTATAAAGTGATATTAGTAAAAAAAGCTAGTAAAAACAATAATAAACCTTTGCTACAAAAGGTCAAGGAAAGTTCTATTTTGTACAGTTTGATGTCCTTATTAATATAATGATATTGAATTGTGGAAATCCCACAACTTAGAACTCTCCTTGACCTTTTGTTAGTCCCCCATTAAGCAAATTATATATAAAATTTTAAATTATTATAATTTAATTTTGCATCTAATCACAGGCCGATCCGTTCGATATCTGCGTACTATGATAATACGGTAAATGTTTGTGCGTGTTCGTGTTAGTTGAGTTTTCATTACTAAGTATAAAATAAATTATGTTATTTTTTTTTAATAAAAACGCCATTGTTTGAAAGATTGTGTAACTAATAAAAAAAGATTATTATTCCATTTAAATATTCATGTTAGAAGTTAATATGCATGAATAGAAATCATTTAAACACAACTAAGAAATAAGACTAAACTCGAATTAGTTGTTTGTTGTTATTTAAAAAATAATATTTTGATATAAGTATTATTAAATTAATATGTCTGTAATAGAAAAGCAAAGAATAATGCAGTCTATTTAAAAAAAAACAGCTTTATTTTTTTAATTTAAATAATACGAGTACTACCCTTCAGGTTTGATACCTGTTCAAAATAAAACGTCTTTAAAATCAGTCCTCAATTAATAGATAGTTACCGATCAACAAGATTCTGTATTGGACATGTATGTGATATGTATGTATATATGTTTGTATGTCCGCCATTTCCTTAAAAACTACTTACTAATCCATTTGGATGGGGTTTGATATTCGAAATAGAAATCAAAGTTAAGAATTGCTATTAATAAAAGGCGAGTGTTTAACTTATTACTAACTTACTAACTTATAACCTATAAGTCTTAGGTATTCTAAATGTAATTTTCTTTTAGGTAAAGAAGAAACCTGTATCAGCCAGTCCAAATAAAGCAAGATCGGATATAACTGACCTAATGACCAGCTCGTTGCCGATCAACTTCGCTAACGCCCGGTCTGGGGCCGCATCCTTCTTTAACTCTATTTCATCTGATTGGTTTAGTGGATGATTCATCCAAATTTATTTTTAAATTCATATTATATATTTTATTGTATTTTATTATGAATTTCGTTTTAATTTATTTAATGATTGTATTGTAAATAAATTAACATAAATAATAAGGTGATTTATTTTATTTATTACTTTTACGTTGGTTTTTTTGTCTCATAGGATTTAATGGATAAATAAAAATAAGTACATTTATTTATTTTTACTAACGAATCCGTTCAAGGTGGTCAATTTCAATGGCATTAGCTAACTGCGCAGGAGATACTTTTCCTCTGGATTGGTCTTTCCATTGTTTATATTATAAAGTTAACGTGCAATAATGAATAGTAAAAATCTATACATATAATAAAATTGTATATATTGTAATATTGTTACTAACAAAGCGAAATCTGTACAATGTACATGAAATATTTTTTAAAAGCAATGATTAATAATGTGTACAGAATATAGGCCCCTAAAACAATAATTATTAAAAATATTGTCCGTTTGTCTTCACGTCTGTTTATCTATTTGTTGAATTTATTTCTTATGTATTTATTTAATTGTATTGAAGACCATTAATACCAAGTTTCTAGTAATTCTGATCATAAATATTTTTTTATGATCACATTTGCAACACATTTAGCCATTCATTTTAATAAGAAGATTGTTCAGGTCATTAAAATCGGCCCTTAGTTTGATGATTATTTTAAATGAAATCCAAACAATTTTATATTAGAAATAATAGAACATATACTGGATTGAATGCAATTTATTTTAATTTAACAGTCAAGAGCGAAATAAAACAATATCATCAATCCAATCTTTCAGTTCAAGTTTCAATTCAGTTTTTGATAGTGCTAAGGAAAAACATCGCTTAAATTACATACATATAACATAATTATATAAATTCAAATTTCAACTTTATAATACTTTCAATGATTTTATTTACGTAATAATTTTAAATAAGATATATAATTATTACTTATATATAATTGAGATTTTTTTTTAATATTGATTATAGCTTCAGTTCAGATTAATCAATAGTATTTTAATTGTTACTTAAAATAAATTACTTTACTATAGTCTTATTTAAGCTGTATCTTTTTTTACTTCACCCGCTCTTCGGGCTAACGTTCTGAAGTTGTCGATTCCATCGTATCCGTAGTTACTGCTGTAGCCGGGATACCTGTCATATCCGGGACGAGATTGATATCCTGGTCTATAACCGGGATAACTTGATCCTGTGTAGTCGTATCCAGGACGATAATCATATCCAGGTCTGTTGTATCCAGGACGATAGCCTGAAAGTAAGTGAGATTCGTTGTAAAGATACCCAATAGGCGATGGTTATAAATAAAATATACGAATATATGAAGAATGTGTCGACACGTCTGGCTCAATTTGTAGTGACCCTACTTGCTGTGCTAGCGGTCGCGGTTTCGAGTCCCGTCCATGTACTCCAGTCATGGGTGTTTATATAGATAATATGTATGTATTTAAAGATAGGTATATATGTTTAGTGTATCAACTGTCTGGTATCCATAACACAGGCCTCGTAGCTTACCATGGAATTAGATGGTGCTGTGTGTTAATGTCCCAACATATTTAATAAAAAAAATATTATACATATATCTACCGGCCTACAACCTACAGACCAAAATATATATTGTAAAACTATTTGTTGCACTTTGTTACCATACCAATACTAGCTGTGTCCCGCGGTTTCACTCGCGTTAAATCTGTCTAATTATAAACATCGGTTTTACAGTAACGTATGGAAGTCTGCCCGATTTGGTGACATTTATGATTACGTACTACTTCGCTCCCTTGGGTAGTAGCATGATGATATATAGCCTAAAGCATTCCTCAAGAAACTGGCTATCTAATGCAAAAAGAATTTTTCAAATCGAATAAGTAGTACCTGAGATTAGCGCGTTCAAACAAACAAATTCTGTCTCTTTATAATATTAGTATAGATTAATAAATATAAATATCTATGATGTCTAATAATAATCTTTAAAAATAAAGTAGAAAACGATACAATTGACTTTCTGTCTCTATCCCTTTTTAAAGCATAACTTATCGCTCAATTGTTGTTTTTAATAATACCGACTTAAATTTTGTATGAACTTCCTATTTATTTTAACACACGTAGATTTTATCATTGAATTGATAAATAAATTAGTTTACAACATTGTAAAGACGCAGATATTAATGATTCCTTATCGCAAGTTCTAGTACATATTTTTTTCTTTTATAAATATATTAAAAAATAGATTAAAATTAAATTAAAACGTTTATTGTCTGGTGTTGCAATGTTTTTATTTAACTTGTAATTTATTTTCGTTTATTTTGTAATGTGTTTTTACAACTAAATTTCACAAATAAAATTTTACAAATACATTTTAGTATATGTATATACATTTACGAAAATATACATGTGTATTTATATAAAATAATTTTAGTTTGTAGGTCTGCTCGTGTGACAGGTAATTCGATAAAAAGAAGGTCTAAGCCTCAGTGTTTATCTAGGCTAGGACATAAGTAAGCTATATATCTCCATTTAAAGACATTTAATGAATCCTTTGAGCCGCATATAAAATATTGGTGTGATGTTATCTTACTATTTGATAAGTATTCAGTTAGTAATTTATTATTTACTGTACATATAATAAAATTGTAACTAAGCCGAATCTGTACATTAAATATTATTTTGATAATCTTATTGAAAAAAAAAACATTATTATCTATACAGAGGCCGAATCTATACTTTTTTGAATTTTTGTCTGTCCGTATTTCTGTCTGTTACCGCATCAAAGAAAAACCACTGGTGGGATTTTGTGAAATTTGGTAGCTGGTTATTCGGATCAAAATATAGGATACATTTTACCGCGGGAAAATATCTCATTTCTGAGAAAAAATACAATAACTGTAATGTAAGAGTATACTAATATGTAAAACCTAAGAATTTGGTTTTTGGTCAGCTGAACGCCGGCGGAGCTGCGGGCAAAGCTAGTTATAAAATAATTTTGAGCACAACAATTAAATCGATTTCAAAACAACTTAAAAAGTCATAATTCAACTTTTAGAAGTGGATTTTTTATTACAAACAATACATTAGGAAGAAAAAAAATCTATACAAAATAAATAGGCTAAGACAAAAAAACCAGTACATTTTGCTCTTTTGTTTGTCAACTGATTTTATTTTTGGAAATAGTGGCTTTTTATGTAAAATAATTATGGTCAAGATCTGATTACTGAGCGAACACTAATAAGTATATATAAAAGAGATAGATCCTTACTTTTGAGCATCCTATAAAAATCTGGTGAATCCGTTGCGTCGCTTGCGAGTTAAGAAAGAATAAACTAAAAACATTTCCTCTAACAATATTTGTAAAGATAATAATAATACAAGAGATAATAATAAAAGCGTAAATATAATACCTCCGTATCCTTGGTATCCTGAACCATATCCTGGATACCCGTTGTAGCCTGAAAAGATAATAACAATCGTAAAAGAACTTCCTGTTATGATTTCTCTATAAAAAGTACCTATTTCTATATTAACTAGCGACTCGCCCTCGCTTGGTTCGGGTTCGTCCCTAGGTTGATTCCCCATACAAAATGTCATCCCATAAAAACTATCCTATGTCCTTCCCAGGGTCTCAAACTATCTTCTTACCAAATTTCATCTAAATCGGTTCAGTAGTTTCGGAGCTTATTCGGTACAAAAAAAACAAAAAATCTTTTGTCTTTATAATATTAGTATAGATAGGTACGTTTACCGTGAATTGGTAAAACATGTTAAACGGAATCGCCGAGATCCGCACTTCCGATAATCTCATGTGCGAATCATTTTCAATATATTGCCTCGAAGAAGGAATTTTAAATGTTGACTCAAGAGTTTCATATAATCTCACGTCCACATCACGCTATCAGTGGTCATTAGTCATAGAATCAACTAGTTAGAAGTTGGTAAAAAGCTACTTTATATTATATATCGAACTGCAGGAGGCGTTATACTGTTTTATAACTACAAAGAAACATGAAAGAAGTGGAATTTTGAACAGTAATCCATGTAAATATTATATCTTAGATATATTATTACCTCCTGTACTTCCGTAACCTGGATACTGGCCGGGATAACCGCCGTAACCACTGTTGTATCCGCTTCCGTAACCATCGTAACCGCTTCCATAGCCTCCGTAACCGCTTCCATAGCCTCCATAACCGCTACCGGAATTGTATCCCGGTCTCAGTAATCCGTACCCGCCACCTCGTCTAGTGTAGCTAGGATCATTCACTTCTGACAGCCTTTGGGCCATAGACGTGGCCAATAAACAAAACAGCAAGATCATATTCTGTGAAAGAAATGTTAAATTTGGATAATTTTAAGCATATAATACTCATGTCTTCATATTTTTACAAAATAACAAACATTTTAAGCATAAGGAGTAATATGAAATATCGGGATCTAGAAACAATTAGGTAGAAATTGTAAAATCAGCCTTTTTCTATAAAAAATCTTCTATCATTATCTTTTACAATATAGGTAGCGGTAGGAACTACTAATGAAAACTTAATACTTAGTGAACTTAAAGATAAGTATGAAGTTGATGGAAAAAGATCATTTAAAAAAACAAAAACAAATAACAAAAAAAAATTTTGCTATTTGGTAGTTGTATCCTATAATATCTGTAGATCTATTAGAAATTACCATTCAAAATACAATAACATTAGTAATCACCGTAATTAGGTAGGTACAAATGAATATAAATGGTGTACTTAATTATGTCTGATTTCTGATATACATTATTACGTCTAAAATAGTTGATTCGACTTCCGCATGAGGTAAATTCTTTAATTTACGACTGTTTTTTTTTAATTTAAAGTATTTCACAGAATATGTATTGATGATTATGATGTTCTTCTAGCCGATTCCGGCTACGGCGGCCAATCTCATTGAGACTAGCCAACTGCGCAGGAGATATTATAGTGCACAAGTGTACGCGCAGACACATGTGCACTCTCTATTCCTGTCACTCTCATACTCTGGTGGGACGACCACTCGACACGACCGGTGAGAGTTAAGGCGCAGGACCGACGGCTTTACGTGCTCTCCGAGGCACGAGGGTGAAACACCGCCAACTTCCCAACTCCGGGCTGTTACTGAGACTTACTATATAGAAAGACTCAATAACTAAACTTGGCCCGACCCGGGACTCGAACCCAGGACCTCCGGGTGTGCAGCCGTACATGCTAGCCACTACACCACCGAGGCAGTTTGTATAAAAAGAATATGTATTATAAATTATTTCTGCCTTAACACGTGAGTATGAATTCGGGGGAAAAATATAAGTCTGGAGATTTACTTTCGTATTATAACAACCGTTATTATTTACTAATATTATACGAGTAAATGCGAAACTATGAAATATTGGAATAATAAGGATAGCTTTTAGTGTTTATGCCTTTTAGGCGGGCGTGCTATTGAGTACAAAGATTCAATTCAATTCAATTGTTTTGTTCAATGACTCCTAGGGGCTTGGACTTTGGAGTGCCATTTGGGCAAATTTTGCTTCGCCAATGTCCACGTTACGTAAAGAATGACCGGTGAGTACAAAGGTTTATCGCTCATGTTTAGTCGTTTGTCACTTTTTTTATAGTACCTGCATTAATTTGTTTTGATTAATGTTAATAAATGAATGAAAATACTTTTTAGCCCAAAAAGTTAACCGACTTAATAGGTAATTATTATTAATTATTTTCTCTCAAGGCTGGATATTTTTTTATATGAATATGAGTGCAGTGGTCTCACATAAGTTTCCTTGGCTATAATAAGTTTAAAAAAATATTCCATATCTACAAATGGCGAAGTAATCGCGGAACATACACCTTTTTGTAGTTGACAAAAAAATAAAATTACAGATAAGAAGAAACGAATATTCTTTTTTAAGCCGTACTTAACTAAAAGGAAGCCTTGTTATTAGGTTTTACGTTTTAAATAAGTTTGTTATTTAAAATTTTATATGTTTTCACTTTATCGAATAAAATAGTATTAATAACTATGTATATATGGTTGATGTCGCACGTCACAACACAAAAAAGCACTCACCACAAAAATCATATTTATTTTCAACTGTATACAACAAAGTCTGACACACTATTGCAGTTGGTCAACAGTGTTTCTTATTTATATGAGATCACGTTCAAGATCGAGTGGTTTTACGCATCCGCTCCATACATAATTACCACGATTATTGTCATATATCAGGCCCGCAATGATGAAAAGACCTAACTGACACCTTTAATTTGGTTTAAAAAATGGTAAAATTTTAATATAAATATGAATTAAGTATATATTTTTCGAATAATTAATATATAATAATGATAATTACGCAAGCACTTTACATAATAAAAATGTAGATAATAAAAATGTAGATAAATTTTAAGGTTAGGCCACTTTTGAAGTGATTCATGATGGTGTTATGAAATTAAAACTAATTTTTATTTGTTTGCTTGTTTGTATGTTTGTTTATAGTTGTTATAAACTGTGATATTTTCATATTTTTACAGTTTCATGAATCAATAAAACGGTCAAAATATGCTTAAGTTACTGAATGCCACTTGGAATTTAGTTTTAAAACTGGGAGAAGCGAGGATAAATAAATGATTTATTTATTTTTTTGAATCGTGGTTATCTTAATATAAAAGTTAAACAAGTTAACTAACTGGTTTAAAAATTGTTAACATCAATTCGGTTTAGACATGTAGTAGTAAGATTTAGTGGATTATTTGCTGCACGCCTTTTAGACGTCTAAAACCTTACTTTCTATGATTGCTGTATGTAAATCATTCGAAACTTCAGGACCAAAAATCAAAATAAATGCGCGAAAAAATCCGAGTTTAAAAAGCTAGTTTTATTTCAAAAAAAAAATGAGTGGAAAACTTATTAAAATAATATTAATTAGATGAATGGATAGAATTTTACTGTATAACCTTTATTCTAATCACGAAATATGAACATACCTACAGTAGGTATGTATATTTGAAGATAATATGTAAAGTATGTCTGATACAAAGGCTTTATTATTGTTAAAAGCAATCCCTTTGGTGAAGCTTGTCCCGATTTGATTAACATAAATAACGAATTTCTCGATATGACAGAAAAATAGAATAAGATAACACTATGTCCTCTTTGTATTTTCTTTAAGGCATTATGTCAAAATTTAAATTTATTTACCACCTGGTTAGTGGTCGGTGAACTATCCTTAGAGAAGTCATCAAGTTTTTTTACCTTTAGATATAAAATTTTATTCTTGTATTCTGAGTGCATGTATGTACGTATGTATATCGACCCTTAAAACATTACATCCTAACGGCTGTTGAGTTTGTAGATTATTTATATTAAAACGAATTTGAATAAACTTTCGATTAAAATTGATAATATCAGCGCGGAAGCGTTCATTTGGACATCATATAAATTACCATTAGGCCTATTATTTGTCAAGGATAGTAGTCTCTGCAAGGATAGAATACGAAATGACGTATTTCGGTGCGCCAATTTGTTTATTAATCAAACAAAATACGGTGGGTTAATAAAATTATTTTAGAATGACTTTTGTCGCGTATAGTGCCTATTACAGAGATAGCTGGTTCGATATCCGTATAAGGCAAATCTGTGTATGGATAATATTCAATATTTATAAATAAACAATTGTACTTAGATTTAAAATTTTCCTACATTATTTCGAATTTATTATAAACTAGGTAGGTGCGTTTTAATTTTTTTGAGCGAGATCTTAATTCTTTAGCTAAAATAAAAGTTTTCTAAGTTACTACTTATAATATCAGCTATCTACTACTTATAATATCAGCTATAGTGCGGGTTGGTAGACTTCACAAATCTTAAAATAAATGATATAATAATTATAATAATATCAAAAATTACTAGGTTTTTGAGATATGCTGTTTTCCTTACGATATTTTTCCTTCACCGTAAGACTAATGATAATCATGTTGGAAAAGGCAGTAGCAGCCTAGCCAGCGGTAACGCGCTCACTCAGGGAACCAAGTAAAGCGAATTCAAATCTCGAGTCTCACAAGTCGCACATCTTAAATATAAAAATTTTATTCAATACAACCCTAGGACAGATATATATTATAAACGAGTAATACTTGTATATATATATATATATATATATATATATATATATATATATATATATATATATATATACACACACACACACACACACACACACACACACACACACACACACACACACACACACACACACACACACACACACACACACACACACACACACACACACACACACACACACACACACACACACACACACACACACACACACACACACATATATATATATATATATATATATATATATATATATATATATATATATATATATATATATATATATATATATAACCTGAATCTCGGAAACGGCTCCAATGATTTTCATGAAATTTAGCATACAGCGGGTTTGAGGGGCGAAATCGATCTAGATTAGTCTTATGTGTGGGAAAACGTGTGTTTTTGAATTTTCATGTGATTTTCTTTCACATTATTCCACGCAAAATATGGTCGATAATTTCGCACGCTCGGGCATATGCATCATGATCAAGCGGCATTCCGCAAGATTGACAATCATAGATGTCCGGTTTTGAATCCCAGTCGGATACAATAGTTTTTTTGTTTTTTTTTCTGTATTCAAGTTTTAAGTTTTTTTAAAGAAAATTGTACTTTTGACCAAAAACTCCGAGCGAAGCTCGGTGGTCCAGGTACTATGTATTATCAGAGAAGGTTTTTGTAATTTTAAATGCATACTACATATTAGCTTGCGTTTATAAAAAACATATCGTATACTGACCATATCGTGTATCTGAACATTATGTATTTTGGTGCGAATCTTGATGCGTATTTATAGCGTTCACGGTCAATAGACATTATAATATTACTCTGGCGTGTTCTGTTACCATTGTTTCAAGTATTTCCGTTGATTGTATCAAAATTATTTGTTATTTTTGTTAACACCAGTACCAATGTAGGAAGTGTTTTTGTAACAAAATTTTGATATTTATTGTTATAAGGAAGCTAAGATGATCTTTAAGGCGTGTAAAATATATTTTGGCTAGTTTATGATTATCTTTATTTCTTGCATGTTTACGACTTTATACGCGAGTTCATAGAATTAAGCTTACAGCCCCTGGTTATTCCGCCATTAATATCTAGTGGCTAGCATGTACCGGTGCAGATCCAGAAGTCCTGGGTTCAAGTCCTGGATGAGACCAAGTATAGTCTTTCAGTGTTATGTCAAAATATTCTCAGTAACAACCTGGGGTTGAAAATTGGCGGTTTTCCATCCCCGTGTCTTGGAGAGCATCCTACGCCTATCTGTACTACGCCCGATCTTTCGCCGGTCGTGTCGTATTATAGTTTCAACGGAATTGACGGAGAGTGAATAGAATTGAGGTAGACTTGTGTTTACGCGTAACTTGTGCACTATAATATCTCCTGCACAGTTGAGTAGTCTCAGTGATTTTGGCGGTTGCCGATTGGTTTGGAGGATTATTATATAGCTTTTAAGAGAGCTTTGCTTATAATTTTGTAAATAAATTGAACCGATACAACTTTATACAATAAAATAATTACATTAACCTATTGGTCTTTGAGTAGAACGCGGACATCAAACAAAAAGTTGATATGGTTTTTTCTATAGGTACCTACGTGTATTAATTTTTTTGCTTTTTTTTATTTTGGGGATATTTGTGATGAACAGTAATCCACTATCACATTATATATAGATTACTAGCATTGCCTGCGGTTCCGCCCGCGTTCAGATGACCAAAAACCAATTTCTTAGATGTTACATATTAGTATACTCTTACATTGCAGTTTTTGTATTTTTTCTCAGAAATGAGATATTTTACCGCCGTCAAATGTATCCTATATGTTGACCCGGATAACCAGCTATCACCATATCAAATTTCATCAAAATCCCCCCTGTGGTATTTCTGTGATGCGGTAACAGACAGACAGACAGACAAAAATTCTAAAAACCATAGATTCGGCTTGTGTATCGATAATAATGTTTATTTCAATAAGATTTTCCAAAAAATATTTAATGTACAGATTCGACTTTGTTACAATTTTATTATATGTATAGATTATACTATGATCACGGCATTTGCAAGAGCTTCATTTACACAACGTATTGATATTAGCAGAAAACAAAAGTTCTTTTTCTAAATGAAAGTTATCGAATATGTACTATTCTTTAATGTAAATAGTTACATACTATTATATTAGTATAAACACGTACATATATCACAGTTGCTATGCATATTAGTGGGTTTAAATTAGCCAGAAATTTTTAATGGTGACGAAACACGTCTGTAAGATAAATATACGAAGTTTTTTTACCGACATAGCGAATAAACGTATGCTATATCAGTTCAGTTCTCGAAGGAGATATTAAAACATTGTGAAAAGTTTTAAAAATATAAAAAAAAACATGTTAACCGTCCAAAAATCCCAACCTTTTCACGAAGATTTTATTACTAATCATTGAAGAGTTCCACTATTCATCTTTTGACTCCATCATTAGGTCAGCTCGATAGACATTACTGTATTGTCATTTGAATATCAACTAGTATTCAGCCCTTTTTTTGTTTATCCCCCACTGCTGGGCACGGGCCTCCCTTCAATACGAGGGGGATTAGGCCATAGTCCACCACGCTGGCCAAGTGCGGGTTGGCGCACTTCACATATCTTTCGAAAACTTGCTAGGTTCTCTCAGACATGCAGGTTTCCTCACGATGTTTTTCTTCACTGTAAGGCAAATGGTAATCACTTCCAAACTTTTAAATCGATACAACAATTAGCACTAGGTTAATATTGACTCTGTTAAAGACTTCGTTTTATTGTTGTTTATACAATAAGCTACGAGGTTAAATGGACACAATAAATATAATATTTTCTTTAAATAAGATTAGTCTTAGAGTTAAAACAAAAGTAGATAGATAACTCCTTTGTATAAAGAGACCTTCCTCCAAAAAAATAGTAAAATTAATTATTAACTTACTAAAACACCCGAAAAAGAAACTCCAATAAGGTTGTAAAAGTTTAAAACACTTCACGCGCCTTAATTCATTGGTAATTTCACTTTCGAAACGGTTAATGGGAAAAAATCCAAGTTACATAACCCGATGGCCTTGACATAACCCTTTACATGACACATCGTTCTGTTTTACTCCGATCAGGCTTTTAGCGTTGACTTTTTATTTTTTTTCAAATGCATTACATGTAACTAGTCTTCTTGAATCTTGTTTGATTCCGCTGTTTTAAAAATGGTTTGTTTTTATGTTAAATAAATATATAGATATGATAAAATTTAAATATACTATAAGCGACCGAAATTCGATCGGCGTTTTTCGGAAAAGATATAAAAATGCTTTTTTTTTCCAGAAAAGACACTATGTAGATAAACTTTAAAAACTTTAGTTCGGAATCGATGTTATTATAATAGAGTGAAAGTCATATTAATAAAAAGTACGTATGATGGTACGGAACCCTTCGTGTGCGAATTCGACTCGCACTTGACCGATTTCTTTTTTATAAAGATAGGTAAATTCTATTAATATACATATGTTTTCCTCAAATTTTCAGTAATGATTATGGTCCGAATTTCGTCCAATGGGCCAATACTAGCAGCGATAAATAGATATGGAATATGGTAGCAATTACTGAATTATTATTATTTATTATTGCTGTTAAAATAAAATGTAACTGAAAAATAAAAACATGTGCACACGTAAAGATGAGTACTACTTCAATCTATAAACGATCTCGTCTGACATCAAAAGAAACTCCACATGACTATGGATTTTTAGTGAATAACTCATTTTCAAGTAAACACGTACGAGTATCTAAGCTTTATAGAAAAATCTCATTTTATTTTCCTTTTTAGCGTTGTAACATAATAAAGGTCCTTTGTAATATAATTGTCATATTCCATTAACCTAAATAAATTTCCATATTTTACTCAACGTAATGACACGACTTTGAGCGAGTTAAAATTTCGTAGGCGGTCAACGAGGCCTGATACAGGAAAGGAATGCGCACACTGAGACGAAGTAAGTTGAATTATCATTTTTTATAGTTTTTTAGGTTTTCTTAGAAATTCAGTTAGTTCTTTTCAAATAAACGAAAATTTTGATTTTAAATCTATACTAATATTATTTATTCATAGTATTTGGGGCTAGATAGTGAAATAAATTTAACATAAACTATTTACTTTACTTATTTAGTATCTCTTAACGCACTGCTGAGCGAGAGCCCCCTTTTAAGACGACGGGAATCAGGCCATAATCCACCACGCTGGCAAAGTGCGGGTTGGCGGACTACAAATGTCTTTTGAAAACTTACTAGTCTAAGTGGTTATCATCAGTGGTTTTTATTTGGAAAGAGTTATCGAACTATACACAAATCGTAATAAGTGTGCTTGAATGAAAAACACAACCTCTGGTATCATCGTAGAAACATATTAAAAAACAAATCTATCCTTCGGGAACCGTATATTTTTCCTGGACAAATAGCCTATGTGTTATTCCAGACTATAATCTATCTCTGTGCCAAATTTCATCCAGATCCGTTCTGGTGTGAAAGAAAAACATCCATACATACTCATAAACTTTCAAATTTATAAATTATAATATTAGTATAAATTACCCGTTAGCGTAGCGAAATAATTAATAATCCGAAAAAATATTTTTTATAGGTATATCTAGCTATATTCTCAAAAAATTAATTAAAGTTAAATATTATTCTAAATTTAAAAAATAACTTGTATGATGATGTATCTATAGAATCTTCTCATGAATATGTTATAACAAGTATAATTTCTAATCACATTCTCACTTTTTTCTACCCAGATTTTGGTATCAAAACAATTTTTTCATACTTAAAAGCTGTTTGTCATAAAAAATAGTGAATTTAGTGCAACTGTGCACAGAGCCTAAGGAGCTCGTAATCATCCTTGGGGATTTCCGAGTTTGAATGAGTAAGAAAATGTTTAGAGCTACTTTGTTTAACACACTGTGTTACTGACTTTTCTTGTTTTTTTTTTATAAAAACAATGATTTACTCTACGACCTATTAGTATATACCTTACAAAAGAAGAGATACTCGTACATTGCGTATTGAATATTATGTTTGTTGGTTCATACTTCTTTCATACATGTATCGGGCAATGAGTAGACTTGATTTTTAAGATATATATATGTAGTTTTAAACCGGAAATGTAATTTAGATATCTTTGTATCCTGGCAAAATTAATGTATGACAACTATAGCATACTGAATAATAAAATAAAGACCTGTAAAAAGAGCTAAGGTTAAAGAGTTCTAAATACAAACATACGTACAAATTTAGTTCTAGATACTTCTCGTATATACCCTACTGAAATATAAATATATAAGTTATGCAATAAAAGTTATTGTAAATTTTCATATAAGGCAAATGGCTTGAGGTCAACAGATTTGAAGGTTACCATAAAATTAGGTGTAATATCTTATATGGCTTAACTGAATCATATTTTAGAAATAACATAAAAAGCACTTAATTATTACAAGGTTTTTCTAGTGGCTTTCCTCATATCCGAGGCTAGATTAAAATTACATTATGAATATTTTTCCATTATTGTAAAGTTAAAAATTATGTTTGTTTATTTGTATGTAGGAAATAATAAATATGATTATATATATATATATATATATATATATATATATATATATATATATATATATATATATATATATATATATATATATATATATATATATATATATATATATATATTTTATTACATATCCTGCGAAATAAGCATTCAATTTTACACACTATGAGATAGTTGTATCCCTCAGTAATTTACCCTCACTAAGGCCGCAGGCTGCAAAAACAATTTCGCTCGTATTACGTCCGAGGAAACCGTATTATAAGGATACTGTCCAGTATTTTTTAAATAACTATTAAGTTGCAATACAAATTTTCTTCATAATATCGATGTTATAACATTTTTATTTTACAGTAATATTTTCATAAAATCTATCAAGAGTATCTTAAAACTCGATAAAAACTGTTTCGAACGTAGCTATATGTATTTATATAAAACAAAGTCGGGTTTGTCACAACACTTATAACTCGAGAACTGCTGGACTGATTTGTATGATGTTTGTTTTGTTGGATTTACCTTCACCCCGAATAGCAGAATAACTATTAAAACATCGGACAAATTCACAACAAAAATTCGAAAATAATTTTTTGGCCACACTAAGCGGCAAAAAAATTATTTTACCTAGGGACGAACCTGAGCGAAGCGAGGGTGAGTCACTAGTTTATAATATTTCTTTAATGACAATGTTACAAAGTTAAAATTTTTCATCATATTTTTATTGAGAGGCAAATCAAAATTTCAGAAGTAACGAAAAGTTTGTATTTAACAGTTTTCATATTTTTTCTGTTCTTACCGTTCTTTGTTTTGCCTGTACTCAATTCAAATATTTTTTGATGAAAATTTTCTTAATGCATCAAACAATTGCTACACGAAACCCATCTAAGTAAAATATAAACAGTATTTATTAATTTATTAAAAGTAATTTCATACAAACCAGCTAAAAGCTTTTCGTTGAAATCAAATTGAATTTATTTCTGTGCGGGATAATGCTAAGAAAAGAAAAAAGACGCTCAGAATTTATAATTCTCATAAATTATGTGCTTTTTTATTTTTCTAATACGTTCTCAAAATTAGATGTCCGTAATAAAAGACTTGCAGATTGTTTTGAATACGTCCAATTTCAAAGTTTTATTATTGGTGATTAAATTATACTTTTGTCTAATTTGGGTAAAAACCGTGTAAAGCCGCGAAAGCTCTATCTTCCGGTTTTATCCTGTCTGTTTGAGATCGTCTCTATCAATAGGGAATATGCGTGTGATTTAAATAAACGTAAAATATTTTTAGAAATATTAAGAGAAACGTTTGCCAATTTTATCATGTAACTTATCGTTGGGATACAATTTTTTATATGATAACAGCAAAGCCAAAAGGAGGGATTATGTTTTAGCACTCTATGTATGTATGTTTATATTCACATGTGTTCCATTGTAGTGCCTAAACTACATATCCTATTTTGATGAATGATTTTTTTGCCTTCATATTTATTTTGATTTGTTTTTTTTTAATCATTTATGTGTAGTATATTTCTGTAGTGAGTGAGTTTTAAATGCAAAATTTAAGTTCCATTTATTACACTATTGATATTATATATTACTAGCGGAACCCGCGGCTTTGCTCAAGCTAAAATTACAAAATTTCTAAAATGGTAGTTTCATACAAAATTTTTATCCCCTATTTTACCCTCATATAGTATAAATTTCGAAAAAACTAAAACACGTATTTATTCTATTTTATAGAAGAGCATTAATGCCAAGTTTCAAGTTATTCTGATCATAAATATTTTTTTGGATTGTGTTATAACGTGTTTTCCCGTGGGAATTAGATAATTTCCCGCGGTAAAAAGTAGCCTATGTCATTTTACAGCCCTCCAACTATCTCCACACAAAAAATTACGCCAATCCATCACTCCGTTTCGACGTGAAAGGAGGACAAACAAACAAACACACTTTCACATTTATAATATTAGTATGGAGTATGGATTATAGTAATTAGTGACTAAATTTGTTGTTTATTGGGATGGGATAAAATGGTTAGAATTATACAAAGTAAGTTTACTTGCATATCGCTGAATTCAAAATACTTGATATCCTAAATACATATTATGTACCAACCCTAGGATAGTTTGTTTGTCTATGGAAAGATAAACTGAGATTGGTAACTGGTGAAATAATATTTGTAAAACGCTGCTCTTATGATTAAAAATTGAATAAAATGGAACTATTCTCTCTTAACATACCATTTTAAAGGATTTGAAAATTAATTTTTATTTATATATTTTTATTTATTAAGTACTAATAATCAAAGTATAACATATACTAGCGACCCACCCTCGCTTCGCTCTGGTTCGTTCCTAGCTTGCTTCCCAATACAAACTTTTATCCCCATTTTCACCCCCTTAAGGGTGATTTCCAGGATAAAAAGTCTAAATCCTATGTCCTTCCCAGAGTCTCAAACTATCTTCTTTCCATATTTCATTTGAATTGGTTCAGTAGTTCCAGAGACTACCACCGGCAACGTCACAAACTCACAAACTTTACTCTTTATAATATATATATATATATATATATATATACTAGCATTGCCCGCGGCTCCGCCCGCGTTCAGATGACCAAAAACTAAATTCTTAGGTGTTACATATTAGTATACTCTTACATTGCAGTTTTTGTATTTTTCCTCAGAAATAAGATATTTTCCCGCGGTAAAAAGTATCCTAGGATCGCGCGCTACATCGCCCGGTTTATATAGCTTGAGCAGGCGGTCGAGCGATGCGGGGCAGAGGGGATGGACTCGCCGTAGGCATCTCAATGCTCGCCAAGCATTAAAAATGTTTCGCTACTAATTACTTCTAACAACGATATCTCAAAAACTATTCATCTGATTGATTTAGTGTAAAGAGCAATTTTAATCTGCATTAAATGACTAAGCTAACTAAAATATTCATTTGGATAAGGATTAATACCGAACTAAAGAAAATAACTTTGAAAATAACGTAATGTTTTTAATTAAAAATGTTAACATAAAAGTGGTTATTGTAAGTCAACCGTAAGAGATAGAGATATGCTATCGCGGACTTTTTTGTAGCATTTTTATAGATTTTGAATTCTCTAGTACATTACTTAACTGTATCTTTGCTAGTTTACGCGGCGTTCGCGTGGAAAGTTCCCATTTGGCGAGATTTTTTGCGACCTCTTCAACATTTGTCGCCGTATTTCAGCTAATTTACATAAAAGCATAATAAATTATATACCTAAACCTTCCTCAAGAATTACTCTTTCTATTGTTGAAAACCGTATAAAAATCCGTTCAGTAGTTTTCGAGTTTATCGCGTTCAGACAGACAGGAGGACAGACAGGAGGACAGACAGGAGGACAGAAAGACGCGGCCGGGGGACTTATTTTTATAATAAGTATAGATATATATATAATGGATATTAACTGCCTCGGTGGTGTAGTGGCTAGCATGTACGGCTGCACACCCGGAGGTCCTGGGTTCTAGTCCCGGGTCGGGCCAAATTTAGTTATTGAGTCTTTCTGTATAGTAAGACTCAGTAATAGCCCGGAGTTGGGAAGTTGGCGGTGTTTCACCCCCGTGCCTCGGAGAGCACGTAAAGCCGTCGGTCCTGCGCCTTAACTCTCACTGGTCGTGTTGAGCAGTTGTTCCACTGGAGTATGAGAGTGACAGGAATAGAGAGTGCACTTGTGTCTGCGCGTACACTTGTGCACTATAATATCTCCTGCGCAGTTGGCTAGTCTCAATGAGATTGGCCGCCGTGGCCGGAATCGGTCAGGAGAACATCATCACTCTTTATAATATGTATATAATGGATATAATATTTTTTAAGTTTATGATTTTTAAATTAAAGTCTAGAGAGAGAGAACATAAAATATTATCTAATCTTAATTTTTGTCATGGCTCTTCGATAAATATGGCCTAGGTTACTCAGGAACAGTAAATCATTTTAATTTTGTAACGATTACCCTCTACCATCTAGATTGAAACAAACAAACATACAATAAAATGAAATAGAAAATTTCATTCCCTCTATGGATCAAACGTGAAATATAATAGTAATGACTTACGAGTTATGACGTACGCTCCATTTCTATACATTATGAGAACAAAGCAGTCTTAGTCGGAACTGGCGGCTTAATTAACAGCCGTTGAGTGTTTTGATGGCAGCACATTAATTTTATCTTGTTTTTTGCTTCTTGAATTATCTTAAGGCAGCGAATCTTCTGGAGTTTTAATTTAATTCCCGTCCAATTATATTTCACTTTCCGACGGTTTTTGTGTTTTATATCGTACTGCTCCATTTGTTAGAAGCCCATTATATTGATAAGGGAAGGTATCCAATTATTATTAGGTATAAGATTTCCATTCAGATTTATTTCTCGAATAATTAAGATCTCGATCTCAAAGAAAAACTGCACGTAACATTTCTACGTAAAACAATAATCGGCTGAAAAATGAGTCAGTTTTGAATAAGCTCAAAAGCTGACTTTCGTTATTACTATACCGAACTTTTAAATATAAGTTTTAGTATTATGCAAGGACGTACGTACATATATATATATATATATATATATTATATATATATATATATATATATATATATATATATGATAACCATATTTATTATTTTTTTGATACCTCCTAATCTAGATAAATAAAATTGAAGTGCCTGATTGTAATGTCAAAATAAAAGCTTTTTACTAAATTTGAAATTATATACGGTACTTATAAGAAAAGCACAATTTTTAAAATGTTGTCTATCTGTCTATCTGTTTGTTCCGGCTAATCCCCGAAATGGCTAGAATGATTTTGACTGGACTTTTACCGGTAGATACCTAGCTGATGTTTTAAGAAGTAACTTAGGCTATTTTTTAATAGAAAATAGGGTTTCCCTAAATAAATATAAAACACACTTAGGGATTCAACCGAGCGAAGCGAGGGTAAGTCGCTAGTACATAATAATTTATAATAACTCATTATATTATATTATAATTAAATTAATTAAAATAATAACGTTATAAAAATTTTTACAAACATTTACCCCACTTCAGCTATTAGGTATTCATATTATTTTTTAAACAAAAGCTTTCTTTAGGATTCAAGGTACCTGGCATTGATAAGCTTCATCATCAGCTTCTTTTGCATATTGTATTAGTTGGGATGACATTTTATGTAAAGGTTAGTATAGTTTTCTAAGAGATAAGATATTTTTCCGTAGTAAAAAGTATCCTATATGTTGACCCGGATAACGATCATCATATCAAATTTCATCAAAATCTGTCCAGTAGTTTTCTTGTGATGCGCTCCCAGACAGATAGACAGCTAAAACTTCTAATAACTATAGATTCGGTCTCTGCACCGATAATAATGACTATTTCAATAAGATTTTCCAAAAAATATTTAATGTATAGATTCGACTCAGAATTTTATTATATATATGTATGTATGTATCGACCAACATCCATTTAAAAAAGGAGGATTATGTAAGAGATTTACTTAGGTAGAGTAATAATGAAATGATTGCATTCAAATAATATAACTAAATTGCATTGAAAACTCAAGAATTACAGGTGTCAACTAGTTTTATTTTGACGAGGTCAAGTGAACAATGCTCTTAGTCCAGGTGTATGACTGGCACACAAAAGAATTGCAAATGTCTCCAATGCAGCTGTCAACGGGACAAGATAATTTTATATATACATACGCGTAGGTAGATACGTATAGGTAAAGAAGTGCACATCGAATCTGATTATTTAAACATGAAATGTGTGTGTGTTTTTTATCCATCGAATCCGTCCAGGTATTTCATATATACTCACTACTTATATAAAGAGGTAAAATTTTCATATTTATGTATGTTTGTAACGAATAAACTCAAGAACTACTGGACCGATTTAGGTGAAATTTGATAAGAAGATAGTTTAAGACTCTGGGAAGGATGTAGGATATTTTTTATCCCAGAAATCATCCCTCGAGGGGGTGAAAATGGGGATCGCTAGTCGTGAATATAATCCTTTAAGTTTAAATGGCTTGATGGATTCGGTAGAAATTTTGTAAACAGATAGACTGTGTCTGGAGTAACAAAGACTAGGTGGTTAGGTGCCTAGTGTTCTTCCCCTCCAACGTACGTTCACCTTGTGGTGATGGAGGAACGGGAGGGTGTCATTAACGACCGGCAATCCAGCCGGGCGCGAGGCCAAGAAACGAACTTGGGGGCGGCGTATCTTGGTGGGTGGTGAGCCATTTGGGCCAACCCTATGGCTTTTGTAGTCTCCTTCGGCAGACCTGCCGTCAGGGCGTCGTGGTTGAGTGCGTAAGTACTCCTGCGACTTGGGCATAAAAACAAAAAACAAGGCACCTAGCGTTCTGTTATGTTTTAGTGGGTAGTACTAGTACTGAATTTTCTAGCCTGTGAGTCTCATAACCACCTCTATCAATGTAGGTGATATGCGTAAATGTATTTCCCAGCATTAAAAAAAAGGTCAGGCACCTAATAAATCACCGGAGCAAAAAAAGGGGTTCGTATGATATTTACAATAAGCTGAAGATTCCAATAAAATTAATAATGTTAGCAAGGATAAACAATTTATAAACAAGTTTAAACATTTGCGGGTAATTGTAAAACAAAACACGTATAAAATGCATTCAATTCATATTCGTGGCATGCGGAAGTTGGGTTCATTGTTTCTTGAAACTGCAAGGACGATTTGTCTTGTCACTAAATGTCTTTTATTAGATTCAACTATATTTAAAAAAAATCAAAATTATTTTTTTGAATAAAAAGACTATCTAATAATATCTTATTGTGTAATTTTTTTAGCTTTATTTTATTAGATACCATGATATATCTATCAGGTTTGCATTTGTATCGGCAAAATTATACTCGCGGCAGATTATACGTTAGATATCACAGGTAGGTAATGAAAATGTTCTTCATAAAATATATAGAGACTCACCCTCGCTTCGCTCGAGTTCGTCCCTAGGTACGTTTTATATTAAAATGGATATAGTTAGATAGACATATGCCATCGTGGATTTTTATGTAGACCTATACAAGATACATAATTCCACCATACATTATTTTGTTATATCTCAAGGGGTTTGCAGCATTTTCGTTGAATGCTCGGCTTATTTTCAACCGACTTCAAAAAGGAGGAGGTTCTCAATTCGACTGTATGTTTTTTTTTTATGTTTGTTACCTCAGAACTCCGTCATTTATTGACCGATTTGGACAATTTTTATTTTGTTTGAAAGGGTATACTTCCAGATTGGTCCCATTTAAATTTCAAGAAAAAATACCACCCCTAAGGGTGGAAAAACAACTAATGATGAATTTAACCTACTTCTAATTGTCAAATTGACTTGAAACTTTGCAAGTATTTCTATTTCCATTGATAGTACAGTGGTTCGGTGTTGTTGACCTGATCTGATGGCTAGGCCAGAAGGTGGATAGGTGGAACTCTTCAACGGCTAATAGTAGATACTTTGAGTTTTGGCTTATTTTGTTTGATTTGACAAACCTAACACGTTAGAATCCTTACTTTGCTACTACTGTCTACACTAAAAAGGGAAAAATAAAAACGTTTTAACAAAAAAATACAAACCGACTTCAAACAAAAGCACTAAAAAGTAAAAAATAACTGATTGGTAGTTTTCATTTACTATACATACCTAATCAAATATTTTCGAAGTCGGTGTGCTTTGGCTAAGTAATTAAAGCCTACCTATTAAATACATACCTAATCAAATATTTTCGAAATCGGTGCCAGCCCATACAAAGCAAAGCACACCGACTTCGAAAATATTTGATTAGGTATGTATAGTAAATGAAAACTACCAATCAGTTATTTTTACTTTTTAGTGCTTTTGTTTGAAGTCGGTTTTTATTTTTTTGTTAAAAAATTTTTTCCGACACTTCCAACAAATATCGTTATATTTTAGCCAATGTAAACAAAAACTTAACAAATTATAAACTAAAACCTTCCCCTTGAATCATTAATCTAATCTCTATCTATTAAAAAAACCGCATCAAAATCCGTTGCGTAGTTTTAAAGATCTAAGCATACATAGGGACAGACAGACAGCGGGAAGCGACATTATACAATATAGTGATATATAAATTTCCTTTGTTTAAAGATTGTATGTGTGTGAATGAGATCTTGTCTAAGAGTAGTTATTTATGAAATTATTTAACTATTCGTTTAAATATTTATTTGGTTAAATATATAGTGATGAGAAATTTTAGCGTTATTTATTTGTTTTTTTTTTCGTTAAATGAATTGCAGCCCAAGTCAAGTAATCATTAGATTATAGAATCTTTGTCAATATTAAAATTGGATTGATATGTCACTTTGATGCAACTCTTGCAGGTCTACTCTGTGAGAACTTTTACGCAACTCGACAGCTGTATTCGCTGACATACTTCATACTACTACTGAGTTCATCCCTCGTTTTACATAAATATTGACTTGACTTGACATACTTTGACAAAAATGTGTATTCGAAATGGGTAATGTCATTTTGACATGGAATAATCTATTGTCGACGAAATCACGCCTTTTAATCTTTTTTTTTCTGGTGTAAATATCAAGTTTTGGGCCAATTTTATTTTCGCAGAGTGTAAATTTGAATGTTACCAAACAAAAAAAAATAAGTTTCATCAAAAGTGGAATAGTCAAGTTTTGAAAAGAACCTCCTCAATTAGCGACCCGCTTTGGCTTCATTCACACATTTTATAAAACCACCTATTTTACTCAGAGGTAAGATAACTGGCAGTCACTCAGAGATAGCTTCATAACTGCAATTTCCAAGTTTACCTCCTACATAATATTTATAGTGGTAATTATCTTAAATGATAAATGTATAGGTACGTATAGACACAAAGACAAATCAGTTATCTACCCTTTTTTCGCTGTTTGTCAATCGATTTTCATTTATTTTGTGTTTATTGACGACCATTATTATAATTATAAGTTACATTTTTTGGAAACAGATTTTTTTATTTAGATAGATAAATTCTATTCATATATGTTTTGATTAAATTTTCACACACAATGCCCGTAGATATCGCACGTGAAAAAAAAACGTACATCCAAATCTAGTACGCTTCCTATATTGTCAGTAGTGTCCGACCGAAGCTTCGGCTTCGGCTTCGGCTTCGGCCACATTCGGCCAAAAAATCCACCTTCGGCGAAACATTCGGCTTCGGCCCAAAACCCGGCCGAAGCCGAAGGTTTCGCCGAAGGTCCGAGCGACCGTCGAGATTGAACGAACTGTTACGAAAGTCATGAGGCGGCGGGGAGCCACTGTCAAAATATCACATTGCATGCATCAAAACAAGTTCGTACGTGTATTTAAACGAGTGTTTTTGAGAGAGAAGGTTAAGTACAAATATGCTTAGTAAAATAGAATATTATATTATTCTTATAACTTGTTGTTTGCAAAACAGTCATTACCTCATTAGTTCTATTGTTATTGTTACATTTATTTTGAAATTTCTAATATTTTCTAAACTGTGCATTTAATTGACCAACATTTAATTATTTACTAAGAAGTTAGTGTTTGTTTATTTTATTTATTAGTCTAGTTTTGGTCTAGTCGGGTAAAACAAAGACTGATTGTTCTAATTGTAATTTATGAATTACATAATAAAGAAATGATTATTTTTTACCAGTAGGTAAATCACAAAATCACAAACTTTTATTTATCTCTAAACCAAACATCTCTATGATATATCATCAACTTCTATATGAGACAGTCAATATAAACCTTCAATATTGAGGTTATTTGAGGTATTGATACAAAATTAATTACTGAGTGCTGAGAGAATATAAACCTTCGGCTTCGGCTTCGGCTTCGGCCGAAGGTTGTGGCGATAGCCGATTAATCGGCTTCGGCTTCGGCTTCTGCCAAAAAGAGACCTTCGGTCGGACACTAATTGTCAGTCAAGTCATACTATAAATAATATATGTAGTAGGTATATAAATCGGTGCGTCCCTACTTTAATTTTCTTGAGCGGAACCCTAATTATTTTTTAAAAAATAGCCTAAGTTACTACCATCAGATACCTGCCAGTGAATATTCCGCCAAATCATTCCAGCAGTTTCGGAGATTAGTTGGAACAAACAGAGAGACAGACAAAAATTTTAAAATGTTTTTCTTATAAGTACCGATAATAATTTCATATACATTAAGTAAAAAGCTGTTATTTTGATATTAAAAATGAACTCCAATTTTATTTGTCTGTGTATGTTATGAGAATATATAAGAGAATGCTTCGTAAAACCAGCCGAATCCACGATGTAATAATCTGCATTAGATACCGCGGGTACTACCTCAGACTATTTATTTACTTCTGTTGTTGTGTTTTTGTTAAGTTTTGGTCACGCAACCTTTATTATGATCATTATTTATGAATCATACGTTATTGTAGCGTCAACGACTCTAAGATCAAGGTCTCAATGACAAAGGATGAAATACCTATTATAGTTAAAGATACGTAGATCTAGTAAGTTAAAGGCGATATGAAAAAGTGGAAAAGCGACTGGTCGATTACCATATGAAATTTTTTATGAATATTTTATGAAAGGCAAAAAAATCATATAATAAGTATTGTATGTTACTAATGTTTAATAGCGGAAACCTTAATATAAAAAAATTCAGAAGACCATCTATCCAAAATAAACAAAGTTGACTTTGAATTTTTTCAAATTTATTCATTCACAAATGCGATTAAGAGAAAAGGGCAGAGACTGAATTAATATGGAGGCGAGGACATTTCAGTAGTGAGGCCCTTTATTGTAAGCAAATGAAGGATTTTTTGGACTTTTTTGTAGTTTGTCAAATTTATGAAGCCACAATTGCATACATATAATAGAACGAATTTGATACCACATTCTTAAATGAGAATAGAACACGACATCATCGGTTGTCCACACCTAAATTTGGCTCTGGATATAATAATATCCTCCTCAGCAATTTCGTTCATGGCGGCCAATCTCAATACGACTAGAGCAGGAGATGTTAAAAAGCACAAATATGCGCAAATATAAAGCCCATACCTGTCACCCTCATACTCCGGAAAGACGATTTTTCAACATGAAAAATAAGTGGGCATACACAGGGCAGGACCGACGGCTTTACCTGCTCTCCGAAGCACGGGGTTGTAACACTGCCAATTTCCCATTTTCCCTTGCGTGTTACTGAGATGTACTAAATAGAATATCATTAACTGTTTTTGATTCGACTCGGAAATCGAACCCAGGATCAGGCGTACATGCTAGCACTAGACCAAAGAGCAGTAGTTTGTCCTGAGTATACGTCATCAATTATCAAGATAAATGAACATACTCGTACTAAACATACTTTAGCTAGTTTGAAATCATAGATCTATATATACATCTTAAGTATACACAGTAATACTATAACGTATTCGAACTCGCTACAAGTTTAAAGTGCATTCGTTCCTTAACTTTGCTAGAGTGAGAAATACAAAAGGCAATGTGTAAAGTCCGTTTTCAACAGAAGTTCTAACATCATGTACAAGGATTCTTTCTTCAAGAAAAAGTATATTATACTAACTTCTTCTTTACGTGATACAAAAGTTGAGTTGAATTTAGATGGATTTTTCATTTTATCATTTTTTATTACTAACTCTGTTCTCAAGATTGCTTTTAGGTAATGTTAAGGAATTTGCTATGTAGTATTAGTATGTGCAAAAAATACTTCACGATATATACAGAAGAAATTATTTATTGTTATTATTATATATAAAAAAGGGATATTGTATTATTGGATCTTATTATCGTCCGTTAATTCAGTCGGGCGCGAAGCCAAAAAACGCACTGGGAAGAGGCCCAGCTCGGTGGGTGTACCATGCGGATTGCTTCTGTTATTTCTTTGATAGCAGAGTGGTCTGTTGAAGCAACCCCATGGTTATTGTGGTCTGTTTCGGCAGACCTACGGTCGGAGCTTCGTTGTTGAGTGCGTAAGCAATCCTGCGATGCCCTATAATGACAGGGGAGGATCTGTTGGGTTTTCGTGGGTAGTACTGGCTTTTCTGGTCGGTTAGTCCCACATAAGCACCTGTAGGTATGTAGATGGTATGTCTAAATGCATATGTATGTATGAGTATTTCTATCTATACAGATAAATGAGATTGAAGTGTCTGTTTGTAATAGGCATATGAAATTATATATGGTACTTATAAGAAAAACACATTTTTTTAAATTTTTGCCTGTCTGTGTGTTTGTCTATCTGTTTGTTCCGGGTAATCTCTGAAACGGCTGGACTGATTTTGACGGGAATTTTACTGGAAGATAGCTGATGTTATAGGGAGTAACATAGACTACTTTTATTTTAGCAAAAGAATTAGGGTTTCGTTCAAAAAATTAAAATGAACCTAGGGACGAACCCGAGCGAAAGCGAGGGTGAGTGGTTAGTATTTTTATAAAAGCCAAGGGAAAATAATTAAAAATTAAAAATATTTATTAATGAAAATATAATAAAAAATAAAAATAAAAAAATGTTTCAAATGCTATAAAAATCCATATTGTTTCCCTTAAACTCTATGTATAATTAGATTACGCTGTATAATAAATAGTCTAATAATAATCCTAGTACTTTAACATCTCAGAAACTGTCATTTAGATCTTTTATATGCATACGTACGAACTACGAGTACTTACATATATAAAACATTCAGTCATGCCCTAGTAAAATATAAATAATAAATATACTTCACTTTAATCTTTATACAAAATATGAAATGAAAATTTAAACTTGTCTATATAAAACAAAAACTTAATAATTAAAATCTAAAAATCCGCTGAATTATTAGTAGGAATGTTTAAAAACAGGGAATGCCAAATATACTCGTACATACAAACATAGATACTATCATTATTATTTATTTATATGGTTATAGAACCCGAGGCCAGACCTAATATAGTCTATAATTTTTAATATTATAGTATAAGAAAGAATATTTATATATTATAATAAAAATTATATAATATTTAAACATTACAACCATCTTCCTCTCTAGACTAATATAGCATTTCTTTTAAACATACATAATTAATAAGCAAATGATTCCAAAAACTTTGTTCTGGTTCAGGTTCGGGCTCCGGTTCCGGCTCGGCTCTGGTTTAGGCTCTGGTTCAGGCTCTGGCTCAGGTTTGGGTTCTGGTTCCGGCTCCGGCTCAGGCTCCGGCTCTGGTGCAGGATCAGGCTCTGGCTCAGGCTCTGGTTTAGGTTCGGGCTCCGGTTCGGGCTCAGGTTCGGGCTCCGGTTCAGGCTCAGGTTCGGGCTCCGGATCGGGCTTAGGCTCCGGTTCGGGTTCGGGCTCTGGTTCAGGCTCCGGCTCCGGTTCGGGTTCAGGTTCAGGTTCTGGTTCTGGTTCAGGGTCTGGGTCTGGTTGAGGTTCGGGCTCGGGTTCCGGTTCAGGCTCTGGATCAGGTTCCGGTTCGGGCTCTGGTTCAGGTTCTGGCTCAGGCTCCGGTTCGGGTTCAGGCTCTGGTTCAGGCTCCGGCTCCGGTTCGGGTTCAGGTTCAGGTTCTGGTTCTGGTTCAGGGTCTGGGTCTGGTTGAGGTTCGGGCTCGGGTTCCGGTTCAGGGTCTGGATCAGGTTCCGGTTCGGGCTCTGGTTCAGGTTCTGGCTCAGGCTCCGGTTCGGGTTCGGGCTCTGGTTCAGGCTCCGGTTCGGGTTCAGGTTCAGGTTCAGGTTCAGGTTCTGGTTCTGGTTCAGGGTCTGGGTCTGGTTGAGGGTCAGGCTCTGGTTCCGGTTCAGGCTCTGGATCAGGTTCCGGCTCGGGCTCTGGTTCAGGTTCTGGCTCCGGTTCGGGTTCGGGCTCTGGTTCAGGCTCAGGCTCCGGCTCCGGCTCCGGTTCGGGTTCTGGTTCTGGTTCAGGTTCTGGCTCTGGCTGAGGTTCAGGCTCGGGTTCAGGCTTTGGTTCCGGTTCAGGCTCTGGCTCAGGTTCTGGCTCGGGCTCTGGTTCAGGCTGAGGCTCCGGCTCTGGTTCAGGCTCAGGCTCTGGTTCGGGTTCTGGTTCTGGCTTTGGTTCAGGTTCAGGCTCCGGCTCAGGCTCTGGCTCAGGTTCTGGCTCGGGTTGAGGTTCAGGTTCCGGCTTGGGTTCGGGCTCAGGTTCTGGATCGGGCTCAGGTTCAGGTTCGGGCTCTGGTTCAGGACCCGGCTCAGGCTTTGGCTCGGGCTCGGGCTCCGGTTCTGGCTTGGGTTCGGGCTCAGGTTCTGGATCAGGCTCAGGTTCAGGACCCGGCTCAGGCTTTGGCTCAGGTTCTGGCTCAGGCTCAGGCTTTGGTTCAGGCTCAGGCTCCGGTTTGGGTTCGGGCTCTGGTTCAGGTTTGGGCTCCGGTTCCGGCTTAGGTTCGGGCTCAGGTTCTGGATCGGGCTCAGGTTCAGGTTCGGGCTCTGGTTCAGGATCCGGCTCAGGCTCTGGCTTAGGTTCTGGCTCAGGGTCAGGCTTTGGTTTAGGCTCAGGCTCCGGTTCGGGTTCGGGCTCTGGTTCCGGCTTAGGTTCGGGCTCAGGTTCTGGATCGGGCTCAGGTTCAGGTTCGGGCTCTGGTTCAGGATCCGGCTCAGGTTCTGGCTCAGGCTCAGGCTTTGGTTCAGGCTCAGGCTCCGGTTCGGGTTCGGGCTCTGGTTCAGGCTCAGGCTCTGGTTTGGGTTCAGGATCCGGCTCTGGTTTAGGTTCAGGCTCCGGCTCTGGTTTAGGTTCATGCTCTGGGTCTGGTTTGGGGTTAGGCGCGGGCTCTGGTTCAGGTCCGGGTTCTAAATCTTCATTATTGTTATAAATATTTTTTTCCATTTTGGATAATGTTTGACCTGATAATATTTCACTGTTTATTGATTCAATATCTGTTAAGTTTAATATTGCACTTAAATTGTCTGTATTACGCTTGAACTTTTTCTTGGTATGAATATAAGAACTAATCGGTGATACCAGTAACTGAGGTTTAAACAAGTTATTTCCATTTTTGGGCTTCGTAAGTCTTTTATTGGGTTTAAAGAGTGAAAATGAATCTATTAAAATAACTTCTCCGTTGTTTCTACTTGCTAAAAAGTTAACCTGAAAATGATATTATAATTATTAGTTCAAACCATCAATAGAGAGAAAAAAATTACCAAGTAAGTATTTACCAAAATCACAAAATAATCTTAACTTCCTATACTTCATTATATTCATTATTGTAATAAAATGTAGCTAATTTTGATATAAAATTTAGTACAAATTACTTTAGTGTGTTCATGAGTTTTTGACGTAAATAGGTCTTTAAATTTGCTTCAATAGCAAGAGGCAATTTAGAAAAGTAATGATAACAAAATCGGCCCATCTTTTGTACTATGTTCCACTTATTCAACAGAAGAAAGATTTTTGAGTTACAGTTTGTTGTAAGCTACTAGATTTCGTTTTTCTTGTGAATATCTTACGTTATTACAGAAGGGAAAATTTGTACGTTGTGCCTATATTCTATGTATTACGTGAGTGTCCAATTTTGGACCTTCAACGCAGATTTTAGCATTTGACAAAAATTGAAAAAAATTCACATGCCACCTGTTTATATTGTTGTGCAGTAAATATCGGAGAACATAATTTTTAAGTTTTTTATGTTAATTCCTATAATTATAAGAACATCAAATTGATTGAAAACAGATACAGTTCATGCACTTGCACTATAAGAATAGAAATATCTACAATAACATTTAATATACATAGGTATATTAAAATACAATAAAATATGTCAAATGTAATTTGAATGCTTTTCCTTATTAGCCTCTTAGAGAGGGTAAAGAGGTGGGTAAACATATTTTTAGATTTTCTATTTCATTAGGGGGGGTGAAATTTTTTTACTTTTTTTTATTGAAAATCTTGTTATTAAAGCTAAATCGTAGACAGCCCATGTGAAAGAAAGTATCATCATGAGTACAACAATCACTAAAAAAAAATTATTATTATCGAACAAGATATTTCTGCATTTAATATTAGAAAGTCGTAATTGCAATGGATTGCTATCATTGAGATGATTAAAGGAAAAATAGAAGACAACATACTCGTAAAAGATAAGAAGAGTAAAAATGATGTAAAAAATTGTCTTTAGGGATAGAAGGAGGTTAGAGGAGGCCTTTATCTGAACTATGTGATATTCTATAAGTATACAATCTATATCTAAATTTATGGTAAGTCCGGGAGGGTTGCCTATAGTTTTAAAAAACGATCAATATTAGTTATATGTGTAAGATACTTTATAAAATAAGCCTAGTTTATTTTCATTCAATGTACATATATTTGTGCCATTTAGATTAAATTTGGAACTATTTTACAATATATTCTAGATTAAAAAATGTTTTTTTAAAATAATAGAAAATAGGCATCTTATTATCTATACATATAATAAAATTCTAACTGAGCCGAAGCTGTTCATAAAATATCGATAATCGATCGAGTTTTCAGCCTGTATATAGGATAGTTTGTATCATAGAAAGAAAAAAAGAGAAAATAGTTTTCTGATAATGTAATTTTCTTACAGAACTGATTTCGATAGTTGGTCAATTAATTTGTTTTGCAAATATTTATGACTATTTCTTATTTTTAATTCACTGTCATTTTATCAAATATTGTTTATACTTACATATCCAAAAACTTTATGTTTAAAGCGAATCGCAATTGTATTCCATCCTTCTTTGTAGTCTTGACTTAATCTATTCTTTTCATAACTTTTTATAGGAACATCAAATTCATTAAAAATGGTCACTCTTAGTGCACTTTCATTCGATGATAAATGAAGGTATACAGTTGCTTCGAGAGATGTGAAATTTGTTGAGGGGGATGAAATACAACTTCGTGATGAAGCCTCCAGACATGTTGTACTGTTTCCAGAATTTTTACTAGGTGGCAAAATGTTTATTTCTTCGTAATTCTTAAGTGACCACTTATTAACGTTTCCACAATTTCGACCGTTAAACTTCTCAAAGAATTCATTGTTAAAATAGATCTGTTGCTCATTTTCTGATTGTAAACTTTGCCCACTAAAAAGTACGAGGAATATGGCTACTTTAAACATTTTACTTTCATTTAGATTTACTTAAGTGTAGTGTCCCTACACCTTGTTACTGAACACAATCTGAAAATATACTGTTTAATTAATCGAGATTTCGTTACATATACTTCTGATATCATTTCATACCTTTTAGTTTACTAAGTGCATTTCTTTTGAAGTTAAGTTTCCACAAGTACTCATAGATGATAACAAAATAAAAGCAAAAATATGGTGTAAGATTTGAGTCATAAATAGGTAAAATAACTACTTTTATAGAAACTTCTTAATTTTAAAGTTGGAAAATGCAATATCATACTATGCCACCTGATAAAAGACGTGGTGACTCACACGGGCAAGAAGAACCAGTATCACCCATACTCATCTTCATCAGAATCTTCCCCAACTGAATGGAATGCCACAAGAAAAATGAAAAGGGTCGAGAACCTAGGTTTTGACTAGATAAAACTTTATTTCCAAATATTGGGATTGTCCTGTCCTTGTCGTGATTGTGATCTGTGATCTCAGTAGTTCTCCGGCACTTTAAAAGGCCGTGGGTAGCTTCTGGTAGCAGAGTGGATAAGACCAATATCCTGATTCTTGTAGAGCGTTCTCCACAGAGGAGGTCTCGCGAGGGACATCGAGCGTCTTCGTACGATCTCTGTGATGTTTGGCGCGGGAAGTATGATTTGCTCTTGAATTGCTATAAATTTTATCAATAGCTGACAATATCTAATATATTTGAACGAGCAATTCTTGTATATATATATAACAAATTTAATTCAGATTATATAGATATAATCCGAATCTCGGAAACGGCTCCAACGTTTTTCATGAAATTTAGTGTACGGGGGTTTCGGGGGTGATAAAACGATGTAGATTAGTTTTATGTCTGGGAAAACGCGTTTTTTCGAGTTTTCATGCGGTTTTGTTCGGTCTAGCGTCCAAGGCGCAAGTTTGACAACCACAGGTATCTGGGCTCGTATCCCGGTGGGATACAAAGAATAGAGAATATAATAAACAAAAAATAGGCTAAAATCGTTTAACACCACGCACAGACGGTATGCATAAATGCATTCCCAATGTTAAAAAAGAATTCGTATTTCTATTATCAATTTTTTGATATTAGATTTACTTTTTAATCTATTATTAATTGTCGTGTTAAATCATAGTATATACATATATTGTATTTTTATCGTGGCAAATATTTATTGACTATAGTCACTATTGAAGCACCACTTATTCCTTTATTAATCAAACTATACACTATAGTAGTATAGATATATTTATAAATACGTTTGCGCATTATATTTCAAGCTATTTGCACTACGAATTGATAACGAAAGATTAATTTATCACCTACTATTAAAAATAACTATAAAATGAATAGTAAAAACATTTTTTAAGACAAGTTTTTATTTAAAACCTCTAAAAAGAAGAAAATAATCTTTAAATAAAATCAAATCCAACAATTTATTACATCACACAATCTATGTGATATAAAAACTTGTCGCGAGATTTATCTATTTTAAATACATATTATTATTACCTATTTTAAATCTATACATATATTGAAATTGTAACTAAGCCGAATCTGTACATTAGATATTTTTTGGAAAATCTTATTGACATAAACATTATCATCGATACAGAGGCCGAATCTATAGTTTTTAGAATTTTTGTCTGTCTGTCTGTTATCGCATTACAGAAAAACCACTGGAGGGGACTTTAATGAAATTTGGTATGGTGGTAGCTGGTAATCCGGGTCAACATATAGGATTTTTTTACCGCGGGAAAATATCTCATTTCTGAGAAAAAATACAAAAACTACAATGTAAGAGTATATATCTTATAACGCCATCTATTGCGCAGTTTACATTACAAGTACGATTTAATTAATTATATATTTACATAATATAACTCCTTTCAATAATGATAAAAAATACATTTCTGATAATACTTCTGTAAAGTATAGATAGATGGCGCTGTGATGATATATGGGTAAATGTACTAAGAAGTTCTTTTGTACTCTCTCTCTCTCCCTTTATACTCTGTTCTCGAGGTAGCAGGTTTGATTCTTAGTTATCGTAAAACTTAGTATTAAAGTTATATTATTTTCTACTATCTTTCTAAACATTGGTAAATTGTCCTCAAAACGGAAATACCGTTAGGCCTTTTTATCAACGGACAGTAGAACAAATCATATCTTGATATATTTAATCCGTTTCTAGTAATACTGATTATATATGTTGATCTTGGCCTAGGTTTGTTATCTAAAGTGAGTCTATGATTATGACGTCATTGGTAATTTAGAATTTTTATGACTCATCATAATGTGTATGTTTATTAGCAGCTGTTTTTTAAGGGTGCATTATTAACCTTTATTTATTTTTTTAATGTTGAATTATGCATTTACATAAAGGTGGTATACTCTAGACATTGACGACACGTTTGGCTCTGTTTGTAGTGATTCTACTTGCTGTGCCAGTAGCGGTCGCGGGTTCGAGTCCCGCTGGGGGAATTCATTTGTGTGATGAGCACGAATGCTTGTACTCCAGTCATGGATGCATATATTTATAATATGTATTTATTTAAAATTATATACATGTGTAATATCAACTAACTGGTATCCATAACACAGGCCTCGTAGCTTACTATGGAACTAGACGGTGCTGTGTGCTGTGTGTTAAAGTCTCAACATATTTATTTATTTATTCCATAAGGACCATTAGGTTCACCCTGTGAGAGACCTACCCAAGTTTCTGTTCTGTTCTGTTCTGTTTTTGATCTGTTTGGCCCCATCTCTATCAGGTTATCTAACCTAAGACTTTGGTCTTAACAAAACTTAGCATTAACAATCTCTTTTAAACTTCATGGTATTTTAGATGAACTAAAGTTTATAGATAGATAGATAGATATCTATCTTTAAGCTTAACGTCTACGCATTTCGCGTCTATGTCAAGGTTAAGGCACTAAGAATTTCGATTAAGCTGTTATTTAATCAAAAATGATAAGTGCCACGTGTTCTATCAAATAGAGACATTATTATGAGATATTCTATTTTTTTTTTATGTAATATCAAATGTGATAGATAAAGTAGCCTATCACTCAACCTACTGAGTACCTGTACCAAAATAAATATATTAAACCGTTTTTCAAATTCTGCAAGTAAAAAGAAATAAACAAATTTACTAATAACCCTATAGGTTCCCTACAGTCACCCTCTACAATATTAGCAATCTCTTATCCGTTAGAAAGTTATATATCCTTAACCTAAATTTACAATGCCATAAGTCACTCCCTTTTGATCAACATCTACAAAATAAAAGGAGAAATTACATAGTAGCTCCATATCACCATGTCCGCACGGTCTTCGCCAAACGGCAATATGCTGTTCAGTCTGCCTTTGTGTACAATAAAGTTAACCCTATAGTTAAAATGCACAGTTGTAAAAAAATACTATGACATTGCACAGTTGTAAAAAAATACTTATAGAATGGCTGAATACCCTCACTTACAAGGAAGTTGAGAACCTCATAACTAGAATAACATGAGGACCTCCAATGATATACCTATATGTGGACTCGTAGATCCGATCCCAAGGAGCTCATGCTTCCGTAGGGCATACAGGCATATCTACACTCACATTCACTCTCAGACTCACTCAGTCAAGCTTACACCCACACACACACACACGCACGCACGCACGCATGCACGCACGCACGCACGCACGGAATCACGCACGGACGCATGCACGCATGCACGCACGCACGCACGCACGCACGCACGCACTCACGCACACACACTTAACCTGTACTGACTTAATTTCATTTATAATGTACATAGCTAAAATAAAATAATATATTACCTATAACTTGTATTCTTAACTAATATTTGTATTATTATTATCGATTAGTTCATCTTGATGTTAAATCGAATGAAACTGTTATTGAAAACTAGCTTACTAAGACTTTGTTTATATCTAGGTGTTCTACTCACAGGTACTTACCGTTTAAAATAGTAATTTCCTAACATTATAAATTAAAATTAGTGAAATTGTACAGGCAATAACAACCTTCAGTTGTTAATATTGTAATTTTATATAATTTTCTTTGCTTTAAATAACTTTATCATATAACTATCCTATATTAGTATTATATAGTTTTGTTTTTCACCTAACTTAATCATAGAGTATGCATATGGGAAGAAGCGGGCCATTCCCAACACAAGTATCCTCGGATTACTTACTGGGAAGACTCGAACACAAAATGTAAAGATAATTAAGAAATAAAAACTATTTTTTTTAATAATTATTATCCAACTACTATACATCCAGGACGCATCCAGGTGAAGCCAGGGTAAGACGCTACTATTTTCATAGTGATTACTGCATTGTGAAGGATGACATATATCTGACAAATAATTCAACGAGTTCGGATTTCCGTATGGAACGTGCAATATCTATTCATGTGGTTCCAGCTCTTTTTAAAGTTCCACTGCTGGGCACGGATCTCCCTTCAATACGAGGGGGATCAAGTTATAGTACACAGGTCAAGTGCGGATTGGCGGACTTCACACGTCATTCGCTAGGTTCTCTCTGATATAGAGGTTTCCTCACGATGTTTTTCCTTTACCGTAAGACAAGTGGTAATCATGTTGGAAATGATTCGCACGTGAAAATATCAGAGGTGCAAGACCCGGGATTTGAACCCGTTTCACTTGGTTTCCCAAGCGGGAGCGTTACCACTGGCAGTGCCGGATTCAACCCTACCGCCGCCCCTGGGCATAGTAAAAAATACCGCCCAATTATCGGAATTTTGCACAAAATGGTTAGTTTCGATAAAGTTTTTTTTTAATTTTAATTATTTTTTTGAAAAATGAAAATAATTTATTTATAAACGATTTCAATTTTTCGAAAAATATACTAGTTATTTTTTTTTAATTATTCATTTTTTGGAAAATAAAAAAAGCATTTTCGATAATAACGCGAAGATAATTTTTTGTCTCACCATCCTAATTTTGCCACCCCTAAAAATTTGCCGCCCTGGGCACTAGCCCCGAGTGCCCCTAGAGTAAACCCAGCGCTGAACACTGGGCTACCATTGTCTTAATGTGAAGTAAACGTAGTGTATGTATGTGCATGGAACTAGCATCCACTATTTTAACGTAAAAAATGTTTATAAGCGTCAACTTTGAGCTACCGTATTACACTTTTATCAGTTCTTCATAGTCATAAGCGATATAATCTGATAGCCAGTCGAGTATCATTAAAGTTCTTATCTAATTAATCTTTGATTTCTCATCATACTTTGTACTCCTACATGCCTATAATGTCATTTTATTAAGAATTTGAGTAGTTAAACCTATAAATTTACTTAGCGTATATATTTTTATTCTATTTTTTTCGTAGCGTAGTTACAGGATCTCTTGAAATATCTAAAGGTAAAGCTAAAAATATCTTAAAAATCTAAAGTTTGTTTTAAATCTTATCTTTCACGACATTCATTACTTTATCTGTTAATATGATATGAACCACATTCTGGAAGGGTAATTGGAAAACACAATGATTTTGCGTCATTAAACATACTAGCTTTTTATTGCGGTGCGACATATAATTTACAGCACATATTTTAAAAAATACGT
This sequence comes from Brenthis hecate, assembly GCA_951806755.1. Lineage (NCBI taxonomy): Eukaryota > Metazoa > Arthropoda > Insecta > Lepidoptera > Nymphalidae > Brenthis > Brenthis hecate. Next base: position 4,113,216 of record OX638277.1, on the reverse strand, counting down.
TGCAAATGCCGTGCAGTTTAAAAGTTTTTTTCAATAAACTATTACTAAATAAAATACACTTTTAAAATAACTTCAATCCCTCAACGACCGCGGACACGCCGGCGTTACAGTTAACAATAGATTTCTTAGAAATTTAATTGATTTCACTCCAGCGGAATATTTTTATTAAATTTTTATGCTACTCTTGAGGTACCTTTCATTAGTAAAAGATTTATGAAAATCGATTACAATTGACCAACATATTCTGTAGCATACAAAAAATAAATATATTTTACAGTAACTTTTTTTAATACGTCAAAATTAGCAAAAGCTATAAACTTCTATTTCAAAAGAGTGTAGTAATTATTACGGGTACTGTAACTGAAAAACGCCATCTAATATGTAGTAACATGTGGCTGTATGGTATAAAGATCTTAATTTCTAAATTCGTATATACTTTCTCTTTGAGATTTACGAGTAATTGGAATTTATGCCATGTCCAGTGTCCCCGAAATATCGGGGACTGAAGAAATAAAACAAAAACCGTGGGGAATATTCGGTTTCAAATCATAAAAATAATGTTAGTGACAGTGAAAGATTAGAATTTAAGAGCAATTTTGAATTTATAAAAATTATAAATATATAATATATTAGGACAAATTACAAATGATTTATACTTCATGAAAGTATTACGCACGTCCATACTAATATTATAAATGTGAAAGTTCGTTCGTTCGTTCGTTCGTTCGTTCGTTCGTTCGTTCGTTCGTTCGTTCGTTCGTTCGTTCGTTCGTTCGTTCGTTCGTTCGTTCGTTCGTTTCGTTCGTTCGTTCGTTCGTTCGTTCGTTCGTTCGTTCGTTCGTTCGTTCGTTCGTTCGTTCGTTCGTTCGTTCGTTCGTTCGTTCGTTCGTTCGTTCGTTCGTTCGTTCGTTCGTTCGTTTCGTTCGTTCGTTCGTTCGTTCGTTCGTTCGTTCGTTCGTTCGTTCGTTCGTTCGTTCGTTCGTTCGTTCGTTCGTTCGTTCGTTCGTTCGTTCGTTCGTTCGTTCGTTCGTTCGTTCGTTCGTTCGTTCGTTCGTTCGTTCGTTCGTTCGTTCGTTCGTTCGTTCGTTCGTTCGTTCGTTCGTTCGTTCGTTCGTTCGTTCGTTCGCTCGCTCGTTCGTTCGTTTGTTTGTTTGTTTGTTTGTTTGTATTTCTTGTACATCGAAACGGAGTGACGGATCAGCGTGATTTTTTGTGTTGAGATAGTTGAAGGACTAAAGAGTGACATAAGTCTACTTTTTACCGCGGAAAATTATTTAATTCCCATGGGAAAATACAATCCAAAAAAATATAAATGAACAGAATTACTTGAAATTGTGTATTAAGGCTTTTAAATAAAATTAAATAAAGACGTGTTTTAGCATTTTTCGAAATTCATCCTATAAGGGGCAAAATAGGGGATGAAAGTTTGTATGAAACTTTTCTAGAGCTATTTTTGTACTTTTTGCGCGAGCGAAGCCGCGGGTTCTGCTAGTATGTATATAATTAAAACATAGTTGGTAGTACTCTATACATATATCTCGGATAGATGAAATAAAATATAATTAAATTAGACTTTGAATGAGGTAGATGTTCCTAAATTACTCAAAAATTTCATAGTTACCGAGCTTTATATTTCTTTGTAATTTTGACTTTTTAGAGATTTTTTTGTAGTTTTAGTGCGAGCGAAGCCGTGCTGCCGTTCTGCTAGTAAAGTATAAACTTCGTAATATAAATAACTGATAAGAGCATTTTATATTTTGTTTATAGATCCTATACTTAGTTATCGATGTATAAATTAATTTGGATTAGCACACAAGGATTTGGTAAAGCGGAATTTAAAGACTCATTATGTGGAATACCTTATCTACTTTTAGTATGTTTTAAAACATCATGTTAGGTGAATTAATCAAAATGTTTAAGACGTTATCTTTACCAACCTGGCTTTACTTTATTGGCAAGTATTTTTGTATCACTTTAAGTATTTAGTTGGAATATAAACTAAGTGGATATGGAATATTTATTAGAAACTAGCGGCTTACCCTCGTTTCGCTCGGTTTCGCTTCTAGAGAAACAAAAACAAATCTATCCCACGGTAACCGTACATTTTTCTGGGATAAAAAGGAGACTATTTGTTATTATGATGTATGAAATATATTATTATAAGGTTTCATTAAAATCCAATCAGTAGTTTTTGTGTACTAAGTTGTATAAGTTACTATAGTTTTTAAACGATCCCATAGGAACTCTTTAATTTTCCGGGATGCAAAGTATTTAAAATATTGACCGGGGATATATGGTACCACCATGCAAAATTTCATTTAAATCGGTCCAACAGTTTCGGAGATTAGCCCGTACAAACAGACAAAGAGACAAACAAACAGGGAAACAAAAAATTTGAAAAAAATCTGGATTTGTCCTATTTCTCTTCTTACATCCCCTTGACTCAGTTTTCCTATCCTAAGAAAGTTGTCAACGTAAGACACTTAACGACAACCACCTATCAGTATTCATTTGAAGGTTGGAAAAATATTTTCTTTTATATCTACACTAATATAAAGGTTAAGTTTGTAAGTTTGTATGTAGTGGATAGTCTTTAAAACGACTGATCTGATTCTGAAAATTCATTCACTAAAAGAAAGCTATACTGCCGCCGAGTGCTTTTGACTATTTTTAATTCCGATAAAAATGTATTTACTGTTAAAAGTCATAATAACTTTAAATATTGAAGTCAGAAAAAAAGGCAGCTGAATTATAATCAGCATATCAGCCCTAACAATAGGGATGTAATGAAGTCAGAGGAAGTCTCTAGTATAGTAAAAAAACTTGATTATATTAATTTTAATTTAATTTTTAATTTAATTATTTATTTTAGGCAATATTTACAAGAAGATCTTAATTTAATATGTAAACAGAGGCCCATAACACATACTTAATAACTAATATATATATATATATATATATATATATATATATATATATATATATATATATATATACTATACATATATATACTATGTATGTAATATGGTATCTCCTGGCTCAGTGAGATGGGCCGCCCAACCGAAATCAGTATAAAAATTTTACAATGCAATCACGATATTTATTATTTATATACAGTATTGTTCGCCCAGTGGTGAAAAATCGCTACTAAATATCTTTTTACAAAGAGCTATTTAGAGCATATTTTAAATAGTATGTTTAGTAGATAGTAATTACATTTTAGCTAATATTTTATTCTACAATAAAACAGAATTTGACTACAACATACAGGAGATAGTTATACGTAATATATACAAGCCAATTAACTATTTTTTGAAAGATTGTCGCATTGTTTTTTTTTCGTGATTTTATAATGAAATACGTTTAGTTTTCTTTCGCACCAATAACTTAAATAATTTATTTAACTTATAATTTAATTTATTTTAGTATATAAAATAAAGTAAATAGTGTATATATTATATTTTACATCAAGTATAATATATTTTTCATTTTAAAATCTTAGTTCTTTATTTATATGATACTATTAGGTAACAAAAATATATTAATTTTAAAAATTAAATTGTAAAACAAAATTTTCTAACTTATTTTTTATAAAATTATATTTATTTTAAAAATAAATTAAAGATACTTTAAATATCTTTTAAGGTACATTTAGAAGATCGAAAATATCTATATAAATATCCTTTTCCTTCCTTCCTTCCTTCCTATCCTTTTATATATAAATATCCTTTTCATATATTTTACGATAAATTATAAAAATGGCTTAACCTATGTAAATATTTGTATAAAAGTGAACTACGTATAATAATACATATAATATATAACACGTTTATTTTTCATATAGCTAGCTAGTACACAGCAGTGGTCATATTTGTGTTATAATTTTTTAACGTTTTGTATGTTTATTTTTTTCTTTAATGTACATATTATAAGGAAATTAAGTATGTTTTTACAGCTACAACTTAAATATTATTTCCTCAGTTTTAGCCCTTTTGTTTCGCTGTCGCATTATTAATATTTATTTTTTAACGCTATTTTATTATCTTTATAAGAGTTATGGACTTTTTTTGCAGGAATTTTATCTTTCCATATCCATTTATCAATGAATTTGATATCAGGAATATCGTAATTATCATTAGCAATTGGGATAAAATCTATTTCCTTTAATAATCAATAGCCAAAAATAATTATAATTATAATCAACTTTACTATTTACAGTATCTATACATTAGCATATTTAACACCTACTTAATGACTTGAGTATTCATCTCTTATACATGCACAAGTACATGTATATAAAAATACATATACATAAACCCTCAACACTTCATGCTCATTTTGGGTATTTATGTATGTAAAAAAATTAATCTAAACTTAATTTATAATCAGAAGTTACTTTACTAACTCTTGGTATTAGTGCTGGTATAGGAAGGTTTTCAAATTCTGGAAGAATGAGTTGTGACGATCTCCGTGATCTTCTTTTACCTATATAATAAGATATGACTGCAACGAGAGTGATTACAATTAATATTAGTAATATAACCATTGTTATTGTGTATGGATTCCAAAACCCACTTCTTTCAGAATTTGAAGAGGGTCCTTCAGAAGTAGTAGTTGTACTTGTATAATCTGTCTCAGTAGATGATGGTGTTGAGGAAGATTGAGTGGACGGTTCAGTGGATAGTGTCGAAGATGGTTCAGTAGATGGTGTAGAAGATGGTTCAGTGGATAGTGTCGTAGATGGATCAGTGGATAGTGTCGTAGACGGTTCAGTGGATGGTACCGTGGACGGTTCAGTAGATGGCGTAGTAGATGGTTCAGTGGATGGTAACGTGGACGGTTCAGTAGATGGTTCAGTGGATGGTTCAGTGGATGGTTCCGTGGACGGTTCAGTGGATGGTACCGTGGATGGTTCAGTAGATGGTCCAGTGGATAGTACCGTGGACGGTTCTGTAGATGATTCAGTGGATGGTTCAGTGGATGGTTCAGTGGATGGTTCAGTGGATGGTTCAGTGGATGGTTCAGTGGATGGTTCAGTGGATGGTTCAGTGGTCGGTGTAGTAGATGATTCAGTGGATGGTTCAGTGGATGATTCAGTGGATGGTTCAGTGGATAATTCAGTGGATGGTTCAGTGGATAATTCAGTGGATGGTTCAGTGGATGGTTCAGTGGATGGTTCAGTAGTCGGTGTAGTAGATGGTTCAGTGGATGGTACCGTCGACGGTTCAGTAGATGGTTCAATGGATGGTTCTGTGGACGGTTCAGTTGATGGTTCCGTGGACGGTTCAATGGACGGTTCCGTGGACGGTTCAGGGGATGGATCAGTAGATGGTTCTGTGGATGGTTCAGTGGTTGTTGTAGTAGATGGCTCAATGGATGGTTCAGTAGATGGTTCAGTAGATGGTTCTGTGGACGGTTCTGTGGACGGTTCAGTGGATGGTACCGAGGATGGTTCAGTGGATGGTGTAGTAGATGGTTCAGTGGATGCTACTGTGGACGGTTCAGTAGTTGGTTCAGTGGATGGTTCTGTGGACGGTTCAGTAGATGGTTCAGTCGAAAGTGTAGTGGGTGGTTGAGTGGATGGTGTAGTAGGTGGTTCAGTGGATGGTGTAGTAGGTGATTCAGTGGATGGTGTAGTAGATGGTTCAGTGGATAGTGTCGTAGATGGTTCAGTGGATGGTACCGTGGACAGTTCAGTAGATGGTTCAGTAGATGGTTCAGTGGATGGTACCGTGGGCGGTTCAGTAGATGGTTCAGTGGATGGTTCCGTGGACGGCTCAGTGGATGGTATAGTAGGTGGTTCAGTGGATGGTACCGTGGACGGTTCAGTAGATGGTTCAGTGGATGGTTCTATGGACGGTTCAGTGGATGATTCCGTGGATGGTGTAGTGGTAGGTTCAGTGGAAGGCGTAGTAGGTGGTTCAGTGGGAGGTGTAGTGGGTGGTTGAGTGGATGGTGTAGTAGGTGGTTCAGTGGATGGTGTAGTAGATGGTTCTGTGGATGGTGTAGTAGGTAGTTCAGTTGATGGTGTAGTAGATATTTCAGTGGTTGGTGCTGTGGACGGTTCAGTGGATGGTTCAGTGGATGGTTCAATGGATGGTTCAGTGGATGGTTCAGTGGATGGTTCAGTGGATGGTTCAGTGGATGGTTCAGTGGATGGTTCAGTGGATGGTTCAGTGGATGGTTCAGTGGATGGTTCAGTGGATGGTACAGTGGATGGTTCAGTGGATGGTGTAGTAGATGGTTCAATCGATGGTTCAGTGGATGGTTCCGTGGATGGTGTAGTAGGTGGTTCAGTGGATGGTGTAGTGGGTGGTTGAGTGGATGGTGTAGTAGGTGGTTCGGTGGATGTTGTAGTAGATGGTTCTGTGGATGGTGTAGTAGGTAGTTCAGTTGATGGTGTAGTAGATATTTCAGTGGATGGTACTGTGGACGGTTCAGTAGATGGTTCAGTGGATGGTTCAGTGGAAGGCGTAGTAGGTGGTTCAGTGGATGGTGTAGTGGGTGGTTGAGTGGATGGTGTAGTAGGTGGTTCAGTGGATGTTGTAGTAGATGGTTCTGTGGATGGTGTAGTAGGTGGTTCAGTTGATGGTGTAGTAGATATTTCAGTGGATGGTACTGTGGACGGTTCAGTAGATGGTTCAGTGGAAGGTTCAGTGGATGGTGTAGTGGATGGTTCAGTGGATGGTTCAGTGGATGGTGTAGTAGATGGTTCAGTCGATGGTTCAGTGGATGGTTCCGTGGATGGTGTAGTAGGTGGTTCAGTTGATGGTGTAGTAGATATTTCAGTGGATGGTACTGTGGACGGTTCAGTAGATGGTTCAGTGGAAGGTTCAGTGGATGGTGTAGTGGATGGTTCAGTGGATGGTTCAGTGGATGGTTCCGTGGATGGTGTAGTAGGTGGTTCAGTGGACGGTGTAGTAGGTGGTTCAGTGGATGGTGTTTCTGTAACTGGATCTTCATATACAGGACAGTTTTCTTCAGGTACTCCTGGTGGTATATATCGAATCGAATCGACCAATATAATCGTTTCAGCCGCAGCCGTTCCAAGTAGAGTTATCTGAAAAAATAAAAAATAAATAAATAGTGTGTTGGTAGTACAATGAATATATTTTTGTATGTGCACAAACGTTGAAGTTATTCTCTATGTAGTGATTTGCTTCCATAGGAAGGAGAGTAAATACAAGAATTTATTAAAATAAAAAGTCTATCATAAACAATAATTGTTGATGGTTGTGTAGCTGATAACATGTCAAAAATAACATGGAGATAATTGCAATATTAGGTTTATAAAAATTGAATGTAAATAGTAGCTGTACAATGTAGACCCATTAGACAAATTATATGTATATATTATATTGTATCTGTTTATTTGTAAGTATATCTTATTTTTCTTCATTATACCATTAATAATTTAATCTGCAGCACCGTCCCGTTTTCGAATTTTAAATCCTTTCACCAAAGGTTGTCTGGCAAAGATTGCTTTTAGCAATAAGACCGCCTTTGCAGGCTTTATGTAAAATAGAAACAATATTTGTACCTTTTATATTTATATTGTGTGCAATAAAGATTAAATAAAAAAATTAATAAATAAAAAAAATTGAAATACATAGTTTTGGTAAGCTTTTTGAAGTAGGTAATTAGTAGAATTGCACAGCATGAATTGCGATATATGTAATTGTCATTTTGACATGATTTTAACACGATGAAATCTGTTGTTTATAATATATTCTACATATTTAGACCAGTATTAAATTAAAGTACTCCTTTAAATTATGTCCCACTGACAATGTTTACATAGTTTGTTACAAGTCATAACAGTAAAACTTTTATAGGTGTTTAAACCTAAGGATTTGAAAGGAAGAATGGTATTATGCCTGGATGATATCTTATTTATGAGTTTACTGAAACATCAATCGATATTTTCTATAAATATATTATGTCACTATGTGGAACGAAACGAAAACCTATTGGGTAAACCATGTTGGTTGTTATATTATGCATGTTGTCTTCGAAATTAGTTAAATATTCTTTGAATTATAAAACTAATAGAAAATGACAATCCCGAAAAAATGAGATTTGACACCTATCCGTCTGTGACATTGTTGTGCTCCAATGGATGGGTCGACTTAGACCGAGTTTTTTTACAAAGCTATTTAACTGGAAAGATTCTTAAATCTGTTTTACTTCTAAACGTCCTACTTTGTTAATAATTTAGGGGTTTTATGCATTTAATTTTGGTTTAAAATATTCTGTTTCTATGAGTGTATAGAATTATGACTTAAAAAATGCTTTATTATGTAAAAAAACATTGTATAGTTTATAATTTGCCAATGAATACTCACTAATCACTGGTGATATTTGATTAGATAAGATTAAAGTTTAGATTTACATCTTATTTTTTAAGTTGTTATAATAAAACTATCATTATCAACCCCTTTTTGTTCACTGCTCGTAATAGCTTTCTTCTTATTTACGCAACTGAATTCGATCTTTAGTTTAACGCATCTAACCGCTAACCCAACTACTGTACGGATCGGATCGTATCCTATGTACATTATCTTTGCCGAGATGCGGTGTCCATTCTAGAAACCGTCTACTTCCTCGGTCTTCGGTTCTGCGATAAATGTAACCGACCCACTTGCATTAAAATTCATCCATGATTAGCTTTTGAGAGTAGAGAATATTATGATTATTAATATTTTGTAAGTGTTTACCAAACAAATTTTACCTGTTTATATAATAAAAAATATCTGTATATGCAATCATATCTGAAAGACTATAGTAAATATATTACTAAGATTAATAATAAAATGGCCATCTATACATATAATAAAATTGTAACTAAGTCGAATCTGTACGTTAAGTATTTTTTGGAAAAATCTAATAGAAATAGACATTATTACCGATACAGAGTCCGAATCTATAGTTTTTTAGAATTTTTGTCTGTCTGTCTGTTACCGCATCACGAGAAAACCACTGGACAGATTTTGATGAAATTTGGTATGATGATAGCTGGTTATTGGGATCAACATATAGAATACTTTTTACCGCGGGAAAATATCTCATTTTTAAGAAAATATACGAAAACTGCAAGTGAGAGTATACTAATGTGTAAACCCTAAGAATTTGGTTGTTGGTCATCTGAACGCGTGCGGAGCAGCGGGTAATGCTAGTACATATATATGAATATTGTTTATACACGTTTGGATATAAATGAACCGCTTTTGCTTTTAAAACTACTAAACTATATTTCAACAATGAAAACAAATTTTGGTCGAATGCTTATTAAGATTAAGTAGTGGGAGTAGTCGCGCTCGTTCAGTCGGTAATCAGCCATTGGTGACAATGAAAGCATCACAAATACGAGATGGCGCTTTAAAACATTGTCAGCATGAGGGCAGACAGAAAAAGGTTCTAATAAAATTACTAGTTATTTAAAAAAATGTGAAAAATTGCTTTTTTTAGAAAGAAATTTGAAGAAGAAATTTTTTTTATACTATATAAAGTTAAAAAGTTAAACTTATCTAAATACAAAATTTGATCCAAATCATTTGAGCTGTTTCCGAGATACATAAAATACACTTCTATACAAATTACTCATTTTAATATTATAAGATAGCGTTTGCTATTTTTGAAAGATAGGTTTATTTCAACCATTAAGAGTGACATATGATACTTTTTACCGCGGGAGATTATCTAATTCTCACGGGAAAACACGTTATAATACAATCCAAAAAAATGTTTATGATCAGAATTACTTGAAGCTTGGTATTAATGCTCTTCAATAAAATTAAATAACTACGTGTTTTAGCATTTCCCGACATTCATCCTATAAGGGTGTAAAATAGAGGATGAAAGTTTGTATGAAAACTTTTTAGACCTATTTTTGGACATTTCCCGCGAGCGAAGCCGCAGCTTTTGCTAGTATGTATATAATTAAAACATAGTTAGTAGTATTCTATACATATATCTCAGATAGATGAAATATATAATTAAATTTGACTTTAAATGAGGTAGATGTTCCTAAATTACTCAATAACTTCAGAGTTACCGAGCTTTATACTTCGAAAGTCATTAACAAAGTGAGTGTTCCTGATATACTCGTATTCTTACTTATTCATAAGTTAAAACAAAACGTAAATTTAACTTTTTATGCTACGAAGCACTCGGCACGTAAGTCAGGCTCATACTTGTTTGCTATAAAGAGCAAGACGTTTTCAAGAAAATATCGTTATAAGTGAATCTGAGCTATCTAAGGGATTTAATAGAAAAAGGATATCAATAAGCCACTAATAGTGTAACTCTGCCGCAACTTTTGATCAGATGACGAATTAAGTACAGATTTATGTAAACATACACAGTATAATTAGGTATACATAATATCTTCCAAGTCTATTAGAGGTACCACATAAAAAGTACATCTTGCTCTCGTATGTTTACTAAAATACTAATGAAAAAAGTACATAAATAAAGGAAAAATGATGAACTAGGTCCTAACGATGTTTTTCTTCTCACCGAATTAGCCATAATTAGGAGTGTTGGAAATGGTCTCGTAAATGAAAATTTCAGAGGTGCGACATTTGTTATATCATTCTCACTCTCTTTAGTCTATTTCCAATGTAAGCATACTCATAATGGGCTACTGCTACGTTCTATTTTATAGCAGTAAGGATTTTTATTGTAGTAATACTTTTAACATTAAATCCAGACTTAAATGTAATTGGAAATTTATCTATCAAACAAAAAGATATAGTGGCTACAAATAGAAACAACAAACATTTAGAAGGTATTACATTAGTCGAATAGACTAACCATTGTGTAGTATTAACAAAATATTAAAATCACTTACGTAACCCATAAACGAATCGATTTCAGAAAGACTAATATCCTCTTTTCGCCAACCGTTCTCGAAACCCACTGTATTCCTGGTAATGAACGTATTCCTAACCGTTACATCGTTACCACCCTCCACTATCTGTTGTACAAAGATTGACAAAAAGGCACTGTCATCTTGTAAATCCAAATAAGCATTGACTTCGATAATTCCAGAATCTGACAATGGGAAAGTAAAAGACGACGCACAGTTGGTCCCATTTACATACATAAACATCGAAGAATTAGGGTTTGGAGGCTGAACATGGATATCGTCATAGCTCCCTAAATGCCACATAGAAGTATCAGAACACACGTCGGTTTCATTATTTAAAGAGTCATTAAAACCTTCTTCAAAGTTAAATATTTCACAATCATCACACATCACACTGTAACAGAAGAGCAGTAGTATAAAGCAACGCCCGTCCATTTACCACACTTGTAATAGACTATACTTGTGTTATGATAAATGCCGAATTTCTATGATTAGAACATATTTATAAGGTGCGGTACATGTGTGAGTGTTTAAGCCGATAAAGAATTACAAAATTCTTTAAAAATTCATTTCTCATTTTTTAAGCTTCTGATTACTTAAATTGTTTTTTTTTCTATATATAGAGTAAATTTAGAATTAAGATTACAATTTCAGTTTATTTGTTAAGTATTTTCTTTCTCTTAAGATCCTTTTTCTTTAATGTTGGGAAATGCATTTACGCTTACCACCTGCGATCATACAGGTTTGTAGATATGTGGGATTCATCGGCTTTCCAACAAAACCCAACGAAACCGTCTCCGTCTTAATGGGACGCCGCGGGAACGCTTACTCTCTTAACCACGACTTCTCGTAGGCAGACCTGCCGAAGTAGACTACAACAACCATGTTTGGTTTCTAATCTTGAACCAAATCGGTAGAGCTACTTACAGAATTGTACAACTTTTACTGATTACAAAGGTAAATCGAAATGCAAAAGTCAGCAACTCCGTAAGAAAACAAAGCTCGGTAACCAAACCAAAGATATAGGTACGAACTTAAAAGTACTTACAAACCAGCAATTCGCGCGTTTTATTATCACTACCCTTTGGTTCTTAAACATTCGATACTTGAGTACTAGGTAAGGGTAAGTTTTCTCACTTTTTTACTCGTGGCTTCGATCGATTCGTGGATTAGTTTTTTAATCTATTTATTGCATCCTTTTTTAATGTTGGGAAATACATTTTCGCATAACACCTGTATACATACAGGTGGTTATGTGGGACTCATCGGCTAGAAAAACCAGTACTACCCACTAAAACCCGACTAAACCTCCCCCGTCTTAATGAGGCGTCGCAGGATTTTGATCAAATTTTCAGGCAATCTACAGATTAACCCAGAAGGTGATCCTGTGAAGTTTAATAGCGATCGGAAGTTTGAATGCGGGTACTGCTACTGTTAGATAAGTAAGAAGATGAAGTTTTTATAATCTTACTCAATACATTGGGTAAAATGCTAAAAGGTTTTTTTATATTTGATTAGGAGTTCTAAGGACTAACACGTTCAAACAAATTCATGTATGGTGAGTTGGATTTTTTAATCTTATACTAAAGCGATACTAAAGATGCTGCTTAGCTTTCGCTTTTTGTTGCTAATTGTATTTAGAAAATTATGGTAAAGCTGTTTAATCTATACATGAGCGTAGATCATCTCATAGCTAATCTCTGTTAGGTAAGCCACCGCCGCGAAAATGGTTCAAGAGGAGATAATAATTATGCAGTGCCATAAGGCCGTGTTAATATGTCACTTAACCGTAAAAAATACCATTTTAGATAAGAATGAACATTTATAAACAACAAACAATATTTGAAAATAGTAGATGAATAAAAATTGGAAGATCTATTAATATTCTACCAAGTAAATACTCGTAGCTTTAGTCTATACATATAATAAAAGTGTAACTGATCACTGTCTGTACATGGAAGATATTTGAGACTTATTGCATCTCACATCTTTTTTAACGCAATAATACCCAAAACAACGATTTTTAGAATTTTTCTTTGTGGGTCTGTGCGTTTATGCTCGCTAGCGCACAGACACAAAATATAACAAAAATTCTAAGATTAACATCTTAGAAACAGCTTAACCAATTTGGGCGCGGTTTTGACTAATGTACTGTGTAACATTTATCATTTAGTATTTGTTTTATTTCAATCGGTTCATAAATAAAAAGTTATGTCAATTTAAATAATCATCTAAAAACTAATTCGAGCGAAGCGAGGGTGAATTACTAGTTTGAAATATTAATCGAAGCTCGTTGGATATTAATTTTACGTATTTGCCATTCGTGAAACAAAACATTATATATTTCTTTCTGTGAAAATTTCATCAGATCACGCTTTCAACATTTTCATAAATGTATTTCAAGTAGACAGATTCATTGTTACTGGACTTCAGGTCGCCCAAAGGCCTCTCTAAGGGCGTAATATTTGCTATCTATAGATAACAACACGGAAATATTAAATTATATGTTATATTAATACATATACACAATACATATACATATATGTTGTATATTATGTAATGGATATTATTAATTTGTATGGATAGGTCTCTCTCTAGGTACACCTAATTAAGAAAGCTTAATTAAAAGATTCTTGATGTACACATCAAGAATCTTTTAATTAAGCTTTCACATTGGCAATAGAAACTTTGAATGGTAACTTAAGTTATTGGCTAGCTTAATTAACGTGGAAGATTTATTTTATTTTAAAATATTATAAGAAAATGTTTAAAAAGAACTGAAAAATACACTACATCCCATCATTGATCGACTTCGACCACGGCGACGAGTTTGATACTATTTAGATTAGTCATTAGCATAGAAAATATTACGTTGCACAAGTATGCGCTAACACAAGATTACTCTATGTTCCTTGTACTTCAAACTTCGGTGGATGTGTTGACGATGAAATTAAAAATTATACATCGGTGATCACATCAAATAAGATCAGATCAGACGCAACTGTTACAGTGGTGTCACCGCCTTTGTGTGTACACCGCCAAATTTCTTCAGTTTTATAGACAGAAAGACCCAATACATGTTAGCCATTAGATCTACGAGACAGTCTTTATCTTTAATACATAAAACAGTCAATTAATATACAAACTCGGACCTCGAACTCAAAAATCTAAGTTTTAATTCTCATATTTTTGGTTTACATAGTCATATTCTGACGTGTACTATTCCAGTTAGTTATTGAACACTTTAGTTACTTTAAATAAGATTTTTGAATTTTTATATGTATATATATATATATATATATATATATATATATATATATATATATATATATATATATATATATATATATATATATATATATATATATATATATATATATGTTATACCTACTGTAAGTAGTACAGACTTCCATATTCTATCTGAGATATAGATTATGATTTGTAAATTAAGTGTAGTATATTGATCATTCTTATCTAAATAAAAATTGAAAAATCTTATTTAAAGTAACTAAAGTGTTCAATAACTAACTGGAATAGTACACGTCAGAATATGACTATGTAAACCAAAAATATGCTAATACATATATATATATATATATATATATATATATATATATATATATATATATATATATATATATATCTGTGCAACCCCAATATTCTTTGACTGACAGACTGAGTGACGGTATTCTATTTAATTTTTTATATATAAATAGATTAATGCGAAGTTATTTCGAATGAGCGGCGAGCTTTAGTGTGTCCAATAAAAAAAAATTGGACATATTTTTTTGTTATATTATACGTAAATCCTATTTATATGTTATTCTCTCAATAATGATTGAGGCCACGACCACTACTCGAATACTAGAATAAAGAATTGTGCGTGGATTTGGGTTAATACTGTTTTATTTCTTTAACTAAACGAAGATAGTGTAATTTTTTTGTAAATAAAGAAAATAAATTTTTTGAAGGATGTATAAGTAAACTAGCCTTTGCCCGCGGCGACGCTCACGCCAAGTTTGATTTTAAGACTGTTTACCTCTTTTCACCCCTGGAAAGGTTGTTTTTGATAAGCACGAAACAAACAACGTGTTTATTTATTTGTTGACAGGAATAATCCTGCGAATTTTCGATTTCATTTTTATATGATTTCTTCGTGTTTCAAATTTTAAAACCCCGCTTCACCCCTTTCTACATTAAATTTTCAAAAATCCGTTTTTAGCGCGTGCTACGTCATAATAACTATCAGTCACGGTTTCCTTTTATATTTTATACAAATAATTACTAATTGAAACTATTTCGTAGCCATTTCATCTTATACTTATGAGGCTTCTTTTTCTTAATCTTTAGTCTATCTATATGTTATACTAGCATTGCCCGCGGCTCCGCCCGCGTTCAAATGACCAAAAACCAAATTCTTAGGTTTTACATATTAGTAAAATGCCATGTAAGAGACATTGCAGTTTATGTATTTTTTCTCAGAAATGACACATTTTCGCGCGGTAAAAAGTATTCTATATGTTGACCCGGATAACCAACTATCACCATACCAAATTTCATCAGAATCCCTCCAGTGGTTTTACTGTGATGCGGTAACAAACAGACAGACAGACACAATAATTTTAAAAACTATAGATTTGGCCTCTGTATCGATAATAATGTTTATTTTAATAAGATTTTCCAAAAAATATTTAATGTACAGATTCGGCTGCGTTACAATTTTATTATATGTATAGTTGTAAAACAAAGTCGGGTTTGTTACAACACTTAGAAGTCGAGAACTGCTGGACCGATTTTATGTTATTTGTTTTGTTGGATTTGTCTTCACCCCGAAGAGCAGAATAACTATTAAGTCATCGGAAAAATTCACGAAAAAAAATAAAAAAAATATATTTCGTATGTACCTAGGGACGAAGCTGAGCGAAGCGAGGGTGAATCGCTTGTTATTTATGTAATTAATATTTAATAATAAAATATATATAAATATGTTAAAGTATATAAGTATATACAAATAGTTATATATAACCAGAATATTATATAATAGATTTTTTCTACAAAAACTTTTATCTTTTATACTAAGAAACTCTTGCACTTGCATAATACTGTACAAATTTCTTGTGAACAAGCAATAAACAACCTACTGCTTCTGTACAACAAGTGACGAAAAATTATAATTCCTACGTAATTATTCTAATTGGAAAATATTTTGTGTATCGAAAGAATAGATTTAAAATATTTCGCTTTATACTAATTGCAGTCTTCTTATTATTGAAATACAAACTAAAATCATTTAAATAATAAACTCTATACTACTAATAATTATGGCTAATATACAGGTAGGTAATTCAATGCCACTTAAGATATACATCAAATCGATTGTTGATATATAATCTAATCAGATCGATTAATATCTCGCAGGCAATTGACTTTGATGTACTATCTACAGCTCCTAATAAAGATGAGATATGATTCATCACATTTGATTATGTTTTTTACCTAAATTAAATTTTGATAAGGTTTTTTTACAAAAATAAGCGCCATACGTGAAATTTTCCGATATAATAAATTAATTATAAACTTTTATTTAACTTGTATGTATGTATGTATGTTCGGGTCAAATCTTGCAACTGAATTTTGAAGCAGTTATTCTCAACCGATTGAGCTGAAATTTTGCAAGCACGTTTAGTTTAGATGACAATGCATGGTTAGATAAGTGTGACTTTATTCTAAATCCAATATGGTGGACTCCCAACGATGGCGAATATGATTTTTTTATGCACTTCCATGTTATGGATATTAAATGAAAGGGTTTGCTGAGAATAATATGTCTAAAAACTTAAAAAAATCCAACCAAACCCATTTATTACATTACACAATTTATAAGTTATAAAAGCTTGTTTTTAAAAATAAATATAAATATGTTTTGCCTTTAACACACAGCACCATTTAGTTCCATGGTAAGCTACGAGGCTTGTGCTATGGATACCAGATAGTTCATACACTATACAATATATATATATATATATAATATATATATATATATATATATATATATATATATATACAATCTGAATCTCGGAAACGGCTCCAACGGTTTTCATGAAATTCAGTATGCAGGGGGTTTCGGGGGCGATAAATCGATCTAGATTAGTTTTATGTCTGGGAAAACGCGTGTTTCGCGCATTATTCCACGCAAAATATGGTCGCTAATTCGCACACTAGGACATAAGCATCGTGGTCAAGCGGCCAACGCGCAAGATAACTAAGTTTTTACTTTTGTTTTTTTTTTTTAAATATTTATTCAAGTTTTTAGTTTTATTTAAAAAAAAGAAAATTGTACTTTAGTCCAAAAACTCCGAGCGTAGCTCGGTAGCCCAGGTACTATAACTTTAAATACATACATACATATATTATACATATAAACAACCATGACTAGAGTACAAATATATTGTGCTTATCATTCCAATGAATGGACTCGAACCCGCGACCGCTGGCACAGCAAGTAGAGTCACTACAAACTGAGCCAAACGTGTCGTCGAAAATGGTTTTTTTTATTTTTATTAGAATTTTCTTTTAGAATACTTTTATATTTCTTATATACACTTATTTCGTTCAAATTGTGTAAGAAGAAAACCGAAATACTCGCGGCTTCGCTCGCTCTAAAACTACAAAAAAAAAAAACTCTTTGGCTTTATGCTATTAGTAATAATTCGATGGCTTTAACGATTTGCAAATGTGTATGAGTGTGAATGTGTAGGCATCATTGTGTCTCGCGCATCGAGAGTTCCGTACCGTCGAATATTGTGTTGTTTTTACAAACATAATATTAGACACACAATTTTTTTTAAGTTTTCGCAATATATACTTTTTAAATAAAACAATCTTTTCGGTTTTTTTCGCGGATTTATTTGGATTTTTGGTTCCCGACGTTTCGAATGCTTGACAGCAATCATGGTCACGGGAGAGACCAAGGTGTTAGATGTCTCAAATGTATTGTATAGTTGTTACAGACACAAAGTAAAGCTTACATAACAAATTGATGTTTAATATTTTAAACCATATGTTTATTAATGGTCATATTTACCTATTAGATATTCATATCTTAAAGCATTATCAGCTGGCATCGACTTCAAAATATCTGATTAGGTATCTATAGTAAATGAAAACTGCCGTTCTGTTATATTTTGCTTTTTACCCGACTGCAGCGAAGCCAAAGGATGGTTATATGTTTGATCTGTACGTATGTCCGATCGTATGTTCCATTGTAATTACTAAACGGCTCAACCGATTTTGATGATTACGAGTAATACTATGTTGCTTGTCAATTTGTTCTCATCGTTTTAGTTCGCTTTTTACGCAGTCGGTATTTTTTGATATTTATGAATTATTTTTTTTAGTGGTTTAAAGTCACTTTTTATTTTTTTTTTAAGTTTTTTGTATTTTGCATTTCATTATTTGCACCTAAAAGTATGTATATGAATTTTTTTTTGTGAATATGTCCATACAAACATGCTAACCCTTTAAAACAAATATAAATAAATGGCCACCCTTTTTCTCGTCTGAGGGGTGAAATTTTTAAAAACTTTGAAATATACGTTTGTAGTTTGTTTATCAGTTCAAAGAAGAAACACAAACAGAAAATTTCACGCAGATCAGACCATTTTTTCATTTTTATATTAATGTTTCCACCCGATTTCTCCCTTTTGGGGTTGAATTTCCAAAAACGATGAAATACGCATTACGCATGTATTTATTTTTGCTGAGAAGCTTTAAAATTAAATTTAATTTTTCTTATTTCAAAAATGACTGATTTCCCATATAAACTTTCAACCCCTATTTCACCCTCTTAGGGGATAAATTTTCAAAAACGCTGAAATGCATATTTATTTAATTCTAACCAGAAGCTTGTATCTATATGAAATTTTATGCGTCTTACTTCAAACTTTAATGGAACTCCCTTATAAACTTGCAACCCCTATTTCACCCTCTGAGGGAATAGGTTTTCAAACAGTCTGAAATAATATTTATTTATATAAAATTTGTGTTGTGGTTTAGGCTCTGCGTTGATGAATTCGTCAGGACACGCAATTATATATGTGTAAGTATCAATTTATCATAAAAGTTTATATGTGTGTGTGAGAGTTTTATTAAAGCAGATAAACCTCGAGTAATCTCGTACATAGCCTATTGAGGCACCTAGGAACGTATCTGAGCGAAGCGAAGCCCTGGCGAAAGTCAAACCCTTAAGATTATAGGTATCACAATCTAAGATAAGCTAGTTTTTTTATTTCTATCTATATCGATATACAATTGATATCATGTTATAACTTTACAGGTATTTTTGAAATTTGAAAATTGTTTTTTTAGTATACACTGCTAACAATGTTATGGAATTGTAGCAGAAGATTTAATTGACTAAAGTTTTAAAAAATATTTTCATCGTCTGTAATAAATGGGCCTTGTCAGAATGGATCAAATGTGCTCAAACTCAAAGGTACTAGTTGTTATTGAAGAGCTCCAACCATCCACTATCCATTCTGTATACATTTTTTTATGCTTTTATTTTTGTATTTTATTTCTTTATTACAGTTTTCTAGTTTTGGCGAGTTCGACAATTTGAGTTTTATTTAACGATTAGAAAAAACAAATCTATCCCACAGGAACCGTACATTTTTCCGGGATAAAAAGTTGCCTCTTTTGTTATTCTGATGTACGAAGTATATTATTGTAAAGTTTCATTAAAATTCAATCAGTAGTTTTTGTATACTATACTATAGTTTCTTAAGTATCCCACGGGAACTGTTTAATTTTCCGGGATGAAAAGTATTTAAAATGTTGACCGGGGATATAAGGTACCACTATACAAAGTTTCGTTTAAATCGGTCTAACAGTTTCGGAGATTTGCCCGTGCAAATAGACAAACAGATAAACAGACAGGCAGATAAACAAAAAAATTGAAAAAAATCTAGATTTGTTCTAGGTAGGTACATATTCTTCTTCCTCTGATTCGGTTTTTATCATTTTTTTTCCATGTACAGACATTCGACCTCTACAGTTTTATTATATGCACAGATCATATAATACTATACTAGTTTATATGTATAGATTTGTTTCCACAAATCCGTTATTTAGATTATTTTTATAATATCAATATAGGCTAAGACATTCGCATTTAGCACTATCAAGACGAACCTAACGATAAATTAATCCATCAAAATCATTTATGTCTTTTAAATAAAGAAAAACAAAATTTTCGGCTCTTTATAAATTGTAGAAAATATAGGTTACTAGCTGAACCCGCGGCATCGCTCGCGCTAAAACTACAAAAAAATCTCTAAAAAGGTAGTTTCATACAAACTTTCATCCCCTATTTTACTCCTTTATAGGATGAATTTCGAAAAAGCTAAAACACGTGTTTATTTAATTTTATTGAAGAGCATTAATACCGAGTTTTTTTTTTTTTTTCTCTTTATTTAAAGAGCTTAGTCAAAAGTTGACTATGTCGCTCTGTAAGGTAAACAAAAATTAAATTATTTTCTTAAATCTATACATATCTTTGCTAATTTATATAGTAGTTTAGCATTAGCACTAGTAGGGAATGATAAAAAGGATAATATACAATCAGTAATGTTTAGATTAACGTTTAAGCTTATTTGTAGATATTGTCTAAAATATTCATTTCGGACACATTCCATCAAGACGTGATATACATCCTCAATTGTACCACATTCTGTACAATTGGGAGTATTAACTTTTTTCATAATAAATTTAAACTTATTTAATGGAATATGTCCGGAGCGAATTCTTAACGCTACAATTAAATCACTTCGGCTAAGAGTACAGTCATCAAACCATAACTTTTTCCAAGGTTGTGGTTGTATTGTTCTATACCAAATCCCCTTTTCTTTTGATCGCTTGTCAAAATATTCATTCCAAAGATCTGTACACTTTTCTTTCGTATACCAAAGCCAATCTGTATAAAAAGGAACTCCTTCTATGTTGATACCCTCAAACGATGCTAGTTTAGCTAACCTATCAACTTTTTCATTCCCTATTATACCCACATGAGATGGTATCCATTGCAGAACAATTATTGTTGAATTTAATTGGAGCTTATAAATTTGGTCTACAATAGTATATGCTATCGGTGCACATCGATAAGCCGAAGTGCATCGTACTAGATACTGTAGACAGCTCTTGGAATCAGTAAATATGACAACATGCTTAGTATTAACTGTTTGTATATATGACAATGCCTCTGTAATTGCTAATAGTTCTAAAAACATGATACATATATGATGCTCTACTTTAAATAGCATATACTCTTCAGTTTGTGGATCGTAAAAAGCTGCTCCTGATCCATCTTTATCTTTTGATCCATCAGTAAATATTTGGTAGTAATTATTATATGTTTCAGTAATAAAATTATTCGTTATTGACTTTAGTTGCGTTGTATCATATGTATTTTTGCTATTTTTCAAAGAAGGAATATCAGATTTAGTAAAATTGCGAACGTCTATATTGCTAATCCAAGTTTCTAAAGAAAACATTTCCAATTTGTTGCTAGATTGTATGTGTTTCATCTTTAAATTATCATGGACTGTCACTAGTAAAGGTTTTTTTTTGTTTATCCAGTAATTCCTAGTCACACAAAGTTGTGACAATTCCTCAAGCAATTTAACAATTTTACAATTTTTTAATGACTTTGATTTTAACCAAAACTTCTGAGCCAAGAAATGTCTACGAATAAATAATGGTGGTAAGTGTGATTCACTTTCCATAACATGTATGGGGGTTGATTTAATAAAACCACCTATTATTCTCATGGCTTGATTCTGTAGTTTATCTAATTTTACTAAATTACTATTTGCCGCATTATTGTACAGAAAACTAACGTAGTCCATTCGACTTCGAATCAAAGAACTATAAAGAAGCCTTAAATGTTTTGGATGGACCCCCCAATTATTTCCAGCTAATACTTTTAAAATATTAAGAAATTTTGATATCTTTTGAATTGTCTCCTCTATATGTTTACCCCATCGCAACGAACGATCCAACCATAGTCCTAAATATTTAACTTTTTTGACAAACTGTAAAGGAATATTATTAATTTTAACAATGACATTTTCATTTCTTCTACTTTTTGAAAATAAGCAAACTTTACTCTTAGTCGGAGAGATATCTAATCCTATTTTATTTATTAACTTACTAAATAATGTTAAAGATTCTTGTATTTTTTGTTGAGCGGTTACAATATCTTTATTTGAAGTATATAACGAAATCATCGGCAAACTGGGAAAAGCTCACATTATTAATTTGGTTACAAATCGGTATGGTAGCAACATTAAATAATAACGGAGAAAGGGGATCTCCTTGTGCTAGGCCTAAGGATGTACTCCTGCGATATTTTGATTCGTTGACACTAATTGTAAGATAACGTTCCCTTAAAAAGCTCCACAAATAATTACAAATCTTGGTTCCCACTCCAAACTCATTTAATGTATTTAAAAGAGAAGAAATATTGACATTATTGTAAGCGTTATCTATATCCACAAAACAAGCAAGAGTAGATTTGTCATTAGAAAAATTTATCTGAATTTCGGTTGTTAAATTAGCTAAATTGTCCTGACATGATCTGAATTTTCTAAACCCTACAGTGCAGTCAGAAAATAGTTCATTTTTTTCAAAGTACCACTCTAATCTTTTATTCAAAATAGAATGAAAAATTTTGCACATACAAGACATTAAAGAAATTGGTCGAATAGATGTAATCAATTGTGGATCTCGACCTGGTTTAGGTATAGGAATTATCATTATTTCCCTCCATTGCTTTGGTATAGAACTAAAAGTTAGAATCCTACTATACAAATTAGCTAACACCTTGATAGCCTCGTCTGGTAGATTTCTAAGCATGGAGTAGGATATCCCATCAGATCCCGGAGCCGTATCCGATGATTTTATTACTGATAATATTTCTTGTTTTGTAAAAGGACTTTCTAAAACAGTATTATTTATGTTAAAGTTAGGCGTTGAAGCTAAAACATAATCTGGCGATAAAGTTTTTATAAATAATTTAGCAACATTTTCATTAATACCTGTTCTAGCCACTTTATACCCTTTAAACCATCGCATACGATCCCACATGTCATAAGTGGTTGATATTTCGTTAAAAGATGAACAATATTTTTGCCACGACAAATTGTCAGCTTGCCGAATTAATTTTTGCCATTCGCTTATCTTATTTTGCAGTATAGTTAAATTAAATGGTGTAGAATTTTTTCTAAAACAAGCTAGAGCTAATCTACGTTCAGCGACAGCTTTAGATATATTGCTATTCCAGTAAGTTTTAGGTTTAAAATTCGGATTTTGACTTATTTTAATTAAGGGTATATATTTGTCCGCCGCTTTATTTATTAATAAAACAATTAAATCATAAGCTTCTTGTGTATCATTTGGTAATATACGGTTGGTAAAAACATTACTTAAATATTCCTTGTACATATGCCAGTTAGCTTTTTTAAAATTTCTTTTTACAATAGGTTTAAAGGTCGAAGTAAGAAATGTAGACAGTTTAATAAAAAGATGATCGCTACCTAATGTCTCATTAGTTACATTCCAGTAAATTTTAGCAGCTATATCTGATGACGCTATTGATAAATCGGGGGAAGATGACTGTAATCTATTATTAACTAATTTTATCCGAGTTGACTGCGGCCCATTTAAAGTAACAAAATTACTATTTAATAAAGCATTGAATATTTGAGAGCCCTTTTGGTCAGTTTTATTGGACCAGTTTGGATGATGTGCATTAAAATCTCCTAAAATTAATGTCTTTGTATTAGCAATAGAAAATAGAAAATCCCAATCTGACTCTGTAGTTCTTAAAGAGGGTGGACAATATACTACGATTATATTTTTAATAACCAAGCAATTTAGAATTTTCACATGTAATAATTCCATTCCTAAATTATTATTAGCATATATTGGAATCGCTTCAGCTTTTACTGTACAATGAGTTAAGATGGCCACACCACCATAACCATCTTGTCTATCTTTCCTAAAAATATTATAACCGCTAATTTTTATATTTGTACCAGATTCTAACCACGTTTCACATATAGCAGCAATATGTATTTTTTCTTGCCATAATAATTGTTTAAGAGTAACTAATTTACCTTTAACACTTTGCGCATTCCACTGCATTAGGTTTAATTTATTAATTTTACTTTGATCACCCATTTCCAATATTAAATAGTTGTTTTAATATTGTAAACGCTGATATTTTGCTTTCAATTATATATACGACCCATTCTAATACAATCAAAACTACCTGTTCTGCCTTCTTTTTCGTGGATAGATTTTTCATAAAACAAATATTAGATATTCTCCTAAGTAATTCAATAAATGAAATCTTCGGTCTTTCTTTATGTTCTGTTGTATCTTCATCGATAGAGGATTCTCTGTCAGATTCATTGTTTGAATACATTCCCCAATCAAAGGACTCTCCAGCCTGATTATTTGTTGACATAGATTTCTTCTTCTTAGTTTTCTTTTCAATAACTTTTTGTGTGATTTTTTGATTCGACGTTTCTGTATTGCCATATGTAGTATTTGACGATTTCAAAACTTCCACATAACTTCTCTGAGATGTTGAAGGAATTATTATAGAAATATCTTCAGTGTGTAATTCTTCCTTCCGAGCAGATGCGACTATTCCCGAAGGACTAGGCGGAATGTATATAGTCAACGCCTTTTTATAAGAACAGTTAAATTCAGCCATGAGTTCCCGTAATCTTTTCTCTTTAATAAATATAGGGCAAGATTTACTAAGTGATCTGTGCTGACCTAAACAATTCACACATTTAAACTCAGTAGCTTCACAATTAACATGGTTTGATCCACATTTCGGGCATATTATTTTTTGACTAGGGCACAACTTTTTAATATGTCCATACCTCCAACATTTTGAGCACTGGGTTACAGGAAATATGTATGGTTCTATCTTAACTTTAACATCGTATACATGTATATATGGTGGTAACGATGGACCCTTGAATCCTAGTCTAACTGCTTCACTATTTGACCATCCCAAACCCTCCTCGTTTCTCCGCATGAGCCTTTTAATTGATATTATTTCACTTTGCGACATTATATTTTCCTTAATTTCCTCGACTGATAACTCGATCTCCACATTTTTGATAACACCATATGAAATCCCGACTTCCAACGTTTTATGCATTTTCCATTCCATTTCAATAAAAGATGTACACATTAACAGTTTTTCCGCACTTTCTTCATCACTAAATTTTATTAATGCTTTATATGGATTTAAATATTTCACGTTTGTAATATTACGAATATCTTCTTTTTTTAATAATTTGGCCATATGAAATTGTTTTGGTATTTTATTTTTGGAATATATACATACTTCAATTAATGTTTCCTCTAAGCTTTGTTTTTCACTTCGTATGTCTTTTCTTATTATTTTTTTCCTATTTCCCGTAACCATAGTCCACTCCTCAGTATTTTCCTCCATGTCTCTCACACGTTTGTTTGGTCTCATAATATTGTAGTTGCTATCAATGTATTCCGAATTCATTAATTGATCTTGCATATAAATTTCACTTTGTTCCGTTTGTAAACATGATTCGATTGTATACGATTCATTTGTATTTTCTTCATTTAAACTGTTACTATTATTCATAGCAAATCGTCATATGACCGTGCAGGTGTTTACCCGCCGTAGCAGGTAGCACCGCGAGCGCGTCCTTCCAAGAATTTTATTATCTTACTACGTAAACAACAGCAAAATACGCGTCCGTACTAGTACACTTGTCGAACACCTCTGTGTAATACCGAGTTTCAAGTAATTCTAATTATAAATATTTTTTTGGCTTGTATTATAACGTGTTTTCCTGTGGGAATTAGACAATTTCCCGCGGTAAAAAGTAGCCTATGTCACTCTCCAGCCCTCCAACTATCTACACACAAAAAATAACGCCAATCCGTCACTTCGTTTCGACGTGAGAAAAAGACAAAATAATAAACAAACACACTTTCAAAAATATTAGTATAGATGTAGCTTATTTACTTTATTGACCAACTATATCACTTTCAGTCGTGAAATTTCTAAAAATACACTAGACGCTTATGAGGACATTTAAAGTAACCTTTGTTTGACTTTCACCTTTGGTAAGAATTGTAAAATTATTTAAAATATATGATTTTATGAAGTAAGGACTCTAATAATGACTCAAACATAATTTTGAAAATAATTAACATTTAAGAGATAAAGATGGATATTAAATTGAACATTCTTATTTCATAACTTGTGACAGCGCTATCTGTGAATCCTATATATACTTAATGAAGAGACACACGAAGTATTTTGCTTCTTTATCGTCTCCCAAAGTATACATTTTGTGATTAAATTATCGAATAATCTACATAGCTTTCATGAAATTTATGTAGATGGCGGTTTTTAATAATAAATTTTTAGTACATAATTAATTTTATTGATTGAATAATAAAATAAAACAATGTTTAACATTTTGAAATAATACAACATGCAAAAATAATTATTTAAAAAAATAATAATTAAGAGACCAAAAAGTCAAAAAGTTTTTCATTTATAGTATAATAAGAGCTTAATAAGACATTTTTGGAGTCGGTGCCCGCTAAAGCAAATCTATTGTGTTTGACGACACGTTTCGCTCAGTTTGAAGTGACCCTACTTGCTGTGCCAGCGGTCGCGGGCTCGAGTCCCGCTGGAGGCGTTAATTTGTGTGATGAGCAGGAATGTTTGTACTCCAGTCATGGGTGTATAATATATTTATAATATGTATGATTTTAAAATTATATAGGTATGTCTAGTGTATCAATTATATGGTATCCATAACACAAACATCGTAGCTTACCATGGATTTAGATGGTGCTGTGTATTAATGTACCAACATATTCATTTGTTTAAATAAGTCTAACCATACATTGATATGTTTTGACTACAATTAAAGTATAGGTCTCGTATTTATATGGATTGGCGATTTTGATGCCTTTTTGATAAGTTCTACCAGATACCAGTGAAGAGCGTAAAGACGACTTCTCAACTCTTAGCTCGGTCGTCGGAAAACGAAGAATTTAATAGTCTGTGTGTTTGTTTGCAAAATTTTAACTATAGCTATTAGATAGTTATTTAAATTATTATTGATTCTTATATGCATCAGAACACAAAATTTGTAGCGGAAAAATAGATTAAAAATGTATTCTTATCATCTATACTAATATTATAAAGAGGTAAAGTTTGTGAGTTTGTGTGTTTGTGAAGCTGTAGGGGGTAATCTCTGGATCTATTGAACCGCTTTAAATAAAATTACGTAAGAAGATAGTTCGAGACCCTGGAAAGGACATAGGATGCTTTTTATCTTGGAAATCATCCCTTAAGGGGTCACCCCCTTGATGAAATGGGGATGTAAGTTTGTATGGGGAACCAACCTAGGGACGAACCCGAGCGAAGCGAGCGTGAGTGGCTAGTATATTATAAAGTCATAATTATATAAAGCTTAAAGATGTCACTGATAAATAAACAATACATTTTTACCATTTTTATGATTTTGCTTTTATAATTAGTCAGGCGCCAATTCCTTAATACTGCTTGTGGCTGTCCATTTACATTTTTTTCGGTAAATAAATTTTTATTACTTTTTATTATATCTATATTATATATGTTATAATATTCTGTTATTAAAAAAGTTTTAAGTGCTATCTGTGATGGGATGAGAGCACAGAAAAATCGATATATTTTAAAATATTCTTTTCCATGTGTCCATGTTTGATCATATAGGTATAACTTGAGGATGATTTGACAAATTCTTTTTAAAACAATAACTCAAAACTTACAATGCACACTAGTGATAAATAAATATATTTTCATCACTCATGTCGTTTTGCTATTATAACGTCTGAGGCGTCCTAAATTATAATCCGTTTAGACGTTCTGGCGTGATTGAGTGACAAACATCTATCTATCCAATTATATTTGCATTTATAATATTAATGGAATTATTAGATTATTTTAACAAATAAGTCAATATAAACATAAATATCCAAACTTCAATAGGAAACCCTCTAGCGCGAATCCAACTCATCCTTAGTCAGTTTCTATTATATTAATTACTAGCGGACCCGACAGACGTTGTCCTGTCTACACGTCTTTAATTTGAAAATTTCAAATTTTTTGGACAAAATTGTGAATCTGAACCATTCCCAGATCCCCTTGAACACACACAAAAAATTTCATCAAAATCGGTCCAGTCGTTTGAGAGAAGTTCAGTGACATACACACTCACAGAAGAATTATATATATATAAAGATTATCTTAGCGTCGTACTCGTGTAACAGTCGCCTATGTATTGTCTATCAGTTTAAAATGTATTCAGATGATTTCTAATTTAACGTAGATGAATAAGATTTGTATTATCTTTAGTACCTTTTACCATACCTTTAGGTAACAACCTGCAAATTGACCCCACTTTCAAACTGGCAAGTATGCATTTTAGTTTTTTTAATATGACGTAGGTGCGGGGGCTCAGAGATCTCAGTCTAACTTATGTCAAACTCATAAATATTAAGGCGATTTTGTTGTTTAAGCTACTTTTATCGATTTTGCACATACAGATCGTTTACTTTCTACAGAGTAAGAAATTTTATATGAGTGTTAGTCGTTAATTTACATTTTTTGAGAAGAAAATATGAATAATAAAAATAATACTATATGCAAGTATTTTTTTAAGCATTACTTTTCTTCCCCTTGAAAGAGAGAAAACAATATATTAGCTTATTTACTATTTTAGTGTTTTTTTATTTATCATAATGTTTATTACGTATCACAGTAATGAGTATTCTTTTAATATTTTAATATAATATATTATACCTTATAGTATGATTAATTGCGTTAATATGCCTTGTCTTATGTTATCTTTTTAAGATTATTTTCTGATTTATTAATTATTCTGCAGTTCGTTAATTCGATGTTGATGATAAGACTTTATTTATTTGAAAAAACTACAACGTGGCGCCTCTTCTGGCGGTTTTTGTTATTGATTGTCATGATTAATCTGTTATATTTAATTTTCACTAGATGGAGCTGACTGTCACGTTTAATTTAATATCAAAATTACCTATTCCCGGATAGATGGCGCTGATTTACGTAGTTTGTTTTTTAATAGGTGACGCTAATTAATATGGGGTTTGCAGTTATTTTTCACACCTTTTTAGGATATAATGGTAGTATCATCAATTGTTATTATCTATACACGTAATAAAATTCTAACTGGGTCGAATCTGTACATTAAATATTTTTTGGAAAATCTTATTGAAATAGACACTATTACTGATACAAAGGCCGCATCTATAGTTTTTAGAATTTTTGTCTGTCTGTCTGTGACCGCATCACGGAAAAACCACTGGAGGGACTTTAATGAAATTTGGTATGGTGAGAGCTGGTTATCCGGGTCAACATATAGGATAATTTTTACTGCAGGAAACTATATCATCTCTTCATAAATCTATACTAAACGCTAAAACGAAATAAATATAGAAATGGCATACTGCGCAGTTACATAAAAAAAAAAAAACTATTACTGTTTAGTGCGAAATAGATTTACAGAAATTATAAACAAGTTTTTATATTGCAATGATTATTTTCAAAATTTTCTTATAATAATTTATTTTTGTTTTGGTCAGTGATTTTATTACTATTCTTAAAAACAAGATACATAAATAAAGCTACTTAGCATACTTTAAAGATATACTACTAAGCAAGATTTTTCGAGACTTCACACATATAATAGAAAACTTCACAGATAAAATATCTTGGAAGATAACTTATAATGTATACGTAATACGGTTTAAGTATCTACTTATTGGCATAAAAGTAAATATATTTTTTTGGATTGAAAAGTTTTTATCTATATATATAATAAAACTGTAGAGGTTGATGTCTGTACATAGAAAAATGCTAAAAACCGAGTCAGGGGGGTGTAAGAAGAGAAATAGAACAAATCCAGATTTTTTCAAATTTTTGTTTCTCTGTTTGTCCGTTTGTCCGTTTGAACCGGCTAATCTTCAAAACTGTAGGACCGATTTAAATGAAATTTTGCATGGTGGTACCTTATATCCCCGGTCAACATTTAAGGTACTTTTCATCCCGAAAAAATAACGAGTTCCCGTGGGATGGTAAAAAACTGTAGTAACATATACAGCTTAGGACACAACATCTTATGCACCTAATTTAGTAAAAATTTCCATGTTGATACCTTATATTGCCGGTCAAAAAACAGGTTAATTTTTTATCCCGGCAAAATTAACGGTCCCTATAGGATAGGATAGAGGCAAACCCGAACGAAGCGAGGGTGAACCGCTAGTTAGTTAATAATAAACAAAATTCCTAACACTATCCACATTTACACTAAAATGTTAGAGCCATTTCAGTCCTTGATTTAAGTCAAGATACTATTATAAAAGCAATACTTATATGACGTAGGAAAAACAACAAATTGTATTAAATAACTCAATCGAAGCACATGCAACAAGAATATGGAATTGTCAAAATACAAAACCATGGCAGTCTTGCGACGATTATTATATATTATTTTATATATTATATTATTTTTTATGATATACATATAACAAGGTGATCCAGTTAAAAATAGTTGCTTGTTTTTGATTTTCACAGGTCTTTAATTTCTTTAAAGAATAAGGAAAAATTATATATGGGTATTAGTAGTAAGTTACATTTTTTGAGAATATGAATAACTAGCAGCTCGTCCTTCTTTCTCTCGAATTTGCCTCTAGAAAAACAAAAACCTATCCATCCTACGGGAACCGTACATTTTTTCGAGATAAAAAACCTATGTGCTATTCCAGAGTATAATCTATCTCTGTAACAAATTTCATTCAGATCCTTTCAGTCGTTCTAGCGTGATTGAGTAACAAACATCCATCCAAACATCTCAACATCTAAATGCTCACATTTATAATATTAGCAAGATAAATACTATATCCTTATGTATTTTTAAAGTTTAAACATTAGTTCTTTTCCCTTTGAAAGAGAGATAGCATAATATCAGCTCTTTTATTTATTATAATAAAAACTGTTATTTATTTATTAACTAGCATTGCCCGCGGCTACGCCCGCGTTCAGATGATCAAAAACCAAATTTTTAGGTTTTACGTATTAGTATACCCTTACATTGCAGTTTTTGTATTTTTTCTCAAAAATAAGATATTTTCCCGCGGTAAAAAGTATCCTATATGTTGACCCGGATAACCAGCTATCACTATAGGGTAAAACCCGGATAGTCACCTCAGTTGTATACATGCCCACATAAAGAAAAAGAAACAAACATTATAAAAGAACTAGAACGGAGACAACGAAATAAAAAGATTTTAAGACAGTAAAAAATAGATCAGATGATAGCGAGATGATAATTATGAAGAAAAGAGGTCGAAACAAAAGTAAAAAATCAAAAAATATGACGATTTCTCTCGCAGTGAAACAGAATTTTAAAACATAGATTTTATTAAATTGAG
Source organism: Brenthis hecate (assembly GCA_951806755.1). Classification (NCBI taxonomy): domain Eukaryota; kingdom Metazoa; phylum Arthropoda; class Insecta; order Lepidoptera; family Nymphalidae; genus Brenthis; species Brenthis hecate. The sequence goes on along the minus strand of OX638277.1, from coordinate 4,081,757 downwards.
CGGAGAAAGAGCTTTAAGGATGACAAATAACAAACTTATAGTTCCGAGAGTGAAAATGAAAAAAACATTATATATACAAAAATAGCCAAAGAAAAAGCTACTAAAGGAGTACAAAAAACGAAGTAAGAAATTAAAGATGATAAAAGGGACTGAAAAGACAGTAAAAGTTATTAACATTAATACAAAAATAGGAAAAGCGAATGATAAAGTTTCAGTTGCTGATTATTGTAAATTTTTTGAAAATTACAATACTAAATCCAAATTATACTAGATTGTATTTCCAGGAAACTTGTTCATCATTCAAAGAATATTGTGGGAGATGTGGAAAATTAAAAGTTATGACGTCGTAATTGATGATGATTATTCAAACTGTTTTTGGTGATATACCTATAATAACCTACCCACTAATTTTAATATTTGTGTCAAAGTTGATTGCCATATTGTATATTATTTATCTTTAAAGTTAATTATTATTTATAACGTACATTTTGGAGATCTTATTTGTATTTTAAAAGTTGTATTGATCTCAATTAGTAAATACCTACTACTTAATTAATTGATGTTAATAATTAATAATGTTTGATTAAATTTACATAAATTTGTTTTAATCCGAAAAAAAATTGCAACAATTTCATGATGAGTCTTCTATCCCCGCATGAGGCAAGTATCCCCGAAAGCATTTTTAACATAAGGCAACTATCCGCCACAGAGGGCAACTATCCCCTTTTGTAGAGGTCAAATAAAACAGGATTTACTGAAAAACAATATTGATTGTGTTTAAAAAAATATGTCACAATGAAAGATTAAAGATCAATGTTTTATTATATACGGGGTATATTGTAAGTAGATACTTATTTTTTATGTAATTGGAGTTTATCAAAAAGTGGGGCATTTATCCGGCTTTTACCCTACCAAATTTCATCAAAATCTCTCCAGTGGTTTTCCTGTGATGCGGTAACAGACAGACAGACAGACAAAAATTCTAAAAACTATATATATATATATATATATTATATATATATATATATATATATATATATATATTTAATGATATTTAATGTAAAGATACGGCTTAGTTAGAATTTTATTATATGTATAGATTTATTATTAAGCACATTTACAATACACATGTTAAAACAATTCAATACAATAATTAAAGTAAAAAAAGAAACAGACATGCATATCAATTACAAGTGTACATAGCATTTAAAATATTATGGAATTATTATAGTAATTGATAAAAAATACAAAATTAACAAAAATTAGAAACAACATAATTTAAAAATATAAAATAAAGTAAAAATGTTATGTGTAAAAATGTTTTAAAAGATTATATTATATTGTTTTAAAAGATTATTGTTGGTATCTTTAGTTCTATAACACTCTGTAAGTATATATTATCCCTTATTTAAGGATACACCTTTCTATAGGAATCAAAAAACTCAAGAACTGAATTTGGCTCGACCCTGAACTAGAACCCAGGATGTCCGGATCTGCGGCTGTACATGCTAACCATTAGATCACCGAGACAGTAAGGTATACCGAGGCCGTAAGGTAGGTATATGTCGCCGATGGTTTTTTTATAATTGTGACTCAATAGTAAAAATGTGTAAGCAGGTATTTGTAAAAATTGTTAGCATTATTTTTGAAATATATGTCTGTACCTATACAAGTTTTAAAAATATTGTAAATATATCATATACCTTTAATTTAAAATGTAGAAATTTTGTTAGAACAAACAACGCTTTTAAATATTTATATATTTTAAAAACGTCATCGATTATAATAACTATTATTTTATAATAAAACACTTTGGAGATTTGTTTGAAGGAGAGATATGCGGTGTCATATGTACATCTCTGTTCTAGTTTAAGTTTTGCATTTTTTTTTCCACCCCTGTCTGCACCCAACGAAAGTCACTTAGTAAATATTTTCTTTTGTAAATTTGACTAATCTTGGTAGTTCAGGAATAGGTTATTATACCAAGAGATTAAGTAAAAACTTGGAAAAGTCTAACTCGCACACCTAGCGCTTAATAACATGACACATTTTTAATATCTTTATTTAAAGGACTTTTTCACAAAAAAAGAAACATTTCGTCCTGTTAAAGCTTCTTACATGCAACATAACAATTTTAAGTCCTTAACTCTAATGTATTCAGCCCTTTCTAACGTCCCACTGCTCGGCACGCACGGCTCTGCTGGGCACGGGCCTCCCGGTCCCAGTACGAGGGGGATCAGGCCATAGTCCACCACGCTGGCCAAGTGCGGGTTGGCGAGATTTACATGCCTTTCAAAAACTTGCTAGGTTCTCTCAGATATGCAGGTTTCCTCACGATGTTTTCCTTGACCATAAGGCAAGTGGTTATGTTAGAAATGATTCGCACATGAAAATATCAGAGGTGCGAGCTTGGGCTTTAAACCCGCTTCACTCGGTTTCCCAAGTGTTGCGTTACTACTCGGCTACCACTGCCTTTTTAACTCTAATAACATATGTTTTCAAATTTAATAAAAGTCCGACAATTGCAAGCATAATAACCCTTACACTGCAAATATATATATATATATATATATATATATATATATATATATATATATATATATATATATATATATATATATATACATATATATATAATTAAACATTTATCTCTTATTTAAGCCTTTAACTAAGTTTTAGACACTTTTAGCGGTACTAGATTAAGGATATCCTAACATACTATTGAAAATTCCACTTCTTAAAAATAATTAAATAATTTTCATGAAAAGTATTTTAGAAGGTCTATTAGTTCCACTTTTTTTTTCAGAATTTTCCGACTCATATTTTGAAAATTAAGAATGGGGGGGGGGGGGGGGGGCGGGTGTTGGTAGAGTTGAGATAGTTGTAATTGGGGTATGTGTGGACAAAATGTTAACGACGTTAGAAACATAAAATTTGCAACGATTAGCTTAAACAAACGTTTAAATCACTCCTCATTTACATGTATGGAGCGCCATCTCACTTTTTTATATTTAGTAATTTAATTACAGAATGATCTAGCGATTTACACAAGACGCCTATCTACAAAATTTCAGTAATGTAGTAGGAATAGTCTTCGAGTAAAGTGGCTGTGCCATACGGACAAACGGACAGACGCACAGACGGACATGGCGAAATTATTAGGGTCCCGTTTTAGCTATTTTATGACATTATAATAAATAATATATAATATAATAAATAATATATAATAATATGTTGAACGTAGTTTGGTTTTAATTGTACGTACTTTGCTTTTAGAAGGAAATGCAGCTTGTTTTGTAGATGTCAAAAATCTAAGTAATAGTATTATATGATCTGTGGTAATAGCAATGTAAATAACTAAAAAAATTATATTATAAAGCCTATAACTTCACAACCAACAGTTATATATAGACGAGACCAAAACATCTAATTTGAATGAATTTTATAAAAAAATATGAAAGAAAACCTGAATGGAATTAATTCTTTTTCAATTATTATTATTAATAAATATATCGTGTTAAGATTGTGCAAGGGGTATATTATTAATAATGTGACTGATGCAGTAGTTGTAGTAAGTAGACAACCAAAAAAACTTATATAATATAAACGTAAAGTTGGTACTCACGATTCCCCTAGAGGTTGCAGTCCCAATAGTACTGCGTGTAATTTTTTGCCAGCCTCGTAAGCTCTCATTTATAGGTAATTGAAAATTAACTAAAGTCCCACTAGTCTCAACTTCCAAAATTATCACTGTCAAAGATTCTGATCCACTGATAACTCCACCAACATAAAAAGTCACTTCTATGGTCCCCTGTGAGGATACACGAAAACTTTCTACAGAACTTAAGCAACTCGTATCTGAGTTCTGTGGTCGTATAAATCTCGTGCTGCGCTCATCAAGTGGCTCCACTAGTAAAGCTGAATAACTTCCGACTGTCCATGGTCGAAAACCGGTGCATATTCCACTGGTACTGTCGAATTTTGTTTCAAAATTTTCCTCAAATTTAAACACTTGGCAATATTCACAAATCGCATTGCGAACTAATAACAATAATAAACAATAACGCAACATCGTGTGTTAAATTTCTTTTCCCACAACACAATCAAATGATGCGGTCAATACTAAATCTTTAATATTTTAGCGACAACATATATCACTACTGCTCATACCATTATCGTGGATAAGATATGAATATTTTGAATTTGTTCATACGATAAAGCAAGTTTTGATTAAACTTTCAATGTTTTAATAAAATATTAAATCTATCAAAATAGATATGCATTCTATAATTGTGTACTAGATAGTAACATTAATTTAAAAATTTTAATATACGGTATACTACGAGTACATAATAGTGCTATTAAGGCAACGCATCATTACATTGAAACTGATGTAGATCGAAGTCCAAGTGATATTAATTAATATATAAATTACTGAATACAAGAAAATATTATTTACAAGTGTTAGATAGTCTATTATAAGCTATTTCAGAGCTTCAAAAATCAGAAGAATTTTTTAAATAAGACTTATAGTGTTAAATATTAGCGCGTTCAAAATAAACTCTTGAACTCAATATATGACTTACCAACTTTTGTTTTGGGTTTACTAACGAGTTATGGGAGGACAAAGGGTTATAAGGTAGATGGTGTATTCCCCCCAAGTGTGTTCAGATTGTCGGGGTTGGGAGCTCATTAGCATCCGGCAAACCAGCCGGACGCGAAGCCATGAGCAACACTGGGCCTATTCCGGTAGGATGTGTATCTTGTGGGTAGGATACCAATCCCATGGTTGTTGTGGCTACCTCGGTAGGCCAGTCAAGTCGTGATGATTGAATGTATGAGCTATCCTGGGATACCCTAATATGACGGGAAATTGTCGTTGTTTCGATCATGTTGACCATCGATTCATCTTTTAATTATTGGAACAAATAATTTAATATTAGAAGAATTTCTCATTCTCATTTAATACTTTTTTAACATCCCACTGCTGGGCATGCATATACCTCGTCTATGCGAGACAGATTAGCCTATATTCGAATAGTATTTTATCATAGAGGGAATATTCCCACATGCTGCGCGCACGTCAACTGTACGTGCATTTGCTACTGCAGTAGAATATTATCACGTTCAATAGTTTTATAAATATCTTATCTCTACATTTTTTAATAATTAAAACGATTGCTATTTATAGTATCATGATCATGGCTAGTTGACAATGGAGAAATAAAGTGGAATGTTATCGCGTTTACTCTTTGCCATAAACAATTTGGTAATTTCACTTTTCTGTTTCCTTGTCTTTATCATTACTTACCTGCGAAAGATTTTAAGTATGTTTGTTTTTTGGTTTATTTCTCCATATTTTTTTATTTTCTCTTTAAGTTTTTGGGATGAACTCAAAAAAAAAATTCTATGTCCAAGCTTTTAAGTTGGACTAAGTTGCACATTAGTATAGCTTACCTATGCAGAGATATACACTATATATAAAATAACGTATATAAACTTAAATAGAACAGTTGCGGTGTTTATAATATCTAGTAAACCATTTTTTTTATTTTTATAATATTTTTAATTTTTATACTCGCAATAAGTATATATTTAAATTTATTACATATATTGACATACATAATTTATTTAGTTTAAAATCGATGTTAAATGTTTTTAATTGTTAAATGTTTTTATTTTTCTTTGCTTTTCTGTGATAAATTTGTAGCATGTTATTTCTGTTTTCTGTGTACTGATAATTTTTATGGACTTCTTGTCTGAAATAAACGCATATTATTATTATTATTATATGTGTAGTGTATCATCTATCTGGTATCCATAACACGAGCTTCGTAGCTTACCATGGAACGAGATGGTGCTGTGTGTTAATGTACCAATATATTGTTATTAAAATAAAAATATTAGCAATTTATTCTTAAACTAAGTCCCGAACTACTGATTTTAATTTAATTCTTGTCTTTGATCAAGGCTAATTTTTGAAAAAGACTAATTTTTGAAGAAATATTGTTGAATATCTGTAAAATGTCTTGGTTCACAGTATAAACTATTATGAGAGAATTAAAGCCACATATCAACATCATAATAAAATTTCTAAGTTTTGTAAAAATTCATAAGTCTATCTAATAATTTGGTACTATTACTAAGAAGTGAAATATACCGACAATTTCTAATCTACACATTAATACTACTATCAAATTATACAAAATTACCTGGAAAAGTACTAATATATTTTATTGATATTAATATATATATATATATATATATATATATATATATATATATATATATATATATATATATATATATATATATAACAAATATATTATGTACTAGCCCTTGCATGCGGATTCACCTGCATGAATAGATAATTTAGAAATATTCTGTATGTAAATAAAGCCGACATAGATAGATGTCCCACTTTTTGGAAAGGATTCCAATTAAAATAATATTAAATTAGTATACATAACTCCTAAAAATGTTGCTGGATCAATTTTTTCGAGGATTGATGACGCACGAACTTGATGTGATCTAGCTTCGTCTAATTTTGAGTTACAGCGAAACGGCAAACGTATACACATTTAAGTAAAACACTCATACATTATACGAGTATCATCATTGTAATGAATCTCGGTGAAATATTTTCAGTTTTTCGAATCTGCACAAATTAACATTTTCATTTTTCTTACATAACCTAACTTATATAACTGCCCCGGTGGTGTAGTGGCTAGCATGTACGGCTGCACACCCGGAGGTCCTGGTTTCGAGTCCCGGGTCGGGCTAAGTTTAGTTATTGAGTCTTCCTATATAGTAAGCCTCAGAGTAACATCCCGGAGTTGGGAAGTTGGCGATGTTTCATCCCCGTGCCTCGGAGAGCACGTAAAGCCGTCGGTCCTGCGCCTTAACTCTCACTGGTCGTGTCGAGTGATCGTCCCACCGAGTGACAGGAACAGAGAGTGCACTAAAAACATCATCATCATAACCTTTTAGATGCATATGCAATTACATCAAATAAATGTAATCAACTGGCATTCTCAAGGATAAGGTATTAAATAGTACAAGAAATATTTTTATTTTTCTTATTAAAACACAAATTTACATTTATTACATTATAAAATTAAGTATACTTATTATTTTAATTTCGAGAACATAATATAATAGAATATAAAATAGACTTTAAGATTCATTGGTAGCATGACAGGTGTAAAAGTGATACATAAAGCAGAAATCCAGTCTTGTGAAATTAATAATAAAATTAATTAAAGATTAACAAAGGTTAAATTTAAAGAGTATATAATACAAAAGGGTTGAAAGAAAATACTAGTAGGTTACAAAACGATATGCTAGGATCATGGCTAGGCCCCCCCAACGTGCGTTCACCTTGTCGTGGTGGGGGGCTCAGTAGTGCCCGGCAACACAGCCGGGCGCGAAGCCAAGAAACACACAGGGAGGTGGCCCACTTCGGTGGGCGGTGGGAGGTGGCCCTCTTCGGAGGGCGGTGTACCATGCGGGTTGCTCCTGGTACTTCTCTGACAGCAGAGCGGACTGTGGAGCAACCCCGTGGTTGTTGTGGTCTGCTTCGGCAGACCTGCCGTCGGGGCGTCGTAGTTGAATGCGTAAGCGATCCTGCGACGCCCCATTAAGACGGGGGAAGGTTTTGTTGGGTTTTAGTGGGTAGTACTGGCTTTGCCGGTGAGTCCCACACCTCGTGCGTAAATGCATTTCCCAACGTTAAAAAAAAAAGGATCATGGCTATAATATGATTTAATGGTAAAAAATATGAAGCATGACTATTGACTATGACAGTAGATCGAATTTCCTTCTAGTATACTTTCTCTCCGGTTACCTTAGTAAGAAAAACTAGAGATAATAGGAACTCGTTTTGATGATGACGAAGCTTTATATCTCTTTTATTAGAGAATAATATGAAACAAATAACTAATTATTGCAATTATGAATGTAACTATGTGCTGGAAGGAATTGGAATAATTATTATATATTTTTTAACTAAATTCTAAACTTAGATAATATGTTTTTTTATATACCATAGGTACTGACTACAGTAACAAGATAAAGTTTACATAATTAAGTACTTTATCATTTAATGTTAATTAAAGATCGAACAATTTAATCTTTTCCCAAAAAGTAAAATTATAAAAAAATCAACAATATTTTAAGATATGAATATCTAATAGGTAAACATGTATTTTACGTATCGAAATATATTAGATTTACTTTGCATCGGCTGGCATCGACTTCGAAAGTATCTGAGTTATCTATTCTAAATGAAAACCTCCGTTTAGTTATTTTTTTACATTTTAGTGCCTGGAAGTCGTATTTTTTTTTTAAGTTTTTATTTTTCAATTTTAAGTGTAGATGTAATAAGCAGGTAATTTGTAAGGAGAAAGTTTTTAATAACATATTCGATTAAACAATTTATTTAAAAAAAAAAATGATTTTTTAAAAAACCGCTCGACCGATTTCGATAAAATTTATATGGGACCACCTGGGAAGTATACCCTTTGAAACAAAAAAAAATCTAAATCGATTCAGGCGCCTTCGAGTAATCGGATAACATAAATAAAAAAAAAAGATTCCGACTAATTGAGGACCTTGTCCTTTTTGGAAGTCGCTTAAAAAGACCTTTTAAAGTAAACTAAATATTTCAAATTAAAAATTATATTATATTAATAATTATATAAATATATAATTAAAAATAATATCTTTTGAATGCATTGTAATGTTCTGTTATTTGTTATTACACAGTTTTTTTTTAATTTTTTTTTTATTTTCCTACCATTGAACGCAACCCGTACATTTTCATACAAATCACCATCCCATATTGACGGTTTCTATATGCGTGGTACAATTTTGGAACTTATACCCCGCGAAGGAGCTTTTACTGTAATTTATAATAAAGCACATACATATCCTTTTTTGTAATTACTGCTTATAAGAAGTTTAACTGTGTGTAATCCATTGCACTTTTATGTTTCAGATAATATAGCATTTTTCATCACAACTGCAAATTCTCTTGAAGATTTTTCTTCATACACTATTACCGCAACTTCATCGCTCGACGTCACTGACTCTATATTAAACTTAATTTCCAAATAACCTTGTGGGAATATGTTAAATGTAAATGTTACACAACTCAACAGTTCAAGTGTCCAACACCCAATTAGCAAGATCATCATAGAAATTTACTCCCGGTTCGAAATTAAAGGAAGAATGCAAATTGACTTCAAGTTTGTACACAAAACAAAAATCCTGAGATGAATTTAGTAAAACAAGAAATAACACTAGAGCTGTTTTTAACATTTTAATTGTTTGTTTGAGTGTTTCTCTATCCGTTAATCGTTAAGTAATATAACTATCGAAAATATTATTTAAAAGCTAAATCGTTTTTATCATGATCTAGATTTGATTTTTACAAAGGTAGATCTTGATTTTTGATACTGATATAAATTTAATGAACAAGTACGGGGCAAATGAGCTCTAATAAGTAAACCGCTTGTGATCTATAACTAAAAATATCTGTACAATTAATCCGTAGCAAAATATTAGATACTAAAATGTACTTACTAAATATCAATATTCCGAATAAGTATTTCATAAATTATTCTTTTTTAAGGTTATGTACCCGAAGGGTGCCAACGGGACCCTATTACTAAGCTTCTGGTGTCCGTCCATCTGTCTGTCAGCGGGCTGTATCTCATGAACCGTAATAGGTAGAGAGTTGACATTTTCAGTGTGTATTTCTATTGACTCTTTTACAACAAATAATAAAAAGCTAATAATATGCAAATGAAAAAAAGCTCCGATTAAGCTGATATTAAGCATGCGTCTTGAGTCCTGTTAACAACAATATACAAAAATGAAAAAAAAAATACATTATATATTGAATGATGGCACAGAACCCTTTGTGTGCGAGTCCTACTCGCACTTGACCGTTTTTTTAAACTGTTGATTGTTGATATAACTTACAAGGTTGTTAGTGAAGAAGCTACTAATGTTCGCACTTTAAAATTTAATTATGTGCATTAAAACGACATGATAAGTGAATTTTGGTACATCAATACATACAAAGAAAATATACAAGAAATAAAACATAAATCAAGGTTTTCCAAAACATACTATTTTTCATAAACATCTTACACATATACACAAAAATTTGTAATAAATTTATGAACTTAATTTAGTTCACATATTAAGTAAAATATATCTGAAATAGATATGATATGGATAGTTGCAAAAATTAGCTTAGCCTATTTCGACAGAGATCGAGAATTTTGGTTTTTCAATTCAATGGTTGTATTTGAGTTGACAAATTAGTCTCTAACGAGAATTTACTTCCGTTTCTCTATTTAGTTGAGAAATGATATAAAAATTGACGTAAATATACATGAATCATCTCATGTACATGTATGAAATTAATTTATTTTTCTAAAAATCCTTAACTAAAATGAAATGAAATTTGTAAAATCTAGACATATAATAAAATTGTAATCAAGCCGAATCTGTACATCAAATATTTTTTGGAAAATCTTAATGAAATTAACATTAATATCGGAACAGAGGCCGAATCTATTAGTTTTTAGATTTTTTGTCTGTCTGTCCGTCTGTTTGTTTGTCTCTCTGTCTGTCTGTCTATCTGTCACCGCATCACAGAAAAACCACTAGAAGGGTATGGTGATAGCTGGCTATCCGGGTCAACATATAGGATACTTTTTAGCGCGGGGAAATATCTCATTTCTGAGAAATTATGCAAAAACTGCAATGTAAGGGTATACTAATCTGTAAAATCTAAGAATTTGGTTTTTGGTCATCTGAACGCGGGCAGAGCCGCGGGAAATGCTAGTTTTTAATAAGTATTTATAATATGTCTGATCATAATTTGTTTTATACAAATAATAATAATGATTTTCAAAATTATACACATAATTTGGTTGCCTAAAATGCGAATATATTAATATAGTACACAGACGAATTATTTCATTAAACAAACATATTTCGGCTAAATGTAAAGACTTACAAACGAGCAATAAATAACAAATTTTAATTAAAGCACCATTTATTGATATTAATATCATTTATTGCTAATATCATTTATTGGCAGTAATATGATTTATTATAACGATTAGTTGAAAGTAACAAAAAGAATTAAATTATTTTATGATGAAATAAAACCTTGTGGTTTTTACACAGGTTGTTTATAAATATATAGTGTTATCAATGCACACTAATTATGTGGAGATTTTCCACTTTAGCAGGGGAAACACTTTAGGAAATTGAAGTAAGAATAGCAAAAAAATTAAAATATATTAAAATTTTGTTATAAATTTTCAAACATCATCATCATTTCCCTGCCCATTTCTCGAAATACTCGAGGTTGGCGCAGTACGTCTTACTCTTCCACTCTCCCCTATTACTCGTCACCTCATCATTCTTTTCTTTATCATCATCATCTTTCTAATTCACGTCTTCTCTTCCTCTTTTCTTCTCTTTGGTCTTACTCTACCTCTCCATTTACTGTGTTTTATCCCTCCTTTTCACGACGTGTCCACACCAACTCAGACGATTTCCTTTCAACTTCTCTGTCACTACTTTCTGCTTCTGCTAATTCTTTATTTCATAGATTTTCGTCACTCCACACTTCTATCTTAATGTTCTTATCTCTGCAGCATGCATCATCATTTTTCATCGGTCTTTTTCACAGCCCAGCATTTCCGTCCCAACAGATCTTATTACGGATTTATAGATTAAATAAATGCAGTTTTATTGATTTATTGAGACTCTTCAGATAATATATCACTTTCTTTATCATTCATTAGTAATTCTTCTCCGTATACTGTGACTATAGTCTCGTATAATGTCACTGTCTGACGAGACTGCTGAAAATTACATTAACGGAAAATGCTACAATCTCAACAATTCTAGTGGTTTCTATCATCATAATTAAATTTTCGTTTTTAACATCCAGATAACATACATTTTTATAACGAAATCAAATGTAAAATGCCGTGTCTCGTCGAAACATACATAGCAATTAGCAATATCAGTAATTTTTTGCATTTTTACAATTGAGATTATTGCGACCACAAGGTATATAATAGAAGATATAATTATATGAATGATTCTTATCAGAATTATTTCATACGATTTTACATTAAACGATAAAAATGTGAAAAAATTACGATAAGTTACTAAGTTATTTAATAATTATTAGTAAGTACGAGTATAGTGATGTTCTGTATTAATACTGGACTTAAAGAATCATATAAATTTTTCATTAAATCAATCAAATTTTCCATTTTTAGCTAATGGCTGGCAAAGAAACATTCTATGTCTATGGTTGTTCTTTATACTGTATCCGACATTTACGTACAAACAGACTACTTTTAACCTTTATAATAGTGTAATTTTGTGTTTATCACACCCCTTATCTATTTATCAATTTACTTTATCTTTCTTTATTGTATTATTTTCTTCAGTTTTTATAATTAACCACACACGCAGCTCTTATTGTATCAGATTATACTTGCAGGAGAGTTACTGTACGAAAAGGTTCAATTCAATTTTTTCGTTCACGGGCTCTTAGGTTTGGGTACAATTTACTTTGCCAATGTCTCGTAGAATGGAGAAGATGCATTATATATATGACCGGAATGACCATATGTAAAGTAGAGAAAAAGAGCACTAGATATGATTTCATGTAAAATCAAATCAAAATGTACGAAAAAATATTGTTGAATTTCTTTCCTTCTTCAATTAGCGCGATTAAAACTTTTCTTTAGGCTGGTCAAAATTCTGAAATTATTCATAAGAATAGATAATAAACGTATTTGCCCTACACGAGTGCGTTATATCGTATACTATTCTGAATTTAATCAATAGTTTCATTACACTGGGGCAGTGAAATATTTGTAGGTTTGCCATTTCCTTGGGAGCGCTTCTGTGGCCCAAGACAGCTATTTTACGTGATCTGTCATTCTGACAACAATATAAATACAAATTCTCTTACGGTGTGGCAAAATTTGGTAATCTACATAATTAAAATGGTTGGTCGATGGTCTATTGGTCGAGTTTTTATATAAATGTGGTATAAAAACAAACAGGTAATAAATAATTTATTATCTATGGTATTAGTAAGAAAATTAAAAGCTGTAAAATATTACTAAATAATGACAACAGGATGTGTCAGTGGTGCGCCAACGGAAAATCAATGATGCTTTTGAATTATGATCAAAACTGTCCAAATCAACAATTATGATGTCAATGGTAGACCATTCCGACATAATTGAAATAATAGGGTTGGTTCTCTATTGTATCACGAAATGAATAGTTATTAATCATATTTACCAACATTTTTCGAAACATGAATACTAAAAATTATTTTAAATAAAACTATCTTTTCGGATTATTTCGCGGATTTATTTTGGTTTTGGGTTCCCGATATTTCGAATGCTTTCCAGCAATCATGGCCACGGGAGAGACTAAGGTTTTAGACATCTCAAATGCGTTATCTACTTTTTACAGACAGTGCCTACACACAATTTTACAAAAATGATTACAAAAATTAAAAATGGCACCAGAGTACTGAGTAAAAATTAAAAATGACACTACCTACCTTACAGTATTTGTTGATATTAATTCTAAACATTTTAAATTTTTTAATAAATATTATAATTATTAATTTAATTTTAGCTGTTATTATTATAAACATTACAGTTAAAAAAACTTTGTTAATTAATAATATTAATTAGTGTTGCTATTACAATAATATGTATCGCATCTGAGCGAAGCAAGGGTAAAACGTTAGTTATAAAATAAAGTAAATACGATGTCACTTTTCTATTTTGTAAAGTAAATAGCGTAAAGCTATAACAGATAAAATATCAATATGTATCTAACAACAACGAGTACCGTGGAATAGATACCTGTTTTATAGAACCGATGGTGTTTGTTTTTATGTAAACATACGTATTCGTAAATATTGAGCTTGGTTTTATTACTTGGATTTCGATCTAAATACTATTTTACAGACTTTTATCAACTAGCGTTTTGTATAAGATACTTTATTTTCAATAAAGATTATACATATACAGGGTCATTTTTAATTTACTGAAAACCTTTTGGTAATACACTATTTACATCATAACAACAACATCTGTAAGAAAAAAAATATATCTTAAATTTTACAAAAATAAAAATATTTTTATTGCAACTTCTAAACGGTAATAGTCCAGCATTAGCAAAAGGAAGTGACCGGTGGAGGGGGAGGGGTGGAGGGTTGTAGGAAGCCACGCTTACTCATTTAAACTTGGTCAGATGCTAGAATTTTAAAGTTTAGAAGGTGCAAAAAAAATATTTTTATTTTTGTATGAAAATAAAAATTTAAGAAATATTATTTTTTCTTGTTACAGATGTTGTTATGATGTAAATTGTATATTCCCAAAAGATTTTCAATAAATTACAAATGACCCTGTATATATATACAAAACCAATTTACAATTAATTTTTATTGTACAAGGTCCCCCACTGAATGGTAGTGTCAATTTTTTGGGCGAAAAATGAGTAAGCTCTCCTATCACCTGTAGAGGCGATAAGATAAGGTGTTGTGTCTTTTAAAAAGTGCTTAGCATTTTGACTCCATAGACCAAAGGTTTCTACAGCAAATGGTATAAAAATATAATCTCTTAAAAAAAACATCTTCAATATTTTTTGATATAAAATTTGAAATTCCATATTATGAAAAAGACTGGCATACATTTGGATGTATCTCTTAATTTTGTAAGATTACTTTTTGGTCTACAGCTTCATTTTCATATTTTCAAATCATATAAATTTTTCAGTGCATTTCCAAACATAGATATTTTATATGCAAATAATAATGCCTATAAAAATGATAAGGAAGTTGTTCTCACATTACCTACATCTTTATATTATATAACCATATAGGTAATATTCATTATACTTTCGTATACTATTTCATGTAATTCACTCGAGCGCAGTTCAGTTCTTAATATAACGAAAGTTAATTATTTTACACAAGTTTTTTTAATGTGAACAGATACTGGGGGAACCCAAGCACAACAAAAGATTCCTACTCTAATAAAATTGGGTATTCCAAAGTCCTACACAATGGTGCAGTACGCGAAGCTAAATATACTGTGATAATTTGTTCCAATAAGAAATAGATTTGAGAAAATGACCTTCAAGTAGTTTCTACTTATAATTACCTAATTGATATGTTTTTACAGAAAAAAGTCGTATTTAGTGGTCGGA
Organism: Brenthis hecate; assembly: GCA_951806755.1. Lineage (NCBI taxonomy): Eukaryota > Metazoa > Arthropoda > Insecta > Lepidoptera > Nymphalidae > Brenthis > Brenthis hecate. The sequence continues at coordinate 4,066,469 of OX638277.1, read as the reverse complement.
CTATTGGAGAAATCCTCAAAACCTGAGGTTCTCACTGTAATAAAATCATATATATATATATATATATATATATATATATATATATATATATATATATATATATATATATATTTCTGCCAACTGGCAGAATGAGTATTTTACGGCTCAATGTGTGAATTTGTTTTATTATTTTATAGAAGAGAAAATTTCTAATGTTACCCGATTCTTGGGGAAACCTACATATATACATACGTGAAAAATACATACGGGCAAATGTCCTACAACAAGTAGTTCTTACTTATAATTATGCTCGCAATGTTAGTATAAGGGCGAGTATACACGTGGATGACGTTAGCTATCTATCATGTCACAGCGCGTTTGATTAATCGAACTACGTATGCATAAATCGGTTTGACGATGAATTACTGCCGTTCTAAAATAAAACAATAAATTCCGTTTCGTGTTTATTACGTTAAGAGACTTTGAGAAACCTATTAATTTGATAGATAACTTAATAGACAACTTAATAACGGGGTTCCCACAGACGTTTTTTATTCCTGACTCCTTACTTTTGCTGAAATTAAGTCATTGCTTGCTAGGTGTCGCATATTAGTACTGCATTTCCATTTTACTATCGGGCAATGTATGAATTTAAATTTATACATATATACGGTAGAGCAAAATATTCCCGATACTCCGATGAATGCGTAGCTTTCGTCACACTAACAATTAGGACGATTCTAATAACATCTCAATTGCCGTCAGTCTGTTAAGGCTAAAGAACGTGACAGAGATAGGTTACCTAGAAATCATTACCTTCTTTCTGACACAGTCGGGTAGAGGAATAGATTTTTTTTCATATCGATGTCATTGTTAACGTTTTTATAGTCACCAAAATTTTTTCTTAGAATACAATACGCGATATGAAACTTTATCATGTAATTGAAAGATAATCGTCCTTTTTATCAGTATCTGCTTTAAACTATTACACAAATGTGACTTCTACTTTTTTGTTAACATAATATAAAGAATATATTCTTGGCAACAAAAGAACTGACTAAATTTTTTTTATTTATTTAAATGCAGTCTCAGTATGTATTTGTTCAAACTACGTATAGATACAATATTAATAAATTTGTACTTAAACATGTTATAATGATTGGCAATCGTACAGACAGATGTTAGATAAATTATATAATACTAACAACTTATCCACGATTCGCTCGTCATCCCTAGGTGCCAAAAATAGCCTGTGCTTCTCTAGGTGATCTATTTATATATGTACTTTTCATCTAAATCCGTTCAGCCGTTTCAGCCGGTTAAAGGAGTAACAAACATACATACACAAATACAAACATTCGCTTTTATAATAGTATAACTTTTTAAATTATCGCGTTTAATAATTATGTAATAATTACACTACTTTGTTATTGGTGTACTGCCCGTGACCACGGCTGGTGCAACCCAGTCTAAGCGTCGGGAACAAGGTATATAGCCATTTACAAATTCAGGCGTTAAGTCCCATAGTGTAATCATTTATAATAGTAGTCTGATTTTCAAGACAGATAAGGGACTGAATAATTAAAGTATTTTTAAAACTAATGACCGTGTAATATGAAATTAATTGCAAGTAAAATTGTAATTTATATATTTTTTAATACAGCTTATCTAATATCTATATAGATTAGATTCTTTTTTGATTAACAAACAACATTAGGCTGAAATTTTGTTATCTTTAGCTTTATTGTATTATTAAATACTTCTTATACATACACTACGGAAACCATCGAACCGATTTAAAAGGGTGCGTTATTTTGGATACTACAATTATTGTTCTTTTAGTTTAGGAATTATTAAAGGCATTGTCCAAGAACATTGAAGGAAAAGAAAGAAAATATTGCAGGTGAAGTCGGGGAAATTAGATAGTACAAATTATGTACTTTTATTGAATTCTCGTTTTTGGAACGGATATGGGTTACGTTATTGTTCTTTTTTGACTATAATTTGATGATATTTTAAATTATCTAAATATTAATTAACATAAAAACATAAGTAGTCGCATCTAGGACGAAAGAAAATTTTGTCCTAGTGTGTTTCCAGCCTTAGATAAGTCTTATAATGCATAAAATCGAAATATTAAGCGATAACAATATAAATAAATGGTGATGTCAATCGATATAATAGGTCGTAGTCCACAGACATTTTATTTCAGTTTGTTGTATATGATAACTTCTAGTTTCTACAGCATATGACTTTACCTTTATAGCAACCCTGAGTAAGAGACGTTTTCTTGCTATGATAAAAAAATAGTGTATGTTTATTCGCACATAAGAAATTATACTTCTTCGTTTTTTTGGGCATTTAAATAATAATCTTTTTTTAATATGTTTCAACTTTTTTAATGTTTTTTACTGTTTTTTTTTATATTTTTCTCAGCAAACACTTTCATTCCATATCCATATCACGGGGGTGTGTCAAATTTTAGCTCAGGCGGATACTGGGGAGCGAGTCAAATTAAACTTGCAAGATTTGATTACAGACAGGCACTGACTGACCGGGACTGACTTTACACTACAGACAAAAACTAATAACTTTATACTGTAGTAAACTACAGATTACAAAATCTATTGTAAAAAAATCACTCTCATCATTAATTTTTCATAACACGCTAAAAGAAGTACCTATAGCTGCCATAATATAAATTAATAAGTATTTTTAATATGAATATTAAGACTAGGATAAAATTTTGCCAGAAAATAAAGTGAGATGGCCAATTTAATAATATTTAAAGCTTTAATATATATATTTCTTTTAAGAACCCGTAATATATCCTAAGTGTTGACATGCTAAGCATATTTCAAGACGGTACCTCATTATGTTCTTAATTTTCTTCCAAATGATTTTTTCACTTTTATACTGTTACATTGCTCATTTTAGCTAGAGTGTGTTTTTATTTTACATAGAAAATAAGAAATGGATGAGTTGTTAAGATTATCACGAAGTTTGCAGAATGGAATAAATACCAGTTCTGAAGCTAGCATAAAGATCATAAATCACTGGTCATTTCAGCATCTCGCCCGAGTAAACTCTCCAAATATGATCCCGCTTTCAAGCATCGTTGGATGGACAAATAAATTTATAGTTAAATTCGTTAGCGTCTTATGTTTAAGTGAAATTTTTAAATACTTGCAAAACTTATAAAGAGAATCTCATCTATTGATCTTCTGATACTTGTACATCTATCACCGGATGAGGAGGTTCGATTCTTCACTACAAATTATAAACTAGCGTTTTTTCGTGGCTCCACCCGCGTTGTTTATTTTTTGCAGAATTTCGCCGCTCTCGTAGGTCGTATCATGATGAAAGATAGTCTATAATTTTCCTCGATAGAAGGGCTTTAAAGTGCAAAAAGAATTTTCCAAATCGGATAAGCAGATACAGAGATTAGCGAGTTCAAACAAACAAATATAGTATACTAGCGACTCACCCTCGCTGTGCTCAGGTTTGTCCCTAGTTACGTTTTAACCTTTAGTATAAATTTCTTAAAGATGAGATATTTTCCCGCAGTAAAAAGTATCCTATATGTTGACCCGAATAACTAGTTATCATTATACCAAATTTCATCAAAATCTGTCCAGTGGTTTTTTCGTGAATCGTGATGCGTTCCCAGACAGACCGACAGACAGACAAAAATTCTAAATAACTATAGATTCGGACTGTGTATCGATAATAATAACTATTTTAATAGGATTTTCCAGAAATTTTTAATATACAAATTCGACTTGGTTAGAATTTTATTATATGTATTGATACAGTACACTCCCCCGTCACCTGCCGCTAACTTTGTGTTTGTTCTGAATTCTGATCTCAGAAACTACTGTACTGATTTTCGTACGGTTTTGACTAATATAAAAGGGATAAGGTTAGGTTATAGCTATGATAATATTTAAAATACGAGAATTTTCGCCATATTATAAAAATGCGACGTGTATCTTTAAATACAGGTATTTACATGAGGAGAGCGAGGTTGTGTCACTAGTTGAAATTTTTCCTGAGTTTTGAAGAATATTCGATATATTTTATATCTTTCTATTAAATTTAATTAAATGAATTATTCATAGTCAATTGTAGAAGATGTATTAATGAAAATTTAATGATCTATGAAAGTGAATGTTTTGCTTAAATATAAAAAAATAGTATTATTTTTAACGTGCACTAAATGTTAGTTACAAGGTCTTGGAGACCTGTCGGAAAGAAAAATAATTTATTTGCCCATGTTTATTTAGAAGCTCTGCCATTTCCCGCGGGTGTCATTTTTCCTCCTTTCCGTTAAAAGCCTACTGAAATCAAATGTGTTTTTATGGGATATATATGTCACTGAATTCAAACACCAATGATATATGACTTATAAAAACATACAGTGATTTAGAATGCTTTAAAAATGAAAACTTTTATTAATACAGTTAAATAGAAACATAAAATTAAAGTGAAAAGAAGAGAGAGGAGTGAGAAAGAATTTTCCTATTTTCTCTTTTATTTTTTTCATAAAATTAAAATAAATGTGTGCAGAATAAAGACCTCAAAACAATAGTTATTGAAATTTTTGTCTGTTTGTCTATATATCGGGGTGCATTTCACGCAAAAAGTACTGATTCGATTTTATGAAAACATTTCATTCCCACGGGAAAACACAATAATTAGTTCTGTCTAGTCGTCCCTAGAAAACATGTCTAACACTAGATAAACCTTAAGAGATACAGGAAAGTAATCTACTAGAAAACTTTAGGTCTTAAAAAGGCCTACAGAAAAAACTGCAATAGCATATATCTATTTCCTTAGGTACACTCGTAATTAGTATTTTTATCTATATAAAATCTACCCGAGCAAAGCGAACGGAAGGAAGGAAGTCGATAGTTTTAAATACATAGAGCGTTACGTTAAACAAATATTGTAAGTTTTTTTATCAAGTTTAATACTAATATTTTTTATATACAAATACGTCAGTAAAAATTTGTTCTTAATATCAATATAATATAAAATATTATCAATGGATTTATTTTGCTATCAATAAAAGTGACTTAATATATGTAAAATAAAGATTACGTATTTATTTTATACTCTTGTAAGATTGGATAATATGTATGTCTTGTAGTTTGTTAGATGTATGAAAAATAATAAAGCAGTAGAAAAGTTTGATTTTAGTTGATTTAATATGGGATATACATCATCATATTTTGTGCAATCTTTTTAGTTTTTTTTTTTATTAAGATTTCTTATCTGCCGGCTATCTTGCATGCAATCCCTTTTATTTTCGAGATTTTTATTATTCAGACAACTTTTATATGGAATTTCGTCCTTATGCCGTTGGGATTATTGGGCATTAATTTTTTTTAAAGATAATTTATTACATACCAATTTAGATTATATATATATATATATATATATATATATATATATATATATATATATATATATATTTATATTTATTTTGTATAACTTCTATCATTTACCGCGTGAAAAATGTTTTTAATGCTGGGATATATCATAAACTGTGCTTATTCAGAGTACTATTTTAAATGCAAAATATTATATGTGTGTATGGTTGTTACAGCTTCACGCTGAAATGGCTGGATGAATGGATGAAATTGAGTAAACTATGACCTTTACATAATATACAGATCGTTATGTGGAAACCGGTAAATCCTACATATGTACATCACCTTTATGTATACAGGTGGTATGCGTAAATGCAATTCCCAATATTAAAAAAAGGTATTTTTCTGACTCTCTGACAGCAGAGTGTACCGAGAGGACCCTTTGGTCGTGTCGTCTGCTTCGACAGACCTGACGTCGGAGCATCGTAGTTGAGTGCGTAAGAGATCCTACGGCGCCCCATTAAGACCGGAGAGATTATTTTGAGTTTTAGTAGATAGTACTGGCTTTTCTAGCCAATAACTCCCAAAGAACCTGTTAGTTATGTGAGACTTTTTCTGTAAATACAAGTGGTATGTATAAATGCATTGCCAACATAAAAAAGAAATCTTTCGAATCTATGATTAATGAGACAATAAATTATTTATATTATTTTATTTAATATTTATAATATATTTTAATATATGCTATCTCTTTTCTAAAATGTAATAGCTTAAAAGAATCCGCCTCTCCCGATTTATTACAACGATACAGTTATCGCTATAATTTAATAGCATTCTTGCGAGATAGGCATCAAATTTAAGTAAACATATGTACAACGAATTAGTCTTATCTAATAATGGCTATAAACTGAAGTATTAAATATAATAATTTATTTTTAATGACATTTAAATTATAATTTACGTAAAATCTCCGGCTCATAATACGATTTGTTAATATCTGATTTATTATTTATAATAAAATGAAACTTATTATTTATACTTATATTATACTTTACTTTAAACTGTCTATTTTATTTAAATAAAGAATCGTAACTTGACTAGTTGTCAAATAAAAAAAACTGCATTAAAATCGGTCCATCCATTCGAGACCTATGACACCAGAAAAACTGACATAATGTATTTCTTATAAAACCCTTCATTTTTCACTGTGAATAAAATGAAATCTGAAGGCAAGTTTCGATAATAAGCAACAAGTACACTATGGAGCCATGTCAATCTCCAAGTTAATTAACACGAATGGTGGAAGCATTACTTAATCCACATAGAAGGTGTTGGAATCAATTGCTCGCATCAATTTCTAATGTTGAAACCAATTATATGGGTATTAATAGACCCAATCAACCAACTAATTATTAACAGTGATATTTAATACCTATGAAACGGAAATGTGACTGACATACTCGTATAACATGTTAACATGTAATTATTTGAACAATATTCGTAATCTGCAGTTGTGTTGTTTTTCCGTGTACTGCTAATACATAAGAAATGTAAGAAAGCAAATCTTTATTAAGAAAACCTTTTCTATATCAGTGTTTATGTAGGCACACACAAACATAATCTTTTTGTGGTTTATATGTAACTAGCATTGCCCGCGGCTCCGCCCGCGTTCAGATGACCAAAAACCAAATTCTTAGGTTTTACATATTAGTATATATACTCTTACATTACAGTTTTTGTATTTTTCTCAGTAACGAGATATTTTTCCGCGTTAAAAAGTATCCTATATGTTACCCGGATAATCAGTTATGACCATACCAAATTTCATTTCAATCCGTTCAGTAGTTTTTCTGTGATGCGGTAACAGACAGACAGACAGACAAAAATTCTAAAAAATATAGATTCGGCCTCTGTATCGATAATAATGTCTATTTCAATAAGATTTTCCAAAAAATATTTAATGTACAGATTTGACTCAGTTAGAATTTTATTATATGTGTAGATTATACCATTAAGCATTTATGTCAACACTTTCAAAAACAGTCTTTTAGGTCGTGCAGTTTGATCTAGGCGTTGGACTATTTATTATCTACAGACTTGTCCTCCTAATTCTCCTCTATCGTTGTTTTTGTCTTTTTTTTGCATAATGTATTCCGAAAGTCAAATTTGAATTGACTAATTAATAATAGTAGGAGAGCCCAAGAGGGGATTTTTGCAGTTACTCAAGCGCGGCACATTAACATCAACTTTATAGTCGATTTTTGCCTCTTTGGCGTGTGCAAATCGGCAGATTATTAAATTGCGTACATTTCAGAATGTAATTATCCCACCATACCTTAATCTACGGTTTCAAATATTTTTACTTTATCAAAATATTTTTTAAATATTTTAATAGTCTGCCCGCGCGCCCTTATATAAAAGACTTGTATTATGGTAGAGGTACTCAACAGAGTGCAAGGTATCCCCGATTATGTTAATGTGCCGCGTTTGAGTAACTGGAAAAATCCCCTTTTGGACTCTCTTACCATTACTTGTTTTAACATTAGTGTATGCCCAGTAGTAGAAATTCTTCCATAATCATTATTGAAAATTTGAGAAAACCTATACGAATAAAATTTATCTATCTATTTAAAAATAATGTTTAATTTATCTAACAGATACCTAGTTTATTCTTAACATTAAAATAAAAAAAAAATCACTGACAAACAGAGGAGAAAAAGGTGCTGTACTGCTTTGCCTTTGCCTATGTATATTGTATATGTTACTATTCTAATATTCTAAAATGGTAGTTCCTTTTTTATAAATTGTTTCATAATATGACGACACGTTTGGCTCAGCTTGTAGTGACCCTACTTGCTGTGCCAGCGGTCGCGGGTTCGAGTCCCGCTGGGGGCATTCATTTGTGTGATGAGCACGAATGTTTGTACTCCAGTCATGGGTGTTTATATTTATAATATGTATATATTTAAAGTTATATAAGTGTGGTGTATCAACTATCTGGAATCCATAACACAAGCCTCGTAGCTTACCATGGAACTAGGTGGTGCTGTGTGTTAATGTCCCATCATATTTATTTATTTATATTTATTTATTTATATTTATTTATTTATTTAATATGTGTTTCCAATGTGTGAATACGGAACCACTGTTGCGTTCAAAAATCACGCAAGGTCGCATGTAGCTGATTTTTAGTTTAGATTAGATAACACAAGGCGTTTTTCTGGTCTTTGAACAATTGACGAAATAAAAAATATATCTGTATTGAATATATAACATTTTATTATGTTTCGAATTAGGTATATGTAAGTAATGTTTCATTTATATTTACTTAAATAAAATAAATTTAGAGGTTTAGAAAAGGACTTTATGCCTTTTGAACTAAGTACAAGTAATATTTATTGCCTATTTCGTTACACTTCTGTTTTTGTTATATTTCTTACAAAAAATGTCACTATCTTGGAACCCTTTACTTTTATAGAGATAAAAAACAGTCTTCCTGCCTATGAAAGCCCTGTTAAAATCGATTAAGGCGGTCTTGTTCTATCTTTTATCCTAGCGAAAACTTTTCCCGGATCAAAAATGGCCTATGTTTTTTCGCTTCAGCTTCAATCGGTCGAATATTTCAATGTTTATTTATATGTAAAGATATTTTTTTTAATATTAATTATAGTCAAATTTATATTAAATACATTTTGTATCTCTTATTCTGTATATATTTACTCGTATTCAATTTTATGATACTTTCTCACTAACATCAAGAAGGAGGTACTTAATATGGGTGTTTTTTTTGTACATTGTGATATCTTCGTAAATTGTAATCATAGCCGATTTTCATATTATTCTGTATAATAATTAATACATAATATGTTACATTTCAAGAGCTTTTTTTCATAAATTTCTGGATAAGATAAGGTAGATACCTCAACGAGATACTTTTAAAGTGCCCAAATTTTTATTTTGCAATTTCTACCCAATTGAATAGTTTTATTTTATAATATCTGCTTTGATTTTTATTTAATAAAATTGTGTTATTTTCATTATATTATTTTTCTCTATGCGCGACTAAAAGTGTTACTAATAAGATGCATCAAATCGTCCGGAAGAACAGCTAAGCGGACCAATTTGTAAAAAGGGATTCGAATGCTTTCACAATTGCTAGACTAAATGTAAAATCCCCACGCCATTAACACTCCATTCAGTTAGGGAAAATGGTCTCAAATCTGCGAGTTTCGCCAAACTCAGTTATTTATGTTGATATTTTTCTTACATGCGTAATGTGGATTTTGTCAAGCGAGAGTTTAAATGAACAAATATATCTTGTTTAAGTTTGTTTTACTTGAGATATAATATAAAATATTTTTTTTGTATTCAAGATGAGCAAGATATTGTACATTATTAACATATTATAGATTAACGACTTACGCTTGCTCCACTTAGGTTCGTCCCTAGACGTTACGACGTTTCACGACGTTACGTTTTGACGGTCACTTAGTATAGATTTCTCAGAAATGAGATGTTTTCCCCCAGTAAAAAGTATCCTATTTGTTAATCCGAATAACCATCTATCATTATACCAAATTTCATCAAAATCTGTCTAGTAGTTTTCTTGTTATACCTTCCCAGACAGGCAAAGAAAAATTTCTAAAAACTTGGATTCGGCCTCTGTATCGATAATAATGACTATTTCAATAAGATTTTCCAAAAAAATAATTTAATGTACAGTTTCGACTCAGTTAGAATTTTATTATATGTATAGAAAAGACAATTTTTACAATCATTATTGTTCATAAAAAATCTGAAGACTGTACACTCTCACCTGAATGCTGTCAAGTCTCGCTGAGAGCTTTTGCGACGAAAGCCTATTTTTTTACTTGCCAGTGCTTTGCCAAATTATAATTCATTTTTGTATTTCTTTACGTTAGCAATACAAAGAATATTTGCATTAATTAACGTGCGAGAGAGTATAGTATAGTAGTGATGTATTTGTCATTGTGATATCAACGTGTACTGTCTGTCTTTGACTTGGACGCAAAAACTGATATGGAACAGAGTTCTCGGACATATAAAAAATATATGTCACGTAGTCAAAATATACTCGTATCACGATAGTTTTTTAGTTTATTAGTTATATAGATCATGGAACTCTAACTTGTCTAAGAGCAGTAGTGTATAAAAGACCATCTCCCAATGAATTAATGCTTCAAATGGAAATCACATGAATGTTCAGTTCATTTTGTATGCTTAAAAGCAATTTACACAAATGATTTTTATTTGCACATCGGTGCACTCATTCCTTCCAAATGACATATTTCATTCCTCTCTTATTTATAAAAAATACTAAATATAAAAGACAATAATTTTCATGTTTATTTAAGATATAGCATCTTTAATAATTAGTGTAAAGGCGTCTATAATGCGCCATTTGGTTATTTCTATAAGCTAGTTGGAATAGAGTCTGAAATTAGGTTTAGACAGCGGGTTGCGCAGACATTCGTCAAATACTTAATTGGCCAAATCCATACTTAATATTATAAATGTGAAAGTGTGTTTGTTTGTTTGTGTGTTTGTTTGTCTTTCTTTCACGTCGAAATGGAGTGACGGATTGGCGTGTATTTTGGTGTGAAGATAGTTGGAGAGCTGAAGAGTGACATAGGCTAATTTTTACTGCGGGAGATTTTCTCATTCCCACGGGAAAACACGTTATAATACAGTCCAAAAATTTATTTCTGATCAGAATTACTTAAAACTTGGTATTAAAGCTCTTCAATACAATTAAATAAATACGTGTTTTAGCATTTTTCGAAATTCATCCTATAAGGGGGTAAAATGGGGGATGAAACTTTGTATGAAACTTAACTATCTACTTTTGTAGAGTTGTTTTGCAATTTTAGCGCAAGCGAAGCCGCGGCTTCTGCTAGTTCTATATAAGTCAAAAGCTTAATTTATCAAATTCGCGATTCCTTAAATGAGTTATTCCAAAACCTTAATTCATCAAATACTTGATTAGTCAACTTATCATATAATCACGTACACCTGTTTCGTTTACATTTAGTTTTGGACACACTCTACTGAAACATTGTAGCGATGGTAGCAGGTCGATTCAACTGAAAAGTTTTAAAGTTATTTAACGAAAGAATTAAATGACTGAATAATAAAAATGCTGTAGTTATTTAACGAATTTCATTATTACAAAGAAGTGAATTTTCATATATTATTCAGACATGGATCTGATAAATACATCACCAATACAGATTTACTACTTTAGTATTGGTTACTATGTTTACTTAATATGTAAGTACTGTTACATTTTATTTCACGAAACAAAATCGCAGAGATAATCAAAAGAATACTCTTTTATTCTCCCACTTTAAGACTTACCTATCAATATTTTCATCTATACAGATAAATAAAATTGAAGTGTCTGTTTGTAATGTCGAAATAACAGCTTTTTACTAAATGCATATGGAATTATATACGGTATTTATAAGAAAAACACAATTTAAAAATTTTTTTGTCTGTCTGTCTGTTTGTTCCGGCTAATCTCCAAAACGGCTGGGCTGATTTTGAAGGGACTTTCACTAGCAGGTAGTTGATGTCATAACTTATTATACTTAGGTTACTTTTACTTCAGTAAAAGAAAATTCTTTTACTGAAGTAAAAGTAACCTAAGTATAATAAGTTATAACTATTTTTTAGTATAAAGTTTTTAGTTATAAATATATTTTTATTAACGGAACCTAAATAGGTTCCGTTAAAAGAAATATATCTAGGGACGAACCCGAGCGAAGCGAGGGTGAGTCGCTAGTAACTTATTAATATTATAAATGTGAAAGTTTGTGAGGATGTATGGATGCATGTTTGTTACTCTTTCACGTAAAAACTAATGAACTGATTTTGATGAAACTTTATGGTAATATCGCTTACACATCAGAATAACACATATGCTATAATAATAATTTACAAAGAGGCAGTAATACATGTATAATTAGTTAAACTACGTAATGGGAGCCGCGGAAAACGCTAGTTTATAATAATGAACAATATTAATATGATGATGGAACCAAAATAAAACCTATTTGATTAGGTTCCACTAGCAAAGGATTATTGTGAGGGAATTAGAGGACGGTGTATTAGTAAAATAAATGAACACTAAATTATTCATTCAATAAAATAATAGCACGATCAAGATCGTACGACGTATCTAGTTTTTTTTTAAACTGTGTTGGAACGAAGGCCACGCTAAATTATTAACAAGTTTTTGCTGTATGTTTGTAAGTTTTGTATTCATATCACACACACACACACAGACACACACATATTATGTTAAAAAAATTATTAAATTTCATATTAAGTAATTGGCTTGATTCAAATATAATTTAAACAATTAATTATTATCGGGAGTTTAAATGTAAATGATGATGTTTTCCTGACCGATGCCGGCCACGGCGGCCAATCTCATTGAGACTGGCCAACTGCGCAGGAGATATTATAGTGCACAAGTGTACGCGCAGACACAAGTGCACTCTCTATTCCTATCACTCTCATACTCCGGTGGGACGACTGTTCGACACGACCAGTGAGAGTTAAGGCGCAGGACCGACGGCTCCACGTGCTCTCCGAGACACGGGGGTGAAATACCGCCAACTTCCCAACTCCGGGCTGTTACTGAGGCTTACTATACAGAAAGATTCAATAACTAAACTTGGCCCGACCCGGGACTCAAACCCAGGACCTCTGGGTGTGCAGCCGTACATGCTAGCTACTACACCAACGAGGCAGTTATGTAAATATATTGCATTTAAACTCCCTATAATAATTGGGCTCATATAGAACAGGGATAAATTTAAGGTTAAAAACCGCTACGAAGACATGAAAATGCTATTTCTTTGGGTTTTAAAGAAGCTTGGTTTGGTAAATCCTTATTTAATACATCGAAGAAGCAAAATGTTGACGTACTTTCTATTTCAGTATCTATACATATAATAAAATTGTAACTAAGCCGAATCTGTACATTAAATTTTTTTTTTAAATCTTATCAAAATAAACATTATTATCGATACAGAGGCCGAATCTATAGTTTTTAGAATTTTTGTCTGTCTATCTGTCTGTCCGTCCGTCCGTCCGTTGTTACCGCATCACTGAAAAACCACTGGAGGGATTTTGATGAAATTTGGTATGGTGATAGCTGGTTATCCGGGTCAACATATAGGATACTTTTTACCGCGGGAAAATGTCTAATTTCTGAGAAAAAATACAAAAACTACAATGTACTATATACTAATATGTAAAACCTAAGAATTTTGTTTTTTGGTCATCTGAACGCGAACGGAGCCGCGAGCAATGCTAGTATACTATATAGCTTATGCGATGTGATACTTATTATTCCGGTAACATAAAAACATACGCAAAAATCCATGGCATAAAAAATACTGCAATGGCTACAAAAAACCACTAACTGTGAATAACCGAATTAAAGGTATATGTATGAATAAAATCAAATACCATAAATACGAATAAAAAACATATTTATACGGAAAGTGATTGAAAAATTCCTATATTTTCTTTGTTTAATAATACGATGCCGCTTTATTGTGTTTTCCACGAACATAGCTCTTTCATTGATTAATTGCATTGGCGAAGTGTTTATTTGTTATTTGACGTAGTCGAATGAAAAAGTATTGAAGGAAAATACATTTTTTCCACTAGCAAATAAAACCAAGTTCTTAACTTTAAAATTGTACTAATAATTTGATTTTTTAGTCATTATGAATGAAATGTAGTAAATTAGAATAATAAGAATTAAATTTCGTTTTGTTTTCTGTTGAAAGATGTACGGATGACCAATGATTATCTTACATGTTGTAGGTGCTTCGCTTGATGTAAATGAATTGAAAGTTAAAAAATATTCACTCACTAGACGAATTCTAGGTGGATTTCCTTGCTTATAGACCGACCGAGCAAAAAGAGGTATTCAATTCAGATGTATAGTTTATTTGTGTCTGTCTTACACGATATCTCTGCGAATTTTAATTCGATTTTCATAAAATGACCTATTTTGTTTTAAATTACTGTACAGACAATAATTTGAATGAAAAATATAACATATATCTACATAACACATTTATTGATTAACAAACTTATTTTCAATCTAGTACCTCATATTATCTAAAATACCGTTTGAGCCTTCCTACCGAACGGTTCTATGTAGTCATAGCGCCCCTATTATTTCTAACTTGAGCTCTTATGTGGCTCACTAGTCTGAACTTTGTCTTAAATATCCGATTACACGTGTGGCAGTACCGTTAGCCTGTCCAGTTATATGTATAGGGGTAGGTTAGGCTTTGGTCTCTCTTTGCGTAATTGGTGCTTTGCATCGAGCATTTGGAGGCGACTCGAGGCGGTTTTCCTTAAATAAACGATTGCATATACAAAGGTATCGCCATTTTATAACGTTAAATAAATCTAAATAGACGCATATGCATAGCAACAGGAAAATGCTAGTCTATACTATAATAAAACTGTAGAGGTCGAATGTCTGTACCTACATAGAAAAAAATGCTAAAAACCGAGTCATTATGTAATAATTATTCGTTCCATAATCTATACTATAATAAAACAGTAGAGGTCGAATGTCTGTACATAGGAAAAAATGCTAAAAACTGAGTCAGGGGGATGTAAGAAGACCAATAGAACAAATCCAGATTTTTTTCAAACTTTTTGTTTCTCTGTCTGTTTGTATGGGCTAATCTCCGAATCTATTGGACCGATTTAAATAAAATTTTGCATGGTAGTACCTTATATCCCCAGGCAACATCTTAAATACTTTTTATCCCGAAAAATCAAAGAGTTCCAGTGGGATAGTTAAAAAACTATAATAGCTTATACAGCTTAGTACATAAAAACTACTGATTGGATTTCAATAAAACTTTACAATAACAAATCGGCTACTTTTCATCCCGGAAATTTAAAGACTTCCCGTGGGAACGTGGTTAGATAAAAAACTATAGTTTCTTATACAGCTTAGTAGACAAGTGTTTTTCTAGAGGCGAACCCGAGCGAAGCGAGGGTGAGCCGCTAGTTCAAAATAATTTTGAAATTCTGTCAAAACTTAGCTAGAGTTTTCTGGGTTGATGGTATGTGACGTAAATCAGTAGGAAGACAGGTTATTGCCTGCCGCAGTTAACGCGGCTGTACTGAAATCCGTATGAATTTATAGGTACAGGGACATAGTAGCAAATGTGAAACGCGCCACGGGAATAACAAACGTTTTAAGGCGGTGATGTATATGGAAAGGGAAGAAGTAATGGCTGTGACCTCCAGCCACATAATGTTTTTAATAATATATGGCGAAAAGATTTGTACATTTCCCGATATAAAAATAGTTTATGTTATAAACTTTGACGACACGTTTTGCTTAGTGTGTAGTGACCCTACTTTCTGTGTCAGCGGTCGCGGGTTCGAGTCCCGCTGGGGGAATTCGTTTGTGTGACGAGCACGAATGTTTGTATCCAGTCATGGGTGTTTATATTTATAATATGTATGTATTTAAAGTTATATATGTGTAGTGTATCAACTATCTGGTATCCATAACACAGGCCTCGTAGCTTACCATGGAACTAGATGGTATTGTGTGTTAATGTCCCAACGTAAACTATTGCTATACAAAAAGTACTATGACTCCATGTTCGATTGTTGTATAAAGATATAACAACGTTTTTCACACCAATATAAATTTTTAAAGTTGATTTGTATTTGATATGTATAGAAAAACTGCTAAGTTACATTTTAACTACATAGATGAAGTCAACATTTGTTCGTCATAAATATTTGTATATCGCTTCTCCGCAGAAGATATTGAACCCACAATCAAATGAGTAGATATAATATGTAATGTTATAATACAATGGTAGCACAATGATAATGCACTCGCTTAGGAAACCAAGTGAAGCGGGTTCACAGCGGTTTTTCATGTGCGAATCATTTCCAACATGATTAACACTTGTCTTACGGTGAAGAAAATAAAAATCGTGACGAAAACTGCATGATGATGTTTTCGAAAAACATGTGAAGCCCACCAACCCGTGCTTGGCCAGCGTGGTGGACTATGGCCTGATCCTTCTTATATTGAAAGGGGGGGCCCATGCCCAGCAGTGGGACATTAAGAAGGGGCTGAATACAATATAATCCATTTAGTCGTTATCCTTACATTTATAAGACTGTCTCAATATTCCACTACCTCAATGGTCAATCAAATATTTTTCTATAACCTGCGATTTTTTAAAATTTACTTTCATCCCTTAAACTTTAAACCTCCCTGACTCGGTTAATTTTGACCAAAGGAAAAAAAGTCACGGAACCGGATTATGTAAAATTTAAGTTCTACACATTTTTATTTAAAAAAAATGTCAAGTTTTCGAGTAATGGCGAAATAAAAAAATAATATAAATAAATAAATTTTTGTCAATTTTTTTCTACCCTTGCCGGGTGTTGCAGACACGAAAACCTGTACACATTGTTTTTGTATCATTAAAACTACATTATATTAAAAATGCGAAATTGAGTGCCAACATTTTGATTTCAGAGTTTATTTGACTGGACTACGAAAACAATCAGAAGGACATAATTATTATTATAACTTAAATCAATAAGAGATACATACGTCTTTTTGCTTATTTATATACTCTTTATTAGATAAGTGTATGAATAAAAATAAAATGGGGCTTATGGTACCTATACATAATTTTTTTAGTATATATTTTTCGTAATATGTATATGCTTATTTTGTAGAAGTTATGGAAGTAAATTTTTGAGTTAAAATGGTATAGTTTATTCAAAAGGTACTTTGCCAGCGAGATTGAGTTGTCGATGCATTACGGTTATAGTCGCTACATAGTCTGCTACTTCATAACAAAGTTATGTCTGAAGAAACTATCTAATACTGATTAAAAACTTAACTTTCCAAAATGGATTCTTTTTAAAGATAGTTTCTTATAAAAAAACAAATTAAAATAAATTAAATTCTTAAGCAAATAAATTGATCTGTTAGTTTATTTCTGTGAGTATTCTTTTATAACATAAGTAGCACTAAAAATATTATATAATATAAATATATAAGTAATACTATAAATATTTAATTTATTATGAGTATGTTTTAACGGTTAGTATGGAATAGATAGACTATATATAAGTATGATGAGTTGTTGTGGGTTGTATTATAACGTGTTTTTCCATGGGGCTCACATAATCTCCCGCGGTAAAAAGTAGCCTGTGTCACGCCAATCTGACACTCTGATTCGACGTGAAAGAAGTCCAAACAAACACAAAAACACACTTTCACATTTATAATGTTATAAGTATAGATTATATTATATAGAACAATTTTTTTTTATCAACCGACTTCAAAAAGGAGGAGGTTCTCAATTCGACTGTATGTTTTTTTTTATGTTTGTTACCTCAGAACTCCGTCATTTATTAACCGATTTGGACAATTTTTGTTTTGTTTGAAAGGGTATACTTTCAGATTGGTCCCATTTGAATTTCAAAAAAAAATACCACCCCTAAGGGTGGAAAAACAACTAATGATGTATTTAACCTACTTCTAATTGTCATATTGACTTGAAACTTTGCAAGTATTTCTATTTCCGTTGATGGTATAGTGGTTCGGTGTGGTTGACCTGATCTGATGGCAAGGCCAGAAGGTGGATAGGTGGAACTCTTCAATGGCTAATAGTAGATACTTTGAGTTTGGGCTTATTTTGTTTGATTTGACAAGCCTAGCACGTTAGAATTCTTACTTTGCTACTACTGTCTACACTAAAAAGGGAAAAATAAAAACTTTTTAACAAAAAAAATAAAAACCGACTTCAAACAAAAGCACTAAAAAGTAAAAAATAACTGATTGGTAGTTTTCATTTACTATACATACCTAATCAAATATTTTCGAAGTCGGTGTGCTTTGGCTAAGTAATTAAAGCCTACCTATTAAATACATACCTAATCAAATATTTTCGAAATCGGTGCCAGCCCATACAAAGCAAAGCACACCGACTTCGAAAATATTTGATTAGGTATGTATAGTAAATGAAAACTACCAATCAGTTATTTTTTTACTTTTTAGTGCTTTCTGTTTGAAGTCGGTTTTTATTTTTTTGTTAAAAAGTTTTTATTTTATTCAAAACTTCTAAGTGACGACATTTTGGTCTTGGCGTAGTGGTAGTTCAAATTTAGTTTAGTTGAGGTTTGCCACTTGTGTATTATCTACGGATCATCGTGCAGCTAAATATACTGTTTAGTATATTAAGCTAATGAAATATATTAAACCAGTGAAGCACGAGATATAATATATCACTTAATAGATAGAATAAAACTAAATGCTAAATATTATCATGAATGTATTTGAAGTTGAAACAAATAAACAAACACACCTTTACGTTTTCGATATTGTATTATTATAGTCAATGTTGAATTAACTTAATAAGTTTTTTTTATGGGACTAAGGGGGCATACGGGCAGGAGGCTCACCTGAAGAAGTGATCATCGCCGCCCATGGACATCTGCAACACCGCAGGGCTTGCAGATGCACTGCCGGCCTTTAAGGAATGAATACGCTCTCTTCTTGAAGGTAGCCAGGTCGTAGCGGTTTGGAAAGACCGCCGGCGATAGCTGGTTCCACAGAGTGGTTGTGCGGGGCAGAAAATGCCTTAAAAATCGCACTGTTCTGGAACGCTGGACATCGAGGTGGTGTGGATGGAATTTGATATTTTGGCGCGATGTCCGATGGTGAAATTCAGCAGCCGGGATCAGTCCGAACAATTCCTCGGAACACTCCCCGTGATAGATGCGGTAGAAGATGCAGAGTGATCCAACATCTCTACGCAGAGCTAAAGGACTAATAAGTCAACTACTTAATAAGTCAACTGTCAAAAACATAGTTGGGATTAGGTTCTTTTTCACTTAACTTTTTATGACTTTTAGTCAGCACATTAATCCAGTAATCATTGATGAAGTAGCAAAAAAAAAAATAATATAAGAAAAATTTATACAGATAAAATATACAAAATCAGTATGATGTCATTTTTATAAATGTAAGCCAATAATATTACATATAAACTACAAAAAAATATCTTTATCGAAAGACATATTTATTTTCTTATTTATGTTAGTAGTATATAAAGCACTGATTAAAGAAAATATTCTTCTAATGTCTGATTAAAATAATTTTGTGACTTTGGTTTTAATTGTAGCGAATATTATGATAAAATATATTGAGTACTGTGGCATCACACCCTGGCTGTGCTAAGATATTGTCCACTGAATGTATGTTTACCTTGTCGTGAACGGTGTGTCCTCGGGAGACGTGCCATGCGGGTTGCTTGGTTGTTACTTCTCTCATAGCAGAGGGGACCGTGAGAGCAACCCCATGGTTGCTGTCTGCCTAGGTACAATTAGCTTCGGGGCATCGTGGTTGAGTGCGTAACCGATCTTATGGCAACCATTTCTTTTCCTGGCTTTTCTTGGGTTTAAGTGGGTAGTACTGGCTATCAAGCTGGTGGACATCACATAACAAACTGTATACGTGGTATGCATTAATGCATTTTCTACCTTAAAAAGAGGTATAAAATAATACCAGTGTTTACATAAACGTAAACATATACAACGAACGTATGAATATATCTACATAGCAAGATATGTAGCATAACAGATTTGAATAAAATTATGACTAAAAATTCCACCCAATTCATATTAGTCTACCTTTTTTTTTAGTTTAAAATTAATAGTTTTAGTCCTTCTATTGTAGACTAAGGTAGATAAAGTAAAAATTGTTGTTCGCAATTTGCGCGTGAAAGTTTTGTTTTGATACGAATGTTTACGCTTCGATTCGATGTATTATTGTTTGGGGAAGGATTAATCTTTTAAACCCCGAATTGTGTCGAGGGGTTTAGTTGGACCGATTTTTTAATATATTTCAGGGCGTAAATTCTAATTCTTTGCTTAAAATATGTTAATTTTTCATTTAAAACTCATAAAATGCTCAATATATTCCTATTACACCTATCTCTATAGTTTTATTTATATGTACCTATACATTTATGTAGATATATATTATGTAATTTTCCAGTCGTGTTATTTATCAAGATTTCAAATAGTTTAATATGAAATATTGTCATAAATATAATATGGAAAAATATATTAATTTCAGTGTAAATATACTGAAAATGAAGGATGAATATTACTTTCACCCCACACACTTTAATCCAATAAATTATTTTTATCTACCATTACACGTCACTCCAGCTGAAGGTATCTTAGAGAATTTAAGCTCAAGATTAAAACTATCCGAGTACCCGACATGTTAATATGAAGTTTCATTAAACCAAGGGTCGAAAATAAATCTTACGTTCGGTTAAAATTAATTACAATCCTGCGTAAAGCTTATGTTATCTTGAAATTTAAGGATTAGAACCTTGAATCTTAACACACCCTAGCCCATAAAATTTACCTCTACATGTACAGTGTTCATAAACAAATAGTGATTACAAAAGTCGAACAATCCATTCTAACACTTACGCCATTATTTTAAGGTTCAATATGTTTTTACTTAATTTTCATGAAATTTGCAAGGGTTCGATGTTACTGGCGGTTTAATGAAAGAAAGTACATATAGATAAGCATGAATATAGTATAAGTTGTATCTCATTCATTTTTAATCCTACAAAATTGCATTAAATGTATGTATATACCTAACTGTTTTATTTCGAAAAAATTATTTGCCTTTTTTTGTAATTTTGTAATTATCAATTATTAAAGTTATACTTTGTTTTAGCACGTTTAGAAACAATTATGAGAGTATTTTTTTTTGTAACAGCCAAAAAGCGACATGATGAAGTTAGCTACATTCCTTTTACAAACAGAGAGTTGTGACACACGGAATAAAATCTTTAGCTATTTTTACTCTGTTATGCCAAAGATATATAACTTTTGACGTGCGTACATAAGTACACACACAGGTTTTTTTTATAAATAAATTACTAACAATTTTTCCCATATAAACAGCACAACCAACCCCCTTTTACCTTTTTAAGGGATGAATTTCGAAAAAAAGTGTTTGTATTCTTTTATTTTTCATTTTAAAGATAAATACCACTTTCCTTGCATTAATTATAGAGTTTCATATAAACTTTCATCCCCGTACACGTATTTATTTAATTGCGTCGAAGAGCATTAATATCAAGTTTCAAAGGTGTAAAAATATTTTTTTTATTATAAAATGAATTTAGTATAAATTAATAGAAAATTCTTTCTTAAGTTTTCAAAACAAATGCTTAATACAAGCTCTTTCATTAATTTAAAAATGAA
Source organism: Brenthis hecate (assembly GCA_951806755.1). Lineage (NCBI taxonomy): Eukaryota > Metazoa > Arthropoda > Insecta > Lepidoptera > Nymphalidae > Brenthis > Brenthis hecate. The sequence continues at coordinate 4,044,759 of OX638277.1, read as the reverse complement.
TTTATCATTATTTAACTCAATATATAAGTATATATATAAAAAACAAATTTTACAACAGATTTCAGTCAATAAAATATTGTTATTATAAAATAAATTACGTTTGGTCCCCTGTGCATATAGATGCTGTATTGAGCAGTTGCCTCTCGGTCTATACTCAGTAAATTATAGACGAATAAAATATCGGTGACAAGAAAGAAAAGTTACAGCTACTAAAGGGACCAAGGGACAGTCGACGGGCACTTTCTTAGAACAAAGTACATGCGATATGGCATCAAACAGAATGACTATTTATTTTATCTAGAACTAAAACTACTGGAATCTGTTAGGTATATATATATATATATATATATATATATATATATATATATATAAAAATGACTTATAAATAATTCAAGGGATTTTTAATATTATTTATCGTTTCATTGGTGTATTTCGGAAACGGCTCTAAAGATTTGGATGTACAGATAAGCTTGCTTTTTAGTTTATCTTTTCCGAAAAAACACTATTTAACAAAACAAAAACGCCGAGTTAAATTCGGTCGCTCACCTAGATACTACTACATAAGTATAAGCGAATATGAAAATCATAAAAAATAATCGAATTATATAATACAAAGCAAATAATAACAATAGATATTGTGTAGATAAGAGAACTAAAATAATGAAAAATACAAAAATAAAACGGCCGAGTCTGATTCAAGATTTCGGTTTGGTCTACCGCTATTTAAAGTATAAGACCTAATCCGTGGGTAGATACGTAGTACAAGTAAATGTACTCGTACATATGATAGTTACTACTGAATATTTAATGCGAAATAAAGGGCGCTTAGACGATTATTAAGAATTAACAATAACTTTTTACAATCTGCTAAGAACAGAAACTTTGAAAATTGTATTGAAATGAGAAATTAGGTCGTAATAGAATCATAACATGTCATTTTCATATAGCCCACAATCAAGTCGTAATATGTCGATGCATATACTTTCAGTAACCTTTTTATAAATTACTAGCATTGCCCGCGGCTCCGCCCGCGTTCAGATGATCAAAAACCAAATTCTTAGGTTTTACATGTATACTCTTACATTGCAGTTTTTGTATTTTTTCTCAAAAATGAGATATTTCCCCGCGGTAAAAAGTATCCTATATGTTGATCCAGATAACCAGCTATCACCATACCAAATGTTATCAAAATCCCTCCAGTGGTTTTTCTGTAATGCGGTAACAGACAGACACAAAAATTCTAAAAACTATAGGTTCGGCCTCTAATGTCTATTTCAATAAGATTTTCCGAAAAATATTTAATGTACAGATTCGGCTTGGTTACAATTTTATTATATATATAGATTAGCTTTTGCAAGCAGAATTTAAATGTACGACCTCCAGCGTAGAGACAGATACTTTTCTATCTCTAATCGATCTCGATCTCTAAAGTTAGATATCGTCAAAAATATGGGCAGTATCCTTAATTTCGTATAAAAAATATTTTTTCTATTGGCTTATATCGCGACGTTATTTGATATCTGTAAATAGTTTCACTTTGTGTTTTGAACTTCTTTTAATTCGTGGTAAAGTTAAAAAAATTCTTAACGGCAATTTATATCTGTGAAATAGATATTAGGTACCTAATTGTATACGAGAGTGAACTTGATGTTGCGATAAGATATAAAAAATAAAGTAAAATAATTGTAGATTATGGTAAAAATATCATAAAAATATTCGACAGAGATTTTTAAATTAAAAATTGTACTAATATAATATATGAAAAATTAATACTACCTATCTATCGATACCTTGGATTCAGCCCTTTTTAACGTCCCACTGCTGGGCATGGGCCTCCCTTCAATAGGAGAGGAATCAAACCTAAGGTAGGTTTGATTTGATCATTTGATCATGCTTAAGCCACTGAACATATTTCGATGGCAAAAACATAGATTGAATAGTAATTACTTTAAAATAATATTTAACAAATAAATGAACTAAGTTCAATACATACTTACCACTACATAAATAAATATCAACATAAATATGTTGGGACATTAACACAGCACCATCTAGTTCCATGGTAAGCTACGAAGCTTGTGTTATGGATACCAGATAGTTGATACACTACACATATATAACTTTAAATACATACAATTATAAATATAAACACCACATACATATTATAAATAGTAATACAACTCATACATATATTACTTCTATTGTAAACTCTTCTGTGGTCGCAGATTTTATTACGCGAAGCACAAAGGGCATTCCCTACTCCGTTATTCTTTGGGGACAGAGACAAACAAAAAAATGCAGCTGAGAAAAATATGTCAGCAACAGAGAGAAATTTCTTTTCTTACTTTGTACGACTAAAACAGAACGGGGTTCTACATTATTTATGTGCGTAATAAAATATTTGATATTTTATAAGCTTTTCTTGTTACATATGTATATTTTTAATTTTCTGCATAGTAAGGATTTACTAGTTTTATTATAGGTAATTGAGAATTCTTTATTTATTTCATGGGATGTAGCGTCGATGTGATTTTTACATAGCGATTACTTATGGTTTGATAAATGGCAAAGGCTTTTTGTTATAGCACATCTATTGGTAGGATAGTAGAACCTAAAGGCTGATCCACACTATAGTGCAAATCACAGACGTGATAGGTACTACAGTGTAGATCGGGTCTTATTGTAAAAAAATAATGTATGATGCGTACAAATTAAGGTTTGATAGCATCAGGCTAATGCAAGGTAGATGCTGGTTTTGTATACTTCTCACATATAAAGTGTAATTGTTGGATAAAAAGCAGCTCGTACAAGCAAACCATTTTATTATACACATTTAGTGATATTCATAATTATAATATCTGGTTGCGAACTAAATTATCTTAATATGACCTAAATAATCTCAGCCAAATATATTTGCTTTCATATCTTACATTCTATATACGTAATTTAGATGCAGAATGCATCTAAGAACAGTTTCTATTTCTAAGGACTAAGTCAGGGATTGTCAAAATTTTTGTTAATTGTAACGCTTCGAAATCGTAGATTTGTGTTAATATAAATAAAAGGGAAGAACGCAGCTCCATAGAATAGAAAAGAAGAGAAAAAAAAATATGTAGAGAACAATTATTGTGGGATTTAAAAATTTCGAGTAAATAGTAATAATAATCAAGTAAGAATTGTCATTTCGCTGGTAAAAGCAGTTAACAGAACATGCCAATTTAATATTTAACGTATTTATATTATGTCCGTACATATTAGTGATGATGTTTTTTTTTGGTGACTGTTTTTCGAACTTTTATCATCTGCATATACTTTGACCTATATTTATATGAACTTTATATATTTAGGCCATTTTAAAGCAGGCCTCTTTCAATCCAAAGGGATCGGGCCATAGTCCACTACGCTGGCCAAGTACAGGTTGGCGGACTTCACAGGCCCTTTGAAACTTGCTAGGTTTTCTCAGACATGCAGGTTTCCTCACGATGATGACCGACGATGTTTTCTTTCAACGTAAGAAGTGGTAATAATGTTGGAAAATGATTCTCGCATGAAAATATCAAAAATCCGAGACCTGGAATTGGGACATGCTTCACTTGGTTTCCCAAGCAAGCGAGTTACCACACAACTACCACTGCCTTTTATGAACATTATATACTAATTAATTTAATTCAATTAAGGTAGATTTGGATTATTTGCAAAAAATCTTAGGTAATTTAAATGTTTTGAGTACGTTTAGCAAACGTCATATTCAGTACAATTTGTTAGATATATGTATTTAAGACTAGCAGAACCTGCGGCTTCGCTCGCGATAAAACTAAAAAAATTCAAATAACGGAAGTTTCATACAAACTTTCCTATCCTATTTTACCTACCTATGGGATGAATTTCAAAAAATGCTAAAACAAGTATCATTAATTATATTGAATAATATTGAAGAGCATTAATACCAAGGTTCAAGTAATTCTGATCATACATATTTTTTTGGGTTGTATTATAACGTGTTTTTAAGTGGGAATGAGATAATTTCCCACTGTAAAAAGTAGCCTATGTCACTCTTCAGTCCTCCAACTATCTCCACACAAAAATCACGCCAACACGTCATTCGGTTTCGACGTGAAAAAAGGACAGACACACAAACACACTTTCACATTTATAATATGAAGTACGGATATATAAATCGAATCATCATCAATGGATAAATCGAATATAAATAATTTTTGGTAAACGTTTTTTAGTTATAATAACATAAATATGGATGCAGGCTTTACTTTAAGAGCACCTGTTCTAAATCTTATTCATATATCTTGCGCAAACTTAATGAACCTCAATGTTAAACGATGACTATTCATATTCAAATAGCTAATTCGCAAACCTTCTCAATTTTGCTATTCCAGCGGTTCCATGGTTTCAGATTCAAAGTGATTTAAAAACATATTAACTCTTTCATAAAGTTATCTAAGCGTACATTCATTTACCGTTTCCAATGCGTGATGATTATTATCAATAGCTCAATCATACCGAAGTTATATTATGTAGAGTTTATAGACCAGGGTCTATAGACCAGAAGCCTTTAAAAATGATAAAAAGTGAAAAAAAAAATAGTAGGATGCAACCCATTAGAAAAGGAGGGGAATATTATAAAAATGAAAGGAAAAATAATTTACGGGCGATCTGAGGTCGGGAAGGGGATGGGGGTGAGTTTTTAAGGGTAAATAACGGGTTTTCTCGATTTCCGACAAAACTAAAAGTCCTATCGAAAAAAGTCAAATGGAAAAGTTGTAGGTAATAAAAAAATCTAAAACTTTTGTTTTTACACTTTTTTCACATTACCTCAATTTTTATGTGAAAAATTCAAAAAACCAAGTTTTTGGTTTTTTATTTTTATCTTTTACAAAAAAAAATTTTTTTTAACGAAATTTGGTGAAAACTTACCTTTTTATGTCCCAAATACGCTGCAATTTATTTGATTAAAAATATGTATTTTTTCACCTTATTTTGAATTAATATCGAAAAAGCACCCTAATTTTCAATCGAAAATTCACCCGTCAAAATATCAGCTTTTTTCAAAAAGTTCGTATGTTTTCTGTTCGTTGAAATCTCTACTTTCCGATGGTGAAAAAAATATATGTTACTATAGTAAATCTTCTGAGAAAATGCAAAAAACAAAAAATCTTTTTTATTTCATACACTTGCTTATCATCTGCCTTATTGCAAATGATACAAACAGATTCATCCATACTGATAATCTGAAAAGACAAAATCGAATTAATAATGCCTTCACTATTTTATCGTGAGTATACCCCCATGAAAAAAAATATATTAAAGAAATAAATGTCAAAATGTATAAAAAATATATTATAAATATATTAAAAATCTATAATAAATGTATAAATATATATAGTAATTATATTTTTAATAACTAACTTTTGGCCGATTTTCATGTATATTTCATATATATATATATATATATATATATATATATATATATATATATATATATATATATATATATATATATATATAATATTAACTGGCGACTCGTCCTCGCTTCGCCCGGGTTCATCCCAAGGTACGTTTTAATAGACTATATTATATTATCTATACATATGTATAATAAAATTGTAACTAAGCCGAATCTGTACATTAGATATTTTTTGGAAAATCTTATTAAAATAAACCTTATTATCGATACAGAGGCCGAATGTATAGTTTTTAGAATTTTCGTCTGTCTGTCTATTTATAACATAGAATACATTTCTATTCGAGCTCCTGTTGATTGTTTCTGTGGAAAGCAATATAACTTTTAAAGGTAGTTTCAGAAAATTTTAGATTTGCTTAGACCACAAGTTAGGACATTTTGGCTAAAAAATCATTTTCAAAGTTTATTTGATTAGACTTATATTATTTATACGTAGTTGTTAGTTTAATAGTTTTAGGGGTATCTATACTAGTATATAAATGGGAAAGAGTTTTTTGTTTGTTTGTTTGTACCGAATAAGCTTCGAAACTACTGGACCGATTTAGATGAAATTTTTTAACAAGAAAGGTAACTACCTTTCTCACTCACTCTACCCTCTCAAACTTGAGACCCTGGGAAGGACAAAGGATAGTTTTTATCCCGAAAACCATCCTTTAAGGGAGTGAAAATGGGGATGAAAGTTTGTATGGGGATTCAACCTATCGCTAGTTATATTTTGATCAAGTCATTTCATGAAGATTATGTAGTGTGTACTAGTTATTAAGTAGGTTTTATCTACGTAATATAGTGTTTCCAGATCTAAATAAATTAGATATCGAATTCAATGTGTATATGATGAATATAAATACATTTTAAGCAAAATGCACATTGTTTTTTACTATGTGTAGGTGATTCAAAAGATCATGCTATATATTTTTGGAGGAACCACTGGAGGGATTTTGATGAAATTTAATATGGTTATAGCTGGTTATCCGGGTCAACATACAGGATACTTTTTACCGCGGGGAAATATCTTATATCTGAGAAAAAATACAAAAAGTGCAATGTAAGAGTATACTAATATGTAAAACCTAAAAATTTGATTTTTGGTCATCTGTACGCGGGCGGAGCCGCAGGCAATTCTAGTTTACTATAAAATGCTATAATTAGTAATCATTTCTCTATGACATATTCGATAAATAACATAAAAAAGACAAACGATGCTCATATTAAAAGTACGTCTTGATGACGAACACAAACAAATTAATAATAAGTGAGCGTGATAAATTGACTGAGTGAAGCTATTTGTTTACCGTTCAATCTATTTAAATTGGGAAAGACGTTATATAAATAACAAATGAGGCAATAATTTTTGATTAAAAGACTCGTTCTTCTGTTAAAAATGTGTACTAAATCTGAGTTTTAATATTTCCTTGAAATGTATAATTATAACTTTATAAATACGTTTACGTTTTAAGGTTTAGATTGAGACTTAAAATTATTGTTGTTACGTAATATGTGTAATTTTATTTTAGTGCAATTTAAATTTTAAGAGATGAAAAATGTATGATATTACCTACTAGGTATTTTAGATACCTTTTAATTCTATTCCGGAGTGACTTCTCGGAGACCGCGGCTTAAGTTCAAGCCAGCACACGTACGTCGGATTACGTTTCAAAGTACTTCTTTTCAACGCTCTAACATGTTATATGCGGCAAAATGAAATAGGTAGCTTTATCTAAACTGCGCTTAGTAAAAATTAATTTTTAAATTTATATATATATATATATATATATATATATATATATATATATATATATATATATATATATATCCATACTAATATTATAAATGTGAAAGTGTGTTTGTTTGTTTGTCTTTCTCACATGGAAACGGCTTGGTAGATTGGCATGTTTTTTTGTGTAGAGGGCTGGAGGGTGACATAGGCTACTTTTTGCCGCGGAAAAACACGATATAAGACAACCCAAAAAATATTTATGATCAGAATTACTTGACAGTTAGTAATTCTCTGCAATACAATTAAATAATTACGTGTTGTAACATTTTTTGCAATTCATCCTATAAGAGGGTAAAATAGGGGATGAAAGTTTGTATGAAACCGAACTTTTTACGTTTTTTTTATTAAGTTTAGCGAGTGAAGCCGCGGTTTCTGCTAGTATAGATATATAGGATAATGATATATATATTTTAAAGCCCATAATTTAGCTATACTTAAATTAACCTATTTTAAAAACATACAGTAGGTATTCACTATACAGCAGATAACGCAAATATATTCGGATTAAGTATCGAAAGAGAAAATCCTCATTTACGAGTATAGTTAGGCCAAAATACTATTAAGACTGGCTTGAAAGTTTGTTAGTAAATTATACTTCCCGATCTGCGATTTTAAGGCAATTTAATTAACTTTACAGTACTCGGATTTATTATCATAAAATCTCGAGTGGCGATAAACTTGCGGTGGTGACTTGAACGATAAAGAAACCCCGACTTGCGGTGAATAAAATTTAGATGGACCGTATGATATTTATTAAATTTCCGCTAAGAGTTTAAAAGATTTTTATATTAATAAAAAAAAAATACCAGATTTTGTCCGTGGATTCGCTCGAACTAACTAGGATTATTTAAAGGTATGTATATAACAGCACAAGAAATCAATGCTTAATCTGTCAGTAAAGTTGCCTGTTCTGGAGTTTTAGCGTGTACAGATGGATATACAGATTGTATCAGACATTTTAACGGTTTTTTTTTGGATTTCGGTATCTTAGGAATGACTATAATATAAACTCGATAATATGTGGAAGGCATTTTGATATTACAGAGTCACTTCAGTTGATTGATTGTGACCAATTATGCCAGAGATCATAGATACGGTACACACTTAAAATACAAATATGTATGATGAAACGAGAAAAAATTTATAATAAAGAGTTAAATCTATACAGATAAATAAAATTGATGTGTCTGTTTATAATTTCAAAATAACAGCATTTTACTAAATGAATATGAATTTATACCTATACAGTACTTATAAAAAAAACACTGTTTTTAAAATTTTTGTCTGTCTGTCTGCTAAATGCATATGCAATGATATACGGTACTTATAAGAAAACACAATTTTTAAAAATTATGTCCGTCTGTCTGTTTGTTCCGGCTAATTTCCGAAACGGCTAGACTGATTTTGACGCGATTTTCATTGGCAGATAGCTGATGTTATAAGGAGTAACTTAGGCTACTTTTATTTTAGAAAAATAATTAGGCTCCCCTAACCCCGTTAAAAAAAATTAAACGGACGCACTCGAGCGAAGCGAGGGTAAGTCGCTAGTAGTTAATAAAATTACAACCATTTTAAATACAAGTCCAAAAAAAATATTTGAGCTATATCTTAAAGAATAAAATAAAACTAAAGAGAAAGATTGTTAAAGTTGCCTCTGAAAAATAACTATGAAACAAAAGTATTTCACTCTTCAGTGGAGTACAGAATTCCTCTCTTAAGAAGAGGTTTAAAACTAAGCTGACAATATTTCAACGTAGTTATTCAAACAGCTTTCCTTTCACCTCGGGACAAGTATGACTTTATATAAATAGTGGGCTTTTATAAAATTTAATTTTGCTTAAACATAATAAAAATAATAAGATAAATTAATGATAGAACATGCTTTATTGGATTTTGCTTGCTGAGATAATACTAAAAACAAGGGTTATTGTGATATGTACTTCTACTAATAATCTAATATGTTAGAAATGCATGTTACTATTTCTTCTTCTGTTTTACTTCTTTTCCAAGGCTAAATGGCGGCATCGATTTTGATGAAATTTGTTATAATTGCAATGAATTGATACGTAGATAGAACATATATATGGCTAGGTTCTCTCGTCATTAAGATTCCCTCACGATGTTTTCCTTCACCGTTAAGACAAGTGGTAATCATTTTGGAAATGATTCGTACATGAAAATATAAGAGATGCGAGACCCCTGATTTAGCCCGCTTCACTCGGTCTCTCAAGTGAGCTTGTTACCACTGGGATACCACTGTCTAGTTAACCGGTTACGCAGACTAAATCGAATAGGCACTTCCAAGAGCTTTTAAAACTGACAAATCGTCCAAATATATCACCACAGCGTCCTATAAACGATATTATTTAAAAAAAATATTTAAGAAGATTTTAAATGTAAAGATGCGAAAAGGTATCATTTAGGCTTGAGCGAACCATGGGCGGGTGTCTATTTCTTGTAACGGAATGAATACTACTATGTTAGATTTACGCGAGTATTTGACATTTTAAATAAAACAGTTTTTTTGGGTTTTTTCGCGAATTTATTTAGATTTTTGTTTCCCGGCGTTTTGAAAACTTTACAGCAATCATGGTCACGGCACCATGAATCCGCGAAAAAATTCGAAAAGATAGTTTTATTTAGAATAAATACTACTGAAATATTTTTAGTAAAAACAAACTTAAAATAAAACGAACATTGTTATTGTTATTAGCATTTTTATATGCTTTTCATAAAGTTAGGGTAAAACTAATAAACATTTACCAAAAAGGCCAGTATTAATTTGATTAGCTTTCGAGCTAAGATTAAAAAGTTTGTGGAAGTGTTTGATTAGTAAACTTATTATGAAATAAAGATCGAACGATATTTTTTACTTATTTCATACTATTAATTCCTTAATATAAAACGATATATGTACATACATATTTTGTGATTTTGATGTATAAAAACAGTTCTTTATGAAGGTTTGTGTAAATAAATTAATAAATAAATATAGTTTATCTGTGCATTAAATTTCACTTAAATCCATTCAGCCCCATCAGCGGGATGGAGTAAGACACACACACGCACACGCACACGTACACACACACGAATGCACTCACACATGCACACGCATCCAGATACAAAAGCACACGCACATGCACATACACATGCACTTACAAACTTTCGTATTAATAATAAAGTAGTAAAATAAATTCAACTTCATTGGACTTCTCATCTACTTAGCACGCTCTACATGAAAAGGAGAGTGTTTCAATAAACAGTAATGTTGTTCGATAGCATAAATTAGTTTTACTACAGGTGAGTCCCTCGCCATATTAAAATGTAAATCACACGGCCGATTTAATTTCAGGCTTGGAAAAGCAAGCTCTGAAAGTAAAAACTGGGAGCGTAAGTAATTATAGAATCAGATATATTGGATGAGTTTTGTGATCGACCAATTCTATTTAAATTTCATTTATCTAATACGATTTGAGTGTTTGATTATTGATTAGCTACAAACAAATATAACGAATGATATGTAAAGAGGTATATTTGAATAAAAAAATTTTGAAGCCATTTTTATATGTATTGTTACAAATAGATTAAATAATTGTGGATATTTAATACGTAGGTACATGGCGTCTGATATACAAGTGATTTTTTTAGTTAAAAGTATTTTACACTGTCTAAAAAAAATTGTACAAAAAAAAGGCGCAGACATTGTATATTAGACTAGTGTAGGATGATGTTCTCCTAACCGATTCCGGCTAAGGCGGCCAATCTCGTTGAAATTAGCCAACTGTGCAGGAGATATTATAGTGCACAAGTGTACGTGCAGACACAAGTGCACTCTCTATTCCTGTCACTCTCATACTCTGGTGGGACGACCACTCGACACGACCAGTGAGAGTAAAGGCGCAGGACCGACGGATTTACGTGCTCTCCGAGACGCGGGGGTGAAACACCGCCAATTTCCCAACTCCGGGCTGTTACTGAGGCTTACTATACAGAAAGACTCAATAACTAAACTTGGCTAGACCCGGGACTCAAACCCAGGACCTCCGGGTGTGCAGCCGTACATGCTAGCCACTACACCACCGAGGCAGTAGGATAATACATATATACTAGAATATATATTTCACTTTACACTCATATATTTCAGTGTCAATTAGTTAAAAAAAATATTCTTATTTTTTATTATTATATGTATAGTTAGTTTTTTATTCTCATACTAACCGTATCCGGGGTACGCCCGCGTTTAAGTATCCGGTATAAACATCAGTTTGACAATAATGATGACATATGGAAGTCTGCCCGATTTGTTGACATTTTGTAGTTCCTGAGATTAGCGCGTTCAAACAAACAAACTCTGTCTCTTTATAATATTAGTATAGATTAAAATAATTTAATCGAATTTTTACTATTCAACATACCTTACCAGACATATCTGTAGAGAAAATTTGAAGACCAAGTACTATCTACGAGTACTTAATAATAATTACGTTCATAATTTGATTAATCTAAGAATGCCTCTTTGACATTTCACTTTGTTCACGATGTAATAACTTTGTTCAAACGTATACAAACAAGTTAAGACAAGGTATTATTAACTTAATTGTATATCATTATAAAATTTATTTTGCTGTAAAATAATTTCGATTCGAATAACAAGTTTAATTTGACGACATTATAATGTTATGCCATAACATTTTTTAACATATTTATTTAATTAAGTATTCAAGATAAAAAAAATATAAATAAGATAAATTACATTAAACTAAAAAAAAAAAAAACCTTAAGTATATATACATAATATAATAACTAAAAAATATTATTAAAAGGAGTCCCTTTAGGCAAGGTTCCGAAGATACTGGCAGCGTTCCCCCTTTGAATAGCTAGACTAATTCTTTGTCCGAAGTAGCTGCCAGCTCTTCGGTCTCCTGTGACGTCGAACAACCTTTTTGCTATTTCCTTAAAAAGTCTTATAGCGCTAGGACCCTACGGACCGAGGGTCTCGACACCGAAAGGAACAAAATCATATTCAGAACCTAGATCCCTGTATTTGTAAGCTTTGGTTTTTTTCAGCCGCTTCACAAGCCGCACCAGCTCTGTTGTTGGTTCCATGTAGATGGGAAGGGGCGAGCGTGTCTGAACAGGTTGCATCCCATACCAGCACCCGGCCCATCTTCCATGAAATTAAACTCATACCATCCGGTCTCTTGCCATCGTCTCTTGCAATACCAGTCGGCTCAAGAAGACTTGGCACGTTGATGGTGGCAAGGGACCGGCGTATGATATCGTTAAGCGCGGCATGTCTCGAGAAGCGGCCTGCACTTTTTTGGCATGACAGACCATGGTGTCCTAGGTTGTCGACATCACTACCACAAGGACATTTATGAGGAGCGCAGACCGGAACCCCAAGCCGTAGACAGGTTTGCGATTCGGAGAGCGTTTCAGGCTCAAGAATGTTCCTGTATTTGATGAAGGGTACGCGTGAAGCCAGTATCCAGCCTCATGCGTACCCACGGCCAAAAGCCTAGCACGCGCCGAGCCTGTACTACAGCTTAAAAGATTGTCATAAGTCAATTTGCAGTTTATGTCGTCCCAGCTCCTCTGTGAATTTGCAGAAACTGGAAAATTTTGACCTGGGCATGCAATTAAAAAAGCGTTTCTAGCTTCTTCCAAACCAGCAATCTCAAAGTTTGAAGGGGATACCCTTAAAATTTTACTTATGAGATTCGCTGAACTATGGATAGAAGATAGGAAGGCTGGTAAAGCGACACTGGAAATTTTGCGAATCCCTAAAACCACCATAACGGATAGGTAGGGATGCTTGGGTCCAAGATTGCTCATTCAGTTGCATATTAAGAATCGATTCTAAGCTGATTTGATTAAGTCGTCTACTTGTGTTAAAAGATCTGGGTGATTCCAAAAGGAGCAGCAACGGAGCGCATACGTAAATTTTGGGACGAAAAGACAGCATTTTAAGATGCAAAGTGCATAATGGGACTAATTTCAAGGAGACGGTCACAGAATTTTGAAATTTAGTGATTGAATTACTATATATATTCAGAAATAGATTCATCAAAAATTGGAGAACCTAAAAGGTAAAGGGAATTACTGTTAACTATTTTAATATTTGGAGCCAGAATATTAAATTTTTGTTTTACATCATTTAAATTTAAGTCACAGTTATTTATAAAAAGTTCGCATTTGCTAAAATTAAGTTCCAAGCCAATGGCTTCAAATTTATTTTTGATTAAAAAAAGGTCCGAAAACACAGTATCCACATCACCTCCTAGAGTTCCGTCGTCCATTTGGACGTTATACCATACGTTGAATTTAGAATTTAATTTTTTAATTATCGGATTTATAGCCAAACTAAAAATTGCAGGCCCAAGGGGATCACCCTGTTGACAACCTACTTCCCGAGGATAGCTAGTTCATTAGAATGATATAATAATTTTGTTGGGTCAGCGTAACTGAGAAGAAGATAATTGTATATTTCCGGTATATGCTGTTTTATTTCTGTCAGCAGGGTATCCCTATTTACCGAATTGAAAGCATTTTTGACGTCAATTTTCAGCAACACTTCAGGCTGGGCGTAAGTTAGGAAAGAATTTACGGCATGGACGGCTGCCTCATAGCCTCCTTTTACACCAAAACCTAACTGTACGGGTTCAAATTCCGAATTTAATTTTGGTAAAATATGTCGAACAGCAATTTTGGAGGCCAGACGTCGAAGTGTTGATCCAACAGCAATTGGTCTCACCCCTCCGTCCTTTTTGGTGAGGGCGATGAGGTTCGCGCCGAAAAGAATGGGAACAATTTCTGGATTGACATTACCGGAATACATAAAATTGATTAATTTAGTGATCGAATTTACAAGTTGCTCACCTGCCATCACCACAGAATACGATGTTAAGTCTTTCAAATGTTGGGGTGAGATTCCATCCAAACCCGCAGCCGAACCTGGTTTTAAAAGATAAAATGGCATCCGCAACATCTTTGATTTGAATTTTAAGGCATTCTTGCACTGCTGTTGGTGGTCGAGAAAAAATGGGGTTTACTGGAGCTGGAGGGTGTTTTGTCCGTAAGGCCTGAAGGGTTGTCAGGGGTATCTGGTGATAGCACGTCGTTGGAGAACAAAAGGCGAGCGGCGCCTTTAAGATCTCCGTCACATATTTTGTTTTGGATGAATTTGTTGCGATTACGATCATGTTTGATTGGAGGTGCGGGAGAAGGCGAGGAGCTTACAGCACAGTTATTCTTGATCTTCTGTGTCAAGGATAAATTCGTTTCTCAGTTTTTTGTTATATGTAGTGTACTGTATGAAAATAAAAATAGGTTCTGCCAGTCTTGAGTACGATTGCTAATGTAACATTTCTGGATTAAGTGTGACAAATGTGTAGCAACTGTTGTTCGAGCTCCTCGTGGGATTCTTTTAACTATGGGTACACTATTTTTCAAATGGCTAAGATATGTGTGGAAAGGAGTGCATCGTTGGATACATAAGTAGGCGCATTCGGAATAATGGGGTGGATATCTAAAGGTGGACTGTTTTGGCTACTACATTTTCTGTGTGTTTTTGTAGTGTGTATGCTTGAGGCCTTTCAAAGATTTGAATGTTTTGTTGCACTGTGTACATGTATGGGTCGTGTTCGACGTGCTATCACAAGATTGGGTCACGGACTGCATTTAAAACATTTCAATACTTAATTAAAAAAAAAAATAGCTTAAAACAAATTTAAAAACACAATAAAGTAACTTAAAATAAACACTGAAAAAATAAATAAAAATATAAAGTCAAAATATGACGGCTGCTTTTTACGTGCAAATTTTACGTGTCCGGGCTTGTATAATTGTTTTTACTAACTGGAACCGGCCGTTGGAGCAGACGGGTCCTGGAGTGGAGAGCACGTCTTGGCAAACGCAGTGTGGGATGTCCTCCGACCCGTTGGATCGACGATTTACGTAAGATTGTCTGAGTAGGCAGGATGAGGATTGCGGAAAACCGGGATGTCTGGCGTGAACTTGGGGAGGCCTATGTCCAGCAGTGGACTGCAATAGGCTGAACCATTAATTTGTATAGTTCCATTTATTATTCATTTCACTTTTCCGTGTCTGTTTCTCCTCTGTTGTACACAGACAAATATATAATTTGAAAGTGAGGCTTTTTTATTACACTTTACCAACGTTTTTCAAATAATTTAAAACGTAATTTTTAATTAAAAACGTATAAAATATATAAAAGCAAATTTATGCGACTTTGACAGTTGACAGTTTTTCCATAACATTATCTTGTTTAGGGTTGTTACATTTTCAAAATATAGATAGATATAAATATCTTCTATGTTTAAGGCATAGTCAAAAGAGTTTAGTTCGTTTTTTTTAGTAGTTTATTGCCGAATTTTTCTAAGTACGATCATGGTCACGGAAATATCTCTGAGTACACGTGGTGGAAGTAAGTATCTAAAAAGTCTCTCGGTTTCTCTTCTTACACGTTAAAATATAAATATGAATTAAAGTATGATGATGATTATATTCTCCCGATCGATTTCAACCACAGAGGTCAATGTCACAGAGACTATCCAACTGCGCAGGAGATATTAAAGTGCACAAGTGTACGCGCAGACACAACGTGCACACTCTATTCCTGTGACCCTTAAGTTTCGATGGGAAGATAATTCAACACGACCGGTAAGAGTTAAGGCGTAGGACTAAATCCATATTTGCTCTCTGAGACACGAGGGTGAAACGCTGCCAACTTATGAACTCCGGATTGTTACTGGGACTTTCTTAACAGAACGACTCTATAACTAAACTTGGCATAATCCGGGGTTTGAACCCTGGAATTCCTGATTTATAACCGTACATATTAGCCATTACACCACCGAGACAGTATGTATTTTATAATATATATGTACATATACATATACATGTATTATAAACATTTAGTATAATAAGGACTATATAAATATACTTATAAAATATATTATTCTCTTTATTTGCTAAATATCTTCGAGTGTTGTTAAATGATAAAATCATTACAAAATAAGAGGAAAAGAGCGAGTTCATTATAATGATTCAATAATAAAGTAAAAGTTAATATTAATTACCTCGTTCAAGTATATTTAGACTCAGTAATTATTGACGTACAAAGATATCTTATACTAGTTATTACCTGTTGCTATGCCTGTGTCTTTTTTGTTTATAAATAGGGTGCAATGATGACGGTATAGGAGCACAGAACGTCCGGCAATCCAGCCAGGTGTTAGCCAAAAGACACACTGGCGCACTTCGGAGTGTACCATGGGAGCAACCCCATGGTTGATTTTTTTTTGCAAAAATATACAAAAGCAGATATGATTTACTTATAATTTTACAATGGATCCAGAAAACTGTTTGCACAATTTGTCTGTGGGATCAGAGCCTCACAGTAAGTAATCTTACTTTATGATATTTAAGGATATTTATATTTTATTTTGTCAGCCGTTGGGGCGTCGTGGTTGAGACGAGGGAGGTTCTGTTGAGTTTTTGTGTGTAGTATAATTTTTTTGTCAGTCACAATAGCTTAGAAGCGCTACTTTATTTCTATAATTCAGATTATATTCTATATGACAAGGACCATTCATGTTAATTGTTATGTCGAATTGTTATCAAAAATAAGGCTAATAATCAGAGATAAAAATGTAAATAAATATGTTGGGACATTAACACACAGCACTATCTAGTTCCATGGTAAGCTACGACGCTTGTGTTATGGATACCAGATAGTTGATACACTACACATATATAACTTTAAATACATACATATTATAAATATAAACACCCATGACTGGAGTACAAACGTTCGTCATCACACAAAGGAATGCCCTCAGCGGGACTCGAATCCTAATTCTTTTTAAATAAAAGTAGTCTATATTACTCCTTATAACATCAGCTATCTGCCGTGAAAGTCCCATCAAAATCTGTCGAGCCGTTTCCCAGATTAGCCGAAACAACAGATAGACAGACAAAAATGTAAAAAGTTATATTTTTCTTATAAGTATCGTATATAATTTCATATAAATTTAGTAAAAAGCAGTTATTTTGACATTACAAACAGACACTTCAATTTTATTTATCTGTATAGATGTAACAGCTTAAATACGTTGTCAACGTATGCCGCTAATGTGGCTATTGATTTATTCAACGAATAAAACTAAAGTCCATCGATGTATGTAAACAAATTATTTACTAATGAATCATGCAAAGTGTCTTTTGACTATGGTTTAAATTATGTTTATGGTAAAATCTAAAAAATTTTCCTAATTAAAGTTATGTCAATAGTTATGATTTTGAATAGTATATTTTATTCTCTTAATTCGCTCACGTGAGTCCGTTCGTACGTGTCTAATACTAGCATATATTCCACTACAGGTAATGTTTTTATATACTAAATTTTATTGCGAAGGAGTAACAAACAAATATACAATACATCCACACAAATATATACGCGCGCGCGCTCGTAGAAAACTTTTGCATGTCATTCGATTAGAATTAAAAGACGAAAATGCAAGGGAAACTCTTGCTCTTGCAAATATTCACTATACAAACTTCGTCATCACACAAATGAGTACCCCAGCGGGACTCGAACCCGAGACCGCTGGCACAGAAAGTAGGGTCACTACAAACTGAGCCAAACGTGTCGTTATTATTATTTTAACATTTAAGATTTACTTAGAGTATGAGAAAATACTCCATTTCTTTTGTTGTTTTTAATTAGTGTATATAACGTAAAGATGTCATATTCAAATTAAATATTTACCAAATAAGTTTTTAAATCGGCTAAAGTATTATAATTTCCATACCTCTAAATACTTACGCAAAATTGAACTATCAATAATAATTTGGTATTCCAAGTTGTTCTAATAATCTTATGTACATAACTTAATAAACCTTAAATTAATGTGACAAAGTTCAAAATCGTGTATACTTGTATTTAAGGCACAAATTAGTTTACACAAGGGCCTCAAAGTGATTTACGTATGGTTTGCAACTGACATGATATTTTGAAACTGTCAAGCAACGCCGTGGAATAGAACGTAGGTTTCGAGCAGCTATTGTGCAAATATAATGATGTCATACCAATTTACCATATAAGTTATCTAGTACTTGTATTCAGCTAAAGGCTACTAGCATTGCCCGCGACTCCACCCCCCGCGTTCAGATGACTAAAAAACAAATTCTTAGGTTTTACATATTAGTATACTCTTACAGTGCAGTTTTTTGTATTTTTTCTCAGAAATGAGACATTTTCCCGCGGTAAAAAGTATCCTATATGTTGACCCGGTTAACCAGTTAGCACCATACCAAGTTTCATCAAAATTCCTCCAGTGGTTTTTCCGTGATGCGGTAACAGACAGACAGACAGACAGAAATTCTAAAAAGTATAGATTCGGCCTCTGTATCGATAATAAAGTCTATTTCAATAAAATTTTCCAAAAAATATTCAATGTACAGATTCGGCCTAGTTACGATTTTATTATATGTAGGTATAGATAAACTACATAATAATGAAACAGTTTGAGGCATTGAATAATATTACTTAAATAAGTTATAAAAAATATTTATTTCAGTCAAAATGTATTAATAAAAGGTGTGAAGATTGTCTGTACATATCAATTTATTTACAGAAAGAAGGTGATAAATGCTTACTAAACAAACATACAACCATGTAAAGTTACATTAACTAATATTTGATGATCGAATGAACGAATTACGGTGAAGGAAAACATCGTGAGGAAACCTGCATGTCTGAGAGAATCTAGCAAGTTTTCGAAATACATGTGAAGTCCGCCAACCCGCACTTGACCAGCGTGGTGGACTATGGCCTGATCCCCCTCGTATTGAAGGAAGGTCCACCCTCAGCAGTGGGACGTTAAAAAGGGCTGAACACATACATACATAATGAACGAAAAGTCTTCATAAAATTTGCTTTTACATAAAATTTGGTACTTAATTTATTGGAGTCAATTCAAATGACTCCTCTCGTTTACATGACGCCAGAGAAAAGCAGTTTAGTTCTTACTTCGACGCAGTAGACTGGAAAAAGGTTTGGTTAAGACCATTTTGTATCAGTTCTTATGTTCTGTATCTACAATATTTCTTTTGTTTTTTAAATTTTTTAAATTCCATACACTAATTATCATTTTCTTTATTTACTTTCATAGTTTTTTTTTCGCCAATAAAAACAAAAGACGTCACACTTATTTTATTCATTTGTTTTTTAAATGAATAGGTGAAAAATCTAAATATAGATTAAAGTATCTGGAGACCAAAATAAACATTTACGTACGCCCGCCCAGCAAGGCGGGCGGCTGATGGAGAGATCTATATATAAGCGAAAGTTGGAAACAGTTTTTTAATAAAGATATGTAAAAAAATTTTTAAATATGTTAGGACAATGACACACAGCGCCACCTAGTTCCATGGTGAGCTACGAGGCTTGAGTCACGGATACCAGATAGTTATACACTATACATATATAACTTTAAATACGTACATATTATAAATATAAATAAATTCTTTTCATATAGGTATTGTATTTTCCTCAATTTTTTCACAATTGATTATGTTCGCACTTCGACCACTGGACGAACGCTACTTATATTTACTAGTAAAAGGAACCCAGATAAGGTAAATAAGCAATACAAATAAATAGCCTCATGAATAATGCTGTATTATGCCGAGGTGTTCTGCTTCATTCGCATTTGCCGACTTAAACTCTCATTCCTGTAATGGGAATAGTTTATATTGCGGCCGGATGATAGCTGGCTTCAATGGTTTTGTCATTGAAAAATTATATGTGGAATGATATTTCTCGGGAATTCATAATTATTAGCATTCTTCGTATTCCTCTTTCAATATTTATTTATTATTAGTTGGGATGGTTCTGTTGGATTTTAGTCGGTAGGACTGTCTGTATGTATACACCTGGTAAGAGTGCATTTCCCAACGTTAAAAAAAGGAGTCATCACGAGCGAAACTCAGCCGTGATTTTATGTACTACTGTTGACTATACTATAAAATACATTAAAAGTTTAATACATAAATGCACAGAATTCCATACTATCACACGTTTTTTTAAACGACTTTCAATAAAAAGGATGTTATATCTATACTTATATAATATATTATAACAAGGTAGTTTGTGAGATTGTGAGTTTTTGACGTTGTGGGGGGTAATCTATGGATCTACTGGACCGATTTAGATGAAATTTGGTAAGAAGAGAGTTTAAGATCCTGGAAGGACATAGGATACTTGTTATCCTGGAAATCACTCTTGAAGGGGGGAAAATGAGGATGAAAGTTTGTATGGGGAAATAAGCTAGGCTAGCGAACCCTAGCGAATTAAGGGTGAGTCGCTAGTAATGTATATTACTAATATGTAGAAAATTTGTATGTTAAATATTAAGATAATACTTGCTACATATATAAATTAATGTACTTTATAATTTTATATGTAAATATAGAAAAAGTAATATTATTTTACTCTGTGTTAGTTTGCTATCTCTAACTATATTTTTATTATTTTGCATCAATTTGAGTATTTTAGAAGTCGGTTTTTAAAAAACGTGAATTTAAACAGGAAAGTATAAGAAGACGATGTTTTTTGTTGATAATATTTCATTTTTAAATTGTAGATTTCTACTTAAAAGACTTGCTCTAGATACGAAACATTGCCAGCAATTATTACTTCGTCGCTAGAAAACTTCACTTAAGCACGAATATTATTGCGAAGTACATGAGATAAAAGATTCAAATTATGAAGGCCTTTTATTTTGAATATCGCCTACCTGCCGTTCTCGTAATAAAAAATGGATGCTATAAAATCTCCGGGGTTGCCACTGACAACTGTGATAAAGGTCACAGGTTCTATTCCGTTGGATACCGAATGCTTTTGTTGAATAGTAGTGAATCAATCTTCGTCTTTAGGATCGAATTTGGTAAATAGCTCTTTTCTTTTGTTGCTTTTGAAACACTATTATCTCAAAAAACAACACTTAAAAATGGGGTAAAAAATATATGTATAACACTTACGAGTACAAATTATCTAGCTTCTTAAGAACCTATCTTTATCTGTTTCTGGGGACTTAAGGAACTGTTAATTTCTACCTTCTTGCTTAAGAACAACGAAGAAACGAGAACGAGAAGCCAGAGCGGATCGCTGGTTTATTTATTAAAAAAAAACTTCCTGACCGATATATTATTATGATGATTATTATTAGCTTTATTTCTAGTATATATCTAGTATATTGTTTTGTACTATAATGCCCGCTGACATCTTCCACAACCAAGGGTTGATTAGAAGAGTTCTCTTTTAGAGATAAGTCCACCTTTGTGAACTATGTTTATTGTTGTTTTTTTTTCTGTATCAAATTTTAAGTGCAATAAAGAATATAATATATATGATGGTCAATCTCAATAAATAATAATAATAAATAATATGTATATGGCAACAGCGTCTGCGTAGACACAAGTACACTTTTTATTCCTTTAGCACTAACATTCTGATGGGACAACGCCGTCATATGTTGGAATGGCTGCCGCAGCCAAGCTTGATAGTGCGAGGGGGCTCTAAGTTGCTATAAAAAATTTCGTGACAAAAAATCCAGTAAGTGTTTATGAGCGACCCGGCACTCGAACCCGGGACCTATCAATCTGCAGTCATATCAACGTTTATAATATTATGTAGACGAAGTCGGATGCATATACCTAGATAGAATAACTTCAAACAAGTTCACTTCTAGCAATAAATTCAAAATTATACCAATAGTTAGATAAGTAAAGCACTTAATAACGTGTTATCACTTTAATATTTTGTTTGAAACTTAACTTGTTTATTAACTTAGTAGTAAATTAAATTTTAGCGTAAATAATATGATAATAACTTAAACAAATATAACAAGGTTAGTTAACAACATTTTGGAGATATCACTTGGTATTATAACTTGTTATGAGTTTTTCTATGAAAGAATTTAATGGAGTGGAGTTCTATTCTTGGGATTGGATTTTTGGCTTAGCTAGGAATGCTTTAATTCAGTTTCTATTACGGGTTCGATTTCTTCACATAGTTAATAAGTATGTAGGCCATAAAGTGTTTATCGGTTTAGTCTATAGTTTGCCGATGTTTAGTTAAGATAAAGTGTGGTAAAAACGTCATGCTGCAGTTAAAAGCAAGACATGAATGGTATGAAAAATTTAATTATTTATATTAATTTTCTATTAGACAGTTAAACTCTTTGGAAAAAAGCACGTTCCGCGGTTACTCACGTCTTGCTGTGTGAAATAAGTACAAACAAACAATCTAGTGGCAGTGTTTAGCTAATGATGACACGCTCGCTTAGAAAACCAAGTGAGGCATGTTCAAATCCCGGGTTTTGCTCTTATATATTGTTAAATATTCATATTTTGTTGTAAGTATTCATATCTATGTAGACATAAAAATAACGAATGTAGAATAAACAAGTAATTTTATTTTATTCAACGGAGCAATTTAAGCTAGTAAGGCGTCAATTCTTTTTAAGCTTTTTATTATTCATACTACTTAACGGCATGTTTACAGAAGTTATAAAAATATTCTTTCAAATTTTATTGAATTGAAAAAATAAATTTATTTAAAACTAGCATAGCCCGTGGCTCTGCCCGCGTTTAGATGACCAAAAACCAAGTTCTTAGGCTTTACATATTAGTATAGTCTTACATTGCAGTTTTTGTATTTTTTCTCAGTAAGGAGACATTTTCCCGCGGTAAAAAGTATTCTATATGTTGACCAGGATAACCAGCTATCACCATACCAAATTTCATCAAAATCCCTCCAGTGGTTTTTCTTTGATGCTGTAACAGACAGACAGACAAAAATTCTAAAAACTATAGATTCAGCCTCTGTATCGATAATAATATTTATTACAATAAGATTTTCCAAAAAATATTTAATGTTCAGATTCGGCTTAGTTACAATTTTATTATAATAGATGTCAAAAATTTGCGTAAATCTGTAAGGTAGGGTAAGCTATAAAATATGTCATTGATTTTTTTTTCGTGCGCGAATCATTTGTAACATGATTACCACTTGAAGGAAGAGAGACACCAAAATAAGGAAAACATCGTGAGAAAACTTGCACGTGTGAGAGAACCTAGTAAGTTTTCGAAAGACTCGTGCTTGTGCCCAGCAGTGGGATGTTAAAAAGCGTTGAATACATCCAAGTTAGACAAAAAAAAAATGAAATTAACTATTTATTATATTTTAGAGTAATTATTGTCTTTTCACTTATTCGTAAGAATATAATAAATTAAGTATATAATATTGCATTTAAATTGATCAATTCCATTAAATTCTTAACATTTAAATTAAGTTTACAAAACAATTACTGTATGTCAAGATGACGTGAAAGGTTTAAGTGAAAACTTTGTTTCACGTCGCGTAGAAGAGTTCAGAATTTCAAGGTGTAATAATGTTACAAAAGCTTAAACTATAAGTCACTTAAAACGTAATAGTTTTATCGGAGAGAAACATGATACGTTACATGAAAAGGAACGCCATGTTTATTTTATAACATAATTTTAGATAAATAGCTATTATAGTATTGAAAATATGTATAGTATTGAACCCATTTTCATAGTTTTTGACTTTTTATTCTCATTATTTCAATAAAAAGCTGGGTAAAACAAAAGTATGGTATAGTCTTAATTGCTTTAGTAACTAATTTTAACCAAGAATAGCGACTCACCCTCGCTTCGCTCGGGTTCGTCCCTAGCTTTTGCTTCCCGATGCAAAATTTCATCCCCATTATCACTCCCTTAAAGTATGATTTCGGGGATAAAAAGTATCCTATGTCCTTCCCAGGGTCTTAAACTATCTTCTTACCAAATTTCATCTAAATCAGTTCAGTACCTCTAGAGTAAAACCCCCTACAACGTCACAAACTCACAAACTACCTCTTTATAATATTAGTATAGATTAAAATTTTAAAGTTTTACCAATTTTTGTACCGTGTTATAAGGAGGGCAACAGTACGTCAAACACTGCAACTCGCCTCAAGCCTCGCTGCAGGTTGACGTTAACTTTCAGCTTGGACAACAAACTTAACGAATAAATCATTTACGCGAAGGTGAAAAATGGCTTATGCTGTTTAACTTAGTACAAAGTTTAAATAAATAAAGGCAGGTAATATTTGTTTCAAATTTTATTTATATTCCGAGTACGTACCTAACTGTTATTTTGTAAAATAATAGGAAATCTTTTCAAGTAAAACTTATTTAGGCGTGACTGAGGGGTAAGTCCAATATATTGGAAACATGAGTGTCGCGGAAGTGAGAGTTATTTATACATATAATAAAATTGTATCTAAGTCGAATCTGTCTGTACATTAAATATGTTTTGGAAAATCTAATTGAAATATACATTATTATCGATACAGAGTCCGAATCTATAGTTTTTAGAATTTTTGTCTGTCTGTTACCGCATCACGAGAAAACCATTGGACAGATTTTGATGAAATTTGGTGTGATGATAGCTGGTTATCCAGGTCAACATATAGGCTACTTTTTACCGCGGGAAAATATCTCATTTCTGAGAAAAAACACAAAAACTACATTGTAAGAGTATACTAATATGTAAAACCTAAGAATTAGGTTTTTGGTTATCTGAACGCGGGCGGAGCCGCGGGCAATGCTAGTTATTAATATTATTTAAAAAATATATATTTTATTTATATTTTTGTAATAATAATAATTATTTATAAAACATATTTAATATTAATAATTTTATAATAATTATTACTTATAATAATGAATATTTGTAATATGACATTAATTATCTATAATAATAATTATTATCATTTTTAAATTTTTGTACTTTTAATTCATGAATATGGAAATGCTATGTACACTTATAATTGACATGCATATAAGGTATATTATTATTACATTAATTAAATTGAAAATGTTTCATATGTATGTTGTAAATGTGCTTTTTACAAATAAATAAATAAATAAATAAATATTTATTACTAATAATTTTATAAAAAATGTTATATTTATATTTTTATTTCTTTTAAATTAATTAAATTGCGGATCCACCGTTATGGGCATACCCACAACCCTAATTGAGTTCGATAGAATGATCTTACATCCAATGCCTTAATTACATTAAAAAAAAAGATTTTTAAACTAATATACCTACTGGCGACTCGTCCAGTCAGCGTTGCCACGTAGAGACTATGTGCTATTTTACTCAGAGTAAAGCAGGTACCTTTTATTGACGACACGTTTGGCTCAGTTTGTAGTGACCCTACTTGCTGTTGCCAGCGGTCGCGAGTTCGAGTCCCGCTGGGGGCATTCATTTGTTTGATGACGAATGTTTGTACTCCAGTCATGGGTGTTTATATTTATAATATGTATGTATTTAAAGTTATATATTTGTAGTGTATCAACTATCTGGTATCCATAACACAGGCCTCGTAGCTTACCATGGAACTAGATGGTGCTGTGTATAATGTCCCAACATATTTATTATTTATTTATTTATTTTAGGAATGAAATATATTGATCATGAATAAGTTTGTGCTCCGATACGCACTAAGGCACTTACTAGCCAATTTTCAGGTGGCCGTGACCACAACTGTTTTTGAGGACTGGGTCTTTTTTTAGATGATTAATATTCTGAATTAAGGTTTATATGGAATATAAAAATCATAGTTTTTATAAGGAGGTATTAGTTCGAGTGTACTGATTTGTATTGTGTGTATGACGAAATATTTTTTAAGAATGGATGACCTACAGGCATACCACAAAGGTGATTTTAGATAGATTAAATCCAACTCAAAGGAATCTGATGCATTTACCAACTTTAAAAAAAGGGTTAGCAAGCAATGCTCTTTCTTTTTGGGTAATATTCTTTGGTTACTTTCATACAAATCCGTTTTGCCGTTTCAGCATGATTAACAAACATACAGACACATACAAACTGATGCATAAATTGATGTGATTAATTGGTATACTATTTTATCTATACAGATAAATAAAATTGAAGTGTCTGTTTGTAATGTCAAAATAACAGCGCTTTACTAAATGCATATGAAATTATATACGATACTTATAAGAATAAGACAATTTTAAACTCTTTGTCTTGTTGTTCCGGATAATCTCTGAAACGGCTGGACTGATTTAAACGAGACTTTCACTGGAACATAGCTGATGTTATAGCGTAACATAGGCTACTTTTAATTTAGATAAAGAAAAAAGAATTAGGGTCCCGTCAAAAAAAATTAAAGCGTACCTAGGGACGAACCCGAGCAAAGCGAGGGTGAGTCGCTAGTTTCATCCATATAATAGATAGCTTAGTCTGTTAAACTTCGTCTCTTAAATTTACTGCTATTCTTGAGGTCCTTGTTCTTTTCCTACGCTTCTAATTGTTATAAGAATGGCACACTTTTTTGTCCGTGGCCGTTGGAGGTGACATTTAAGTAGATAAATGGGTGGGCCCTTATTAAAATTTATCATTTCTACCCTGCAATTGTTTGAAATCGCTTTGAAAATAAACTTAATTTTACGTAATTATTATTCGCATCTTGATTTTTCAGTGTTTTTGTTTTGAGAAATAATGTTCTAAGCAAGGATATAAATATAATTGATTACACAGACTTACATTTCATCTATCATAATTATGTAATTGCAAAAGTTTTTCATTTTTAAATCGTTATTAGATATGTAGATATATTGTAGTTCAATCTCTTTTTAATTTGGTTTACGCTAGAGTGACAATTAGAGCTTATAATAAAGTTGAAATATTACTAGTATTCGATCGCATAGTAAATCAATGTATTACTACCATATCTTTATAAATTATAACTCTTACTATATCTACATACAATTATATATATATATATATATATATATATATATATATATATACACATATATATATATATATATATATATATATATATATATACATATATATACATATATATATATATATATATATATATATATATATATATATATATATATATATATATATATATATATATATATATATATATGTATATGTATATATATATATATATATATATATATATATATATATATATATATATATATATATATATATATATATATATATATATATATATATTTACTCTTATGTATTAGTATTCTGATGTATAGTATTAGCTATATTACGACGACACGTATGGCTCAGTTTGTAGTGACTATATTTGCTGAGCCAGCGGTCGCGGGTTCGGGTCCCGCTGGGGGCATTCATTTGTGTGATGAACACGAATGTTTGTGTTCCAGTCATGTGTGCTTATATGTATGTATTTCAAATTATATATGTATAGTGTATAACGATCTGGTATATGGTATATGGTATACATAACACTAGCCTCGTAGTCATGGAACTAGATGGTGGTGTGTGTTAATGGTCCCAACATATTTATTTTATTTATTTATATTACTGTAAAGTTTCATCAAAACCTGTTCAGTCGTTTTGTCATGAAAGAGTAACCAGTATACATCGATAAACTTAAAAACTTAGGTTTTGTATAAAACATACATTAATAGATTGCCTCGATTCTCGAAGGCGTCAGGAGTCGTAGGTTCATGTTCAAAAAATATATTTTCAGAAGCCGAAGGTTAGTTGGTGATGATATATGTCTTTGCTTTAGGGAATATGTAAAGCGATTGGTCGAACACTGCATTAATCAGATATGCCTATAAGCAAATTACGTAGTTCGATATGTATTCAAGCATTATCTCCGTATCTAAATATATGAACTGTCTGTCACGACTGCCAAACTGTGAGGCCTATTCCATAATAAAACTAACAAAAATCAAATATATAACATACTTTTATTGAGGTTAAGCCAAATTTTCAAAGATAACCTAACTTTTTAATAAAAAGAATATGTATTACTTAAAGACAATATATTGTTCTTTATTTAATACTAGCATTGCCCGCAGCCCCGCCCGCGTTCAGATGACCAAAAACCAAATTTTTAAGTTTTACTTATTAGTACCTCTTACATTGCCGTTTTTGTATTTTTTTCTAAGAAATGAGATATTTTCCCGCGGTAAAAAGTATCCTATATGTTGACCCGGATAACCAGCTGTCATCATACCAAATTTCATCAAAATCTGTCTAGTGGTTTTCTCGTGATGCGGTAACAGACAGACAGACAGACAAAAAATCTAAAAACTATAGATTTGGCCTCTGTATCGATAATAATGTCTATTTCAATTAGATTTTCCAAAAAATATTTCATGTACAGATTCGACTTAGTTACAATTTTATTATATACACATATAGATTTAAATATACATCTCAATAAAAAGAGAATTATTAACATCGTTTCATTATCAAAAAGGCTACTAAGTATTTACAATAATAATAATTACATTTTTAATCCCTTAAAACTAAATATTCTACCCTATAGGACGAACCTCGAGTAAATTATTTCTAAAAAAATCTATCAAACTCGATCCCCTGTTTGCTATATCAAGTAACATGCCAAATAACACATACAGCCGAATTGGCAACTACTTACTTCTTTATATCTGTGAATTTGACATAAGAATATAATATATTTTAGACAATATTAAATTTAATTTGTAATTTTATCTCTCCCCTACGTGTTATTCTTAACCTCAACGTGCAAGTCGTCACCTCCATACGATTAACATCAAGCTTAATGAACAATTTGTAAAGGGAAGTGTTATTGTTACTGACTTTGTAATTGCCGAAAATTTGTATAATAGTCTGAGGAAACAATTGTAATAATATTTACTTATCTACATACAAAATTTTCATATATATCAAAAACTAGAGATTTACCTTTGCTTTGCTGTGAGTGCCTAACAATAGCCTATGTGTTATTCCAGATCATAGTCTGTTTGTGTACTGAATTTCATACAAAACATATAAATTTCTTGATAAATTTTGCCAGAAACCATCATCATCATCATCATCAATCAATCTATCATCTTCAAAATTCATATTACGAGTATTATAACAATCTGTAATTCAGTTTTATGTAAAACTATCTTTTCGTAGTATTACGCGGATTTATTTGGATTTTTGGTTCCCGACGTTTCGAATGCTTTACAGCAATCATGGTCACGGGAGAGACTGAGGTTTTAGACGACGGCGGTTAATATAACATTTTTTTAAAACTTTATATAAGATCGCTTAAATCTAAGAAAGTATTATCGGTAAATCAGATTAAAGTAAGTTATTTTACTCACTAATTTTACAATATTAGATGTTTAAAAAATATAAAATCGGCTTCAAAAAAAAACCACTAAAAATAAAAAATAACTGATTTGGTAGTTTTCCATTACCAACTAAAAATAAATGAAAGCATACCGTCTTCTACTACTAAATAAAGTACCTAGATAAATAATTATGTATTCATACAGTAACTGGACTAATAATCACTTCGTAAAAGACACTTAATTAACCCCGAGATCAATTAAAAACCAGACAATTGCGTTATTTTTATTTGATTTACATAGTACTATCTATCATTATAGATTTTATAAAAACAAAATGAAAATTAGTTTAGACCCCAAGAAGTGATAGTCCAGGGCCTCCCAAATTCATGGTACCCTGATGGCTACAGTTCCACTTGCCTAAGATAAATTAAATAAATAAATATGTTGGTACATTAACACACAGCACCATCTAGTTTCATGGTAAGATACGAGTTATACACTACAGATATATAACTTTAAATACATGCATATTATAAATATAAACACCCATGACTGGAGTACAAACATTCGAGCTCATCACACAAATGAATGCCCCCAGCGGGACACGAACCCGCGACTGCTGGCACAGATAGTAGGGGTCACTACAAACTAAGCCAAACGTGTTGTTTGAGCTAGTAGATTGAGCTACTATTGAGTGTATATTCACGACGTAGTCACATACAACTGAGGCTTAAATGATAGCTCAGTAAATCCAGATTTACGTTCGGGCGAGGGCCTAATAAGCCGGTGTAACAATTACCATGAGACCGACATTGGTTTGCATGTTTTGATAGATTTTAAATTTACTGCTACTAATTTGTACTTCCTATAATAGAGTATTTCATGTTAAGCATATGTCTATATAATGAAGGAATTAGTGGTTAATTCGTTCATGGTCTATATATATATATATATATATATATATATATATATATATATATATATATATATATATATATATATATATATATATATATATATATATATATATATATATATATATATATATATATTGTTACACGTTACGCCATTTTTTGCATTACGTTGATGAGACATCACTTTGCTATACGTGCACGTGGCCACAGAAAATTGTTTATATTAATTTTTAAATTTGTTATTAATATTTGTGTAGAAACAAATTTACCGCAGATGGGTTGCCCTATGATGTATGAATTTATTTTGTAATCTATATAAATGAAAATAAATGTTCGTATGTTTGTCCTTTATGCGTTCTTAAGCCGTTGATCAGAATGTAATGAAATTCTGAACTCTCGGGCTATTCTGTATACACCTGCGAAAGTTACTGGCCCAAAAAAGATTTTTTCTTTGGAAATTTGTCTTTTATGTGTTCCTACGCCATTCAAGCTTAGGGAGGCACCCGAGCCAAGCAAAGATTAGTCATTAGTAAAGTAAAAAAATGATGATGATGATGTTCTCCTAGCCGATTCCGGCCACGGCGGCCAATCTCACCGAGACTAGCCAACTGCACAGGAGATATTATAGCACACAAGTGTACGCGCAGACACAAGTGCACTCTCTGTTCCTGTCACTCTCATACTCCGGTGGGACGACTGCTCGACACGACCAGTGAGAGTTAAGGCGCAGGACCGACGGCTTTACGTGCTCTCCGAGGCACGGGGGTGAAACACCGCCAACTTCCCAACTCCGGGCTATTACTGAGACTTACTATACAGAAAGACTCAATAACTAAACTTGGCCCGACCCGGGACTCGAACCCAGGACCTCCGAGTGTGCAGCCGTACATGCTAGCCACTACACCACCGAGGCAGTTGTAAAAAAATACTTTATATACCATCTATACATATACCTGTATACATAATACTATTTTTATGAGTCATATATATTCGTCTATTACTTCGCTTTAGAATTTTAAATACTATATTAGAAAAGTCTAAGCAGTTTTATTTAGTGGAACATAATGTAAACATACGTAAAATTGGTACCAAGTTTTTTTTTTTTTTTTATGGGACTAAGGGGGCAAACGGGCAGGAGGCTCACCTGATGGAAAGTGATCACCGCCGCCCATGGACATCTGCGACACCGCAGGGCTTGCAGATGCGTTGCCGGCCTTTAAGGAAAGTATACGCTCTCTTCTTGAAGGTGGCCAGGTCGTAGCGGTTTGGAAAGACCGCCGGCGATAGCTGGTTCCACAGGGTGGTTGTGCGGGGCAGAAAATGCCTTAAAAATCGCACTGTTGTGGAACGCTGGACATCGAGGTGGTGTGGATGGAATTTACTATTTTGGCGCGATGTCCGATGATGAAATACAGCAGCCGGGATCAGTCCGAACAATTCCTCGGAACACTCCCCGTGATAAATGCGGTAGTTTCATAGAATCCATCATTTGTCAGTTTCTGTGCAGGTTAAACAAAGTACGCTCGTTGTAAACTTTCAATTTGGCTTGTTTGCTGAAGGCACCATTACAAATGACGATTCAAAGAAAAAGAAATCTTATTATCATTACATAACATTCAAAATTGTATAATATATGGCAATTCATAACTTCAAAGTTTGCTTCAAAACGCGATACACGTATCATATTAAAAGAGATATATTTTATAACAAGATGATTTTATAAACTGAATATTGAGCTTGAAATAAAAAATTGCTACTTTGTTTGCAAGTTAGCAAAGTCTTGGCTACGGTTTTCTCGCGTACCGGATGCTGTGGTTACGTTTTCCCGCAATATTTTCTTTGAGTTTCCGACATTCCCGAATTCAAGTAAGTTTTTAACAGATTTAGAATATGTAATAGACATTACACAATTTATTAGTTACTAGCATTGACCGCGGCTCCGCCCGCGTTCAGATAACCAAAACCCAAATTCTTAGGTTTTAGACATTAGTATATCTACTCTTACATTGCAGTTTTTGTATTTTTCTCAGAAATAATATATTTTCCCGCAGTAAAAAGTATCCTAAATGTTGAGCCGGATATCAAGCTATGACCATACCAAATTTCATCAAAATCCCTCTAGTAGTTTTTCTGTGATGCGGTAACAGACAGACAGACAGACAAAAATTCTAAAAACTATAGATTCGGCCTCTGCATCGACAATAATTTCTATTTCAATAAGATTTTCCAAAAAATATTTAATGCACAGATTCGACTTAGTTACAATTTTATTATGTATAGAATAGTTTAGAAATTTGTAATTAGTATCTTATACAATAATAAAATTGATGGTATTTATACCATAGATATCTCCTAAATATATATATTTTTTATTTTAAATATGAAAAAAAAGATAATTTAAAAAAAAGATAATTTAAAAAAAGAAAATCATTAAGTTTATTTTCTTTGATTTTTCATCACTCTCGATTTGTAATAAATTGTATAAAACCTACCTACATTTAGAATATTTCAATATAATAACCTTCTAATAGTAAGTCAACGAATTTATGTGTATATAGTGTATATATACTACGTGAATTTTATGTGGACACGACAGAGAGGGTGAGTTAAAATTTACTATATCTGTATACATTTTGCGCATTTCTTCTCTAGTGTCATTGTATTCATGGCTGTTCCAGCTCGGCTCGTTAGACTTTTTATTTGGCCGTCTTTATTGTAGGCAGCATAGTCTTGAAAAGGTATTCGAGTGGTTTTCATCAACACATTTTGTTCTTTTATCGCCCATTAAAATTATAAATACAAAATATATTCTATATTTTTTTAAACATTCGTATCTTTGTATTGATACATTAATTATGACTAAACTGTGCTCAATAAAATTGGCAAAGTCCTTGAAAATAAAAGTAATGCCAGTGTAGATTTACCTGTGAAGATAAACAAGAAAGAAAATGTAAAAAATAATATGTTTTTTATAAAATAGGTAAATCTCGCGACGCTTTTATCTATACATATAATAAAATTGTAACTAAACTGAATCTGTACATTAAATATTTTTTGGAAAATCTAATTGAAATAGACATAATTATCGATACAGAGACCGAATCTATAGTTTTTAGAATTTTTGTTTGTCTGTCTGTCTGTTACCGCATCACAAAAAAACCACTGGAGGGATTTAGATGAAATTTGGTATGGTGATAGCTTGTTATCCGGATAAAGGATACTTTTTACCGC
Source organism: Brenthis hecate (assembly GCA_951806755.1). Lineage (NCBI taxonomy): Eukaryota > Metazoa > Arthropoda > Insecta > Lepidoptera > Nymphalidae > Brenthis > Brenthis hecate. Next base: position 4,011,116 of record OX638277.1, on the reverse strand, counting down.
GGGAAAATGTCTCATTTCTGAGAAAAAATACAAAAACTGCATATAAGAGTAAACCAATATGTAAAACCTAAGAATTTGTTTATTGGTCACCTGAACGCGGGCGGAGCCGCGGGCATTGCCAATATCATATAAATTGTGGAAATAACAATATAATCATTTTCTTATATAAACATTTTCTATATATATATATATATATATATATATATATATATATATATATATATATATATATATATATATATATATATATATATATATATAAGAAAATGAGCAGAAAACAATGTTTTTCCATATTGTGATAACCTTATATAGTTTACAAAATCAATTCCCATAAACATATTCTATAATTTATAGATGATTTATAGACTAGGTATAAATCATCTAAATTTTCTATTACAGAATCTTTGTTATGCAATATGGCAATTTTTTCGCGTAATGTTTTGAATAATAGCAATGATGGTATCGAAACGGATGATTTATATGTCTTATATATATTGAAAAATTGCCTCCAAACGGCTGTTACTTTATAGGCAAATTTTCAATTTACTCTAAAATTAAATATTAAGTGATTCGTTGATATAAAAGTATTTTCTTACTAGTAGTTGAATTTGCAAGAAAAAAAAGATGGAATATATGGCAATGTTATTCCATTTCATTCTCTCGCCGGCTTAATCCTATATATTTATGTGTTTGTCTCTTTTTAGTAGCGCATTTCCGTTTCATTGAGTTTCAAATCACAATGATTCTAAAGAAGTTTCACTTCAATAATATGCAAGAAAAAGAAGTGTCAATAATAATAGCAATCTTTATTTAAAATGTTTTAGAAAATATTAATTTTTCTTTTTATAGTTTTCAGTAAGTAGTATGAAGATATTTCCACATTCACAAGATATTAACCAACAAAACTAATATACCTAGAAAATCCTCTAGGTTTTAGGCATTCTCTTTCTAATTTATTATTGCAATTTAACTTTTAGTAAATAAATAAATACGCCTATGCTGAATAAATTTGACTTTGAATAACGTCTTGAACGTTCCGATGTTAGATGTTATTCGAATCGCGGAAAAAACATCTTGAAAGTTACTGATGAAATGTACTTGATATATTAAATGTGTAAATGGATAACGGGAAAATATTATCCGTACTCAAATACAATGTGCCATTTTCTTATATCTAGTCATAGAATTTTAACATGCTATAGCACCATCTCATCGAGAGTGTATAATGGATAGCAAGAAGACCATAAAATGTAAAATTTCTTGAATATGTAAAAATTTCAAAGATTGCACAAGAGAAGAATTTTCGGATAATTGCGATAATTATAATTTTTGTAGCGACTCCCCCTCGCTCCGCTCGGGTTCGTCCCTAGTGAAAATTTAGGTTTGTATGTTTTTTTAATGCCACATCATAAAAAAAAATTGTCTAAAAAAAATTTTTTTTAGGATGAACCACCCTTATCATTTAGGGGTATGAAAAATGCCTACTACACAGGTCTACTGAATATACACACAAAATTTCATAAGAATCGGTCAAGCCGTTTCAGAGGAGTTTTGTTACAAACACTGTGACACGAGAATTTTATATATTAGATTAATGTCGATTATTATTATTATTTCATTTATTTATTTCTTTGTTACCTTTTACCACCCTCATAGTTCAAACAAATTTTATGAAATTGACCTACACTTAGAACCAAATACGCTAGTTTTATCCCGATCTCTGGATCACTTCTCGTGGGATACTGTGAGCGTCCAAATATTATGACATATTTTATTAGATAATTATTAAAAAAAAAAAATACTTTATTACATAATATATCAATAAAAAAACGTTTTAAATAGATTTAAGACTATTCAACTTATTTAACGTTAAATAATACCCTCGTTTTAAATCAAATTATATTAAATAGCATCTACTGACATTTTTTGTAACACGCAAACGGAATTAAGGCAACTAGGTTGAAGGTTCACTGGATTCATATAGGGATATTTGCCTATACCACCCCAATACCACCCCAATACCACCCCAATACCACCCCAATACCACCCTTGCAGACGTCAAAACAATACTGGCGCATGTCAAAGCCAGTTTTATATAACGAATTGCCTTCATATTCGATATATGAAGGATAATATTAAAATGTTTACTATTTTTTGCACAAAAATATACGGTGTATTTATATTTTTTTCAGATATTTGCTAAATAGAATTTATGTATTTACCTATCTATTTAATTCAATTTTTTTGTTAATGAATTCAAAATGTACCAGTTGAACACAGATTACTTCGCCAATGTCACGTAAGATACGAGAGAACCTTGAACAACTGGATGGACATTAAATTAATAGCCATTGAGTGTTCTGACAACGTGATATAATGCTTAGGAAAATGTCATTCTCATAATATATTTCAGTTTTTACCGACCAATCTTACCTGCGTTTCTTCTTTATTCCACGTGACATTGGCGAAGTAATCTCTGCTTAACTGGCACGCTTTGAAGCCATCAATAAGAAAATTGAATTGGATATATTTTAGTTTTCAATTAAACCATATAGAACTATCTTTTCGGATTTTGTCGAGGATTTATTTGGGTTTTTGTTTCCCGACGTTTCGAATGCTTTACAGCATTCATGGTCACGGGAGAGACGCGTAAATCTAAGAAAGTATTATGTAAACCATATAGATTACATAATGTCATCTTATATAAGTCTACTATACACCATAATTTCTATTGTATAGAGGAAATGATTCTGCATTAAACTTACAAATTTTGTTGTTCTTTGGTATTGCTATTTGTTACATAAAATGTATAGAACAAAAAACTCTTTTATGTATTAGTAAGAACGTAATTTTAGTCACTATAAGATTTCTCGGAGACTGACTACATTGACTTTTCGAAGAATTTAAAAAAAATTTTTTTGAATTTGTGAACAAATTGTATCAATAATTTGTGGAAAGTAATTCAGGGCACTACCTTCTTTTCCATCACATAACTGGATTTTATCCTATTTCATTCGTTGTTTTGAATATCTATTTGATATATTTATGTTTAGTCCGTTTTACGTCTCTCGTTATAAAAGGGGGACCAGACCATATCCAGCACGCTGGCCAAGTGCGGTTGGGCAAACTTCACATATCTTTCAAAAACTTGTTAAGTTCTCTCAGACATGCAGATTTCCTCGCGATGTTTTTCTTCACCGTAAGTGGTAGCCATGTAGGAAATAATACGCACATAAAAATAACAGACCAGGGATGTGAACCCGCTTCACTCGGTTTCCTAAGCGAGCACGTTACCACTGCCTTCATTGAAATCCTTTTGAATATTTATCTTTAACAAAAATATTATTTAAAATACAAATATCTATATATTACAGGCGAATCGATTGATTATGTACCGATCGCGGATATAACAATGAACGAAAATAGCGTTGTTAATACACTGCTTGTCGCCTGATAATTAATACTATTAGTTTATGCTAAGTAGCTCATTAGATGTTCAAAATGAGAGTGCCAATAGTTGGTTTAAGGGTTTATGTGTTCAATGGATTGAAATAACCGTTTTTGTGTGTGGCACATGTTAAAGCAAAGGTTGGGTTGGTATATTGCTTTATATTTGTAATAGCTTATGCCTGCAATTTGCGCATGCGTGGTTTCCATATCGTTTATGAACATACGCAAACACCCTATTTATATGGTATCAGACTGTGATTATCGCTTCTTAAAAAAAAAAAGTTAAACTTAGAAGAGATTTTTCCAGTTGTTATTAGAATAAATTATTGTAAAGAAAACTTTTAAAATAAATAACGCCGTGTATCATTATTAAATAAAGAAGTCGTTTAAACTAGGCATCCGTCTTATTTTTAAATACGTATCCAAGTATTTCCCAAGAGTTTATGTGCTTTCGAATTTCAATTATGTGAACTCTTCTATTGAGTAGTTTACATAAGACGCCCAATTTCTATTCCTTTAGCTGTATGCCAATAGTTTTTGAGTAAAATTGTAGTGACATACGGACAGTCGGTCAAGATGTAATTGTAAGGGTTCCGATTTTGATACGGATAACGGAATCCTTAAAATGACAGTTAATTAATAAAAGACTTTTAAAAATAACTGCATAGAAATAAAGTATTATAGACCTGAGATATATATGAATTCTAAAAATAATGATAAATAGTCAACCAATTCAAACAAACTTTAAGAACATTTCCACTACGACGGGTAACTGTACAAAACCCCTTACTAAATTAGATTTTCATATTTTAAATTTTTTGCCAATTTTTACAGACGCTTATTAAATTATTTGTTGGCACTCTAAATTCAAAGCGTCTAGTGAAAAATCATAAAATTGAACAGAAATGATTGTGAAACCAGTTCGATGGACGCTGTGAAATCTGTCGTGAATATTAAAAAGACGGCGGTTACAGTTTACAAAAAAAGGGCAAGTTAAAGAATGTATTTAATTAAACTTCTTTGTTTTATTTCAAAGCGTTTGTTATTCTGGTTTTTATTAATCATTTAATAATACGATAACTTTTTCATAAAGAATATTTAAGTGGAAAAGGAATAAAGAATTACGTTATAAATCGATAAATATATTGTTACTAGCGACTTTTAAGGTTAGTATAGATTTCTCAGAGATGAGATAATTTCCCGCAGTAAAAAGTAGCCTATATATCGACCCGGATAACCAGCTATCACCATACCCAATTTTATCAAAAACTGTCCAGTGGTTTTCTCGTGATGTGCTCCAAGACAGACATATAGACAAAAAATCTAAGAGCTATAGTTTCGGCCTCTGTATCGGTAATAATGACTATTTCAATAAGATTTTCAAAAAATATAGGTATTTTATGTACAGGTTCGACTGAGTTAGAATTTTATTATATGTATAAATTGATTATTCTATATTTTAGTCGATTATTAATAGTATTAAATAGTAAGAGTATTTTTATTATAAAACTAGCGGCTCACCCTCGCTTCGCTCGGGTTCGCCTCTAGAAAAACACTAATAGAGATCTATTAGTTCCCACGGGAACCGTTCATTTTTCCGGGATGAAAAGTAACCTGTTTTTTGACCGGCAATATAAGATATCAGCATGCCAAATTTTACTAAATTAGGTGCATAAGTTGTTGTGTACTAAGCAGTATAATTTATTATAGTTTTTTACTATCCCACGGGAACTCTTTAATTTTCCGGGATAAAAAGTATTTAAGATCAATATTATGCCCGGAGATATAAGGTACTACCAGCAAATTTCATTTTAATCGGCTAATAAATTCGGAGATTAGCCCGTACAAACAGACAAACAGACAGAGAAATAAAAAAATTGAAAAAAAATCTGGATTTGTTCTATTTGTATTCTTACATCCCCCTGACTCGGTTTTTAGCATTTTTTTGCTATGTACAGACATTCGACCTCTACAGTTTTATCATAGTATAGATAAGTCATAATTTCAACTTTGATAGACAGAAACATAGCATGGAAATTTTGCCCCTGAAGGGATTAAATAGGGGATGATTGGCATGGACGTTTGTCTTATTATGACATGGGATTATAAAATGAGATTCCCATATGGGAAATCCTATCGTTTAGACCACAAATCGTCATACTAAAAGTTACTAAAGCTATATGAAAGCTATAGCTACATCAAAAACACGTAAATCGATTTAACTGTACATATATTTACGTATTATCGTGTAAATAACTTAACATAGTTCATGCTTTAATAAATTTTTATATCATTTAATATAAGAAAAAAATAGTTTAATTAAAAAATCTATTGATGTGTCTAAAAAAGGTTTCGAATTATTTTTACAAAGACATTTTAAGACGATTATCCTAATTTAAATATAATATTTCAAAGTAATTTAAATTCTTCGCAAAGTATTTAGATATTTTTGATTAAAATTTTATATTAACACCTACGCTATTTTATTCATTAAATCTGAAGTTGTCCAGCGAAAACAAATGTTCCTTCTATTATTAGAAGTATTAATCTCCCGAGTACAAATTATCGTCTATTTTAAGCTGTTTCTATCTATTTAAATCTATTTTTAACCGACTTCCAAAAAGGAGGAGGTTCTCAATTTGACGGAATCTTTTTTTTTATGTATGTTCACCGATTACTCGAAGACGCCTGAACCGATTTGGATTTTTTTTGTTTCAAAGCGTAGGTGCTCTCATATAAATTCTATCGAAATCGGTCGAACGGTTTTTAAAAAAATCAACAGTAAATATATTTTTTAAATAAATTGCTTAATCGAATATGTTTTAAAAACTTTTTTCTTACAAATTGCCTACAGCTGACAATATTTTAAGACATGAATATCTAATAGGTAAATATGTTTATTACGTAACAAAATATATTAGATTTGCTTAGCATCAGCTGGCACCGACTTCGAAAATATCTGATTACGTATCTATTCTAAATGAAAACCTCCTTTTAGTTATTTTTTACATTTTAGTGCCTGGAAATCTGTTTTTTTTTAAGTTTTTATAAGCCTGATTATTATTCTATTAGTAAATGTGTTCGTTTTTTTGTTCTGTAGAAAAAAGTGGTATAGGACTGGAAGATCCATCTAATGGTAAATGGCTATTGTGGCAAATAGACTCGAGTTGTATAATTAACTCAACATAAAAGAAGTTGCGGAAAAGTTCCTGGTCTTTAAGATACCTGAATACATCACTCTTAAGGATTTTCATGTTATATCTCTCAAGGAAAACCTCAGGAGGAAGATCATTTTACTATTTGCAGGTTCGTATTTAAATATTTCTAACTAACGACTCACGTCGTTCTTCTTTAAGTTGCTTTCCCTTACAAACTTTCATCCCAATTAATTGTCCTTGTCCATGTCCTTCCCAGGGTCTCAAACTATCAACTTACCAGATTTAATCTAAATCGGTTCAGTAGTTTCGGAGCTTATTCGGTACAAGCAAACAAAACAAAAAATCTTTCCTTTTTATAATATTGGTATACATTAGTGCAAAAATTATAACCATTATCTCATTTTAGTGGATGAAGCCTAGAAAGGAGATTAAAATAGCTGCAAAATAACAAAAAAAGTGGCTAAATATCAGTATATTTTGACGTGTGATTAAAAAAAACGATAGACATTCTAAAAGATATTATTTACGCTATGTAACTTTTCATTTTATTTTGAATCTTTCCTGTTTTTGAGCATTAAATCCTGGTCCCCAAAGTGTCGCTCTGCTTTATTACTTAGCTTGAAAGAAAAGCTTAGGGCTAAGGATAACAAATATAATTTATTTGCTAACTTGTTTTTACCAAGTAATATATACATTGTCTGTAAATGTTAACATAATATTTTTATCTAAAATGTATGATTCACTATTTGCTTACTATCTTATATTATGCTCTTAACAAATATCTATTTTAAATGAGATACAAAATCCCCTACGGTATTTACTTTTTATTTTTTTTTATTCTATGGTATTTATTGGAAGCAATCGCTAAGTTTTAAAAATGTAAACTCTTATTATGGTTTTTGTGTGTCTTTTCGTCTGTTTATATCATGATGGATATATAATTAACTAGATGATTTTTAATTCGAGGATTGAATCTTATAATTCAAAAAAACAAAAATGTTTTATGAACTTGGTCATGTGGCGTATCAAATGATCTTCTTATTAGGGCTAGGTATACCTCTCTATTAACACGCTTTAATTAGCTTTAATTCTTACTGACAATATACCAATAAAATATCTCATCTCTATATAATTAATAGGAAAGATCTAATAAAAATCCTATGTCTTTATTCCCTCCACGACCGCGGACACGCCGGCGTGTCAGTTAACAATAGATTTCTTAGAATTTTAATTAATTTCTAAGAATTTTACCTGGGTGTGTTAAATATCCATAACCTGCAGAAATCCACACGCGAATCCTATTAGATAACTTTCTAAACTACATATTATCAATTAAATAATTGCTAAATGCTTTCGTATTACAAATGCAGCTGAGACCAAAATGATTGGTCAGTAAATACAGGCTCGTGTCCAGGCAGATCGCAGAGCCTAATAAGCCGGCGTAACGCAAATTACCCAAGCCTCCATCCAGCAGTATTAATTGATTTCCATTTCGTGCACCTGTGCCTTTGTTGTATTACAATTTTAATTGTACACATTTAGTACAAAAATATAGGATAATGATTTAAGTTGGTCAAGATATAGGCATCGATGATTTTGGAGGTGCTTTAGGAATTTGATCTAATAAAATTATATAGTCTTTAAGATTACATGGTCGCATGTGCCGAAATATTGGGAATTTATAAAAGTGAGTTTGTAAGTGTAAATATCGCGTTTTACATCAAATTAATGTTCGCCCAGTGGTCTAAATTCTATTTAGACCATTATTGAAATTTGTGGGAAAGTATGTATTCGGCCCTTTTTAACGTCCCACTGCTGGGGGTGGGCCTCCCTTCAATACAAGGGGGATTAGGCCATAGTTCACCACGCTGGCCAAGTCGGACTTCACATGTCTTTCCAAAACTTGCTAGGTTTTCTCAGACATCCAGGTTTCCTCACGATGTTTTCCTTCACCATAAGGCAAGTAGTAATTATGTTAAATATGATTCGCACATGAAAATATCAGAGGTGCGAGACCCGGGTTTTGAGCCCGCTTCACTCGGCTTCTCAAGCGAGCGCGTTACCTGGGCTACCACTGTCTTGGAAAGTATATTTGTATATTGAAAAGTATAGGAAAGTATATATGAATAGAATTTACCCATCTCTGTATATAAAACGCTAAGTGTTTCCTAAACTTTTTTTGATAAAAATTAAGCTTATTAATAGGTACGGAATAAAAATGTTAAAGTTGGTTGATGAAGAGTAGGAAAAGGTACTGAACTATTTTGTCTTTGCCTTTTTATGTACATTCCAGTTTTATTAGTAGAGGTTACGTAATATGCGTACAATACAAAATTATCTAACGATAGTATCGAATTGTTGTATTCTTATCCACACTAATAGGATTTCGCACATTTTCAAAGATATAAATCGATATGAGGGAAATACTTTAATCATTTAAGCATTTGGTTTATTGAAATCGTTCTTCGAACAGTTTTTTATCTTCTTATACATTTTATATTATTATACTACTTGGTTTTTCTAATTATAGTCAATCTTTTTAACTTCAGATTTTCCTTCAATGTTAGGAAGATCAGGCCATAGTTGACTACGCTGGCCAAGGGCGGGTTGGCAGACTTAAAAAACTTGCATGTCTGAAAACTTGCCAAGTTATTTCAGACATGCAAGTTTATTCACGATACCATAAGTGATAACGTTCAAAATGCTTGTTTTTTAAATATTTTTGTTAAATTGAGTTAAACATAAGAGTGTGATGATTCAACAGCTGTTCCATTTTCGATTATTTTTATTTTATGATACTTCAATTTATGTAGATTATATTTTGATTTGTTGCATTCAACTCCACCATATTCAGTAATAGACTCGGACACAGTGAATGTTTGAAATTCAATATTATCTATTTATAGTAGTTTGTGATATTCTAGATAAATTATCTATTACGTTGAAATGCCATAAATATGTGAACTGATTAAAATATTGCGTGGAAATTCACATTTACACCAATCACTCGACTTGAGAACATTTTTTTAAGACGTCAGTCGTGGTGCAACTGCACTTAGGATAGAAAAACATAAATTTCCACCAACGACAGTACGAATATTTGTATTGACTATACAAAGGTTTTAAAAAATAGGTCGATACAAAACAAAGTATTCAATACTGTCTCTCAAAGTACAATTTTTATCCGACTTCCAAAAAGGAGGAGGTTCCCGATTTCTCTAGAGAGGTCATGATTTCTTAACTACCCCTGAATGGAGTGATCTCGAATATGGAATAAAGATTTCTGAATTACTTAAGATTAATATTTAAAACAATAAATGAAAATTAATGGATACTCTAAAATATTTTATCATAAATACTGATAAAAAGCACATTTGGTAACAAATTATTGAGCAGTCCAAGGAAGTAAAGGAATAAAATTAATAAAAACTGAAATACGAAGTCAAAAACTTATATACCATGTGGTTAGTATCATGGTTAAATGTATTTCTTCAAACTGCTGAGTCTTTTTTGTCATTTTATCTCACTATTCAAAATATAATATTATATCTTATAAATATATTTGAACAATATGAACTTTTTACAAATATAAATTATTGTTTTATAAGCAATAAATTTTATTCTTTAAAAAAATATGAGTAATAAAAAATATAGTAAATACAATTCTAGTGATAAAATAATGAAGATATCCACTTGAAAAACCTATGATTAGTTTATAATGACACTAGATGGGGTAATAGAAGAACAAAGACAGTGCTTGATAATATGGGTCAATTAAAAATATATAAAAACACTACTTACCATCATCATCATCTTTGAAATCAGGTATGCATAAATGTTGGTTTAGATAGAATGAGGGCTACCATTTCCGGTGGCACCAGTTGTCGCCACTGGCAAGTAAGGTCCTGTCGCTGTCATTAAAAAAGTATTTGTTAATGCGGCAAGTGCATACATTTAATATTATTATAATAATTGTTAGCGTTTCAACAGTTTATTAGGTTTTTGTTTTAAATAATAAATATATAATAACCAAACAGATAAAATATTGATTTTTTCTTAGTTTTTTTAAAGCAATGACATTTGTTGAACAATACCGCGTCCGCCATAATTAGTCAGGAATGGCATAATCTTTACAATAATCATGAATAATTGATGAAATCCCATGATGAAAAGCTCGCAAACATTTAGTGTCATTTGACATTTCTTGAAACCTCGCTCTACACTAGCGCTTTTCGCGGCGAATTTAAACGCGGTGGCCCCCATTGATTAAAAAAGACCTTCAATAATTTTGTAAAGAGGATTAAAGAGAAACTCAACGAAAATTTAAATTTTCAAGGTAAAGAAAAAAATCAATTATTTTAAATATTCGTCTTTTGTAGTTATAAAATATTTTTGCTGAGACAATCGAACATCAAAACGTTTCTGAAATAAGTTAATTAGTAGAAATTTCTATATTAAAAACAACATTCTTAATTACAGTTAGATTATTAGAATATAAAGTAATTATCTAATCACTGGTGACTCACCCTCGCTTCGCTCGGATTAGTCCTAGGTACGTTTTAACGGTTAGTATAGAACAGAGATATTATATATATATATATATATATATATATATATATATATATATATATATATATATATATATATACACTATATGATATGAAGCCTATAGCCTTCCTCAATAAACGGGCTAATGCAAAAAGAACTTTTCAAATGGGAATAGTAGTTCTTGAGATTAGCGCTTTCAAACAAACAAACTCTGCCTCTTTATAATATTAGTAAAGATTAGTAAAGATATTTCCTCGTATAGTGTGTAACAATTATTTACCATTAACTTCCCACTACGGCTAACTGGTGGAATCCTATCAGAACCGTATTGACTAACAATTTAATGACCCAGCAAGGCCTAACGCTGAGCTTAATTAAACACACCCTTGCTTGTGTGGTCCCGTAACATCATCAAATACGTAATGAGATATATGAACATACCCTTTATGAGACACACTACTGTAAAGGATGGCTTGTAGAAATTTTACAGATTTTTCAAGGTACAATGCGCATTTCTTCATTCTTCGTGAAAACCTTTTTTAATAAATTAATTATCATAAGGACATAAGTGACTCTCTGAGGACATAAGTGACTATCATAAGGACATAAGTGACGCCTATCTGTTTTATTGAATTTGAAAATTTAAATTTAGAGTATAACTTCACGTGAACTATTTGACGTTTCATAAATCATGCCTAACTATTAGCTTTTCAAAGCAAAAAAAATACACAAGTCACTAACGTATTTATAGAATTGTATTCAGCACTTCTTAACGTCCCACTGTTAGGCACGGGCCTCCCTTCAGTACGAGGGGAATTCGGCCATAGTCTACCACGCTGGCCAAGTGCGGGTTGACGGACTTCACATGTCTTTTGAAAACTTGCTAGGTTCTCTCAGACATGCAGGTTTCCTCACGATGTTTTCCTTCACCGAAAGACAAGTAGTAAATTAGTAAGAATTAAAAAAAATCTAGATCTTACATTTTTAAACTATGACCTAGTTTACTAAAATTTATCGATGGCAACATAGATTGTTTATTCTATTAGGTACATTATGGTGGAAAGCAGTGCGGATCACTTTTGAAATATATCACTGACACTGTGGTATTAAAATCTTCTATTTACATTCTAAAATAGTGAAGAAAGTCAATCACAATTAAGTTATTTGATAATATAAAAATATATGTTTTTAATTTACTTAATATTTTGATAAATAATCTAATTCAGGTCACAGTGTATCTCAAAATCTACTTGTTATTAAATTCAAGCAATAACGGTCCAAGGCCGCTGTTTATTAAAGAAGAATTGTTGGTAGTTATGTTAATTTATACCAAGGTGTTCATCGCACTAGCTGCGTAAATTGTTTTTAATTAGGTAAGAGAAAATCTTGCAGAATTAAAGCAAAGATATTTTCTTTAAAAAATATGATAATAAAGCCGGTACATTTTATGGGTGCAAAAATTCACAGTCTGTATCAAACATTTTCTTCTTGGAAAGTGAATAATGATAAAAGAAAAGCCAAATCATTTTTTTACATATTGTAATTACTATCATCGTATCATCATTTGACGACACATTTGGCTCAGTTGGTAGTGACCCTAATCGCTGTGCCAGCGGTCGTGGGTTCGAGTCCCCATAGGGGTATTCATTTGTGTGATGAGCACGAATGTTTGTACTCCAGTCATGGGTGTTTACATTTATAATATGTATGTATTTAAAGTTATATATGTGTAGTGTATCAACTATCTGGTATCTCTATAACACAAGCCTCGTAGCTTACCGTGGAACTAGATGGCGCTGTGTGTTTAATGTCCCAACATTTATTATTTATTTATAACTAGCATTGCCCGCTTCTCGATTCATAATTGTTGTAGATTTCGCGTAACATACCTACATTCATACAAAAGAATTGAGTACTTTCTTCTTTTTAAAGTCAGTTAAAAAAAGGACCAACATTTTTTTGTGTAAAATAAATTTAAAAAAATTTCTTTATCATCTACAAGGAATTTTCCTTTTAGAATACATAGCAAAGAATTTTGTTTCAACTTTGTTATGGAGAGTATCCATAAATGTAACGAGTTCGTTATACTTGTGTATTAATAAAAAAAATAGTTTGAACGCCAAGCGAAAAGGTACAAACCTTTTACTGCCTTTTTGACGAAAGAGATTTTGAGATTTTTCGGTGGATTTTGTTACAGCTTTTTTTTACCCTTGTCAAGTCAGCTCACTGTAGTATTTCTCTTAAGGAATCAATTTATAGCGAAAAGTAAATAGCAAAAGTAACCTGGTAAAGCTACTGGCGCACTTTTTTATTTAGTCGAATTTTGCATTTGCATTGTATATACATTAAATTGCGACAGTGGTCTAATGGTTGGCATGTACGGCTGCAGATTCGGAAGATCTGGGTTCGAGTTCCGGGTCGGGCCAAGTTGAATGATTGAGTTTTTTTGTTAAGACATTCTTAGTAACAGAGTGGGAAGTAGGTGGTGTTTCACTTTTGTGCCTCGATGAGTACGTGAAACGGTCGGTCTTGCGCCTGATCTCTAACAGGCCGTATAGAATGGTTGTTCCATCAGACTTTGAGAGAAATAGCACAGATCATATAATACTATGCACTATAATATCTCCTGCGCAGTTGGCTAGTTTCAATGAGATCGGTCGACGTGACCTAAATCGGTCAGGTGAACATTATCATCATCATATAAATTAAAATACATGCAGGAAAAGAAAGAGACAGCACTGAATACAAGTATTATTATTATTTACTATCTACTGTTATATTATATGAACAGGCACTTCAATTTCTGCAGCTTATGATACTTGAAAATCATTTCAAAAATTTTAATTAACAAACCACTTAGCGAGAATAAATAAAAATGATTTCTGGAATACAAATAATGAATGTTGATTCTTTAAATAACATCGATGAGTTATATAGACATAATCAAAGCAGTTGAGCCGGTCTTCAATCAAATTAATTGGTCTACTCAGATAATTACCGTTCATTTAATGGTTTGGGAATATAGTTACACCTGAGCACGTTTTCATATCTGGATTGTTTAATATGCTTTTATTATAATGAAAGTTTATGTTTACTGGTACAGTTGCGTCGAAATGTTATTGAATGTGAAAATAATGCGAGTAATATCAATAGGGAGTATTTAGTACTTATTCTTTCTTTATTCTCGTGTTTAAAGTTTTTTTTTTTAATATTTTTTACTAGTTTTGTTTTGTTTTTCCTTGTATTTCTATGGTATCTTCGAGGTAGAACGCGCTAACAAATTAACAATCACTATAATTTACAACAATATGAATAAATACATTCATACATCTATACATACATATAATAAAATTCTAACTGAGTCGAATATGTACATTAAATATTTTTTGGAAAATCTTATTGAAATAGTCATTATTATCGCTATAGAGGCCAAATCTATAGTTTTTAGAATTTTTGTCTGTCTGTCTGTCTGTCTGTCTGTCTGTCTGTCTGTCTGTCTGTCTGTCTGGGAACGCGTCACGAGAAAACCACTGGACGGATTTTGATGAAATTTAGTATGGTGATAGTTGGTTGTCTGGGTCAATATTAAGGATACTTTTTAGTGCGGCAAAATATCTTATCTCTGAGAAATCTAGGTATACCAACTGTTACAACGTACCCAGAGACGAAGTCCCAGGCCCAGAGTCGCTAGTATTCTTATATTATAATTCAATGCAGTTGATTAGATTAATTAATTCATCTTAAATTACTTCTAATAATTCACCCGTCATCTGTCGTACTTTTATCGAACTATACCAGAAGACACTGGACGTGCGTACAATGTACAACTAAAGTTTTATCGCAATCGGATAATCACTCCAAAATAATCGACAAATTACAGTATAAATATGATTTATTTAGTATGCTTAATAAATTGCGCTCTTACTCGTAGCTATATCAGGAAATCATTTTTAAATTACAAATGATTCCCTGATTCCCCAATTTCATTAAAAAGTTAAAAACCGAGTTTTTTTGCAAATATCTCGAAAAATTTGAGATTATTATAAAAAGTGTTATTTATAAAAGTTGTAGATTTCTACTAAACTTACAACTTTTGTACAAAACATTTTTCGATAGAACGTCACAGTAGAGCGGAAATTGAAATAAAAAATTTTTTTTTCATCGCTTTGCGTCCCGCCATTTCTCGAGGGTAGCTGGCCATAGGGGGCATTTACGAATTTGAACTATATACCTGCTAACATTTTAAAATCATAAAACTTCAGGTTTTCAATATATATTTTTTTCTCTTAAAAATAAGCGGATTCCGATTGGTCTAAAAATATAAAATTAGCTATTTCTAAAACTATAATGTACTTTGTATTAAATATGTCTACTGTTAAATATGTCTATATAATATACTTTGTATTATATACCTTGGGTCTTTGCGCTTCGCTCGGAGTTTTTGGCCAAAAGCACAATTAAAAAAAAACTAAAAACTACAAAAATAAAACAAAAGTAAAAGCTTTGTATCCGATCGGGATTTGAATTCGAATCGATTCGGGACACCTGTGATTTTCAATCCACGATGCGTCCATATTTTGTGTGGAATAATGCGAAAGAAAACCGCATCAAAACTCGAAAACACGCGCTTTCCTGGACATCTAATCTAGATCGATTTTTGCCCCCGAAAACCCCACATGCCAAAATTCAGCAAAATCGTTAAAGCCGTTTCCGAGATCACCGGTATAAATAAACAATAATTGGTCGTTTAAAGGTACCTATTAGAATTTAGAAATAACTATTAAAAAAAAATTGTGCAGTTTCGTCACTTTTCAATTGTTAGTGTCTTATTAAAATCATCCTAAATTGCCAGGAATTCTCATCTCTGGCTTTTTGCACTTGTCAGAGCCTAGCAGAGCCTATAGGAATCTACTGTACTATTAATCACTCACAAAATTGTAACTTTTAGATGGTAAATAAACGTATTGAGGCCTCAGGTATTTTTTACGTTCATAAAACTGACAGTTAATCTTACTAGGAGTTACCCTTACTGACAGATAAAGAAATTGACAGTTAAACTTACTAGCCGTTCATAACACTGACAGTTAATCTTACAGACAGTTACCCTGACTGTTAGTTTAACAAACTGACAGTAAAACTAACTGACGGTTAAACAAACTGACAGTACAACAAACTGACAGTTAATCTTACAGACAGTTACCGTTACTGACAGTTAAACTTACTGATAGTTAAACAAACTGATAGTTAAACAAACTGACAGTTAAACTAACTGACGGTTAAACAAACTGACACTAAAACAAACTGACAGTTAATCTTACTGACAGTTACCGATACTGACAGTTAAATTTACTGATAGTTAAACTTACTGATAGTTAAACAAACTGACAGTTAAACTAACTGACTGTAATGCAAACTGACAGTAACGCTAACTGACAGTAATTCTAACTGACAGTTAATCTTACAGACAGTTACTCTTACTGACAGTTAAACTTACTGACAGTTAAACTTACTGACAGTTAAACTTACTGATAGTTAAACAAACTGACAGTTAAACTTACTGATAGTTAAACAAACTGACAGTTAAACTTACTGATAGTTAAACAAACTGACAGTCAAACTTACTGGCAGTCAAACTTATTAGCCGTTCATAAAACTGACAGTTAATCTTACTAGGAGTTACCATTACTGTTAGTTAAACAAACTGACTGTAATGCAAACTGACAGTAACGCTAACTGACAGTAATTCTAACTGACAGTTAATCTTACAGACAGTTACTCTTACTGACAGTTAAACTTACTGACAGTTAAACTTACTGATAGTTAAACAACCTGACAGTTAAACTTACTGATAGTTAAACAAACTGACAGTTAAACTAACTGGCAGTCAAACTTATTAGCCGTTCATAAAACTGACAGTTAATCTTACTAGGAGTTACCATTACTGTTAGTTAAACAAACTGACAGTAAAACAAACTGACGGTTAAACAAATTGACAGTAAAACAAACTGACAGTTTATCTTACTGACAGTTACCGATACTGACAGTTAAACTTACTGATAGTTAAACAAACTGACAGTTTAACTAATTGACAGTAATGCAAACTGACAGTAACGCTAACTGACAGTAATTCTAACTGACGGTTAAACTTACTAGCCGTTCATAAAACTGACAGTATATCTTACTGACAGTTAATCTTACAGACAGTTACTCTTAATGACAATTAAACTTACTGACAGTAAAACAAACTGACAGTTTATCTTACTGACAGTTACCGATACTGACAGTTAAACTTACTGATAGTTAAACAAACTGACAGTTAAACTAACTGACTGTAATGCAAATTGACAGTAACGCTAACTGACAGTAATTCTAACTGACGGTTAAACTTACTAGCCGTTCATAAAACTGACAGTTAATCTTACTAGGAGTTACCCTTACTGACAGATAAAGAAATTGACAGTTAAACTTACTAGCCGTTCATAAAACTGACAGTTTATCTTACTAGGAGTTACCCTTACTGACAGATAAATAAATTGACAGTTAAAATTACTAGTCGTTCATAAAACTGACAGTTAATCTTACAGACAGTTACTGATAATTAAACAAACTGACAGTAAAGCAAACTGACGGTTAAACTGAGTGAAAGTCATGCTAAATGACAGTTTAACTTGCTGGCAGTTTAATTAACTGACAGTTAAACTTACTAGCCGTTCATAAAACTGACAGTTAATCTTACTGATAGAAAAAACCCCACATGCCAAATTTCAGCAAAATCGTTAGAGCCGTTTCCGAGATCGCCGGTATAAATAAACAAAAATTGGTCGTTTAAAGGTACCTATTAGAATTTAGAAATATCTTTAAAAAAAAAATTGTTCAGTTTGGTCACTTTTCAATTGTTAGTGTCTTATTAAAATCATCCTAAATTGCCAGGAATTCTCATCTCTGGCTTTTTGCACTTGTCAGAGCCTAGCAGAGCCTATAGGAATCTACTGTACTATTAATCACTCACAAAATTGTAACCTATAGATGGCAAATAAGCGTATTGAGGCCTGAGGTATTGAGAATTGAATTGTTTTTTTACCACTTTATACTTAAAAACCCATAGCAGATCAAGGGCTCTTCAAAAGAATTTGCTACGGGCCCCGCGCTTGCTTAATCCGTCACTGTTTGTAATATTACTAAAAACACAGGCAAAGCCTGTGGTAATGCTTAGTTTTAATCAAAATATACGTATTATATGTACGAGTACGTACAATGTTATAAACGCTAAAGACTAAACTAACATGTGAGCACGCGACGCACGTCTCAAACTCGAAGTTTGGTAATAAAACATCGTTGTTCTAATATTGCTCTATAATGTTCGTTGCCTTAATTTATGCCGTTGGTAAGTCATAAGGTAGGACAAGGCAGCCAAGAGAGGTACAGTGGCTGGATGAATCTAAATTTAAATATTTGTAAGATACAGTTATCCTTGATATTGCAAATTTTCCCGCAAGGGGTAAATAAAAATACATATATAATATAATAGTATTGTAGCGTTGTTTCGACTTAAGTCCAATAAAAAGTATATTAGGTATATATTTTTTATTGGGCTTAAGCGGAAACAAGGATGCTTCAAACAACATTTGATTCTTGACTTTGGAGACTTACTTGAATGCAAATTCTTTCCTACTAATAAATATTCTAAAATAAAATACTTGTTGTCTCTTGGACAATCTAGAAAATACGCTATATATTTATTTATTGAATGGTTTAAATGCATCAGTTTATTCGAAGTTATAAGCGCAAAAATGACAGATTAAGAAAATTGTGTTTAGTACACTATAATGGCTAAAGCGTTTCAAATGCATACATTAATTAATATGTACAATGTCTCATTAGGTGGAAGGCAAATTTAAAGTAAATTAAAAAATAGTCTTGATCTTGCATGGAAAATTGGAGCAGTTAAGAAGTGGGTGTCCTTAATAGTAGCAAAGAAATTGATATCTGCAACTTGAATTCATATTTGGCCTTTAAGTATAGAAAGATTATTTTTTAATTCATCTCAATACTGAGCACAACACACAATGTTGCTCACTGCAAATGAAAAAGTAAATTAAGTATTTTGCGTTTATTTAAGATTGTCAAATTTAAAGAACCATAAACATACATTGATTTAATAAATTTTAAAATGTGTTAAAAAATAAAATAAACGCAAATATAACATCTAAAAATTTCTATTGAGCCTTGAGGCTGTAGCTGTGGTTTCCCTCCCCTAAAACCGACTGGTAATACGCTTACTTCGAAAATGATGTGAAGTGAATTGAAACATTCACAAAACTCGATTACCATTTCCAAAAAGGTGGAAGAAAAGTTGTCAGCAATGGGACGTTAAAGGGTCGAATTACAACATAACATTTAAGATATATTAAATAACTAACATTTCACTCTCGCTCCACTTGGGTTCGTCCCTTGATATGCTTTAACGGTTAGTATAGATTTCTCAAACATGAGATATTTTTCCGCAATAAAAAGTATTCTATATCTTGATGCGGAAAACCAGCTATTATCATACCAAGTTTCATCAAAATATCTCCAGTGGTTTTCTCGTGATGCGTTCCCAGACAAACAGACAGAAAGACAGATATTCAGACAAAAATTCTAAAAACAATACACTCAGTCTCTATATCGATAATAATGACTATTTCAATAAGATTTTTAAAAAATATTTAATGTAGGTACAGATTCGACTCAGAATTTACTATATTTATAGATGTAATTATTTAATACCAGTGTTCGCCCAGTGGTCGAAATTTGACCATAATCATTATTGAAAATTTGAGGAAAACTTTTCTTATTGGATAACGCTAAAGTTTGTCATTAGCTAGTATGTAAGCAACAAAAAAAATTGTTAGCAAACAAAGGAGAAAAGATTACTGAACTTTTTTTTGTCTTTATCTATCTATATTGAAAAAAAAACTGCTTTCAATTTTTTTTTATTGATAACATTAAAGCTCATTAATGGCTACTACCAAAAAAAGAAAAAATCAATTGACAAACAGAGGAGAAAAAGATAATTAACTGTTTTGTCTTTGCCTATTTATATATAGACTAACGACTCACCCTCGCTTCACACGGATTCGTCCCTAGGTACGTCTTAACGGTTAGTATGGAAAAATGGACTATAAATTATATTTATACATAGATATGATGAATTGTTGTGAGTTGTATTATAACGTGTTTTTCCGTGGGAATGAGATAATCTCCCGCAGTAAAATGAAGCATATGTCACTCTTCAGCCCTCCAATTATCTCCCCACCAGAAATTACGCTAATCGCTTTCTTTCCACGTAAAAGAACGACAAACAAACAAACACGCTTTTACATTTATAATATTAGTCAGTGGGGTATATATATATATATATATATATATATATATATATATATATATATATATATATACTTTTAGCTATATTTAATATAAAATAGAAATATCCAGGAACTTTATAACAGCGGATGAAGACTGCCAAGTAGCGGGGAAACTTGGCGATTTATTATCATACTCCTTTCTTAAAGTTTTATCTTAAACGTTAGGCGGCGTAAGCTGACACGTCGCACGCGGATGTTTTAAACTATTATCATTTTACTTAGTTTTAATAGAAAATTTATCTAGATTTGCTGTTTAGTTTTATTTATATCTTACTTTTACTACTATATAAATGCCAAAGTTTGGATTGATGGATGTTTATTACTCAATCACGCCAGAACGGCTGAGCGGATCTGGATGAAATTTGGACACAGAGATAGATTATAGTCTGGTATGGTAGTATGTATAGCAGTATGGTTGTCGGTATGGTAGTATGTATACAAAGGTTAATTTTTATCCCGGAAAAATGTACAGTTCCCGTGGGACAGATTTGTTATTATTTTTCACTAGCTTCTACATATTTCATTCATCACTATCAACAGCCTTTAAAATGTTTTAGTTGGCTATCAAATTGAAATAAGAGATTTTATGTTAATTACATAAATAACATTTCTAAACTCTTTGCGAATTACTATTTTTAACTAAAACAAGTGTTTAACACATAAAAGAAACCACTATATTATGTGGATATTATGTAGAGATATATTAGATATAGAAATATTTCTCCCATGTACGCGTCGAACTTCATAACAATAACGTCACCGGGAGCGAATCGCGAGCTGATTGGCTATTATGCAAATATGCGTCCCGTCGCCTGTACTTTACACCAGTAATAAAATGCCAAGCCAAGCATTTGATAGCGGTTGGTGGATCAATTAATTTTGTGCAGGCTTTTGCTTTTGTGTTATTATTTTTCAAAATGATATATATCTTAATAGAAAATATTATCATTTTCATTTATATGAGAACTAGCGCTTTTCGATAAGTTTAGCATTTATAATAGATTTTGACTCCGACTTCTTCCTTTTTTACATGACTGCGGCGAAGCCTATGAGATAGTTATATGTTTGACCTGCATGCATGTATGTATGTATATGTATGTTCGATGCCATATTCTGCATAAGACTTGGTTCCTTCGTCAACTTGTTCCCATCTTTTTAGTTCGCTTTTTACGCAGTCCGTTTTTTATTTTTGTATTCGGTAATGAACAAATTCGTCTGAATCTAACTTGTGGTTCCGGAGGTCGTTACTCACTACATATGCTGAATGAATTTATTCATATTACATGCACTTAAAATAAGTAAAGATAGATCTCTATAATGAAATCCGTATTATTATTTTATAATTTTATAATATTATAAATGTGAAAGTTTGTAAGTATGTATGGATGATTGTTACTCTTTCACGCCAGAACGGCTAAACAGATCTGAATGAAATTTGGCACAGAGATAGATTATAGCCTGGAATAATACATAGGCTACTTTTTATCCAGGAATAATGAACGGTTCCCGTGGGATAAGTTTGTTTTTGTTTTAGAGGCGAACCCGAGCGAAGCGAGGGTGAGCCGTTAGTATAAAATAAAGCATTTACATATACATATTTACATACAGTTGAAGACATACTAGCCAATAATCATTTCTTCGCTCGTGACATGGACATTGACTTTAAATATATTCACTTTGTTCGATGCGGCTAATAAATTGTAAGCAAATAATTAACAAAAATTAAAAAAAAAAACCTTACTGTGTAGAAAACGAACTTAAAAGATGACAAGTTGAAGAAGGAATACTTTCTTTGGGCTTCGCCACAGTCGGGTAAAACTATGATAATGCCGTAATCTGACCACGTGATTTTCAAATTGTCATTTCCATACATTCCGTATCATGTTATCTAATTCATTCATTAGCATTCATTAGTAACCATACACCAGTTCTCGACTTAGGTGTTAAACAACACAACAGACAAAAAATATATGATACCACTTTGATGTACAATTATTGATTTCTATTAGTGTCCGACCGAAGCTTCGGCTTCGGCTTCGGCTTCGGCCACCTTCGGCCAAAAAATCCACCTTCGGCGAAACATTCGGCTTCGGCCCAAAACCCGGCCGAAGCCGAAGGTTTCGCCGAAGGTCCGAGTGACCGTCGAGATTGAACGAACTGTTACGAAAGTCATGAGGCGGCGGGGAGTCACTGTCAAAATATCACATTGCATGCATCAAAACAAGTTCGTACGTGTATTTAAACGAGTGTTTTGTTTTGAATTTGTGTTTATCAATTAAATTGTGATACATTAGTAATCTGACTGATTGGTCTAATTGTAATTTGTGAATTATATAATAAAGAAATGATTATTTTTTACCAGTAGGTAAATCACAAAATCACAAACTTTTATTTATCTCTAAACCAACCATCTCTATGATATATCATCAACTTCTATATGAGACAGTCAATATAATCCTTCAATATTGAGGTTATTTGAGGTATTGATACAAAATTAATTACTGAGTGCTGAGAGAATATAAACCTTCGGCTTCGGCTTCGGCTTCGGCCGAAGGTTGTGGCGATAGCCGATTAATCGGCTTCGGCTTCGGCTTCGGCCAAAAATAGACCTTCGGTCGGACACTAATTTCTATAGATTTGTAATATATCTATTGTATCGTCAATAACCTTTTATATTTGTCCCTTTTCTTACAAAGTAAAAATATAGGAAACAAAAAATCGAAGGTAACTTGATAGGTGATTCGTATAAAGGGGTCCATTTATCACATCGGACCGTACTTAAAAGTTCCCTTTAGGTTGGTCAAAGGGACGAAAAGATATAATACATGAAACGTGTATCGCTGGCGGGTTTTCTTGAATGGCACACAGCTTTGTTTATTTTTAAAGTGGAAGAGTGATGTTAAATATAGGTAATGGATTGAACTTAACAGAGAAGTATTTTTTTTAATAAGTAAATTCAAAATATTATGTATGGATCAACGTAATTGATGGCAATTTGATACATAATTTTTTTTTTAAATCACTTTCATGTCTATAGCCATAGTTTGCACCTCAGAGGTGCAGTCTGCGAAAGTGCTTAATATTGAAAATTATTTATAAAAATGTTCATATTTTAATCTAACTAATATTATAAATGTGAAAGCTAAGACGTTTGGATGTTTGTCATTCAATCACGCCAGAAAGCCTGAACGGATCTGGATGGAATTTGGCACAGAGATAGATTATAGTCTGGAATAGTACATAGGCCACTTTTTATCTTGGAAAATGGTTAGATTTCTTACTGTGTTTTTAGAGACGAACCCAAACGAAGCAAGGATGAGCCGCTACTACAAAATAAAAATATAAAAAAATTAAAAAAAAAATCACAAAATAAAAGCTATTTAATTAAAAAGGTACACACAGACAAATAAATAAATTAAAATATGTATAGAAACACCCTTAAAATATAACCTCTGCACAAAAAAATATTATCAAAATCGGTTTATAATTGACAAAGATATTGCGGAACGTCGTTCATCACAAAAAATTCACACACCTGGGTGCTTCTTTATTGAAGTTAGTCACATATTATGTACATACATTGATTCCCCTTTCTTATAACAAACAATGAATATCATATCTCATCTGGTATCTGTAAAATACCAAAATTAATATTTTTTTCATCAGTATCCTAGAGCTTATTTGAATCATTGTCTTGTACACGGTTTCTTCACGTTTTGAATACGTGATTATCGATTTTACTATCTCTTTGTCTTATGGGATATTTTATTTATATTTATTGTTAGTAAAATACACTTAAACAAAATTAAGTATAATTTTGTTTAAGTGTGTTTTACTAAAAATCCTTTATTTAAATCCATTAATGCCCTTATAAAGTCTTTTGAGGTATGTTCTTAGTTTCAAGCATTACTTTATATGTAACCCGAATATTTTAAATAAAACTATCTTTTCGGATTATTTCGCGGATTTATTTTGTTTTTTGATTCCCGACGTTTCGAATGCTTTACAGCAATCATGGTCACGGAAGAGACTAAGGTTATCGATGTCTTAAGCACATACTTGTTACAGACGGTGCCTACCCACTATTTTACAAAAAATGATTTCAAAAATTAAAAAAAAATGGCAATAAAGTACCTTACAAACAAGAAATTATCCGAAAAGATAGTTTTATTTAAAATGTCAAATATTCGCTTAAATCGAAGAAAGTATTATGTGAACCAGAATAATTTATGTTTATGTTTGTTGTAGCTGAAACATAGGAACTTTGTGTAAGCTTACGATAGCTTTTATACCTCTTTAATTGGACCCTTTTCTATAATCCGTACTTAGGTGACGTGTCTCACATAAATATTAGACACCTATTTAACTTTGAAATTTTAACTACATACGTGAAGTATTTTCTCGAGATTTTTTATTTAGTTCTGTGATTGAATGACAATTTAATTTTTTGTATATAGAAGAAGCTATGTATTTATACAGCATATACATTTGAATTGAGCTTGTATTGTCCATTATTTTCGAAAAAAAGTCATTTGGATAAAGGGAGTGCGGTTTACGCTTGATTTATCGTAGACCTTCCTATAATTTACAACCTTCATTCGGATTACCGCGTCTTTATCTTATTAAGACGTAAATTCATTGTAGCTATTACTCTGTTCATTTCTTTTAATGGTACATTTTATGCTGACTTTGGGACAACGATTTACTATTACAAAATAACTAGTTAGTTTTAGAAGTTTTACTTCCTATGGCACGTTTGGAAAAAAATATAAGAGTAAAATTTTTATGATACGCACACCGACAGCTAAAAAGCGACATGATGAAGTTAGCTGAAAGCGACATGATGAAGTTTACTGATTTCTTTTTACAAACAGAGAGTTGTGACATACGGGATTAAATCTTTAGCTATTTTTTTGTTCTGTTATGACAAAAAAGTATAACTTCTTACATGTACGTGTGTATGTACTTAAGTAAATTCACATGTTTTTTTTATAGTTTAAAATTTATAAAGTTGAGAAAAATATTAATTTCGGACGTAGAAAAGATATAAAATCAAATATTGGTTATCTTCAGACAACACTGTGTAAACAGTATCATATAACAGCTTTAATGCTATCAATCCACTAATGTAACGTAATTGAAAATATATTTTATTTATACTTACTTTTTTACTTAAATTTATATATATATATATATATATATATATATATATATATATATATATATACACATATATATATATATATATATATATACACACATATATATATATATATATATAATATATATATATATATATATATATATATATATATATATACATATATATAAATTTAAGTATTTTGCTAAAGTTTTTCGGCAATTTAAAAATTTATATATTTTTTAAATAATTCGATTCTAGTTCGCGATTTATTCGATTTATTATTGTAAATATTTTATCAATTATAAATTAACTAAAAAAGCACAAACAGATCTATGCCCAGGAACCGTTCATTTTTTCGGGATAAAAATAAACTATTATTTGACCGGCAGTATAATTTTACTAAATAGGTGCATAAGTTGTTGTGTACTGGGCTGTATAAGTTATTGTAGTTTTCTAATTATCCCACGGGAAATCTTTAATTTTCCGGCATGAAAAGTATCTAAAATGTTGACCGGGGATATAAGTTTGCACCATGCAAAATTTCATTTAAATTGGTCTAACAGTTTCGGAGATTAGCCCGTACAATCAGACAAGCAGACAAAAGACAGAGAAATACAGAATTTGAAAAAAAAAATGAATTTGTTCTATTTCTCTTCTTTCATCCCAGGAGTACACGGTTTTTAGCTTTTTTTTTTCTACGTATAGACATTCGACCTTGACAGTTTTATTATATGTATAGATATACATTTAAAAAAGATGTATAGGTAGTATATTAAAGTAAGCATTAATAACTTATAGTATTATATATTAGCTATCAAATACATATAATAAACTGTATTTTTCAAAGAAAAAAAATGTATATAGACTCAATCACACATTGATCTATTAGTGTACATATCAAAGGTCAACGCGTCACCAAAATGCCAATAACATGACGTCCTTACCGTAGAACACCTCCTACAGAATTTATGTTATAGTATAACGAAAAACCAATAAACCTATGTTAGATTAAATTTAGAAATTAGATTTTTAAGGTGTAGTTTTCAATTATATTACATCCATTTTACTAAATAAAGTAATAGACGTGACAAACGTGTATGGAACTAAATACACACGGGAATTAAGGGTGATTAAACTTTGTCTTTTTGGGTTAAATATATAACTTTTTTAGCAAATAGGATATTCAGACAGCTCCTATAGAAATATTACACTATGTAGATATTCCTTCTGATCTGGTAAAAAAGCCTTGATTTTAACCCCATGCCTCGAATCTGGCGATAAAATGTAAGCACACCGTACTCTGTTAAATGACAATTTGTGGTACCTATTGTTACTACAATTTATGAACCAAAGTGCATTAAATTATTTTTGAAATTATGTATATACTTGTAAATTTTTAAATATGTATGTACTTGGACAATGTACATATATCATAGAAATGTGAACAGCGTTTCCGATTTTCTAGAAGACATATTACCAGACTAGATTATATAGGCAGTGGTAGTCCAGTGGTAACGCGCTCGCTTGGGAAACCGAGTGAAGCGGGTTCAAATCCCGGGTCTCGCACCTCTGATATTTTCATGTGCGAATCATTTCCAACATGATTACCACTTGTCTTAACGATGAAGGAAAACATCGTGAGGAAACCTGCATGTCTTAGAGAACTTAGCAAGTTTTCGAAAGACATGTGAAGTCCGCCAACCCGCACTTGGCCAGCGTGGTGGACTATGGCCTGATCCCCCTCGTACTGAAGGGAAGCCCGTGCCCAGCAGTGGGACGTTAAAAAGGGCTAAATACATTGTATTACTAGAAAGGAAAATATAAAGCAGATCAGCAAAACAGAAGCAGAAATAAATATATTTTAAAAATTCCAATAGTTATTATAGATTTTCCTAAGCTATACTTTCAGTGGAGAATCATGAAGCAACAGAACTATCGTATGACGGACTTTTTCTAACAAGTGAAGTTGTAACAAGCGGACATCAAAGGGCAAGAGACATCGTTATCTTTTAACTTCAGTTTTATAACCGAAGCTCCATAAAGAGAGTTATAACTTCGTAGTGTGGCCATCGGATACTTGCGTTTGAACCGTTTGAAGTGTGGTACAATTACTTATCGTTATATAGATTGTTATTTTCAGTATTTATGCTATACTAGCATTGCCCGCGGCTCCGCCCGCGTTTATATGAACAAAAACCTAATTCTTAGGTTTTACATATTAGTATACTCTTACAATGCATTTTTTGTATTTTTTCTCAGAAATGAGACATTTTCCCCGCGGTAAAAAGTATTCTATATGTTGACCCGGATAACCAGCTTCATCATCATACCAAATTTCATCAAAATCTGTCCAGTGGTTTTCTCGTGATGCGGTAACAGACAGACAGACAGACAGACAGACAGACAGACAGACAGACAGACAGACAGACAAAAAATCTAAAAACTATAGATTCGGACTCTGTATCGATAATAATGTCTATTTCAATTAGATTTTCCATAAAATATTTAATGTACAGATTTGACTTAGTTACAATTTTATTATATGTATAGACTAGTTATACTATACCAGGAATTTAGGATCGCTTCGCCTGCGTGAATTTCTACGTATGTTTTAATTTTTTTGAGTGGAACCCTAATTTGTTTCTAAAATTAAAGTAGCCTAAGTTACTTCTTATAACAGTGCCTATCTGCCAGTGAAAGTCTCATCAAAATCTGCCGCCGTTTCAGAGATTAGCCAGAACAAACAGAACTGACAGACAAACAATTTTAAAATTGTGTTTTTCGTATAAGTACCGTAAATAATTTCATATGCATTTAAAAAACAGCTTTTATTTTAACATTACAAACAGACACTTCAATTTTATTTATCTTTATAAACAGTTAAAGTATGTTATTGTATATTTATCATTATATATAATGTATGTGTCTTTTTTTATCTTATTCGAGTGTATAATTATTTATAATTTTATCTTAAATCAATTTCACTCCTTTAGTCCCGTCATATAACACTATTTCTCACTTCCATAGGTTGCTGGAAGAGATTTCTTATAGAGATAAGTCCACCTTTTCCCACATTGGTTTCTTTAATATTTATTTTATTATTTATTTACTGTACTTATGACATACACGTACTCGTACATAAGTTCTTATTAAGCTCATAAGCATTTATCCATACTAATATTATGAAAGTGAAAGTTACTCTATCCGTTATCTTTTCAATCATAAACTGCTGAACAGATTTCGATGAAATTTAGTAAGGGACATAGATTAAGACATGGGCTTCCTTTGGTCTCCGTTCGGTTTACTGTGCAAGTTAAATCGTGAGCAATTTGTAATGTAAGCTTCATGAACTCAGCTCATATAAAATGTAGCCCAAAAAGCTAAAAAAGCTCTGTTTGTAATTGCTAAGCTTCGGTAAGGATAAACCGATTTTAATAGGCTTTCAGATGAGAGTTGAACTTAAATTTCATTTTTTCACCGTCAGTGTTTACGAAAGTAGCAGCACAGGCTGAGTACTAGTCATAAAATTATCGTTATAAAATATTATAAACCAAATTTTTTTTATTTCCATGAATTATTAATTCGTTTTCAAAGAGAAGAATTTATCAAATTAAAATGTATTTTCTATATGTTAAATAATTAAAACATATTGCGAAATGTTAAATTAATTGAGTAAATTTTGTAAATGTAATATTCCCTATTAAGAAACTTATCAAAACCGATATTTGAAAAGTTTATGTTTAATAAATATTAATAAAGAATGGGTTAGGGCGTTGTATAAAGAATCTTTATCGATCTAATTAAATCTTGAATATTTATTATCGATATTATGTATGTTAGAACAATTAGTAATACAATAACTCTTAAATTAAAAATTAAAAAAATACTCCAATACAATAACCTATTTATTAAGGCTATTTCAATGAGTCTAAATACGTGATTTCGTAGCGGGCAGTATTATAGTAAAGAGTTGAGTATCTTGCAAATTCCAGGTGATGTTCATCCGTTTGGGCGCTACGATGTCACAGACAGACATACATACACACAGATATATACGATAAACTTATAAAGCCCCTCGTTTGCGTCGGGGGTTAATAAATTGCGTTAAATAATGAGGATTTAATGAACATAATATAATAAAATACGTTTTTTTCTTCGGAATTTACCTTAGCGATAAAAGTAGCCAATAATATCCATCTTCCAAATAAATTCTATTATTACGCCATAATTTTGTTTCATATAAACTCATAATATATCAATCCTTCAAAATAATTATATGTCTAAGTAATAACTTAATCACAGATTCATGCTAATGAAAATGGATTTAATTAATATGGCATGTGACGTGTCAAACTGTTGTCCCATATGATGTCAAGAGTGTTTAATTATACAGGAAGCACTAGTCAATAGAGACTGAGTAGAACTAATATTGATGATGTCCATGTAATTCAGGTATTAGCATTAAAGTCATTTTTTTATTTATTGCTATTGCCTTATCCTTCCTTGGGTTGGTCCCTAGGGACGAATGGCCAAGGAACGCATAGAGGACCAAATTTTTGAAAAGATATATATTTTTTTCATTTTTCAGAACAAGTTATCGAAGTATCATTACAATCAGATGAATGGTTTTGGAACACATATATCTAGTACAAACATACGAATATATATATATATATATATATATATATATATATATATATATATATATATATATATATATATATATATATATATATATATATATATATATATATATATATATATATATATATAGATTTTTTTAACTCATCTGGGAAATACGCCTCTTATCCAATGCTTGATATCACTAACCCACCTAGAGTAAGTGAATGCGGCTTATGAGCATATTGAAGATTTTATACATGAAAGTATTAATTTAACAGCTATGTACTATATAACATGCTAGCTTCAGTTAGTAAACAGTTAGTAAAATTTCGTTTAGGCAAGCGTATTAGGCAGTGGAGTACAGCGGGTTCTAGCCCCGGGTGTCTCATCACAGATATTAAAATGTACGAATCATTTTCAGCATGATTATCTCTTGTCTTAAGCAAGTAACCTGCATGTCCGAAAAAACTTAGCAAGTTTTCGAAAGACATGTGAAGTTCACCCATCTGCACTACGCCATCCTTTATGGCCTTATTCTTCTCGCATTAATGGAAATCCCGTGTCCAGCAATGGGACGTTAAAAGAAGCTGAATAAATAAAGAATAAAGAATGAAGAGGAAAGAATAGTACAGAAGACCTTGTAAAATGATCAAGGATGTATGTTGAATTACTTTATAGATAATAAGTTGGCGTATACTACCTGAGAAGAACAGGTGTAAGAAAAAAAAAGAACAGGTGTAATAATTTAACGGAATCATCATCTTTTTGTGTAAAAATCTAGTGTAGTTATCAATTTGTAAGGAAATGTAATTGATTTCATAGTTGTAATTAATAATTATCTATATGACCAGTTAAACCGATAGTTCGCTTCATTCAATTAAAAATACACTGCGAGATATAAAATAGCCTATGTTCTAGTTCAAAACATTCATTTTCATCCATATATTTTAATATATTACAAAAAACCATATTTATATACTCGTATTTACAGTAACAAATGAATTTAACTAACAAATATCTAAAAATATATGCGGTTGGACCTGTAGCCAGTATCATACAAAAGTTATGAATCGCTTACTCCTGTTTCTATTTCCACTTGTTTGATATTTGGGCAGATTCTAAAATATCTACCCATTACTAAAGCAAGCTGCCTTGATATATGCAAATCAGAGCTCAGGATCTCTCCGGAGTTTGACATATGGCTGATTGCACGACAATGAACTGTCACATAAATTTGATAACATTTAAGTTTAAAATATGATTTGTATGATTGGCTCTCTGCAATGTCTTTGCTTCTCGATTAGAGATCCTAGTTCTAAATATATGTGTATTATTATAATCGAATATTAAGAAAATAAAAACGAAAATTTTTGCACCAGAAATATAGAAATAACGTACTAGCATTAGCCATCCTTAAAAACAGTGTCGCTGACTTGAGATACCAATCTGTTATGTTTGAGTTCGTACAAAAATCCTATAGAAAAAAAAAAACACTTTCAGGTTATCCCAAATTTCCCAATTTTCGGGGTTACTTGTCTATTTTTTCATTAAAACCATTGTTATCCAAGTATTATCTTTTTATTATATACTAGCGACTCACCTTCGCTTCGCTCGCGTTCGATAGATGATTCCTCATACAAATTTTCATCCCCATTTACACCCCCTTTAGAGATGATTTTCGGGATAAAAACTATACTATATCCTTCCCAGACTTTCCCTATTAAGACCTTAAGCTATCTTCTACCGAATTTACCTAAATCGGTCCAGTAATTTCGGAGCGTACAAACAAACAAACAAAAGAAGTTTTAATAATAAGTATAAATTATTATCAATTGATCCTTAAATGCGTTAGGGGGATACTTAGCGTATAAAAATACGTACATATTTTATATATTCGTATATTTTATTTAATACAAAAGATGACATTAAAAGTATATAAAATATCATAATAATCCTCTTTTTACTGATAATATAATTAATGCATAACTGAAACTGAATGCTTTGAAATTTGATTGGAAATAGATAATGTGAGTGATTTTCTATGGGGAAGACTTTTATGGTATTAATTTTTCTATAGCTCGCCACATTTCATCCAAATCCACTCAGCCGTTTTAGTGAGAAGGAGTAACAAACACACACACGAAGAAATTTTAGATGATATGTATGTAGCTATTGGACTACTTCTCTACTTATCTTAGAATTTTTCATTTAATTAAATTAGTGTTATGGCGTTTAGGCATATGAAAATTTTATTATTTTAAACTTCAATTCAATTTTCTTGTTAATGACTTCAAAGCGTGCCAGTTAAGCACAGTTTACTTCGCCAGTGTTACGTATAATAGAAAAGACACGAAGGAGCTTGGTCAGCAAAATAAGATCATTAAACTACATAATATATGATTAATATATTAAATTATAATGTGTAAAAATAACGCTTATTAAGGATTTACTTCCTGTAAATTCATACATTTAATAAAAGGGAGGGATTTTGATGAAATTTGGTATGGTGATAGCTTGGTTATCCGAGTATTACGGAAAAATATCTCATTTCTGAGAAAAAATTCAAAAACTGCATTTTATACTAATATGTAAAACCTAAGAATTTGGTTATTGGTCATCGGAACGCGGGCGGAGCCGCGGGCAATGCTAGTCCTTCATAAGCCCTAGACCTATAACAAAAGACAGCACATGTATACATAAAAACCTTAATTATAGATAAGTAAATTCTAATTATTTTACAAAAAATGTTACATTATGATCTAATTCATTCTTCACGCTTTATATATTTACTTTCACGACTTTATATATTTATATAAAAAAATTACACAGACGACTAAACATATTAATAAACAGTTAATATTAATGGGACGGGTGACTTGTGGAGGACATCATAGATAGGATAAATGAGTCTAGAACAGCTAAAAGGAATATGAGAGGGAGCACCTTCGTCAAAACCACATTTACACAGGAATTTAATCTTATATTATTAGAAAAGTTTATTTCAGTTCATTGCTACTTTTGATATATCTAAAATTTTCCAATGAATAGCAACTTTCATACTTATTGTTATTGACTAAATATTATAAATATGCAAATTACACGAGAACATCAAAGTTTGATACCTTGATTGCACGACAAGTCAGTCAAAATTA
The DNA here is from genome assembly GCA_951806755.1 of Brenthis hecate. Taxonomy (NCBI): domain Eukaryota; kingdom Metazoa; phylum Arthropoda; class Insecta; order Lepidoptera; family Nymphalidae; genus Brenthis; species Brenthis hecate. The sequence continues at coordinate 3,977,635 of OX638277.1, read as the reverse complement.
CACGATACGTGATGAAAGTTGGCAATTTACATTCCTACAAATTATATTACGGAGTAGCTTCTGCCAGCGGCTACGTACACGTATATTCCCATTTATACATAATATGACTAAAATGAAGTTTAAATAATAAGAAATAATTATAAACAGTTTCCATAGAAATTCGTCCTGTGTTAAAATATTTTATGAATACGTTACACACGTATTACCTACTAGGCAAGAATACTGAATATAAGGCATAGAATTCCAAAAACTTTTGGCCTTTTTTGATCTAAGCACGAAAAATTTAAATTAGTTTTTTTTTAATATTTATTAAATTAAACAAAACTTTTTTATACGTACATACATAATAAGAGAATTTCTAGAGCTTAATTCGGTTACTAAAGTTCTTCACTCCACTGAAAGTTGTTAAAAGAGATTTAATTCTAAAAATGCGCTACAAATTTAATAATTTTAGTGAAAACAAATATTTATTATTGACAGTAGTACAATGTCTTGCTTATTTTTTAAATATGGAACGTCCATCCGTTTTAATATTTCAAGGAAATTGCATTGCACTAGTGGTAGGGGAGCCCAAGCGGGGATTTTGTGCGTTACTCGAGCGCGTCAGAAAACCATATAGATAGAAACCTTGCACCCTATAATGTAAAAAAACGCTCCTCAGAAAACTCGAGCGTGTCAGATTAAGACAAGGTAAGTTAAGTATATGGAGAAAAGTATATATTTCAATAATCTGACAATTTTAGCGTGGCATAAGGAAATGGGCGAGTCACAAAGTTGTAAAAAAAACTAATACTTCAATAAAAATGATATTTATCTCAGGTGCATCACTCACTACTGTATTCGAGTTCAATATTACTTGTAGTAGGTTTGTAGCTAAGTATTTAATATTGGAGCTAGTATAATAATATAATCTGTGATATTGATAATAAATTTTATTTGTTGTATAAGTCAATAAATGAATGTCTAGAGTAGGTATATTATGACTTTTTTTTTAAATTGTCAGATCATTCATATCATTTCAGATTATCATTTAGGACGACTAGGACATCAAGTTGAACTGTTTGTATAAAAATCTGACGCGCTCGAGTATTTCAAGGTCACATTTTTTTTACATTTTCAAAAATCAGCCATTACTTTTGGTCACGTCCAAATCGTCAGTCATTTGAATAGGAAACTTTTTTAAGTTCACTTAACATTCCCTCTGAATATCTGACACGCTCGAATATGGCCACGCTCCACTAGTTAATCATTAGATTAATATCTCTGTTATATACACGCCACCCCCTCATCTCCCCCTCTAAAATGGAAAACTTAACATAAACTTTTTTTCTTTTTAGAACCTAATCTTCACAATCCAATGGGTCCCCATAACGCTTTAGTAACTGCAAATTTAGCATCCTGGGCTCCCCTACTATAGATTACAGAGCAAACTTTCTGGGAAATGCTGGAATCGAAATAAAATAGTAATAAAAATTCATATTTAAAGAACTATACTATAATTTTAGTATTGAAATATTTGTTAGTTGTTTTTGTGTTTATTTTCACTCAATTCAAATTCAAACAAGAAAGTGGTAATTTAGAAAAAAAGGCAAATCGACTGCGTTTTATTTATCGACTTTTAAAAAGAGGTGGTTCAGTTCGTCTATCTGCGATACGTATTTATTAATAAATTATTATTATTATTAACAGCCTCGATGGTCTAGTTAGTAGTGAGCGTATACAGTTACAGATCCAGGCATCCTTATTTGGAGCTCCTTGTTGTGTCTATAGCTATTAGAATTAACTTTTAAGAAATTCTCGGTAACAGCCCAAAGTTAAGAAGTTGGCGGTGTATACCTTTAAGTCTCGGAAAGCACTAAAAGCGATCTGTTATGCGCCTTATCTCTCATCAGTCATATCGAGTTGTTGTTCCACCTGACTTTGGTAGTGAAAATTCAAAAGGCAGTATTCACATTTGCGTATTTACTATTTAATTGTCCATTACGTCTTCTGCTAAGTTCAGAAGTATCAAGCTTTCTAATTTAAGCTTTTATTACTTTTTAACTTTCAAGCTTTCAAATACTAAACATGAATTTAAGTAGAAACAGTTTGGGAGCAACAACGCAAAAGACATAATATGTAGCTGTAATATTTAAAACGTTCCTCGTTTTTGTGGGGGGTAAAAAGAAACTACCGTTACCTAGAATTAGGCTCTAACCGCATAAAAATAAAAAACTTTTTATGTGTGTGTTGGTGCCAGTAAAGCACACCGACTTCGAAAATATTTGATTAGGTATATATAGTAAATGAAAACTACCAATCAGTTACTTTTTACTTTTTAGTGCTTTTGTTTGAAATCGGTTTTTATTTTTTTGTTAAAAAGTTTTTATTTTTCCTTTTTTAGTGTAGACAGTAGTAGCAAAGTAAGAATTCTAACGTGTTAGGCTTGTCAAAACAAACAAAATAAGCCCAAACTCAAAGTATCTACTATATTATTGTTGAAGAGTTCCACCTATCCACCTTCTGGCCTTACCATCAGATCAGGTCAACAATACGGAACCACTGTACTATCAACTGAAATAGAAACACTTCCAAAGTTTCAAGTCAATATGACAATTAGAAGTAGGTTAAATTCATCATTAGCTATTTTCCACCCTTGGGGTGGTATTTTTTTTTTAAATTTAAATGGGACCAATCTGGAAGTATACACTTTTAAACAAAATAAAAATTGTCCAAATCAGTTAATAAATGACAGAGTTCTGAGGTAACAAACATAAAAAAAAACATACAGCCGAATTGAGAACCTCCTCCTTTTTGAGGAAGTCGGTTGAGAACAAGTACTATTTATACAACAATAAAATGAGTGTTTAACTTACTATAACTTAGCTTATGTAACGAGACGAATTGCACTATAAAAGAGAGTGATAGTCTTAAAGGAGTCGTAAAGTCAGTTTAGATTATCTCTTTTGTGGGTAAGCGTTAAATGTAGTTGTTTGTGACGAGGTACGTACATTCGAGTGTTAAGTAAACTAATTTTGTTTCTTGGTTTTGCTGTAACAAAAATACATTTTGATTTTATATAACTGACATTTTTTTGCCATTTTTGTTGATGTTTAGACTTATTTTAGTTAATAGAATAATGGAGATTATCTTAGAATACTATAAATATTTTTGTAATTTATTCAACACTTTGATTATATGGGCATTAAATATTCTTTAACAAATTAAAACATTATGAACAGATGTGATGCTGATAAATAGAGTAAAATCTTTTAAATTTATCCATTCGCAAATGGATATTTCTTAAGGTTTTATTCTTGAGCTGTTCGTTTCTATTTTAAAAAGTATGTAATTTTTGCTGATGATTAGTTAGTTGAGAATGTTAATTTTCAGTTTGTTTTATTTAATACTAGCAGAACGCGTGGCTTTGCTCGCGCTAAAACTACAAAAAAATCTCTAAAAATGTAGTTTCATGCAAACTTTCATCCCCTGTTTTACCCCCTTATAGGATGAATTTCGAATAATTCTAAAACATATACTTATTTAATTTTATTGAAAAGAATTAATACCAAGTTTCTTGTAATTCTGATCATAAATATTTTATGGATTGTATTATAACTTGTTTATCTCCCGCGAAAAAAGTAGCTTATGGCACTCTCCAGCCCTCCAACTATCTCCACACAAAAATCACGTCAATTCGTCACTCCGTTTCGACGTGAAGAAAGGACAAACAAACAAACAAACACACTTTCACATTTATAAAATTAGTATGGATTTATGCTTATCATGATACATACAAAATACACAGTTACCGTGTATATTTTAATGTTGTTAAAAAAAAGTTTCAAAACAGCAAAACAATAATAGTTCATAATGTAAAAAAACAAAATTTTATTTTGCTCCTATGTTATGATAATCTAAAGTTTATATGTTCAATATTTTAGAAAGACCTTAAACACGAAACTGCAGTAGAACTAATACATATTATATCTCAATTTTATATACATCTCAATTTTCGGGGTTAAACTTAACTTCGTTGTTTTTGAGTTCAGGAGAGTTAGTCAAAACACAGATGTTAATGCGACATGTATATTAGATACTAGCATTGCCCGCGGCTGCGCCCGCGTTCAGATAACCAAAAACCAAATTCTTATGTTTTACATATTAGTATACTCTTACATTGCAGTTTTTAATTTTTTCTCAGAAATGAGATATTTTCCCGCGGTAAAAAGTATCCTATATGTTGACCCGGATAACGAGCAATCACCATACCAAATTTAACAAAATACCTCCAGTGGTTTTTCTGTGATGCGGTAACAGACAGACATACAGACAGACAGATAGACAAAAATTCTAAAAACTATATATTCGGACTCTGTATCGTTAATAATGTTTAATTCAATAAGATTTTCCAAAATATCTTTAATGTACAGATTCGGCTTTGTTACAATTTTATTATATGAATAGATTTTCATAGCATTCTATCCTACACGATATAACTATGAGGCCAGTAACTATTTTCATTTTTTTAATAAAAATATCAATGCGAGTTCTATATAATGTAGGAGTTAAAAACGTAATATATATAATACTGTAACAATATAATATACAAATACTAGCGACTCACCGTCTCTAGGTAAATTTTAACGTTAGTATGGAATGATAGACAATATAATAATATATGTAAATAGGTACAAAATAAGCAGTTCTGAATTTTTCAATTTTCCAGCTGTTTTTTTTTTGGGTTTTCCCAAAAAAAATTTATACTTCAACCACCTCTGACAAACCCCTCATTAAAAGCCGTTTATGAGTTTTAGCGAGACTAACGAACGGCGATTTATATATATTTGATTTATAGATACTAAACTGAAGAGTTTGTGTTGCCTGTATACTATAGCGATGACAGTATAAGAGATGAAAAGTGAGAGAAGAAAAAAAAAATGAAAAATTTTCGCTAGACGTATTGTTGTTTAGACGCAGACGGAGCCACGGGCAATGCTAGTTATAAATATTAGCCCTAATAAAGTGCTCAACTGCCTCGGTGGTGTAGTGGCTAGCATGTACGGCTGCACACCCGGAGGTCCTGGGTTCGAGTCCCGGGTCGGGTCAAGTTTAGTTACTGATTCTTTCTGTATAGTAAGTCTCAGTAACAGCCCGAAGTTGGGAAGTTGGCGGTGTTTCACCCCCGTGCCTCGGAGAGCACGTAAAGCCGTCGGTCCTGCGCCTTAACTCTCACCGGTCGTGTCGAGTGGTCGTCCCACCGGAGTATGAGAGTGATAGGAATAGAGAGTGCACTTGTGTCTGCGCGTACACTTGTGCACTATAATATCTCCTGCGCAGTTCGCTAGTTTCAATGAGATTGGCCGCCGTAGCCGGAATCGGCTAGGAGAACATTATCAATAAAGTGCTTGTATTTACATGTTTCCTTTAAAATTTATTACAATTAAAGTAAATGTTGTTCGCAAGTTGCATAATTCTTAACACTAAGAGGTCGCCGCTCCGCATTCGTTTCGGATTCTACTGGATTTATTCGCAGTGGTTTATGCATTCACGGCAATAAACAATGATCTGTATAGGAATATATGCTAATCTCTGTTATTGTGAAGTATGGGGTTTATCTGAATATATTTAGTACGTATATAATAGAATTGGGATGCGTTCCAGCTTCTGGTATATAATTTGCTATAATCTTTTCCACTTTGAGATGAACTGAATGATATTGTAGTTAGAAAGAATATATGAAATATATGAAATAAATCTATGTTGGCATGTTTTTGTTGTTAGTAGATTTAATTGAAAATCCGTAAGAATATTATATATCAGTGCAATTTTAATTTCTTTTTATGGTAGGAGACTCCGATCTATGTGGTGGACACCTCACTCTTTTTCTAGACGAAATATTTTTTTTCCATTAAACATATTAACTAACACGACCCAGGGGTCTCGGCTACGCCTTTTGACTGGCAAAATTAGATATAAAAATCTTATAGTAGAAAAATATCAGTTATACTGAAGTGAATAAATCAGTACTTAATTGAATCCTTGTATTTCTAATTGCTGCGCCAGACAGTTAACTAGCTATTAATTGAAAAAATGTTCTTTTCAGACAATGATTTAACTGTGAATAGCATACTGACTGCACATTGAACACTTTATTTACATACTAGCGACTGTCGTATTGCTCGGGTTCGGTACGCGGTTTTTGCTCACAATTATATGGATTTTATTTTTTTGCACGGAATCCTAATTCTGTTTCTACAATAAAAGTAGCCTAACTTCCTTCTTATAACATCAGCTATCTGCCAGTGAAGGTCCCATTAAAATCGGTCTGACTTTTTCGGAGATTAGCCAACGGAACTAACAGCAGACATAAACAGACAAACAAAAATTTTAAATTTTGTTTTTCCATATAAAACCCGGTTATATACTTTCATAATATGCATTTAGTATAAAGCTGGTATTTTAACATTACAAACAGAGTTCACAGATATTTTTTTTTAATTGTATAGATTTGAATTAACGCAAGACTGTTTATTTTCCCAAATAAAAAAAAGACTGGGTTCAGACTGGAATCACACGGGATTGTGCTGCACATTTTTTGCAGTACAAGTGTTACATTAAACTGTTGACTCTCAATACTGTGAAAAAACATGCACTGCCAAATACATTTAAAATATCATAGATTTGTTAAAAGAACCGAATTTACTTAATTTTTTTTTAATCTTTAACTTTAAGATTAAATAATGTTTTTTTTTAATTAAAAATGGGCTTACTCTTGACCTTCATCTTAGCTCGAAGGCATAGATAAGGTCTACGATCTAGCGAGTTTGCCCAGGAGAAGCCTGTTAACACGCACCTATTTTTATATCTGTTGTTGTTTTTGTGTTGTTGTCTGACGTTGTTTGAATTTCTTATAAGTAATAGTGAAAATCTAAATAAATAATTGTATATAGCTCGAGATTCTTTATAATTCTTTTTCTTTAACTAAAATTAAATTTTATTATCATTGATAAAATGGAAATTCCATACAGTGGGTAAAGAGAAATTCATCTGAAAATTGGATTACTACGAAAACACTAAAGACGAGGACGCAAATAGCATTACCTCGAATTACGGCACCGTTGTTTGCGATGACAAACAAATCCTTGTACAGCGCGCTATATAGTAGGTATGATCTATCCATGAATGCAAATATGTAAGCTTTAATAAGTAATATATTATTTCAAATTAAAAATAAATAAATAAATAATAATAAATAAATATGTTGGGACATTAACACACAGCACCATCTAGTTCCATGGTAAGCACAAAGCTTATGTTATGGATACGAGATGGTTGATACACTACATATATATAACTTTAAATACATACACATTATAAATATAAGCACATTATAAATACAAACACCCTTGACTGGAGTACAAACATTCGTGCTCATCACAATAATGAATGCCCCCAGCGGGACTCGAACCCGTGACCGCTGGCACAGCAAGTAGGGTCACTACAAACTAAGCCAAACGTGTCGTCAAAAGAATGTCGTCAAAAAACATTAAGAATCTGTGTAATAAAAAGATGAAAACAACTTGACCAAGGAATATAGTATTATGCAGTCGGAGACATACACGTTTCATCCTTGCCGCGAGACGTACATACATATATGTACAATTGTACATATGTCTCCGACCGCATAGTACTATATTCCACCGTCAACTTGTTTTCATATTTTTAGTTAGCTTTTATGCAGTCGGGTTTTTATTTTTATAATATTTTTTTTATTTACAGCTTTTTAGTTTTTGCCAATTAGACATTTGAAGTAATATTTAGCTATTTTTTTATCCTTAATTACTTTTAAACATAGGTATAAGTTATATATTTTTGTGATCGCCTCTTAAAACCCTTTATTTTGTAATCACACTCGATTGCTTTGGAAGAATTTTTTTAAGACATACAAATAGGCGTCTGAAATGCGCCATTTCAATTTTTAACTATTTTTATATAGCCTATGACAATCATGTTATTAAGACGAACCTACCAATATGACGACGTACGAATCATTAAAATCGGCCCACGTGTACATACATACATACATACATACATACATACATACATACATACATACATACATACATACATACATACATACATAGACTGATAAATACATTACCCTCCTTTGCATCGCGTAAAGTTGGGTAAAAATAAAAATGAAACGCTGTTCGTTGGTACGCGCATCACTTGAGAACGGCTGGACAGATGGCTTACTCTTTTTATAAAATGTTCGTAGTTCGAGTAAAGTTTTTAGGGAAAAAATATGGAAAGTTTTGGAAAAATTGAAAGTGGCCCGGATAATTGGCGAATTCGGGAGAAACTAAAGTGCTTTATACTATACCATTATGTATGGCCTCAAAGATTGTAAATACATTTATTGAAATTGGGACAGGTAATGTATATAAAATAATAAAATTTACTTTACCGACTTCCCAAAAGGGATTCTGAATTTGGGTATATTTTTACATTTGGCGCGTAAATCACGCGATATCTGCATCTGTAAACTTATTTTGATGATAATCATTACTAATACCATATCAATTATCTATACATATAATAAAATTGTAACTAAGCCGAATCTGTACATTAATATTTTTTGGAAAATCTTATTGAAATAAACATTATTATCGATACAGAGGCCGAATCTATAGTTTTTAGAATTTTTGTCTGTCTGTCTCTCTGTTACCGCATTACAGAAAAACCACTGGAGGGATTTTGATGAAATTTGGTATGGTCATAACTGGTTATCCGGGTCAACATATAGTATACTTTTTACCACGGGAAAATATATTATATTATTTCTGAGAAAAAACACAAAAACCTAAGAATTTGCTTTTTGGTCATCTGAACGCGGGCGGAGCCGCGAGCAATGCTAGTTTCAATAATATCAATAAAACAATCAAAATTGATAACTTTTTAGAAGAACTTTTTATTAAAAAATATAACTGTGAACGTATTTAGTTAAACATTCAAACTATACTTACTACTCAGGCGGAAGAGCCGTTTGAGCTTTTAATTATACACTTATACGTATAAAGGGTACAACTTTGTGAGATAAACAAATCTATGTAGTCGAGATGACATGGGTGAAGGGGTGATTGTTCACGGATTTTTATAACGTTAAGCTTTTTCCGGTAAATCACTCTTACCCGTCGCTTTTATTGTGACCTCGAGGGATAAGTTGAAGGAATGCGATATATTCGGGACGCTTTGAGGATAAACGTTTTGTTCATGTCGAGGATTATTTCAAATTTAATCTAAAAGTAACTGCAATGATTTCTTTTAAAAATCCTGTCTATATAAAATTTTGTTGTTTCAAACAAGTTATTTAAATGTAATGTTATCTCATTTGACATTTATAAAAGAGACAAATGAAATCTAAAAAAAAATCAAAAGGTTCAATTTTGTTTTTATTTAAACTAGAGTTCGCCGAATGGCAATGACAAATATCGATTTTTCTCAAAAAGGGATACAAAGTTTTAAGAATAATCAAAAGAGACCACAGACTTTAAACAAAAGAGTATACATGAGTGTGTGTTTCAAATACATAGTAGTGTATGTAATGTTTTTTTTATTGATTTAATGTATTTTTTATGTATAATTAAAAAAAATTAGCATTCTGCACTCCTTTTCTATATAAACTATAAGTGTGGGAAATTTCATACTCCTCCGTCCGCGCAATTTTCGTAAAAAGCGGTACAAAGTTTTTGCGTCACGTATTAATATATAGATAACTAGCGGACCCGACAGACGTTGTACTGTCTACACGTCTTTAATTTGAAAATTTCAAACTTTTTGGACAAAATTGTAAATCTAAACCATTCCCAGATCCCCTTGAACACACACAAAAAAATTCATCAAAATCGGTCCAGTCGTTTGAGAGAAGTTCAGTGACATACACACTCACAGAAGAATTATATATATAAAGATATTATAGAATAGTACGTTGGATAAAATGAAAATCTAAAAATTGGAACTCAAATTAATTTCTTTTACAGAATCGTTTGAAAATTCAGTTGAAACATTGACCGCCAAGTTCTTTGACCGAAGAAAAGTTAAATAATGAAATTTTTCATTATCTTAAAACAAATTTGATAGAGATTGTTTTTTGTTCGGTCATTGACTAAGAAATTTTGTACTTGTGTACATAATTAAAAAAAAATGCTAAAAATAGAAAAAAAAAACATTTAGATTTCAATACCTAGAGTAAAGCAGTGGTAGCCCAGTGGTAAGAGCCAGTGGTAGCCCAGTGGTAACGCGCTAGCTTGGGAAACCGAGTGAAGCGGGCTCAAATCCCAGGTCTCGCACCTCTGATATTTTCATATGCGAATCATTTCTAACATGATTACCACTTGCCTTACGGTGAAGGAAAACATCGCGAGGAAGCCTAGCAAGTTTTCGAAAGACATGTGAAGTCCGCCAACCCGCACTTGGCCAGCGTGGTGGACTATGGCCTGATCCCCTCGTATGTAAGGGAGGCCCGTGCTCAGCAGTGGGACGTTAAAAAGGGCTGAATACACACCTATAGTGAAATATGAAAGTCAATTGATTTTATTTAGTATTTGCATTGTCCGCGGCTACGCCTGCGTTCAGATGTCGAAAAATTAAATTCTTAGGTTTTAGATATTAGTATGCTCTTACGATGCAGTTTTTGAATTTTTTCTCAGAAATGAGATATTTTCCCGCGGTAAAATGTATCCTATATGTTGACCCGGATAACCAGCTATCATCATACCAAATTTCATCAAATTCCCTTAAGTGGCTTTTCTGTGATGCGGTAACAGACAGACAGACAGAGAGACAAAAATTCTAAAAACTATAAATTTGGGTACTGTATCGAAAATAACGCTTATTTCAATATAAGATTTTCCAAAAAATATTTAAGTACAGATTCGGCTTGGTTACAATTTTATTATATGTATAGATATTTTATAAACTTATTTTTTTAATTTTAAATAGACTGTATAAATATCAATTTGATTATAATTTAGGAAGAAGATAATGAATTATTAGCGATATTATACGTGCATATTATGTACGACCTGCATATTAGATAAATAACTCTTATATTGTAGACTGTAGCTAATTGAGCATGATAGATGAAGCAGTGGTAGCCCAGTGGTAACACACTCACTTGGAACACCAAGTGAAGCTGGTTCAAATCCCGTCTCTCAAACCTGTGATATTTTAATGAGAGAATAATTTTCAACATGATTACCACTTGCCTTACGAACAAGAACATTGTGAGGAAAACTGCACGTCTGAGAGAACTTAGCAAGACATGGAAATGTTTATATAGCATGTGTGCTTAGGTAGGACACTAAAAAAGGCTGAATAATAGACATAGTAAATTATTATAACTAGTCTGAACTGCCATTAGTAAGCATTCAAAGTAGATTTAACATAACAATAAACTAATAAATTAATTCATAGAAATTCTGTTTGAAATTGCGATTTAATCCAAATGTATAAATCATAAATAAAACCTGGGCTTGTGATTTGAAATATAGAACAACATGCATTTTTCATATTTTATAAAGCAATTACAGGGTGTAGTTAATAGGAGCGATTCGATTGGACGGTTTTATCATAGAGTAAAATAGAAATTTTATTTTATGATGATATTCTCACTAATATTAAAAATGGTATTAGAAATATATTTGTATGTTTATTTAGTTGATTGGATTTTTTTTCTTTTACGCAGCAAGTAAGCAAGAGTTTGACGTGAATTTTTACATACAGAAAATTTATGGGCCACAAAATTCCTTGGGTTATTTATTCCAGTAAATGTAAGTAAGTATATTAGTATAAATAGTAATTTGTAAACTATTTGGTTCAATGTTGATTTATTTTAAAACGCTCTGTATATTATAGGAATGAAAATAAAATTTCGCATCCTTCATAGATTACACGTAAAAGTGTTGCCTTTTATGCATTTCTCATCATTTAATATATTTATTATTAGCGACTCACCATAACTTTGTTCGAGTTCATCCCTAGATTCGTTTAACGGTTAGTACGGAATAGATAGACTACTTAGGTATATACTATATGATATATAACTTATAGCCTTCCTCAATAAACAGGCTATCCAATGAAAAAGAATTTTTAAATCAGTTTAGTAGTTCCTGAGATTAGCACGCTTAAACAAACAAATTTTGCCTCTTTATAATATTACTAGCGACTCACCCTCGCTTTGCTCGGGTTCGTCCCTAGCTTGGTTCCCCATACAAACTTTCATCCCCATTTTCATCCCCTTAAGGGATGACTTCCGGAATAAAAAGTATTATATGTTCTTCGAGGGTCTCAAACTATCTTCTTACCAAATTTCATCTAAATCTGTTCAGTAGGTCTAGAGATTATCTCCTACAACGTCACAAACTCACAAACTTTACCTCTTTATAATATTAGTATAGATATAGTACAGTGTAGATATGAATTAAAAAAAAACTTATTGAACAAAAATTTGAACCACAAAGCGTAGTAAATTTAAACAGTTTTGCTCCACTAGTGTTAGGGTAATCTTGGAATATTTGATTCTGCAATGTCAAATACTACAAAATATCTTGTAGTTATGTTATACGCATACAATTGAAGTTATATTTATAATACCTTATTTAAAAAAAAGGGCAAATGAGATGAAAAAATGAGGATTATTAATATATATTTTATGTAAGAGATAATAAAACAACATAGTATAACATAGTATAACACACACAATTTAATTAAATTTATTTTAAAGAAGTAAAAAATAACCTTGATATCCGTTCTGTTATATTTAACATTCTAAGGACATAGGCAAATGACAACAGGCATCAATATTGACGGATGGACGTCACTCGAACGAAACGAATGTGATGAAAACAACTCTAAATAAAAACAAAGTTTTTTTTAGATTGGTGTAGTGTTTTGTTTGTATTTGGGTTAGTTTTAAAACTGGCAACATTTTTTTACCGTTTGAAGTAGAAATGTACTGGAGTTTTTCAATTATTCACTTGTTAATACGTTTTACACATTTTCTCCCTTATATACGAAGTTTAATTAGAAATTTACACAAACATACTTTATTAAAATGCATTTTCATTTACATAAATATATAACGTGTTGTCTAATAAATTCTCTCTAACACATCATCCGATGTATTTATAAATACATATATTAATTACTTGTATTTTATGCCTTTCAACTGCCTTGGTGGTGGAGTGGCTAGCATGTACGGTTGCACACTCGAAGGTCCTGGGTTCGAGTCCCGGATCGGGCCAAGTTTAGTTATTGAGTCTTTCTGTATAGTAAGCCTCAGTAACAGCCTGGAATTAGGAAGCTGGCGGTGTTGCACCACCGTGCCTCGGAGAGCACGTAAAGTTGTCGGTCCTGCGCTTTAACTCTCACCGGTCGTGTCGAGCAGTCGTCCCACCGGAGTATGAGAGTGACAGCGCTATAATATCTCCTACGCAGTTGGCTAGTCTCAAGGAATCCGTGGCTGGAATCGGTCAGGAGGACATTATAAATTATTTATAAATAAACCGTCGTATTAAATCATTGTTCATATTGTGATGAAACTGTGCTGGGTTATTCTGTATACGCCTTAGAATGATCTTGGCAAAAAAAAAAATTTTCTTTGGATGTGTGTCTTTTTGGCGTTCATGAATTTATAAATAAATAATTGAAAAATTATATTTTAAAATGGCAGACGTCATATAATATTTACCAAGAAGAACCCGACTGGAATGTTCACTAGATGAAAATATGGATCATAAAAGTCCTTAGTCGCATTTTTAATTTTCAAGCCATTACGAAGCTACTAACATCAACTAAAAAATAAACCGGTTTTAAAACCACATCAAAGATAAAATTATCTCTTAATAAAGGTATCATTTTTTTGAAATTTATGTAAATACAACTGCTTGATAGTGTATATAAAATTTCTTTAAATTGTCTGAAGCCAATGTTAGATGTAGAATCAAAACATATTTATCATAAAAGTTCACTATTGGAATCGAACCAACAGTAAAATTTCAACTCTGTAGAATAAGAAGAAGTGGTTCTAATTCATCTTACAAGATTTAACCCATACAAACATATCAATTAACGAACATTGCAAGTTAAATAAAAGATTGTAAGAATGAATTAAGAAAATCGATTCACCATTACTGATACATACTATAAATATACATACTGATAAATAAAATTGAAGTGTCTGTTTGTAATGTCAAAATAACAGCCTTTTACTAAATGCATTTGGAATTATATATGGTATTTATAAGAAAAACACAATATAAAAAATTTTATTTGTCTGTCTGTCTACTCCGGCTAATCTCCAAAACGGCTGGGCCGATTTTGACGGGACTCTCACTGGCAGGTAGTTGATGTTATATGGAGTAACTTAGGCTACATTTATTTCAGTAAAAGAATTAGAGTTCTCGAAAAAAAAAAATTAAATGTACCGAACCCGAGCGAAGCGAGGGTGAGACGCTAGTACATACATATATGTACAAAAAACATAATAATAAATAACCGAATTAAATATCTATTCCTTTTTGAAGTCGGGTAATAAATGAAGTACATATCCTTAATATATTTATGGACGTGTTAACTTTTACCGAGTCACTTGACATCTTATTAGTCTTTATCATGTTTATTAGCAAAGTGATGGCTTAGTAATAAAATATTAATTATGTAGAGCGTTGATCCGTTATAATGACTCAGTATTTTATGACACAGGAAAGTTCCAGGTACGATTTCTATTGAAGCGAAATTTCATAGCAAATCATACTAAATTTTGTTCAAAATAATTTCAAATTCCTATACTGCTATCGGCGATTAACTTGCGAAATATATTCAATGGCTATTAAAATGTAAACATCTCTTGATCGAATTAGAATAATAATTGAAAAAAATGGTAGAGCAATAAAATAGACAATAGATTTGATAGATAGATTTGATGTCGATTAGAATAGATAGATTTGATGTCTAAATCTATACATATAAATAAAATTGAAGTGCCTGTCTGTGATTTTAAAATAACATTGTTTTCTCAAGCACATAGAGTTATTTATATAATACCAGTAGGTACCTAAACAACTCTTTTATTTATTTTTTGCCTGTCTGTTTTTCTGTTTATCCAGCATAATCTTTGGAACGGCTTATCTGAATGTAATGGAAGTTGGGACTTTCACTGAAAGATAGAGGAGTTTGTAAGTACCAACGTGAAATTAGAAAAACGAAAAAAATTAGCAAAATTTGAATTTACTTCTCTAAATTTCTAAGTCGCTAGACGTCATGTATGTATGTGAAATATGTATACTAATCTATACTATTAATATTATAAATATGAAGGTTTGTGAGGATAGATGGGTGCTTATTAAACTCTTTCACGCCAGAACTGCTGAACGGATCTGGATGAAATTTGGCACAGAGATAGATTATAGTCTTGAATAACACATAGGTTACTTTTTATACCGGAAAAATGTACGGTTCCCGTGGGATAGATTTGTTTTTAGTCACTAGTCTACAATAACAGCAACTGGAAATGAAATTTGACACTAATTTAAAATCTATCCACATCACGAAACATATTCTATTCTAGGAATTTATCTAAACTATATTATATTTTAAGCTATTTTGACACTATCGGAGAGTATTCTAGCTACCGATATGAAATAAATGCCGCGTGCATACCAACAATTCGATAAAAGTTTACATACCTGGTAGCAGGAGTACACAACCCTAATAAAAATACATTCCTCGTCTCCCCAGCGATTGGCATCGCACGTTACAAGCTTTATTGACATTTGCTCATGGGCACCGTTACATTTGATTGGCTTTTACAAGAATTGGAAAATAACAAGCCACCATTGCTGAATGTGATGCCAATTGATAAAGTTTTGGATAGATCGTAGTGGGAATTTTAGTTGGACGAACTGATTGATATTGACAATTTAATTGTATATTTTTATCATCGTTATACAAAAACCCAAGATATACAATTAAGGTCTCAAAAGTAGTCAGTTTTTAAAAAGGAGGGTATAATTCGAAATTAAATTAGGCTTTTGTTCAATTTATTTAAAGGGAAATATAAAAATATTTTAATCTAATTTATAATTCATCCTTTAGTTGTAGTAGGAGCTGAAACGTGCTAAAGTGGAGACCTCGATTAGACAAGCGTAGTGTAGAACACCCTGTATGATAGACAGATGACCTAAGAAAGTTGGTGAGCAGTGGATGGATTTGGGCTGCCTAGGACCTTGAATATTAGCACTCATTGGGGGAGGCCTTTGTTCAGCAGTACACGGCGATAGGCTGATTGATTGATGAAGTGATACTTATTCTCTCTCTGTTACGTCTATATAATCAGAATGGAGTTAACTTATATCCTGGATTAAAGCATAAGTTGATTACTTATGATGTGCCACAAGCAAAGCCATAGACGATAATTAGTAGTAGGTACATTCAATAAAATAGCACTGGTGTGAAGTTCGTACATTTTCAATTTTGAAGACATAATTCAGAGAGCAAATAATATTGTAAACTATGTATTTTAGTGTTTCTGGTATACAAATATACTTAAAATAGAGTTGTAATTAAATTTAAATTGCATCAATTTGTATTTGTTAAGTTAATTACTATTTCTTATACTATATAGATACCATAAGACCTAAAACTATAAACATGATGAAAAAGGAAATAAAAATATTAGAAAGTGGAAAAAAATGTTTATCACTCCCGCTCAAGCCGATAAAACCTTGTAATTGAATTTCAACGGGATCATCCCACTCGGGAGTCGCACGTTGATTGGCCGATATTCAAATTTGCTTCTAACAAGATTGTACACGGTGTGTGGTCCTGATGACGTTCGCAATGGCTAATATTTTCGTTACCCGCGGCCTAATGTCACGTAACGGACCGCGAAATTGAGGGAGTGCTCAATTTGTATGGGTGGGGTTCCTTATAATGTAAATGTATTGAGGCTCCTACGCGGGTTCGATTCCGAGAAAGTGTGTATTGATCATACAAATGTTTTAGAGTAGCATTTCACTTACGTTGGTGTTAGCCTAAATGGGCTAGCTCAGCAGGGCACTTCCCTTTTACAGAGTTTCAGAATATCGACGTAAATTACAATACTGTTCCACTTAGTTAAGTGAAAGCACAGGAAGTCCTAGTTGATTACTTTATCCCAGTCCTGTCCTTCATCTCCTTCAGGTCACCTTAAGTTGTAGCATGCGATTTTTCGTACTTCTTCAAGGACACTTAGCTTAAGGTTATCCTATATATTTTTAATAAACATGTTTTTGACTAATTTTAGTTTATGGAACTTGCTGAAGTAAATCAGATGATACTAGGGAACACGAAGCTTTTGAATAATTCCACTGTCTATTGATTCCATCATCAGATCAGCTTGATGGAATCAAAATGATTAACGGTTAGTATAGAATAGATAGACTATATATTATATTATATATAGCCGATAGCATTAGATAATAATTACACTTGGTAGTAAGTCTGTCTGATGACAAACAGTATTCTTAGGTTAAGATAACGCTTTATTAAAAAAAAATATTGATACAGAACTACTTTTATAACATTGCTTTAAGTAGAACTTTCACGCGTGAACCTCTTATTCTATTATGCGTGCATTGTTTTCACGAAACTGAAATAAGTTCTATGAAAATTATTTAATTGAATTACAAGTAAGTACATTGCTAGTATATCACTGTGTAAATACAACGCGTCAACCAATGTCGTGAATGCCTATACGTTTCTACTTAACCGTGAAACGTGCATTGCTGTAATTTTAAATCCCTAATTTTTGCGTATTTGTTGAGGAAATGAAGCTAAAAAATTGTCAATAGTAATTGTAATGTACATATATATTTGATACGAAAAACTAGTCCAAATAAATTCTTCGAAAGCTTCGTGTCCAAGTATCAGCGAGTTCCATAAATTAAAATTAGTCAAAAGCATGTTTATTAAAAAAATGTAGGTTTATGTTCTATCCTTGTAATGTACATACATATGTTGCCTCGACTGCATAATACTATTTTCTTCGTTATTATTCCTATTATACGTTTAGAGTTTTATTTAATAATATGTTGTTCTAAATTATTATTAAAAATCTTTATTGATACCACATTCGATAGGATTATAAGATATACAAATTGGCGCCTAAAATCTGCCATTTTGATTTTTAATAATATTTTAATAACATTCGCGTTATCAAAACGAATCTAACGACGTAAGGGTCATTAAAATAGGTTATATCGTTTATTAATTACCAATGAACATAGGATCGGATATATATAGATACATATACGCATACATAAATACATACATTGATGTATGTATGCATACAGAGTAAACACATATAACCCTACTTTGCGTATCGCCGTAGTCGGGTAAAGAGGAAAATAAAAAAAAATCTTTCATTTTATATTTAAATCTTACATCTCAAGAGCCATCGTGTTATTTTGTTTTATTTTAATTATCAAATCATTTAAACACAGCTTTGTTTTGACTACAAGATATTTTTATTTATTTGCTATTCTGTTTTTTCTTATAACGACAGAAAAAAAAACTCTAATTATCCAAATATAATTAACGTAATATTGAAATACCGGGCTTGAATTTAGTTGACCGTTTCTTTTAATGATTAAAGCATTTTCCTATGAATATATTAAATCAAAATAATAAATTGTTTTGATTTAGTTTTATAATAATTATTTTTTTAAGTTTATTTGAAATGTTTTAAAAGAAAGCGGCTTAACCTCATTTCACTCAAATACCACCCTAGGTACCCAACAGATAGATACTCTAGGTTTTTTTTTTAATTTCATCCAAATCCATCCAGCCATTTCCGCACTAAGGAGTAACATACACAAACATTCACATCACAACAGTAGTCCGATCTTTCAAAAATGCGTTCACTTTTCTATCTTTCTCTTTTATCAAGAAATTGCTTCAAAATTATTTTCTAAATTTAAGTATTCTTAAACATCTTATCATTCTTGCTAAGATCTGAGTTAAGCCAATAGTAAAAAATACATAATTTCTACATTGTTATTTTCACCCCTTTACGGTGGTTAACGCAATGACACAGCCTTTTTCTGGTCAATTTAAACTCTGTCCATTTAATGGCTGGATTTATATAGCAGTTTTATGATGCCATAAAGTTCTTAGGACGAAGCAAGCCCGTTAATCTTGCCTCCAATAAAACGAGTAATGACGTAGCTTAGGAAATTGTTGATTCAATTAAGAGTTTTCTGATTTTAAATATTGCATCTTAAACTATCCTTATCATCCTTTTTTCTAAGTCAAGACTCAGTCTCACTCGGGTGTGTTCCTAGGTACGAATAATTCTGTGGAACCAGCTATCGCCGGCGGTCTTTCCGAACCGCTACGACTTGGCCACCTTCAAGAAGAGAGCGTATTCTTTCCTTAAAGGCCGGCAACGCATCTGCAAGCCCTGCGGTGTTGCAGATGTCCATGGGCGGCGGTGATCACTTTCCATCAGGTGAGCCTCCTGCCCGTTTGCCCCCTTAGTCCCATAAAAAAAAATCTGTTATATATACATTGTTTCCATATAACTCTATTGGTGTACTCGACACATGCCAGTAAAGTTTCCAGTTGGTATGATTTTTCCCGATATCTTCTACAATCATCGTCATATCTCAGCCAATTTACACAAACCCTTAATGAATTATACACCTAAATTTACCCAAATGAATCACTCCGTCTGCATCGTCATGCAAAAGGAACTATTTTTAACACCGTATCGTAAAGAAATTTCTTCAAGAAGACTGAATTATTATATGAACTAACAATTCAAAGAAGTACTTTTGCTTTAGCCTGACTTCATAGCACCATCATATTATTATCATCATATCAAAATTCTTAGAATTTAGAGAAAGGATTTTTAATGATAACAAAAAATATAAGGCGAATTTACATAACAGCCATTTCTTAATTACTGAGAATAATTTTGTTTGAACTGTTTTTTATATTAGTGCGTAAATAACAAATTTTAATTACCAAATCTTATTTATCCTATGAAATAAAAATAAACAACTAATACACCGCTGTAGTAAAAAATCGTCACTAATTGAATCTAGCCTAAGGGGCATAAGTCAGGCCCCTCTAAAATCTCTGTCGGCTATGCGTCTATAGGGGGTGAGTTGTTTTGCTTAAGTAATGAAATATACCCCCAGCGGACCAAGTTACGTGGAAAAAGAGATTTTCGTGTGGCCAATGAAATTTTTCGCGCTATTAGTGTCACTGTTATGCGAGCGTCCATGTAAATTACGTCGCAGTTAAGTTTTGTAGTTGGCATTGTTTCTATGATAAATACATAACGAGTATTAGTAATTTGAAAATATATATATTATATATATATATATATATATATATATATATATATATATTTATGGCATTCTTAAACGGCTGGAAAGATAAACTATAACCAGTATTACCAGATAGGTCACTGTTAGTACCATTTGCCAAGGGCTGGCGCTTGTGTTTAGCCCTTTTTAACGTCCCACTGCTGGGCACGGACCTCCTTTCAATAAAAATTAGTCGATCACACTTGTCTTGCGCTTGCTTGCGATGAGAATATCAGAGGATATCTGAGATTTGAACCCACTTCACTTGTTTTCCAAAGCGGGCGCGTTACCACTGGGCTACCATAGACCAATATTTTTATAATATTAGTTAAATTTTTCCATCTTTTACGCCTATGCGCCTATATAAAGCCTATGTTGATACAATATATATGTATTATGTATAATATTTGCAAAATGTCGCAAATTGTCAAAGCTACGGTCAACTACTACTTACAATCTCAGTTAAAAAGTAACTAAAAAAGATTTCCATTATATAAAATATCCAAACCTTTCAAATATAACTCCATATATTTCGATAATGACTCGTATTCAAGTTAACAATACACTTTCTTCGCTAAAGCCGGCTATTCAAGGAGGTGCCTTATTCAAGATCTTCAAATAAAACGAGAAAGGCACTATCGCAATTCATTATAATACCATTGAAATAAATCTATTGTAAATCCGATCCATTATATTCTCATTTATTTTAAATCTTGATAACAATGCTGTCACGTTCTAATTAAACCGATTTATCGATTTTAATTATATGTTCTGTTGGCGGAAGTAGGAAATTGCGTATTTGTTGGACTTTATTTGTTTTTACTCTGTGGCCATTTCCTTATCGTCAGATAAAAGTTTTTTTATGAGAGTCAGCCTTGTTAGCACTCGACTATGGGCTCGGCGATTAGTAATAAAAACACTTTTTCACTTGCATTTATTTATTATCACGACCACAATGCTGTTGGTAATAGTATTCAGCCCTTTTTTTTCCGTCCCACTGCTGGGCACGGACCTCCCTTCAATACGAAGGGGATCAGGCTATCACGCTGTCCACCACGCTGGCCAAGTGCGGGTTGACGGATTTCACATGTCTTTTGCAATTTTCCTAGGTTTTCTCATATATGCAGGTTTCCTCACGATGTTTTACTTCACCGTCAGACAAGTGGTAATCAAGTTAGAATACATAGACGACCAGTGTCACATATTTTTTCAACAAAACATTTAATTTAATTAAATGAGTTTTCTATTTTAATAAATAAGTATATAATTATTATCTGTATAAAATATTGTTTATTATATACATATAATGGAGTTTACAATAGTACATCTATTATTCTTTTGATGATTGCATTATATTCTGATAATACACATCTATACATATAATAAAATTCTGAATCGAATCTGTACATCAAATATTTTTTGGAAAATCTTCTTGAAATAGTTATTATTATCGATACAAAGACCGAATATATAGTTATTAGATTTTTTTTCAACTTCCCAACTCCGGGCTGTTACTGAGGTTTACTATACAAAAAGACTCAATAAGTAAACTTAGCCCGTCCCGGGACTCAAACCCAGGGCCTGCAAATGTGCAACCATACATGCTAGCCACTACACCACAGAGGTAGAAATTAATGAACAGAAAACAAATGAAAGATCATTGGTAATTACTTTGGCACAGGAAAAGATCGCTCATAATTAGACGTATACACTTCCGTATGCCAAGATCAATTGATATGTAATTTGTTTGAGTAACTCGCTTATGTCTGCGTCTTTGTGCGCTTTATAAATAAAAAAAAATACTCTGCGTTAAACCAAAATATAAGCTATCTCAATTCGGAAAGTACTCAAATCTGTTAAATTATTACAGCGTGAAGAAACAAAAAATACACTCAGAAACTATCGCATTTATAATATGAATGCTATATACGTCATATAATGAAGTTCTAATTGAGTTAGGTTTTTTGAGGTTTGAGATACGAGTAGATGGTTAGGCTGTATAGACTAAATCCACAGTTTTTAGAATTTTATTTGTTTATCATTTTAAACAGCCGAGTAATCCAAAGATGCATTTTCCAAATCTGCACTCATAAAAAAACGGGTTCCATAGGTCTAAACTTAATAGAAATACTCGTAGGAGACACAGGCAGTTACTAGATCATCATAATTATAATATAATAGCTTACACCATATATATTAATATGTTGAGACAAAGCCGCCTCGTCTGAATATATGTAATTACGTTTTGAAATATCACCTGGGATATGAATGCATTTCTAACCCACTGACACTAACGAAAATTATATTAATTAAGCTGTCGTTTAAATGCCAAGCATATTATGTCTCCACCACGAATATTCGATAGTCGTTAGCGAGAGCGTCAAATTCAGCGTCTTTTGATTATTATTTAAGTTAGTACATAAATAAGGGATGAGTAAAGATTTTTTACACGTGGAATTTGAACAGAAATTATGATGTTTTGTTTATGTAAATAACTTAGTTTTAAAAAGGCAGTGGTAGCCCAGTGGTAACGCGATCGCTTGGGAAACCGAGTGAAGCAAGTTCAAATCCCGGGTCTTGCACCTCTGATATTTTCATGTGCGAATCATTTCTAACATGATTACCACTTGCCTTACGGTGAAGGAAAACATCGTGAGGAAACCTGCATGTCTGAGAGAACTTAGCAAGTTTTCGAAAGACATGTGAAGTCCGCCAACTCGCACTTGGCCAGCGTGGTGGACTATGGCCTGATTCCCCTCGTACTGAAGGGAGGCCCGTGCCCAGCAGTGGGACGATAAAAAGGGCTGAATACATTGTACTTATTCTTCTTTGAAAATTGTAGCTACAACATTTTATTCGGGATTTTGTTATGCTTTAGTAAAAGACTAGTGACTCACCCTCGCTTCGCTCGGGTTCGTTCTACAATAAAAGTAGCATATGTTACTTCCTATAACATCAGCTATCTTCCAATGAAAGTCTCGTCAAAATCAGTCCAGCCATTTCAAAGATTATCCGTAACAAACAGACAGACAGACAAAAATTTAAAAAAATGTGTTTTTCTTATAAGTACCGTATATAATTTCATATGCATTTAGTAAAACGCTGTTACTTTGACATTACAAACAGACACTTCAATTTTATTTATCTGTATAGATTAACTAATGGATGACTAATACTTGAAAATATTTATTAACATCATACTTCTGATTGTTTATTGAAATAAAAGTGAATATTATAATGAATAAGGAGAATTACGCGTAAAATCAAAGCATCACTAAATAATATATTAACAAAAACCATAAACAATATTATAAAAAAAAAGATCGTATGATATCCTGAGCCTCGATAGTAAATTAGCTCTACACAAGATAATGCCTATAATTGCTTGTTTTGTACACTCGAAAATCTCGTAAAGCGTTAAATCCGTAATAACGTTAGGCAATTCGTCCACTTAGCCAACAGATCTACTAAATGGGACAAACGCAAAGCTGTTGATGTGTAACAAGATAAAAATTAGCTTGAATCTAAAAAAGCTTTAAGTTTAAAGTTCGACTTGCCCTTTTATTGTTTGATTTATTTACTATGTATTTTAAAACAATTCCCAATTATTATTGATCAAAAGTTTAACAAATAACAATTTAACTATAAAAATGAAATGAAAACCGACTGTATGAAAAAACGAAACATAGTATTATGTAGCCCAAGACACACGTAGTAAGGATACATACAGGTACATAGCCCTCCTTCGTCATAGTCGGATAAAAATTAGAATAAGTTTATAGGATTCATATTTTATTTATGATTTCAGTATGCATATTAACGTAGAATTAAATATTTTACCAACTAAATTGTAGGTAAGATATTACTTCTCTAAAATTTAATAAATAAGTTTAAAATTTAATAAATAAGTTTGTTCATAATCTATAGACTGTAAACCCCTCCCTTACTTTATCTTTGAGGTCTATCAATCCCATATTTTTCACTTTATAGAGTATTTTTTACGAAATCTGTCGTTTTACTTGTGCAGAACCGAGTTAGTGACTAGTGTTACCCTAGTGGCCTAAATTCATCCCCCTTACCCCCAGGCCTAGTATTCAAGCCAAGAGTAGTAGGTACTGGCTTTTCTAGTCAGTGAGTCTCACATAACCACCTGCCATCATCTATAACCATCTATAATCATAATTGACAATTTGAGGAAAACATATACGAATAGAATTTAGCTATATATTAAAAAAGAAACTCTTTTCATAATTTATTTTACTTGATAACACTGAAGTTCGTCAGTAGATGCTAAACAAAAAAATCGGTTGACAAACAGACGAGATAATTGTATTGAATTGTTTTGTCTTTGCCTATTTATATATAGACTAGCAGTATCCGCAGCGTTCAAACTACTAAAAAAAAAATTGACTTTATGTTATAAGTAATAATAATTTGATGACATACCGACTGCAGCGCCACTTTCTTTATCCAATTGTATTTTTAGACCATCCCGGAACGCATTGAACGATACATACAAAATTTCATCCAAATCAGTCCAGCCGTTTATGAGCAGTTAGGTGACAAACACACGTACAGAATAATTATATAATATATAAAGATAAAATAAATATTTTGCCAAACTCTGCGTGACTAACTTACAATAACGTAGTTAAAATAAAGTAGGTACTGTTGTTGGTACTTAACTGAAAATAGTATACGTGCTTATTTAGGTGACTTATTTAATCAAGCAAGCAACGCGAGGTACTTTTGATACACGAAGTGTAACGTCCCATTTGTTTGTTTAAAGTTAAATTAATTTGTGTTATGACAATCGTAGTAATAGTTGAAATTAAAGTAATATTTGTATCAAAATCGAAAATAGTAACGTGATATGCTGTTTATGGTACTATTCTCGATTTTGTCATACAGATTGTTGATTTTCCGTAAAGAAAAAGCTTGATAGAAAGATAATATAATAGTAGCTTTTTTTTCTATTATAACAGAATCCGTTAGCTATTTTTATTAATTAACATTTATTTACTTATCACTTGTAATAACAACACGAGCATTGGCTATAGACTGACTTTATTCAAAAAAACTTATATTTACCCACCAAGAACAATATACAATATACACCTATTATTTCATACTACCTTACATCTTTCCCCCTCTAATTACCTAGATTTTATAGAAAAACTAAAGATACTTATAGAAATCATAAATAACAATATAAACTAAAGATATTTGTAAAAATAAACACAATTTAAGCGTTGCTTTGCTGCTAATAATAATTACATTAAACTCCTTTATTAGTTTATTTAGGCTTTTTTGTCCTTCTGTATTATAGCTCTTTTATAAGCACGTATAGCTCTGGCAGAAGCCGTAAGTATACAATGTATATGTATATTCTTTATTGCACAAATAAATTATAAAAAAACAAAATACATAGAAAGTGACGTGGACAAAGGTGGACTTATCTCTATAAGAGATCTCTTCCAGTCAACCCACGCATGTGGGAAATAGTCTTAAATAGCGGGACAGAAAGAGAAAGTGCAGAATTTTTGTTATAGTAAAGTATATAAGTATGACACATAAATAAAAGTTAAATATATGAATACATTAATATACATATATGAAAATATAAAAAACATATACATATTTTAATTATAAATATAATTAAAATAAGTAAGTATACAAATTGTCATTAGTACCTTTACTATTTTACAACATTATTGTTTGGCTTAATGTTTAGTTCTATGAAGCTTTGTTTATATTATTCATTAGTCTGATAAATAGACTTTATAATAATTCCTTTTAAATAATTCTTATTAACAATTCATGCTGTTTTCGATTGAAGCGTATAACTCCAGATCTATTGATTTAGATATACCTAGAAGATTATTTAAGTTATTATTAAAAAAGTCGCTAAAGGCTTTATAGCTATATATATAGTGTTTCAATGTATTATATATATATATATATATATATATATATATATATATATATATATATATATATATATATATATATATATATATATATATATATATATATATATATATATATATATATATATAAAATCCTTGGTTTTATAAACAAGAAAAGCAAATTGAAGATGAAATAGACCTGAATTCTTGGTATAACTTGCGCTATGTACGATTCCGCATCAAAAATGCATTCTGAGAACCTTAGAACAAATAACATTATGAAAGAGTCAAAATATTCTTTAATTTTTTGTTTTACCACAGTGAAATTTAATAAGATATATACATATAATAACAACTTATTCTCGCTTCGCTAGATTGCGTCTCTGGGTGCCAAATAGTAGCCTGCGTGTTACTTCAGGTCGTAGACTTTCTATGTATTAAATTTTATTAAAATCCAATGTCACGCTGTCACGCTAAAAGGACTAGACAGCCATTTTAGCGTGACAGCGTGAAATAACACACGTATGTACACATACACACGCACACATATACTCATCTCTCACAATAATAATAGTTTTAAAGGCAAAATCTGAACGAGTTACTAAATTTTGTCCTTATATGTATAAACTGTACAAAACCTATAATAATATATAAATGTAAAAACAACTGAATAATTAAAAATAACTGTATGTTCGCTTCGCTTTCCATTTGTGGGATTAATTATAAAGTGATAAATTTGTAATAGAAGTTTTATTTACATTAATTAATTATCAAAACTATATCGAGATTTCGCGTTTGTATGAAAAAATGTACATAAAAGCTGATAAGCATAATAAAAAAAAGTGTTCTAATGAAATGTAAAATATTAAACAATCACTATAGATTCTCTATTTTTTCTGTGAGTCTCAATATTAGCTACAAATATTTTTTTTTATAATAATTACATATTTTAAATTGTTTAAATCAATGAAATTAATGCATGCCACCTTTATTTTATTCTGTGACCTATTATTATGCATACATAGTTTGGGAAGAAGTAATGTACTGGAAAATGATTTTATATTGAAAATATTGCAAAGACATCGTGATTTGTTGAAAAATATTACATTTAACAGCATCATATGTTTGTATAATAAAAGTAAATAAACCTAGCTAGAAAAGCCACAGACGTGCTGTGGCTTTGCACGCGAGTTTTATTTTATTTAGTTTGTAGTAATTAAGTGTATGTTTTAGGCGATATTGGACATACAATAAAGTCTAGTAGGTATATAAAAGGTATCGGTGGTCTCGTGACTAGCATGACCGGTTGCAAATGCGGAGATCTGGGGTTCGAGTCCCGGATCAGACCAAGTATATTTATTGAGCTTTTGACAGACCAGAATGAGAAGTTGGCGGTGTTTTACCTCTGGAGAGCAGTGAGGCCGAAGGTCCTTCGCCTGATCTTTCACCGGTCTTTTCGAATTATCGTCCTACCGGAGTATGAAAGTGACAGGAATAGAGAGTGCACATGACGCATTTGCGCGCATATGTTATTGTATATTATAAAGTTGATCTCATTAAGATTATGGCCGACATGGCTGAAATTGGTAAGGATTACATTATTATTATTTTTAATAAGGGTTTAAAAATAATTATTAAAAAAAATCGTCCGAAATTCATTCTGTTATCAATTAGTCCAGCGTTTGCATGCAAAATTATAAAATTTTGAAGGCTATTGTATTGTTGGCTTATTACTTCCCAGAAATCACTTGTAAAACAAAATTTTCGTATTAATAATATATAATATAATATAAATATAATATAATAAAACATTGTATATAATTGGACCTGTTTCAATAAGAGGTATTTACTATATAATATGGATACTAGTGGCATATGCTAGCTTTGCTTTTTTATTTGACGCTTTTCAGTAATACTGAATTATACTGCTATTCATTGTAACGAATACAAAAAAGTTTCTAAAAATTAGTTTGTTTGCTACTCCTTGATGCTGAAAGGACTGGATGGATTAAGATGAAATACAGTACACAGATAGACTATAACTTAAAGTAACACAAGCTACTGTTAGTATATTAAATAAAACTATCTTTTCGGATTTTTTCGTCGATTTATTTTTAATTTTTTGGTTTCCGACGTTTCGAATGCTTTACAGCAATCATGGTCGCAGGAGAAACCAGAGGTCAGTCCCCAAAAGATAGTTTTATTTAAAATGTCAAATATTCGCGTAAATCTAAGAAATGTATTGTTAGTAATTAAATTTTCTAATGGTATCGCTGCCTCTATTAAATATTATAAGCACAATAGACTCCTGGGATTACCTTTAGACCTTATAAATACAAAGAACGCGCCGAAGCAAAGCGACTATCAGTCGCTATATTGGAATAGATGACGTATTTACCACATAAAAGATCATTCGTTTTTTTAAGACGGTTGGTAAAAATAAGTCTTTAAATTACAGGTTTATTTATTTATATCTCTGTATATTTTTAACTAGCGTTCCCCGCGGCTCCGCCTGCGTTTAGATGACCAAAAAGCAAATTCTTAAGTTTTACATATTAGTATACTCTTACAATGCAGTTTTGTATTTTTTCTCAGAAATGAGATATTTTCCCGCGGTAAAAAGTATCCTATATGTTGACCCGGATAACCAGCTATCACCATACCAAATTTCATCAAAATCCCTCCAGTGGTTTTTCTGTGATGCGGTAACAGACAGATAGACAAAAATTCAAAAAACTATAGATTCGGCCTCTCTATAATAATGTCTATTTCAATAAGATTTTCCAAAAAATATTTAATGTACAGATTCGGCTCAGTTACAATTTTATTATATGTATAGATTTATTGATTGTATAAGTTTATTGTGTAACCGTCTTTAAAAAGAATAAAAACTGGTTCACAATTATTGACATTAACTAAACGAACGTAACGCGTAACTTAAGAAAAAACTACAATCAAATTAGTATCTTTTAGTTTTTGAAGTTGGATATACACAGGAAGAAGAAAAACTAGGTGGTGTAAAAACAAACTTTTAATATTAGTGTATAATTTGAAAACACAGAGAAACATTATATGAGCAATGAGATATTGCTAATTTTAAAATATTTTGCATTTAAACATAACATAAAAAATTGTTAATTACTAATGGTTTTTTGTTCATAATTATATACACATGAAGAAAGTTAAAATCTTTTAAGAGTATTTTTTTGAAAAATTCTTCCTTTAGCACGTTTCACAGTGATTTCGAACAAAATCATTCACTATTAAGTTTAAACTGCACATTTTCTCTTCAAAAGATTGCGATAAATCTACTACTTTAAAATATTTATTCAAGTAAATGCATCTAAAGGAGGCCGCAGAACCATTTTTAACTTAGTTTTTCCAGTCGAGATATTCAAATGCCTTATTTGTTCTAAACTTTCAACGTTAAGTATGGAAGGCTAAAGTTGTATGGACAGCTCAAAGTTGTATCGAGACCCATTTATAAAGTTCTCTCGAGCATTTATGCAATTGTAACGTTCTTTGGTTTCTAAAGATATCTTAAATATATCTATATATTTATGATTATTGCAGATTGCTATTTTTATCGTGTTTATTAGATTTTCATAGAAATAATACACAAATAGCTTTACGCCACATCTTTTTAGAGTCGAGATAAGAAACTTTGGGTCCCAGAGGTGAAAGCTTTGCATTAAGTTCAAGATCTTTTGCTCAAATGATACATAATAATATGGGTGTTTCTTGAAAATTTCTTAAAAATATACTTAAATGCTTATTAAATAAATGCAAACGAGAGTGTTAGAGTTTATTTGTTCTTCGCTTGATACTTTTCACTGTGTACTATCTTCACAGTAAAAAAAACATTGTATCATACGATGTATTTATAAATACATATATTAATTACTTGTATTTTATGCCTTTAAACTGCCTCAGCGATGTCGTGGCTAGCATGTACGGCTGCACACCCGGAGGTCCTGGGTGTGAGTCCCGGGTCAGGCTAAGTTTAGTTATTGAGTCTTTCTGTATAGTAAGCCTTAGTAACAGTCCGGAGTTGGGAAGTTAGCGATGTTTCACCCCCGTGCCTCTGAGGGCACGTAAAGCCGTCGGTCCTGCGTCTTAACTCACACCGGTCGTGTCTCGTGTCGTCCCACCGGAGTATGAGAGTGACAGAAATAGAGAGTACACTTGTGTGTGCGCGTACACTTGTGAACTATTATATCTCCTGCGCAGTTAGCTAGTCTCAACGAGATTATCCGCCGTGGTCGGAGTCGCTCATGAGGACATTATTATTACTATCCGATATTGATGAAGCTTTAATAAATTATTATATTCACGGTGTTCTGACATGGAAGGGAGTAATATGAAAAAATTAAAAAAAATATGTAGCTATTTATAATGTATATCTGTTCATATGTGAATGGAACCAAAGTGAGCTGTAGTATCTACATAAGTTATTTCCACATTTAAATAAATAAGTACATTCAAATACAATAGTAGGGGTTTTTTTCGTTACTGTCATATCATGACGGAAGAGTCGTGCAACGCAAACGTGTTTCTACATGTCGTGGAATTTTGCGAAGTAAATAAAGCCTTTATCAATTATTCTTCAGGTAGATGTGGTTTTGTAAATAGTAGAGTACCTTGCAACTCGGTTTACTGTAAGCTTGGGAAGTTTGAGTAAGCTTTTTTTACTAGTCTTTCTGAGCTTTTTGTTTTATATTTAGCCAAAATCGACATTAATAGATCTAACGGTACCGCTGAGATATAAAAATATCAACCTTATGTTGAACTTATATGGATAACTAGCGACTTAACTTTTTGCTTTTTTAACGCTTCGCTCCTGCTCGTGCCTAGATAAATAATATTAATCTATGTATTACTCCATATCATAGTGTATTTATGTACTAAATTCCAACCAAATCCATCCAGTACAGGGACAAACATACACAATTGTAAACTTTTATATTTACAATAGTAGTGCGATATCAAAGTTAGTTTTACCACTTTCTTTTCAGTCTGTTTGATTGTGTCTATAATTTCTAAAAGTGATCTACGAAAGGACTATTTCAAGTGAAGTCTTATTAACAATACATTATTTTTTATCCTTTTATTGATATTTTTATACTTTTATCTATATAATGTATAAATTTAAAATGTATGTTACTTTATTAATTCAAACGTGATAATCTCCGGAACTAAGAGACCGATTTGAAAAATTGTTTTTGATTTTACACCTTAATAATAATTGAGCAAGATTATTTAACGACTCTAATAAGTTTACGTCGTTTATGAACAGAATTTATTATATTATACAAGCGGAGTCACAGGCAATTGTTTGTTTTTTTTTTATAACATGTAATAAGATTGTATGAGTTTTTTGCCACGAGATGTATTTAAATATTATGTCAGTAGATTTAAATATAAATTGGTCAAGTGCGAGTTGAATTCGCACAAGAAGGGTTCCGTACCACCGTACATGTGCTTTTTATTAATATGAATTTTACACTATGTATTTAGTATATAAAAAAAATTCTTGTATTCTTATTTATTTTTATTATTTGTTGTTATAGCGGTAATAGAAATACATAATTTGTGAAAATTTACTAATTTATTTAATATTACGGTTCATGAGTTACAGCCCTTGACTAACAGATGGATAGCGGAAGCATAATAATAGGGTTTTGTTGGCACGAAACCCTTAAATTATATGAAAATGAAATGATTTTTTACTGTTTACTAATTTTAATTTTATTGACACTACTTTTAATAACTAAGCTCCAAAAGAAGCTTTTTTCTTATTAAGTTTACTTGTTATGTAAACAATGCCAGTAACTTGAGTGTAATAAAAAACGACGTAAGTTTGTGTTAATTTTAGTTCTAATTATTATGAACGAAGGGTGAGCGTAAGTTCGCTAAGCTTTTTAAGCTTAACTTTCAAAGTTATTTTGCTTTTTAAAATACAGAGGTTACGTTTACTAACTGAAAATTAAATTCTACCAGTACTCGTAAAAGAACTTTCATAATTACACGAAGACTAAGAAAAACTAAGAAAATATTTTTTTAAAGTTTGTTTTTTCAATCTAGGTCATAAATACACAAATAATTTTGTATCCATTTATATATTAAATAAGTTTTTGACAAAATTAATGAACTAGAGATTTATATTTTTTATACATCCATATTTAATATTATAAATGTGAAAGTGTGTTTGTTTGTTTGTTTGTTTGTTTTTTTAATTGTTTGTCCTTCTTTTACTTCAAAACAGAGATAGAGATCAGGATTTTTTTGCGGAGATAGTTGGGGAGGGCTGGAGTGTGACATAGACTACTTTTTACCGCGGGAGATTATGTCATTATAACGGGAAAATATGTTATAATACAACCCAGAAAATTATAGTGTAATAAATACGTGTTTTAGCATTTTTCAAAATTCATCCCATAAGAGGGTAAAATAGGGGATAAAAGTTTGTATGCAACATACCTTTTTAAAGTTTTTTTTTGTAATTTTAGCGACAGCGAAGTAGCGGGTTCTGTTAATATTGAATATAAAATTTTATGTTCTTAAAAATTAAAGAAGCTTAAAAAGTAAAGATTTTCTTTAATTATAGTTGACGTACTCATCAGAATCTCCTTATTTCACTTTTCTCTTTGGAGCTGATAGCTTTCTATCTAATCTATTGATTCCAAAGTATGTTAGTCTATTTTAATCTGTTCTAACATTTACCGATTAATATTGCTATTATCATAATATTATCATAAATTAAAGAATAGAAGAAAAATGGCTATACTTAAAGGAAAATAATGATCAGGTTAATGGATATATAAGATAAGAAAATTATATGAAGAAATTTTGTTAATTATAAATAAATAAATATTGTTTTTAAGGCAGTGGTAGCCCAGTGATAAAGCGCTTGCTTGGGAAACCGAGTGAAGCGGGTTCAAATCCCGGGTCTCGCACCTCTGATATTTTCATGTGCGAATTATTTCTAACATGATTACCACTTGCCTTACGGTGAAGGAAAAACATGAGAGAAGCTAGCAAGTTTTCGAAAGATATGTGAAGTCCGCCAACCCGCACTTGGCCAGCGTGGTGGACTATGGCCTGATCCCCCTCGTATTGAAGGGAGGCCCGTGCCCAGCAGTGCGACGTTAAAAAGGCCTGAATACAATTATTGTTTTTTATATGTATATTGTATATGTATAAAAAATGTCTATTAAATTATTATGAAATATTAAAAAACATATAATATAAAATATTATGATATTTTATATTATATTAAAAAAATATAATATAAAATATTAAAAAGAAGTGAGAGACAAAAAAGTCCACTCGGGTCGGGTCGTGTGCTTTTATTAGTACTTAATACCAGATGAAGACCACTTTTTGTCAATCATAACTTTTGTCGGTCTCACTACCATTTGTCCCATCAGGACAACGAGAGTCGAACCCGTATACTGACGTAGTAGATATTACAATACACACTCTACCTCATATTAAACATACCATTGCCATATATAACTCCATAAAATATTATATAAATTAAAATAATAACAATGCATTGCAACAATTGACATGCTTTCACTTAATTTAGTATGTGAGTCAATTGATGCCATACACACAGAAGAAAAGGCGCGAAGTTATGCGCATGCGTCAAAATAAATAGGAGAAATATAACCGGTCACGCGGATTCAGTCCTTCCAAAACCACCGTGTGAGGTGGACGTGTTCTAAACCTGAAAAAAAAATATCGCGAGTGCATATAAAAAAATTACGTAATGATTGTTAGTACTTGAGTAGGGTGCAATGAGCGACCTGCGTTATGCCACCGATTTATTTGATCGTGCTTCTGACAGTGCTGGACTTGTGCGTGCCTCTGTACCACGACCAGTTCGCGCTATTTGTGCCCGATGGTCGGGCAGATGAACTGGCTCAAAGACATGGGTTCGTTAACCATGGACAGGTAAGTTTTAAATGGGGACCAAAAAGAAATAGTCAAATTAGAAAATTAAAAAAAATTCTACTAAGTCATACGTAATCTTCACATACAAACTAGTATTGTGCGAAAAATCTATAATGTTCAATTTCAAATTGATAATTTTATTAAATACATAATTTATTATATAATAAAAATTAATTCATCGATATAAAATTTTAGCACACTATATATATGTATATATTATTGATTGGAAGGCTCGTTAGTTCAGTACTTTTGGATATTCAATTCCTAAAAGCTTAAAAATAGATACATAAAGCAGTAAAAAAAACCAATCTTCTAACATCGGGCTAAATCACAAAAACATACAGTGTAACATCTCAAAGTGTAATCAAAATATTTCACATAAATAAGAATGTATAGTTTTCAAATAGATTAAAAGGTGGCATCGACGCAATTTCCTTCTCAGAGAAGTGTTGTAAACTTCTTTCTCGTTTCATTAACGGAGTTTGTTCTGCAGTATTTAACTGGCTGGCAATTTTACTTGAAGTGTCAGCAAGTTTTCTTATCATTACTAATAATATAATTAAAAAAAAAGGTTTTTCTTTGTCCTTGTTCTCGACATAAATCATTTATAATCATCAGCGAAATTATCCGCCTACAAAACCTTTGGTGTAGAGTAGTAGAAAAGTTGGTTTCATTCCGCCTATATTAATTCGTTTTAATAAGAGTTTGTTCAGAGTGCACAAAAAAACAATTAAAATGATTATTTCATGTATGTATGTATGAAATTGTTTCAATGACTGACATATAAGACATAGCTACAATTCGCTGGATCTTGAAGAATGGAATTATGTATAAAATATTATATGCAAAAGTACCTTATATAACGAAAATAGACACTAGAAGTTATTTTTGAAAACTTCCTCCTTTAGAGGTAAATAGGTAAAGAGAATTTGTTGAATGATCGTCATTTATATTATATACAAATAAGATATATAGAAAGTTATGTGTTAGCTTGACTTTATCATGGCGATGGAAAATCCCATGACTGCTCGTTTATAAATAAACTCATTCGTTCAATAAAATTAAACTTGATTGGCATAACATGGTTGTACAAATATTTATCCAAGTCTGAAAAGACCCCATGACTAGATACTAAAGAAATAACAAATAGAGTTATGTGTCACTTATTTCTGTCAAATGAAGCTCAAATTAAAAAAGAAAAATAAATAATACAGCATTAATAAAAATGAATCTACGTAAAAAAATAACTGAAATGAATATCAACTGTCTCATAGTTAAACATCGATTTTTATACCTTTCTTCGAAATAGTACCATAATAATATTATAATATATACGTATTTGAAATTGGTCATTTAGGTTTAGTTTATAGTTGGAAATGATATTATAAAAAAATATAAAATACTTAAATGTTTAATTACTTATGGCAACAATTAAGGCGAAAATAATTTCATATGTTAAAATTCATCGAGCATAGCGTATAGTGTACATACAAAAAACATTCATTTTGTGGACAATCTGATAAGAGTGAATATTTTACAAAAACGCAAAATCTCATTTCTTTAGTTTTTAATCATAAATACATAGTGTTTTTTTGAACACTGCCTTCGATTCTACCATTCTACAATATCAAATTTCTATGTCAGAGGAAAACGGTTATATACAAAAACATATATTTAACAAAACATTAAAACCTTTTTACTTAGCAATATTAGTTATGTTACATATACTCGTATAGTAATAATCGTCTATTCAGTAAATATTTAATTATATTAAGTATTTGACAATAAAGGAGTTTGTATAACTTCTTTGGTTTTACAGATTAATATACTCTTACATTGCAGTTTTTGTATTTTTTCTCAGAAATGAGATATTTTCCCGCGGTAAAAAGTATCCTATATGTTGACTCGGATAACTAGCTATCATCATACCAAATTTCATCAAAATCCCTCCAGTGGTTTTTCTGTGATGTGGTAACAGACAGACAGACAGACAAAAGTTCTAAAAACTATAGATTCGTCCTCTGCATCGATAATAATGTTTATTTCAATAAGATTTTCCAAAAAATATTTAATGTACAGATTCGGCTTATATGCTTATCGCACATATGTAAAAACTAGTTGTTTTATTAATAGCACTCACCAATAGCTACTAACAAAATTACATAAGAATATCGATTGACAAACTGAGGAGAAAATGGTAATAACCGTTTTGTCCTTCCCTATTTATATCATTTCCATATTTTTACGATTTCTATTCTTCAACGATTGCAGAATGTGATCTTGTTTGAGTGACTGAACATCCGTATCTATACAGATAAATAAAATTAAAGTGTTTGTTTGTAATGTCAAAAAATTATATACGGTACTTATAAGAAAAACACAACTTTTTAAATTTTTGTCAGTCGGTTTGTCTGTTCCGGATAATCTCTGAAACGGCTGGACTAATTTCGACGGGACTTTCCCTGGAAGATAGCTGATGTTATAGGGTGTAACATAGACTACTTTTATTTTAGAAAAAGAATTAGAGTTCCACTCAAAAAAATTAAAAAGTAACTAGGGACGAACCCGAGCGAAGCGAGGATGAGTCGCTAGTTAATATTATAAATGTGAAAGTTTGTGAGTATGGATGTTTGTTACTCTTTCACGCCAGAACGGCTGAGCGGTTTTTAATGAAATTTGACAAAGATATAGATTATAGTCTGGAATAACACATAGGCTTTTTATCCCGGAAAAATGTACGGTTGCCGTGGGCTTTAAATAAAACTATTTTTTCAAAATTTCTCGCGGTTTTATTTTGATTTCTCAGTACATTTTGTTTTACTTTATAGCAAAGAAGGTCAATTTTAAGATTACTTAAATAATAACATGGTGCGGCTTGAACCTTGTAACTTTACTCTTTTATTTAGATATTTTTGGTAAATGCTGTTACTTAGTATGTAGAAAAGCGATTATAATAAATTTTCATTTAATTTGTTCAAATAAAGTTATTTTTTCATATTAGACATTAATTTAAAATTTTAGCTCTATACTTAGCCAAGTGCCACGATTTCATGAATAAAACAGTCGGTAATATTTTACATGTATAGATAAAAAAGAAAGTGGTTTAACGTAATAATAAATACGTTGGGACATTAACATACAGCGCCATCTAATTCCATGGTTAGCTACGAGGCTTGTGTTATGGATACCAGATAGTTGATAAACTACACATATATAACTTTAAATACATACATATTATAAATATAAACACCCATGACTGGAGTACAAACATTCGTCATCACACAAATGAATGCCCCCAGCGGGACTCGAACCCGCGACCGCTGGCACAGAAAGTAGGGTCACTACAAACTGAGCCAATTGTGTCGTCTTATATATTGTATAGTGTAAAACTTAGATTATAAGGTAATAATCGCCATTAATTTAAATCAACATATTTATTTTATATACATGTCTAAATGCAAGCAACAAATTTTTATTGGAAATCTTATTCTTAATAAATTATTATTGATTTATGAATTTGTAATAAAATTATTTTAATAATAGCGACTTAGCTTTCTTTAATTTGAGTGCATACGTGTCTTTTGTTTTCATTCATAATAATATAGCGCTATGTTATAGCAAGTACTAGTTAAAGTATCTTTTGTGTTGTTTTAGGTCAGAGTGTGTACCAAATTTCAATCTAAATTTCATCAAAATCCGTCCAGCCCTTCCATCGTAAAGATGTAACAAATACACAAACTTTCGCATTAATAATAGTACTTTAACTATTCTATTACACACACACACACACACACATATATATATATATATATATATATATATATATATATATATATATATAATATATATATACATATATATATATATATATTTATATTTAGAATATTAAAATAAACCTATAAAATATTTTCGTAAGGGCTCACATAAGATTTTTTTGATATAAATCTATACACCTATATAAAAAAAATTAACTGATCGCTGTCGATCGATTTTTGTCTGTTTCACTGTGCGTTTGTGCGCTTAACCTGCTTAACCGATTTGGATGCGATTTTCACTAATGTATTGTGGTAAGGTTCACTTATCATTTAGTAGGTACGTATTTTATTTCAATGGGTTCATAAATTAAAAAAAAATGGGTGCGTGCAACCTTTATTTAAAATAACTTCTAATAAAAAAATGCAAGTCAAACTACACAAATTACAATGATATCATTGTATGAACGCTAAGCTTACTGTAAGCTTAACAAAGTATTTAATACTAACCTTTTATAACAATATTTTAACTTTAAATACTAAGAGTATTGGGGAAATTAATCATCAAAATTATTATAGTACGTATCCTGATATCCAGACCACAGAATCTTCCCGTTCTATAATCTTTCGAATGACGTAGCAAAATTGTACATCGAGTTCCGACTATAATCCTTGATGTCCAACGACAATTATTTATAAATCCCTTATTTATTATAATCACAAATCGCTAAATTCTACACATTCAAGCTCGAATAAGGACCATGTACGGGATTTCGGCAGTATTTAGAGGAGTAAAAAAAAAACGTATTCTTGATGCACTTACAAAAGATTTAATAATTTATTACAAAAAAAATACCCAAGAGGTGTGGTAGACACATCACGACTTTTAATACAATACGCAATTTTGCTTCAATAATTATTTAGGCGCTTTGCACGAACAGTGGTAGTGTAATATATATATATATATATATATATATATATATATATATATATATATATATATATATATATATATATATATATATATATATATATATATATATATATATATTTATATATAATATGTATGTATTTAAAATTATATATATGTAGTGTATCAACTATCTGGTATCCATAACACAAGCCTCGTAGCTTACCATGGAACTAGATGGTGGTGTGTGTTAATGTCTCAACATATACCTACATTTATTTATTTTATTTATTTATTGATAGATAGGTAAATTCTATTCATATGTTTTCCTGAAATTTTTAATAATGATTATGGTCGAATTTTGACCACTGGAGGAACACTAATTTTGATTAATTGCCATACATTTTAAATATACCATTTAACCACAATATTTAAATTTCTGATTAAAGTACGCAGTAAAATGTGACATTTTCTAAGCTAGTTGTAACTCAATAATGAATAGACTTTTATTACTATACAAATATATTTAACAATAACTAATATTGCTATGTAAAATTATTTTAATGTTTTGTTAAATATATGTTTTTGTATATAACCATTTTCCTCTGACATACATATTCGATATTGTAGAATCGTAGAATCGAAGGCAGTGTTCAGAAAATACACTATAATGTATGATTAAATATATAATTTTCGCAATGAAACATCTCTGTTAGACGACATTTTACGGTCAAGGTTTGCCTTTCTTTATACTAAGCAAATGTTAGTCTTTGTATAACATATTCAGCTACATAGATTTTAATGAAACTCTCTAATTTTTCATTTTTATATTACCTTTGAAAATGAAAAAACTCATCACAGTATATAACAAAAGGTACGAATTTTAATGTAAAATGGAAAATATTCTCAAAGCCAAGATTACTGTTAAGAATGAAATTATTACCTTTTGAACAGATTTGACTCATATGAAGATCTTTTTTATTTGCAGGTTATTTTGAACATATAAATCATTCTAGTGAAATGAGAGAGAGAGAGAGAAGGAGAGTTTAATGAGATGATAGACTGTATATAATATAGTATTTATATATAATGAAATTTGAGGAAAATTACAAAAAGGTTAAATTAATAAATATGTCCGGAATTAACACACAAGACCATCTAGTTCCATGTTAAGCTACGAGGCTGGTATTATGGATACCAGATGGTTGATACACTACATATATAATTTTAAAAATGTACTTATTATAAATATAAACACTTATGACTGGAGTACAAACATTCGTGCTCACTACACAAATAAATGACCCCAGCGGGACTCAAACTCGTGACCGCTGGGACAGCGAGTAGGATCAGTACAAACTGAGCCAAACGTATCGACAAAGTAACGATTTATACATCGAAAATAGTGACCGCCCGATTTTTAATTTGGACTTCCATGTTAACATGTACTCCTTTCTCTATTCACTTTTGCTCTGTCCAGGAATCGAACTCACAACCTTCTGTGACTGTTTCAAATTAGTTCAATAATTAATTAAACATTCTGTAAATAAACATTATTAACTTCGTGTAATCGCTTATAGCCCACTTTAGTCGTTTTCCTTTTAAAAAGCTTTATAAGTATTTAAAGGAAAGTTTCTACCATCTTACAATATATTAATAATTGCAAAAGTTCAAAGAAATTGCTACTATTAATTATAAAATGTAATTTGACCACATTTGTAAGATTTAAACTTAACATTACATACTAATATTGTAAATGCTAAAGTGTTTGTTATTTTGTCTTTCTTTAACGCAGAAAGGTAGTTTTTTTTGAATAGAGATATTTTAAAGGCAGAAGAGACAATCATGGGCTGTTCATCTTTGTACATCAAGTGTTCTTAAAATATTTCATATCTTTGCTTATGAAAATCACAAATAATAAGTTACTTTTTCAAAGCCATTTATTGCAAATAACGTCCGTCCCACTTCATAATAATTGTACTCTATATAGGATATTTCTTATTACTTTTTTCTTTTACAGCATTCATTCTCACTTTGTTAAATATCAAGGGGCGTGCATCTACTTTGAAGGAGTTTTCTAGTTTATACATACATATGTCAGGTATATAATTATATATTATAAACCCTAAGCCCTTTGAGATGGTATTGCTCTACCTTCTTGAAAATATCTCGTTATTTATTAAAAAGCTTTCTAGAAACTGGCAATATAAATATCATAACGTTCAATGTTAGACTTATAAAGTAGTTTGTATACATATATTTTTAGTAGTATAAATTAAAAAATAAATTCATTAAGTGGAGTTCTAAAACTATTATATGTAGAGTTATTACATATATTTGTAAAACACAAGTTTATAAACTATTAGCAGAACCCGCGCCTTCGCTCGCGCTAAATCTACAGATAAACTCTAAAAAAGTAGGTTTCATACAAACTTTCATCCCCTATTTAAACTCTTATCGGATGAATTTCTAAAAATGCTAAAACAAGTATGTATTTAATTACATTGAAGAGCATTAATACCAAGTTTCAAGTAATTCTGATCATGCATATTTTTTGGGTTGTATTATAACGTGTTTTCCCGTGGGAATGAGATTATCTCCCGCTGTAAAAAGTAGCCTATGTCACTCTCCAACCCTCCAACTCTCTCCACACAAAAAATCACGTCAATCCTTCACTCCATTTCGACGTGAAAAAAAACAAACAAACAAACAAACAAACAAACAAACACACTTTCACATTGATAATATTACTATGGATTTATCTGATTATGAAGAAGCTTTCGGAAATAGATACGTCTAAACTTATCTTCTTATCTTATTATTCTTCTTTTAAAGCCCCGGCGCAAAAACGACGGGGTGTTATAAGTTTGACGTGTCTATGTGTGTGTGTCTGTTTGTGACACCGTAGCTCACGAACGGATGAATCGATTTAGATTTCGTTAGTTTTTGTTTGAAAAGTGTATTAATCGGGAGTGTACATTGCTATGTTTGATGAAAATCAGTCCAAGATGGTCGGGTGTTTCTTAAATTTTTAATTTATTATTACGTCTAAACTACACTAAGGTGAGACAGCAGTAGTTTTATTTTTTATTTATAGAATCTAACTACTATTTTTAATCCTAAAGTGTATGTATATGTGTGCGTATGTTTGTTACTCTGTTACCCTGAAACGAAGAAAATTTAGGGCACAGGCATGGAAGACCTGTAGGCTAGTGTTACTGTACTGCTAGGACACCATATGAAGGTAGTGTAAAGGTGCTACGAGTAGTTGTATAATCGATAAAAGTCTCTGGACATAACAGATTACAAATTGGACTAATTTTAGAACTAACTAGCGGCTCACCTTCGCTTCGCTTGGGTTCGCCTCTAGAAAAGCACAAACAGATCTATCCCACGGGAGCCATTCATTTTTCCGGGATGAAAAGTAGCCTGTTATTTGACCGGCAATATAAGATATCAGCTTGCCAAATTTTACTAAATTAAGTTGTTACTACAGTTTTTTGAATATCCCACGGGAATTCTTTAATTTTCCGGGATGAAAAGTAGCCGATTTGTTTTTGTCATGTATGAACTATATTATTGTAAGGTTTCATTAAAATCCGATCGGTAGTTTTTGTGTACTAAGCGGTACAAATTATTATAGTTTAACTATCCCACGGGGACTCTTTAATTTTCCGGGACGAAAAGTATCTAAGGTGTTGCCCGGAGATATAAGGTACCACTATGCAAAATTTCATTCAAATCGGTCCAATAGATTCGGAGATTAGCCCGTACAAACAGACAGAAACAAAAAATTTGATAAAAATCTGGATTTGTTCTATTTGTCTTCTTACGTCCCCCTGACTCGGTTTTTAGCATTTTTTTTGGTATGTACAGACATTCGACCTCTACTGTTTTATTATAGTATAGATAATCCCACACATTTCTTTCATATGTTAAAATTAATCTCAGTATAAAACATTAAAAATAAAAAGTGATCTTTTCAAGAAATGACATCGTTTTCAACTACGTTCACCTATTCCTTTGGGAAATTTGACTGCGCATGGTAATAACTCTAATGCCTCATAGTTATTAGCTATCATAATTTAATGTGCTTTATAGAACATGTTATTTTAGATTTAAATTTATTTTAGAAAAGGTTCTAAGTTAATGTATATTTTTTCCATGCACGTATTATTATAAAGGCAAATGCAGTGATAGCTCAGTGGTAATGGTCTCGCTTGTGAAACCGAGTGAAGCGGTTTCAAACCACAGGTCTCGGCCTTTGCTATTTTGAAATGCGCTTACGGTGAAGGAAAAAATCTGCATCTGAGAGAACCTAGCAAGCTTTCGAAAGACACTGCTTTATAATTGTACAACGAAATATTATTTATTTAATTTTAGCTGTTATAATTTTAATTATTATTATTTTTTACACTTTATTAATTACTAATGTTTATTAATATAATAATAGCAACACTAAATAAGATTAATAATTAGTAAAGTTTTAAAAAAAATTGTAATCTTTCCGGCTAATTCTAAGACTTTCACTAGCAGACAGGTAATGTTATAAGGAGTAATTTAGGTTTCTTTTCTTTTTGAAAAAAAAAAAATAGAATTCTATGCAAAAAATAAAACTTATGAAATTGTGAAAAAATCATACCTAGAGTTAGTCGCTAGTTATTTATAAATATAACCCTTAAAAAAAATATGAAAACAACGTCGAATTATTATTATAATAATGAAATTGATATAAACAAAGCACATATTTGTTATAATTG
Source organism: Brenthis hecate (assembly GCA_951806755.1). Taxonomy (NCBI): domain Eukaryota; kingdom Metazoa; phylum Arthropoda; class Insecta; order Lepidoptera; family Nymphalidae; genus Brenthis; species Brenthis hecate. Next base: position 3,933,949 of record OX638277.1, on the reverse strand, counting down.
TTTCGCCCTGTTTAATAAAGACAAAAAAAGTTACTAGAAATATTTTACAAAAAACGTAAAGTACCTAATTATGTTAATTAATACTCTCATTTTAAATAAGCTTCCTTTGGTAGGTTTAAAATATAAAATAAAATATACATATGTGTAATATGTGGAGATACGGTACTCAGTCCTTTGTACTTTGAAAGAACGAGATTCAGTACGAAAATAACATGAAAATAATTGTATATTTAAAGAAGCAGTGGTAGTTCATTGGTAGGGTGAATGCGAATGCGTAAACCAAGTATCGCAGGTTCAATCCCGGGTCGTGACAATCTAATATTTTTACTATAGAATCTAATATTTTTATTATAGTATCCAAATCCCTCCTGTGGTTGGACTCCAACGGACGGACGGACGGACGGACAGACAGACAAACAGACAAAAATTCTAAAAACTATAGATTCGGCCTCTGTATCGATAATAATATCTATTGCAATAAGATGTTTCAAAAAATATTTAATGTACAGAATCGGCTTAGTTAGAATTTTATTATATGTAGGTATAGATTACTTGCTAATATAACTAAGGAAGCCATCTGAGCTTTTCTTTACAGCAGTGTGCTTGAGAGATTTTCTAAAAGTATAATGCTTAAGAGTTTATTTGTCTATATGTTTTTTCAATGCGATGATCTCTGGAACTATCAATCAGATTTAAATATAAATATACAAAGACCTTATTCTCCTTTGTTTTTGAAATGATTTTTAGTTTAGTTGCTATTACAAAGTTTTAGTATTAGCAATGAACAGTAAGAAACAGTGTCTTTTTCATATAGATCGGTAAATTCTATTCGTCTATGTATGTTTTCTCAAATTTTCAATAATGATTATGGTCGAATTTTAACCTTTAGGCGTAAAATAAGTAACACATAATTAAACTATGCGAAATATGCCACGTAAAAAGCTAGTCCTCTATACATATAATAAAATTCTGCGTCGAATCTGTAGATTAAATATTTTTTTGGAAAATATTATTGAAATAGTCATTATTATCGGTACAGAGGCCGAATCCATAGTTTTGAGAATTTTTATCTGTCTGTGACGGAAAAACCAGTGGAGGGATTTTGATGAAATTTTGTATTATGATAGCTGGTTATCCTGGTCAACATATATGATACTTTTTACTGCAGGAAAATATCTCATCGCTAAGAAATCTATACTAAACGTTGAAACGTAAGTAGGGAAGAACCCTAGCGGAGCGAGGGTGAGTCGCTAGTTTTACTATCCGTACCAAAAATAAAACTATTTATCTGTTTATGCCTTACTTAGAAACTAACAGTAAGCTAACAGTAAACTTACTATAGTTACGTAGTCTTATTTCACGCCTTTTTATCACGCTTTATCTTAATCTGCTTTCTATACTTATATTTTTATCTTAAAGTAAATGGACTCTACATTTGAAAAGAACACTAATGGATAGAAAAGCAAAGAGGTGGAGGAACAACTTGTGTTTCCAATAAATTTCAAATAAAAGCTGGTATAAAATAAATGTAATATTTAGGTACATACATATTTATTATTATGCAAACATACTATTTCCTTTCTCACTTAGTACTAATGTAATGCCTCATTATATAATTAATGTACGCCCAGGAAATTCGAACACAATCGTAATTGAAAATTTATAATATATATATATATATATATATATATATATATATATATATATATATATATACACACTAGCATTGTCCGCGGCTCCGCTCGCGTTCAAATGACCAAAAACCAAATTCTTAGGTTTTACACTTAGTATACTCTTACATTGCAGTTTTTGCATTTTTTCTCAGAAATGAGATATTTTCCCGCAGTAAAAAGTATTCTATATGTTGACCCGGATAACCAGCTATCATCATACTAAATTTCATCAAAATCCCTCCAGTGGTTTTTCTGCGATGCGGTAACAGACAGACAGACAAAAATTCTAAAAACTATAAATACGGCCTCTGAATCAATAATAATGTTTATTTCAATTAGATTTTCCAAAAAATATTTAATGTACAGATTCGACTTAGTTACAATTTTATTATATGTATAGATGTGTCAAAAAACTTCAAGCCTGACACTACTTACCCATTCTACTTTGTATACATTAGTTATATTTATGTCCCACTGCTGGGCACGGGTCTCCCTTTAATACGAGGGGGATCAGGCCATAGTCCACCACGCTGGCCAAGTGCGGGTTTGTGGACTTGACATGTCTTTCGAAAACTTATTAGGTTATCTCAAACATGCAGGTGTCCTGACGATGTTTTCCTTCACCGCAAGAGAAGTGCTAATCATATTGAAAGTGATTTGCACATGAAAATATCAGAGGTGCGCGACACGGGATTGAATCCGCTCCACTCGGTTACAAAGCGCGCTTTACCACTGGGCTACCACTGCCTCTTTTATACTTAAAAAATAAGAATACTTAGTTATATTATACTGGAATAATAGTAACTTCTTTCTGAGGTAATTGGTTGAAAAAACTGTGTTTCGTTACGTATTTCGTTACGCAGCCGGTTATTCGTTACGAAAATTTGAATTTAGGTTATGATACTACGAGTACTATAGACGATAAAATGTACATACATATATATCTAAATCCTACTTTTATATATTTTTTAAAAATTTAAACTCTGTACTAGCGTCTCATAAATAAGTGATTTTTATTTACAACATTTTGTTGCCGAACTTTGCCTAGCTGTAGTCTGAGAAATTTATTGGTTGCGTATCGAGCTTCGAGAACTGCTCCCAATTTGTTACCCGCCTCTAGAGAGTTGAATATTTGAGAATGACAGATCGTCTGATTATTTATATATATATATATATATATATATATATATATATATATATATATATATATATATATATATATATACCAATGCGGAATTGTTGACGTACAAATAATGATATAACTTTTATTTACTGATAGTAAATATATCGTATATATTTGACGTAGAGTAGTTTTAGAGATGGAGGTAGTACGATCAATTTTTGCTTATTAAAAATTGATTTTTGTTGTGAAATATATACATACATTAATACTTTGCCAGTGGTTTCGTATGTCGGGGTCATCTTGACATAACTAGCCTGTATGATTGTCATTATTATGATATGTTAGACCAATTGAAATAATTTTTTTATTTTCGTTTCAAATTCTAATATACAGTAAAGTTAATTAAATTCATCAAGATATATCACTAAATATAGCTTTTGCAAAAAATGCTGCTTTAACCTTAAAATTTATCTTTAAAATTATATCGAGACACTTTATGAGTATTTTCACTCCTAGAGATTTTTTTTCTCTAATTAATATGAAGCACGTATAACCGAAGAAAATAAGAAACCTGATAATCGGTTGACAAAAATCATACCCAAATAGAGTACCTCTTGGTTTGTCAAAGTCAAAAACGTGTAATATACCTCATAATATACAAAATATAGATATTCATATGAATTATTAACGTATTTCGAGGTTTATTTTAACAGATATACATACATACATGTGTATGTATATGTATGTCTTATGTCTATATATATATATATATATATATATATATATATATATATATATATATATATATGATGATGATGTTCTCCTAGCCGATTCCGGCTACGGCGGCCAATTTCATTGAGATTAGCCAACTGCGCAGGAGACATTATAGTGCACAAGTGTACGCGCAGACACAACGTGCACTCTCTATTCCTGTCACTCTCATACTCCGGTGGGACGACCACTTGACACGACCGGTGAGAGTTAAGGCACAGGACCGACAGCTTTACGTGCTCTCCGAGGCACGGGGGTGAAACACCGCCAGCTTCCCAACTTCAGGCTGTTACTGAGACTCACTATACAGAAAGAATCAGTAACTGAACTTGGCCCGACCCGGGACTCGAACCCAGGACCTCCGGGTGTGTAGCCGTACATGCTAGCCACTACACCACCGAGGCAGTTGAGATGTATATATATATATATATATATATATATATATATATATATATATATATAGACATAAGACTAACATTACTTAATCATAAAGTAACTGTTAATTATGATTTTGTTAAATATTTTAAATTTTAAGTAATAAGCACTAGGGTAACATATTATGAAAATATTTTTGTGGCCTACTTTGTAAGTGCATTTGGCGTACCAATTAACAAGTATAAGCATGCATTCGGGTAGCGTAGCGAAATATTTTTTATTATTTTATAAAACTAGCGATACACCCTGACTTCGCTCGGGTGCATCCCTACGTAGCCTATTTATAGCTTCAGGTCATAGTATAATGTTTAGGCTATCTACGTACTTAATTTCACCTAAATCGGTGCAGCCGTTTCAATGTGAAGTAGTAACAGACATACACAGACACATATGTATATACAAGAAACTTACGAGTATTATTTATCGAAACAGCTATAAGAAACAAAAGCTTTATGTGATAGCTTTATGTGATGGAAAATAACGAATATTATACAGAGACAAGCTTTTTTTGTTTGTTTGTTCGTTTGTACCGAATAAGCTTCGAAACTGCTGAACCGATTTAGATGTTTGGTAAAAAGATAGTTTGAGACAGTGAAAAGCGCATAGGTAATTTTCTATCCCGAAAATCATCCCTGAATAGGTGAAAATGGGGATGAAAGTTTATACGGAAAGCAACCTAGAGACGAACGAAGCGAGGGTGAGTCGCTAGTGTGATAGAAAATTATTATTGGGAATGTAGAAACTTTTTAATTATACCTACATAAGTTAGTGGTGTAGTTTCTAAAGTCACCTTCCATTTCTATCATCAGTCCACTTATTGGTACATAATTATATTATTGTTAGAATATGTACAATAAATCATAAATTGTATAAATCACATTTACAAACGTTCCAGTTTAACATTTTTATAAAAGGTCACACGTCTTGGGAATGACGCGATCGCCTTCAGGCAATTTCAGTGTTCCAGAATTATTCTAATTCAGAATTTCATTAAATACAAAGATAAAAAAAAAAAATTTTAGTTTGGTTGTTTTTCTTTTAGCACTTGTCAGTTCTTCCGAGACTCTAAAAAGAGTTTTATTTTTCCCTGCGAATTGGTAAGATACGTTCGGTAAAGTAGCCTTTGCTATTTTATAATGCTAATAAAGAAAAAAGCTACAAAAGAAACTTTAAGAATTAAGCTCCTTAACTGGTCTCATTTTTCAGTCTACACAAAGTTAAATATTGGCAAGAAAAATGCGAGGAAAATATAGAAATTAAATCCATACTAATATTATAAATGTGAAAGTGTGTTTGTTTGTTTGTCTTTCTTTCACGTCGAAGCGGAGTGAAGGATTGGCGCGATTTTTTGTATGGAGATAGTTGGAGGGCTGGAGAGTGACATAGGCTACTTTTGACCGCGGGATATCATCTAATTCCCACGGGAAATCACTTTATAATACAATCCAAAAAAATATTCATGATTGGAATTACTTGAAACTTGGTATTAATGCTCTTCAATACAATTAAATAAACACGTGTTTTAGCATTTCGAGATTCATCCTAAAAGGCGGAAAAATAAATAAATAATGGATAAAAGTTTGTATGAAACCTACTTTTTCGTAGTTTTACCGCGAGCGAATTCGCGGGGTCTGCTAGTAAATTATATATAGCAAGGTTTTTGGTTAATATTTTTTTATAATACTTTTGTAGATTTACGCGAATATTTGACATTTTAAATAAAACTTTCTTTTCGGATTATTTATTTTGATTTTTGGTTCTTGACGTTTCGAATGCTTTACAGCAAACATGGTCACGGGAGAGGCTAAGGTTATAGACGTCTCAAACATAAAATTGTTACAGACAGTGCCTACCCACTATTTTACAAAAATGATTTCGAAAATTCAAAAAATGGCAATAAAGTAGGTAAATCAACAAATATTATAAGGTATTTTATTGCCATTTATGATACACTATGACACTGTGGTTTCCTTCAAATTATTAAGCCCACCCGTACACTAATTGCTTTAAAAAATAAAATAAATTATTCTACGTTATATGAGTAGGTATTGAAAACATAGGAAATTTTAATGTCATTTTTATTTATAAAAGAAATTCATTCAACTTTCTTTCTATACATTTCAATTGGTTACATTATTTGAAGGCAGTGGTAGGCCAGTGGTAGCCCAGTGGTTATTGGGAAACCGAGTGAAGCGGGTTCAAATCTCGGGTCTCGCACCTCTGATATTTTCATGTGCGAATCATTTTCAACATGACTACCACTTGTCTTAACGGCGAAGGAAAATATCACAAGGAAATCTGCATGTCTGAGAGAACCTAGCATATTTTCAAAATTTTGAAAAGATTTTTCACCATTACAACATTACGTGGACATATAAAATACTAGTTTTAGCTCTTGGCTTCGCTTTCGTGGCAACTGCAGCGGGGATCAAATGTAGCCTATATCCGTCTCCAGGATGCAATATATATCCTAGCCAAATTTTATCGAAATCTGTTCAGCAGAGTTACTTTCAAATACTTTGTAATATTTTAGTATGTATTAGCTGAAGTATCATCTACTTTTTTAAATCAATAATAATATTACAAAACAACACGACTATAACAAAATACTTTACTATAACATTTTCATTTAATTTAAAGGATTTAAAATCCATTTTGAATGATAACAGCCGAGGGAGTCTACATTTGGCTGGAATCCTGACTAATTCCATGTATTACAACTACATAGTAAACTGGGCAGTGGCAATATATCGTAGATAGTCAAGATATATAGCTTCCTGTGCTCTATAAAATTCCTAATGCCTTGGTAACCGGACCGAGTTCGAATGGAGACGGATGTCTATATCCTACTATGTTTAACAGTTATAATATAAGCTTTTTACTCACGGTTTTAAGCATTTGATGGTTTCAAATATATTTTAAATATAATGTAAAAAAATATAATCAAAATCAGCTTAGTAAATATTTTTACTTAGACAAAAAATGTTTATTGAAGTTATAATTCTTTTTAGCGCGTTTGGAAAACAATATGAGAGTATTTGTACGATGCGGGCGCACAACGACAGCCAAAAAGCGACATGATGAAGATAGCTGCATTCCTTTTACAAACAGAGAGTTGTGACAAACGGGATGAAATCTTTAGCTATTTTTGTTACGCCAAAGAAGTATAACTTCTTACGTTCGTATATAAGTACATACACACGTATTTTTTTCTTTTATTAATTGAATAGTCACAGCAACTCTATGATTTATTTGAATCCGTTACTTCGTAAAGCGATGGTTTGTTTGAATTAACATGGTGTCTTGGAAGGAAAGGAGAAATTATAATCACTTGCACAAAAAAAAAATTGGCGAGTGATAAATATCAATAAAAAATATATAGGTATCAAAAATGTGAAAATAAAATACCATTCACAGATTGTATTAAATAAAATAACGAAATTATTCAATTCTTACGTAACCATGATACACAGAACATTAATAATTTATTCGAGATCGAAATCGACAGCGAAAATCTAAAATAAGACTTAAATAAATACGGGCTATTCGTTAGTTTTAGGTTTGGAAAACTAATTGTACGCGCCGACTTATCCGTAGTTAAAAAGTGTAATCTTGTTATTTAAATATTATAATACCTACCACCTTAAATAATAAACTAACTTTGTAATCAAATTTATTTTACTGATAATTCGTGTCTGCCATTTATATACAAATTTTATTAATATCTAATTCGCTCAGGTTCGACCCCAGGTGATACTTAAAATTGACATATTTTTTTATTTATGAACCGATTGAAATAACATAAATAATAAATGTTAAGCGTTACAGAAAACCGCACTCAAATCGGTTAAGCCGTTTCTGGTTCACAAACACGCAGACAAACATACAAAAATCTAAAAAATCATTGTTTTGGGTTCTATTGCGTTAATAAAGACCCCAATAATAGTTTTTCTCAAATATATTCTATGTACATACAGCGATCAGTTACACTTTTATTATATGTATAGACTAGATATGAATAAAAATTTTAAATCCGTACCAACGCCCGTAATAGCGCACAATATTTAAAAAGATTAAAAATGTATAAATAGCTGGACCAATTTTGATTCAGTTAAAAGTAATGTTATGTCATTTTAGTTGTTCATTTGATAAATGATGATATAAAATAAAACAACAAACATAATGTGGTAGAAAAACTGAATATGGAAAGCCCTACCCAATTCTTCTTCTCTTATTAGCGTAGAGATAATCGAGAGTATTTATTTATATACGAGTTATAATTGCTTAACACAAATATTTCATATAGCAAGAATCGAACCAATGAGCTAGAGTATAAAATAGCCAAACACATATCCCACTGCGCCATAACGCCAATAAAAGCTAGTGTTCAATAAATCTAAAGAGTATATTGGACCAATGGATAGCAGTTACATAATTTACTTCTTTTGAAGTTGGGAGACGCTCACATATAAATGACTCATTCAAACTTCTCCCGCCAATAAAATCTTGTAGATATTCTTGGTCAATCTTATGAGATAGTTGTAGTTTTATAGCAACTTTCATCATGCTGAAGTTTTAGATTACTTTATGAATTGTCTTACAGTGAAATTTTTTGTATGAATAAAAAATAGATCCACTATAGTTTGACTCTGGACTTTTCTGAGATGGAAGTTCGGAGTTCTTTTTAGAATAGGGAATATGCGTAATTTTTTTTTAATCTTTATGCAATAGCTAACATCGTTATAATATAATTGTAAAAAAATATCCAACTCCAAAAAACTTTATATAAAAAGAAATTTTACAAATATCATACCGATACGGATACTTTGAATGCCCTTCATTTCGTGCGCTTGGCGTGAAGTCACATAATGATATACAAGAAAAATAACGACTCAATTTGTAGCTACAAAATTGCTAATCGCTCTGTTATGATAATACTTTGACGTCACATTCGGTCTGACCAATGGCGTGCGTTTCCACTACTTTAAATTTCCCACTTATATTTGCACTTTTTAATAATTATTTTCTTTATCAAAAAGAAATTACATTAAAAATATTAATGTAGGGTTGATTCAACAGCAACAAAGTCTTTAAAAATATATATTTTACTTTTATTTAAATCAAACGCATATTCTATATTTATAAATTACTAGCAGAAGCCGCGGCTTCGCTCGCGCTAAAACTATAAAGGTAGGTAGGTAGGTAAAAAAAAACAAAAGATCTCATACAAACTTTCATCCCCTATTTTACCCCCTTAGAGGATACATTTCAAAAAAACCTAAAACACGTATTTATTTAATTATATTGAAGAGCATAAATACTAAGTTTCAAGTAATTCTGATCATAAATATTTTTTGGGTTGTATTATAACGTGTTTTCCCGTGGGAATGAGATAATCTTCTAAAGTCTGCAGTAAAAAGTACCCTATGTCACTCTCCAGCCCTCCAACTATCTCTACACAAAAACTCACGTCTATTCGTCACTCTGTTTCGACGTGAAAGAAGGACAAATAAACAAACACACTTTTACATTTATAATATTAGTATGGATAAATTAATATTTTGTGTTATTAAATAAGTTTAAATGACGAACTACTGTCATATTTATAAAATATTTGCTGAACGGGTAAATAAAGCAATTTTTTTTAGCAAAAAAAAAAATAATATTAGTAATTACTACTTATACTTAACCGATACAAAAATATTTCTTCATAGCTAAACTACTTTTAGGCGAATAAGATTTTTTTTGTAATAAGGAACTTGTTATTATGGCCTAGTTTCAAAGTTCTTAGTTTTTACGCAAATTGACTGCCAGCTCGGATGCATCGTGAATTTTGTTCTAAAAAACTTTTTCTTTGAAGTAAAAGTTCATTCATATTCATCCCGGAAATATGAGTTAGCTATCTGGTAAATGTAAAAATGTAACATATGTTGTATTAACATCCTTATAAAAATCCTAAAATTTCGTCGCATTTCAACCAAAAAAAGTTCTTAGTTAAGCGATTTTGCACCCTGCGCTTTAAGTAGATTTCCCAAAAGTTCACCATTTTGTCGGTACACATTACGGGATCCCATGCTTTGTCTTTGGTACAGGTTTTGTTTTTGGTACATAGCTCTTCATCCTCATCAACCATCCGTTGTACGAACGTCGTGTCCTCTCCCTATCACTTCAGCTAGGAGAATCTATGTTACCCTCTTCGTCGCCGTCGGCTGGGGGAGAGGAGGCGCCGGTATGCGCATCTTCTCCCGCCACCCTAGAGGAGCTACTGCGGGGGGGGTCTCTCGTTGACTCCCCTGCACGTCATCGGGGCGGTCGGGATGTTCTGTGAATCGAGGGCATCCCGGTGTAGGCGAGGCAAGCCCGCGGGGTACGGGCTGTCCGCAGGGGTGTTGAAGTGAATGCGCAAACGATCCTGCACACCCCATTGCACTGCGGCGACGGGTTCCGCTGTGGGTTTTAGTGAGTAGGAGTCTCACAGTACCCTATCCATTGACGGCCGATAGGGTCCCCATGATGGGTTTCCACAGCGTCAACAAAAAAAAAGGAGAATCTATGATGCACTATATTGTCGACAAATCATTATCGTCGATGTACGTGAGTCATCCATTTTGTAATGTCTAAACCTTTTCAGTCCTAAATACTTTTTCCAATGCTACTTTAAGCGGTTTTGGAGAAAAATCTACATGTTGCTCTCTTCGATGCAATAAGAAGAAGGTAAGTCTCGAGTCCAGGTCTTAACTATAGTGGCCACTTGTATCTACATATATTTTAATATGATTTTTAGTTTTACAGGTTTCATTCCAATCGCATTGACTAGATAGATCCACAGATAAAGCATGAATTTGCCTTTCTGAGTACTAAAACTAGAAATGAACTTAATGAAATACTTCTGGGACCTCAGAAATAGAGCAAAACTACAGCAAATTGTTGGTAACATTTTAAATCGGCTGGCTTAAATATATGTATAACCCTTTTTAACGATTCACTGCTGGGCAAGGGCCTTTCTTCAACGCGAGGGGAATCAGGCCACGCTGACCAAGTGCGGGTTGGCGAACTTTGCATGTCTTTCGAAAACTACACAACTACTCATAGACAATGAAAAAAACTTGGATGTAATTAGTACATGAAAATATCAGAGATACGAGACCCATATTTAAACCCGCTTTACTCGGATTCCCAAGCGAGCGCCTTACCACTAAGTTACCACTGCCCCTATCGGCTGGTTTGTTTATTATTGGTGTGATTTTAGATAGGTTTTCATGGTATAAGAAAAATTATTTTTTTTTTTTTATTATTTCAAGGTATTTAAATTTTTATTATTTCAAGTTATTTACCATTTTATTTTATTTGATACTACTCCATAATAAAGGCACATTCTTCTTAACAAAGACTTAGAAATAGAATTAGTAGGGAACAAATCGATAACTTTTCCTCGCTTCAGCTAGTATCACTTCGACCTAAAAAATCGAGTGGTACTTAACTCACAATTGACCCCTTTCTCCTTAGCTTTCTACTCATCACTAATGAGACTAGTTAGACTGGCAAAAGAGAAAATAATCTTACAACGTATTTTGTAAATATCGTATACACTATATACTATACTTAGAATATACATACGAGTATGTATGTATATTGTATACACTTAGAATTATCATAATTGTTTTTGTATTTCAATGAATGGTAGTTAAAAACGAGCACAGTTTCCTTAATGAGCTTTCTAATTTTGTACCACGTTAGCGGATAAAAGCAAGTTAATAACATATTTTAAAAAAGCTGGTACCATTAATATATTAATTTTACGTTCTTCTGTTTATCTGTTTTTTTGACGCTTATCTGGCGCTATAACTTCACAGAATCACCCGCTGTGCTAATCTGAAGATTGCCTGAAAATTTCATCAAAATCGCTCCAGCTGTTTTGGAGTCTATAGGGAACATACATATACACATCGACTTTTATATATACGTATACATGTAACATTTGATTACATAGAAGGTCATAACATATGTTAGTAATAAAAAAGAAAGTCATAATTACTATAGAATAAGAAACTAATATTCGCCAGCTACATATAAATTACAAATTATAATAAATACATTTTTTCATGAAAACATCAAGGCTTTGTACTGAATAATTCAACAAATACTAATAAAGTTATCAGACCGACTATGTCTTGATAAAAACAGTTTACTGTCTAAGTTTCTTTAATGGAAATTTTGCGACTTCCGGAAGTGTCGTGTCGGCTACAAGTTAACTTCTATTTCTAATGTATTATAATGTATTATCTAGTTTCCGGTGTAGTTAGGCTATGAGTATGGTCATGGCTATGTGTGTCATGGTGACTCGAAGATACTTTATCAGTTTTTTTTTACTTTCACATCTGTAAATTAATCTTTTCATATCTTTTTATATCTTATAAATAGATAAAAAGGTTTTCATAAAATACAGATAAGAAAAAAATCATCCATATCATCACATTCGTTTAAGAACTGCGATGCTACAGATAGATAGATATACGAGATAAATTTTTAACACTCTTCGTTTGACGTCGGCGTTTAAAAACAAAATGAAGTTATATAACATAATTATTTTATCAATTTAGAACCTCTATTAAATTATTATACCAACCCTCATACGATCTCGAACGGTATAGTACAGTTAACTTAATTTAAACTTAAGATTAACTTTGAAAGTAAACTCGAATGTTCGGGTATAAATTAAATTATCTCAGCGACTTCAGATTTTGTTAAAAGTTAAAAAAAATAGATATAATTTCTTATTTATATATAAAATAGAAAACTTATATACCTTTGTCCCACTGCTGGATATAGGCCTCTCCTATGGCACGCCACTGAGCTGGATCTTCAGTTCTATCTATTATATAGTAATATCACCAAATTCCAAATTTACTTAGCTGGACCAAAAAAAAAACAAAGAGAACTCTATGTATAAACGGATGTCAACAGCATAGAAAAAAAATTCTATAAATAATGGCGAAGGCACTCGTAGTATATTTTAGAAGTTTTTTTTAAATTACCTTTTCTCCGTATAATATGTATGTCTGTATGTATTTAGCTCTTTATAACATCCCTGCCTCGGTAAAGCCGTCGGTCCTGCGCCTAAACTCTCACCGGTCGTGTCGAGTGGTCGTCCCACCGGAATATGAGAGTGACAGAAATAGAGAGTGCACTTGTGTCTGCGCGTACACTTGTGCACTATAATAACTCCTGCGCAGTTGGCTAGTCTCAATGAGATTGGCCGTCGTGGCCGAAATCAGCTAGGAGAACATCATCATCATCATCATCATAACATCCCATTGCTGGGTACCTTTACTACAAGGGGATCAGGCCACGGTCCACCAGAGTAGCCGATTGCGGGTTGGCTGATTTCACATGTCTTTCGAAAACTTGCTAAGTTTTGTCAGACATGCAGGTTTCTTCACGATGTTTTCTTTCACCGTAAGACAAAATCATTCGTTTATAATAAAAATGGTAATTATAGCAAATTTTATTGAATTTTTGACCATAAATTAATAAAATTGTTCACAAGTATAGTTTATCATGTTAATACAATAGTGATCGTTCAATTTTCGCTGAGAACAGTTGTGTTACGCGTGACCGCGAGTAGCAACAGTGCAAAGTGCTAACGCATCACAACAAGCCGTCGCGACGGCCGAAGTACAATGACCCAGTTACTCATTTCGTAAGGCATGCTTACTGGCGACAAATTATATTGTTAAGGCGAAGCTATCACCTGCCTAAACAATGGATACGCCATCGAAAGAAATTATAGTAAATCTAATAACTGAAACGGAACATATGTTGTATGATCGTTTAACAAATGAACATACACGATACAAACAAGAACGGGAAGAACGGGAGAAACTGCAAAGCCTCGTAGAAGACTTAAAAAATCAAATAGAAATTCTTAAACAGCAGCTAAAATGCGCTGTTGAACCAAAAACTACAACTTCTTCTTCGTCAAACATGGAGACCTGCCCTCAACCTGCTGAATATGGCACTGATGAGGAAGAACTCGCTAAAGAAACAGAGTGGATCAGAACAAAGGCAAGGAAAAAAAGAAAATTGCACACTTCACCCACACTCTCACCTCAAAATAAGGAAGAAACGACGAAAAAAGAAAAAAAGAAAAAAGTTCCTCCACCACCTCCTATTATAGTGGATGGCGTGGAAAACTACCAAAATTTTTATGATTTTTTAACACAAAATCAAACATCTGAAACCTTCATGATAAAAATGTTGAATGGTGACAGCGTCAAAGTAAACGCCTGTAATGACGAAGCGTATAGAGAAATTACGAAAACATTGACTGATGACAACTGTCTCTGGCATTCATTTGAAAATAAACAAGAAAGGCCAATAAGAGTGATGGCTAAAAAATTACCTTACACTTGCAATCCGGGGAAAATCATGGAGGACCTAAAAGCTAAAGGTTACAAAATACTGGATGCAGTAAATAAATTAAGCTGGAAAAACAAGGAGCCACTTAATATGTTCATGCTTACCTTCAACAACGACGAAGATATAAGCAAAATATACAATATTAAATCGATACTAGGGTGCATGGTTGAGATACAACCCCTTAGATCCGCAAAACTTATACCCCAGTGTAAGATGTGCCAGGCATACGGACATACACAAAAGTACTGCGCCAAAGAGCCAAGGTATATAAAATGCACAGGCAAACACCTAACGAAAGACTGCAGAAAACCAGCAGAAGAAAAACCAAAATGTGTGCACTGTGGTGAAGCTCATCCAGCTAATTATAGAGGCTGCATGATAGCCAAAGAAATCCAAAAACTAAGAAATAAGACTGCCAAGAAACCATTAGTTACGCGACAACAACATGTTGCCAGCGTGAAACCACCTGCTAACAACCAGCAAAATCCTACCTCAAGAACTATTCCAACTGCAAACAAAAGATTTCTTACGCTCAAGTTGCTGCTACAAGCTCTACAACTGCTCAACGTAAAGAACACTCCAAATCTAGTGATAATAAACTAGATGAAATTTTGAAGCTCATGACGTCATTTGATGAGCGCCTTAAAAAAATAGAAAATAGCGCTAAAAAGGCTATGCCAAGACGCCAAAATGATTAATACACTTAAAATTATGGAATGGAATTGTAATGGGCTACAGAATCACCACAACGAATTACAAGTAGTCCTAGATATAGAAAATATAGATGTATGTCTCATATCAGAAACCCATTTTACGAAACAATCACACATTAAGTTTAAAGGATATAAAGTTTATCATGCAATACATCCGGCTAACAAAGGAAATGGTGGCAGTGCTATTATTGTAAAAGAAAATATCAAACATTATGAGGTAAATAAATATGAAGATCCTGAAATCCAATCTGTTGCAATTTGTGTCAGCACAAAGCGGTATCCTCTTACTATAGCATCTTTATACTGTCCACCGCGATATACGATACGAAAAGACACTTTCATGTGTTTGTTTCGATCACTAGGTAATAGATTTATTATAGGAGGTGACTTTAATGCCAAGAATGTGTATTGGGGCTCCAGATTAACGAACACAAAAGGAAAAGAACTTATGGGTGCTATACAAGAAATGAAATGTGATGTGGCATCAACAAGGTCACCCACTTACTGGCCAACTGATCCAACAAAAATACCTGATCTGATAGACTTTTTTGTATACAAAGATCTATCGTCCAGCTATATTCGCACAGAACAGAGATACGATATGAACTCAGACCACTCTGCAATATATCTAGAAATAAGTGAAAAAATCTTATACAAAGAACCTAACATTACACTAGTTAACAAATATACAGATTGGGAAAGTTTTAAAGTAGAACTAGATATGAATGTAGATCTCAGAGTACCACTTAAAACTCCGGAACAGCTAAACATAGACTTAGGAAAATTCATCACATTAATACAGCAGACAGCTTGGAAAAACACACCTCAAACTAAGAAAAGGGCCACGGGAAAAAATAATTATCCTAAAGAGATCACACAACTTATATCTGATAAGAGAAAACAAAGAAATCTATGGCACCAATCCAGATCTCCACAAGACAAGAAAAAGTTGAATAATCTCACAAAATTGTTAAAAAGGCAAATCCAAAATTACCTTGACACTTCAACGGAAACCTATCTCCAAAACCTAACAAGTGATCGCTGCACGGACTACTCACTCTGGAAGGCCACTAAAAATATGAAACAGCCAATTACTCAAATACCACCAATAAAAATTGGACCTGGAAAATGGGCTGTTAACAATGAACAAAAAGCCAAATGCTTTGCTGATCATCTGGAAAACACATTTAATCCAAATGAATGCCAAACAGATCTTGAACTTACAACAGATGAAGTCCTAAACGACCATCTAAATATAAAATTGGTTTCACCGAAAGAAGTCTTAAGGGAAATCAAACATAATATTAATCCAAAAAAATCACCTGGATTTGATCTTATTTCAGGCGAAATACTACACAATTTACCAAAAAGAGCCCTAGTAAAGCTAACAAATCTTATTAACGCTGCCCTAAGGCTGAAATATGTGCCAGATTTGTGGAAAGTAGCAGAAGTAATTATGATACCGAAACCTTCCTGGTTTCGGTATCATAATTACGCCTAATGAGATAACATCATACCGGCCAATTTCCCTATTACCTATAATGTCCAAACTATTTGAAAAACTTTTACTAAAGAGGATAAAACCAATATTAGAAACCAAGGGACTTGTTCCAGACCACCAATTCGGATTCAGGGAAAAACACTCCACAATAGACCAAATCCATGGAATCACACATATCATCGAAAAAACCCTAGAGGAAAAACAAGTCTGCTCTACTGTCTTTCTAGACGTCGCACAGGCATTTGATAAAGTGTGGCATGATGGCCTTATACTAAAACTAAGAAAAATGCTACCTAAGTCATATTCGGATATACTAGAATCGTATATATCAGACAGAGTATTTAGAATAAGGCACGAAGATGCCTACTCTGAAATTAAAAGTATAAGAGCTGGGGTGCCACAAGGTAGCGTATTGGGTCCGGTCCTGTACCTTTTATACACCAGTGATATCCCCGAATTAGAGAATAATACCATCGCGACCTTTGCTGATGACACTGCCATAATGGCGGTTGGAAATTCTCACGCAGAAGCAGCTGAAAAGGTTCAAATAGCGGTTAATAAAATCCATGACTGGACATTACAATGGAGAATAAAGTTAAATGAATCAAAATCGATTCATATAAACTTCACCAACAAAAAAGAAGATTACAATCCGATATTTATTAACAATAACATCATACCATATGAAAATACAGCAAAGTATTTAGGAATGACGCTTGACGCGAAGCTACGCTGGAAAGCTCACGTTAAGAAGAAAAAAGAAGAATTGGATTTCCGGTACAAAAAGATGTATTGGCTGTTGGAAAGACATTCCTCTCTGTCCGTGCACAACAAAATATTATTATATAAACAAGTCCTGATGCCAGTGTGGACCTATGGTATATAACTGTGGGGCTGTACCAAAAAGAGCAATATTCTTATCATCCAACGATTCCAAAGTAAAGTTCTCAGGGGAATAGTTAATGCACCCTGGTACGTAAGAAATGACGATCTCCATCGGGACCTCAACGTAGAGATTGTCGATAAAGTGATAAAAAAATACGCAGAAGTTCACGAGCAAAGACTTCATAAACATGTGAATATCGAGGCAATCCAGCTCCTCGACAACACGAACATAGTGAGAAGGCTCAAAAGAACTAAACCTTTTGAGTTAGTGTAGTGTTAAAAAATTAGTGTAATGTAGTGAAAGTAATAATATTATAGTGCTACTAATATAGAACACAAGAACAAAGTGTCTTCGCCTTAACTAGAGACTTTAAGAAAAGTGCCATTGGACACATTCTTAGATATATTATTTTATAAAACTAAGTTAAAGTTAAATTACTCATTAGCCTTGTAGGCTAGATCGTAATAATATTAGGTTACAATATTTTAGTACTGTTACCTAGAAAAAAAAAATGTTAATACAATGAAATAATATTTTATTTTACAAATATGTTTGTTAGTATTATAGCAAAAAAGATCTGATATTATTATATCCTCAAGCAGTACTCGGTGAATGTTTAACAGAGCCCAACATATGTAAGTAAAAGATTTTGTCGTAAGGCTTTCCTTTGTTGATCTTCTAATGAAAATTATTATTACTTATTATTTATATGTAGATGATAAGTTAGAATCTCAGCTTCGCTTGCTTACTATTAATATTAAGTTATGAGTAATTAACTTAAAAAAATAAAAATAAAACTTTATTTATTTTTGAAGTTAATTATTTAAAAAAAAAATTGTTAAGGATAGAAGGAAGGAAGATGAAAAGTATAGGATTCGTCAAAAATTTTATAGTAGCCATCGAAAATTTCCACTATGCATTTCCAGAGTCCATTATCAGCCTGGCATTAAAGAATAAATTATTGTAATGTCATCCAGATGATATATTATTACAAAACTTCTAATCGATACGATTTAGGAGTAGGCTACATTTTTTTAACAATCTTTTCGATTATATAATACTAGCAGAACCAGCGGCTTCGCTCGCGCTAAAACTACAAAAAAAACTTTATAAAGGTAGTTTCATACAAACTTTAATACACTGTTTTACCCCCTTATGGGATGAATTTTGAAAAATGCTAGGGCATGTATTTATTTAGTTTTATGGAGAGTATATATACTAAGTTTCAAGTAATTCAGATAATAAATATTTTTTTGGATTGCACTATTAACGTGTTTTTCTGTGGGAATTACGTGATCTCCCGCGATGAAAAATAGCCTATATCATTCTCCAGCCCTTCAACTATCTCCACACAAAAAATCACGCCAATCCATTACTCTGTTTCGCCGTGAAAGAAGGACAAACAAACAACCACATTTTCACATTTATAATATTAGTATATATTTAGATACTAACAGGTGCCTATGACCTCACCCGAATCCTCTTAAGGCTTGTAAAAATTAAATTTACTAAGCCATTCTAAATATTAGCAATGTAATTTTTATAAAATTTAATTAACATGAAGGTTTAAAGCTTAAGTTTCTATTATCTAACCTAATTGTATATAAAAGGGACTTTAAGTTGAAACTAATGCGGACATAGCATTAACAAGTTTAAATCTACATCTATATTAAAATGGTAATTCAGATGTTCCCGCGGATGATGCTCAAAAAAATTATAACGATGACTTTAATTTAAGTTTCGCATTTTTGAAGACCGTAAAAAGTTAGTATCAATGCATACATACATTATAACATCTGATTATGTATACGTAATTCTAAGTCTATATAATCTAGGCATCCTAAGTTATATTGTCAACCCACACTTCAGGCCAGCGCAGTGGACTATAGCTTGATCCCCTCCCATTGAAGGGAGGCCCGTGCCCAGCAGTGGGACGTTAAAAAGTACTAAATACAAGTTACGTTACGTTATTTAAATATACCAATTCGTAGTTTCATGTTAATTGTATAGACATCATCACTAATGAATCGCTTTTTACAGAATAATTTCTCATATACTTTGAATTAAATTAAAACCAGTTCAGTAGGAATATTTGAAGAGGTCGGAAATCGAACTATGTACTTTTCAACAGAACATTATGTTATATTGTTATTACAACCGTAACTAAAAATTAAGGCCGCTCATATAAAAATGCTACGTAAGTCGCTGTTACATTTAGCCCGAAGCTGAAGATTTTATTAAGATTAAAAATCAAGAATGACGACGTAATCTGAATTCAAAACTTACTCGAGAGCGGAACAATGTTTTCATTGCGGAATAATAAATTTTTATAATATTTTACATCAAAATACTACTCCTTTTATGGTTTTAAAGTAATTTTTATTTGCATATTTATGTGTGGTAATACCCATGCTTATTTTTGTACATCGAGTAATGGTATTTTTTGCGTGTCATATGAGTAAATAGTTATATAATAGACATATTTCCAAGCTAACAGTTGAAAATGGTAATAGTTGCCATATATATGTATTTCCCTCGTGAAGTATAAATCGTGAAGTTAAATTAACTAGATCGTATTATAAAGTTAAATTTTTCGTTATATAAAAACTGACCCTAGAATTTCTTAGAGATGAATTGCTTAGAATCTATATATAAACAAGCGGCTCGCCCTCGCTTCTCTCGAGTTCGTCGCTAGGTACGTTTTAAATAGATATGAATAGTTATTAGCCAGCGTTAGCCATATAAATTTTAATTTTTTTTTTTGGTTATAATATAGACAAATATTGACATTAATATTTATACGATACTAACGTCACTCAATTGTTTTACCTTCCCGGAACCTCTCCACTAACACTTAAACTTTATGTTATGGTATTAAAGTTCAAATTGTGTTTATAAATCTATATTATAATTAGTTATAAATTTATTTAATATTAATATATTACATAAATTTATAACTAAAATTCAAATAGATTTTAGCGCCTCTTAATATTTGAAGGTAATACTGATTCTGTGTTAACTTTCTACCGCTAATTATTTTTTCTTCTACCGACCTTCTCTCTCTGTAAAGTGATCTCGATTAAATCATTACGTGTCAGCAATTAAACCTTTCTTTTTACACCTTAAATCTGTTAATTCATAGACAAATTGACTTTGAAGTATTATTACGAATCTTTTGTATGGGAGTATAGAAAAGTGTTGTTTTTAGGCTTATTCAGGTAATTGTTTAAATTTTTCTCTCCGTAAAAACCATCCTCGTACTTCAAGAAATATTAAAAAAAAAGAATTATCGAAATCGTTTCAGCTGCTCTCGAGGTTTGCGCTTAGCAACACATTCAGCGATTCAATTTTATATTATAGAATAGACAACGACGGACAGTTTCTCCTGTATTTGGCCAGTTGTAGGTAAGCGGACCAAGCTTTAGGAGTGGCGTGGCTTAGGTGTACAGTAATACTTGCAAGCCAAATATGTCAATGCATCTGTCCCATAAGACTTAATCGGCCAGCTTTACGACTATATCAATTCAGTTTAAAAGTACAATTATGAATATATTGTATAATATACTTTTTTCTGCTCTATACATACATACAATGTTTATAATAAGCTTAATATATTACGGAACCGGCAAGAGTTACGTTTTATTTATATATAATAATTTATAGACCCTCAGACGTATTTCCCGTTCGCCTTTCAGTAGATTTTTACAATTTTCTAATATCTTCTTTGATATGAACCACAATATAGACCACTTATTATGTTATGCAAAGGATAAAAGGTAGCCTGTATCACTACTTGTGTACATAATACATACAATATGTACAAGTATAATATTAGTACTATCACCACGAAAAATTCAGCATGCTTTCTTTCTTTCTGTTTGACACAATGATAAAAACAATTTGTGTATATATTATTATTATTGAACTAGCTATTCACTCTCGCTCCGCTCGGGTTCGTCCCTAATTACGTTTTAACGTTTAGTATAGACTTCTCAGAGATGAGATATTTGCCAGCAGTAAATAGTATCTTATATGTTGACTCGAATAACCAACTATCATCATATTAAATTTCATCAAAATCTGTCCAGTGGTTAAAGACAGACAAACAGACAAAAATCCTAAAAACTATCGATTCACATAATATTTTCTTAGATTTACGCGAATGTTTGACATTATTAAATAAAACTATCTTTTCGGATTATTTCGCGGATTTATTTTGATTTTTGGTTCCCGACGTTTCGAATGCTTTACAGCATCCATGGTCACGGGAGAGACTGAGGTGTTACATGTCTTGAATGTATAGTTGTTACAGACAGCCTACACACAATTAACAAAATGAAAAGTTGCAACCACAATTACATTAACAATATTTTTTTAACTTTAAAAATTTTTATAATTTTATAATTTTAATTATAATTGAATATGGAAAATTATTTATTTAAATTTTTGCTATTATTTTTATAATTATTACAATTTTAAAAATATTAATTAGTAATCTATATTTAGTGTTTGCCATTATTATATTTATAACCATATAAGAAAAATATAAAATATAGTATTAATTATTTAAGCCATATAATTTAAAAAGTTAAAATTAATTAAGGATAATAATTTTAATTTAGTTTGCTATTATTTAAAAAACAAATTACTAAGCAACACTATAAATATATACTTTTACAAATGAAAAATGAAAAATATTAATCAGATAAGCTGTCATTTTGATCTACACAGTATGAACTTACTACATCTGCCTGTCTGTTATGTTTATATTTATTATTTGATTTTATTATATTAATAACAGGATCCCATGACGATGGTAGTACCCAGCCATCTTCCCTATTGAAAGTTGTTACGGACAGTGATTCGACAAAATCGCCGCGATCTACGCAGAAACGACCGGGACATTGAACAGACGTCTAATATTGTTAAGACAGTATTGACACCATCTGATTTCAACGATTGCATTGACACTTTAAATAAGCGTGAAACAACCAAATATAATCAGTGCAAAATTAAACATATTTTAAAATATCAAAAACTCGTTGAAAAATTAAACATCAAAAAGAAAAAGAAAACCATAGAGCATAACGGAACGCGCCCGTCTACCACAGATACACACTCGTGCGGACCTCAAGCTGTTGTCAATCTGTCAAAACAAACGTTGGACGAACCTACTATTCGGGTACTAAATAAAGGTTTGAATTTTGCTGTAACGCCTACGCGCATTCCTTATGAAAACATTATTTGCGCAGTTGAAGATGCCCTAGGCCCAAAAACAATATGAAAAACTGAGGATATGGAGGCCATACGTCAAGATGTTTCGTCTTTATTACGTCGTAGTACTAGGCCCAAACCAAACCTCAATAAACAAGAGTATTTTAGCGTTGAAGAACCTACGCAATAGGTCAGACATCACCGTTCTACGCGCAGACAAAGGAAATGCAACCGTTGTGATGGATACATCAGATTATAATGATAAAATAAAACAACTTTTGTCGGACGAGAGCACGTACAAAAAGGTTAAAACGGATCCAACTACCACCGTTTTAAATAATACTAAAAAGCTAATTAAGGAACACTCCGACACATTAAATCTTGATGTTAAAAATCTTATTCCATCATGTGCAAAACCACCTAAGTTGTATGGACTTCCGAAATACACAAGACTAACGCTCCGCTACGTCCAATTGTGAGTCAGATCGACTCACCGACTTACAAATTGGCTAAACTAGTAGCAAAAGTACTCTCACCACTCAGAGGATTAACAAGAGCGTTCACAAAGGACTCTTACCATTTTGTCAATGAAGTTAAACACCTAAAACTCATGGACAATGAAACAATGGTTAGTTTTCGATGTACAGTCTTTATTTACCAGCCTACCAGTGGAAGACTGTATTGAAATAATATCTAGGAAGCTACTAGATCACAACATGTCAATAGAATACATTGAACTTTTAAAACACTGCCTAACATCCGGCTATCTACTGTGGAATGGTTAATTCTATAGGCAAGTGGATGGAGTGGCCATGGGTTCGCCAGTCTCCCCCGTCGTAGCCGACATCTTCATGGAGGACTTCGAGGAGACTGCTCTGAACACATCACCCGTGACCCCTCGCTTCTACAAGCGGTATGTAGATGACACTTTCACTATATTACCAATCTGATAAAATAACTGTATTCTTAGAAAAACCTTAATTCTATAAATCCTAAAATACAATTTACAATGGAATTAGAATCAGACAATACCTTAGCTTTCCTAGATGTATTAGTTAAACGAAACCCAGATAACACCTTGAGTCATACTGTGTATAGAAAGAAGACCCATACTGATAGGTACCTGAACGGTGAATCTCACCACCATCCTTCACAGTTAGCTACCGTGGGAAAATCTTTGTTTCAGAGAGCGCGCGGGATCTGTGACGAGCAACACCTGGCCGGAGAACTGCAACATGTCAAGCAAGTTCTGCGTGACAACAAGCTGCAAGTGCCGCGCCTGCGTCACAGTGACCGAGTGAAACCAGCCACAGTCGAGCGCGTCCCTGCAGTCTTGCCATACATGAAAGGAGTCACTGACAAGATTGGCTACATTTCTAAAGCGAGCTTCAATTAAAACTTACTTCAAGCCGCCAAGGAAAATTAGTCAGTTCTTACCACCTGTCAAGTGCCACATCCCTCTACAAGATGCAGGAGTTTACAAGCTGTTGATTGTGATTGTGGGCTCTCTTACATTGGACAAACAAAGCGATCCATTAGAACCCGGGTCAAAAAGAACACATAGCTGATGTGAAGCACCGTCGCAATACACATCTGCTGTCTGCAAACATAGCCAGGACCGCCCAAGCCATTATATTCGTTTCGATAGACCTCAAATCCTGGCGAAAGAAAAACCGATATCGCCCTAGAATGATTCGAGAAGCCATTGAAATTAAATAAAAACATCCAAATTTCAATAGGGAAGATGGCTGGGTACTACCATCGTCATGGGAATCCTGTTATTAATATAATAAAATCAAATAATAAAATATAAACATAACAGACAGGCAGATGTAGTAAGTTCATACTGTGTAGATCAAAATGACAGCTTATCTGATTAATATTTTTCATTTTTCATTTGTAAAAGTATATATTAATAGTGTTGCTTAGTAATTTGTTTTTAAATAATAGCAAACTAAATTAAAATTATTATCCTTAATTAATTTTAACTTTTTAAATTATATGGCTTAAATAATTAATACTATATTTTATATTTTTCTTTATGGTTATAAATATAATAATGGCAACACTAAATATAGATTACTAATTAATATTTTTAAAATTGTAATAATTATAAAAATAATAGCAAAAATTAAATAAATAATTTTCCATATTCAATTATAATTAAAATTATAAAATTATAAAAATGTTTAAAGTTAAAAAATATTGTAATGTAATTGGTGCAACTTTCATTTTGTTAATTGTGGGTAGGCTGTCTGTAACAACTATACATTCAAGACATGTAACACCTCAGTCTCTCCCGTGACCATGGATGCTGTAAAGCATTCGAAACGTCGGGAACCAAAAATCAAAATAAATCCGCGAAATAATCCGAAAAGATAGTTTTATTTAATAACTATCGATTCGGCCTTTGTATCGATAATAATTACAATTTCAATAAGATTTTTTTTTAAATATTCAATGTGCAGATTCGACTCAGATTATGTTGTAATTAAATGGTAAAAACTAAGATTAAAACTATGATTTCAAAAATACCATTAGATAAAACACGGAAAATCGCAATCGTAACTGACTAAACAAGTAATTATTACATACAAATAAGCTGATATATACTTTCTATAAATGTATTTCCCACAAACGATCAGGAATTTCTAGTGTTGCTATATTATTATACTTCTATAGCCAGGCTTTGGCTTCAACAGCACCCTTGTCACGCACCTGTTCCGAATAACAACTAGTCTTCCTAACGCCAACGGTTTGGGTACAGAAATATTATAATACTTGTTATACTCGTAATAAATTTATCATCATTCATTTATTGATTTATCTATATTCATAAGAAAGTTTGATCTAATTCTGAAACGAATAAATTGTTTCAATACCTTTTTTACAACGAATCGAAACTCTATTTTTTTTAATCCATATTATTCTTCTTAATTATTGTATTATAAAGATATATTATTTTGCAAAAAGAACAAAATTCGACAGAAGTCCCTGAGATCTCCGATTGGATTTTTTTCCCCCATACAAACATTCATCCCCATTTTCACCCCCTCAAAGGATGATTTCCGGGATAAAAAGTAGCCTATTTCCTTCCTAGGATCTCAAACTATCTTCTAAATAATATCTAAATTTCATCTAAATTGGTTCAGTAGATCCAGAGATTACCCCCTACAACGTCCCAAACTCACAAACTTTACCTCTTTATAAAATTGACATTTTGACGTTTCTTAAATGTTATAAGGTTTATTTTATAAGAAATATATTATTAAGAAAATTTAGTATAAAAAGTATTTTATTATTATATTAAATTCACAAAAATCTTTGAAATTTTTCTGCCGAATGAAGTAATTTTATTTGTGTTTTATGACCCTTCAAGGCAAAGCTTCAGCATAACTTACATTTTTTTCTACTCGAATCTTTCATAAAAAAAATGGCTATGTATATCGAACAGTTATATTGGGAACCGATGGCGTGTCATGAATCGGTTATGTTAAATGCTTTGGTTGTTTGAATATTTGACAAAATGAACATGGTTATAACGATTGTAAAATGCAAATAAGATGCTAAAATGTGGTTAATTTTAGAAAAATTATTCTGTCACACAGACATAGAATGTTTAAAACTATACTTATTTTGCAGCATGTTGTGCAAAACGTTAAAACAGTTTATGTAAACATGCTTAGAAAAAAAATTAAAGATGCTTCTACTTATATCTTTGATGATCCATTTTTACGAATTTGTATAAACTAGCGCTGAGGTTCATCCCTAGGTCCTTTTTAATTTTTTTGAGCGGAACATCTTCCACTGAAAGTCCCGTCAAATTCAGTCCAGCTATTTCAGAGATTATCCCGAACTAACAAACAGTCAGACAGATATACAAAAATAAAAAAATGTATTATTTTATAAGTACCATATATAATTTCATATGCATTTATTAAAACGCTGTTATTTTGACATTACAAACAGACACTTCAATTTTATTTATCTGTATAGATGAAAAATATTTGTATTAATATAATTTATAAATGAAATCATAAAATATGTTTCCGTGCAAAACTAAAAATCTCTAATAGTGCGTCGCCGATAGCTTAAAAATCATAACCTACATTTACGTAATATATAAAAAAAGGTGTTTATACAATCCAATTTTGTTGTACCTCATCACTAGGTGACACAGCTCATTAACTTTAACACCGTTCAATCGATCATTATTTGTTTTTTTCGTGTCATCCATACATGGACGAAGCCTCGGGCAAAGGCTACTTAACTGATATATTAACACTCCTGCTTATTTCATACAACGCTTAATTCGAAGATTACTTACAACTTTTTACTTCACATTGCAACAAAATCGTGAATTGGCTCTTTAAATATATTTACTTAATCTATACATATAATAATATTGTAACTAAGCTGAATCTGTAGATTAAATATTTTTTGGACAATCTTATTGGAATAGTCATTATTATCGATACACAGGCCGAATCTATAGTTTTTAAATTTTTTGTCTGTCTGTTACCGCATCACGGAAAAATCACTGGAGGGATTTTGATGCAATTTGGCATGGTGATAGCTGGTTATCCGGGGCAATATATAGAATACTTTTTACAGCGGGAAAATATCTCATCTCTGAGAAATCGATACTAAATGTTAAAACGTAAGTAGAGACGAACCCGAGCGAAGCGAGGGTGAGTCGCTAGTTTCATTATAAAAAAATACGTAAGTTGTATTATTCGAATTAAGTTCAAAGGATTTTATAATTAGAAAGGTTTCCTTTATTTCTATGAGAATAGCATTTGTTTGATACTAATGGACTATTCAGCTTTATAGTCACGCATGTTCAGGGTATGGAAACCGTAGTATGACGAAAATAATACTCGATATATGTATATATCTCGCAAACCTATTCTTTACATACGTATATTATAAACTATCTACATATAAATACTAGAAAATATTATTTAGTCATTGTTTTAACACCTCCAGGTAAATTTCGAAGATATTAATGAAATTTCTAAGAAATCTATTGTTAACTGTAACGCTGGCGTGTCCGCGGCCGTGGAGGGATTAATATGACTTGCTGATTTGTTGTTGAGTGATTTGCTCCGTACAGGCTGTATGTGGTTGGAGGTTTTTTAGAAAAACAACCAGCGCAGGGTAACGTACTATGTGCGCGAAAAGCCGATGTAACTATATGTTCTAATTGCTAATATCAACCTTATTTCCTTAGTTTTAAAATGCATATTACAAATATCTTCTTTCCGGATTTTGTCTTGATTTTAGTTTACATCGACAAAAAAAAAAAGATAATTTCATTTAAAATGTCTAATATTAGCGTAAATTATTACTGTTTGTTCATTGTATATTGAACATCGAAAATTCTATGATCTCATCAGATTCTAATTACATCTAATATCGCAATCGATTCGCAATCTATGCTTTCAAATTAGTCTGTTTGTACATCACATCTTGACTGAACAAATATTAGAACTGTGTGGATCAAAATGACAGCATTTCAAATTAATATTTTTCATTTTTTCATATGTAAATGTATGTAGTAATAGTGTTGCTTAATAATTTGTTTTTTTTTTTTTTTTAAATAATAGCAAACTAAATTAAAGTCATTGTTCTTAATTAAGTTTAATTTTTTAAATTACACATTGAACTATTATGTGGCTTAAATAATTAATATTTTATTTCTTTATAGTTATAAATATAATAATGGCAACACTAAATATAAATTGCTAATTAATAAATTTTTCTAAAAAATAATAATTATTAAAATAATAGCTGCTAAAATTATACAAATAATATTCCATATTCAATTATAAAAGTATTTGAAATTATTAAAATGTTTAAAATTAAAAAAATATTGTAAGGTAGGTACTTGCCGTGCCATTTTTCAATTTTTTGAATTCATTTTGTTATTTGTGGGTAAGCTGGCTGTAACAACTATAATATTATAATACCTTAGAGACATCTAACACCTCAGTCTCTCCCGTGACCATGATTGCTGTAAAGCATTTGAAACGTCGGGAACCAAAAATCAAAATAAATCCGCGAAAAAATCCGAAAAATTTAATTTAAAATGAACAAATATCAATGAGACCTTTTGCTATTATATGTAGCTATATTTAGACGGATTTTAAAAAGGAGTAAGTGCTGAATTTTTTTTCGCCATTTGTAAACCAAATTTCATGCTTCCATTGTTAATGTATCGAATAAGTATATTTTTGAAACGTTGTTTTATAAGTTTGCCAAAAAAGAGCCATTTTTGAAATAACTTTTTTTTAAAGTCGGAATGGTTTAATTTTTCATTTAAATCAATTTCTGGTTGAGTATCTCAATTATACATTTGCTTCATCTTTCGGGTGCTCCGTTTAATGGGGAAAAAGCTGGAATCGCACTGGACTTCGGTGGAACTTACCTACTTAAGTAAAGTTAACTTAGAAACGTTCATACATTATTTTTAGCGTTGTCATAAATAATAGGTATACTTGAACAAACTTAGCAATTCAATTAATAAATTCATAATATACAAGAATATAGATGTAAATATTTTTGTGTTATTTTCATCATCGAAAATGGTTAAAATTTAATATTTTCGCCTTTTAATTTATCAACAGTACGCGCATTGCAGAGCTCGCGGTTGCAGGTGGATTACCGAAACGGTTTTTGTTAAAATGATTTATTTTTCGAGGCGCAATTTCGCTGACAAGATAAAACAGTGGATTTTACAAATGCATGCTAAGAAATTTTAAATATTTTTTTTATAAATAGATACATTTTTTACTTACTGAGGCCTAAACTATTTCGTATTATTTTTAAAGAAGTCGTTATTATAAAATACTAGCGGCTCATTCTCGCTTCAAGACAAAAACAAATCAATTTTAATTTTTTTCTCAAGGTTTTAAAATATACCGGGAAAGATATTTTTTTAATTAATATTTTTAATATAGTTCTAATATTAGTGTTTAGTTAGCAAACTCGCATTTTGCTACTGTGATGGACTGTGATCTTTGCCACTCTTGGAAGTTTGAGAGAAAATCTGTTTCCAGTGGAACGTAATCTATACTATAGTAAAGAGGAAAGATTTGTATTTTTGTGTGTTTGTAACGAATAAACTCAGAAACTACTAGACCTATTTAGATGAAATTTGGTAAATAGATAGTTCGAGACTCTGGGAAGGACATAGAATATTTTTTATTCCGGAAATCATCCCTTAAGGATGTGAAAATGGGGATGGAAGTTTGTATGTGGAATCAACCTACGGACGAATCCCAGCGAAGTGAGGGCGAGTCGCTAGTGCATTATAAGCAGGAGTGAAAATAAAATACAGTTAACCTTAACAGTTAAAACAACAAACCTAACAAGTTTTAGATATGGATAAAGAAGTATTAAATAAAAGTTTAAGTAAATGTAAACTTCTTGTGAAATAAAAGAGAACTTGAATTTATTCCTTCTATTTGAGCGATGAGTGCATAGGTTTTGTTTACCCGTATGTTTACATAAGACGATGCAAACCTTTAGAGGCACTAGATCAAAGTATATCGATTAAACGGGATTGTTTATGTACTTCGCTACGATACCTGTACTGCACTGTTAGTACACGAGTTTCGAGCTTAGAATGTTATACCTATGTACATACATACGTCAAAAGCTTTCAAAGCCGCCTTTGGAGAGTGATTAGATTAATTTGGAATTATGATGAAAATTTATTTTTTGTAAACGTTTTATATTTTTAATATATTTTTTAATATAAAAATATTGTTATGAAACTTTTTTAATTTTAAATTTTATATTACAAGACTAGATCTGAAAACTTGATCATATTTAATTTGAACTGTAATAATATTTGTAGTTTCAAAGCAAATTGTATCAAAAAGTAATAAAAGTTAATTTAGATTTTACGATATGCTAAAATGGTCATAGAAAATATCATATGTTACTACATATTAGAAACGTATGTTACTATGAGAAACCAAATTAATTTTTAAACTACTAAACGTACTCGTGTCTTCTTTAAAATAATTTTCGTGAAAAGTATTTCATTTCATCAAAAGTATTATCACATGGTTTCAGAAATTTCTATCTTATACTTTGAAAGATATAGGTATACTTTTACTCTTTAATACAGATTATATTTATAACCTAACAAGGAGTGCAATACTTCACCCAACTGTATAAAATTGAATTGTACAAGCCTTTACAGTAAAAAATTACTATGTTCTATGTTCAATTTTCTTATTTATGAATGAAAGTTATTATTATAGTATGCAAAACATGCTGCGGAAACATAAAATTAGATTGAATAACTGCACTTTTAATACTAAAATTAATACCCACTTAATATTTAACATAAGATATATTATTAGTAAATTTTATTAAGTAAAAAATCCAACAAAAGGAAACTTGATTAGAATACCGAAATCCTTTTAAATTCTACAATTTATACGTCCCGCTCATTTTGGCGAATGTCGGGATGATGCAAAGTAGGGAAAAATATTGTTTTTCTGCTTCACTCCAATTTGAATTTTCCACATCGAAGTGTAGTTAGGGTTCGGTCGCCAGATGGCATGGTCTTAAGTTTGATGACGTACAGATTAAAGTTCCGTTTTTATTTACTTATTTTTAAACGACTTCAAAAAAGCAGTTATTCAACTAAACTCCATTTTCATGATAACTTTTTTTAATAAGTATATTAAATTAATCGAAAATGTTCCAACTCTAAAGATCAAAATTATTTTTAAGTTTGTTTTTAAATTTGTTGTATCTTTTAAGTCAACATTATTTAAATTAATAGCTACGTACCCACGCATCGTTCGGGTTCATCCCTACTTACGTTTCAATGTTTAGTATAGATTTTTCAGAGATGAGATATTTTCCCGCGATAAAAAGTATCCTATATGTTGACCCGGATAATCAGCTGTCATCATAACAAATTTCATCAAAATCCCTCCAGTGGGTTCTCCATGATTCGGTCACAAACAAACAGACAGACAGACAAAAATCTAAAAACTATAAATTCGGCCTCTGTGTAGATAACAATGTCTATTTAAATAAGATTTTCCCAAAAATATTTATTGTACAGATTCGACTTAGTTACAATTTTATAATATGTATAGAAAATACAATACAATTTTATAATATTTTCTGAATCGGAATCGATTTCTTTATAAATAAGTATCTATAATGCAAAAGTGAAAGTATAAATTTATTATATCTTTCAATTTATCCATGTATTATGTAAAATAAAAAAGCTCATATAAATACGAATATGGTATAAAAAAGCTGCAGACAGAAAGCTTTAAACGATGTTACTATACACTTCTAACTAATAAGAAAAAAAAATCTAATTTATTGTATCATGTCGTCTTCTCCCGAGTCCTCCGAAGTTTTTACAGCATCCTTCTAATTTGCGCTTATTTATTTCCACTTTACCAAGATTCTACAAAATGTAAAAGCACATTTTCATAAGCTTTTTGCGTTATGTTAAGTATAGTGTAGTAGTATAATATAGCTTTAAAACATAATATGTGTAACGTATGTAGGTACTAGGTAGCTAATACATAGTAATCGATTTTCCTCGCACTTTTTACGTGAGAACCATATGGCACTTGCCTTGATATATATATATGTAGCTTACCAAAGGCAAAGAGTCACTTAAATAATATTATTTCAACATAGTTCTTAGTATCGTTTTTCTTACAAACGTATATATAACTAGCAGAACCCGCGGCTTCGCTCGCGCTAAAACTACAAAACAATTTCTAAAAAAGTCGTTTCATACAAACTTTCATCTCATATTTTACCCCCTTATAGGATGAATTTTGGAAAATACTAAAACACGAATTCATTAATTTTATTGAAGAGAATTAATACCAAGTTTCAAGTTATTCGCACGATAAATATTTTTTCGGATTATATTATAACGTGTTTTCCCGTAGGAATTAGATCATCTCTCAAGGTGGCCTATGTCACTCTCCAGCCCTCCAACTATCTCCACACAAAAAATCACGCCAATCCGTCACTCCGTTTCGACGTAAATGAAGGACAAACAAACAAACAAGCAAACAAACAAACACACTTTCACATTTATAACATTAAGTATGGATAACTTATAATTCTCTATTGTCCAAACAAGTAATACAAAAATGTGACGTGGTAGAGGTGGACTTATTGTGTTAAATATGATATAAACTTAGTTATTTCTCTACTGACTGACAGCTCGCTGTTATTTATATATATATATATATATATATATATATATATATATATATATATATATATATATATATATATATATAATTATATTGGTGACAGGTTTCTATTGCTGTTAGTGTCTTACAAGAATGTTGATGTCAATCATCATATTTAAGATATTTAAGAGGTTTGGTTGAAACAAAGCGTAAGGGAAGAGAGAAACATCTTGTTATTTGTGTTATGCGTACAACGAAATTAGATGTCACTTTTTCAGTAGTCGGATTATCAAAGTAAAGGTTGCGAATTCGTGTCCTTATATTGTTTGTGCAGTGCTGGAAATTCGACCATATTTTTTTTTATAGATAATAAGTAGTAAATCTCGTCATAGCTACTAAACAATAAAAAATCGGTTTATAAACATAGGAGAAAAAGGTACTGAATTGTTTTGTTTTTGCCTATTTATTTATAGATACGTTTGGGACGTTGGGAAACCTAGTAAAGTTCGTTTAGTGTGCAGAATTATAACATATCCATATAATAAAATAGGAACAAAGCAAACTCTGTACACGTAATCTATACTCATATTATAAAGAGGTAAAGTTTGTGAGTTTGTGACGTTCTATGGTGTAATCTCTGGATCTACTGAACCAATTTATATGAAATTTGGTAAGAAGATAGTTTGATACCCTGGGAAGGACATAGGATACTTTTTATCCCGGAAATCATCCCTTAAGGGGGTGAAAATGGCGATGAAATTTTGTACGGGGAATCAAGCTAGGGACGAACCCGAGCGAAGCGAGAGTACGTTTATAAACATATTGATAACTTATCACTCGGACCAATATTTAGGATACTTTTTACTACATGAAGTATCTCTCATACTCACGTGAAAACACAGTAACTGCTTCTGTCGAATCCTCCTTACAAATTTATATCGCTTACTCTGGTTGAACCTTAAGCGATACATTCTAACAATGTAATAGAAAATTGTAGATCTAAAAAAAAGCAAGGTAATGACGCACCTGATCGAAGTGATGGTAAGTTGTAAGTCATTTCTATAACAGGAAGAACAAGAACAGTTATATTATCAGAAGATAATAATTTTCTAAACAAAAACTAATAAACTCGAACCGCAAATAAAAAACATACAAAATGTAGAACTTTCTAATAGGATTCATAGCTTTGTACTTCTACGAGCTGTAATAAGGTTGCCTGATAAAACGTATCCGCTTACTAATCTCTATCAAAAAAGCGAAAAGGTACGTGATCTGTGTTAAGTAGGTAAGCCTTTTGCCTATCAATGAGACTTTGGTGTAGGGTATAAGTATTTTATGCGTGTAACATTATATTCTATAGGTGTATATATAAAATAAGGACCTTTTTTGATGTCTAATATAATAGGTACTAGAGTCGATATCCTTCTACTTTGGCTCTGGGCTCTCATTACTGCTATCTGTGTATATTCAAGTAAATTTTATTAGCTGCCTACATCTATACATATAATAAAATTGTACCTAACCAAGCCGAATCTGTACATTAAATAATTTTTTGAAAAATCTTATTGAAATAGACATTACTATCGATACAGAGGCCGAATTTATAATTTTTAGAATTTTTGTCTGTCTGTCTGTTACCGCATCACATTCATTTTTATCAATTTGGTATAATGATAGCTGGTTGTCCGGGTCAACATATAGAATATTTTTACCGCGGGAACACATCTCATTTCTGAGAAAAAATACAAAAACTGCATTGTAGGAGTATACTCAAACGTAAAACCTCAGAGTTTGGTTTTTGGTCATCTGAACGCGGGCGGAGCCGCGGGCAATGCTAGTATGTCATATAAACCTACATATGCCTATATATCGTAAATGCAACGAGTGAGTGTGTTTATTACTTTTTCCTTCTGTAATGGTTCAACGAATGTTAGTGTATTTCGTAATAGAGGTAGCTTATAACCTGGATTATTACTATATACATATATAAACTATCGATTTATTATGTACTAGCGACTTACCCACTTTTAAACCAGAGTCCACATTATGTACTCGTTCCCGCATGTAAAGAAAATCTTTTGTTCTATTTGTTGCTGTCATATGAATACGTAAAAACGTAGAAACGTAGGGAATATGATATCTTCAAAATAGATACCGATTTAGTAGTTTTATTCCTGATGAAATAAAATGTAGCATGTGGTCGATAATGCGCACTCACGCAAAACAAAAAGTATAGTCAAAGAATAAAGTTCATTTGTAAATGTTTATAGTAATAGTGTTGCTTAATAATTTGTTTTTTAAATAATAGCAAACTAAATTAAAATTATTATTCTTAATTAAGTTTAACTTTTTAAATTACACATAGAACAATTATGTGGCTTAAATAATTAATATTTTATTTTTTCTTATAAATGGTCTTAGTTATAAGTAAATATATAATAATGGCAACACTAAATATAAATTACTAATTGATATTTTTTCTAAAAACATTGTAATAATTATAATAATAACAGCTAAAATTAAATAAATAATATTCCATATTCAATTATTAAACTAATTAAATTTATAAAAATGTTGAAAATTAAAAAATATTCTAATTGAATTCAAAAATTGAAAAATGGCACCATACTTTGGTGCCATTTTTCAATTTTTGAATTCATTTTGTTATTTGTGGGTAGGTGGCTGTCGGGAACCAAAAATAAATATAGTCTAAGAATGAGTTGCACTATGACTACATACGATATTCCTTAAATTTACGAATAGAATACTATTTAATAATACTCTATTTATATGTACCAATTCGCTCAATGGTCAAATTTGACCATATCTTTAGGTATATATATAAAAAAAATTGTTGTCAATTTTTTTGTCAAAATCTTTTCAAATGGACAGGTTTGGATGAAGAGTAAATTCGTGTAAGTCGTCATCGACATGGTCACGTGACGTGTTAAGGCTAACACTCAGAGTGCCGATAGATATCAAAACCAGATAAATGTGAACAGTTTTAATTTGCAAACTTTAATTTAATATCAAACAATTAATTTGAATATTCAAAAATAACAACTGTTTGTTTATAGTTTTAAGTTTTCACTTCTGTTATGTGTAGAGAAAAAAAAGGTAACTTGTCTTTTGCTACAAAAATTATTAAAGCATTTTATTATATTTTAACTGCCTCGGTGGTGTAGTGGCTAGCATGTACGGCTGCACACCCGGAGGTCCTGGGTTCGAGTCCCGGGTCGGGCCAAGTTTAGTTATTGAGTCTTCCTGTATAGTAAGTCTCAGTAACAGCCCGGAGTTGGGAAGTTGGCGGTGTTTCACCCCCGTGCCTCGGAGAGCACGTAAAGCCGTCGGTCCTGCGCCTTAACTCTCACCGGTCGTGTCGAGTGGTCGTCCCACCGGAGTATGAGAGTGATAGGAATAGAGAGTGCACTTGTGTCTGCGCGTACACTTGTGCACTATAATATCTCCTGCGCAGTTGGCTAATCTCATTGAGATTGGCCGCCGTGGCCGGAATCGGCTAGGAGAACATCATCATATATTTTACTGTAATATTCACCTTCTGGTTGAGTTTGTTTATAGGTATAATTATTATATGTATTTATTTGAATGTTGTGTACAGATATAATTGGACAACAAATTTAAAATGATATTTTTAGTTTTTAATACGTAGATGTAATTTTTTTCATTTGTTTTCTGTTTCTGTACTTAAATAAAATAAAATAAAAATATTCTTTACAGTTTAGAAACGCTTGGATAATAATTATTCATAAATAAGTCGAAGTGATTAAGACTTATTATAATAATAACACCTCGCCTTATCGCATTCACCGGTGAGTAGAGGGCTGGCTCGTTTTTCGTTTATAGAATCGGTATATCAATTCAGAGGGCGAATGAAGATAGCATTCTTGACACAATTCATCGCGATCATTACTTATACTTTAATTATTAACTAACATTTGTTTCGTTTATATATCTAAGTATAGATTTAGAGTTATTGCATTTTTCGTGTATATACGAAAAATATGAATTTCAGATAACAAAGAGAAACACTGTGCGTGTTTTTTAACACACTTTAATACTCAGTGAGCTTGCCTTCTTTCAAGTGATTTATGCATTCTATCTTTTTCTTTTATTAAGAACCTACAGATGTGCCATATGTAAAATTTAGCTTAGACATTGGTTACCGAACTCCAGTAAATGTAATGTAAATACTGGATAGCCTCTGCTCCCTCACAAAAGAAATATTGAAGCCATACCTAATATACCTGAAGTATATTGTATGCGTTTCATAGTAATTGTTTAAATATGTATTATATGTAGGTATATTATCTAATAAATAAACAAAAACTTTCTTTCTTTTCCAAAGTCTTTGCCTATTTATACATATGTAGATGAATTTGACCCGCGGCTAAGCTTGAGTGGCTTACTCATGTTAAATTGGTTCAAACCGCTACTTTTACGGTCTACATTAACTTTTATAAACAAGCTATAAAAGTGATTAAAAAAATTTCAAATCAGATGGTAGTGCGTTTAAACAAATAAACACAAAAAGACGATCGATTCAACATAAAATATATTGTACTAGTTTTTGCCCGCGGCTTCGCTCTTGTAATAAGCGGGGCGAGAATTAATTGTAGCCTATGTCCGATCCCAGGATGGAATCTATGTCCTTGCAAAATTTTATCGAAATCTAATACTTTCTTAGATTTACGCGAATATTTGACATTTTAAATAAAACTATCTTTTCGGATTTTGTCGCGGAAAAATGCAAATAAATCCGCGACAAAATCCGAAAAGATAGTTTTATTTAAAATGTTCATCGAAATCTGTTCAGCGATTTCACTTTCACATTTATAATATTAGTATGAATTTTTCCTTAAGTTGATATAAGAATAGTAGAAGAAATTGTGTGTTTGTATTTTATGAATTAACAAATTAGAATTTTCTATAATTTCATTTTTGGTAATTCCTTTTGTATTCAGCCCTTTTTAACGTCCCACTGCTGGGGGTGGGCCTCCCTTCAATACGACGGGGATCAGGCCATAGTCCACCACGCTGGCCAAGTGCGGGTTGGCGGACTTCATATGTCTTTTGAAAATTTGCTAAGTTCTCTAAGACATGCAGGTTTCCTCACGATGTTTTCCTTCACCGTTAAGATAAGTGGTAATCATATTGGAAATGATTCGCACATGAAAATATCAGAGGTGCGAGACCCGGGATTTGAACTCGCTTCACTCGGTTTCCCAAGCGAGCGCGTTACCACTGGGCTACCACTGCCCATAAGTCCTTTTATAAGTTAATATGTTAGACGAAAAATGTTATTTATCGTGTTGTAAAATCTGAGGTAGTTAAAACAGACGAAAGCACTATTGGCTTCAATTTAATAAAACAAGGTTAACTTACTTACAATTTCTATGCCTGTAATTTTAGTCAGTCATGAAAATGCTTTTGTACCTTTGAACAAAATTCATACAGAAGTGGTATAGGATTTCAGTGTTATTTTTCAAATTATTCACTTACATACACCTAATACAAAATTTATCGAAAATACTATTTCTCTAATGGAAATATTAAATTTAAACTGATACAAATTATTGTTTCTTATACAGATAATATGTTTTCTTACAAAACTATAATTAAAATTAACTAACGTTTATCTTCATGAAAATATCCGATTTATATATACCTACATATAATGTACTAGCGACTCCTCCTCGCTTCACTCGGGTTCATCCCTAGGTACGTTTTAACGGTAAGTATGGATAGATAGATAGATAGATTATATAGTATATGAGAGCCTTTCTCAATAAACAGGCTATCTAATGCATAAAAAAATTTTAAAATCGGTTTAGTAGTTCCTGAGCTTAGCGCGTTCAAACAAACAAACTCTACATCTTTATAGTATTTGTAAATTTTTGGTAATGATGAACGAATGAAAAACTTAATTATCGCGTTTAATTAATTACTTTGGGATGTGTGACTTCTATTAAACTTTTTATTCTGTAGTTATACAATTATGCTAAATTTTCCGAGAAACTTGGTCATGGTATAACAATGGGTGCTTAGGACGAACATTTTGTTTATTTCTAGCAATTGTAGGTCTTTATTTAAATTACAATAATTTTCGTTTTTGCGACTGAAATAGTATGGAAATTAGGGCATACAATGACGTCCGTCATCGTCGATCGTTTATTTTACATTAGAAATCGAAATACTTAACGATTTCTTATATTGCTACAATGGGTACAGGATTCGGTTCTTGTATAACGCAAGTATTTTTTTGCATATAACAGAAAAAATGTTGTTACAGCCATTCAGTAAAAGTATATC
This sequence comes from Brenthis hecate, assembly GCA_951806755.1. NCBI lineage: Eukaryota > Metazoa > Arthropoda > Insecta > Lepidoptera > Nymphalidae > Brenthis > Brenthis hecate. The sequence continues at coordinate 3,894,682 of OX638277.1, read as the reverse complement.
AAAACTCGTGACAAGCAGGTACCAGAATAAAGGGATGCAGTGTTTGGCCAAAGAGAATAAAATTTATAAGTATAATGGAAATGATATTTGATAAAAATAGGAAAAAATCGAACAAAGAAAATTGATAATAAGTTATTTTTGTAAAATCTAAGATTATTAGTCATAACTTTCTTTCTTATAATTATAAAACTTTCTTAAAATCTAAAAGTAAACTAGCAACTTACCCTTGCTTCGCTCGGATGTGTCCCTGGCTGCCTTTTGTATTTATAACATTACTAGCAGAACCCGCGTTTAAGGTTCTGATCGCTACCAAACTTCACAGAATCACGCGCTAGGTTAACCTGAAGATTGCCTGAAAATTTCATCAAAATCTCTCCAGCCGTTTTGGAGTTCATAGGGATCTCCAAACTTATGTAAATACACATACATAGGTAAGTAGCAAAACGTTTTGGAAAATTTTATTATACAGTATACAGTCAGTCTGTGTTACTCCAGTTCATAGTCTTTATTTTGTGTACAAATTTCTGGCAAAATCTGTCCAATTCAGCATAGAGGAGTAACAAACATATACACATATAAACTTTTGCATTCATAATGAATGACAGCGTGACAAAAATGTCATAATCACTAGATTCGCTGAAATTTTAGGTTAGCGCCATTTAGATTTTTAATAATATTCATATAGCCTATAACACTCGCGTTATCAATGCGAATCTAACGACTTATGAATCATTAAAATCGGTTGAGCCGTTTAGTAATTACGAGGGTACATAGGCTCGGACATACATACATATAGGTCAAACACATAGTCTTCGATTGGGCTTCACCGCAGTCGGGTAATAAGAAAAGAACTAAAAAGATTTTTGCTGACTTACTAACTGGAAAAGTTATTTCAATCTCTATCTATATACATTCTCTCGCAGGATGGTATAATATAAATAAAAATAAGTAAATAATGTGAGTTACGAAGCATGTGTTAAGGGTACCAGATAGTTGGTACACTACACATATATAACTTTAAATACTTACATATTATAAATATGACCTATGTACCAATAAATATAACCCATGACTAGAGTACAAACATTCGTCCTCATCACACAAATGAATGCCCCCAATGGGAGTCGAACCGACGACCGCTGGCATAACAAGTAGGGTCACTACAAATATTAGCCAAACGTCTCGTCAAATAAATGCAAAAGCAAATCAAATAACATAATAAATTAGATTGTTTATTGAATTTTATTGGAGCGCCTCCAAACCTCCTACTGTTTTATTACTTGTAATTTAGATTACGTAAAACGTAATTGTCAGGTTAACACGAACTGATTGCCATCTGACCTCTGTAACACGTTAAGGGCATAACACTTATACGTTTTGTAATAAATGTTATCAGTAATTACTTTCTAATTTAATTGAGTAGATTTCAAACGATATACTTTTTATTCACCAAGTTTATTAATTGCTTATAATAATGCTAATAAAATCATATAAAAATTATAATTTTTCTATGATACTTTCAACAAAGCGTTTAATTTTATAAATTTTTTGGTTTGTCGGTTTCAGGAATGTCAGATGTGTAAAATGTCAAGTAAATAGAGGACTGTTTAGACATCATACTCGTTTAGAGGGTTGGGTTGTTAGAGGGTCAGGTTAGGATTAAATTATTAAGCTATGTTGTTTGTCTGTCCATCCATCTGTTCTAGAATTAAAAACCTGCATATTTTGGACCATAATAGGAGGTAGCTTGTTGAAAAATTGTGTTTTGTTCTAAAAATTGTTTTATAAGTTAAAAGATTAAGTTTTCTATATACTAGGTAGGTATATAATTTTGGTAATAATTGTTCTGTATTAAAAAGTTATTTTATACAGACGTGAATAATTATATGTAGATAGTACAAACACTAAAGTAAAACACAGATAAGTTATACATAACACAAATAAACTATGAAATGTGGTTCAAATATTTTAGATATTACAAAATGAGTGTTTTTGCCAATCTGGTTAAGACAAAGACCGTTATAGAAAGAGATATTTAATTTCATTTTCCTATATGAATAAGAATTTCTATTACGAATAACAATCGAATTGGTTTTTTTTTGTGCAGATTTTTCAGATTTTTAGTTCCTCACCTTTCGTATCGCTATAGACGTCTCAAAAGTTATTATAAGTAGTTATTATAGTGAAAAAAATAGTTTTAGAAGAATATAGATAAAAGTACAAGTATAGTATTATATGATCTGTGATAAAAGTATGGCAACACAATATTTACTTTTAATTTATTCCATAAAACCTATACAACAAAGAAAGTTAAACATTGAAATATTAGTTAAAGAAATGGGTTATCACCAACCCTGTTCTAATACTATGCAAATAGTGGATAAAAATTTTATATTTCAATCTTTTTTGTTCTTATTTCTCCAAGTTAAAACATTTGTTTTACAAATGAACAAAAAGTATAATCTCTCGAAACAACCCGAAGCGTCCACTTTAGCCCAAATGTAAATATTTAATATTCTCCCTTGTTAGACGTATTCCGCCCTTTTCCATCTTTCCTCATCTTACATCGATTGCGACTGAAACTCTGTTCTATTTGATGTTTTATGTGTTTTCTAACTTATAAATCAATTAATTTGACATATTGTGGTGTATTTTATTTTTTAGTATTACAAATTGTAAAAAGTTGATTTTGGTAAAGCTAACTTATAGGTAAAGTAACTTTTATTCTTTTTAACCAATAAATGTATGGTTAAATTATAAAGATGAATAGTTTGTTTGAACTTGCTTAGCTCAGGAACATTAGGTATTTATTACGATCCTTATAGAGGCAATTTAACAAGCATAGGCAGTGGTAGCCTAGTGGTAACGTGCTCGCCACGCCAAACCGAGGGAAGCGGGTTGAAATCCCGGACCTCACACCTCTGATATTTTCATGATTTCTTACGGCGAAGGAAAACATTGTGAGGAAATTAGCATATTTGAAAGAACCTAGCAAGTTTTCGAAAGACATGTCTGTCAGTCTGCCAACCCGCACTTGGTCAGCATGGTGGACTATGGTCTGCTCCTCGCTCATATTGAAAGAAGGCCCGTGCCCACCAGCGGGATGTCACAAAGGGCTAAATACATACATACATACATTTAGCCAACAATTACAATTTAGAGTGTTGGGCGATGGCTTTCTTTTTATTTTGATACAAAGTTAGGTACTTTTACAGTAGAATATATCTATTGCTTGTAAAAGTAGTTATGTAATACATGGCTAAGTGATTTGACCTTTATTTATGTTTATATAACATTTTAAATGCTTTAGGTACTATAGAGTACCCATATAAGCAGAATTTAAAAGAATCTCGAATAATCTTCTAGCAGATTGAAGCCAAATAAAAATTTTGCACTCAACGGAGACATTTAAGAGCTTTTTTTCGAATATTTTGACAAATCGCTTTGCCCCTTGATTGCAATTCGCAATTTAGACAATTTCGCCAAACTTGCAACGTTAGTTCATTTTGAATGTATATTCGAGCCAAAAATGTTTTGAACCTTGCCACCCGTGCCAAGCAGAGCCTGTTTACTACATACAGTTTGAATTAAAACGTCTAAAACGAGATAAATGGCTGCGATATTAAGTCCGCTTTTACGCGGTAATTACACAAGATATTGTAGCACCATTTTTTATAAGCCTACCTGCTTCAAAGATATTTTTATATAGAGCTTTTTTTTTGGTAATTAGATACGAGTACTTATATAGGTTACGGACATTTGTGTATACGTAAAAAGGTACGCTAGGGTTCCATTTTTAGGTTTTATTTTGAGGTCTAACTTAATTTAGGTCGACACAGTAATTATAGGTTGGGCTAATGAGTTTTGTAGTAGTTTGTTTTTAGTGTTATACGTAAGTATTAGATATGGCGGCTTTGTGTGATACTCATATGGCAAATTTTATTAAAAAATCAAATATAATGGCTAAATGAGGTACATAATGGTATATTTTATTACAGTACCTATTAATATAATATATTCTTGAATATCTATTTTAAGACATAAGTTTTTTGTCTAAGTCATATTAAACCTACACTAAATTTGTGTTTTTTATTTGTGAACTTTGTCTTTACAATATCGCTAGTCAAACAGTATGCCCACTAATGATTTTTAATCGACTTCCAAAAAGGAGGAGGTTCTCAATTCGTCGGATTTTTTTAATGTATGTTCACTGATTACTCGAAGACGCCTGAACCGATTTGGACTTTTTTTTGTTTCAAAGGGTTAGGGTATACTTCCCAGGTAGTCCTATATAAATTTCAAGTTTCAGTCGAGCGGTTTTTTTTTTTAAAATCAACAATAAATTATTTTTTAAATAAATTGTTTAAATGAATATATTATTGAAAAAACTTTCTTCTTACAAATTACCTACTTATTACGTCTACCCTAAAAATGGAAAAATAAAAACTTAAAAAAAACCCGACTTCCAGGCACTAAAATGTAAAAAATAACTAAACGGGAGTTTTCATTTAGAATAGATACCTAATCAGATATTTTAGAATTCGGTGCCAGCCAACAATATTTTAAGATATAAATATCTAATTGGTACATATGTATTTTACGTATCGAAATACTCGTATATTAGATTTGCTTTGCGTCGGATTTTAAATTATCTAAATTTCTTTTTAATTAATAGTTCCCGTGGGATAAATTTGGTTTTGTTTTTCTAGAGGCGAACTCGAGTGAAGCTAGAGTGAGCCGCTAGTATGTTACGAAGTTAATATAATTTTAATTCAAAATTCAATATTTTTGTTACAGATTGGGGACCTGAAGCATTTTTATTTATTTTCACATCCACATTTAAGTAAGAGATCTGTAAACGCAAGCAAGGATTATGAAAATCGACTGAAAAATGATCCTCAGGTAAGTCGAAAATACTTTAACGTAACAATAATCTGACAGCTCGTTTGGCTCAGTTTGTAGTAACTGTGCTTGCTGTGCCAGCGGTCGCGGGTTCGAGTCGCGCTGGGGGCATTCATTTGTGTGATGAGCACGAATGTTTGTACTTCAGTCATGGGTGTTTATATTTATAATATGTATGTATTTAAAATTATATATATGTAGTGTATCAACTATCTGGTATCCATAACACAGGCCTCGTAGCTTACCATGGAACTAGATGGTGCTGTGTGTTAATGTCCTAACATATTTTAATAATATCACCTTTTAAATTATACACGTAATGTTAGTCTACGTAACTAAAATTAAACTAAGCTTTATAAGCTGGAAATATTTCTAACTCCAAAAACCATGAGAGGATATTGTAAGACGCTTCGTCAATACATCTTTCTTTTATAGCAGTTTTATATTACGCCGCACGAAAATAAAAACCCAGTAAAGTGCGTATTCATATTAAATACTTTTATTTTATAGCATTATATTAGAGCTATCAAAAATAACAACCTTATTTGACATGACATAAACTTTGACATTTTTCTCTATAATTCGTTACTATAAGGCCTGATTTACACTATACCGTCCATCGCGGTTCGTTCTCGGCCCGACATCGGTTTAGTAAGCTAATTTTATACAAAAAACAATTGAGTACATTTACACTATCAGTGAGAGTCAAGTTCTCGTCGTATCACTTCATGAACATTTGTGTGATCACTGTAGTGTGGATGGGGCCTAACAATTCATTTAGGAAGTACTCAAGTCGAGTGTATATTTAACTTTTTACCAAAATTTTCATTAGACTACTTTAATAACCTATATTATACTCATATATAATAACACTAGCGAACTCGCTTTGCTCGGGTTCATCCCTAGCTTGATTCCCCATGCAAGATTTCATCCCCATTTTCACATCTTTAAGGGATGATTTCCGGGATAAAAAGTATCCTATCTCCTTCCTAGGGTCTCAAACTTTCATCTTACCAAATTTCATCTAAATCGGTTCAGTAGATGCAGAGATTACTCCCTACAACGCCACAAACTCACAAACTTTACCTCTTTAAAATATTAGTATGGATATATTATACACTAATAAACTATACTCCTATATAAATTTTAAGAAAATTTTTAGTGGGTTAGTGATTTTTAGTTGGCGTACTTTATTAGCAATTTTTACTTATCTATAGTTTAATATAATAAAGAGGTAAAGTTTGTGAGTTTGAAAAAAATCAAATTGGACGGGAAATTCCAGAGATTAGCGTGTTAAAACAAATAAACAAACATACTCTTTAATTTTATATATTTGTGTAAATATACAGAAGTCATGATTACTGTTGCTCATAAATCTACATCTATACGTCTATACAGATAAATAAAATTGAAGTGTCTGTTTGTAATGTCAAAATAACTGCTTTTTACTAAATGCATATGAAATTATATACGGTATTTATAAGAATAAAATATAGTTCTTTTATTTTTCTGTCCATCTGTTTGTTCTGGATAATCTCCGAAACGACTGAACTGATTTTGACGGGACTTTCACTGGAAGATAGCAGATGTTATAGGAAGTAACATAGGCTACTTTTATTTTAGAAAAAGAGTTAGAGTTCCGCTCAAAAAAATTAAATCTAGGGACAAACCCGAGCGAAGCGACGCTGAGTCGCTAGTGCATAGTATATTGTTATTAATACTATACTAATAATATATTTATGTTTAAACTTTAAATAACAAATTATTATTATATTATAAAATCTGTACAAAAGTTAAGAACTCTCCATATTAGTAAACATACTTTATAGCCACAATATTATGAGTAACTGGACCTTAAATCTAACAAAATTGAGAGTAGGGTGTTTTATTGTTGTATAACCTAGTTAGGATACATAAAAAGTAAAATATTTTTATTTCATTGGAAAATAAAAGAAGCGGGTAAAGTGAATGTAATCGCGTTACCGGAATCCTGCTGAGAGTATAAGGATTTTGTTGAAATCGAACTTGAGCTTGTTCTTATTTCATATTATAGTAATCTTTTTCGATTGTACCTTTACTCACTTATATAAATCGATATGTTATATCACACTTATATTATAAAAACTTTAAAATAAAAACTTTTTCAAAAAAATAAAACAAAAACCGACCGAGTTCCAGGCACTAAAATGTAAAAAATAACTAAACGGGGGTTTTCATTTATAATAGATACCTAATAAGATATTTTCGAAGTCGAAAATCAGTTCAGGCGTCTTCGAGTAATCGGTGAACATACATAAAAAAAAGATTCCGACGAATTGAGAACCTCCTCCTTTTTGGAAGTCGGTTAAAGATGGGTCACAGTTGTCAGTGACTTAGTTATTTATTTATTCATGCTCTAGTGGCCAGAGTTGAATGAAAATTCCTATAATACTTACTTAAATGTACGCGAATATTCACTTTTTATATAAAACTCTATTTTTGGATTTCTTTGTGGATTTATTTTGATTTTTTGCCCCCGACGTTTCGGAGAGTCTCTCCCGTGACCATGATTGCTGTAAAGCATTGTGAAAATTTTATGAATATGTAATAAGGGATGATATAGGTTAATTTTTATCGACGTTCAACATTAGTGTAACTGTTAAGTGAAAAAAAAGTAAGCAACATTAGCATACTGCTTGTATTTTTTAAGTATTTCGTTTCTGAAATATTTGTAGATAAAGATCTAATGATATATTAATACATCTAGTAATATATAATATGCGTTAGTTTTATTTAAGCAATAGGTTCCACAGTTCTCGTTCTACAAAATCTTACAAACGTGACATTTAAAACCACCATTTTGCTCATATTTTTTTATTTGTATAGGTCCTCTATCCACACTTCTAGTTTCTTCATTCCCTGCTACTTAGAAAAAAAAACGATGGAGACTTGCTGTTTCCATAATATAAAAATATTTGAACTTCTTTCAAGAATACTCTTTAACTATACCCCTGCATATTCTGTAGGATAAAATGATAAGTGGCAGACAATAATAAAATGATGAGTGGCAGACAATGTTACTTGAAATATTCAAATCCATAAAATATTTATATTTATAACTTTAAATAATAAATAAATAATAAATAATAAATAAATAAATATGTCAGGATATTAACACACACCACCATCTAGTTCCATGGTAAGCTACGAGGCTTGTGTTATGGATACCAGACAGTTGATACATTATACATCTATAACTTTTTTTTAAATACATACATATTATAAATATAAACAGGGTCATTACAAACTGAGCCAAACGTGTCGTCAAATAAAGCATAATTCTGTCATCATCTACATTAGCAGTGTTCTAGCGTTAAATAAAGTGCCCTATAAACTTTTTAAACGGTAAACTTCTATGAATTGAAAATCGAAAAAAGTAAGTACTTTAGAAGCTAAAGCTGTTCATTAAAGATTTATGGGAAACGTTATCGCTTGAATTTTAACAGCTGTGTCGAGCTTAAAAGTAATATAATATTATAAAGCAATTTATATCTGTATTAGTGGAAATGTTAATGTTAATAAGTAGTTTCTCATTCGAAGGATTTTTTAATTACATTACCGGTTTGTCTTATTTTTCCGTGGGAATTTGATATTTTCCTGCAAAAAGGCCTATGACATTCCAACCTTTCAACTTTTTCCATACAAAAAATCACATCAATCCATCGCTTCGTTCGACGTAAAAGGGACCAAACAAAAAAAAAACACATATCGAAATATATCACACCCGAGCAAAGCAAATAATACAATATTTCAAACAAATAGTACGTATTCCAATCAAAGTGGATAAATTCAGGATCTGAGGTGCTGTTTTGGAAGTGAAAATTTCTTATCTGACATTCAATTACTACGTTAATCAACGACTTGAACACAGTGTTAATTCGCAACTATATATGCTTAATAATATGTGTAGAAAATATTGACTATACTGGTATAATATATACAGGGTGGAACACATGAAAGAGAAAGTCAAATATTGAAGATATCACATTCATTCAAAGGAAACATTATTTTATTTTTAATTATAAGAATTAATGTATATAAATGTTTTTTTTTTTTTTTAGAAAGCTTACCTGAGCCTGTATCTATACGTATAATAAAATTCTAACTAAGCCGAATCTGCACATTAAATATTTTTTGGAAAATCTTATTGAAGTACACATATATTATTATCGGTACAGAGGTCGAATCTATAGTTCTTAGAATTTTTGTCTGTCTGTCTGTCTCTTACCGCATCACGAAAAACCACTGGAAGAATTTGAATGAGGTATGATGATAGCTAGTTATCCAGGTCAACATATAGGATACTTTTTACCGCGGGAAAAAATGTCATTTCTGAAAAAAATACAAAACTGCATTGTAAGAGTATACTAATATGTAAAACCTAAGAATTTGGTTTTTAGTCATCTGAACGCGGGCGGAGCCGCGGGCAATGCTAGTATTCTATACGTATGTTTTGCAATCAAAATGAATTAGTTGTTACCCATATGTTCAAAACAAATCAAAGAATCCTTCCATACAAGCCGATAATAATTGACTTTAAAGACATTCTGATGTCTTAAATTTTAAATTTCTATTTTGAAATGAGTTAAATTTATTCAGCCATTTTATAAAAATACAACTCAATCATATAAAATACTTTATAAATCTAGTATAAACCATTTACCGCCGCTCCAATATGAATTGAATCGCAAAGGAAAATAAACACCAACAAATGTATTCAGTATTGGGCGATCGCTTCCGGAAAGGAAATTTCGATCAATCTCTAATATTATTTTAGACAAGATCTTCTGAATTTATCAAACAAAAGATAATTTCGTCGCACATTTTAATAGAAGAACAAATGCTTTGTAAATTCATTTATTATCAATAGTTGGATCTCTAAACTTATTGGGTTTCGTGTATTTTATTTATGTTCTTAGTGTCTTTGTTTTGTTTATATTAAATTTATATCTGTTAAATATGCATCATTTAAAATTTACGAGGTATGAATAGATTATAATATAAATAGTTAATTAAAACTTACAGTAAAAGATCCCGATCTACGAGCATGTGATGGACTCTTCACTCTTTGTCCAGGCGAAATATATTTTTAAGCAATAAAACATATTAACAAACACGAGCCAGGGTAGTTGTAACCAAAAATTTGCTCCAGTTAAATGAAATAAAAAATAAAAATGAAATAAAAATTAAAAGTACAAGAATTCTTTTCTTGTGATAACTTAGTATTAATCGAAACTAAAAGGCTTTATAAAATACTGTTGGCCACCTTTTTCGAATAATATTCCTTAATATTAAGGTATAAATAGGAAATCAAGTAGATAATTGCTTGTATCATTTTGCTGAACCAACCAAGTATCAAAATGTAAATAATTTTATTACAAATTTAATGATATAGGGTTGTCATACCAAAATATCTCCAGACTAAAGGTTTTTTAATTAAAAATAGCCCGGAGCTAATTTTTGGTGACAATCGTCCTGAATCGTGTTTGTTACTATGTTTTATAGTTTAAAACTATATTTCGTCTGGTAAATGAGTGAGGGGTCCACCACATAGATCGTGATCTTAAATTACATATTAGTTTAATACAGCAAAATTTAATTAAAAATATGGCTAAGTTTCATTTAAATAAATTAAGTAAATCAAAAGATGCTAATTGAGTTCCAATTTAAATGCTTTAATTTAAAGCTAAGGTTTTGTTAAGTTTTGATGTTCTACAATCAGATGAAGGAGTAGCTCGTACTTGATCACACTAATATTATGTATATCGAAAGTTTGTGTGTAACCGATGTCTTAACCGATTTGTGTATACATATAATAAAATTCTAATTTTAGTCGAATCTGTACATTAAATATTTTTTGGGATATCTTATTGAAATAGTCATTATTATCGGTACAGAGACCGAATCTATAGTTTTTAGAATTCTTGTCTGTCTGTCAGCCTGGAAACGCATCACGAGAAAACCACTGGACAGATTTCGATGAAATTTGGTATAATGATAGCTGGTTATTCGGGTCAACATTTAAGTTCTTTCTACTACAGGAAATTATCAACCGACTTCTTCAAAAAGGAGGTGGTTCTCAATTCGGCTATATGTTTTTTTTTTTATGATTGTTACCTTAGAACTCCGTCATTTATCGGTTACGATTTGGAAATTTTTTGTTTTGTTTGAAAGTGTGTATACATTAGAAGTATTTCCAGATTGGTCCCATTTAAATTAAAAAAAAAGTCGGTGCCAGCCGATACAAAGCAAAGCACACCGACTTCGAAAATATTTGATTAGGTATGTATAGTAAATGAAAACTACCAATCAGTTATTTTTTACTTTTCAGTGCTTTTTTTGAAGTCGGTTTTTATTTTTATGTTAAAAAGTTTTCATTTCTTCTCTGATAAATCTTTACTAACCGTTAAAACGTAACTAGGGACTTGCCCGAGCGGAGCGAGGGAGCGTATAAATAAAAATGGAGATAACTTCCATTTTGAACTTGCATTTTATAATTATAATATTACTAGTGACTTCCCAACGCTATTTTATTACAAGCACCAGCCTTTGCCACTCCACACAACCAAAATGTTACATTTATATTAATAGCGTGATTAACATATTATGGCTTAATCATCCCTATATATTTTAATTGACCAACTTACCATAAAGGGAGGCGTGGGTGAAAACTATAAGCCCATTATATTAAAAACATAGAATTTAACAGCATAAATTGAACCTACTTATCGATATTATTGCTTAAGAATATTTATATGTAGCGTTCTTAGCGTATACTAAATCGAGCGATGTAAAGCACCTCAAATTCCACCAGGTAACTCAAATATCTGAAGTATTTATAGTGAAGCTCTTGTTATCGTAGTCTAAGATGTTCTACGCCAGCCTTAAACGTTTAGCTTTGTTAAAGCAATATGAATTTTATAGGTGATATTTAAATGCTATAATGTTTATTTTAATTTTTTCTATTAATCTGTTTTTTTTATTTGTTTATGATAATACTAAGAACTCACTCTTGCTTCGCTCGGGTTCGTCCCTAATAAAAAAATAAATATATCTCATGGAAACCTATTTTTCCGGGATAAAAAGTAGCCTATGTGCTATTCCAGACTATAATCTATCTCTGAGATAGATCTTGTTTAAACGTCGTCAGATTCAAATTATATGATCATCCGAGCCCAGTTTGTACATATTATCTATTTACGATTACCCACATTTTGTCCTCATATTTTATTAAATCTATACATATAATAAAATTGTAACTAAGCCGAATCTGTACATTAAATATTTTTTTGGTAAATCTTATTGAAATAAACATAATTATCGATACAGAGGCCGTATCTATAGTTTTTAGAATTTTTGTCTGTCTGTCTGTTACCGCATCACAGAAAAACCACTGGAGGTATTTCGATTAAATTTGGTATGGTGATAGCTGGTTATTCGGGTCAACATATGGGATACTTTTTACCACGTTAAAGTATTTCATTTCTGAGAAAAAATACAAAAACTGTAATGTGTGTATACTAATCTGTAAAACCTAAGAATTTGGTTTTTGGTCATCTGAACGCGGGCGGAGCCGCGGGCAAGGCTAGTATTACATATAAATTTATAATCCTATTCAAAGCCCGACGGCTAACTAAAATTTATCACGAGGGCCACATAGAATCATACAACCTTAAAACAAAACCTACTAATAATCTCTTCACGACCGTAGACACACCGAGGTGTCAGTTAACAATAGATTTCTTAGAATTTTAATTAATTTCTTAGAAATTTACCTGGAGGTGCATAATAATAAATGTAACTTGTATATTTCAATTGCCTTGCGGTTAACCGTGAGTTAACACGATGTATGGATATAAAATTTTGTAAGATGGAGTAAAAATTGACATATTGTTGATTAAAACTGTATTGAGGTATATAAGGAAGTTGTTTAGGATAGAAATGGTTTTGGTTGGAATGTTATATTATGAAGCTGAAAAGTTAGATGATTTATTTTTTTATGATTCATCGTGCTAATTCTAGTAAATAAGTAAAAAATAAATAAATAAAGTAAGTAAAAGTAAATAAAGTATATTTATAACAAGGCGCCTTGTAATAAAAAGCGTGAAAACAAACAAAGCGTGATCCACTATCACGCTTAACATGTTATTATGGATTTCACAGCATAATATGATAACAATTTGTAATTTTATCACATAATAATGAATATAAAATGAACGGGGCCAAAGAAAACAATACACGCATATTGCTTGTTGTGTTTTATGTAATGCAGCGTTTACAAACAGATGTAAGAGTATTTCTAATCTCGAAGTAATCTATCTATACATATAATAAAATTGTAACTAAGCCGAATATGTACAATAAATATTTTTTGGAAAATCTTATTGAAATTTACATTATTATCGATACAGTTTGCGTATTTTGTATTTAAAACTTGTATAGTAAAGTAGAGGCTCGATTATGTGTTAAGCTATGAAAAGTGACTAAAAATTGTGGTCAAGTGCGAGTTGCATAAATTAATTAGTATTAAACATGTGGATATATTACAGGGAATGGCCAATATTTTTTTTATTTAAAAAAATCTATAAATAAATTATTTTCCTATATTAACAAAATTATGTTTAATGATAAGCTTCACTCATAATTGACTACTATTATAAATACATAAGTTTTTATGTGTGTCTATATGTGTGTACGTTTTTTACTTTTTCTGGGTCCTGTGAGGCACTTAGAGAACCTTAGCGAAGCGAGTGTAAGTCGCTAATTGTTCAAATAAATCGTTTAAAATAAAAATCTTTCATCTTTTTTTATCATTGATATAATATGTCTGTAGATAAGTACTTGTATTTAGTTAGGTATTAGCGGCTCACCCTCGTTTCACTTGGGTTCGTCCCTAGGTAGTAGGTACGCTTTATATAGATATAAATAGCACTAACAAGCATAAACCATGTAAAAATTATTTTTTTTTCTATTTTTTTTGATATTGTAAGTTATTGTGCTATTCGGGGTAGAGACAAATCCAACAAATCATTGATCATAGAAGCTGGTCCAGTGTCGTTCTTGAGTTATAAATGGTGTAATATATATATATATATATATATATATATATATATATATATATATATATATATATATATATATATATATCTTAATTTATTGAAATATATTTTTCCTAATTTGGTTAGAGGTTATGCAACAGCATTTAACTAACTTTTCTGTGCTAATTTAACTTGATTTATAGATAATAAACTGTAACAGATAAAGATAGGCAAATAAGTGGTCCTTTTTAGTATTCCGTACCTCAAAAGGTAAAAAAGGAACCCTTATAAGATCACTCTCTTGTCCGTCTGTCCGTGTGTCTCCACCGATTTTCTCAGGAACGGGTGGACCTAGCAAGTTGAAATTTATACCAGATATAGTCTATAGTCCCTATTAGGCGTAAAAATCAAGGTCCTGAGTCAACACGATAAAAAGATATGGACAAATTTAGATTTTCGCGAATGAAAATGTAAATACCAAAATTTACCTTAATTTTCAACTTTTTTTTATTTATCGAAATTTTCCCTTTACTTGTGCTGTAAGACTTTGCTTTTAACAAAAATTCACAATTTTAGGTCAACCGGAAGTACCTTATAAGTTTTGGGTCGAAAACCTATATGGAAGTTCTCGTTGACCTATAATCACGAAATTTGGCAAAAACCAAGGTCTTATTACATCACAAATAAAGGGAAAAAATCCAAAAAATAAAAAAGTTGAAAATTAAAGTTAAATAGATTTCCTACAATTTGTACGGAACCCTCGGTGGTCGAGTCCGACTAGCACTTGTCCGGAATTTTTGTCTTCTAAAAATACCAAAAGTTTTTAATTTATCGAATAACATATTTTATACTAATTCTAACTAGAATACTTAACGTATGTAAAACGTAATCAAATGAGTTCATTTGAAGCACTGTTTTATAAAATACAATAGCATGAGTCGCTTTGACTTGAAATTAAATAAAACTTGCTCAAAGGCGTATGACAAAAAATTTTTGCTTTTATTTTTTTGTTTGTGAATAATATTTTTAATACATGTTGTGACATCTCAATGTAATCAAGATCTATGAATTATACCAATTTCTATGCGAATTAGAAACTTTAAAATATTTGAAATAATATTGCCATAAAAATATTAAAAATATATAGTCTGTCGACTGTCTGTCTGTCTTTGAATTGGCACATTTAGCTTACAACTACGTAACTCAATTCACCTATTAACGGAAACCAGATTAACGATGGTTTTCAATTATCTATCTACCTAAAGTTGTTCTTAACCGACTTTCAAAAAGGAGGAGGTTCTCAATTCGTCGGAGTCTTTTTTTTAGAGATAGAACTTTGACATAAGCTTTATAAAAACTGTCAAATTTTAATCGCTAGTAAACAAAACCATAGATAAATATCGATATTATTATGTAGGTTATGAGAATCTATAGATAAGCATTTTTAAATTCTGACCTAATTACTCCTTCATTATTAATTTACAGTAGTGACCGCGTCCATTAATAAAATTTTGCTACAGACTATCCCATGTTAAAAACACGAAATTAAAACGCTGTCACACCGGTATTTTGTTACCTGTTCTTTTAGAAGGGTAATATTGGTTTGCCGAATACTTTTACATTTTTAATATTGAAAAGATTCACTAGTGATAACAGAATACGATAGTCTGTAATAAAATTGTCATTAAGCTGAATCTGTACATTAAATATTTTTTGGAAAATCATATTGAAATAGACATTATTATCGATACAGAGGCCGAATCTATAGTTTTTAGAATTTTTGTCTGTCTGTAAACTATTTAGTAGAGGTGGTTTGACGATCAAGCCTTAAAGGGCATCGTAGGGATCGTAGGGAACCCACATGTGGGCACGACCACCATACACTAAGTAGTTTAAATAAAAAAAAAACTTTTTTTAATTAAAATATTTTTTTATTTGTTTTAGCAATATGCAGTTTTAACACTAAAATTCGTTAGTTCGAAAATTTCTGTTATAAAAGACAAAGTATAAGACGTTGAAGAGGACGTCATGCTTTTATCCAAAACTAGAATTTCTTTTTTTAATAAATGATCTCGAATAACTTATGTAAAGCTATATATAACAATAATTATAATTTAAAGTTTGTACGTGTAAGTGTTTTTGTTTAAACTTTTTTACGCCAAAAACGGCTGAATAAAATTTAATGAAATTTACCGATAAACTATAAACTAAAGAAACACATGGAGTAGTATTATTCGCTTAAGGATCCATTTGAGCTTAGCGAGTATAATTCGTTATTTAGCATCATATAATAAATGAAATGACTAAATAAAAAATTTGAAGTTACTCTATATGTGTTACTCTATATGCTGTGTTATAAAATTATATTTTTATTTAACAGGTAAGATGGGTGATGCAGCAACGCGAGCTTCGGAGAGTGAAGCGGGAACACCGTCCCAGACACGTTTTACGACAATCCATGCCTTCGTTTCCAGATCCATTATTTAAAGAGCAGTGGTATTTGGTAAGTTCTTATATGTACCCAAATTACTTATTCAGTATGAATTTTGTACTGAAAGTATAAAACGCACAAAGTGAAAATTTCGCTAAAATAATCGTAACACCTGTAATTAGTAATAGCTTGAACGATATTTCAGTAAAAATATACTTATTTAAGTTAATTCAGTTTTAGATACTGAGCAGTAGGTTTTTTTGTCAAATTAAACAGATATTTACTCAGTCAAATTTTGTCATTTTTGGTTGAGGCTAAGAGACGTTAGAATTGACGAACCCACATATTCTTTACCCACATATTATTTTCAAATCTTACAATTAAATAGCATACGCATAAAAATACGTTTTAATTGACGTCTTTATGAGGTAAGAAGTGTGTGAAGTTTTTTTTTTAAACGCTATACATTCTGTATACAGCGTGTCAGTTTACACAAATTAGTTTGAGCGGTAATTTTTAAAATTTAGCAGTGTTAAAGAGAAATTAAAACTATGAAGTCGGTGTAGAGGAACAACTTACAAGAATCCTACTAATATTATAAATGCGAAAGTTTGTAGATGGAACAACACAACAAAAATACAAAACAACAAAAACTACTGAATGGATTTTAATGAAACTATACATCAGAATAGCACATACGCTACTTTTTATCACAGAAAAATGTACGGTTCCCATGGGATAGATTTGTTTTTGTTTTTCTAGAGGTGAACCCGAGGAAACGCAGGTATAATTATAATTAAACTATAGTTCACTAGCATTGTCCGCGGCTCCGCCCGCCTTCAGATGACCAAAAACCAAATTCTTAGGTTTTACATATTAGTATACTCTTACACTGCAGTTTTTGTATTCTTCCTCAGAAATGAGACATTTTCCCGCGGTAAAAAGTATCCTATATGTTGACCTGGATAACCAGCTATCACCATACCAAATTTCATCAAAATTTCTGTGATGCGGTAAGAGACAGACAGACAGACAAAAATTCTAAAAACTATAGATTCGCCCTCTGTATCGATCATAATGTTTATTACAATAAGATTTTCCAAAATATTTAATGTACAGATTCGGATTACTTACAATTTTATTATATGTATAGATTTATCTACTAATTTGAATATAATGACACATTACGGATCCATTCTACTACAAAATAGGGACAAAATGGAAAATTAATGTTGTTTTATTGACTGAATAGTTATTATCACATGACATCAGGAAATTGTAGTTTTATTATATCTACTATTAAACAGATTAGGTGCTTTAATCTATATATATTATAGTAAAATGATTCAAGGGTTAAATATGTATTACGTTATTTTGTACAGAATAACAAAACTATTTTGGGAATGTAGTAAAATCTAAATTATCTGATATATTTTAAATAAAACTATCTTTTCGGATTTTTTCGCAGACTTCATACGTTTTTAAGGCCTTACAGCAATCTTACCTCTTTTAATTTAAAAATTTTTAATATTTCGTTGCTAAGAATGCCATATCGAATCTATTTAATCTTAAAAATCTGAAAAGAGTATTTTTAAATGTGAAATATTCACTTAAATCTAAGAAAGTTGTATTATGTTATTATTAATTAATTTTAGTTCGATGTGTATTAGATCATGCATTTCTTAAGGACAGCTAGATAGATTTCAATGGTACTTTTTAACCGACTTCGAATAAAAGTGAAACCATTTCAGGTGATAATAGTTTTGATTTACTCGAACAAGGATATTTACTTAAATTATGTACATAAATTACCCCGAACAGATCCCTCAGATTTTTATATATACTAATTAAAAAGCTAGTATTGTTGCTGAATTGTTCCATGAAAGGTGGCATAATAATAATAAACATACAAAAAACTATTATAATTTAAAATTTTATTTAAAAAGAAAATAAAAAAATTATTTGGTTGAGTATTTTTTATGCCAGTTCTTTTCAGGAATATGGCTTTAATTGTAAACAAATGCTAACTAAATGAACAATTCGTACGTGATATCTACGCCAATTGCGAATCGAATTTCATGACTTCACGATAATTCTTGTTTGAATGAATAAGATGATGAGGAATGAGATGAGGGTGGTCCAGATATCTGTCAGAATTACATTTTTGTCTTTTGTATCATTTCCATCTTCAGGGGTGGAATACTTGTAATTAATTGCTTTTGAAATAATTCTATATCTATGTGGTATTCAATTTAAATAATACTTATTTATTGTACATATAACTGTCTAAACTTAAAAGTTAATACTTAACTATGACCCCGTATTGAAAGCAGGTCATGCGTACGTAATATAGGCTTCATACAAATAAAGGCAGATACATCCGCCACAAACAGTAGCCAGTATTAACAGAAGCTGTAGAGTGTAGATATCTATTAATAATATAGATCTTTAGAGCTTCCACACACTGCAGACTTTATCCGACAATAGTTTATTTAGCCCATTTTGCTTATTTACTAGCGACAAACCCTCGCTTCGCTTGGGTTCGTCCCTAGATACGTTTTAACGGTTAGTATTTAATATATAGATTATATACATATATACATAAGTATATAAAAGTAGGTAAGTACTTTATTAAAAAAACATTTACTTAAGAAATGATTGATTCCCCCATACAAACTTCCATCCACCTTTTAACTCCCTTAAAGAATGATTTCCGGGATAAAAAAATTTCTATGTTCTTCCTAGGGCCTCAAGTGGTAAATTTTATCTAAATCGGTACAGCAAGTTAAACTTGTAAAGGTAACTGATACACAGACAGAGTTAGTTTCGCATTTATAATAATTAATATTATTATAAGATATGCTAATTGCAACTACATTTTATAATAGATAAATTAATCGACACGACTGGTTCTAGTGCAATTATAAATACAGGCATACACAGCGTCTAAAATGCATTATACATATAGTTGGTACAGACAGTGCCTACCCACAAAGTTACAAAATGAATTAAAAAAAATTACTAAAATAGCACCAAAGTACCTTAAAATATTTGTTAATTTTAATTTTAAATGTTTTTATGATCGCGTAAATCTAAGAAGGTATTGTGTGAATTTAAACCTAATGTACAGTCAATGAATACAATTTAGATATTATAAATAAAATTTACATTAAGTTTTGAAGTAACAATATAACAGTCCATAATAAGCATAAAAGTATACTCTAATCAATTTTATGGACCGAAATTGACAGTTGACTTAATAGAACGTTGCAAGCATTCTATACTGATTATAATGTGACAAAACTTGAGGTCGATACAAAGTCAACAGTGTGCGAGGACTCCTAAACTAAGTAATGGATCGTGGATTAAATTACTCACTCACACTTAAATATGTATGCACATATTTATATACATAGACGCAGTGCAATAAAGCGTCTGCAAATATACTTATCCATACTAATATTATAAATGTGAAAGAGTGTTTGTTTGTTTGTCTTTATTTCACGTCGAAATGGCTTGGCAGATTAGTGTGATTTTTTGTGAGGAGATAGTTGGAGGGCTGTAGAGTGACAAAGGCTACTTTTTACCGCGGGAGATTATCTCAATCCCACGAGAAAACACGTTATAATACAATCCAAAAGAATATTTATGATCAGAATTACTTGAAATTTGGTATTAATGCTCCCGCAGTAAAAAATATCCTATATGTTGACCCGGATAAC
Organism: Brenthis hecate; assembly: GCA_951806755.1. NCBI lineage: Eukaryota > Metazoa > Arthropoda > Insecta > Lepidoptera > Nymphalidae > Brenthis > Brenthis hecate. The sequence continues at coordinate 3,874,550 of OX638277.1, read as the reverse complement.
CAGCTATCATTAAACCAAATTTTATTAAAATCTGTGGTTCAATAAAGTCATCATTAAAATCAGTGTTTTTTTCTTGATGCAGTAACAGACAGACAGACAAAACTTAAAAAAAAACAACTTCCAGGCACCAAAAAGTAAAAAATAACTAAACGGGGGTTTTCCTTTAAAATAATTACCTAACCAGATATTTTCAAATACATTTCAAAAAATACATACAGACGAACGTAGAACCTCCTCCTTTTTAGATGTCGGTTAAAAACCAATCGTTTATAGAAACCTCCTTTCTTAAAAGTACATTCGAAGCCAAAAGACTAATAAAACAAGAAACCAATAAAATACTTACACAGTATAGCATAGTTAAATAAAAAATACCGTATCTCATTTCTTAGAGTAGGGCAATAAAACGATACAATCAGTGCTTGACTGTACATGATTTTAAGGCGAACGACCCTAAGCAGACAAAGAAATTAAAGCGGGTGGCATCTTGAAATAGAACGGATTCTTTAAACTGAACGCAGTAGTTGTAATATCGTAAAATATCTCTACTTCTGAGAAATAACTTTACAGTTAAGAAGAATAAAGAATTAATTTGTATAGAAGATTAATTTAGACAAGTTCTTTATACATCTTATTTTCTTCTTTATAAAGTGAGTACGTGAGCTTGTTTATACGGGATAAAATTATTTTGAGGGAGTAAATATGCAAATTACATTTTAGCAACTGGGTATACTATAAAATTAAATAATGACTATGATTAGACAACTATGACTTTTGGTATGTCTAAAACCTTTATTTCTCCAGACTATGTTCGAACAATTAATAATCAAAATAAAAAAAAACTGTCAAAAATCCGAAAAAAAAAATATTTTTATTAAAATATACTGGAATGAAAATATGAAGTACGAGTATATAAGCAAAAACTGTATCTACATAAAATTTTCCTCAATGAGCATCGAATCCACGACCTAAGCTTATACATTTTACAGTTTTAAATTGGTTCGACTAAAATGCTATATTGACACTAGTGCCGTAGCATTCTTCCATAATAATTTATTTACTGCAGTAAGACTAGGGTGGGGGTAAACAGATGGCAGCGCAATACTATAGGTGTTTGAACATCAAACAGTGACCGGCTTCAGACGAACTTCAGTACAAGGGCATTCTGAGTATATATTATGCTCTTACTTTGTATCTTATTTTTTAATATCATTTATTTTTCATTACACAAAAAGGATTTGTTGTATGAATTTGACATATTATGTATATACTCGTAGGTATACCTACTAGCGCCTCTCGCGTGTGCCCAACAGCTTATATATATACTAGCGGACCCGACAGACGTTGTCCTGTCTACACGTCTTTAATTTGAAAATTTCAAACTTTTTGGACAAAATTGTGAATCTAAACCATTCCCAGTTCAGTGACATACACACTCACAGAAGAATTATATATATATATATATATTACTCCACGGTCTATCTGTGTTTAAAATTTCATCCAAATATATAATGTATACAAATTTACGCATTTATAATATCCAATAATCCGATTTGTTTTAAGTATGTTCTTACTTTTATAATATGTAGTGTATTATTATATTCAACATTAAACTTCTAATTTAAATAAAATGTTTAAAATATGATATATTCTATTTAAGAAGTTTATATTTCAAGTTTTTCTTAGAATGCATACAAATTCTAGCATATTTAAATGACTTCAAGTAGACAATATTAGGATGGATGATAGTTTTGTGTGTGATGCGGTACCTTCATCAGTTTAGTTGTAAGGTTAAATTATATATATATATATATATATATATATATATATATAATATATATATATATATATATATATATATATATATATATATATATATATTATATCTATTATATATATATATATATATATATATATATATATATATATTATATATATATATATATATATATATATATATTATATAATATATAATTATATATATATACCTTTAAGTTAATTATGAAATCAATCTCCTTTCATAGGTAAAACGTACGTTATCAACACTTGTAGATTCCAAACAGCCCACAGCATCAGTGGCAGTGAAATAACATCTTTATTGTCATACTAATTAAATTTCTTGCTAATGAGACTGGTTTACAGAATGGAGGCGCCGCAGATGGCTTAGACATGAACGTTGGGACCGCATGGCGGAAAGGCTTTACGGGGAAGGGTGTTGTAATAACAATACTAGATGATGGTATCCAGCCTAACCATCCGGATCTGCTACAAAATTATGTAATTATATATTTTATTGAATACTTCAAATGTAGAAAAATATATATGTTTGTAGCAGTGGCAATTTATCTTATTTTGCTATATAGTTATAAAACGGCTGACCCTATTGATACAGTAACTGTCTATTACTATTAACTGTATGACTAATATTATTTTTATTAGTCTGGCTGTTGATTATGAAAAAACATATCGAAATTGTCACCAAATCTTAAATAACATAAAGTAATATCACCTCACATATATCTTATCCCCATAAATCTGGGTTTGAAATAAAAAAAGACCTAACGAGAAGACTGGCTTTCTCAACCTACGTTGGCCAAGTCGGGTCTGTCACATAATAGAAAATTAAAACTTAAAAATAATTAACAATCTTTTATCCTGCTCTAAATTAAAAAAAAACTATATATAGTAGGTGGAAAAATAACTATATATTAGTCACTTTCTATAAACAAATATTACTTCTTTGTATTCATTTTTTTTTACATAGTTTTCACTAATTGATAGTTAAAGCTAAAAAAATGAAATTATTACCTATTGTTATTGATTTGCTTCAGGTATTTTATCAAAACAATGTTTATGTAAAGTAAATAGTTTTAATTTAACATATTATTAATATCTTTTAGTGTTTTGAAATTTCAAGTAAACGAAATGTAATCTGAACTTAAAATATTTATAAGCATATACATATATTATAGCTCAATTTAAACTTTGACGTAAAATGTTCAAGCAATTAAATGTACATATCTGTTTTAAAATGCAAGCACACATGCAGTTACTTAAACATAAACGGCTTTAACTCAAAAATTTGTTCTATCAAAGCTGCAAAGTTACAAAAATGACTCTTTAGCTTATTCCAGCATGAAAAGTTTAATAGTGTAATTTTCCTTACAAATTTGCTCTCGCTTCAGAAATAGAAGCCAATTTTATGGGATAGTTAGTTCGTTGGAACAGTACTGGCTTCTTCATTTATATAATGTTCATAGGGAGGGGTACTTCCCCCCTACTTACTTAAGTTTCATTGCTTTCTAGGGATTTCAGGATACATTTGTGGTTTCACTATCGATTTCGTCGCAATATAAAGCCATGGTTCTATTTACTGCTAACAATTGGAATTATTTATGTAGCATTAAGTAACCTTAATTTATGTTCAAAGTTCAACTACCACTTAACTGTGTTCTAGATTGTGGTTTTGTAATTTATTATACACGAATATTTACTAAGGAGTATACAGTTGTAATAAACTTTTACTTTCTGATAAGATTTTGAATTATATTTAGTACCGTACTACAATAGTTATTCTATATAGCTTGTAATATATTGTACTTTTATGTCTAGGATCCGGCAGCATCGACCGACATAAATGGAAACGACACAGATCCCACGCCACAGGACAATGGTGATAATAAACATGGCACGCGTTGTGCCGGCGAAGTCGCTGCGGTCGCCTACAACCGATATTGCGGCGTAGGCATTGCGTACAATGCTAGCATAGGGGGCGTAAGAATGTTAGACGGCCTAGTTAATGACGCAGTGGAAGCTAAAGCACTCGGATTCAACACCCATCACATAGACATCTATAGCGCTTCCTGGGGACCCGAGGACGACGGGAAAACTGTCGACGGACCAGGCCCCTTAGCTAGAAGGTATTGTCTAAATACGATAAAAGAAATGGCTAGAGGCGAGCTCATTAAAAACGACTTTTTGTTTCAGGGCTTTTATAAATGGTGTCACAAATGGCAGAGGGGGAAAAGGTTCTATTTTTATATGGGCGTCGGGAAACGGCGGAAGGCATACTGATTCCTGTAATTGTGATGGTTATGCAAATAGCATATTTACGATATCAATATCTAGTGCTACGCAAGGAGGTTATAAGCCTTGGTATTTAGAAGAATGTTCCTCTACATTAGCATCGACTTATAGTTCGGGTACACCTGGTAGGGATAAAAGTGTAGCGACGGTTGACATGGATGTTCAATTACGGCCAGATCATATATGTACTGTGGACCATACAGGTACATCTGCCTCCGCACCATTAGCTGCAGGAATTTGTGCCCTCGCTTTAGAAGCGAATTCTTTATTAACTTGGAGAGATATGCAACACCTCATTGTTATGACGTCGAGGTCACAACCTTTAGAAAAGGAAGAAGGTTGGATCGTTAACGGTGTAAAACGGAAAGTGAGTCATAAATTTGGTTACGGTCTAATGGACGCAGGTCAAATGGTCTCGCTCGCGGAACAGTGGGTAAACGTACCGCCACAACATATATGTAAGTCTCAAGAAATAAACGAGGACAGGTCGATCGAAACATCTTTCGGCTATACTATATCCGTTCATATGGACGTAAATGGCTGTAGTGGCACAATGAATGAGGTCAGGTTTTTGGAACATGTTCAATGTAAAATATCTCTGAGTTTTTTTCCGAGAGGTAATTTACGAATACTGCTTACGTCGCCTATGGGCACTACGTCCACCTTATTATTCGAAAGGACGCACGATGCGACTAGTTCAAACTTTGACGACTGGCCATTTTTAAGCGTACATTTTTGGGGCGAAAATGCTGAGGGTCGATGGACACTTCAAATAATAAACGCAGGAAATAATCACGTTACACAACTAGGCGTATTGAAAAAATGGCAGCTTATTTTCTACGGAACATCGACAAATCCTATGCGATTCAGAAATAAAAGTTATTTCAACTCTAATAACGTTCCACAAGGAGAAAAAACCTATCACATTAATGATGTCTATGATGCGTCTGAATATTCGCAATTTCTCAACGAAATCGAACTTGGCATTTCAGACAGGCGAAACTATCCGAAAAATATTCCATCGGCTCAAAGAAAAAATGTATTAGCCGATGCTAATGATAAACAAGTACAGAGAATGTGCGATCCTGAATGCGATTCGCAAGGCTGTTACGGAAAGGGACCAACTCAATGTGTTGCGTGTAAACATTACCGTTTAGACAATTCATGTGTATCTAGATGTCCTCCAAGAAGTTTTGTTAATCAAGGAGGCGTATGCTGGCCATGTCATGAATCATGTGAAACATGTGCTGGAGCGGGACAAGATTCTTGCCTTACGTGTGCCCCGGCACACTTACTCGTTATCGATTTGGCTGTGTGTCTACAGCAATGTCCCGACGGCTATTATGAGGATCAAGATGCCAATGCCTGTTTTCCCTGTGCTGAGCATTGTGATACATGCTCAGAAAAAGCAGATATGTGCTCTTCATGTGCACATAGCTATGTGTTATGTAATGGGTCCTGCTTAGCGACCTGTCCGTCGGGTACATACAGAAAAGATAATTTAGGTTGCATGCAATGCCATGAATCATGTGAATCTTGCAGTGGATCGAGTGAAACGGAGTGTGTATCATGTCGAATTGGTAATTACGCGTTCAAGGGGCGCTGTGTATCCAAATGTCCCGCCGGGTATTATGCAGACATTCAAAAAAGAGAATGCATACCGTGAGTGTTACTCAGCTTTACGCTTGTTTTATCCACAACCATTACCATTTTTAAATGGAGGAATTTTATGTTTTTTTAGGTGCGCCATTGGATGTTCGATTTGCACATATGCAGTTTGTTCTGTTTGCAAAGAGAAATGGACGCTAACTAAAAGGGGTAATTGCCAACCAGATGGGAACCAGAAATGCGATACAAGTACGTTGTTTTTTTATTATTCATTATTTTGATAATACAAATATTAAGAACATTTAGTTGTCGAACTAAACACGTTATAATTAATTATTATATTTCTCATTATTATTTATGTATATATACTAAAATTAATTTAAATGTAAGAAAATGTAGGAAACGTCCACATAGTTTTAGTACTTTGTTGTTATATTCCTTTATGTTTTACAAAAGAAAGTATGAAATGTCACACAAAGCCTCACAAAGCATTTTTACATGAGCGTCAACAAGAGTTGAAAAATGTCAATTTAATAGATACCGAAGCTTTTACGTCGCGCCGTCACAATCCTTTGTTTAAAAAGTCTTTATTTACAGATGAATATTACGAGGGAGGGCGGTGTAAAAATTGTCATTCCACTTGTGAGAAATGTAGCGGACCAAATGAGTGGGACTGTTTATCTTGTTCAAGTCCGCTGTTATTGCAGGGATCGAGGTGAGGGCTCTTTATTAAGGCAGACCCTTATATACCCGTGTCGAGAATTCGGCTAACAAAAGTTTCGTTTTAGGTGCGTTGCGGAATGCGGACAAGGGTATTATCAGACGGCTGGAAGTTGCTCGCAATGCCCTCACACATGTACGAATTGTGTGTCAAGGTTGAACTGTACGTCGTGTGCCGTTTCTTTACGTTTGCAATCTGGAACGTGTAGAGCTACATGCGCGTCCGGATACTATCCCGATGAAGGGATATGTTCTAAATGTTATTTATCTTGCGAAACCTGTACTGGACCTAGAAGAGATCAATGTGCATCTTGTCCTGTGGAATGGAGATTGGCAGCAGGGGAATGTAGACCAGAATGTCCTCAAAACTTTTTTCCATGGGGGGACAGTTGTAGACGGTGTCATCATTATTGCCAGGACTGTCATGGTGCTGGTCCCCAACGATGTACGTCATGTCCGCCCCATTTTTCTTTAGAAAGTGGCTTATGCGTTGAGTGCCTTAGTTCTCAATATTATGAGCCTAGAACAAGGACATGTCGTCCGTGTCATGATTCTTGTAGGTCTTGCTCTGGACCTGGACCGACTAGTTGTGTAACTTGCGCTCATCCCTTACGACTAGATAGGTGAGTGAATGTAATATATTTTTTTAGTACATATTCAACAATAAAAGTCAATATTTACAAGCTGACGAACAAAGATATATATATATATATATATATATATATATATATATATATATATATATATATATATATATATATATATATATATATATATATATATATATATAATACATTTAATATTACACATTAAACAAAATATTCCACAAAATCCACTATGATAAATTATGTCATTAATTATAGCAATACACGTACACTGAATATCAAAGGTTGTGACATTTATCTATATAGTGGACTCATATTCTCATATTAAGCTCGATTTTAACTTTGTCCTACCACTATAGTATTGAACTTTAATTGATCTTTTGATTTATGTTTACGGGCGTTTGTTGAAGTTAAGTGGATAATTAGCTGTTAATAGCCACTTTAATATTTAAGTTAATTAAATGGCTTAATATTTCTATCATTATATTTATTATCTCTGTCTTTCCTTTGATATTATTTGAATTAACAATGTGCAAAGCTCTACAGTATAAAATTTCAGTAGCACTAATTTTTAAGTGTTTTATTTTAGACTTTTTTTTTAATTAGAGCAGAATTAGCTTCTGTTTTGTGAATTATTTAGTTTTATTTTAACCCAAAATAGATTTAGGTATCCTAAGGATTTTCTCTTAAAATTTGTATAATGTATGAATATGGATATACAAAGAAATCGATAAATATATATTAGCATTTATATGTATATATATACCTTTAAGAATAATAATATTTTAATTCATATAATTTGAATGATTTAAGTTTATTGTTGTAATAATTAAATATTTTATACTTAAATAGAAAGAAATCTATAACATTTGCACTAAAAAAGCAGAAAAGCACTTCTTATAATAATCTCTAACCAGTGTTTTAAATATCCTTCATATTATAATATTCTGTCTTACTGAATGAAGATATAATTTTTAAAATAGAATAAAATGATATCATAATTCCGACTGCATTATCATTTTTAACATTTTATATTGTTGACATATTTTCACAGTTTCTGATATTATTCGCTTTGAAGCGCAAATTAAAAATTCTTTTGCATTAACGTAAAAATGTTAGACGGAGTTTCGCTAAAGGTTTTTTCATTGCAGGGTGAATCATAAATGCCTGCCGTGTTGTACAGAGAGTATGGTTTCTGTCTACTTAAGTACGAACCAAACAAGTGATTGTTGCCACTGTGATAAGGATGTGGGTAAGTTTTACTATATTATTTTTTAATTTTTTTAACAAAACTATGACATAAAAACTTTTTAACAAAAAAATAAAAACCGACTTCAAACAAAAGCACTAAAAAGTAAAAAATAACTAATTGGTAGTTTTCATTTACTATACATACCTAATAACATATTTTCGAAGTCGGTGCTTTGTATGGGCTGCCACCGATTTCGAAAATATTTGATTAGGTATGTATTTAATAGGTAGGCTTTAATTACTTAGCCAAAGCCACTTTCAAACAACACAAAAATTGTCTAAATCGGTTAATAAATGACGGAGTTCTGAGGTAACAAACATAAAAAAAAATACAGTCGAATTGAGAACCTCCTCCTTTTTGAAGTCGGTTAAAAATTTTGTAAATATCAACTTGTTATTTTTAATTAAATATTTTTTACTAATGAATAAACAATGTTGAATTTCATTTCTTTCTGTAATTACCTTAAAATGAAATTTTTCAGAAAAAAATCAATAAATTCAACTCCAAAATCGATCGAAAACTAATAAAATATCGGTACATTTGAAAAAATATTAACATAAATAGATTCTATGGCAAAAAAAAATATAAAAGCATTGGTATACTTTACGTGAATTCCAACTTTTATTATTTTTTCACGACTCGTCAAATTGCAAAGTTGGAATGTTTACGGCAACATTGTATAAATTATAATAAGCGTCAAATTAAAAACTTAAGGGCACCGTTTTTTCATTTTTTCCCCGAAAAATACATTGGTGTAATCAGATTATAAAAATTTGGTCCATAAAGTACACTTCTTCTATGATAATTGGAAAAAATGTAGTTTACAAAGTACAAATTATCGATTTCTCCATTTTTTTAATTTTTCAGGGTGTTTTTACAATGTTTTTATTTTTTCAAAAAGAAGAGCTTAAGACGAAAAGGATGAGCCATATCTGAAAATTAAATAATTTATCTATTTATGCTTCTAAGAGCGGCAACGTGATGTTATTACTGAATGATTACCTATATATTCATTAATTTCATACTAATATGTAAAAAGTTGAACAATTTGTTTGTCCAGACGTTTTAATCTCTGTAACTACGAGTTCAATTTGAAAAAAATATTTTACATTTTGTATTGTCAATAAATAAAGACAGATAAATGCTACTTCAACAAAAGAACCTAACATAAAATGGACTTTCACAAGGCGATTATCAGTATTACTGAAATCGACGACATTGTAAATAACTTTTGTTTTAGGTGGATGTCTTAACGGTTCATCAGCGGGCAAACGTCGTATAGCTGATAACATCGGAGCTAGAATGACAGCATCATTTTTTGTGAACCACGCGAAGGAATCGAGTAATCTCGACCGTGATTTATTAATCCTTCTGAGTGCCGGCGCAACCGTCATAGTGATATGCGTCATTATAGTATTCATACGAGTAAGTTGATAAAGTATAATCTATGCATATAATAAAATTCTGAGTCGAATCTGTACATTCAATATTTTTTTTTTGAAAATCTTATTAAAATAGTCATTATTATCGATACAGAGGCCGAATCTATAGTTTTTAGAATTTTTGTCTATCTGTCTGTTTGTCTGTCTGTGACCGCATCACGAGAAAACCATTGGACAGATTTTAATGAAATTTACTATGATGATAGCTAGTTATCCGGGTCAACATATAGGATACTTTTTACTGCGGGAAAATATCTCATCTATAAGAAATCTATACTAAACGTTAAAACGTAACTAAGAACGATTCCGAGCGGCGCGTGGGTGAGTCGCTAGTAACTTAAAAAATGTAATAACTATTTGACTTTTTATATTTCATTATAATCTAGTTTTTGATCGCAGCGTCGTCTTCGTGTTATGATAATAAAAAAAATCTATCCCCTATGATCACCGATATAATTTGTTAACTTTTATCCTTTATATGGACAGGATATTACGGTCAGGATTGAGGGATAAAAAGGGGTATGTGTGGTGGTGTATGGGGTTTGTGGATATTAGTAAGTTCTGTTGGACATTTTTATTGTTCGTTGAGACATTTTAATTATATTTTTATTAGCTTTTTTTTCCTTGCAAAATTAAGGTCACTTTCACATTTAAAATATGAGTATGGGTTAAGAAATCTTATTCTTACATTATTAAATTTTACCTGCTATTCAAGTCTATACTTAATAAAATATCGTAAATCAGCGAGGCATAGTGGGCTTTATATAATGTTTTTTATAGGAATTCAACTAAATAGTTATAAAAAAAGCTACGTGAAAAATGGAAAAACGCCTAGAAATCAGGAATTCTTTACAGGAAGATCTCTAAAGGTCACAGAAATATAGATATTGAGTATTACAACCTAGTACGGATTACATGAAAATGAGGACAGAGTAATATATTTATGAATAATTAATTAATACTTATCCATTATTCAATTCAATTCTTAAAGGAAAGTGTATGTAATATTAGTAATTAACGCTTTAATAGATTTTCTACTTTAATTTTCACTATCGTATTATTAAACGTTATAATTTACTGTTAAATTAAAATTTTATTTGTAACAGCTGAACTGAAAATTGGTTATTTTAATTAAAGTTATTATTATACATTATTATAAATGAGGTATTAATGTATGATATTGAAATATTCATTACTAGCGAGTAGCGACTCAACCTCGATCCGCTCGGGTTCGTTCCTACGTTACGTTTTAACGTTTAGTGTAGATTTCTCAGAGATTAAATATTTTCCCGCAGTAAAAAGTATCCTATATGTTGACCCGGATAACCAGCTATCATCATACCAAATTTCATCAAAATCCCTTTAGTGGTTTTTCCGTGATGCGGTAACAGACAGACAGATAGACAGACAGACAGACAGACAGACAAAAATCTAAAAACTATATCGATAATAATGCCTATTTCAATAAGATTTTCCAAAAAATATTTAATGTACAGATTCGGCTTTGTTACAATTCTATTATAATAATGTATACCTAGATAATGTCTGAAATAAATTTTACAAACAACATTCATTTCGATTCAACATTTCCAAACAAATATGATAATTGTTTAATGTTAAGCTTTATAAAAAAGCTACGAGGTCAAAGTATAAATTGCATTAAGTTTCAAATGTTAATCGTATCGTAGAATTTTTAGAATTTAATCATTATATATTATATATAGTAGTAATATTGTGTATTCGTCATTCCAAAACAGACAGATTTTAGTGGGGTTTTCGTTATTTTATAAGTTATAATTTGATTTATGAACACGAGTACATAAACACTTACATTAAACGTAAAGCTAAGGTGTATATTTAGTCCAATGTACCTAATAAAGAACGTATAAAATATTTATTTTTGAAACCATAAATATAAAAAACATTCCGTTTTTTCAGTAAATAACATTATTTTTTCTTTCAGCTAAGATCAAAAAGACGCAAACATCTAACGCCATTCCCTAGAACTGTTTATTCGCAATTAACATCGATAGACGAAGATTATACTTCGGTGAGTTTATCTCACACTGCATTGAGGGTGAAACCCAGCGAGGTTCGATCTCCGAACGTTCTATCAGAACCAACATAGCAATTTAAACTTTAAGTCAATACAGTTAGAATTAATTTACACTGCAGACTGATATGTAGATGTTTCTATAGGTTTTATTATGTACATAATAAAATATCGGTTTCAAAGGCCATAATTATTTTTCAATGGTGGGTCAAATCGACCAAATGTAAAATGGATAGTTAGATATTTCGCTTAATAAATTCGATCCTCATATAATTATGTATTTGTAAATCTTAATTAGTGTTTGGTATCCATCATTTTTATAAGAAAAAGTTTTCATTTCTTATGAAAATCTAAAATGAATGAGATATTTACGCAAGTGTTACATGGAACTGATTTTTAGAGTTTCGTAAACCCAACGAAAAAAACGGTTATATGTTTGTCAGTATGTCTATCATATATTTTCTCTGAGTCTACACTATGGAAAAAGTTAAAAATTTGGTTCAAATAGAGTTCATATATTCATGTTTAGACACGTTTAGACGTATAACGTCAAGAAATTGGTTTTCATTTTGGGGATTAATTTAGCTATAACTGAAACTCGTAGTGTAAATTCATGCACGGGATATATTTTAGGCTTGATAGCTACCACATACTTACATAAAATTGTTTTCATCTTATTTTAATACTTACTCAAACACTATCGATTATAGTGGAATTAGCAGATTCGATTCTTTGTTAGGTAATATTGTTATTGTTTAGATAGGTACTACTAAAAATGTTAGGTCGAATTGTACGTCCTTACATTCTGTATAAAATAATTTGAATATTGTGTTAATTTCCCATCTCTTAACTAGAGAAAATTTGGTCTTTTTCATTATCGATTTTATTTAAATATTATAAAATTAATTAATCATTTAAATGAGTTATTTTAATAAAAAAACAACAAAATATTTTTTCTTTTATATAAAAGAAAGAACATTTTGTTTTATATAAAAATTATTATAATATTATAATAATTTTGATTATATCCAACAACAATCATTCTGTATAACGTCAATTTATAAAAAAATATAATATAAACTCACAGAAATTTAATTACAGAAACAGTGTTTATATTAAAAATTGTAATTTATGAAATATTTCATTATCTTTTTAATTATGTTCTGACTTGAACATAACAGGGATATAAAAAGCTAATACTTTCAGAGGCCACGTAAAATTGTTTTGTAAAAGTAAGTACCAAAGATTGCGTTGTTTATGTTTATTTTAAAACTTCTTTCTTTCTAATTTCTTACATTGTTACGGTTATATGATCTCACTTTTATCTGTAGATTAAGACTAAATAAGTTTGTTTGGATATATTTTATTTTGAAAATTGTATCTGGTGTTTTATATTTACTACTACTACTGTTCGTGTTATAAGAAAAAAAATAAGAGCACTATAATATTTGTATTTGAAAAGTACAGTGAACTGCAAAAATTGGTCCATAAAAGCGTCTTTAATACAGAAATGACTAGTTATTTAATAGGTATCATATTAAATTGTAGTGTGTGTATATATATATATATATATATATATATATACTATTTTTCAGCATTGTGCCTGTAATTGGTGTAGAAATTATGTTAACAAGAAAACTATAGGTCACATTCAAAGCTAAATTAAATAACCTAAAAAGCTCAAAATTATATGCCAATATCTGCAGTTGACTGTCCCTGTGTATGAAATTCGACGGATTGTGTCGCGGTGTATATAGAATAAATCATTTATACTGCATTTAGTTGGCATTGTGTACATATGTAAATAATTACAGTGTAAATATATTGATGGTTTTTATGACGAGCATTCGTTTGTTTTATTTCGCTAACTTTCTATTATATTATTTAACGTTTAACTCACTAATTAGTTTTTATATTATTTACTAAAGGTTATGCAGAAATAGTTTTTATCAAGACATATTGAATTTGAAATTAATTTCTTTTATTTTTACATATAAAAACATAATTCGATTGTACACTGACAAATATATATTTTATATTTTTAAATTAAAAATGAATAAAAAGTAACTTCACCAGAACACGACAGATTGACTCAGTTTGTAATGACCCTAATTGCTGTGCCAATGGTCGCGGGTTCGAGTCCCGCTGGGGGCATTCATTTGTGTGAGAGCACGAATGCTTGTACTGTAGTCATGGGTGTTTATATTTATAATGTATTTAAAGTTATATATATGTAGTGTATCAACTATTTGGTATCCACAACACAAGCCTTAAAGCTTACCATGTTACTAGATGGCGCTGTGTCTTAATGTCCCAACATATTTATTTATGAGTTTATGAATTGTGAGTTCGTGACGTAGACGTGTAGGGGGTAATCTCTAGATCTACTAAACCGAAGGTAGTTTGAGACCTTGGAAAGGACATAGAATACTTTTTATCCCGGTAATTATCCCTTAAGGGGGTGAAAATGGGGATGAAAGTTTGTATGGGGAAACATGCCAGGGACGAACCCGAACGAAGCGAGGGTGAGTCGCTAGTATATATATATATATATATATATATATATATATATATATATATATATATATATATATATATATATATATATATATATATATATTTATATATATATTTTCAAGCGTTAGCAAAAATACAAAACAACCATTCCAACTTCAAAGATTGTACGTCATAAACAACGTAGAGTTTTGACAGGTGAGTCTTCGATCCTAGCAAATGGAGGGGAATGATAAATGAAGACTCCTGAGACCGAACTTTTGTGACAGATGGCCGAACGGTAAACACTTGCAAATATCCCGTACCTATTTATATTATACAAGGTTGTTCACGCGGCGTCGCTCGTGAAGATTGTTTAAATGCTCTTCTCTAATGGGACATAGCTTAATAGTTGGAATGTAATTTGCCTTAAATATATGAGACTAAAAAGTATATGAAGGATTATTCAAACGGTCTGGCAATTCCAGAGATTAGTGCGTACATATAAACAAAATAATAAGAAATCTCTTCAACTTTATAATATAAATATTTATGATTAATTGTTTGTTTGTTGTAGTATGGCACAGAAATCACATTTTTGGTTATTCATATTTTATAATAATAAAAGTTTGTCAAACACATTAAAATTACAGTCCATCCCACCAGTGGCTTATCAGCGTCACCCGTGCTTACCAGTGGAAGATGAAAATGAAGAACAGATATGAGAATTACGAATAACCAGCTATCAATATACTAAATTTCATCAAAATCTATCTAGTGGTTTTCTCGAGATGCGGTCTTACACAGACAGATAGACAGGCAAACAGACAAAAATTCTAAAAACTATAGATTCGGCCTCTGTATCTATAATAATGACAATTTCAATAAGATTTTCAAAAAATATTTAATGTACAGATTCGATTTATTATATGTATAGATTATACTTAATCAGTGGGATAAAAAGTTTGAAGTGATTGATTTCCAGACTTTCAAATATATTCAAAAACTTTCGCATTTAAAATATAAGTGGCAGCGGAGTTCAACTTGTTTATATCTGTACAAATAAATAAAAGAGCAGTACATAGATCGATAAAACCTTAGACAAGTACATAGATTCTAGTGTGAAATTATGTAGGTATTACATGAACGTAATCATAGCTAATAATATGCTCCTTAACAACTTCAACCGCTTATATTCATGTATTTTTGAAAATGGCAGTAAATTAGGGAATAAAATTGAAAATTATTTACGCTACATTATATCCCCTATTTGTTTCCGGATAAATTAATGTTTATAGCTGTTATATAAGCGCTCGCTCTCGCTTCGCTCTACTGTGTAGAGCAGGTACGCACGGTTACTGCCGTGGTAGTCTTGTGGCTAGCATGTCAGTTACAGGTTCGAGTCCCGGGTCGGGCTCAGCTTAAATACTGAGTTTTTCTGTTAGGATATTCTCAGTAGTAGCCCGGAGTTAGGGAGTTGATGGTGTTACACCCCCGTGTCTCAAAGAACACGTTTTTTTTTCTGAGAATTTCTTGAGAGAAATACTTAATAAATGAACTTGGCCTGAACCGGGACTCGAATCCAGGACATCTAGATCTATGGTACTAGATCACCGAGGCAGTTATTAAATTTTAACTTAAAATTATAAAAGAAATAGTTAATATTTTTTTTTAAGTATACTATGTGAAAAAATAAATTATTTTACAAGTATTACCAATGTATTGTATTCGTGTACTGTCTAGGTTTTCTTATTTCAAATAGAAAAAAATGTCGCTTTTATAGAATCACTGTCTGACACACGATTTTTTCAGAAGGTGCTGAAAAACAAAAAGAAAAAATAATAACACAGTTTGGTTATCCTTAGTGTATCCTTAGAGTTGGTTATCCTAACGGATAAATAGTTTACATAATTTTAATTATGACAGTTAGTTATGAATTAGTAAGAACTATATATTATATATAATATAGCTATATATTTTTTAATAGAATTATGTATCATTAAACGTTGAAAGACATACCAGGATACACAGAATTCCTTTAAACCTTTTTTTTATTATTTATTTAATTTATTGCTTACCGAAATATATTTTTGTCAAAATTTATAAAGAATCTCGTCATAATGGGGTGAATTCTAGTCTGTAACCATTATTGCTCATAATTTACTTAGCTGTAACTTTTAATTGGATAACTATGAAAAAAAAACATTTTACTCATTATCAACTCCCTTGGGGATGAATTTAGAACACTTTGATATCGCTATCAAAATTTCATGAGCCCTTTATGTTCAATGGTTGTAATTAGAAAAAAAATAATTTAAAAATATACTATATAGATTCATAGAATTTCCTCAAAATAGAGACCTCTTTAAAAGCCTATAACAAACGTCTAAAAGCGACATTAATTCTACGTATACAATTTTCCACTTCACACAGGTACCTACGATTAAATGTTTCCTGTATTATGGAATATGGCGTTTAATATTCATTACTGGATATAATAATATGGCACAGCACTTAAAAATGAGGGCATTAGCGGTGCGACAATAAAAACAGATTACTGCCGCTCCTGACAATAATACGTAACTCACGATACTCACTGCCGTACAGAAGGTTTTTTACAGTATGTAGAATTTTCGTATAATTATTGTATTAAAAAGTTTCACTATATTAAAAAGAGACACGAGCCTCAGTGACATTGAAGATTGCGATCTATATATGGCCATAACCCACCACGCTGGTCAAATGCAGGTTGGCGGAATACATATTACGTCTTTGGTAAATTGATGATGTTGAAAATGAATCGCACATGATAATATCGGAAGTACCCGTTATTTGAGCTGGCTTCGTTTGATTTTCCAAATTATACCATTGGATTACCACTACCTACTTAACCAACAAATATGTATTATCAATATAATAAAAATTTGTGTATATTTGTTTAAATTACCCTATTTTAATCTACATACATATATTTAACACGTAAACGGAATTGCGGGCATGAACTAATACTAAACTTACTTAATAATTACAGTTACGTCATAAAATATTATCATTTTTACGAGTTTAGCATTCGTGCCAGCCATAAATCCCTTACTTTCGACGAGATAAACACTGTCGCATCCGAAAATACATCTTTTGGAAAGGAACAAACGCTATAGAGAAAATAAGCCTGTATTTCCTTTGCATTCCGATGAATGGGGCATATTGTGAAGTCAGCGTGAGTCAGATTCGACCTATTGTAACACTTTACTGCATTCAGTATGTTCTAATGCTTCAGATTATTTTTAGTTTTTACCTACGGCTCGCATAAGCGGAGTCGATATAAAAGACATTCTATGATTGAATCTAATTAAATTAGTTAAATCTTTCTTTCACATTTCAAACGTTTTTCGGATCTTTTTTTGAATTCCCACTGCTGGGCACGGGCCTCCTTTCAATATTAGGGGGATCAGGTCATAGACCACCATGCTGGCCAAATGTGGGTTGCCGAACTTCACAGTTCACATGTTTTTCGAAAACTTGCTAGGTTCTCTCAGACATGTAGGTTTTCCTACGATGTTATCCTACACCGTAAGGTGTGGTTATCATTTTGGAATGATTTGCACATGAAAATATCAGAGGTGGGAGATCTGGGATTTGAACCCGCTTCGGTTTCCTAAGCGAGCGCGCTACCTCTGGGCTACGACTGCCTTAACTTTCACATAATTTTATTTGGTAATATGGATATATGCTTATTAAAGCCATAAAATGTACACATTGGTACACAACAAACGTAATATGTCTAATTAGCTCAGCAAAGGTCACAGGTTAGAACATTTTCGCTGTTTGTATTAACGATATTAAAGTTATTTGTTCCGGTTTATTAATAGTAAGAAGTTTCCGATTTACTTTATGGAAAGTCGGTTAAATTAGATGTTTTGGCGTTCAATCTAATTCGGCTTTTGGTTACATTTCAACTTATTTACTCTTGATTAAATCTTTGTAAATGTTAGAATTAAGAAATAATAAAGAACTGATATCTAATTTCCATTAATTTTCTTTGTGTTTACAAACTTAAATTACTAATTTAAAAGTAAAATTAACATATTAGCAGAATTTATGTAATACGAGTACCTACCTACTACACAGAAGCGGACCATAACTTTTGGGGGCCTAAACTAATTGTCTTACCTGATCTCAGAGTTATTTAGCTAGTTTTTATAGCGTATTTTTTTATTTTTTACATATATTTTTTTATAATTTCACAATATTACCCATTGTTTTCAGCAGCAAACCCGCTACGTATATCTTAAGGGGCCATGGGCTTCAGCCCAAAAAAGTTTATATATGTGTAGATCCGCTCCTGCTTCTACATAAGTATGTAAAAGTAAGGCGAATTTGAGCCAAAATTTTAATAAAATAAAACAATTTAACTTGACTTTGCATTTTAATTCAACCCAAGGCTAAACATGTAACCTTTCGATAAGCCAGTTAAAAGGATCACAGGGCCCTCATCAATCTTCATGAGAAATTCTAATGTTTATTTCATATTGTGTTTGTACGTAAACGCCATTTGAAAAACAAAATTGTACAAATGAATCTCCGAGATTTTTTCTGAGCGAACAAATAAACTCTACTTTTCGTCCCTTTTTATTATTTAAAAAACAGCTTTGTAGCAAATCACATATGTATGTGAAGTATAAGAGTGTACGTGTTATATTAAATTTTGTTTATGACCAAATGCGTTTTGAGATATTTCTACTAGAAACTTTATGGTTATGGGGAGTTAAGCTTTTCTAAAATATGCTTTAGAGTATTTTATTAAACTTATAGCAATAGTTATTGAATTTATTTCCGGTCAGTTTTTATCTGTCCCTTTGACTCCCTTAAGTGCGGAGGCCAATTGAACGGATTTCTCAGTATTCTGAAATTCAATTTAATCAATGATCTAAATCTATTTTTTAATATTTTTAAAATAATTCAATAGGCAAAAGTGCCCTTAGGATCGAATAAATGCAAAACTATAAGCTCGAGTAATATTTTCTTAGATTTACGCGAATATTTGACATTTTAAATGAAATATATAGAAATTAAAAAACATCCAAATTTCAATCGGGAAAATGGCTGGGTCCTACCATCGTCATGGGATCCTGTTATTAATATAATAAAATCAAATAATAAATCTAAACAAAACAGACAGGTAGATGTAGTAAGTAATTCTTACTGTGTGGGTCAAAATGACAGCATTTCAGATTAATATTTTTCATTTTTCATTTGAAAAAGGTATATAGTAATAAACAGTGTTGCTAAGTAATTTGTCTTTTTAAATAATAGCAAACAAAATTAAAATTATTATCCATAATTTTTTAAACTACACATAGAACAATTATATGGCTTAAATAATTAATATTATATTTTATATTTTTTCTTTATGGTTATAAATATAATAATGACAACACTAAATATAGATTACTAATTATTATTTTTAAATATATAATAACAGCAAAAATTAAATAAATAATATTCCATGTTCAATTATAAAACTAATTAAAATTATAAATATGTGTAAAGTTAAAAAAATATTGTAAGGTAATTGGTGCAATTTTCATTTTGTTATTTGTGAGTAGGCTGTCTGTAACAACTATACCTTCGAGACATGTAACACCTCGGTCTCTCCCGTGACCATGGATGCTGTAAAGCATTCGAAACGTCGGGAACCAAAAATCCAAATAAATCTGCGAAAAAATTCAAAAAGATAGTTTTATTTAAAATATAGCTCGATTATTTCATTTCCAGCAAATTTTTCTTCTCTTTCTAATTTTAATTACTATTACTATTTCAAATATTTTTGTATTTATATAATAAACAAGAAAAATTTCACCGACAATAAACAAAATTATTCGTATATACAAAGTCGGTAATTCCGCGGTTGATTGTGGTTTGTACGGACTAAGCGTCGACTTCCGCAGCGACAACCATTTGTCAAAACTTTACGTTAGTTCTTTGTTTAAAATGATCAAGTAAATATTTAAAAAATTGTCTATATTTCAAATTTATATGCAAACATAGAGATCTTAAATGAGCTAAAAATAAATTTTATTGTACCATATCTACTATATTATATACTACGTATAATACACTTATAACGGTAAAGTTCGATACTTTATTTAGTATATATGCTGTATTTTGTAGTTTCTATATACATAAATATTAAAAAATTGATTCATTCTTTTATCTCATGTTCTCTAATCATACATCTTCTCTTAAACGTAAATCATGCTCCTTCAAGACTGCCACATTATGATCTTGTACTTAAGTTAGGATACGCTAGGACTGACATGTTCTTCCCCCCAACGTGCGTTCACCTTGTCGTGGTGGGGGGGTCAGTAGTGCCCGGCAACACAACCGGGCGCGAAGCCAAGAAACGCACAGGGAGGTGGCCCACTTCGGTGGGCGGTGGGAGGTGGCCATCTACGGAGGGCGGTGTACCATGCGGGTTGCTCCTGGTACTTCTCTGATAGCAGAGTCGACCTTGGAGCAACCCCGTGGTTGTTGTGGTCTGCTTTGGCAGACCTGCCGTCGGGGCGTCGTAGTTGAATGCGTAAGCGATCCTGCGACGCCCCATTAAGACGGGGGAAGGTTTTGTTGGGTTTTAGTGGGTAGTACTGGCTTTGTCGGTGAGTCCCACACCTCGTGCGTAAATGCATTTCCCAACGTTAAAAAAAAAGGACTGACATGTTCTAAAAGGATATAAGTCCCTAAATAAAAATAGAGTGGTTGAAGTAAAACTTCTTTGGGAAATATCGCAATTAAATTAAAAAAAATCAATAATTAAATTATTCACATTAGGCACATTACAATCATATATTTATAGAATATCATATACGGAAAGAATATAATAATAGCAACTCACCCTCGCTTCGCTCAACCCCTTAAGGGATGATTTCCAGGATAAATAAAGTAAAAAAATAAAGTACCCTATGTCCTTCCCAGGGTGTCAAACTATGTTCTTACCAAATTTCATCTAAATCGGTTCAGTAGATCCAGAGATCCCCAACGACGAGAGATCTACAACGTCACAAACTCACAAACTTTACCTCTTTATAATATCAGTGTAGATTATATATTTGTCAGACAATAACAACGGTTACCATGGCAACATGGCAATGTATTCTATCTCATTCTCTAGCCGGCTAACATATTTCTATATATTTATGTGTTTGTCTCTTTTTAGTGTCTCATTTTCGTTTCGTTGAAAAACAAGATTGCTACTATTACATTAATAAGATATTTCGAATCATCCATCATTGCGTCCGCTATCACTTTGCATACACTCACTTCATTCCATGGGTTCATATATAACTTTTCCTAACACTAATATCCTACTAAAAGCACGCGAAGTACCGGCATACGATCTCATATTTTTTTATAATAATAAAGCTCAGCAATATCTATGAATACTAAACAAATAAAAAAAGAAAATCGATTGACAAAGCTGAGGAGGTTGCCTATTTATGTTCTGTACAGGTATTGTTACCAAAGACGTAGAATAAAGCTATATCCAAAATGAATAATATAAATGTCTACATTATTTATACATTTTACAATATTTACATATAAAATAAGATAAACATGTTTGACATTTACATATCAATACAATGATAATAATCATAATATTATATTTATTTTGTCAAATATTTATTTCGTATTAATAAAAGAAGAGATTAGCCGTCCATATATCAATTGGTGTGATTTATTCTACATGACAATCTGTTATGATAATATTCATATCAACGTATCACATAAATAATAAATTCGACTTTTCTTGTAAAAGTAAACGTATAATTAGAATTTCCTCACGATCAATTAAAAATGATTATATTGCTATAACTTATTGAATTCATAAAATAAGCTTCTCTAAAACCCCAGGACATTGTTTAAAGACCGTTATTTAAACGGCGTACAAAAGTAAAATGTCAAAAATATAAGAACGAGCAGCTTGTTATATCTCTTAGTGACAAATACTCGGGTCGTCCAATAAATACGGAATCCCCCACATTGTTTCTAGATGCCCTCCATTAATCATTTTTATGTTAGTAATTAATAAAAAATTCTAACGACAGTGCGGCCTTTGGTTATTACATTGAGATATCTGAAGCGATATCTAACTCATATTTGCTGATGTGATATTTGTTCCGCTAATATTAAAACTATGTTTTGTAACCGGTTTTGTTTGATTTTGGTTTTGTGCCCTATTAGTTTCAGTTATGTAAACGTATTGTACTACGTAGGAAGCCAATTTTAATCTATTTCTGACCATCAAAACAATGTAGAACTTTGAAAGCGTATGTAATTTGGATGGAAATACAATAATTTTGCACTATTAACTATCACAAACTTGATGATGGAGTCAGAAGATAGATAGTGGAACTCGCCAATGACTAATATAAAACTCAGATTCGGACCCATTTGGTTTGTTCTGACGAGTGCGATATATTATACGCGTATGCTATATTATCCATACTAATATTATGAATGTGAAAGTGTGTTTGTTTGTTTGTCTTTCTTTCACGTCGAAACGGCTTAGCGGATTGGCATGATTTTTTGTGCGGAGATAGTTGGAGGACTGGAGAGTGACATAGGCTCATTTTTACTGCGGGAGATAATCTTTTTCCCACGGGAAAACACGTTATAATACAATCCAACAAATTATTTATGATCAGAATCACTTGAAACTTGGTATAAATGCTCTTCAATACAATTAATTAAATACGTGTTTTAGCATTTTTCGAAATACATCCTATAAGGGGGTAAAATAGCGGATGAAAGTTTGTATGAAACCTCCCATTTTAGAGTTTTTTTTATAGTTTTAGCGCGAGCGAAGTCGCGGGTTCTGCTAGTAATATTATAAAAGCTTGGCGTTAGTCAAGAACTAAAGCTACTCTAAGCCATTTTATTGTACTAATTGGTCTATTTTAGAGAAACTCTTATAAGAAAGTATTACTGTTTGGTCTAGTGGTTAGCATGTTCAGTTGCAAATCCGGATATTCTAAGTTTGAATCCTAAGTTGGGGAAAGTACAGTTACTACATTTTACTAGCAAATAATTTTTATCAGCAGGCTCGGGTGGAGGAATAGGTGGTCTTATAACCCCTCACCTCAGAAACGCGTAAAGCTGCTGACCTGCACCAGAAAACTCATAGTTCCCTAAATTGTTTTTATCCTACAACAATTTAAGAGTGAAAGGAATATAGAGTGCCCTTGTGTTTACGCATACCCGTGTGCAGTATACACTATTCTGCGCAGAAACACCCATAAGATGCCGTAAGGAAATCACGAGTAATATAATATTATTTTTAAGTTAATAGAAATTTCGTTAATAGTGTAATAATATCACAGCAACAAATGAATGGGAAATAATCACAAATCAAATAAAAATATAACCTGAATTTGCCGAAAAAGGTTTGCTGATTAGTTGTCATAACATTGATTTTATTGTTCAAACCGACTTCCTGTATTGATGCTACAAACTGTGAAGGTATCGACTCGGATTTTTTACATTTTATTTGTTTTTCCGTTATTTTAGTATTAAGATTGCAGCAAATGTAACTTTTTCGAAAACGGTTTAAGCAGTAAATTTTATTTTATATTTATTTTAATTTGTGCCCATTGTTAGCTGCTCTCTTGGATCTTATAAAAGGGTATCAAGTTTAACACTTGTTATGAAGAAACGAAATTTAAGTTATAAAATATATTAATAATATAGCTAGATTTATTTAAAATAGCTGTTGTAAAGGAAACAGGCCACAGTTAGCCAAGTGCGGGTTGGCGGACTTCACACATGAAAATATCAGAGATACGAGACCCAAGATTTGGACCCGCTTCACTTAACTTCCCAAGCAAGCGTTTTACATAAATATAGTAACTATACGTATTTATTCAAGTAATTTTGTATATACGAATTAATAATATTAGCCAAATTCGAAGTTAGTAATACGGCACATAAACAAACAATTCGGAGTTAGTTCGGTTGGTCGATAGTGACTTTAAATCCAGAGGCCCAGTGGGTTGGAAAATTGAGAAGTGGATTAGGCAAATCACTTTTCATTCCATCCCGTACCCGACGAAGTTTGCCCTTTTAAATTTTATTATCTTAAAGCACGTTCACGCTGTGGTTAACCGACAAAAATGACGGCGCACGTCTTTAGACAATATTTTTGAAGTTTATTACTGAGATAAAAGTTGGCAGCGTTGTTTAAAATATGGGAATCACTGTTCCAGTTTTAATTTTATCTGTTTGTCTGATTAATTGCTCACCACTTGAAAATCTACGAACGAATTTTAATAGAACAAGTAAAAATTTAAATATAACGCAACAATCTTGAAAGTAATTTTTAGTTCTTGAATAATTGATTTGAAAATTTTGTAATTTGATATGCTAAAGTTGATCTCATAATGGAACCAACAAGTTAGTGTAAGTAATAATAGTGGAACTCTTCAACGGCTACTTGTTCAACCGTCGAATTTGGGTTATTTGATTCGTTTTGACGAGTCCTACACAGTACAGTCATAAGAGTGTTTTTAAATCCCCTTTTCTATTTTTTTCTATGCAAAGTGGGATGTTTAGTAATTTTGTATTAAATAAAACTACAAACTCGAGCAAAACCATTGGATTTAACCTAGTTTAAAACAATTCTTAAAAATTATAACATTTACTGTACAAGTGTACAAGTTGTATTATTATTTATTAAATATTGTGCATCCATTAGCCGACATAGAACGTCGCTTTCATTAATCAGAATCCGACCAGCATTTTGTCAACACAAATATTTTACACAGGTACATTTTAATTTTTTTGAGCGGAACCCTAATTCTTTTACTGAAATAAAAGAAGCCTATGTTACTCCTTATAACAACAATTACTTGCCAGTGAAAGTCCCGTCAAAATCGGCCCAGCCGTTTCAGAGATTAGCAAACAGAACAGACAGACAGACAGATAGACAAAAATTTTAAAATTTGTGTTTTTCTTATAAATACCGTATATAATTCCATATGCATTTAGTAAAAAGCTGTTATTTTGACATTACAAACGGTGTTTCCGTCCAATTACAATATGGATGTCTTCAAGGCAAGAGTGAATAGGTAGCTACTGAATTAGTGCGACTTACCATCTACGACGTTACCACTTACGATCAGGTGGAACGTAGTCAAGCACTAATTCAGAATAGTATAAAAAAGACACCTCAACTTTATTTATCTGTATACATGAGCAGGAATCAAAAGTCCAAATCTCTGACAGGTCTGTCTGACCCATCATTAAATTATTATTTATTTATATATTCTGAGTCAGACAAACAGACAGATTTCTATACATACATATAATATAACTTGCTAAGAGTAATATTTATGAACCAATTACACTCTATTTTTAATATTTTAGGCAACGCGAACACATCCCAGCACCGTTTGAAGATTATGGTCTCTTTGAGAGCGGATCTAGATTGGCATCTGTTAATATTTTTAAAAGCAACAAGCTATTTTCCGTCATTTCAGCTTGGAAAACTTTGATTTTCATATTTCAGCTCGGTAATTCAGAAATGTTCCAAACAATATTCTTTCTAAAGAATAATACCTTAGAATTTTTTAATAAATACAGAGTATGATTATTTTACAGTACCGTCCAATTCATATCGATCAAAGGAAGAAAGTAAATAAATAACTACTTATACTAACGATCTGCCCTGGTTTCGCTCAGGTGTATGTGATATATATATATATATATATATATATATATATATATATATATATATATATATATATATATATAGTATAAATAATTTCACAAATATTTTCAAACACAATTAAAAACGTAAAATCATGAACAACGGGAAAATAATATTTTTAACACAATCATCAATGAACGCAAAGACATGTGAGATGACTTTTATACACGTATATTTTTAGATATAAACATCAAGTTATTTATTATGAACTATATATTTTTTTTTCTATTTCTTTAAAGAAAGAATACATAATAATCGCTAAGAAAACAACCATCCCTTAGTGAA
Organism: Brenthis hecate; assembly: GCA_951806755.1. Lineage (NCBI taxonomy): Eukaryota > Metazoa > Arthropoda > Insecta > Lepidoptera > Nymphalidae > Brenthis > Brenthis hecate. Next base: position 3,848,248 of record OX638277.1, on the reverse strand, counting down.
AATGAATTTCATTGCCATCGACCGGGAACGACAACTTTCGCGCCTATAAAAGAGTTTATTCGTCACAAATTTTACAACTCTTATTTTTGAAGTTGGGGCAAATTGGGTGGTACTCCTTCTGTTCCAATTTGCTTTTTAATGAACTCAATTTTAATTTTTATGGACTTCTGGCAGTGATCTTAAGATGAAAAGCGGTGACTTTGTATTTTCGGCCAATTTCAATGACGAGGAGGCATTCGAATCAAGTGTAATTTTTTGTGATACGATTCCTTCTAATGATTCCTTTTTAGGGTTCTGTAACAAAAATGCAAAAACGAAAACCTTTTTATTTAATTTAAACTTTTTTTGGCGCTCGATAAAATGGATGTTGTGAAGAGGTCAATATTTTATTAATATGTAACACCTCAAATCTCATATAAATATCGAAAAAAAAACATAGGCGAAGGTGTAAGGATTTCTTCTAATTTCGAAGTAGTTAAAAGCTAATAGATTAAAAAATATTCAATGAACCTAGCATTAATTGTAAGTAAGTTTTCGCAAATTCTGCCTAAAAACCGTGTCCGTTTATAAAAGACTAGCGACATATATATATATATATATATATATATATATATATATATATATATATATATATATATATATATATATATATATATATATATATATATATATATATATATATATATATATATATAGATATGATGAGTTTTATATCCTCTTTTCACCTCCTTAAGGGACGATTTTCGGGGTAAAATGTATCTATTATGTTAAAAAATCTTCTGGCTGCTTTATATGGTAAAGGAGATATAACCGCCTTAAAGGCAGGAAGACGTATAAACAGCGTAGGCTTAGCATATGGGCCCAAATTAGACTCTTTGAGTACTGAATCCTATAAAGTAGAAATTGGATATATAATTTTATCAGGTGAATTTATGAGCTTCGTTCTTAATAAAGTATACCTCATTTTAAGCCGATTTTAAAAAAAAGGAAGTTCTAAGATCGGTTGTAAGCTTTTGTATCATATTAAACACTTAAAAAAAACGACTTCCAGACACTAAAATGTAAAAAATAACGAAACGGGGATTTTCATTTAGAATAGATACCTAATCAGATATTTTCGAAGTCGGTGCCAGGATAAGTAAAGTTGTAAGAAGAAAGTTTTTTATTAATAACATATTCGATTAAGCAATTTATTTATAAAATATATTTATTGTTCATTTTTTTTTAAAACACAGTACCGGTTTCGATAAAATTTAAATGGGACCACCTGGGAAGTATACCCTTAGATACAAAAAAAAATCCAAACCTATTCAGGCGTCTTTGAGTAAACGGCGAACATACATAAAAAATAAAGATTCCGATGAATTGAGAACCTTCTCCTTTTTTTAATCTTGAGGGAGACAAAAATTCTAATAAAAATTTTTCTTCTACGTACATATAATATAATCAATTTTTTAGTGATTTTGTCGATATAATATTTTGGATAAAAGTAATTTTTATTCATTTAACGTGCTCGTATACCTAAAGTTATGTTACGGTATTCTAGATATTATTTAATAAGGTTAGGGATGTACCCGACCTGTCAATAAACGTTTTACTACTATGTCACGCACGAAGATTGGACACCTCGAGTCAATTTATCATACCTTGACGTGAGGTTCATTACTAAAATGTACCCTTTACGAATTCGTTTCGTTATTCATTGAAATAGTAACAAAATGGAAATGGCTTTGGGTATTATTTATTGCGAAAAAATATTATCTGATTTATAGCTAGTTACTCTTTTTGTATGTAAAATATTTTCGAGAGATGTTGCCTTTATATTATTTTTTATGTTTATATTATTTTTACCACTGTTGTTTTAAGTTTTTTGAAGTGAAACTTCTTTAGAATCTCGAAATCGAAATCGAATCGATGAAACGAAAATGTGACACTAAAACGGGACAAACACATAAATATATGGGATGGCCGGCAAGAGAATGAGATAGAATACATTGCCATGTTGTCAGAGTAACCGTTGTTATTGTCTGACAAATATATAATTTTATATTCTTTCCGTATATGTTATTCTATAAATATATGATTGTTATGTGCCTAATATATATTGTTTAATTATTTGAGATAAAATTAATTACTGAATAATATGTAATATACGTTTATGTCAAAGAAAATATAAAATAACTTTTAAAGTTGGCAAAAATATTAGAAAAGTAATACCTTATAATTATCATACTCCTGATACTCTATATTAATTTCATTCTCTCGTAGGTTACTTTTCTGAAGTTTCACTTCTACCATATTGTGTGAATTGCACACACACACAAACTTATTTAATTTTATTTTTTTGCTTGCTTAGCAAATTGATTTCGTATATACATTTTTGTATAAAGTATATATATTCCCGTACGTTTTTATTAATGAATAGAATTAGATTTAAATGTTTTTTTAAACATTTAATTTAGAAATCACAATCAAGAAAAATCATTTAAAGTAACATTTTGGCGATTAACATACCTATATAATAGGTACCTAATTTTAAAGCGGATTGGACCTTTTAAGCATAAAAAAATCTATATATCATGACTTCTCTTAATTTTGTTTGTGTTTTTGCCAAATATTATCATGTTTTCTATTTATTAAAAAAAATCTAGTTTTTTAATTTATTACTCAATAGATAAAATTATATTATCTGTCACTTTTATTCAATACTTTCTTCTAAGGCTTAATATATGGAGGATACCATCACAAAATTGACGACTCAACAGAAATGTATGGATATATGAAATGTGAAACGATATTTGACCCTTGTCAAAGAAGAGCATTCGTTTTACTTGCAAATAAATAGAAAACTTAAAAGCAAACCCTTCATTTTTTTTAAAAGTATATGATAATTGTGGTTTTGATATTGTTAGTGTTTTTTTAATAAAATTTTGCCAAATATTGTAACAATTTTTTTTTGTTTTTCTATAATACAATGTTATGATTGAAAAATTAATAATTATTATTTTAAATAATCCCAAATTCAATATTTTTATTAATGATGTTCTCATGGCCGATTCCGGCCACGGCGGCCAATCTCATTGTGACTAGCCAACTGCGTAGGAGATATTATAGTGCACAAGTGTACGCGCAGACACAAGTGCACTCTCTATTCCTGTCACTCTTATACTCCGGTGGGACGACTGCTCGACACGACCAGTGAGAGTTAAGGCGCAGGACCGACGGCTTTACGTGCTCTCCGAGGCACGGGGGTGAAACACCGCCATCTTCCCAACTCCGGGCTGTTACTGAGGCTTACTTTACAGAAAGACTCAATACCTAAACTTGGCCTGACCCGGGACTCGAACCCAGGACCTTCGAACCCAGGTGTGCAGCCGTACATGCTAGCCACTACACCACCGAGGACTATTAATAATCTTATTAGCGAAGTATTACCATGGCCCCTGATATAAATGTAAGTAACAGATTGAAAACGAATATCGTTAAAAAGTGGCATTAAGTAATAACCAAAATTGCAACGTCTAACTGTTAACTGATAAAAATGGATGAAGAAGATTTCTTAGTATTATATGGTTAAAATTTGGCAAATCTAGTTTTTTGGTTTTTTATGCAATTTTATTTTTTGTTTGTTGGTACCACGTTTCCAATGCTATGCTATACTTATTATTTAGTTGCAACACCATGAGAATATGTGTTACCACATGAGGGGTTACAGGAAAATAGCAAAAGGTAGATGGGACAATACGATTACCTACTGTATAACAACATAGATTCATATGTATAAATAGGCAAAGAGAAAACTGTTCAGTACCTTTCGTTGTCGTCTGTTTGTCAACCGATTTTTTTTGAAGTAATATGATGTACTTTTGGCACGCTTAGAAAAAAATATGAGAGTGAAATTTTTACGATGACCGACAGTCAAAAAGCGACATGATGAAGTTAGCGCCATTCCTTTTACAAACAGAAAGTTGTAACATACGGGATGAAATCTTTAGCTATTTTTGTTCTGTTACGCTAAAGAAGTATAGCCTCTTACGTGCGTACATAAGTACACACACACACGTTTTTTTTTGTTATTATTATATATAAAAACACAAAATAGTTACTGTTTTGTGTAGATAGTTAAATTCTATTTACATATTATGTTTCCCTCAGATTTTCAATAATGATTATGGTCGTATTTCGGCCATTATCATGAACATTAGTCTATACATATAATAAAATTCTAAGTCGAAACTGTACATTAAATATTTTTTGGAAAATCTTATTGAAATATTTTTTATTATCAATACAGAGGCCTAATCAATAGTTTTTAGAATTTTTGTCTGTCCGCCTGTCTGTGACCGCATCACGAGAAAATCACTGGACAGATTTTGATTAGATTTGGTATCCGGGCTGTTTAACCGGGTCAACATATAGAATACTTTTTATTGCGGGAAAATATCTCATCTCTGAGAAATCTATATTAAGCGTTAAAACGTAATACGTTATATTGAACATTAGCTTTAACAAATTTGTATTTAATCACAACCCAAAAATCTTCATAAACATTCCAAATATCTAAATAAAAAGTTTAAACGTATAAAAAATTAAACTACTTTTGGCATGATAAAACAAACGTAAAAGTAAATTGTTGTTATGATACGAAAAAAAGATGGCGTGAGCCGCTACAATAAACGCGGACAGCGGTCGTAAACATGGAATAGTCGCTATAAAGATATTAGTAGTGAATCTTTGGGTTAGTGAAAACGGTGTTATATAATCTATACAAATAAAAGTATTAGATTTAATAATAAGCCAACTAAATTTATTTGGCCCTTGTGGAAACGTTGCAAAAGTTTTATCTCATTGGTCGTGAGTTTGATTTTTGATCAGGCTAGGGTGAATTGAGACAAAATATGCCTTAATATGAGTAGAAGGAGGGGATGTTAGTATTTTGTGTTTCCAGTATATCCTGTAAGAGAAATGAGCGTATAAATTATAATTTAAAAAAACAAACTGGAAGTTTTACTTAAAGTAGGTAAAATTTGTGTATTAATATCAAAATATCAGATTTGCAGACCTCATGCAAAGCACACAGAAAAATAACGGTTTTTGGCAGTGCCATCTATCTTTTGATAAGTTCTAAATAGTTTTTTTTAAATAGCAATAAAATTGAACTATTATGCCACGGGAGTGCATTATCGATATGAAAAGTAAAGTACAGAACAGGAAAAGCTATCTACCGGTCGATTGACTTGATTGAGACCTAAACATTGAAGATATATATATTTTTAAATCCTGTCTATAGTAGGGGCACCTACTATTATAATGCGAAAGTTTGTTTGTTTGTTTGTTTGTTTGTTTGTTTGTTTGTTTGTTTGTTTGTTTGTTTGTTTGTTTGTATGTATGTATGTATGTTACTTCTTGACACTAAAACCGCTGACTTGAATAATATTAAGGACACGGATAGACTATGGACCCAGTCTAGCACAGGTGAGTACTTTAGTAATAACACTTGCCGTAAGATGGCAATGCCTGTATATCCATATCCATACTAATATTATAAATGTGAAATTTTTGGTGTGGAGATAGTTGAAGAGTTGGAGAGTGACATAGGCAACATTTTATCGCGGGAGATCTTCTCATTCCCACGGGAAAACACGTTACAATACAATGAAAAAAATATTTATGATCATCCCATAAGGGGGTAAAATAGGGGATGAATGTTTGTATGAAATTTACCTTTTTAAACTTTTTTAATAGTTTTAGCGCGAGTGAAGCCGCGGGTTCTGCTAGTAAATTTATAAATACAAGAGACGTAGAGACGGACTCGAGTCAAGCCAGTGTTAGTAGTTATTTATAATATTAATATGACGTAAATATGCACCAAATGGGAATCGAATTAGCCACCAATTGAGTGAAAGGTAATATAAAAAAGTGTTTCATAAAGGAAGATTTTGCAGACTTAAATCGAGGGATCCGGCAACGAGCCAAGCAAGTTATAACGACGAGAATATACCTTTATTTAGCTAAGTTAGGCTAAAACACGCCCAACTTAATTGGATTTACTGTGCAGCTTGTGTCCTAAATACAATAATCGTTTGAAAAAGGATTAAAATACAAGTTTATGACTGAAATATTTTAAGATTTTTCTATTTGAGATTACTCCTATTTGGACTTTAGAATGTGTCAATACTATGAAATTAACTAAAAATTGAATTGAATAAAAAATGAAATTAATTAAAAAAAAAGTACTATTACGTACTTAAAATTGAAACATACGTATATATATGACTAGCGACTCACCCTCGCTTCGCTCGGGTTCGTCCCTAGCTTGATTCCCAATACAAACTGTCATCCCTATTTTCACCCCCTTAAAGGCTGATTTCTGGGATAAAAAGGATCCTATGTCCTTTCCAGGGTCTCAAACTATCTTCTTACCAAATTTTATCTAAATCGGTTCAGTAGATCCAGATATTACCCCCTACAACGTCACAAACTCACAAACTCGCAAATTTTACAGTTTACCTCGTTATAATATTAGTATAGATTAATGGGTCCATTGGTTTGACTTACTTTTTTTTGTTTGAAAATACTGAACAGTTAAGTTGAGTAGTATTAAAATAAAAATCTTAAACAATTACACCTTTACAAAAATCTATGTATATTTACGAGAACCAGAAAAAAGTAAAAATAAATTAGAATTTTCTGAACGTTCTTAGAGTGAGTGAGTCCCATTATTAATATTTCATTCAAACATTTTCCGTAAAACAAGATTTCTCTGTGGAAATATGATTTCAATTAAGATAATTTTAGCTAAAACCTTTTTTTAATAAAACCGATATTTTATCGACAGTACAGATTGATATTTTGGTTAACTTTTTTAACGATTATTTTTTGTAAAATCTATGTACTTTAAAGTATTTAATAGATTTGATGGATTTATAGGAAGGAATTAATAAATTGCCGTGTGTAAAAGAGAAACAAAACATTTTTCAGAAAGGAATCGAAATTACTAGAAAGGTTTTGAAGTTTCGAATACTAGAATGTTCTTTGTTATGCATATAAAAAGGCCAGCAGTGTGTCAAGAGATCAGTTGAATTTCAGAGTTAAGTGAAGAGTGAGAAGAAATAAGAAAAAGTGGAAAAGTCAAGTAAAGAGGAGTGTAGTCGTAGTGAAAGTGTAACCAGTTGTGAAATATAGCGTTTAGAGACTGAATTTACTCTGAACTGTGTATACAGGGTCATTTTTAATTTACTGAAAACATTTTGGGAGTACACTATTTACATCATAACAACAACATCTGTAACAAGAAAAAAATATATTTCTTAAATTTTTATTTTCATACAAAAATAAAAATATTTTTATTGCACCTTCTAAACGGTAAAGTTCTAGCATCTGGCCAAGTTTAAATGAGTAAGGGCCACTTCCTACACCCCTCCACCCCTCCCCCACCACCGGTCACGCGCTTTTTTTGCTAATTGCTGGACTATTACCGTTTAGAAAGAGCAATAAAAATACTTTTATTTTTGTAAAATTTAAGAAATATTATTTTTTTTTTCTTACAGATGTTGTTGTTATGATGTAAACAGTATATTCCCAAAAACTTTTGAGTAAATTAAAAATGACCCTGTATATTGCACGTGTTGGTGAATCACCATAAGTCACTCTTGTACGACATACAAAAGCATTAAAACATCCATAGTGTAAGAGACATACTTTATTTCCGATCCCCAAACTCACATAGAACGTAACATTATTATTAAAAAACGAGTGTCACATGGGAGCCAAAATATTTTATGTGTTAGTATTGCACGTGGTTTCTTTATACCAAGTATAATATACATAAATCATTTCGCTTACCTAACTACACCTAAATGAACAACAAAAATCCAAACTTAGATATTTTCACAACCTTTCTTTTCTGTAACTCTTTTTTTACTTGTTTGTTTGAACGCGATAATAGTTGGAACTAGCAATCAGATTATAAAAATTCTTGATAAAATTAGTCTATTTATTGAAGATGGTTCTAGGGAACTATAGTTACGAATCGTAAATCGAAAAACAAAAAAAATAAGAGTGGAATAGTTATATCTAAATAGACTACTTGATTGAGTCACAGCAAATATCTATAATTTTATTAAGTCGATTATCAACTTTTAGATTTAGAATTTGTTTTTATTTGAAATTTCCATATACATATTTATTCCATCGTGAACTTGTTTTCGTCTTTTTAGTTAGCTTTTATGCAGTCGCGTTTTTTATTTTTATAATATATTTATTTAAGTTATATATGTGTAGTGTATCAACTATTTGGTATCCATAACACAGACCTCCCAACATATTTATTTAATTAATTATTTATTTCACAAACTTCAAACGTGTCGTCAAAAAAAGGCATGTTTTATCATCAAACAACTAGGTATGCCTTAGTTTAAAAGCTAATGTCAGACACTATACCACTCTAAACGTATTTTACTATTCAATTTACTTGAGTGGATAATCAACTTGCGCATTACGTTTAAAACTACACAGGCGTGGTTAAGAAACGTGATTTACCCGTAGCACTACAGAAAATGATTATGTCACAATACTTTTTACAACAAGTAAAAACTGGTACCTGCTGTCTTAATCTTCAATAATTTTAGCAAAGTTTATGTATTATTATACTGATTTCAAAATTTTTTAACTTAATAAATTAAAAAGGTCTATATTACGAATTGAATGATATTGGAAGCAATATACTGAACCTTTAGAATCAAGAATACTGTAATAATATAATAATAACTAACATTGCCCGCGGCTCCGCCCGCGTTCAGATGACCAAAAAGCACATTCTTACATTTCACATATTAGTATACTCTTACAATGCAGTTTTTGTATTTTTTCTCAGAAATGAGATATTTTCCTGCGGTAAAAAGTAACCTATATGTTGACCCGGACAACCAGCTATCACCATACCAAATTTCATAAAAATCCCTTTAGTGGTTTTTCTGTGATGCGGTAACAGATAGACAGACAGACAAAAGTTCTAAAAACTATAGATTCGGCCTCTGTATAGATAATAATGTCTATTTCAATAAGATTTTCCAAAAAAATATTTAATGTATAGATTCGGCTTAGTTACAATTTTATTATAATATATAGATATCCTCCTAAGTGATTTCAGCCACGCCGGCCAATCTCAATGAGAATAGCCAACTGTGCAGGAGACATTATGATATGTATATACACAATACTCCCTATTTCTATCACCCTAAAATACATAGTAGGGCAACAATTCTTGACGGAGTGACTGATTTGGTGCAGTTTCGATGGTTTTACGTGTTCTTCAAGGCACGAGGGTGTAACATTGCCAGCTTCTGAACTCCGGACTGTTAATGAGAATTTCTTAGAAAAACGCAATAACTGAAAATCTAGACCAACTAGGTAGTCATTTTATAAACATAATACACAGTTATTGTATCCGAGTTCACTTTGCAATCGTTACACGTATGTATACTTACATATGTTTATTATATAATAATTAAACCACGGTTTTATTTTTAACGTACACTAATGTTACGTTAAATTTGTTTCTTTATTTATACGTACATATATTTAGTTGATAAGTCCGAATACATTTTGAATATTCTATGAGTGGTCAAAAGGTAGTTTGTCTCTAAATCACTTAGTCAATTTTTGTCGACGAAAAACGAAAATACATAGAAACAGATGTAAAGAAAAGGAAAGGAAAAAACTGTACGTTCAATGGTGTTTTTTCCCCTGTCTATCTTCAATACAGTACAAGGTCAGATAAAAAGACTTCTTACATTCATCTTCTTATCAGACGATTTTTTTTTAATAAAATGTTGGGACACAGCACCATCTAATTCCATGGTAAGCTACGAGGCTTATGTTATGGATACCAGAAAGATGATACACTACTCATATATAACTTTAAATACATGTATATTATAAATATAAATACATATGACTGGAGTACAAACATTCGTGCTCGTCACACAAATGAATGCCCCAAGCAGGACTCGAACCCGCGACTGCTGGCACAGTAAGTAGGGTCACTACAAACTGAGCCAAACATGTCGTCAAAATTGTTTTGCATTAAACCTTAAACACCAACAAATGTATCACAGGTGAGTTGTGTAATGAAGTATGGTCAGGTCAGTCAGGTCCTTAATATTTTTCGTTAATTAAAGCAGCCCTTTTTAATAAATTCTTCGCCAAGCAATAATTATTACATTGTTGTGTTTCGGTTTGAAGGATAAGGTAGCCAGCGCAATTACAGACAAGAGGCATATCATCTTAGTCCTCACAGTGACAACGCACCTGCGGTTCTGCATTTTTGTTACATTAAACCTAAATGCATGAACCGTAGGTGTTATGGGCGACACGTACTGCTTTCCATCAGGTGGTCTGTCTGCTCGATTGTCACTGAACACAATAAAAAAAAGTCCCACAGCTGGGCAAGGGCTTCTGAAATAATTTTATTTTCTTATAATCTAAAACTTTTAAAAGAAAGATAACCTAATAAAAATGTAAAATATTACACGAAATCATTTCCTTTATAACATGTTTCAAAAGAATTTATTAAGCATCAAACGAAAATTCGAAATTTTAAAAGACTTCAGAGCTAAGGAAAATTAATAAATCTTTTTCAATTCGACAGCAAATTGTAAACAAATAAAGGAAACAGTGGAAAAAATATTTTATTTCATTATGCTATTACTATTAGACACGATTCTTATAAAATATGTTTTAATTTGTTAACAGATGTAAGACAGGCGACCTTATTTCGAATCTTACAATAAGACAAAAACGAATTGCTCTATGATGATTTCTTTTAAATCTATATAAATAAAAATGAATGTTGCTATACGCAAAACTCGAGAACGGCTCGACCAATTCAGCTAATTTTTTTTCGTACGTTTCTTAATGTACACCGAAAGTTTTAATAAACAGAAAAAATCTATACAGATAAATAAAATTGAAGTGTCTGTTTGTAATGTCAAAATAATAGCGTTTTACTAAATGCATATGAAATTATATACGGTACTTACAAGAAAAACATTTTTTTTTAATTTTTGTTTGTCTGTCTGTCTGTTTGTTCGGGATAATAACTGAAACGGATGGACTGATTTTGACGGGACTTTCACTGGAAGGTAGCTGATGTTATAGGGAGTAAAGTCGGCTAATTTTATTTAAAAAAAGAGTTAGGGTTCCGCTCAAAAAAATTAAAACGCACCTAGGGACGAACTTGACGAGTTGCTAGTAAGACATATTTTTAAATTATTATTGCGAATAGAATATCTCAATATATAATATTCCCGCATCACGGTCTTTTTGTATTACGTATCGCGATGAACTCCGAAACTACTTATCCGATCTTAAAGTATTTTTTTATTAAATTTGTGATTTGTTCCAACTTAAAAGATAGGATAGTTTTTATCCCGATTACTTGCCCTTCCTTGTTTTTATTGCAAAATTAATGATTTTCATATCCGAAGAGGAATTCCGGAGAGTGAACCTAAGAAACGGCTACCTTAAACTACATCTACCCCCGAGCTAAAGAAAAAAATTATAAATGTACCACAGCGTCATGTCGCCGGGTTTGGAAGTATATAAATAAAATAGTAAAAGCTATTTTTTCTAATACTAAGTCTAGATATCTAACACTAGCTGATGTGTTATTCCAGGTCATGTTATATTTGTATACTGAATTTCATACAAATCTATCTATCCATTTCAGCTTAAAAAACTAAGGTATATATTTATATGTACTAGCGATAAGGCCGCCTATTGTGCATCTTTTTTTCCATATATATTTCTATTCTTTATATATTTTTCGTGTACTATGCAAAAAAGTGTTCTTTATTATTATTATTATGTATAAATATTTAATGACATAGATTTATTTTCCCTTTCTTTAAATAAGTTCAAAATTTTAACCAGAAGTGTCTGTTCGTGATTTCCCCGTTTTGTTTTTGTTATATACTTTAATTTTTAATTTTAATAAGCTAACATATACCTTTTTTTTAACGTTGGGAAATGCATTTACGCACGAAGTGTGGGACTCACCGGCGAAGCCAGTACTACCCACTAAAACCCAACAAAACCTTCCCCCGTCTTAATGGGGCGTCGCAGGATCGCTTACGCATTCAACTACGACGCCCCGACGGCAGGTCTGCCGAAGCAGACCACCACAACCATGGGGTTGCTCCACGGTCCACTCTGCTATCAGAGAAGTACCAGGAGCAACCCGCATGGTACACCGCCCACCGAAGCGGGCCACCTCCTTGTGCGTTTCTTGGCTTCGCGAGTATACTACTAAGCCCCCCCACCACGACAAGGTGAACGCACGTTGGGGGGGAAGCTAACATATACCTACCTTAAGAATGTGTAAACAGTGAAGACTTAATTGGTGTATGTAATTTTTTTATTTCTTTTGTTTATAATATGTAACAAAATACTGTTTGTCTTCCAAATAAATAAATATATGTCACAGATAAATTATAAAAACCGTCCCGTAATATTGTAAGAAAAGGAGACGAGTGACCAGACTCCGGGAAATTACAATTTCACTAGTAAAATTATAATTTTACTACTTTTACAATATCTCTGCGATATATACACATGCATACATACAAACATTCGTATTTTGCAATAGTAACCCAATTATATTATCACAATGGTGAAAAATAAATGTTTTTCAGTATAGAGTGTGCTTTTCTATTCCAATCCCATTGTAATGGGATATTTATATTTGCAATAAGCAAGAAATAGATGGCGCGTAAGTTGAATCGGATGATTTGGGATTTGTTGTCTTAACATAAGGAAATAGTAATACGTTTAAATCTATTTTGTTTACTTTACAATGGCAAAGCCGGGCCGGATCACTAGTATATATACTTATATATAATATATAATTATATATAGTATATATACTTATATATAATATATAATGCATATCTATACATATAGTAAAATTTTAACTGAGTTGAATCTGTAGATTAAATATTTTTTGGGAAATCTCATTGAAATAGTCATTATGATCGATACAGAGGCCGAATTTATAGTTTTTAGAATTTTTGTCTGTCTGTCTGTGAATGCATCACGAGAAAACCACTGGACAGATTTTGATAAACTTTGATATGATGATAGCTATCCGGGTATATAGGATACTTTTTACTGCGGGAAAATATCTCATCTCTGAGAAATCTAAACTAAACGTTATAACGTAACTAGGAACAAACCCGAGCGGAGCGCGGGTGAATCGCTAGTATAACATAAAAGTTTCGGCATTATACGAAAATTTGGTAACTTTATTACATTTCTAACGCTTTTACTCCTTCATAAAAAAAAACTCTATGGATGAACTTGAAAAATATTATTTTTTTCTATAAATTAAAGATAAATATGTCCATCTGAACCATTTTAAGCGTAAAGAATTCCGTTTCATCAAGAGCTAAATCCTTTGATATTCCGATTCGTACGATCCATCGTTCTATCTTAATTGAAATCGTAAAGCTATACACCTTTTTACGTTTTCCCATTTTACATTTTCTTGGGCATTTTTATCAGTTGAACAAATTATGTATATAGGAAAATTGATCTAATCCTACAAAATGAGAGAATTTTATTTAATCGAACAGAGTTGGTGACTGACAACTTAATACGTGGTACGTTTTGGTTTCTTTGTAATGTCTATAGAGGCGTTGGTTCTTATAAGTTTGTAATACTGTAGTCTCGACATCACATATTATAATAAGCTGATATATTTTTTTTAACTTAAATATACTCAGAAATTTTTTTACAATGAAGAAAATTACAAATATACTTAATTATATATACGAAACAAATGTACACTTCGTTATTACTGTACAAGTCATGTCCGCGTGGAATAGTGGCAAGAATGCTAGCCGCATTCCCCCGTTGAATGGCAATGCCGATTCTTTGGACGAAAAATGCGCCAGCCTTCCTGTCACCAGTAGAGGTGATAAGACGAGGTGTTATGTCGTTTAAAAAGAACTTAGCACTTTGACTCCATGGGCCAAGGGTTTCTACAGCAAATGGAATAAAAATATAGCTGATGAGTAAAAAAACATAATGAATTCGATCATATATTCTTAAAAAATCTTCGGAGTAATCTCTTCCAGCTAACTTTTTCACGTAAAAGTGTTATGTAGAACATTTGGTATACTGTACAAAATTGTAATTTGGCCTAAATTACATTTTTTCTGTTGACCGTCATGTGATTTAGTTAGATATTTTACACTAATTAAGTAATAAATCTTAAAATGGTCTTACTTTATATTAATCAAAAAAAAATCTTAATAGTCCCTAGATAGCTTTGCGCACAAGTCGCGATTTATTTTAATCTTTTTCATCAACTTACGTTGCAAAATTGGTCTCGAAGAAAAGTTCTATTACTTTACTGGAATATGCCCTTGACCATGTTAAATGTTCATTCTAAATATAGATAAAATTTCAAATCGGGTGAATAGTTATGGAGATCACCTCCAGCATCAAAACTTACAAAACTTTATGTATTTCCACGAATGAAATATGATATAATGAAAATGGAAAACATTACAGAAAATCACTTTTCCTACAACGTATTTCAGACGAATTTATTTAGCATCATCAAACAGAGATTTGGAACTTTAAAAGCCTTTGGAGCTAAGAGAAATGAATAATCCTTTCCAATTTGACTCCGTTCTTTGTCCGAACAATGGACTCCGTTGAGAATAACGACGGTTTAAGACAAAACAGGCCATTTGACTGCCGACGGGATTGCTGCGATATTCACAGCTTCACTTTGAATTAATAACTTGATTGACAAATAATCTTTGATGACAGATGCTATTGTTCATAGATAATTGTTTGATTATTCATCAGTTTCACAAAGTAGTAAATCGTGCTCGAACGGCTCTCCCTGAAGACATAAATTGAAAAGCTAAATTCAAACTTAGTAAGTACAAGAATAAATCTTAAAATATCTTTATAGGTAGTAAACCATTGATTAATTAATTATCTTTGAAGAAAAATTGATACTTAGACGGAAATTTTATTATTTTTTAAACAGACAACATTTTTTTGGGAATGATTTTGAATATGTTTAAAAAAATATTTTCGCAAAAATATTTACGCATTATTATCAAAAACAAGCCAGCTATATATAAGGTATGTATAACATAAAAATACAGCGAATCTAAAATCACTTTAGAAATAATTATTCTATCTGTAAGACAGAAATTTTCAATTAAAGTGTACAAAGGGCCATTCTTGAGGTATATAACCTACTAGTTTATTTTTCCGCTTCGCCCGCATGATAAGCGTGGTGGGATTAAAGGTAACCTATGTCCGTCCCCAGGATGCCATTTATATTGTTGCCAAATTTTATCGAAATCTGTTCAGCAATATAAGCGTAAAAAGGTCACAGACAAAAATACTTTTACTTTTATAACATTAGTATGGATTTATTTTAGTAACTCCATGAAAGTCGGCTCATAATAGGCAAATAATGTCGTGCAACTCGTATGTATGTTTAATTCTGAAGTTGTTTTAGGACCTATTGCAGCAAGATCAAAATGGCGACTTTACAACATATACTACGCTGAAACTTACAGCCCGATTTAATTTTTTATTGCCTTATATCTTATACTTTTACTTATTTATTGTAAAAAGTTATAAATTACTATCTAACATCAATTACACTACGAACTGTAGGAAAGGAACATTTTGATTATATAAATAAACCACGCGAACAGAACTACTTTCAAAAACTAATAAAAATTAAAATCTTCTCTACCTACCATACCTTAATTTATATATTAGCGAAAATCAAAAGAGCTGGTAAGTCATTTTCATAGTATGTGTACCTTTCTCATGAGAAAAGAGGCAATAGATATTTTAAATAAAACTATCTTTTCGGTTTTTTTTTTCATGGATTTATTTTGATTCTTGGTTCCCGACGTTTCGAATGCTTTACAGTAATCATGGTTACGGGAGAGACTAAGGTTTTAGACGTCTCAAAGGTGTTATATACTAAATAAAGCATTCGAAACGTCTAGAACCAAAAATCAAAATAAATCTGCGAAAAAATCTAAGAAAGTATTAGGCAATAGATACAAAAACATGGAATAATAAAATTGAATTGTAATAGGGAAACGGCAGTGGTAACCCAGTGGTAACGCGCTCGCTTGGGAAACCGAGTGAAGCTAGTTCAAATCCCAGGTTTCGCACCTCTGATATTTTCATGTGCGAATCATTTCCAACATGATTACCACTTGTCTTAACGGTGAAGGATAACTTCGTGAGGAAACCTGCATGTCTGAGAGATCCTAGCAAGTTTTCAAAAGACATGTGAAGTTCGCCAACCCGCACTTGGCCAGCGAGGTCCACCTCGCTGGCCAAGTGCGGGTTGGCCTGATCCCCCTCGTACTGAAGGGAGGCCCGTGCCCAGCAGTGGGAGGTTTAAAAGGGCTGAATACAAGGAAAATGTTTGCTAGAAAATCGAGGATCGAATTTTAATTTGAAATGTTCGATGGTATCCTAAGAATACCAAAGATAAGGTAAAACATTCGCTCTTTTTATAGATTGAATGGGGGCGATTTGAAAAAATTGGATTTTTGGGAAACTCTTATCTTGTAACTTTTCAATGTTTAGTAAATATAATAAATTACGTGACTTATATATGAAACGATTTTATTTTTTTCATCATAAACCACCACCAGCATATTTAACGGTATGAGAATATTAAGGACGGTAGAACCATTGGGAATCAAGTTATATTTTCATTTTCATGAGATAATAAATGTTTGTTATTGTTCTAAAGAAAATTAGCTACTTCCATATTAATTTTTACTATATTATTAAAATAATAATAAAATACATAATACACGATTAGATTTACGCGAATATTTGATATTTTAAATTAAACTATTTTTTCGGATTTCCTCGCGGCTTATGATTTTTGGTCCCCGAGGAAATTTCGAATGCTTCGTAGCAAGCATGGTCATGGAGACACCTGACAAGAATGGAAAATATAGTTTAATTTAAAATAAATATAATATACAAAACTTTCTATGTTCATCATAATAATACCTTTTACATTATCCTTTTTAAAAAAATTAAATATCAGATCAAAGATATGCGCTGTAATAAATCAAAACAAATTATAAATCATCGGTTGAGGCATTAAAATATTATACCTATCAATATTTACTTTAAACTGCATAATTCAAATATTTATTCATTGTAAAAATTTTGTTAGTACAGCTAAAACAGATAACACACAGCACGCATAGATATTTTTTCCCATTACCATAATTTTTTTTTTCACAAATAACGACATAATCACACAATATTATTTCATTAACTCACATGGGTACAAATATTAAATACACCAAATCTTTATTGTATCATTCAATTTAAACCTAATCTGTTTTGTTGGAAGCATGACTCGAATATTGACGTAAAATTCCGAACAAAGAACGCAAAGAACGTCGAATTTTTGAGGGCCCAGCTTTGGACATTGATTAATGAGGTAGGTCTGGATAAGCTTTAAAAGTAAAGCCGCCTGTCAGATATTACGATGTCCTAAATTAGGGAGCTCAGAATCTTATTCTTCTCTCGAGTGCAAATGATTTCTAAATTTGTGGTTGAATATTTTACCATTGCTATTAACATTCCATTTAACACTTCATTATAGATATTTAGACTTCGGTGTTAGTTTTCTTGGGGGAAAATAAGATCTATACATATAATTGTAAATGAGTCGAATCTGTACATTAACTATTTTTTTGGGAAATCTTATTGAAATAGTCATTATTATCGATATACAGGCCGAATCTATAGTTTTTAGAATTTTTATCTGTTTGTCTGTCTATCTATCTGGGAACGCATCACGAGAAAACCAACGAACAGATTTTGACGAAATTTGGTATAATGATAGCTGGTTATCCGGGTCAACATATGGGACACTTTTTACTGCGGGAAAACATCTTGTCTCTGAGAAATCTATATTAAACGTTAATATAACTATATAACTACCATTTTATATTTTAAAGGAAAATTAGAGAAAAAGTTATTTAGGGTGAAATATTTCTTAAAAACAGTAAATAATATCTATTTCATCATAGTCAGGTCATGTCAGTATTCATTTTTATTCATTTTTTATTTCGTTTACTTATTATAGGTATATTTATTTATGTCACATAAAACACCTTTTTAAATATCATTTCTTGCTATTAAAATATATCTGTATATTGAAACTCTTGTAAAGTATTTAGTTTTATTCACGTTTAAAAATTAAGTCAAGGTTAACTCAAGTTAGTAAAACTTTCAGTGAATATGGAACTACTGTAAAAATCTTCTTAGGTGCTTTAAAGTAGCTATAAGCTAGAGTCACATATTTTGTCTTCTGGCCATAGCCTTTCTGTTCACAAAATTTCATCAAAATCCATCCAGCCGTTTCTACGTCAAGGAACAATAAGCTCACATACATACAAAATACATACTAACTTTTGCATTTATAACTAGACTACAAATCAGATTGTAGGTATAGGAAATATCTGTCGTCCTGACGATGCTAAATATAATATTGTTATGCTAAAACAATAATTTTGTTAACGTTAAGTTTCTAAATCAAATCAAGCTATCCCTAACTCCCTAACTAAGCCGAAATTCTATAAGCTTAGTTTTTAACTTAATTATGTTTTGGATATATATATATATATATATATATATATATATATATACATATATATATATATATATATATATATATATATATATATATATATATATATATATATATATATATATATGTATGATATACAATTTATTATATGTATAGACTAAGCATCCATACTAATATTATAAATGTGAAAATAGCATTATGTCTGTCTGTTACATTTTCATGCTTAAACAGCTGAACAGATTTCGATGTTTGATAAAGAAAGACTACATAATTGTATAATGGCCGCCAGGTTACCATGCGAGCGATACCCCGGTCAAGAACTAATAATATTATTAAAAAAAGAACAAGTGACGCCTGAACAAAGCAATAAAAAAAATTTTCTCTGTGTCTTGTAAGTTAGAAATATTTTTTTTATTTTAATTTTTTTTTCTTTCTTTTTTGTTTACATTAACTTACTACCTTATTATAACGTGTAATTTCATGCATTGAATATGTGATGATGTTCTCCTAGCCGATTCCGGCCACGGCGGCCAATCTCATTGAGACTAGCCAACTGCGCAGGAGATATTATAGTGCTCAAGTGTACGCGCAGACAGAAGTGCACTCTCTATTCCTGTCACTCTCATACTCCGATGGGACGACCACTCGACCCGACCGGTGAGAGTTTAGGCGCAGGACCAACGGCTTTACGTGCTCTCCAAGGCACGGGGGTGAAACACCGCCAACTTCCCAACTCCAGGCTGTTACTGAGACTTACTATACAGAAAGACTCAAAAACTAAACTTGGCCCGACCCGGGACTCGAACCCAGGACCTCCGGGTGTGCAGCCGTACATGCTAGCTCCTGAAACACAGTTTTCTAGTTCAGCAGTTAGGGCTGTGTGCATTTGTTACCATTGTGTTATTTGAATAAAGGCTGTTTTTTTAATAGGATCATATTTAGTTTTAAATAAAACACATTTAAAGAAATTTAGTTAAAATTTATCAGTATATTCTTAAAGGAACCCTTTCATTTCCCTACTTAGAGGAACAAAAGGCTAAGCAACAATGGATGAACAGCTATTGTACGGACATCTTGTTCTGAAACCTCAACTGGGCTATTACCGACAAAATTTCGTCTTAAATAAACTGCTGGCTTCTTTATTAAACTCGATTCCTATTTTTATGGCAATGAGATTTAAGATTTTAATGGATAATATTTTCTAGATTTCAGAATATAATAGCTTTATCACAAATATTTTGATGATCGTATTTATTTAGAAACATAATTGTGTACCTACCCGAGATATATAATACTAGCTGCTCACCTCGCTTCGCTTGGGTTTGCCTCTAGAATGACAAGACCAAATCTATCCAAGAGAACCGTATATTTTTCCTGGATAAAAAGTAGCCTATCTGTATTCTGATTTATGATCTATATTATACTAAAGTTTCATTAAAATCCATTCGGAAGTTTTTGCGTGAAAGAGTGACATATATCCATACATCTATACATCTAAAAATCCATACATCCTCACAAACCTTCGTATATGTAATATTAGTAGGATTTTAATTTTAATACGTTTTAGTCCTATCTTAAATACGTAAGAGTTAAATCTGCGTGACCCAGCGTAACAGGTACGTAATAGGAGTCATGACACACTACGGTAGTTTCAATAAATAATTTATTAATCGATATATTTTTTCACGGAGCTAATTCTAATAAAAAATCATTTAGTATTATGGAAAATAGATGATTGCAAGCATAAATAAAAACCAAATAATAAAAACTAAGTTAGAGATATAAGGCATTGATAGCCCAGTGGTAATGCGCTCGCTTGATACCAAGTGAAGCGGGTTCAAATCCCGGGTCTTGCACCTTTGATATTTTCATGTGTTAATCGTTTCTAACATGATTACCGCTTGCCTTACGGTGAAGGAAAACATCGTGAGGAAACCTGTATGTCTGAGAGAACCTAGCAAGTTTTCGAAAGACATGTGAAGTCCGCCAACCCGCACTTGGCCAGCTTAGTGGATATGGCCCCTCGTATTGAAGGGAGGCCCGTGCCCAGCAGTGAGACGTTAAAAAGGGCTGAATACAAGAAAAAAATATATTATATATTATAAAGTATCAAATAATAATGTTATTTATATATGCTATTCCAGTAGCTAGTAGCTAACTATATTTTACAGCACAATCAATTTACTTTTATTTGTTAAGAAGATCCGTCGCTTATCTCCAGATCTCATTATCATAAAAAAATATGCAAATCAGCCCAAAGATCTCGGGGTAATCGGTGTACAATGGTCCTACTTGATATAATATTACCATAACTTTTTATAATACATTATTTTGTAAAGTTGTTAATATTTTCATTTTGTTCCCTAAAACATAAAATCATAGTATAAACGAGTACCAATAGAAAAAAAAAGAAAAAAATGGATTTAAGTAAAAAATTATGTTCGTGATTACGTGAAGAATGCTTTCATCCCTTAATTCGACGGGTCAAGTTTAGTTATTGAGTCTTTCTGTATAGTAAGCCTCAGTAACAGCCCGGAGTTGAGAAGTCGGCGGTGTTTCACCACGGGGGTGCCTTAGAGAGCACGTAAAACCGTCGATCCTGTGCTTTAACTCTCACCGGTCGTGTCGAGCAGTCGTCCCACTAGAGTATAAGAGTAACAGGAGTAACAGGAATAGAAAGTGCACGTTGTATCTGCACGTACACTTGTGCACTATAATATCTCCTGCGCAGTTGGCTAGTCTCAATGAGATTGGCCGCCGTGGCCGGATTCGGTCAGGAGGTTTTATTATTACATTACAAAATTTTCTCTTCGAAAGGACAGTTGATTGGAAATAAAAAATATGAATAGGTATATTACCCTCAAAGAAAATTCTGACCACTGTGTCACGTAGATTAACTTTCCCCTACAGGTTACCTATATTATGGGCATCACTTACACATTTGCATGTCTGGCGTTACGCCAGGATGTTGTATCGTGCCTCGTTCACATTTTCAATTCCCAACAAGACGAGTTGGTTTGCGGTTGACGCAAATATTTGCATTTCTATAGTGTTTGATTTATTGTTTTACTAGCTTTATTCTACAGGCTCACGTGTGAGAGCTGACTGTGCTGAATCTTTGAATTTTAGAAAATCTTTTTGGGATTCTATTTGAATTGGGTCCCAAACATCTAGCAAAGTCAAAAGTTGAAATTAAAGTAAAAGTTAAGATTGAAAGAAAATGTTATATTTAAAATCTCAAGCAGAATTCACATCTTCAGAGATAGTGATTAAAAATTTAAAGTGTTTATTTATTGTTTGTTATAAAAAATAAGTATATTTACCAACAAATAATTCTGGAAGGTTATGAAATTTAATTGGTGAGTTTAATGTTGAAATTTTTTCTCTCTCATTCTCTTTTCCCATATCTTAAATATAAATATAATTAAGGTCTAAAACAGTCCTAAAAGTTTTACAATGGTATATTTATAATATAATAATGTATTAGTAGCATTTGCAGTTCAACAGTTTAGCTTAAATATGAAGCTTAAATTTTAAAGATGTAAGATGCAAATTTCTAGGATTTGAAGTGATTGTGAGATTTGGTACCATTTTCTTTCGTTTGATAATGTGATGGGATAGTTCCAAAAATGATAATAGGTTAAATTTATAGTTAAATATATGGAACTGTTTGAAAGACCACTTTAATTGATATATTAAAAACGACTGAGGTTTCTTTAGCAGCAGGAATAGGAAGCTCTTTTAAATCTAGATAGATTAAGAATAAATCCATCTAAAATCTGTTCAGCCATTCTTGAAAGATGCACAATTAAATAAAAAGACAATATTTCAAAAAATACTTTATAGCTTTGGTTTATATTATATGTGAAATATTATGCAAATAATATTTCATAATTTAAGTAATATTTAATAAAATCACTAATAGCCAAGTGATAGCGTGGTTGCTTGGGAAATCGAGTGAAGCGGGTTCAAATCCAGAGTCCCGCACCTCTGATATTTCATGTGCGAATCATTTCCAACATGATTACCAATTGTTTAGCGGTGAAAGAAAACATAGTGAGAAAACTTGCATGTCTGAGAGAACCTAGCAGGTTTTCAAAAAACGTGCGCAGTCCGCCAACCTGCACTTGGCTGGCGTGGTGGATTATGGCCTCATCCTCCCCGTATTGAGAGGGAGGCCCGTCCCAGCAGTGAGACTTTAAAAAGGGCTTCATACAATATTTAATATACTACTTTGAACATATTTCAATTTTATTTTAATATATTTTAAAGTTCTATTTATGTGATAAATCCTTCGTATTTCTGTTTGACTAAAATAATGTTAACTGGTATTTTAATTAATTATCCTCTTTGTTTTGAATCAAAAGACGTTCCTTAGATTTCTAAGCTCATATTAATTTTGCTGTTACAGTATAATTAATCTTTAAAATTCCTAACAAATTTATAAGCGTTTCTTTAACTGAAAATGAGCATTAATTAAAATAATATTAAAATGACTAAGCAATTATATAATATTAAAATTTTTATATTTATTATTAGTACATTGTAAAACATAGCTTTTTCTGTTTAATTTTGTTAAAAGTCATAACAAAAGTATTATAGTTGTACAAATTATAAATTTCTTCTTCTATAACAAAAACGTATATTTTCCATAATAATAAATTTTATGAAATAAAATCTAAAGTTTTACAATATGTGAATATTGTGACGTAAAAATGTAGGGATAAACGTGTAATTGAGTCTGAAGAGCTGTAAAGGGACCAGTGTGATGCGACGATAAACACCCTCTAAGGAGTGCAGGATCGTGGTACTTTAAAATGCTTTTATACTATATTTTATCTTAAATTTGAACATTTTAGTTTTATAGCGAGAGAAGTTAGTCGATTGATGTAACTTCATAGATATTTGTAGTTAATTTTGTTTCGAATTTTCTTTAAATTATACTGAACACTTTACTATAAGGTAGTTTTGAAGAATATTATGTAATTGTATATTTTTATATCTCTAATCATCTTCTATTTCAATTTTTAACCCCCGACGCAAAAAGAGGGTGTTATAAGTTTGAGGTCGATGTCGGTCTATGTCTGTGTGTGTGTTTGTCTGTGGCATCGTAGCTCTCAAATGGATGGACCGATTTCGATGCGGTTTTTTTCATTTGAAAGCCAGTTTCCTTGCGGTGGTTCTTAGCTATGTTTGGTTAATATCTGTCCAGCAGTGTAAGATTATCAGGTCTTTCCAAAATGATGTAAGACATTTTGGTGTGATGTGGATGATTTCTCAATTAAGTGCTTCACGCGTGCTAGTGTAATCGTTAAATGACAATTAATTTGCGTAGAGAGTTTTTTTTTTAATTTTAATTTATAATTATTTTAATATGGATTGATGTTTGTACATTTTATGTAAAAATTTTGAAATTTTTAAAAACATATTGTTTTATCTTGTGCCTTTATGTCTTCAGTTTGTTTCCATCTACATAATAATGTGTTCCCTGGTCAAGTTGTTTTTTTCTTCTACTCCGTTTTTTTTGAACATACGAAGCCTGGAAACTTTACCTATATTTTTTTTCAAGAATCATTGAGTTAAAAACTTAAACAAAAAAGAATATATAACTTAAAGATAAAAAAGTAGACCAGACATGCAAATATCAAGAGGCAATTTAAAATTTAAATTTTTGACAAGATAAGCTGTCAGTGAACTCTATATTATTATACACGTATTTGTAAGTAGACGACTATATTCACGTATAAATACTTTATCTTATTATTACACTTATTAATTAACACGCTTAAAATGTAACTACAGTGTGAATAAACAAATGATATCAAATTTTATAAATTTGAAATAAAATTATTTGATTGTTCGATAAATTTTCACTCAGTTACAGCTATATAATATAGTTACAAAAACTGACACGTAGGCTACGATATCTACATATAATTCAGCCCTTTTTTAAAGTTAGCGACCAGTGCTCTCTTCAATAAGAGGGTCCATAGTTAATCCCGTTGGGCAAGTGCAGTATAACAGACTTCACGCTTCTTTCGAAAACTGGTTAAATTTTACAGGTTTCCTTACAATGTTTTATTTTATTGTATTATAGTAATCATTAATACTCGAAGTTATAAAAAATCTTAGTAGAAGCACCAAAAATACATCAATCATTCAATGAAATTTTCAACTTCTCAAACTGACAAAAACTGAATCTAGAATTTGACTCTAACTGCAACAAGATTTTTTTATCGTATTATTACAGCTGAAAATACAATTGAAATGACTTAAAAATAATAAAAATGAATAAAGGTAACCCTTTCCTGCTATAACAAAAATAGACTAAAATGCCACAAGTTAGATTAAACAAGTTTTCAAAGTCGTGGCTGTTAGATGTTCAACGTAATTTTCTTGCCAGTACTTTTCATTTTAGGCAGAATTCTCGGAAATAGAATTTGAATTTTTTCATCAAAATTTTGCTTACTATCCTCCATTCTCCCGAGATAACATGAAAGTGGAAAGTTTGTGATATTTCATTGAGAACGTGTTTTTCATACGTAGTGAGCTCACGAATGCTTTATTTCTTGACATTGTACCTATATTTATATATTTTGTTTTACAAGAAAACTTCTAAGTTAAATTGAGTTTACGTGGAAAATATATGTAGATTAGAGTATATTATGTTTTGTAAGATAATTTAAGTCTATATAAAAAGTAATACACTACCGCAAACAAAATTATTCATTGAACTTGTAAAATAAAGGACAACCTGCTAATATAAAAGCGACTTGAACAAACATTTTACAGCTCCAAATAAAAGTTTTATTCATTTTATTGGCTGATAGACACGAGTTTTGGTACATAACCCAATCAACGTTATCCGGTTGCTATAAATCGTGAAAAAGTTTTTGTAACAACATTTACCTTATATGTACCTCATTTCACAGCAAGCCGTTGGTCAGCCGCACTCATGGGAAATCTTGGCACTGTTGACTCAATAGAATTTTTTGCTTCCCCATCCTTTGGTAGATGAACAATAAAAATACTGAAGCAAATTTTTATGCTGAACTTTGTACGGAATGAAAATATTCCACTTTGAAATGTTAGGAGAATGTAACGTGTTCCGGGTGATGAAATAACGTTGAATAGAATTTTCAATATCGATTGTGTAAATCTCGCTAGTTATCTTTCCTCAAGCGATCGATGCAACGACCCAATATACATATATGAAGTAGCATATGGCACCTCTTTTGCCTGTCTCGTTTGCCTAGTGACAAACTGTAAGTCTGGAGGTCCTGAGGTCGAGTTCCAGGTCAAGATAAGCTATTGAACGTTTTTGTAAAGGAATTCTTAGTAGCAGTTCGGGAGAAAGTTAGGGAGTTGGTAGTGTTACATTCATGTCCACTGGGTAAAGACCCTGCCAGTGATCTTGGCTCTGATCTTTTACCAGTTATGTCCATTGATCGTCCCCATATTAGAGACTGAAAGAGCAGTAACACTTATGCATTTTAATTTCTTCTGTCGTATTATATGACTAGTCTTAGTCTATTAAAATAAACAAAAAGTGAACAGAGTTGCAACTGGAGCGACAAAACTATAAAGTTTTATGTACAAGTCTCCAAAAACCGCCTTGAAAATTAAACAATAGCATTTAAGGAATTGAAACTATATTTCCAGATTCAAAACTGTGTAAAATGATATCATAGTCCTCTTTGTTTCATTTTACCGTTCTATTTTCTTTGTATGTTTGCAATCTAGGCTGATTTCAAACATACAAAGAAAATATTTGGATTATAAGCATTATTATTCTAAGCTAGCGGCTCACCCTCGCTTCGCTCAGGTTTGCCTCTAGAAAAACAAATACCAATCTATCCCACGGGAACCATACATTTTTCTGGGATAAAAAGTAGTCGTTATTCTGCGTTATTCTGATGTGTGAACTGTATACCAAATTTCATAAAAATCCCTCTAGTGATTTTTCTGTGATGCGGTAACAGACAGGCAGATAGACAAAAATTCTAAAAACTATAGTTTCGACCTCTGTATCGATTATAATATCTATATCAATAAGATTTTCCAAAAAATATTTCATGTACAGATTCGGTCCAGTTAGATTTTTATTATATGTATAGACATGCGACAAAATTTAATTTCATAAATGTATTTATTTAATAAAAAAATTAATCACTTAAAATACTAATTACACTATCTCGTTTTTTTTTAAATATAAACTTAATAATGTATGCAATTAAATCTCGATAAATTAAAGGATTTAATAAAACTTCAGTGAAACAAAAAAACCTATGATTTCGAAAGTGTTTCAAATATTTTATTTCGATATACATGACTATGAAAATGATAGTAGTAAAACAATCTATATATATAATAAAAGTGTAACTGAGCCGAATCTGTACTTTAAATATTTTTTGGAAAATCTTATTGAAATAGATATTATTATCGATATAGAGGCCGAATCTATATTTTTTAGAATCTGTCTGACTGTCTGTTACCGCATCACGGAAAACTACTGAAGGCATTTTCATGAAATTTAATATGGTGATAGCTGGTTATGAAGGTCAACATATACGATACTTTTTACCGCGGGAAAATATCTCATTTCTGAGAAAAAATACAAAAACTACATTGTAAGAGTATACTCATATGTAAAACCTAAGAATTTGGTTTTTGTTAATCTGAACGCCGGCGGAGCTGCGGGCAATGCTAGTACCTAAATAAAAACCAAACTAAGCAACGTCAAACAAATCTCACAGGTGAATTAACAAAATGATTTTACAAAACTCAAGTGGCGTAAATGGAATGCAGTCATTAATTAATTTTAAAGAGAAGTTTGCACAGCTGAATTATGGTGTAAACCTGAGTGTTATTCCCACAGGCGTTGACTGATAAAGTCTGTTGTTTGGCCCGCTTGGATTAAAACGACATACGGCTTTACAGTTCATCAAGTAATTGTTTTAAAATTATAATTACACGTTACGTTTAATGTAGATTTCTCAGAGATAAGATATTTTCTAGAGTAAAAAGTATCCTATATGTTGACGCGGATAATCAGCTATCATCATAGCAAATTTCATCAAAATCTGTCCAGTGATTTTCTCGTGATGCGTTTCCAGATAGACAGACAGAAAACCTTCTAAAAGCTATAGATTCGGCCTCTGTATCGATAATAATGCCTATATCAATAAGATTTTCCAAAAAATACAGATTCGATTTAGAATTATTATATATAGATTATACAATAATATCCATATCCATATTAATATTATAAATGTGAAAGTAACTCTGTCTGTTACCTCTTCGCGTTTAAACCGCTGAACATATTTTAATAAAATTTGGCAAGGACATAGATTGTTTTCTAGGATCGGATATAAGCTACGCTTACCGCACCCCCGTTATCATGTTTTTATAATAAAATTTACTTTTTGAAGTAACTATGTATTATATTAAAAAGTACTTCAACTTCTTATCTACTTTAAAATTAATCATTCCGCTTTCATAAATATGTAGAGTTTTTTTTATTGAAATGTATACGCTATTATTAAAAAACTCTTAATAAGCTATTATTATCAAACAATAACAGCTTGGACATGTTCAAAAATAAGTACCTTCGATCCCAATAATAGAAACAGGAGTTTTACTACAATGTCCTTCCAAATTTACTACTAAAAAATTTCAAACACGTAATCAAGATAAACAAAAACTAAACTTTGTTTTAAACAATGTTAATTTCGATTTAAATACTCGTAAGTAAATAGTAAGCAGTGGTAGCCCACTGTTAATGAGCATGCTTAGGAAACCGAGTGAAGCGGCTTCAAATCTCGGGTCTCACATCTCTGATATTTTCATATGCGAATCACTTGTCTTACGGTAAAGGAAAACATCATGAGGGAACCTGCAAGTCTGGAACAACCTAGCAAGTTTTAGAAAGAAACGTGCAGTCTGCAACCCGCACTTGGCCAGCGTGGTGGACTATAGCCTGATCCCCCTCGTATTGAAGGACAGAGCAGTGGGACATTAAAAAAGATTGAACAAAACAGTGTGTTAATTGTTCCTTCTCCTTTAAACACCTGTGTATTACATTTTAGAATTAGAATTTAATTCTCGCTGTAACGAAAAGCGAAATTGAAAATTACTGAACATGTTGCTTGTACGATAATCTTGATATAAGCCTTATGTTTTAATTAGCATATTAATTATAATAATAGTTTCCAATATTTTACTATTTAGTTTAAATGTAAACTAAATTCATACTAGCGTTTGCTTTGCTCTCACTGCACTGCTTTTATAGTTTAACATAGACTTTAAGTATTTTATTAATTATTACTTGCTATTACCGACTTTGCTCATAAGTTTTACTTTACAATCAAAAATATTACTCTAGCTTAAATATATTTTTATATAATTTGGAACTTGGATGCAAATGAAGTTTAAAACTGATAAGAGGTCTTTGAATAAAGTTAATTGAGGTGTTGCATATTCGACTGATTGAAATGATAAAAATGTATAAACTATAATTAAGTATAGTATAAAAAATTTTGTCTTAAAAAGTCCTACAGAAAAGTCCGAGATGGCATGTGTCTATCTTCTAAGGTACACAATAAGAGCCTAAGCGAAGCGAGGGTAAATCGATAGTATTATCTATATATATAACGCCTAGCTTGATTCCCCATACAAAATTTCATCCCAATTTTCAATCCCTTAAGGGATGATTTCCGGGATGAAAAGTATCCTATGTCCTTTCCAGGATCTCAAACTATCTTCGTACCAAATTTCATCTAAATCGGTGCAGTAGATCTAGAGATTACCCCTTACAACGTCACAAACTCATTTCTTTATAACATCAGTATAGATATTGTGTAGTACGCACAATACTGCTAAATTAGAAGTAATATATAAGTATACAACCTTAAAATTTAAAATTTATGAAAACAATGGCCGACAAATTGCTAATTGCAATTGAATTGATTCGATAAAAAATGAATTAACAATTCAAAATATACCCGCGGGACAGAAAATTTGAATATTCATTATAAGGAAGTTGATTAATCTATTAAGAGTTCTTGTGCTACTAACCTTGGGAAGTTCGTTTCGCGCTTTACTTCAATTTGTACCTGATGATAGATCGAACGCTCTCAAGCTAATTGATCTGTTGAAATTGGACAAGCGTCTTGAGATTCAGGGAGTCCCCAATTGACAAATTTTACAATTCGTTTAAAATTTTAAACGATTGTTACGTTTAATATAAAATAATTCAATCGGAGATTACAAAGTATACTTCTGCATGAGAATTGTCTATGATAACTTATCGGGGCTCTGGGTCACGTAATGTGTTAACTCGATTTTTACTGATTAACATAACATATTATATTTGTTTATACATATTGTTTGTTTATCAACTTTATAAACAAACATAAAATGTGTAACCCAGATTTTTATATCGACTATTACTAGGTAATATCGAGACGGGACCAATGCGTGTTGCTCTATTAACGTGAAAACGTGTTGCTCTATTAAATGGAGTAAACTAACATGGAGTTGTGAAACATACTCGGTGTGTATTACTATCTTTTTTTACTTCTTGCTGTATGTATAGGCGTAATTTATTTCCGGAATTCTCAGAGTTACTTTTTTGAGATAATATGTTATGAATCGATAAAGACACAAACATGACCAAAACTCGATAGAGTTTCATTTAGTCAATGGAAAGTTTTACTTACCATCTTTGGTCTGCATCATTAAATTAACTGAATGATTTAAAATTATTTTACAGTCATTTACGTGATAGTAGCTCTCACAAAGTTTATAATCGATTCGACAGTTACATCATAGATTGATTTTTCATACTTTGCTACTCTGTTAGCTATATTTATGAGTAAATCTTGACCTCAGATTTTAGAAAACGAACTTGTTGTACGTGAGCTTACAAAACTAAATAGTTTTTAAAATTGCTTTTATAAAAACGAGGTTATTTTTGCAGAAAGCTTTGTACCAACAAAGTATTTTAGCAATGCACTCTTCTAATACGCTAATAACTTTTAATTATACAAATAAAATTGTTAGTAATGTGACATGCAACCTCCTTTTATATTTAAAAAAAATATCTTTTTCGCTTGAAATGAGGTTTTATTATGCTTAATTTCAAAAATGTTTCATACATTTAATTTCACCTATTTAAACACGTATCTTTTATAAAATTTGCAGTTTTGTTTTATTTTTTTTTCATAAATGATATAAAATATGTCAAGAGCTCTTTCGTCCGTGGTAATGACACTTCGTCACAGCTAGACATCTAGGTATGAAACACGGAACAAATAGTTAAAGATAAATGCAATGGATGTTGAATAGGAACTGAAAAGGTTATAGATAACATAATTTAGTAAATTTGATATTTGATATATTGAGACATTAACACACAGCACCATCTAGTTCCATGGTAAGCTTGTGTTATGGATACCAGATAGTTGATATAATACACTTATATATCTTTACATACATACATACCTATTATACCTATTATAATCAATACATATAATAAAATTGTAACTAAATCGAATCTGTACTTAAAATATTTTTCGGAAAATCTAATTGAAATAGACATTATTATCGATACAGAGCCCGAATCTATAGTTTTTAGAATTTTTGTTTGTCTGTCTGTCTGTCTGTTACTGCAACACGAGAAAACCACTGGACAGATTTTGATGAAATTTGGTATGATAATAGCTGGGTATCCGGGTCAACATATAGGATACTTTTTACCGCGGAAAAATATCTCATTTCTGAGAAAAAATACAAAAACTACATTGTAAGAGTATACTAATATGTAAAACCTAAGAATTTAGTTTTTGGTCATCTGAGATTCAGAACGCGGGCGGAGCCGCGGGCGTTGCTATAATATGTATAATAATATAAATAACCATGACTAGATACAAACATTTGTGCTCATCACTCAAATGAATGCCCCCAGTGGGACTAAAACCCACGACCGCTGGAACAGCAAGTAGAGTAAGAAACAACATACTAAGTAAAAGTTTGTTCTGATCTGTCTGACACCTAAAATCTCGTGCCGTGGTAAAAAAATTTAAAGTAATGGTTACTCCAATTTTTAAAACTAACAATAGATCTGACCCATCAGATTATCGTCTAATTTCAATTTTACCTGTGTTGTCAAAAATATATGAAAAAGTTCTCTACATGCGTCTAGAAACATTTTTAAGAGATGAAATTATATTATATTATGTAAAACAATACGGCTTCAGGTCAAAATCAAATAGACCCTCAGCCACATTAGGTCTTATAATAAAACTCAAATTGACCATTGACCGGAAACAAATAGCTATTGGCATTTTCATAGACTTAAAAAAGCATTTGCCACTGTTAGTCACGACTTGTTATTATCTAAATTAAACGGCATTGGAATTACAGGGAAAGCCTTTGATATTTTCAAATCATATCTTACGAACCGATTCTAAATAACTAAAATTGGTACACATCAAAGTAGTCCTAAACCTATAATTTCGGCGTTCGCCGAGGATCAATTTTGGGTCCGTTTCTTTTTATTATATATATTAACTAGCAGAACCCGCGGCTTGGCTCGCGCTAAAACTACAAAAAAATATCTAAAAAGGCAGTTTCCTACAAACTTTCATCCTATATTTTACCCCCTTATAGAATCCATCAATAACCTAATTTTGAAAAATGCTATAAAATACGTTTTAAATAAAAGAAAGTATTATGCTAAAATACGTATTTATTTAATTTTATTGAAGAGCATTAATACTAACTTTCAAGTAATTCTGATCATAAATATTTTTTGGATTGTATTATAACGTGTTTTCCCGTTGGAATTAGATAATCACCCGCGGTAAAAGATAACCTATGTCACTCTCCAGCCCTCCAACTATCTCCACACAAAAAATCACGTCAATCGGTTTCTCCGTTTCAACGTGAAATAAGGACAAACAAACAAACAAACAAACAAACACACTTTCACATTTATAATATTAGTATGGATAGCATTTGTCATATTAGTTTAAAAAGGGATCTCACCCTTTATGCCGATGATACTTGCCTGTTTTACTTCGGAAATTCGCTTGAAAATATTTTTATGATGTTCAAAATGACTTAGATCTGTTAAATTCATGGTTTAAGAAAAACCTCCCAACTATGAATACTTCAAAAACAAAGTACATTGTGTTTTCTGCAAAAATCTCAAAATAATCACTCAATTAAAAATAGACAACCAAATAATAAGTAGAGTAAACAAAAAAAAAAATACCTAGGCTTAGTTTTGGATAATCATTTATCTTGGAAATCTCACATTCAAAAAATGAAATCAAAGTTATCTTCCTTAAATGGATTGTTCGAAGTTTTTCTCCTTATGTTGGCTATATTAGATAGCGTGTAATTAAATACATATTGGCAATAAATGTACGAAATAAAACATCAATAACCTAATTAAATATAGGATATAGGTATTTAATGCTGCGGCGCTTAAGCTAGACCGGCTGGCTGCTAACAAAATTGATGCGAGTTCTTCAAGAACGTAGTATTCCTTTTATTAGAACTTCCTCCCTTGATCCGAAAAGAAGCGGTTATTGTATGACCGCTACGCGTCCTTCCACGTATGCCTCGTGCGCTGTGGTCAAAGTCCGATTATTGCAGGTCCTGTCACGGTCGCCAAAACTTTCCTTGTTCGGAAGAATATGTAGGTGGACAGGTTAAAATAATCCACATTAAATCAAATACTTGCACTTTAGAGAAGTGTATAGTATAGTACAATCAGACTCGCGCGTGAGATAAAAGGTGAATGTCATAGTACGTAGAAACTGCGTCCGGTGGCGGGGGCTCGCAATGCTTATGTGTGCGGGCCATATCTTAGAAGGCGAAACGGCGTAAACAGTATTTAATACTAAATTACTTATTAATTTTAAAGTTAAAAATTAAAATCATCATCGTTTTAATTCAATTCAACTGAATTGATTAAAAAACATAATAAATGACAGTAAAATAGACTTATACTTAAAACCACTTCTAGTATTCTTATTCAGAGTCCTAATCAGTAAAATAGTCTTCATTACTCGCAATTTTGTTTTATATAAGTTTTAGCTAACCGTTTCTAATGTTACCTACGTAAAACTAATGTTTCCGAGTAAAAAAATCTCAGTAAAAAAAAGTTCAAATAGATATTTCTTATAGCGTATGCAAAAAATACAGATCAATACGAGTATCTCTTTGCCAGAAGTCGGTTAAAATCTTTTGAAATAGCTTTAATTACATTCTAAATATCTGTCAAAGATGTAATCTGTTTATGAGGAAGCTATAATAAGTTTAACTATAGTACGGAAAAAGTTTTGTTATTGTTATCCACATAATTTATGACTTCCCAGTAAGGTCCCAGGAAGTTTAGTCAAATTTTGGTAGTCTGGAACATGTAGTATCCCTATTGTTCCTTAAAATGAGGTTGAGAACACTACTTCCTCTACCTCTCAATCCTCTAAGGCAGGTAAATTCCTTACATCCTTCAATTCAGCTTGTTAATGGCTTCAAAGCCTATAATACTCATAATAGTGTGTACTTATAACATCTGAAACAATCATGCACTATCAATCTTATAAATAAGCCATGGATCTATTGGTTTATTGATTTGTTGTATTCAGTCCTTTTTATAGTCTACTGCTGGGCACGGACCTCCCTTCAACACGAGGGGTGTCAGGCCTTATTCCACCACTTCTTTAGTATAGATTTCTCAGAACGCGGCGAGTGTAGATACCTACTATTACATTTGGTATTTGTATATGCTACTTATTTATAGGTTTGGTTGTTGTAGTTGGTTATTAATATTAGGTTTGCATAAGAGGTGTATTAAATGAAATCTTTATTAAGTTATTTTATACTTTTTAGTTTATGAAGTTGGTTTTTTTAAGCGTAGTTTTTTTTTATAAATACGGACTAGAGTACAAATGTTCCTGCTCATCACACAAATGAATGCCCTCAGCAGGACTCGAACCCGCGACCGCTGGCACAGCAAGTAGGATCACTACAAACTGAGCCAAACGTATCGTCGTCATAATTACCATACTTAAACGTAAGACAACTTTGTTAATTTCTAATACATTTTGTTCTTAGGTACAGACTGAGTTCTAGTCTCGTTTAATAACTCGGGCTTAATCTCACTCAAATGTACCTACAAGTCAGCTCATATACGTTGTGATTTACCGAGACGGTTTCGAGAGGGATTAGCTTTTAGGATTTTTGGATAATTAGATTTTTGTAAGAGTTAATTTGACACTAATCATATTATAAGATGTCTGAAACGCAGATAATTGATTAGTTATTTAATATGATCTATAATGTTACATATGTATCTTAAAGGTAGTCTAAGATTAGTTTAAGCTACAGATAGCATAGTGATGTCATCTTGCGGTTCAAAAACCAGTACACAATAACAGATTATTATTAAAATCTGTGTTTCCGGTTACTGTATTTGTATATATAGATTGACCTATCAATTTATATGAACATCAAATATTCGCACAGTCCTGAAATTTACTTCCTTATCGTAATTATAGGCAGGCTCATATCCAACTAAAAGGCGAATCCTTTTTAAAAGGCGAATGATTTTAAAATAAATACTCGATTTTCGCGCTGGAATTCTAAATATTTCCAAATATTCCCGGAATGAAACGTACCCTATAAATAGCCTCTATCTTTCAGTGAAGGTCCCATCACAATCATTTCAGCCGTTCCAAAGATTACCCCGGACGAACAGAAAGACAGGCAGATAAACAGATAGATTGACCTACAGACAGACAAACAATTAAAAAATAGTTGTTTAGGTTCTGGTATAATAATATAAATAACTGTGTATTATATGTAAATAACTACGTACTTGAGAAAACAGTTATTTGAAAATCACAGACGCATACGTTCTCAATTTTATTATAATAAATATATTTTTTTATTAATAATTTTACTAAAGATAACACAATAAAAATAATTGTAATAATAACTTTGAAACCATACTTCTTGATATAGTCGTAAAATGTAAAGCATTTAAGTTTTTATAGAAATTGTATAAATATATATACAACAATGTAGGAATTTTAACTTGATTGACTTTATTTAACTTTTTAACGAAAATCATTTTGATGCCCAATTTCATAAACGCAGTGTATTTAATTTTAAATGATTCACTT
Organism: Brenthis hecate; assembly: GCA_951806755.1. Classification (NCBI taxonomy): domain Eukaryota; kingdom Metazoa; phylum Arthropoda; class Insecta; order Lepidoptera; family Nymphalidae; genus Brenthis; species Brenthis hecate. Next base: position 3,812,365 of record OX638277.1, on the reverse strand, counting down.
TGTAATATGGGTCGAATTTTCGCCCGCAGCGTTAACAATACATTGCCAAAATTTTATTATCTGATCGGCCCATTTACAAATTAATCTTTGAAACAGCGCAAGGACCTGCTTAAAGCCGCTATTCGCCAATTATTTTTGCCAAATAGCGCTAAATTGGCCATTTGTGGTGAAAATTTCTTCCGTTTGCATAGTTTTATGCTACCAGTGTTTTATTTAAGTACGTTTCGCCAAATATGAGGATACGTAATTGCTGTAATTAACCATAATGACCTCATGGTTAATATTTATGGTGCAAAATTGAGGGTAGTAGGTTTGACCCTAGACAGTTACTTGCTACGAACAAATATATATATAAAAAAATTAAGAACGAAATTATGAAAATCGTTTTTTTTTATCAACATGTTTTAAGTCATCCAGTAACTTTAGAATTTAATAGATACGTCATCTTCCATAATATCCATTTTGAATCCTATTGTTAAATTCTGCATAAATATAACGAAAATAATGATTTTATCAATAATTACGAGTCCATTAATTTTACTAGATCATTAAAAATATTATATTACTAACGAGAGGGTAAGTTAGTATATCTGAGGATGGATATCAATTCTCTATTAATTAAATTGGAACGCAAGTTCCGTCTGTAATTAATGAAAGCTTCGATGGGCACAGCGTTGATGATACTCGGGGAGATCTTGAAATATCTTGTTAGTTCAACATCTACTTATTTAAAAAATCTAAAAGGGTTTGTTAAATGAGATCTTTTAAACTGCATTCATTACTGGTGTATTCCTTTCTGTGGTCAGAAGTTAAATGTTTCAAAGTATTATTTTTCTTCATATTTAAACTAAAAATATTTGTATAGTTTGTTGGTGCATTGTAAGAAGCTATTAAAGGATGCATAGGGTGAAGCCTGAGCAAAGTAAGGGTGGTACTGACGTCAACATACTATAAGTTCAAAATATGACGTGATGTTTGAAGGTTCTGGGCTCATTAATTGGAAATTCTTTATTTTACATATGGTGTTCTTTTATAAAATATTAAAAAAAAATGAAAAATAGACTTCGAGGCACTATACTATACTATACAGTAAGCAATAATCTGAATGATATTCTTTATTTATAAATAATAGGCACATAATCAGATATTTTTAAAGTTGACATCAAAAAACATTTAAATATTATGTAATGTACTCATCTGTCATATATCTGTACATTAAATATTTTTTGGAAAATCTTATTGAAATAAACATTAGGATCAATACAGAACCCGAATCTATAGTTTTTAGAATTTTTGTCTGTCGGTCTGACTGTTACCGCATCACAGAAAATCGACTGGAGATATTTTGATGGGTATGATGGTAGCTGGTTAACCGGGTCAACATATAGGATGCTTTTTACTGCGTAAAAATATCTCATCTCTGCGAAATCTATGTGAGTTGTTAGTATCATAAAATATTTAAGTATAAATTTGCACTTTTAACAAATAAGTGTTTGAAACGTTCCTTTTAATTTATCGTTATTTACGTAGAAGTTGAAATTTGTATACATATTTCACACGTACTGTGATTATTATGGGTTATTAAGCAAAAATAAATAACAAAACTTCCTTAAAAGTGTTGTAGTTAAGTTACAAAACGATTCTCTGAATAAATTTTTTACAATATTGTATACATTTATTTATATAAAAAATATTTTGCTATAACTATATTAAATTTTTAATACAAAATCATATATCACAAATGGGATAAGTAACTAATATATAAAAGTTTGGACTCAGAATTGACCCCTGAGGGAACTCTTAAAGTAGTTAAATAATACGACTCTCATACATCATATTCCGGGAAAGGGTCTCGCTATCAATTTTGAGTTGGGTCTAAGCGCGAAATATTTTTGTCTAACTTCCGAGGGCTGCTATCAAACTTTAAATCTGAACAATTAAATGGTAAAATGAATATTTCAAGGGATATTTTATATGTTATAATTAATTTTCTATCTATATTAATACATACGGTATGTGATACACATACATACATATTATTTAAGTAATGAAGTAGTTAATGCCTTGTAAATAAAGAATCTTATTAACTCTACTGTGGCGAAGCCCCAAAGAGGGTTATGTGTTTGGCCTGTATGTATATATGTATGTCCGAACCTATGTTTCCTTGTAACTACTAAACAACTTTACTGATATTGATGATTCATACATCGTTATATTCGTATTGATAACGCAAATGTCACAGGGTATGAATAAAAAAATTTAATGGCGGATTTCAGGCGCCAATTTGTGTGTGTTTATAAAAAATAATATATTTACAGATGTTACTGGTTCGATTTCTAACTAAAAAACGTTCTAAACTAGAGCATTTGCATCTCATTTTTTTTAATTCAAAACATTTCTTTGATTCAATCATATTTAACTTTAAACTATTGGAAATAATTGTAATAATCAATTTGAAAATCCCGTTATTTTACTTCAGTAATAAAAAAAAGTGGTTCTTAAAGACAAATTCGCTCTTAAATATTTCAAGGATAATTTAGAACGTAGTAATGATAGACTCATTACCAACTGCAGATATGTTTAATTATAGCTATCTGCTATTTTAAATAAGTTAGGTTATTCTGTTTGACTTAAAATGAAAATCTTAAGTTAAATAATTCCTAATTAGCCGATTATCTTGTACAATATAATTTTAACACCCGATCCCAATTACAAGGACAACGTGAACGATTTTAAGCATATAATTAATACGCTTAGAGTTCTAAATTGTGGTATTAATCCTACTTCGACGGATAATCCACAACGAAAAGCTCTTTCCTGCCGTGATCTGGGTGATTAGGACGAATTAATTATACATACTTAATGCCCATTTATTAGTCAAATAAGAAGGCTGAAATTTATAGGTTTTTTTATTGGATTAAAGCGATCTGCTTAAGCTTAAATGATTTTTACTTTTGAGCTACGTTTAAGATACTTAGCTAAATATATATATATATATATATATATATATATATATATATATATATATATATATAATATATATATATATATATATATATATATATATATATATATATATCTATATATATATATATATATATGGGAGGATTTTTTACAATTACTTACTTTATTTTTATTTAAGTAATAGTCAACTTTTAACTTTTTAATTATAAAGAATATAAGGAAATATCAAAATCATATAAGCAGATTTGTTGTTTTTTCTCTTATTTACCGGTTATTCTATATATAACGTGTCTTCTCCACTATACGCTACATTGGCGAAGTAAATTGTGTCTACGAGTAAATGGCACTCCTAGAAGCCACTAAATAAAATAATAAATAAATATGTCAAAATTTTGGGTTGATACTTATTAAGAGACATAAAAGTTAATAAACGATTGTGATTAAAATTACCCTCTTATCAATTCCACGATTCCACATATATATTAGCAATTCTGCTCTATAATTTTATAGTTTGATAAAAATATAAAAGAAATATGACAGGATAAAATAAAGTACAATACAGAAATAACTTTGGCAAGACCGATAACTGCGAATAGCTGTTAAAACGTCGTCCAAACTCTTAACCAAAGAATCAGTGGAGTCGAAACTTTGAGATGCGTGTAGAAATAATCGGCCATATCATATTTTAACTCGAATACTATTGTGTTGAAATAAAATGGAACAAAAAGTTTTGTAACGACACAACTCGTCTGGTTCGACGAATGCCGCTGTAACTTTTATTGGCTTTATATCTGTATCAGACTTTTCTTTTCCCCAGATCTATTGGGCTTTGTAAGAATTGTCCGAGTTGAATTGTTAGTAAATAGCTTGTTTCACGGAAACATCGATTTCTTTTTATTTTATTCGCTCTAATATAAACTTTGTGGCGCCCTTTTAGATTAAAATAGTTATTAGATTAGAACAGCCCTTATCTTAGTTTAGTTAGTTTTTTGTTGTTAAAGTTTCTGTTACACAAGTTTTATTGCTTATGTTTAATTGGATGGCAGAAATTTTGTTCTGGTATTTCGGCGAAAAAACTTAACTTTATCGTTTCATTATTACCGAAAGTCATAATAAGTAAGTATGTATGAAATGAGAGCGTAAAATTTAATAATGTAAATGACATTCATGTACGTTAAAATTTATCAGTAGTTATGTCGCTTTAATTTTTAACCGACTTCAAAAAAGGAGCAGTCAGTTAAAAATCTTACCACCCAATTTTTTTCTGTTCATAAAATGTGACATCTTCACTAATAGTGAGCCATATTTCTTGATTTTTTTATAAACAGCCTATATGTTTAGTGTTGTTTATAAATAAAAAAAATACCCACTAAATATTTTAAAGTCCGGTATCGTTACTTTAAGTTCGAGATTATTGTAGAAACATTTATTTCACTTAAAGTATCTAAAAAAAATTAATTTATTTATTCACAAAAAATACAACGACACTATTATTATAAATATAAGGTACGTCTTAATTTTTTTGAGCGGAACCCTAATTCTTTTTCTAAAATAAAAGTAGCCTATGCTAATTCCTATAACATTAGTTATCTTCCAGTGAAAGTCCCGTTAAAGTCAGTCCAGCCGTTTCAGAGATTATCTGGAACAAACAAACAGAGAGACGGACAAAAATAAAAAAAATGTGTTTTTCTTATAAGTACCGTATATAATTTCATATGCATTTAGTAGAACGCTATTATTTTGACATTACAAACAGACACTTCAATTTTATTTATCTGTATAGATTAAGCTTTAACAAATGTTTATTACAAAAAATCCTTCCTGAAAATTCAATTTATGGCCTTCGTGAAATAAATTACTTTCGTTAATTTAATCAAATTTTTTTCCGTGTTTCATATTCGAAAATTACGAAATTACTAAGCCTACGCTGTTTGTACTGTATCTTATCTTCAAAAGAGCTCTACTTTCTATATTTTTTTATACTCTTTTCTTTTTAAGTGTACAATAAAGGGTTTGATTATTATAATTTTTATCTATAACAGGCAGTCTCTTAAAATTTCTACATTATGGTGATTACAATTATAAACGATGAAGAAATCTATACTAATATTATAAAGAGGTAGAGTTTGTTCGTTTGTTTGAATGCGCTAATCTCAGGAACTAATAATCCGATTTTAAAAGTTCTTTTTGCATTAGATAGCCTGTTTATCGATGAAGGCTATAGGATACATATCTACATGCTACTACCCAAGGGAGCGGAAGCAGTAATCATAAGTGTCAACATATCAGACAGATTTCCATACATCATTGTAAAAAAAAAGTTTGAGCGTGGGCGAGGCCGCAGGTAGAGCTAGTCAATAAATAAAACTTAGTTTATAGTTGAAGCATTTATTCATTATATTACAAAATTTCGTAATTCCTGACACAAACAAAATGTGTAAATGACTTAACCAAAATAAGCTTTTCGTATAAAATAAAACTTACGTACACGAGTAATAGAGACGATAAAGCACATCTTATGCATTTTTTGACAAAATGATTTTATATCTAATGATTGATGGCTATCTGTGTATAAAATTCTATTACAAGCTTGAACGAAAGGCTTGGCATGATAAATGGCGGAGGATGTCCGTTAAAAACTCCAATTGTTACTGAGTTGTTAGCAATTTGTCCTTGATAAATTATGAATACCCTTTATGAAGGGGTCCTAGACCCATCAATCATGGCTTTAGGCTTGAATTAAGCTTAAATTAAGTTGGTGTCATTTTAGGACGAGTACTTTAGTTTTGTTTATCGTTGAATAATGTTGAAATTTTGGTATCGAAATGTCATACTTGGATTTAAATTGTTATTACTTTAATTGATAAAATGTTTCGTTTTAATATTTTCGACTTAAATATTTTGATGTAAAAATGTTATAGATTTTAATATATGACAACCAATTCTATTTCATATAATATAGGAAATAAGTACAAGTATATACCCATACTAATATTATAAAAGTGTGTTTATTTGTTTGTCTTTCTTTCACGTCGAAACGGAGTGCCGTATTGGCGTGATTATTTGTGTGGAGATAGTTGGAGGGCTGGAGAGTGGCATAGGCTACTTTTTACTGCGGAAGATAATCTAATTCTCATGGGAAAACACATTATAATACAATAAAAAAAATGATCAGAAGTACTTAAAACTTGGTAATAATGCTAATATAATAAAATTAATTATATAATATTAATAAAATTAAATAAATACGTGTTTTCAATTTTCGAAATTTATCCTATAAAGGAGTCAATAGGAGATGAAAGTTCGTATGAAACTACCTTTTTAGAGATTTTTTTGTAGTTTTAGCGCGAGCGAAGCCGCGAGTTCTGCTAGTATATCTATATATAAGTCACTGATAATATTAAATAGATCGGAGTGTCTATTCGTCCTATTAAAGGACGAATAGACACTCCGATCTATTATTAAAAGATTAGATAAAGATTATTATTATTATTATTTTGTTGGGTGTGGTGCCGAGGTCGGCCCTAGCTACGTCGACCAGTTTTGGTCCATTGTAGCTCCCTTTATAGTGAGTTTAAAGTTCTCCGCTTAGTCCTGTTGACTCCAGGAACTTCCAGATTTTCTGAGCGGGGAGCATCTGTATCTCTTCCGGTTGCATAATATGCTGCCCTAGATAGATACTTCTGCGGTGCATGAGTGGGCCGCACGAGCAGAGGATGTGCATAGCAGTTTCCTCTGTCTCATGGCATAGTCTGCACATTGCGGTCCGACTGAGGCCAAGGGTAAACATATGTTTATTGAGTTTGCAGTGACCAGTAAGTATTCTGGTTACTGCACTGGTTTTATACTTGTTGAGTTGAAGCAACTCTTTTGTAAACTTTTTGCGATATCCCTTAATTAGCGCTTTAGAGTGTATTTGTCCAGAAGTGGATTGCCACTCTTGAAGTGCTTGGCGATTGCAGTGAATTTTGAGAATTGAATAGGCATGTTGTTTTGCAATACCACAAAATGGTTCTGGGCCACATTCAGGGGTTTCAGCGCCCCTTCTTGCCAATGCATCAGCCTTTTCATTCCCATCAATGCCTGAGTGGCCCGGGACCCATCTGAGGGTAACTCTGTTGGATGTGCCCAGGACATTCAGATTATCCATACAGTCTTTGACCAACTTAGAGTTGGTCTCAAGAGAATCTATAGCCAGAAGTGCTGCTTGGCTATCTGAGTTGATGTAGATATTTTGGTTTCTAAGCTTTCTCTCCAGGATTACTTCAGCACATTTGTTGATGGCGAAGACCTCGGCTTGGAAGATGGTGGCCTCCTTGCCCAGATTGACACTCATGTCAAATCTAGGCTTAAGGCCATAGATACCGCACCCTACATCAGATCCTTTCTTGGATCCATCTGTAAACCAAACATGACTGCCCTTTTTGTGAGACTCTTGGTTTTTTAGCCACATGTCCCGGTTGGGAAGATCTATTTGGTACTGTTTTGCGAAGTTAAACTCTGTACTCATGCCATCGACTGGCATTTTCAGAGTTTTGTGTTCGAATGTCAACTCTTTGAGTTTGTTCATATATTGCGATTGCAACTTTACATTCGATTGTGTACAGAGCCTGTAGAGGCAAGATTTAGCTTCTTTTTGCACGTGGAGATACAGCGGAGCTAAGTCCAACAAAGCATTTAGAGCGTCACCTGGTGCCGAGTGGAAGGCTCCCGTGATGATTAGACATGCCATCCGTTGTATGCTGTCTAGTTTACTCATAGTTGTCTTTTGTTTGGTTTTGTTACACCATACGACTGAGGCGTATGTTATGATCGGCCTTACCACGGCGGTGTACATCCAGAGAGCCATTTTGGGTTTGAGGCCCCACTTGGCTCCAGCCATTCGACAACATATCCAGAGGGCCATTTTGGCTTTTTGTATAATGTTGTTGAGGTGAGAGTTCCAGGTCAACTTTTGATCAATAGTGACTCCAAGGTACTTTACCTCATTTGATAGGTTAAGGGTTTTGCCATTGAGTCTGAGTTCAGTCAGCCTTTCAAGCTTCCTTTTCCTGGTAAATGGTACAATAACTGTTTTATCAGCGTTTATTGATAATTCATTTTCTCTGCACCATCTTGTGATGGTATTGAGAGCTCCTTGTAACCTGGTGGAAATTGTGTTCAGGCAGGGACCTCTTACTACTACAACAAGGTCATCTGCATAACCCTGTGTATCGTAGTCAAGATCTGCCATGATTACAAGTAGTAGGTCTACAGCTAGTGTCCATAATAGGGGTGAAAGCACTCCTCCTTGCGGACAGCCTCTTGTAGTATAGAAGTTGTGCGAGTGTTCGTTTAACGTAACTTTCGCACACCGGTTGGAGAGCATATATTCCACCCATCTGGTGGTTGTGATATCAACACCTTTTGCATTTAATCCTTTCAGGATGGTTGCCGTAGGTGTGTTATCAAAGGCCCCCTCAATGTCCAAAAATGCACATAGAGCTGTCTGCTTATCCTCTAGGGACCTTTCTGCCTTGTCGATCAGAGCTACTAAGGCAGATTCTGTGGATTTACCCTTTTGGTATGCATGTTGGTTGCAGGAAAGTGGTCTAGCCACAAGATACCTAGTTCTAATGTGCTGATCGATTACTTTTTCCATTGTTTTTAGTAGGAAAGAAGTAAGACTAATAGGTCTAAAGGATTTGGGCTGAGAGTAGTCGTTTTTACCGATCTTCGGTATAAAGGTAACCTTGACCTTAGTCCATTGTTCTGGTATAATGCCCCAAGCAAAGCTTGCTCTAAATAATTTTACCAGATGCGGGATAAGGAGTTCCATGCCCTGTTGAAGCAGAGCTGGAAAAATTCCGTCTTCCCCTGCTGATTTAAATGGTTTGAATTTTTTCAAAGCCCATCTAATCTGGTTAGGCCTAAAAATGGTATTGGCCATCTTCCAGTCGCAACTATTTGCCCTGTGGATGTAGTTTTCCTTTGGGTTTGATTCACTGCCGCTGACAGGGTACGATCCTGGGAAATGGGTTGCTCTTACAAGTTCCAGCGTCTCCATCTCTGTGGTCGTGAAGGAATTGTCTCGCTTTTTTAAGAAGCCGAGAAAGATGTTTGGTGTCTTGGCAAGGACCTTGTGGATTCTCACTCCTTTATGTGTTTGGGCGATATTCTCACAGAATCGTTTCCAAGATGCTCTTTTAGCTTTTCTGATCTCTTTGTGGTATTTAGTCAGAGCCTTCTTATACCGTTCCCACCCATACGGTGTAGTGGCCTGATTAAATAAGCGACGTGTGGAGACTCTAAGTCGTTCTAGCTTTTTGTTCCACCACGGAGTATTGTTGTTAACCTTGAGTTCCCTGACAGGACAGCTATTTTCATAGGCATTTAAAATGCCATCCGTTAATAAGTTGTTTAAAATGTTAAGGGAGTCGGGTGTCTTGATTGATTTTGGAAAATCCTTAGCTGCCTCAGCGAGCAGGTTTTTGAAGTCTACCCACGAGGTGGCTTTGGGATTTCTAAGCCTTTTAGGCTCAGTAGTTATTGAGCCTTGTATGCTAAAGACAATATGTTTGTGATCGGACAAAGAGTTTTCATTACTGACATGCCATTTACTTATGTGTTTAGCGATTTGTTCAGTAGCAAAAGTAATATCCAGAACTTCCTGCCTAGCTTTGGTAGCGAAGGTTGGATTACAGCCTTTATTGAGTATTTGTAGGTCGTTAGCTAGGAGAAAATCTAAAAGTAACTCACCTCTTTTGTTGGTACCAGTACTGCCCCAGATTGTGTGATGGGCGTTTGCATCGCAGCCAACAATTAATTCTGTCTTGTGTTTTCGAGCGTAGTCGACGACTTTAGACAGTTCTTCGGTGGGGTTGGCTTTCTCTCCGGGCAGGTAGGCCGAGCACACCAGTGCTCTAGTTTGACCACGCCCTCTGAGAACGGTGATTGCAGCGACCATGTCATCACTGCAAAGTTCTGTAACAGGCAAGAAATTAATACCTTTCTTAAAAACGATACAGGCCCTAGGCTTGGTGCCATTTTCGTTTGCTAGGATCTTACCTACTCCACTTAAGCCCGAAATCTTGGACTTGGCGTTAAGCCATGGTTCCTGAACCAGCGCTATATCCATGCCATGTGCTTTAAAGGTGTTTTCTGCCACGGCTGTGGCAGCGATAGCGTGGTGTAGGTTGGCCTGGAGTATGTTGGTGTGGGCATCGCCAGTTTGGTGTGTAGCGCTACTGGGGGCGAGCCCCATTGCGCTTGTCACGTCCCTTGCTGCGGCCCTTTTGTTTATGGGGGCGCTGGCTCTTGCCTCTGGGGGTTTGTCCACCCCTGGTGTGCCCCCCTGTATGAGGAAACCTGTGCAGAGTTCCAGTCGTTCCGCTGGTCCCGGCCACAGGAGCCACTCCAGGTGCAGCTGCACCAGATGGTGAAGGCGCAGCAGCGTTGGCGCTCGCTTCAGTAGCCGCGGCCCCAGAACGAGAGGTAGACGGCACAGGTCCAGAGGCAGAAGTCCCAGGATTGGGTGTGGGCTGGTTGATGCCCTTAATCCGGAACTGGACAGACTTGAAGGCCAAGTAGGCTTTCAGGCCGGTTCTTTGGAGGGTCTCAACAGATTGGTCGTCGATGGAGAGGGTGAGTATGATTCCGCCCTTCTCCGCCTTTTTGTTGAGAACCTTCCACAGCTCGGTATTAAGGCCATCATTTTGTATCCGGAGACAGGAGAGCGCCTGGTCGACGTCTTTGGATTCCGGATCGGGGATGTATACTACCCCAACCTTTGGTTTGGGCAAGTCGCTCTCATTAATGAGAGCGAGCTTAGCTCCTGGCCACGGCTGTAGGGTGGGTATACAATTTTCAAGCCATTCCCTGGCGTGCTGGTTAATACAGGTAATAAGCAGCCAGCCTGGCCTGAATGATAGCCCGCCAAAGGCAGGTCCCTTACCCTTCTCCGAAGTGGTGATTTTGGCCACGATCGCATTATAAAGTGACTGCAGCTGTGCGTCAGTCATGGGAGTGGAGTCCCTCACACCAACTTTGGAGGAAGATAAGGCCGCACTATAGGCATCTGGGGGTCGTGGGACCGACGGTGCTTCGCTCGACCTTTGGAACTTCCTCACTGGTTGTCCCTGTGGTGATTCCTCCTCCGAGCGGGTCCTTTTGACGGAGCGCTCGGATTCGGGTTTCGAAGCATCGAATCGATACCCCATAGCCCTGAGTTCCGCAAAGGTTTTAGCGGACAGTTCGTAGGCTTTTGCAGCCTCCACTCCCTGTCCCCTAAGAGCCTTAAGTCGGATTAAAGCTGCTCCACTCAATCTTTTACGATTGGGTCGGGCAGCATCAGAGGAGATGGCAGCAGGGTTACCAGTAGGTGATTCAGGGCTTGTAGAAGCCCCTATCGCCATTTCGGTGCCTGCAGTCACCTCCATTGGTTGCGCTGACATTTGGGCGGTTTCATCCGCACCCATTGTCAGCGGCATGAGGTCCTGGCACAATTCGTCCAGGGTTTGTGACGTGGTAACGTCATTTGTGTTTTTATTATTTTGGTCCTTACTCATATAGGTCCCACGAGTAGCTAGGGAAATAAAAATGCCCACCGACAGAGCCCCGCATGTCGATGGGAGGACTTAAAATACTATCCGATTCGTCCAGGTGTCGGATAGCCACCGTTAGCGACTGAGCTCCCCCCCAGCCACGCATCCCTCGGCACGGTACGAATAACACCTTGGATTGGGTTCTAAACTAAAGCTATACATATACATACATATATATTTCATAGACACACGTACATAAACATACATAAACATACATATATAAATAAAAGTGAAAGCAAGCGCTCGGTGTTTTCTGTTTCGTCTATTTCCTAGTGAACTAGACCAATAACAGGGCTGGCAACCTCGTGAAGGATAGTACACCGAACTTGCCTTGGGGATCTTTGCGACAAAAGCGTCACTCTCCCCCAAGACCAACGCCACCCCACCGTCTCTGAAGGAGACAGTAGGGTAGGCTTGCGCCTACACTACCATGCGAAGCATGTCGTAAGGGAACCGTGAAAGCATAGATTCAGGCCCGCCCCTAGATAAAGATTAGTTATTAAATAAAATAAAAACTTTTTAACAAAAAAATAAAAACCGACTTCAAACAAAAGCACTAAAAAGTGAAAAATAACTGATTGGTAGTTTTCATTTACGATACATACCTAATCAAATATTTTCGAAGTCGGTGTGCTTTGGCTAAGTAATTAAAGCCTACCTATTAAATACATACCTAATCAAATATTTTTGAAATCGGTCCCAGCCCATACAAAGCAAAGCACACCGACTTCGAAAATATTTGATTAGGTATGTATAGTAAATGAAAACTACCAATCAGTTATTTTTCACTTTTTAGTGCTTTTGTTTGAAGTCGGTTTTTATTTTTTTGCTAAAAAGTTTTTATTTTTCCCTTTTTAGTGTAGACAGTAGTAGCAAAGTAAGGATTCTAACGTGTTAGGCTTGTCAAATCAAACAAAATAAGCCCAAACTCAAAGTATCTACTATTAGCCGTTGAAGAGTTCCACCTATCCACCTTCTGGCCTTGCCATCAGATCAGGTCAACAACACCGAACCACTGTACTATCAACGGAAATAGAAATACTTGCAAAGTTTCAAGTCAATATGACAATTAGAAGTAGGTTAAATTCATCATTAGTTGTTTTTCCACCTTAAGGGGTGGTTTTTTTTTTGAAATTTAAATGGGACCAATCTGGAAGTATACTCTTTCAAACAAAACAAAAATTTTCCAAATCGGTTAATAAATTACGGAGTTCTGAGGTAACAAACATAAAAAAAAAAAACATACAGTCGAATTGAGAACCTCCTCCTTTTTGAAGTCGGTTGAAAAATACAGACGAACATAGATCCTCCTTCGTTTTGGAAGTCAGTTAAAATAATAAGTTGTCGCCATATTTATGGTGAGATATAATGGGATAAAATAATTTCATTTGAAGATAACAAAATTAATGTACGCACATTATTGTAAGTAATGTGTTAAGTAAAATATGTACATATATTACTGCTTATAATTTTTCATATATGCATGGGAGTATATTGTTACACAGAGTGTTGTAGAGATATACTTAGTAAAATTATACGAATCATGTCAAGTCGACAATGTTGGAATTGACCCCTTTCAATTTCAATGAAATTTGGTGGGAAGTTTTCTTTTATCATAAAACTAAGTTCTACCAAAGGAAAAAAAATCATTTTTTTATTTTTTTTATTGTTGATTTGACATAGAATGAAGATTTTATTATAAAATCATAAAAAGAAAAACAAAAAAAAGTCTTAAAAGGATACATATTGTATCTATTTAATAAAAAAGCCCTCAATTTTGTAAATATTTCATTCATTTCATGCACTTACAATGTCAGCAAAAAATTGTAAAGAAAATGTCTTGTGGTTTTATTTTATTGCGAAAGTTATAAACATCCATCGCAAAAACGACAAGCGTCCAAGAAAATCTTGAGCGCTCACAAATAACTTGAGCAGTTCAATGTATATTTTGCTTTAAGGCTTATTACATAGTGTCGTTTTATTATAATATAGATTACAATAATAGAAACTCAAATTTAATTTTTTTTTATTCTATAACATAACTACCCTGATTTAAATTATTTACATCTCTTTTTCTCAGTGTTATCTCTCTCTTTTTTTTGTAAAACATACAAAAAAGGGAATGAAAAATATACAATTTCAGAACAGATAAACGTATACAATTCTAATTTATAAAATAAAAATCGAACCCACTAGCTTCGACGTAAATATTTATTGTAATTTTCTGGTTTAATCCATAAAAATCTTCTTTATGTCAGTGTAGCTTTCTAAGTAGTATTTGCAGAGCCCCTAGTTTTAAATTTTTAATATGTTTTAATATTAAATGAGCTATTTTTGTATATAAATTTCTTTTTAATATATCTCGGAAACTGTTTTAACGATTTGAGTCAAATTTTGTATTTAAAGTTTTGCTTTTAAGTCTATCCATATACCTATGTAGATGTATTTTCTGGAAAATCGCATTTTTATTCGAAAAAACACTATTATACATAATAATTATAAATTAAAAAAACCATTACATCATTTTGGAAAAGAGCTGATACTCTTACACTGCTGGAGCGATATTAACCAAACATAGCTAAGAATCACCGCAAAGAAACTGGCATTCAAATGAAAAAAAACCTCATCGAAATCGGTCCATCCGTTTGAGAGCTACGATGCCACAGACAGACAGACACACACACACAGACAGACATCTACGTCAAACTTATAACACCTCTTTTTTTGCGTCGGGGGTTAAAAAAATTTCGAATGAAGCTGAAACGCTCAAAATTTATATATAAATAAATATACAAGAATTGCTCATTTAATATTATAAGATTCAATTTACAAGTTACTAAATGATGTTTTGTCGTTTATTTTTTTATAATAAAATTACCCATAGTTTAATAGTTGTCCCATTTAATTCGAACCTACTAATGTTTATAGAATGAACTAACGGTCACAGTATTAATTAAAATACTTACTTAAAAGAATATCAGTAGTCAGTAAGTCTATACATACCTATAATAAAATTCTAAGTCAAATCTGTACATTTAATATTTTTTGGGAAATCTAATTGAAATAGACATTATTATCGATACAGAGTCCGAATCTATAGTTTTTAGAATTTTTGTGTCTGTCTGTCTCTCTGTCTGTCTGTCTGTTTGTTACCGCATCACGAGAAAACCACTGGACAGATTTTGATGAAATTTGGTATGATGATATCTGGTTATCTGGGTCAACATATAGGTTACTTTTTACCGCGGGAAAATATCTCATTTCTGAGAAAAATACAAAAACTGCATTGTAAGAGTATACTAATATGTAAAACCTAAGAATTAGGTTTTTGGTCATCTGAACGCGGGTGGAGCCGCGGGCAATGCTAGTTCTCTATAAAATAAAAATTACTAAGCATATATAGAGTTATGATGTCTGTTCAAAATCATAGCTGGAAAGAGACGTTCATTATTTTGGATAGCATCGATCATTAATTAAAAACACTATGGCCCAGTAAAGTCCTTAAAGAAATTCTGAAATCATTTTTTTTTATTTCATACTAACGTTTAAACAACACGACGACTTTGTACAGTTGAAACTTTCTCTTTGTTCACGAAATCAAAAATATAATTTGGCAAAAGGAAAAACAGGCGTTTATTTATTTTTAATTATATTTTCAAATTAATTAGCCTTTATTGTAAAACTAGCAGAACCCGCTGCTTCGCTCGCGCTAAAAGTACAAAAAAAAACTCTAAAAAGGTAGGTGTCATACAAACTTTCCTCCAGTATTTTACCCTCTTAGGGGTTGAATTTTGAAAAACGCTGAAATACGTAACTCGTTATTTTTGCCGTACTCAATTCATACAAAATTTCATGCAAATATGTCCATGAAATAAAAAAAATCATACAAACTTTTAACCCCTATTTCACCCCCTTTGCGATTGAATTTTGAAATATCCCTCCTTAGTGGGATGCCTTCGTCATATTAGGCATACGTGTGCAGAATTTCAAATTTTTTAGCCTTAAGGGTTTGGCCTGTGCGTTGATACATCAGTCAATCACTTTTGCCTTTTATATATATTATATAGATAAGACAAACAAAAATACACTCACAATTTAAGTCCAGTGCAAGGACTTATATACGGTAAGCTTATACTGCTTATATGTGCTATATAAAAGAGGCCAATTTCCATGATTCTAACTTCAAAGATGATGAGGCATACAAACTTTCATCCCCTAATAAATTCCTTTAGGGGATGCATTCTTAATAACACTTCCTTTATGCTATATAAGGAACTCTTAACTTTCATGCTTCTACACCATTGGCTTAGTCTATGCGTTGACTGCCAATCTTACTGCTATATAAATGCCAAAGTGGATGGATGGATGTTTGTTACTCAAACACACTAGAATGGCTGAACGGATCTTGATGAAACTTGGCATAGTGATAAATTATATTCTGGAATAGCACATAGACTACTTTTATCCTGGAAAAATGTATGGTTCATGCGCGCTAGATTTGTTTTGTTTTTCATTAGGGATGAACCCGAGCAAAGCGAGTGAGTCGCTAGTCAATGATAAAAATCCAATCGGAAAAGATATTATTCATAGTTTTTTTATTACTAAGTGTTAGCAATGGGATGTAACAGACACTTCGTTGTTTTCTTTCAGTATACTCTCCTTTAAAAAAATCAGCAATTTTTTTAATACAACATGCTACGTTAGGTTTGAGTCATATTTTCATAATTCAAATAAATTCATGCAAATGCCTTTAGCGTCGATGTTGCCAAATGGAACGGGCTAATGTAGAAGTTAGGCTATAATAAATGAGCACTATTTCAGTTTTTTATAGTAGCAGTAAATGTCTTGTTTGCATCCACATGGAGCATTCCAAAATTAAATTTAAAACTATTATTATTAAATATCTATTTTATGTTATTGTTATAAGATCTTTTAATTTTAATCTTATATATATATATATATATATATATATATATATATATATATATATATATATATATATATAATATATATATATATATATATATATATATAATTTATATTTTAATTATATAATTAGGTTTTTTTTGCTCCTATGTGATGAGATCGAACACAACGACGTATATTTGTATGTACATACACATACGTATTTTGTTTCAATCGACGGAGTAAATTCAAAGTAATAGATGGAGCTTTTAAAATATAACCTTAAAAATTAGAATGTAAGCTTTATATTCTTCTCTTTCTCACTTAAATATTTTGTTTATTTCAGTGGATTTGATTTGATTGAGTAAGACAGTCAGACAGATAAACGAATAATCATATCATAAGGTTTATGTTTTAGTTTTTGAGATACGGTACCCTATCTAATTTATCTTCCCATCTTTTACTAGTCTTCTAATTAACTCAATGTAAATTTTACAATTAAAATACTCAGTGCAACGTGGGACTTCAATTAGTTTGAAAGTATTACATTATACCTTTTATTTAAATATTATACATTTCTTATATCAACTGCATAAAACGCGGTTTGTCTAATTTAGGAAATAGAATTATACGTACACACTAGCGATTCACGTTTGCTTCGCTCAGAAAGCTCACATTTATTATATTACTAGTATTGCCTGCGGCTCCGCCCGCGTTCAGATGACCAAAAACCAAATTCTTAAGTTTTACGTATTAGTATATACTCTTACAATGCAGTTTTTGTATTTTTTATTAGAAATGAGACATTTTCCCGTGGTAAAAAGTATCCTATATGTTGACCCGGATAACCAGCTATCATTATACCAAATTATATTAAAATCTATCTAGTGGTTTTTCCGTGATGCGGTAACAGACAAACATTCTAAAAACTATAGATTCGGCTTCTGTATCGATAATAATGTCTATTTTAATAAGATTTTCAAAAAAATATTTAATGTACAGATTCGGATTAGTTACAATTTTATTATATGTATAGATAGGGACGCCCGTGCCCAGCAGTGGGAAGTTAAAAAGGGCTGGATACATATATCCTTAGTAAACCCATAGTTCAAATATAGACTTCTGATATTAACAGTACACACCATCTGTTAGCTTTTTGGCACTCGTTCATACAATATTTAAATAATTTTATGATCATTTCCATACCAGTTTGAACCGACTTCCAAAAAGGAGGAGGTTCTATATTATCTGGATGTATTTTCAACCGACTTTATCAAAAAGGTCGAGGTTCTCAACTCAGCTGTATGTTTTTTTTATTAGGTTACTAACTGCAGGCACATTATATATATCGTAGGTATATATTATTTTAATTCTTCATTTAATCAGACAGACAAAAAATTTCTGTGTTTTCTTTTACTACTAGGTACTATTTACTCTCTTTTACTAAGCCCTGACGTTTCATGTATTATTATGAGATTAGAAAATATTACATCAAAGGTTTTTCCAAGAAAACTTACAGTTTTTATAGAAATGTTAATAGCCTAAACTATGTATTACACATACAGACAAAATTCCATATAGATAAATTAAAATGAAGTGTCTATTTGTCAAATTCTCTGAAATGTCAAAATAACACTACAACACAAGGCTAATACGTTATGCTCCGTCCTAGGGAATGGAGTAAATCTACTAAATTAAGCTACGTGGGTAGAACCGCGGGAAAACACATATATTTTATACAGGCAGAGCAGTAGGCACTTACTAGGTAATAATAAATTAGTTTTGTACTAATGGGGTTATCTTATCTCATAAACATAATGTTTTCTTGGCCAATATTTACAACTTGGCAAGCGAGCTACTATTACTCCTATTACCTTGAACAAACTAGATGTAATGAGTAAGAAGAAAGCATAAATAATGAAAATCCAAATTGGTTAGTTAACTAACTAACCAATTTGGATTTTCATGAAAAAACACAATAACACTATTTAAACTAACTAAACTTAGTTAGTTTAAATAGTGTTATTGTGTTTTTTTTAACAAAACACTAATGTACAAACCAACAAATAAGATATTATTTTATAAAAAAACTTTCATTTTAATAAATTAAACACCATTTATATTAATTCAAACATATCAGGATTAGCAGGTAGTGTATTTACAAGAGGATAATATCTTGGAACTATTTACAGTAATATTAATATGACTAGCGGCTCACCCTCGCTTCGCTCCGGTTCACCTCTAGAAAAACACTAATAGAGATCTATTAGTTCCCACGGGAACCGTTCATTTTTCCGGGATGAAAAGTAAACTGTTGTTTGATCGGCAATATAAGGTATCAGAATGTTAAATTTTACTAAATTAGGTGCATAAGTTGTTGTGTACTAAGCTGTATAAGATACTATAGTTTTTTAACTATGCCACGGGAACTCTTTAATTTTCTGGGATTAAAAGTACCTAAGATGTTGTCCGGGGATATAAGGTACCACCATGCAAAATTTCATTTAAATCGGTGCAATAGATTCGGAGATTAGCCCGTACAAACAGACAAACGGACCAACAGATAAAGAAACAAAAATTAAAAAAAAATCTGGATTTGTTCTATTTGTTTTCTTACATCCCCCTGACTCGGTTTTTAGATTTTTTTTTCCTATGTACAGACATTCGACCTCTACTCTTTTATTATAGTATAGATAAAGAGGTAAAGTTTGTAAGTTTGTGAGTTTGTTTGTAATAGATAAACTAAAAATCCACTACATCGATTTAGATGAAATTTGGTATGAATATAGTTTGAGACCCTGGGAAGGACATAGAATAGATTTTATCCCGGAAATCATCCTTTAAGGGGATGAAAGTTTGTATGTGGACTCAATGATTTTTCACGCAAGGAATATAAAACACATCATACCTATGTATATAATTGCCCATGTGTATACTAATATGTAGTTTATCTATTCCATACTAACCGCTGAAACGTACCTTTGATATTCATAATTTTAATTGTTTTTGTATAGTACAATTTTTCGTTGGATAGATAGAGCTGTACGAGAAAAACCTATATTAGTTAGTGATGGTAATTAGTATCTTATTGGCATGACATATATATTAATGCATTCTGGTATCTAAATCCGAAATGTTTAGTATTTTTTTAAAGTTAAGGAGCTTAAAGTAGTAATTTTTAAAGCTTGTTTGTGTAAAAAGATGAAAAACGCACTGCCCAATAAATTATGCTTAGTACTTACTAAAACACACGAACAAATCCGCGAAGAAAAGCTAGCAATACAAATATCATATGACCATTACTTAACCACAGTTCAAGAAATGAAGTCACATCAAAGAACATTCAAAATAAAATATTCATAACATTCGATAGCATAACGTTGTATTCTCCACGTAAAAACCACCCCACTTACGTTTAGTTGCCATCTTTTTATTTTCGCTACCAATGTTAGCTGCCGTAAACTTGCCTTAGACTAAGTCAGTAGTACAAGGCTTATATACTAGTTTTTACCCACGGCTTGGCTCGCGTGATAAGCGGGCAGGATTTAAATGTAGCTTATTAGAATTCAATCTACATATTATGTTCTTGCCAAATTATATCGAAATCTGTTTAGTGGTTTAAGCATGAAAAGCTAAGAGATACAGTAAGTTTCACATTTATAATTTTAGTAAGAATTAGTAAGATATATTGATTTAATTTTCCAAAAAAGCAACACATACTTTATAAAATAAGGAGGCACTTAAATCTATTATTCATGTTTTGGACGCGCTGATATCTTCATCAATTGTAAATAGATTTTAATGATCCTGAAATTTCATGGTTTTACTTGAAAAAATTCCTCCCCTAAGAGAATAATTGCTTATAATTAATTTTTCAAAGTAGGTGTACTTCTTAGTTAAATATTCTATGTCAAAGTCAATTTTATGGTTTCGCCTCGATCTAACTTAATAGAATACAATTTAAACTAACAAAATCGGTGTGACCGTCTCCGGGAAATCGTTATTTACGTTAAAAAAATACAAACAGATGAATATAGAACCTCGTCCTTTTTGGAAGTCAGTTCAAAAATAATTATTATCACGTTTTATTCCAATTGTTAGTATATTTTTTTATGTCAAATCATATTTTTTTATATTTACAATTACACACATATTTCCCTCTAAAAGTTAGAGAACATTAAGAAAAAAAAATTACGTGTACTTTATACCTTAATTAATTGTATTTTGATACTTTGATCATTATTTTATATTTTTGCACAAATTATTTGTATTATCTTTGCGAATTGAGATTTAATATTATCGTATATACAGATTCAGCAAATTCAGGATTCCCTATTGAATTTTGCTGTTTTTTTCTAGTAGTACAAACTTGTAGTATTAATTTTATATCTAACAATCGTATTATCATAAAATACAATTAAAACATAAGTTAAATTACGAAGACATTTATCATGCCATTTTAATAAACAAACACTCGCCAGCAAGTATCACGATTTATAACCATAGTAAGGTACGGGAAATCGAAAATTTCATTTGGCAGCATCGTATCAACACAATTTTGTTGTCTCCGCTCAAATTTGATAACGCCACACGCGTCACAAACCGTATTACTGTGTATAGACATCGAATACGATAAGCTATAACCTACATATATATTTTATGAGAACGAGCATGCGATTTATGGATTTATGGATTTATATATATATATATATATATATACATAGCTGCATGAAAGTATACATTTATGATTTTAATTATATGTATAATACTATTATACTATTTATTAATTTGACTTGACTGTTATTCGAAGCTTACATATTGCCACGGTAATATATGTGACATTACCGTGGTATTACGGTAGAAAGCGAGACAGTAGACGGATAAACAAGGATAGATATATAAACGGCGGAAATGGTAATGCCTATATCAATACGTAAGCTTCGAATAAGGTAAGTAAATTAACATGCGTTTTATTGATAGGTAAAACGCTGCTATTTTATTCAATAACAAATTGACGTGAGGTTAGTAAAGAAATAGTAAAGAGGTCAGTGAGTGACATAGACTTCTCCCAATACATTAAGTGGTTTCTGTAGACAATAGTACCTATGTATAAATGCGCAGAGGATGAAGCCTGAGCTAAACTTGAGTAAGTATTTAAGAAAATGATAATTACTATATGAATGTATAATATGAATATAATTAAACAAAATAGAATTCACCCAAAATAATCCTGAATTCTTCAAAAAAAAATTACTCAGCAACTTTCAAAGTATTCGATACCAGCGTAAATTCTCGTATACGTTATACGTGAGCTTCTTACGATAACCCTTTGAAAGGTTAAGGTATGTTATTTCACCATTCACCATCAAAATGTATATTCCACAATGCCATTTATTTAAGCTGTGACAATATTTCGACATAATGTCGTTTTGCTTCCCATAATAAGGTTTATCTTGCATCGATATTCAGACTACGTTTCATTTCTCAACAATTTTCATATGTTTTATGCCACGTCACGTTGTTAAGTGACATATTCTGAACTATATATTGGATATAGAAACTGATGTTTGAACATATTCCCGATATCCTTCTCTGATGTGCGATGAAATAAACTTTGTGCTTTTTGTTTTTTCTATGAATATTTTGTTCTAAAGGGATTGTTTATTCGTGTTTTTGAGACGAGATTTCTGGAAATTTTATTGGTATAAAAATAGTAGTCTCTCATAAAAACTGTGTCTGAGAGATGAAAAGAATCGTTGTACCAAATTGAAATTTTTTACGATTCCTTATATTAAAGCTTACAGTTAGATGTATCTGGTAGCTACCACAAAATATTTAAGAATATGAATCATAGCATGGTAAATGAAACCATATAAATTATTATTTAAATAAATTTTTGATACAGTAGTTAATTTAAGGCTTGCATGAACCAAATTTTACTAAAATTGGTTAAGTTCGAATTAGACTCGCCTAATAGTGGGTTCTGTTATTGTATTATCTAGGATTTTTGTAAAATAGTAAGGCTTAGTCGGAAATTACTGACTTTTTAGGTCTAAGTTTTTCTTAACTTTTAAACGGTAAAAATAAAGAAAATCCGTTCTCAATTTCATTTCATAAATTGTCTATAACTTTTGTAGTAGGGTTACTAAGCAACAAGGCTGTCAAAATAAAAACATATATTGCAATGGATTATTATTTAAATACATAATATACTATAATACTATATTTGGCGACGAGGATAAAGGAGAATTATGTCCCTCGAAAAATTTACATTTGAAGAATTAAATAACCCTGATGATTGGGAGTATTATATACAACGATTTAAAATCGAACTTGAACTTCATGGACTTAACACAAGAGAAAATGAAGAAAAACGAAAACGATTGTTATTATCTCGGATTGGTCAAAAAGCA
The DNA here is from genome assembly GCA_951806755.1 of Brenthis hecate. Classification (NCBI taxonomy): domain Eukaryota; kingdom Metazoa; phylum Arthropoda; class Insecta; order Lepidoptera; family Nymphalidae; genus Brenthis; species Brenthis hecate. The sequence continues at coordinate 3,789,501 of OX638277.1, read as the reverse complement.
TTTAAGGTACTTGTAGATCATTTCCGACCAGCATCAGTAACAGAAAAACATTTCGACGAACTCGTAACTGTTTTGAACGAATACTATGGAAAAAAAATTTATGTACTTGCAGAACGTGTAGCATTTGCATCTAAAAGAAGGGATAGTTGCACCTCAGTATCACAATTTGTAATGGACCTTCGATCTTCAGCTGGGTATTGTGAATTTGGAAATATGATGGATGAACGCCTGAGAGATCAATTGGTAATTGGTATAAATAACCTGCAATGGCAACAAGAACTCATTAAACAGCATCCTAAAAACAGTGCTAAACTGGCGGATGTAGTAGCTACAGCTAGAAACTTGGAACAGGCAGAAACTCAAGCAAATTTTATAACGCAAACACATACAATGCAACATTCAGATTTTAACGATAACGTTACTATTAACAAAGTAATCAAAAACAATAAAACAATCAAAAGCGAAACGAATCATCATCAAATGAAGCGAAGTACTTATTGTGGTAAGTCATATCATAAAAATATTGCGGAGTGTCCTGCACGTGGAAAGCAATGTACTGCTTGCGGTAAGCAAAACCATTTTTCAAGCGTTTGTATCACGACGAAAAATTCTAAAAGTAAATATAATAAAACAAGACAAGTACAAACCTTTCATAATGATATAAATTCTAATAGTTCAGATTCTGATGTAGATGAATCTCCGCAAACTTTTAACATCAATCATAAAAACAAGCCATCAAAGATTTTAATACCAACAATTATGAACAATATTAAGATCGATATGTTGTATGACCCAGGTGCAGTACATTCAGTTATTGGCAAAGAGTTATGGAAAACTCTAGGAAGACCAAAATTGAAGAAATGTAGTAACTTAATAGCTTATACAGATGTTAAGATTAAAACATTGGGAATCTGTCAAATTATGGTAGAAGCATTTAATAAAACTAAACTATTAGAAGCATACGTAACTAAACATAATGATATACCATTATTTGGCCTAGATTGGTGTATACAATATGAACTTCCAATGCCTCCAGGATCAAGGCTATGTAACAACTTTAACGGTCATAATGTACACTTTGTGACTTAATATTTTACAAAAGCAATCGATGAAAGAAAAAAGATAATAATATCAATAATTCTAATAACAAATTTCATACAAATCGTTCCTTTAAACATCACAATCAGCGTAAAGTAATATAACCTAAGGTCATCCTGTCGTTTGTTGTCGGTGCTTAACTTGGACAAAGTTTGAGGAAACTTTTGCGCTTTGGCTTCAGTTACTCTATGAAGTTAATAGAGTATTGCCACTAAGTTTGTTTTAGGGTTAGTGTTAGTGCTTAGGTAGTTTAGAGCACTTTGAGGGATTCTAATTATGTTACGTTAATCAAAGCATTGAATTTATTTATATTAGTTGCATAATATATATATATATATATATATATATATATATATATATATATATATATATATATATATATAATGTAAGTACCGTATTTTATACTTTGATGTATGTATATTGTAGAAAGTATGTACATATTTCATACAATCTAGGTACTTGAAGTAAGTTCGCAGAAGCACTTTGGATAGCACTAAAGGATAGAAATATCCTGTGTATTTTTTAAGCAAATCTATCTGTGTTTATGTATTTTGTATGCTATAAGATTAGCTGACTTTCTTTCGCCAGTTCTTCTCAGGTCTGAGGCTTCATTTCGAACTGGTAGTAGACTCATGACGTTCAGTAAAAAAATGTAATAATTTAACGCTGAATAAAATATTTTGAATTATTATTTTTTACTAGTGATATGTTTTATTTGTAACCATATTTTTTCCAATTTTCTGAAGTATTTCAGTTAAAAGGTATTTCGTATTCTATCGCTCTTTTGGAACAAAGTGGACGTTCCTTTGTTAATGCGCGAAAAGAGAACATACCAACAAACAACCTTGATTTATTAAATTTTAAGTTAAACATTGCTAGCTTAGTTCAGTAAATTAGGTTATAGTTTCGAGAGTTGTTGTCGAGATTTTATGTTATTTTATATTCCACAATCTTTTTCAGAGATCTCTACCAGAAACCCTCGAGCGCGAGAAAAAAGTAATAATAATGAGGTGAGGTGTAGGTACAATCTACAAACATCAATTATTATATAAATATACACTTAAACAAACAAACATACATACATACCTTCAACTATATATAGAATGGATATATATATATATATATATATATATATATATATATATATTCCTAATTTCCTTGTTCAACTTCCTTGCTTCGTATAATTGAAAAGCTCAGAAACTTTCATATGTTTCCATATATATATATATTAGAAACGGGTTGTAAAAAAGTACGCAATATACATTTATACGTATTTTATAGATACAATATTACGTTTCGAATAAAACCGACTTAAGAGCTTCGAAATAAAAGTCTTCAACATGGAATATTTGTTTATATTTTATCGTTATGGATGGTAAAGTAACAAAGACATCACAATAACTATTGGGCATCATAAATCCATCATATGAATGTGACATATCACGTCCGCGTTGACGCGCTATGAGCGCCACTAGGAGCTTTACGATGTACCTACCTCCGTAAAAGTTTGTGTACCGTCCAAAGTATAAGAGATAGATTTTGAAATTTAAAATGGTTTCACTTTGAGTGCTTGAAAGAGAATTATGATATCTACTACAAAAACTTTGCTTCGTTTAAATTCTAAACATCCTTCGCAATTTATCTTTAAGTAATTAAAACATATAAGTTAACCATGACAAGTATTTAGCAGGGCAAAGGAATAGCCTATGAAATATACTAAATAATCGTCACAATTATATAACTAATTTAGCGACTCACTCTCTCTCCGCTCGGGTTCGCTCTTGGTTATATAGTATAGATTTCTCAGAGATGAGATATTTTCCCGCAGTAAAAAGTATCCTATATGTTGACCCGGATAACCAGCTATCATGATACCAAATATCATAAAAATCTGTCCAATGGTTTACTCGTGATGTGGTCACAGACAGACAAATTTTCTATAAACTATAAATTCGGCCTCTGTATTGATAATAGTGACTAATTTAATAAGATTTGCCAAAAAATATTTAATGTACAGATTTGACTTAGTTAGGATTTTAATTATATGTATAGATATAAATTGATAATTGTTATTATATAAATGAATGTTGTCCTATAATAATATTATTAATTTAAATTATTAAAAAAAATCTAGTTTTAATCTTAGACCAAATCCTTAATGCCTGCAAAGAGTCGTATCGAGCGACCTTATGCCAGCTCACGTCTAACGTATGTTTGTATGACACTCGAAATATCTTAGTTACGACCAACTATTCAGCTATTGTGAGGTTAAATGTGACTGAGGGTTAGACGTCCTGGTGTATGTTGCCTAAACGAAGGAAGCTAATAACGTTATTACAAACTAAGTACTCTTTGCCACTTCCTATAGTGGTTCTTTTAGTCCGTAGCTACAAACTGATGTTTTATTTTGGAACATTAACACACAGCACCATCTAGTTCCATGGTAAGCTACGAGGCTTGTGTTACAGGTATCAGATAGCTGATACACTACAAATACACAATTTAATAAAAAAATAAATAAATATATACATATTATAAGTATTAACACCCATGACTAGAGGACAAATATTCCTGCTCATGACAGAAATGAATGCCCCATCGGGACTCGAACCCACGACCGCTGGCACAGCAAATAAAGTCTCTACAAACTGAGCCAAACGTGTCGTCAAAATATGTGAAATGGATATGTTTTATGTACAAACATGTAGAATTGTGAACTCGTATATGTATCTTGGCATTTAAAAAATGATTAAATTGAAGCTCAGATTGGTACAGATTATTTTATGTAAAAGAAATAATTTTATATAAAGAGAAATAAAACTTGCTTTTGTTATTGTATCCAATTCATCCAGTATTCACATTTATACAAAATTTTAAAGCTACAAGGAGAATTTAAATCGACTTTGAAAGATTACGTTATGTTAGAATTACTTATAAGTTATACTATTTATTCTATTATACTAATAGAAGCGTGTCAAAAAATCGCAATTTGCTATAGCAGCTATCAACATGACTTGTTGTACACAATCGGATAAACTGATAAAAAAATCATAATAATTTGTAAGTTCAAATTGTTCAACGTTCTTTGTGATGTGGCTTATAGGCGTGCCATTTGGGCATAATTTACTTTGCCAATGTCGTGTAGAATGGAGAAGACACGGAAGTTCAAATTGTTCTCAGTCCTCCAGTGTGATGTGAATATTTAAATAAAATGAAATAATTCTATTGGAATTTACAAAAAAAATATTAAAATATCAAAATTTACATTTAGCTGACAATAGGTCAGTATATTATGAATTAACATAACTTTTTATGAATGCTGGCTTCCGGTTTCTACTAACATTTCTAGGGCGGCTGCCAAGTTTCTTAGTCTGTCGGGTTACACTCAACGCAGTAGTTTTAACAATTGTAATATGAAAGATGAGAACGAAACGGAAATTGCTCAAGTTTTTGGAATTGTTATCGATATGAGATCTTATTGAAATTTATCATTCTATGTGAATTGGTATGGAAAGTAATATGTAGTCACTTGATACTTGGAAAAATGAATGAAAAATAATCTTATTTCTCTACTTCTATCTTATATTATTAAAAAGCATTTTTATCCAAGATTAAGTTTTTGAAACTTTTAAAAGCTCATGATAAATGTTTAAATAAAACATATCTATTCAGTCCAAGATTGCGAGTAGTTTATACATGAAAATATGTAATTTTAAGGTAAATGCTTATGACGCATCATCAATAAAATTACTCAACGTTTAAAAAAAGCATCTGTTAAGTTTACCACCGATTTTTAGTTCGTTTCTCTTACAAAAGACACTGACTCTCTTTTAATTATGTTGACGATTCAAAAGAACCTGTAGAGGCTATTTGATTAAAGTTAATTTGATTTGTGTTAATTTGTACGATCCCACGGTAACTAGTCGAGCAGTAACTACTACTCGTACTACCACTTACAAAGCTGAAACATATTCTACGAAAAAATCTAGAGCCATTGCTTAATAGCGTGAAACTAAGAAAACCTCTAAGCCCACAAATAAAACAACACATTTTTGTATTTACAATATCATAAATATACAAATATTCTCTTATTAAAGAAAGTGCTTGGGCGATCGCGTTTCGCTCGGCGTAGGCGCTCGCTCGTTCAGTAGGTTCCATCAGGCGACAATGTAAGCACTAGAAAAATTTACGAAATGGCGCTATATGACGTTGTCAGCACAATACCAGCTTAAAGAAAGCCTCTTGTCTATACATATAATAAAATTCTAAGTCAAATCTGTACATTAAATATTTTTTGGGAAATCTTATTGAAATATACATTATTATCGATACAGAGTCCGAATCAATAGTTTTTAGAATTTTTGTCTGTCTGTCTGTCTGTCTTTCTGTCTGTCTGTCTGTATGTTACCGCATCACGAGAAAACCACTGGACAGATTTTGATAAAATTTGGTATGATGATAGCTGGATATCCGGGTCAACATATAGGCTACTTTTTACCGCGGGAAAATATCTCATTTCTGAGAAAAAATACAAAAACTGCATTGTAAGAGTATACGAGTACTAATATGTAAAACCTAAGAATTTGGTTTTTGGTCATCTGAACGCGGGCGGAGCCGCGGGCAATGCTAGTTAGTTATAAATGTGTTTTTTTTTTCGGTGAAAATATGTTCTTTTTTTAGAAAAGATTACGGCAAAGATAAAAAGCAAATCATTTTCTAAATACAAAATTGATCTAAACCATTAAAACCGTTTGCGAGACACGAAATATATATATATATATATATATATATATATATTATATATATATTATATATATATATATATATATATATATATATATATATATATATATATATATACAAGAATTGCTCATTTAATAATAAAAAATAAGGTATATATCATATTACCTACCACTTGCATTATTCTAACTAAATTGATTTTATTAACAACAATATCATACACTACATCATGAAAACATTTAGATTTTTCGACAATATTTTTCAGGAGCAACGTACGTTAAGTACGCTTCTTGATCACTATTGTTATGGCAGTGCGTAGTGCCTGCCTTTTATGTCGTAAAGGGTACATTTACAACGTAGAAAGGCGAAAATAGTGAAGCTTAGTGCACATTTTGTACTTATTTTATATGACAGATTGCATTCCTTTTGATTTATTTTCCATATCATTAGAGATATATTAATTTCTTTACAAATGTAAAAAAATAATTAATTTTCTATCAATATAATGCCGTGACTGAGAGAGGAACATAACACAAAGTTAAAAGAGCGATCATCATAAGAGAAGAGAGAGCGATCATCATAAGAGAGAGAGAAGAAAGAGAAGAGCGAAAGTCATAAGAGAAGATTGAGAAGAAACACGAAAAACAAATGAACATAAATATAAATCATTATGTAATATCATATTTTATGTTTTTTTAAGCGGAACCCTAATTATTTTTCTAAAATAAAAGTAACCTAAGTTACTCCTTATAATATTAGCTATCTGCCAATGAAAATCCCATCAAAATCAGTCCAGCCGTTTCGGAGCTCATCTGGAACGAACAGACAAAATTAAAAAAGATGTTTTTTCTTATACGAGTAAGTGCCGTATATAATTTCATATACATTTCGTAAAAAGCATTACACATTGAAAAAAGACACTTTTATTTGTCTATATAAATGTATTGTATTGTACTCAGTTCTTTCTTCAATACGAGAGCGATAAAGCCATAGTCCACCAAGCTGGCCAAGTGCAGGTGGGCGGTTTTCACATGTCTTTTGAAAACTTTCTAGGTTCTCTCAAACATGCAGATTTCCTCACGATGTTTTTCTTTACCGTAAGACAATGTAAAGAAAACCGTGACTTACTGACTGATCTATCAATGTGTAGTTCAAACCACTAAACGACTTAGGTTGAAAGGCACACTGATATTTATTATGACATAGGCATTCGCTAAGAATGGATTTTTGGAAATTTAACCCCTAAAGTGAAAAAATTGTATGGAGAAATCATATAAAAGAGATGTAGCAATTCGAAAATTCGCAAGATTACTCCTGTCAATAAAAAGATAAACAAGTGTTTCGAGCAAAAACAAGTTAAAAATATACTCTTAAATTAATTAAAATCTAAGATATCTATCGTAGTTATAGAACAGGTGTTTTATTTATTGAAATCCAACGATCAATACCAATGAAATTAAAATGAGATTACTTTGAAACAATGACGAAACGAAAGAAAAATAAATTATCATTAGTACAACACAAAGTACGAGTAGTTATGCACGAACATAATAAACATAAAAAATACATATACAGAACTCAAATAAGTAGTTTTACAGTAATTTACAAACAGTAATTTATCATTTTATAAAAAAATATAACTTTAAAAGTCCAGATAACAATATAAACTATAGTAAATGACCACAGGAATATAAAACAAGAAATGTAATGGCATGTCGACCCCTCAATTTCTATCGAAAACATATAATTTTCAACACGCAAATAGCAAATTATAGGGCAGAGGGCTGACCCCTTGATTGGCATTGCGATGGTCTTCGAAGTATATTGGATCAGGAAATCTGATCAGTCCCCTGTTAATTTGCAACGTTTGCACAGACCCCTTAATGCAGTTTACCAGTCATTCTATTAGCTTTTAACATGCTATATACCTTTTATAAAGATTTTATAATACGTTTATTAGTTTCACTGATTTGATTACACTGTTGCTTATATTTTGTTTTGTTTACATTTAGTTTTGTTTACAATGATTTTTTGAAGTGAATTTTAGTATTTACATTTTTACTTATATGTAGCAGTTGCAGATTGTCTTGTATTTTATGGTTGAAATTTATTATTTTGAATAAAAGCTGCTTAAACATGATTGTCAGCTTACATCTTTCGCCAGTCCATACTAATATTATAAACTAGTGGCTCACGCTCGCTTCGCTCAGGTTCGCCTCTAGAGAAACAAAAACAAATCTATCCATCAGGAACCGTATATATTTCCGGAATAAAAGTAGCCTATGTGTTATTCCAAACTATAATCTATCTCTGTGCCAAATTTCATCCAGATCCGTTTAGCCGTTCTGGCGTGAAGGACTAACAAACATACATCCATACATACATTGAAACATTCACACAAACTTTCGTGTTTATAATATTAGTAGGATGTGAAAGTGAGTTTGCTTGTTTGTCCTTCTTTCACTTCGAAATAGAGTGACATATTGGTGTGATTCTTTTGTGTGGAGATAGTTGCACGGTTGGAGAGTGACATAGGCTAATTTTTACCGCGGGAGATTATCTCATTCCCACAGGAGAACAGGTTAAAATACAACCCACAACAACTCATCATACCTTTATATATATACATATTAATATCAATAAAATGTCAATTTATTCCGGACGAAACCGAGCGAAGCGAGGGTGAGTCGCTAGTTATATATTATAAATATTACCTACGTTTTCTGCGAATTACGTTGTTTTCTCATAATGAAAGTCGCGAGTTGATATGCAGCAATCATGCAAATGCCACTCTAGCGCTCTTCGGACGTACTTTTTCAGAGTTTCTCATTTCATTTTAGCACAGACAGTGACAAAGAAATGAAACATTTTGTTTAAAAATGAGAATACTTGTGATTTTGCCACACGTAGAATATTTTAAAATATACTAGTAATTATTTACGTATGAGTGTTAGAAATCGTATTTTATAATTGAATATTATGAAAATATAGGCACAATTAATGCTTAGTGGATAAATATGGAGCTAAAATATTTTCTATATTTACTAGCACCGGTGACAAATTAGCGGTATATTAGACTGTTAAAACCTACCTACTAGTATATAAATAAAAAAATACACTAGGCGAACACTATTATAATTAAAAGTTTATTATTATAATATTTTTAATAAAATCTTTATTAAAAAATTATCAAATTTACTAAAAGATATTATTGAAAATAAAAATATTTTTCCTAACATATTCATGCTAATATATCAATATTTAAACAAAACTCGCTCTAATGTGTAACATAAAACACGGTCATCTCCAAGGTAGTAGTATTCTAGGCTCGCTAAGCGGTTTTTGATGTCGCTTTGCCGCAAAGGCCGTAAACGTGTTGCCGAATAGGTCTGCTCTAAAATACTCCTGTAAACATATTTTAGTTATACATCCTTTTAAGGTGAACAGTTTTTAACGCTCGACGCAAAAGAAAGGGAGTTACAAGTTTAACGTGTATCTGTGTATCTGTCTGTATCATCATAGCGCCCAAACGGATGAACCGATTTTAAATTAGGTTTTTTTTGTTTGAAAGGTGACTTGATATAAAGAGCGTGCTTAGCTATAAATTTAGAAAATACTTTGAGCCATTTGCAGGCTATCTCTCTTTTCAAGACGGTAAAAGTATTTGAACAACTTCCACAAATCTAACTGATTCGAAACTTGGTATTCCGTAAGTTTAATGACATTGCAATGATATGGTAACTAAGGCCTGATGCTGCAGTGTCACCTGGGATCTTCATGATACTCACTCTTGACTACAATACTGCAATTTTATCATATTTAGGCTCATTAAAATAACCTTAATGAATAGGTTATTTTGTTGTTTTTTTTTTAATTTTTAATTTAAGAATTATTTCAGAAATATACCATAACCGTACACTATCGGCACTAATTTAAGTTTTGAATAAATGTAATTTTAGCATATTATACATGTCGATTTCCAAGTTTTTTATTATATATATATATATATATATATATATATATATATATATATATATATATATATATATATATATATATATATATATATATATATATATATATATATATAATTGCATAAATATCGTAACTTGCCGAAAATTCTCGGATATAAAAAAAATGTGTGATAAATATACGTATTATCATATAATATTTTATTATAGACTATACCTACTGTAGATTTTTTAATAATTTTTGTCTGTTAGTACAATTGAAGCGAATTCCCAATTGAATTCACAGCTTTAATACAAAACTTTTTATTCCATCAGCGGTAAACAACGGGGTCTTTAACTAATGTTTAAAATGAACATAAAACACGAGGTCCCGTCGGGACAGTGATCTGGGGCTAAGCGGGTTTTAATGCGGGCTGCCGCTAAGCCGTCATAAACGTGTTCCGAATATAGTAGACGGTAATGTTCTTGTAGCCTATATAGATAATAAAATAGTATTAGGTCAGTTTTCTCAGCAAATATTTTTGAAAATTAGTATAGAAAATACGGGGTTAAAATTTCATATTTAAAAAATAATTTGCAATTAGGCTGCCGAAAGTTCCAAGATTCGATTCCTGTAGAGCTGTTAGTAAGAACATTTATGTAGCTCGATAACTGAATCCGCGAACATACTTCGTATTCTGGAAATATGATAGCGAATTCACCTTTTTTATTAGCATTTGAGAATGCTCTACTGGTACTCGCTAGTTTGAAATTTGTTTTCGTTTTAGAATATTTTTGTATACGTACTTAATTCAAAGCGGAGACACTAAAATAATGGTTTTAGATGTTTTTTTTTTATTTAATTACGTTTATAAGTACTACATTCACTTTCATTATATCTCCTTTATTGTCCATACCATCGCCTAATACTTAATCTATACATATAATAACTTTAATAAATACATATAATTAACTGCCTCGGTGGTGTAGTGGCTAGCATGTACGGCTGCACACTCGGAGGTCCTGGGTTCGAGTCCCGGGTCGGGCTAAGTTTAGTTATTGAGTCTTTCTGTATAGTAAGTCTCAGTAACAGCCCGGAGTTGGGAAGTTGGCGGTGTTTCACCCCCGTGCCTCGAGAGCACGTAAAGCCGTCGGTCCTGCGCCTTAACTCTGGTCGTATCGAGCAGTCGTCCCACCAGAGTATGAGAGTGACAGGAATAGAGAGTGCCCTTGTGTCTGCGCGTACACTTGTGCACTATAATATCTCCTGCGCAGTTGGCTAGTCTCAATGAGATTGGCCGCCGTAGCCGGAATCGGCTAGGAGAACATCATCACATATAATAAAATTGTAACTAACCCGAATCTGTACATTAAATATTTTTTGGAAAATCTTATTGAAATAAACATTATTATCGATACAGAGGCCGAATCTATAGTTTTTAGAGTTTGTCTGTCTGTCTGTTACCGCATCACAGATAAACCACTGGAGGGATTTTGATGACATTTAATATGGTGATAGCTGGTTATCCGGGTCAACATATAGGATACTTTTTACCGCGGGAAAATGTCTCATTTCTGAGAAAAAATCCAAAAACTGCAATGTAAGAGTGTACTAATATGAAAAACCTAAGAATTTGATTGTTGGTTATCTGAACGCCGGCGGGCAATGGTAGTTTAAATTATAATATTATTAAATGTTGCCTAGACAAGATCAAAGGTTAGACCCGTAGCAATTATAGCTAATATATAGTACCGTATGACTCTATTGTCTTTAGAATATGTAATTACATTTGCCACGACATATGATAATGCTAACGTAATAAATGCACGGTAATATAAGTTCAATTTGAAAACAGTTGAATTAATTTAAGTTGTATTCATGAATTGAGCCCTTTATTAACGTCTATCTACTGGGCACAGGTCTTCCTTCAAAGTGGGGGGTCACGCCATAGTCCACCACTGCCAAGTGCCAGTTGGTGAAAATCACATCTTTCTAAAACTAGTAAGGTTTTCTCAGACATGTAGGTTTCCGCACAATGTTTTCCTTCATCGTAAAGGAAGTGTTAATGAATTTAAAAACGATTCGCATATGAAAATATTGTAGATGCGAAACAGGGGATATGAACCCACTTAATTTCATTTCATTTAATATCCGAAACAAATTCGTTACCACTGGGCTACCACTGTATTTAAATTAAAGTATCAAAATTGCAATAATTTTTTTTTGTGGCTTCAAAATATTTCTTACTAATTTTCCGAAGTCATCTTTAGCTCATTTTTATATAACTTTGTATGGCTTTAAAAAGTTGGACGTTAATTCATTATTAACTATCGATATTACCTGAGACATGATAATAATTCATTTTAGAAGTAAAAATCTTCATAATATGGTTATTAGCTTTCGTATACTGCCTGATAAAATTAAAAGCTATTAAATTAAATATCGTCCTTCACCGAAGGAAGGAAAATTAATCAGTATTATTAATCATTAGTCTTAAGTAATGAAGTTGTAATTATGTATAGCAGTCTATTTCTCCCTATTTGGTTTTTTCCATTCCCCTTCTTGTCCATATTAATACATATTATAAATGTGAAAATTTGTGAGTATGGATGTTTCTTACTCTTTCACGCCAGAACAGCTGAACGGATCTGGATGAAGTTTGGCACAGCGATAGATACATTTTATCCCGGAAAAATGTACGGTTCCCGGGAACGAACCGGAAAAGAACGGATGGACCAATTTTTATGATATTTGATTTTTTGGATTTCTCTTAGTCTGGAATAGGATAATAAGTATTAAAACATCAGAAAAATTAAAGAAAACGAAATTAAAATTCACATGGCGAACGCTGGCTAATAACTATTTATATCTATTCTATTTAATAATGATAAGCACAGCTTACAAATAAACGAATTATTAAAATATTTTAAGTATAGTTTTAAAAAAGGCATATTACATTCACGTTTCTAACTCACAATTTATTCTGTATCACAGACAATTTTACTTTTTGCTTTGAACAAAAAATGGAAAAAATATTTACATTTCCAACGTATCTAAACGATGGGCTTAACCTCGCGAGTGACTTATGTAGTAATTTAATATTCCAAATATTTCATAAGTTATACGGAGGATTTATGATTTGGAAAATCTAAATTTCGTATTGAAAGTGCTTGTGTATTTTTTTATAAGTATTCTTATTTGAAGTTAGTAATGCGACTTTAAGTAAAAACAAAAATTTTGTTGTTGTTTTCTAATTTAAATTCGACACCATAAAATTTTATTTTGTTTATTATTACTGTTTTGTACTATAATTTTATATATATTTTTTTATTATCATAGCAACTAATTTCATTGCCTAGTACAAGTTTAGATGCGTTCAATTTTTTCACTTTTACATTTTGGTACGACTCTTACTCGATACATAAAGTAAATATTGAGCTATATAATTATACTTTTATAGGTTTAGAGATGTACCCTATATCCGGACTTACCATTTTCACGACACGCTTGTCTCAGTTTGTAACCCTACTAGCTGTGAAAGCGGTCGCGGGTTCGAGTTTTGCTGGGGGCATTCATTTGTGTGATGAGCACGAATGTTTGTACTAGATGGAGCTGTGTGTTAATGTCTCAAGATACATACATATATATATATATATATATATATATATATATATATATATATATATATATATATATATATATATATATATATATTTCAATTAACCAACCAACAAATTCACTCTTTTTTAATTTAACCAGTTTATAACCTAACCTCACTTGTGACTTTCATACTTAATATGTTAGAAACTTAAGATTAGTCTGCAAGTTTTCGTCATGCTTAGTAAAGCAAGATATAATTATTATTGACTGCACTCTAACTTTTAATGGCTATTTAGTAAATTTTAACCTTTTGTTAATAAAACTTCTATTTAAGTTAAGTATTAGATATTTTTGCAATGTGTTTTTTGTGCTCATAAAAAAATTTCATATTAATAGTTTAAGTTATATAAATAATAATTATTGTATACGGTCAGTTGCCATTAGTTCTTCTTCTTTTTCAGCAAGGGGTCGCGCACTGTTGCGCATATTTTTATCTAGGTGGCACAATCACCTTTCGGGGGCATCTTGTGGTGACTTTAGTGTCATTGGACATAATAGCTGGTGGACTGCATACATTTCTTCTAGCCTTACAGATCTTCACTCCAGTATACACTTGCTGTATATTATGTTACAAAATTGGCGTCAAAGATGTCTATGATCATTTCATCTGGGTGACACAGTAGTATATTGTTACGTTTGTTAAGACAATAATTATTTCTCATATTCTATGTGGAACATACTTTTTTTCCTGTTTTAGCGTCCTTATTATATATAACAAGCAGAAACCGCGGCTTCGCTCGCGCTAAAACTACAAAAAAAACTCTAAAATATTTTCATACAAATTTTTATCCGCTATTTTACCTCCTTATGGGACGAATTTAGAAAAATGCTAAAGCACGTATTTAATTAAATGTATTGAAGAGCATTTATACTGAATTTCAAGTTATTCTGATCATAAATATTTTTTTGGATTGTATTATAACGTGTTTTCCCGTGGGAAAGACATAATCTCCCGTGGTAAAAAGTAGCCTATGTCACTCTCCAGCTCTCAAACTATCTTCAAACAAAAAATCACGCCAATCCGCCAAGCCATTTCGACGTGAAAGAAAAACAAACAAACACACTTTCACATTTGTAATATTAGTATGGATATACATACATATTTTTTATATTATTATTTAAGATAAAACATATTCTCCATGCATATATAAACCGTATAGCTTTGCTTACTCATACAACAAAATCCAATAAACACAGCGGCCATGTCTCATGGTGATTGTGACCTATAAGACAAACAAGAGTGTGCAAAGCTGTGGAAAAAGTTGTTAATTATTATAGCTGACATATTTACTTAACGTTAAAACCTTCGAGGTCTTTAATCTATTTATTCCTCTGTAAATGGCTGCGGAAAATAAAGTACTGTATTAATTGTGACTTTAAACTATATATGATTATTAAAGTGTCACGCTCACCCGAGCAGAATGGCGTATAAAGGTAGCTCGACCGAAACAACAGAGAACTTTATGTATACTTTTTGGCAACAAAAGTTTTTGTTTTACCTATCATAGACTATTTAAGCTATATATAAATTCGACCAGAATTTAAAGGATTTCAAAAATTTATATATATATATTGCCATTTCTTTTCTATTCTCGTCATTATATAATAATAATAGCGACTCACCCTCGCTTCGCTCGAATTCGTGCCTAGATACGTTTTAAGGTTTATTATAGATTTTTCAAAAATAAAATATTTTCTCGCAATAAAAACTATCCTATATATTGACCCGGATAACCAGCTATCATCATACCAAATTTGATCAAAATCTGTCTACTGGTTTTTTCGTCATGTGTAGCCTAGAAAACAAAATCTAAAAACCATAGACTTGACCTCTGTATCGATAATAATGGCTATTTCAATAAAATTTTCCAAAAAAAAATATTTAATGTACAGATCCGTTTCAATTAGAATTTTATTATATGTATAGGTAAAGCTTTTGAGGAACCAAGTGAACCAAGTGAAACGGGTTCAAGTTTTAAGTATTGCGCCTCTCATATCGTCATATACGAACCATTTAAACATGATCACCTGATGGTAAAGGAAAACATTGTGATAAGATCTGTACATCTGAGAGAACCTAACAAGTTTTTGAAAGACGTGAGTGAAATCTAACAACCCACCCTGAGCCAGCATGGTGCCTCTATGACTTTATCCCGTGTATTGAAGGAAGATCCGTGCCCAGCTGAGGAACATTAAAGATGTGAATACATAAATACCTTCGTCTTGAGGGTTTCGTTGCAGATTGCGTTTTGTTTCGAGCTATTTTCGTCGTTTTCAACTTTTTCTTTTGCTCTATTTTACCATCGTGGAAGATATTTCTTATATAATTTCAAACGAATCGTATTTTCGTATTACTATTAAATTTAAATACATCGGTAGACGAACTTTAATTAGACTTGTACAGGCTAATAATAACATCTTTTCTCGATTATTGATGTAAAACCATGCTTAATTGAAAGTTGAACGCCAAAGGGCGTGAGTTCAAAGAGCTCAATTATCGTATTGGATTGTCGCGGTTTCCACTCCATATATTTTTATTTTATTTAAATTTTATAATATTTTCTTAAATTTACGCGAATGTTTGACATTATTAAATAAAACTATCTTTTCGGATTATTTTTAATTGGTGCAACTTTCATTTTGTTAATTGTGGGTAGGCTGTCTGTAACAAGTGACCATGGATGCTGTAAAGCATTCGAAACGTCGGGAACCAAAAATCAAAATAAATCCGCGAAATAATCCGAAAAGATAGTTTTATTTAATAATTTAAATTTTAATTAAAATGAGAATGCTATTTGCTCATTTGTAGCGCCTGTACTGTAATTGCGTATGTTTTTGTTACAGTGTTGCTATAACATGGTCTAATTAATATATTCGATTAAAACCGCATTACATACGATTTTGTATTTATATTTATGGAGAGTTGTGGTTGAGATGATATGAGATTGCTCCTAGTTTGTTTTATTTTTACTTATTATATATAATATGACGTTATGATGGTTAGTATTTAATAGATAGACTATGTATACATAGGTATGATGAGTTGTATATCCCTTACTTGAGAAATGATTGATTCCACATGCAAACTTCCAACATCCCCCCCCCCCCCACTCCCCACCACCACCACTACCACACAAACTCCATTAAGAGATGATTTCCGGGGTAAACTATCTCCATACCAATTTTCATTTAAATCGATTTAGCCGTTATACAACATATTGTACATTGTTGTCTTGTATATACATGTATATTGTTGTTATATTATATTGTAGTCGGGAATAGATAGCAAACAAACAAATAAACTAACAAACAAACAAACAAACCAACAGAGTTATTTTCGCATTTATAATATTAGTATATTTATATTATTTGTGAAAATAATTATAGTTAGTTTTAAAAGGACAAAACATGAATGAGTGAAACAAACTGTCATTCGATGTACTTTGTTCAAAGTTTTTATGGGTAAATGACATTACCAGAAAATTTATTTAAAATATTTTTCAGGTAGCAATTCTATTTTTTTTTATTACGAATTATAAACATTATATTTGAGATAAAGCGTAGTCTACAAATGTTACAAAGCTATCAACTATCAACGCGAGGCCCTCGTTCAAAGTTATATGATAGTAGCTCATTATTGGACATCATTATTTCATGGCTAAAATTAATAAAATAAATATTATTTATGACATACTAGCATTGCCCGCGGCTCCGCCCGCGTTCAGATGACCAAAAACCAAATTCTTAGGTGTTACATATTAGTACTCGTATACTCTTACAATGCAGTTTTTGTATTTTTTCTCAGAAATGAGATATTTTCCCGCGGTAAAAAGTATTCTGTATGCTGACCCGGATAACTATCATCATACTAAATTTCATCAAAATCTGTCCAGTGGTTTTTGGTGGTGGTGATGCGGTAACAGACAGACAGACAGACAGACAGACAGACAGACAGACAGACAGACAGACAGACAGACAGACAGACAGACAGACAGACAGACAGACAGACAGACAGACAGACAGACAGACAGACAAAAATTCTAAAAACTATATATTCGGACTCTGTATCGATAATAATGTTTATTTCAATAAGATTTTCCAAAAAATATTTAATGTACAGATTCGACTTAGTTATAATTTTATTATATGTATAGATATGGGTCATTTTTCTCGTATAGAATCAAGGGTGTAATAAACAGCAGTGGAATTCTAAAAGGATGAGTTATTACTTTGATAACATTAAAGCTCGTCAAACAAAAGCTACTTAACACAAAAAAGGAAGTGGTTGACAAATAAAGGAGGAAAAGGTACTTACCTTTTTTGTCTCTGCCTGTTTATATTTACAAATGATTACAAATGTTAAAATAACTTTATTGATATGTCTTTTATATTTTTTTGTTCTATATCCTTGCAACATGATACAGCATATTTTTTTATATTAATACACTTTATGGCATGGCTTTAAAGTGGCATGGGCATATACGTATCTCGCTACACTCGTACTGTACACACTGTACACTTGAAAATAACTGATCCAAAACATAAATTAAGGAAAAATAATAAAAACTAAGTTAAAGATATACGGGTCTCGCACCTCCGACATTTTCATGTGCGAATCATTTCTACCATGATTACCACTTGTCTTACGATGAAGGAAAATATTGTGAGGAAACCTGCATGCCTGAGAGAACTTAGCAAGTTTTCGACAGACATGTGAAGTCCGCCTATCCACACTTGGCCAGCGTGGTGGACTATTGCCTGATTCCCCTCGTATTGAAAGGGCCATGCTCAGCAGTGGGACGTTAAAAAGAGGTGAATATATTATATAATAATCTTTAGTAATTTATGCGTATCTGGCTTAAAGTTTTACATATTACACTGTTACTTCAGGAAAAGCGGACTCCATTTTACTTTCGTAAATCAATTTAAAATACGTCCCTTACCAAATATATATCCGGGCTCACCATTTAAAGTTCCGATTTAATTAATCCAATTCGGATATGCACCCAGATAGTGTCGAAAAATAGAAACGTAAAATTTTGTTCAAAGGCAAAGGAAATTGAATTACACGTAGTTTTCATCATCAAAGATTTTGATATTCTTTTGCTAGATGTTGTTTATGGAAATAAAGATTTTTACATGTTTTATTAGAGTGGTATGTTAATTCTTAATAAATATATAAACATATGATTATAAACTTCAATTGCATATTTTTCAAATTAATAGTATACTATACACTATAATTCTCTACTTTAGTATAAATATATACTAACGATTCACCCACGCTTCACTCAGGTTCGTCCCTGGGTAAGCAAAGTAAGCGCACAATACAAATCTTTGAATTTCTCGGCTTTTCTGTACTATAATATACATTTATTGTACATATAAAATCTTCCTCTGAAAACGGCATTAAAATCCGTTGAATAGTATAAAAGATAGTACGCGTACAAACAGCGGTGGCGACTTTGATTTATACTATGCATAAATGTATTCAAATGTGATGATACTTTTTTATTTTGTTATTATTATAAAAGAAGATATTTATTACCATACTAGCAGAATCCGCGGCTTCGCTCACGCTAAAACTACAAGAAAAAAACTCTAAAAAGGTAGTTTTCATACAAACTTTCATCCCCTATTTTACCCCTTTATGGGTTGGGTTGAATTCCGAAAAATGCTAAAACATATATTTATTTAATTGTTTTGAAGAGCATTAATACCAAGTTTCAAGTAATTCTGATCATAAATATTTTTTTTAATTGTATTATAACGTGTTTTAAAAAAGTAGCCTATGTCACTCTCGAGCCCTCCAACTATCTCCACACAAAAAATCACGCCAATCAGTCAATCCGTTTTGACGTGAAAGAAGGACAAACAAACAAACACACTTTCACATTTATAATATTATAAGATTACATTTATAATATTACATTTATAATATTATGATGATGTACATAAATACAAGAAAATATGATAGCATTAAGCACTTAAATGTAACAGAATCGCTGGCGTATAGTAGTTATATTCTCGTATCTGGTCTACCCAGGTTCGATTCTAGTATTTATAGAAAATATTATATGAATGAATGGCAGAAAAGATCATTTTAGTCAATTTAAGTACTAAATTTGGTTGGTTTAAGATAAAGTATAATGTACTCAAAACACGTAAATTATACTGTTACGTAGACGTTGAAAGGAAAGCATTATGATAATACATATTACATCCCTATAGGTTGATTATCTTCGTCGTCTAAGTACAAGGTGCCTGAAGCGATTAATGTATTGAGGGGAAACTAAGTAGAAACAATAACTACGATCAATATTTCTTCTGATGAAATATATGTACAAGTGTACATAACAAAATTCGTCAGCATCGTTTTTATTATGTAGCAGCAAAAACGTAAAACATAAGATTTTTCAATTTTTAAATAAAATTTGAATGGAAAAGTTTATGTATCACTATCCTATCAATTTCCTTGTTCCTGATACCAGATGTAATCGGAGCTCTTGTCCGCATCCTACATATCGTCAGTGCATCGAAATTGCACTGAATCTTTTCGAAAAAAAATCGAGTTGCTAAAAATTTTAAAATTTATTTTACTAAAGCTATTGTGGTAACCATTGCTGTCCATAGAAACACTTTAAAACACATCACTTGTTAGAAAACAATTCACTAAGGTATTTTCGAATTATACTCGTATAGTTAAACATTGTATTCAGCCCTTTTTAACGTCCCACTGCAGGGCACGCGCCTCCCCTCAATACGAGGGGGATCAGGCCATAGTCCACCACGCTGGCCAAGTGCGGGTTGGTGGACTTCACATGTCTTTCGAGAACTTGCTAAGTTCTCTCACTCATGCAGGTTTCCTCACGATGTTTTCCTTCACCGTTAAGGCAAGTGGTAATCATGTTGGAAATGATTCGCACGTGAAAATATCAGAGGTGCGAGACCTCTTTTTTTTGAATTCGCTTTGAATTTGAACTCGCTTCACTCGGTTGCCCAAGTGAGCGCGTTACCACTGGGCTACCACTGCCCTACACCACTAGTTAAGCATATTTTTAACATTTAAGCAAAAATTTTACTAAATATCAAGTAAATAGGAATGTATCTAAGTTATTGGAAAATCTATAAATATCTAGGTGATACAAAGTTGTGCCTGATTGTTTTTGACATATTAAGGTAATGTAATATTTTTATAACTTACTTGGACTTTAAAATGAGAAGCTAGAGTATAACAGCGATTTTGCCCACCTCAAAAATCTGATAAAGCGACAGATAGAAATAGTCATCTTAAAAAATGCCAGAGATGATTGCGAGCTTCTGGATGCTGGGGATATGTAGATGGATCCTACAAACGAGTTTCGATTACCGCCGCTATTTCACACACGTCGTGCAGAAGATAAATGGCGTACCCGCTTATCTATGTCATTTTGAAGGTTCTTAAATACATTTTACATACATAACGGTAATGTCTTCCAATCTTTATTTCTCTCAAAATATATTATAAATACTCGCAATCCCTATTACAGTTAGACGATATTTTTTCTAATTTGTATTTAAATACTAGTTGTTTTTTTTTGGTTCTGCCTGCGTGATTTTCTATTTAGTCTATTGTATAAATAAATAAATATATAAATATGTTGGGACATTAACACACAGCCCCATCTAATTCCATTGTAAGCACAAAGCTTGTGTTATGGATACCAGATAGTTGATACATTACATATATATAACTTTAAATACTTACACATTATAAATATAAACATCCATGACTGAAGTACAAACATTCGTGCTCATTACACAAATGAATTGCCCCCAGCGGGACTCGAACCCGCGACCGCTGGCGCAGCAAGAAGGGTCACTACAAAGTGAGCCAAACGTGTCGTCAAATATATGATTGTATGGCTAATAAGAATAGCTTCCCGATTTGTGTTGGCGTTTTAAAAGGGGCAATAGCTAGTGTCTCTTTTTTCTTGTTTAATTGAAATTAAACATTAATAATGATTTGATAAGGAATGAGTAAAAAAAACTATTATATAAAACCGTCCATCGTTCTTATTAAAGTACTAGCATTGCCCACGGCTCCGCCCGCGTTCAGATGACCAAAAATCAAATTCTGAGGTTTTACATATTAGTATACTCTAACATTGCAGTTTTTGTATTTCTTCTTAGAAATGAGATATTTTCCTGCAGTAAAAAGTATCCTATATGTTGACCCGAATAACCAGCTACCACCATACATCAAAATCCCTTTAGTGGTTTTTCTGTGATGCGGTAACAGACAGACAGACATACAAAAATTCTAAAAATTATAGATTCGGCCTCTGTATCGATAATAATGTTTATTTCAATAAGATTTTCCAAAAAAATATTTAATGTACAGATTCGGTTTAGTTACAATTTTGTTATATGTATAAATAATAAAATATTCAATACAATATCATCTAAAGCATAAAAATTTAAAGCCATAAAAATACATTAGCCAATCCATTTAACACCTTTAAAACGATTTCACAAAACTTACAAATTTTACTAGATATATTACCGAATTAAACGCGGACTTGTTTTTGGAACTTAATCTCGTAATTTTTTTTATGAATTGGATATTCCAGTTTGATCTCATATAAATTTACATAAAAATCATTCCTAAGATTAAAATAATGACTTAAAAATACACTTTATACATACAATTGTTATATCTGCTATAGGTAGAGCTTTATTCGAACTTCGCATTTTAAAGTGTAGTATCATAGATCAAATCGATTTTATCGTCAAAAGATCAACAAACTTTGCATTACTAAGCTATTATTCATAAGATTATTAAACATGTAAATCAAATTCTATTTAAGCTTCCAGAGGTCCGCCATTTTGTTTTTTTGTTACCTAAGTGTTGAGTGCTTAACCCTCCCGCGCTACTGTACCTATTAGGCATTATATGCCGGAAGGCGGGAAAAGACCAATAAAAAAAAACTTGACCACTTATCCTAGTTCTGTAAACGGTTTTAATTTTCTTAATAGTTTATCTGTTTATAGGTTTAAAAATACTAAAGATAATATTTAGTGTGAAAATAATAAAAGCGGAAAAAGTAATAGACTTTTTAGGAACATTTTTCTACCAAAATGGACTTTTATTTTTATTGAATTTTGAAAGGTTAAAACGGCTTACAATAATTCAGTACCTTGTATAGTATAGGTAAGTTTATATAGTCTACTAGCGACGCACCTTCGATCCGCCCGGATTCGTTCCTAGTTACATTTTAACGTTTAGTATAGATTTCTCAGAGATGGGATATTTTCCCACAGTAAAAATATCCTATATGTTGACCCGGATATTCAGCTATCATCATACCAAATTTCATCAAAATCTGTCCAGTTATTTTCTCGTGATGCGTTCCCATACAGACAAATAGACAGACAGATACAAATTCTAAAAACTATAAATTCGGTCTCAGTATCGATATATAATAATGACTATTTCAATAAAATTTTCAAAAAAATTATTTAATGTACAGATTCGATTTAGAATTTTATTACATGTATAGAATATACTTTAAATACTTAAAAACATATTTTCTACAAAATAAAATTATTTCTACATTGATTTATTTTCATTTCTTTTGGTTGCTGTCGCGGAGTTTTCAATGCTTTACACCAAAGTCGTTCAAGGGAGAGACTAAGGTTTCTGACATTTCTAAAGTAAAAGTTATTACAAAAGAGATCTGCCAACTTTACTATAAGTAGATGAAATTTAAAAAATATTTAATTTTTGTTGCCATTATTGTATAATAGTTAAAAGGAACCAAAAATTGTGTAATTTAAATTACGAAATATTTGCGTAAATGTAAGAAAGTATTACCAACTTATAATATCAATATTAAAAATTAATAAATTCCTTCAAAAATGGCAATACTTTTATAACATCATGAGAACTTACTTAAATTTTCTTTATAAGGGGCGCTTAATTAAATAGCAGGGATATTTGAATTTTTATTAAATCGTTAAAGTTTCATTCAATCAAAACGACAGAGCGGTGTAACTTCATTATTCAAATTGGCTTGTTGAATTCTTCTAAATTAAAGGGTTGATTTGATTTGTTTGTCCAGTTATGAATTTTGAATGCCTAAGGAAGGAAGGTGAAGCAGTGACAAATATTTGTTAACTTATTTAGCTGTTAGATTTTTAAAGTACATTTTGGGAGATTGTTTAATAAATTAGAAATTAGAGTTCGAATTATTATTTTGTTATAAAAATATTTTTTATGTAACATACTAATGTAATAATATTTTTTATGTACCAAGACCTTTCCACAAATTTATGTCAATGTAGATGCCTACTATATTACCTTCGTCAAAATATTTTTCTGTGTACCCTATATACCTATTTTATTTATTTACTAGCGACTTACCCTCGCTTCGGTAGGGTGCGTCCCTAGATAATTTTTAATTATTTTGAACGGAATTATAATTCTTTTTCTAAAATAAAAGTAGCCTATATTACTCCTTATAACATCAGCTATCTGCCAGTAAAAGTCCCATCAAAATCAATCCAACCGTTTCGGAGATTAGGTGAAACAAACAGACATAGAAAAATATAGACAAAAATTGTGTTTTTCTTATAAGTACCGTATATAATTTCATTTACATTTAGTAAAAAAGCTGTTATTTTGACATTGCAAACAGACACTTGAATTTTATTTATCTTCTTTCTTTATTTATCTTAAAAGAGCTTTATAATCATAGAAAATTAATATTATGTCTATGAATGTTTCCTGTAAGAATAATCTAGTATAGAAAAAAAAATCTTAAATAAAAATAGTTCTCTAAGTGCTTGTTAAATAACAAAACTTCATTATTTTCAAGAATATCCAAGTTAATATGCTAAAAGAATTTATTGAATTGATTTCCATTTCAGGAAACTCACTTGGCTCACAAACTTCTAGTAAAATCTAGATTTAAATTGTGCTGAATGCGATAAAATCTGAATAGAACTAAGTGGCCTTTTAAATCACAGTGTAACTGGCATTTATTTAATTTACTTTACACTTAACCTAATAGAATTAAAATTTAAACTTTTAATACACGAACGGTCTTAGTGAAACTGGGTAATATCTTTTTAATAGTTAGTAACTAAAATCTTAGACTCAGCAATTATCACAAACCCGCGTTTCTGGCTAGGCATCTTGCCAAATGGCCGTGCTTAAGTGTTCAACACGTTCAATTATTTTACTTAAATATTATATTATTTACAATGTGTTTTTTGAGATTTTAAGTTATATTGATTAGAAAAAAAAATTACATCGCTCGTGTATATCCTGTTATTATATTGTCTATCTGTGTAGTAAACATTCATCTAGCCAATTCAGTGTGCAACAAACATAGTACGAGTACATTAAAAAAATGTGCGGTGCGTGTAACCTTTATCCGCGGTTGAAGTAAAACTTCTTCGGCAAATATCGTAATTAAATTACAACAAATCAATAATTAATATTATATGTCATTTGTCAGTCTATTAAAGTCTATATAACAACGGTTACCATGGCAACAATTAGTCATAATAGCGTGTAATCTATTCTATCTCATTCTCTCGCCGGCTTAATCTTATATATTTATGTGTTTGCCCCTTTTACGTGTCGCATTTTCGTTTTATCGAGTTTTTTTATAACTGTTGTCCAATTGGTGACATTTTGACATACATTTTTTTCTTTAGAAATAAACCATTCTTATAATATAACTCAGTTCGTAACAATAACTTACTAGTAAACGTCCAACGTCGTGCTTTCAATATCTCAACAAAGATACATAATAATAAATAAATAAAACTAGTGTTCTTCCAGTGAAATTGAACCATAATCCTTATTGAAAATTTGAGCGAAACATACATAAATAGAATTTACCTTTCTATATAAAAAAACTGTATCCAATTTTATTATCGATAACATTATAAGACCCGTCAATAAGCTAAGTACTAAACAAACACTACTGTACTGTACTGTCCTTGCCTATTTATATATCGATATTGTGAAATTAATCAATATTGTTTACTATCTAAAATACAAGCATTTCTCAGCAACTTACTACAAAAATTCTACGAAATATGAATATAAAGTTTACTTTCTCGAAAAGTATAATCAATTTTAGATCTAACATTAAAACTAAAACACAAACAAACAACAAAAATAGATTAATTTTTGATTTTTGTACACAATTATTTTTAACTCAATAACAAGTAGGAAGAATTACGCAATTTTGAATTTAACGCGAAAATATTATTGAAGCTATCAACTATAACTATTACGAAGTTCACAATCGTATAGCAATTAGCCCACTCAACATTCCAGTAATTTCCTCAAGAGGTTTTAAGATAGTCGGTACTTCTGATATCCTTCGCATATCTCTATAATTATGTTTATTGGCATTTCCTCTTTTGATGTAATTACTGCTTCTGCTTCAGAAACAATTTCATATTTTATGAAGTCTGATCCAAAATTTTCTTTTTTTTGAATGTATTATAATTTTTTTGAAATATTTCTATATAATAAATCTTTTGAATTCCTCGAAAGCAACGTTTCTCCGAATTTGGCCTAAGATTTTCTCAGTTGTATAAATTAATAAACAAACAAATATGGTAAGATGTTGCTCCATTGTTGCATAAAAGATGGACTTACCGACAAATATATTATCACATTCATAATTTTTGCAAGAATTCAATTATTATTATATTATTAAATAGAATACGAACTTTAACTAAAATTATGTGTCTTTCAACCGACTTCCTCAAAAAGGAGGAGGTTCTCAATTCGTCGAAATCTTTTTTTTAAGATATTTTAGCCACTATTTCTAGTACGCTAATATTTTTAAGTAGAAATAAAATACTTATTTCACTCTGTAATTATGTATTTTGCTGTACATATAATATAACGCAGCTTGAGAATGATGTGATCGCCTCCCGGCTTCTTCAATGTGAAGAAAATATTGTAATTTACAACTTTATAATATATATATATATATATATATATATATATATATATATATATATATATATATATATATATATATATATAATAAAACATATTAAATTTTTTCAGCCTTTTCTATACTAATATTATAAAGAGGAAAGATTTTTTGTTTATTGTTTGTACCGAATAAGCTCCAAAACTACTGAACCGATTTAAATGAAATTTAGTATGAAGATAGCTTGAGATCCCGGGAAAAAGAGGTCTAAGAGGGTGAACATGGGGATCATAGTTTGTATGGGGAAGTAACCTAGGGATGAACCCGAGTGAATTGAGGGTGAGTCGCTAGTCAAGTATAAGGAGGATAATAGTATTTTAAATTTTCCAACGTAGTGTCTTTATTAAATGAAACGTAACGATTTAAAGCCAAATAGTTTTTGAGATTGCTAAAAATGAACCTCGAATCCGGTAAAGGCGACATTGACGTTGATTGATAGTACTGCTCTTGGGAAATTAACACAATGAATTCCGAACAAAAACAGATCTTACTTATACACTTGATCGATACACGACCGTAATGGACTGCGGTTTGACGTAATTAATGGCTTTGTGCATGAAGTCAACCGTGAAATTGAGAAAAATATATCATATCTATAATAAAATAAAGATATGAGGCATCGTTAATAACGTGGAGGTCGCGAATTTGAGTCTTGCTCAGGAATAATGTTGAATTGGTCTAATAGGTATATTATCTTTACGGGTAAATGCGACACAGTTTTACACTATATAAAGAATGTTTTAAATAAATAAATAAATCCTTCTGATAATATCGGCCACGGCGGCCAATCTCACTGAGGCTAGCTAATTGACATAAGTGCACTGTCCTATTTTTACTACGGTGACGTTCAGGCGCAGAATTGACGACTTTACGTGCTCTCCGAAGAAGGGGGGAGGGGGGAGGGGTTAAATACCACCAACTTCCCAACTTCGGGCTGTTACTGAGACTTTCTTAACAGAAAGAATCATTAACTAAATATAGCCCTCCAGGACTTCCAGATTTAATCATTAGATCACTGAGGCAGCCACTAATAATAATAATTAATTGTTATTATATTATGTATAAGTAATAACTATGCTGGAGGTTGTGAATTCGAGTCCGGCTCAGGTTTAATGTTTGTTTTGGTAATATAGGTATTCAAAGCTGATAAAGATATTAGCACTAATTCCATGTGCACCTGCGAATTCCTAAAAATTTACTATAAATTTTATTTTCTACTGTTTCATCTTCTTTTACTTAAAGTGTCTCATCTTCTTTAATAAAATAATTGTAAAAAAATTAACTTTAAATTAAATCAAAACCAACAAATTATTACATTACACAATTTATATATTTATATGATATAAAAGTTTGTCGCGAGATTTACCTGTGTAGATGAACAAGAAACAAAATGTCAAAAAATAATGTTTCTATATAATAGGTAAATCTCTTTTTAAGGTAAAATTAAAACTCATAACAAATTTTAATTTTACCTTAAAAAGAGATTACTAGATACTTGTCAGTTATAAGTCATCCTTCGAAATGCAGTAATAGGGGTCTGTAATGCTACTAGCGGCTCACTCTCGCTTCGCTCGGGTTTGCCTCTAGGAAAACAAAAATAAACCTATCCCACGGGAACCGTACATTTTTCCGGGTGTTATTCCAGACTATCTCTGTGCCAAGTTTTATCCAGATCCGTTCAGCCGTTCTGGCGTGAAACAGAATAAACATCCATACATACAAACTTTGACATTTATAATATTAATACGGACTAGCGACCCTGGCTTCACCCGGGTGCATCCTTAAGTGCCTAGTAGGAGTCTACACATTACTTCAGTTTACTATCTATACAAATCCGTCCAGTCGTTTCAAAGATTGTAAAAGCCCTTAATATTAGATTATTTTTGAATCTGATTCACAGTACTAACTGAAAAGATACATTACTCGTATATATAGCGAATAGTAGAAATGGACTTTCTACAATAGTAAAATAAAAACAAATAAATATATTATAATGTCACGTTCTGGTCATTACCTAAAGCGTGGCTGAGGAATTTTTAGACTATTCCAGAATATTTTTTGATATTTTTTTTAAATTATAACGCTGGTAGATTTAAAGAGTATAATAAGCAGTTATAAATTACTTCTACTCTGTGTACATTAATAAAATTGAATTTTACAGATGCATGTAGATTTCTTTATTAATTTAATTTATGATTTTATAGTAGATTCGAAAACTTTATTTCTAGTCCAATGTACAATGAAAAAAAAACATTGGGTTTTCCGTGTCAGATTTGGAAGTATATAATATGAATTTTTGTTCTGATCTTATCGGACCAAGAGAGGGAGAAAAGAGAGAACTTACTCTTATACAAATACTGAAATATGGCTATATATATATATATATATATATATATATATATATATATATATATATATATATATATATATATATATATATATATTATTTTTGGTAATTACTTAGAAGCTGACGTTTCAAAGTTCTTATAAGCCAATTAGTCTAACCTTTGTCCATTGTATTGTTTCTACAGATTATTATTTGTACTGTACGTTGTATTTTGTTAGTGAATTTGCAAAGTTTGAAACGGCAAAATATGAATAATAAACGCGGAGATTCTAAATTAATTCATTACTTATTCTAAAATGCAGCACAATATTAATTAGTCACTGACTGTGGGAAATATACCAAAAGCAAAATTCATTTTTAATACATTTTCTCTTCTATGAAGTACTCTGTAATAACTTCAGGTTTGACCCAAAAGAAAATCTTGAAGAAACTTTCTTGCTAACTTTCTCTAAATCTTATCAGCGGTTAGCAAATAAAAATGTAAGTATTTGTTCCATTCCACGTATGTCATAGTTAAATATTAATTTTTTTTATCTTTTATTTATAAAAAAACTAATATATTAGATTGTATTTTAAATTGTACTGAATTATTTCGTTACAGATAACATTGTTTCTTAGTTAACACCGTGGAACATTTTTAAATTAATAAGAAGTATAAAAGTGATTAGTTCACTGGTGAAGTATAGTGATAGTGCGATGAAATTAGTGGAAAATAGCGCTCAATAACACGACAAAGCTAATGCTTACCCCATTCATGGAGAATTATTATATACTCATACCTATCATATTTAAGCTGTTACGTGTTAGTACGAGTATATTATCTATATCTATGCATGTAATAAAATTCTGAGTCGAAGTCGAGTTTTGGGAGAATTTATTGACATAATCATTATTATCAATACAGAGGACAAATCTATACTTTTTAGAATTTTTGTCTGTCTGTCTGTCTTGAAGAGTATTACGAGAAAACCACTAAGGTTGTTCACTAGTTGAAATATAATTTCAAATGAAATAGAATAATACTTTACCAATACCCGTTAAAGAAAATTAAAAATCCAGAAAATCGTTGTAACAAATACCATTTCAAGCGCACTCAGCACTGAGAGCATGCTACACTTACCATTTGGCAACAAAACGAGTATTGTCTTGAAGATTAATGACATATCCC
Organism: Brenthis hecate; assembly: GCA_951806755.1. Lineage (NCBI taxonomy): Eukaryota > Metazoa > Arthropoda > Insecta > Lepidoptera > Nymphalidae > Brenthis > Brenthis hecate. The sequence continues at coordinate 3,759,527 of OX638277.1, read as the reverse complement.
GTCGACCGACTGATGACTGATAACGTTGCGACTGAGTGACCAAAATAAAACGTTTCTTGTCCTAATGCGAATACAAATATTAACTTTATGTTTTACATCTATACTAATATTATAAAAAGGTAAAGTTTATGAGTTTGTGAATTGTGAGTTTATGACGTTGTAGGGGGTAGTATCTGGATCTACTGAACCGATTTAGATGAAATTTGGTAAGAAAATAGTTTGAGACCCTGGAAAGGACATAGAATACTTTTTATTCCGGAAATCATCCCTTAAGGGAGTGAAAATGGGGATGAAAGTTTGTATGAGGAATCAAGCTAGAGATAACCCCAGCGAATCGAGGGTGAGTCGCTAGGTATTAGTATACTTATTTTCCTGTTACTTAATTTTAATGAAGTAGTAGTCGATTTGTAATAGTCACTCAATATATTACGATGTCAATTACGAAATCTGTCTTAGACATAAGTTCCCATCATTTTCTCAGTGAATTACTAAATATAATCAAATATTAGAGGTAAAAATATTAAATTAAATTAAAGTATATCAAGAATGAATAGTCTATTTTAAAAGAATAATATTTTCATTTCTTATTAGCTCTCGCGCGAAAAGAGGCAGATGGTTTTAATGCTTGTTCAAGCGTCAGTTTCATAAATAGACGTTTTAATTTTATTTTCAAGATTTATCCATACTAATATTATAAATGCGAAAGTAACTCTATCTGTCTGTCTGTTATTTTTTCACTCTTAATCCGCTGAACTGATTTAAATGAAATTCAGCATATAGATAGTTTGAGACCCTGGAAAGGACATTGCTTATATATAGGCTTTTATCCCGAAAATCATCCTTTAAAGGCGTGAAAATAAGGGTAGAAGTTTGTATAGGATATCATAATTTCTCAAGTCAGAGACATAAACATTTTGATTTTTTAAAGTATCTATTTACTTTTCTATACCTAGTATTTATGTATGTAGTATGTACATATAGCATGAAGGCAGTGGTAGCCCACTGGTGACGCGCTCGCTTGGAAAACTGAGTGAAGCGAGCTCAAATCCCAGGTCTCGCACCTCTGATATTTTCATGTGCGAATCATTTCCAACATGATTACCACTTGTCTTAACGGTGAAGGAAAACATCGTGAGGAAACCTGCATGTCTGAGAGAACCTAGTAAGTTTTCAAAAGACATGTGAAGTCCGCCAACCCTCACTTGGCCAGCGTGGTGGACTATGGCCCCGAGTATTGAAGGGAGGCCCGTGCCCTGCAGTGGGACGTTAAAGAGGGCTGAATACAATACAATACAATGTACATATATATAGTCTATTCTATACTAGCCGGAAAGCCGAACCCGAGCAAAGCGAGGGTGCGTCACTAGTAATATATAATTTAAATATTTTTTATACTGATATAGATTTATTTTAAAACAAAACACCTATTTAATATATTTTGTATGACTTGAACAAATATTGTGAAGATAAGATCACAGTGAGTTGTCTGCAAATTTTAAAAAGCGAAATTCTCAAACTTGGAAGCTTAAGAACTTTTTGGTCTTGAAAATTGATTCGTTCTTGTCATATCGAATGTACTCATAAGTATATAATATATTTGAAAACAAATAAATCGTGAATAAATAATAATAATTTTATTGTGAGTTATTTCAGGCATAATAGCTATTTATTATAGACTAGCGATTTTCAAATCGTATTAGTAGTTTCCGAGATATCATATATCATTCGGTGGTAGCCCAGTGAAGCGGGTTCAACTCCCGGGTCCTGCACCTCTGATATTTTCATGTGCAAATCATTTTTAACATGATTACCACTTGTCACCGTGACATCGTGAGGTAACCTGCATGTTTTAGAGAACTTAGCAAGTTTTCGAAAAACATGTGAAGTCCGCCAACCCGCACTTGGCCAGCGTGGTGGACTATGGCCTGATCCCCCTCGTAATGAAGGGAGGCCCGTGCCCAGCAGTGGTACGTTAAAAAAAGGCTGAATACAATACGATATATACATACAAACATTAGTCAAGCAAGCTTTAATCAGACTACTATAATATATAATTATGCGAAATTTTGTATTTGTATAACTGTTACTCCTTCAAGCTGAATTGACTGGACGGATTTCAATGAGATTTAGTGCACAGATAGATTATGAACTAGAATAACACATAGGCTCAAAAAGGTTGCCGCCTATCTGCATATCTATAATAAAATTGTAACTAATACGAATCTGTACATTAAATATTTTTTGGTAAATCTTATTTAAATAGACATTATTATCGATACACAGGACGAATCTATAGTTTTTAGAATTTTTGTTTGTCTGTCTGTCTGTCTTTTTTTTTGAATTTGGTACGATGATAGCTGATTATTTGGGTCAACCTATAGTATACTTTTTACTGCGGGGAAATATGTCATCTCTGAGAAATCTATAAAATAGCTTAAAACGTAAGTAGGTACGAACCCGAGCGGAGCAAGAGTGAGTCGCTAGTATAAGTAATGAATAAATAAATCCTCAACCACGTTACATCTAAAAATAAAATATAAAATCAACATATGTATTGTTAAAATTATAAAAGCTCAATTATTAATAATTATAACCACTTTCATGTCATTAATATGGTACAATTCAATTAAATAGCTTTATTGATATTACATTTTTATGCGTGAACGAACTTTCCATAACTTCACTTTGTACGCGACTAGAAGTTTGTAAAACTTGTTCTGAGTTTTTCTTAAAGCTCGAAGTCCCAGTCGTGCTCTTACAAGATGTTAGGAAAATTCTAACATCATTTATATTTATCATAATATTCATTTGATACATAGCGATATAAATTATTATCTTGTTTTCACTTTTAGGAGTTGGTATAAAATATATTAATACTTACCTTGACTACTACTTACCTTGGCTTCGTTCGAGTTCGTCCCTAGTAGAGAGCAAAAATAAATCTATCCCTCGGTAACCGTACATTTTTCGGGATTAAAAAAATTTATATGCTATTCCAGACTATAATCTATCTCTGTGCTAAATTTCATCGAGATCCGTTCAGCTGTTCGGTCATGATTGAGCAACAAACATCCATCCAAACTTTCGCATTTATAATTCTAGCAACTCAGGGTGAGTTGCACTACGCTCGGGTTCGTCCCTAGTGAATAACAAAAATAAATCTATCACACTTAAACCGTACATTTTTTCGAGATAAAACGTAACCTATGTGCTATTCCAGACTATAATCTATCTATGTGTCCAAATTTCATCCAGATTCGTTCAGCCGTTCGAAATAATAGCGCAGGAAATTTTAAAATTTTAATAAGTAATAAAATAATTTGCTGTTTGTCATATCTTTTCCATTCTACGCGACATAGACTTAGTAAGTTGTACTTTAGTGGCACATCTTAAAGCCACAGAACAAAGCATTAATACAATAAAGATAATATAATAAATGGTTTCAATTTTTTCCCACTTGAAAACTTATAAAACAAAATATTTAATACTTTTCTTAGATTTACGCCAATATTTGACATTCTAAATAAAACTATCTTTTCGGATTTTTTCGGGGATATAAATACATATATTAATATTTAGGTCCTGACACGACGTTTCAAATATTTTGCAGTAATCATGGTCACGGGAGAGACTAAGATTGTTCTGTTTGTAACAAACTATATAATAAAATTTAAGATGTATAACCTTATTCTCTCCTGTGACTATGATTGCTGTAAAGCATTCGAAACGTTAGCCATGTTACAACAAAGTATAGTTTTATCTTAACGATGGGTAACATTACTAAATATTCCATGCGAGGATTCCTTTTAACAATAATTGCTTTTTTAACCTCCGACGCAAACAGAGAGGTGTTATAAGTTTGACGTTTTTTTTTTTTTATACCACGTCGGTGGCAATCAGGCATGCGGCCCGCCTGATGGTAAGCGGTTACCGCAGCCTATGGACGCCTGCAACACCAAGGGCATCACGTGCGCGTTGCCGACCCTTTAAAAACCTATTTACTCCCCTTTTGAAGGACCCCATACTGTAGCCCATACGTTTCTGTCTGTGGCATCATAGCCCCCGAACTGATGAAGAGATTTCAATTTAGTTTTTTTTTATTAAAGGTGATTTATGTGCGAGTGTTCTTAGATATGTTTGATGAAAATCGGTTGAGCCGTTTAAAAGTTATGGGGGGTGAAAGTTGGGAAGAATAACCGAATGTCTGCAAATATACTCTAGTGGGGTCTCAAATGAAAGCGCGCTGAAAGAGAATGTTGATGAGAAGATTGATGTTTTTTTAAATTTGTTTCTAGTTTTTTTTTTTCATAAATTATGAGCTTAAAATTGTTATCTTTGCTGTATTTAATTTGACAAAGAAGTGGATAGAAGATGGAAGTGGACTTCTTCGTCACCGGTTCCTAATAGGTTTTTATAATCATATAAAGTGCGTGCTGTAATTTACAGCGAAACATTTAATTGTAATACAATATATATATATATATATATATATATATATATATATATATATATATATATATATATATATATTAATAAGGCTTGGTTCACATTATAAAACGCTATCACTTGCAACTTAAATTTTAATTTGAAATGCAACGTACCTAATAAAACAAAATAATAACATTTTCCTAAATTTCTTATATACATTTCTTATATAAGAAATGAAGGTAAATATTTCAAGTATATTCACAGTGTGTATAGAGCCTTACACCTAAGTGGCTCTACGACGGAACGCGAGCACGTATGCCAATATTCTAAAAGCATGTTCATACATTCAACGCGAGTTTATGCGAGCGCTACAATAAAAACTTGTAAATAAGTATGTTTGTACGAGTTATAATGTTACATATATTTGGAGGAAATTGAGTAAAAGTTACGTTAGTGATGAGTGGTCGATATTACGAAGCACGAGCTTTTAGCTTATCTGCAAAACGTACTGAAGATATTATAAGATCTATAAGTAATGTGGTGTAAAAGGTAAATTTTCTATACTCTTCATTTCGCTTTATATATTTAACTAGCGACTCGATCTCACTCCGCTAAGGTACGTCCCTAGTTACGTTTTAACGTTTAGTATAAATTTCTCACAGATGAGATATTTTCCAGCAGTAAAAAGTACCCTATATGCTGACCCGGATAACCAGCTATTATCATAATAAATTTCATTAAAATCTGTTCAGTGTTTTTTTCGTGATGATAGACAGACAAAAATTCTAAAAACTATAGATTCGGTCTCTGTATCGATAATAATGACTATTTCAATAAGATTTTCCAAAAAAAATTTAATGCACAGATTCAACTCAGTTAACATTTTATTTTATGTATAGGATTAATCAAGCTTATTCTGTATCGATAAATTCAAGTAAATAACTTGAATTGTAAAGATAGCAAACGTAACCTTTTACTACGATAAATACTGCCTTAATTTTGAAATATATATTGTGGATTTAATTATATTTAAATAAAATCTTTGCCTCTCCAATAACATCTTTTTTAGAATCAAATCTCATTTACTTAATCCTGATAGAGCTCTTTATTTATTTAAAAATGATATAATTCTGAAGATTGGGGATTTCATTTTCTATAAGCATTAAAAATTTTGTTCAAATCTTTAAGAAAAACTTCTTGTGTCAATTTCAATAGTCACAATCAACCTGTTTGGGAGTCACAGGTTCATTCTCGGACGAAGTGTAAATACTTCGATAGCTAATGTCATTCTGGCTAAGAAACTCACGTGAAAACTCACAACCCTCTTATTTATTAGTGTGAAGAGATACATTTTCCCTTCGCATTTTCCTTACAGGAAAAAGCATGGAAATTCTACATTAGTAAATAACATACAATCGTAATTCAAGAATTTCAATATTCCGAAATTGTATGGATTGAGATTATGGTATTGTCTTTGTTCTTCACCACTGGGAATTTCGTATAGAACAAATAACACAAGAAATCTTGGCTCGACATCCCCGCATTAGGCCGTCGCTAAAGGAATATCACAGAAGTTTTCCCGTTTATGTCTTTTGTTGATATAGAATTAAGATAAATGATGTTTCTTGAGAGGTCCTTGTGATTAGATCGAATTCTGTCAGTCCCATGATATTGGAATATGTTATAAATTTCATAATACATACTAATATTATAAACTCTTATCTGTCTGTTTCGTTTTCATACCTAAACTGCTGAACCAATTTTGATGAATTTTAGGATATAGATGAGACTTTGAAGAAGGACATAGGAAAAATAAAACATGAAGGGGGTGAAATAGTAGTTGAAAGTTTGTATTCGTTATATAATTTTGGCGAGAAATAAATGTTTCGGCAGTTTTTGACCAATCAAAGTAAAAAAGGGGATGATTTCAAGTTTTTTTTAAACTTTTCTATATGAGTCTTTCTGTTTAGTAAGCCTCAGTAACAGCCCGGAGTTGAAAAGTTGGCGGTGTTTTACCCCCGTGCCTTAGAGGGCACGTAAAACCGTCGGTCCTGCGCCATAACTCTCACCAGTCGTGTCGAGCAGTCGTCCCACCGGAGTATGAGAGTGACAGAAATAGTGTGCACTTGTGTCTGCACACACAATTCTGCACTATAATACCTCCTGCGCAAATGACTAGTCTCAATTAGATTAGCGGCCGTGCCCGAAATCGGTCGGGAAGACATTCTTATAGTTATGTATATCTGTTAATATTATAAAGGCAAAAATACTCGTATATACATACATATGTAGATAGACATTAATATAATTTACTGGCGTTTGTCCGCGGTGTCACTCACTTAATTAAAAAAAAAACAAATTATAATACCAAGGTATAACAGGTTATACTATATATTATGAGCTCAACAAACTTTTTTAGGAAGAAACTAATTTTAATAATTTTAACGAAAACAAATTTGTATGGATAATGTATAATGATTTTTTCAATAAACTATGTATTCAACCCGTTTTTAACGTCCCACTGCTGGGCACGGGCCTCCCTTAAATACGAGGGAGATCAGGCCATAGTCCACCACGCTGACCAAGTGTGGATTGGTGTACAAATATGCTTAGAAGATAATATTTCTGATATAATAGAAGCCAAATCTATATGTTTTTGTGGGATTTATATGGTTTGAATTAAAAACGTGACTAAGTTAGAAAAACAAATGTAGCTGTAGGTGTAGGAAATAGTTTATAAGTATAGTAAAAATAGAAAATATGTTTTACTTTGCCTTTATATTATATTAAAATGCTTTTATACTTCGTAGACAAGTAACCTTACGGGATTCTATGTCAGATGTCGTGAAGTTTCCCATTAGAGAAGTGACGCCTTTCCTTTACTGAGATTTGTTTCCAACTTACGAAAGTACCTTAGAATGGTACTCGTATTAGTGTACACATTTATGGAAGCTATATTTTATTTATCACGTTTATAAAATAAAAAGAATTTCTTCTGAGCTGGCGCTTGTTATTACGATTCTAGTATGGCCCAAATATTTATTTAAATTATGGGAAAGTGCTTTTGGATCTAACAGTTAGCTTGTGTAGAAACAGATCATGAGTATCTAAGATGAATAAGAGAGTATTTGTGCTCGTTTAAAAATTTGTGCACTATCCCTTTCCTTTCATGTCTTACAAAATTACAACTTAGAAAATATGTGGGATTTTTTTCATATTTGGATTTTGGACATTATTACCACTTGTGAATACTGCGAAAGAACATTTCGTGAGGAAATCTGCATATTTGAGAGAAATATTCACCAACACGCACTTGGTCAGTGTGGTGGACTTTGGTGTAATCCTTTTCGTAGTGAGCACTATAGCAATAAGCGCGAGAGTAGTGATTGTGAATTATAAAAACATGCCTTTGTTTGACAATTTCATATTTTATTGATAGAAGGGGTACGTTTATGTACCGTCAAAAAGTATTTGAATATTTTTCTGATAAATGGTCTTAAAATATTATTATAGTGGTTCCTACGTCTATATTTCAACCGCTTTTGTATGAATTTATTTTTAAAGTAGTTAGTTTTTTCGTAAAACCTACACCCATACAAAAAACGGAAATGTCCTGTAATTCTTATATAGTGTGCAATGCAGAAACTGTATCGTATAACATTTTTTAAAGCGAACGTCAAGAAAAAGTTTACGGAAGTTCCTTTGAATTTTTGTGAAAGCTCGGAACTTTTTTACAATCGTCTGTATAAGACAATTTCTTTCGTACTTTAATATTATTTTACATTTTGAAAGTATTTTATAATTAATTTACTACAAAAAGTAGACATAGCATTTTATTAAAGCGTTTAAAACCGGTTGAAACTTTTTATAAATAATAATAGAAAACTAAAAATTGTATGGGACATGCTATCGTCCATATAGGTACATTTCATGTGCTCATAACCAATTTAATTTACAGCGGCCAACCTCACTGATTGTGAGGCAAGCCAGCTATGCGGGACATATTAATATCCAAACGTGTGCGTGTCTCCGCAAGTGTACTCACTATACTTTAAATTCTAATATATCGATATAACTACAATCTGACACATCTAGTTAGAGAAGGCATACGGCCAATAGCTTAACGTTCTTTAAGAGACATGGCACTCTATTTCAATCATCGCGATTTCCCAAATTCGGGCTACTACTGATTATTTCGGACAAAAAATCCCAGTAATTACTTAGCTCGACACGGGACTCTAGCTCAGGACTGCGTGATCGGCAGCCGTACATGCTAGCCACCGAGGCTTGTGTAATATTAAATACTCATAATATTTCATCTTACTACTACCTAAATGTGAAAGTTTGGATGGATGTTTATTACTCAATCACGCCAAACCGGCTGAACGGATCTAGATGAAATTTGGCACTGAGGTAGATTATAGTCTGCAATAGCACATAGGCTACTTTTTATTCCAGAAAAAAGGACGTTTCTCGTGGATAGATTTGTTTTTGTTTTTCACTTGTGACGAGCCTGAGCGAAGGAGGGTAAGCCACTAGTTTTCCATATATTTTTTTTATTTTCATTTAGCATGTCGTGAATGGTTGTAGAGTGTCGTGTGTCATCTTCTCTAAGTTTACTGACTCACTCAGTATTAAAATCCACTTCACTCAGTGGTAAAGTCAAAGTATAAAAATCCCCAGTATACGTAATTGCCTTTGATATTAACAAAATTGTTGACCAATTTAACCAACTATTATGTGGAATGGTTTCGAAGTTAAAGCACTGTAATGCCACATCGTGGGCAGAACAGAGTTATACCCGTCAACCCTAAAGCCGTTTCCTAACTGCATATAAAGGTCATATTGCGGTCTAGATAGCTTCTTTAGACGACTATATGGAGTAGTAAACTATGATATAACCGATTAATATGAATATTATTTACAATGAAATTACAAATATACTTAATTATATAAACAAAATAAATGTACAATTAATTATTACTGTATAAGTCATGTCCGCGTGGAATAGTGTCAAGAATGCAAGCCGCATTCCCCCGTTGAATGGCAATGCCGATTCTTTTGGCAAAAGTATGAATATTGAATTATATAAGGATAAAATTGTCAATTTTAACAAATAGAGAAATTAAGATAAGAAAAATAATTTTTCACCACAAATATTTAGTGAGTCGGTATCGGAAGCCCGGGGCCGCCTTCCATGCATAATGCATAGTTTCAATTGTCTCGCTGTGCAGTTGGCGGCGTTTAAAATTCCGCCCGTACTTGCTTCTTTAAGGGGCAGTCTTTATTTCTTACGATGCAACTTTGAGAATTTAAAATGCTTTGTTTAGTCTCATCTTATTTTTCGAGGTCGCACTTCTGTGTCTTGCATACGTTTGCAAGTAGGTGAAGTATCTTAGGGTTTGCTTTAAGACATTCGTTTTATTTCTTCTTTCTTATTTAAAATTCAAGACATTTTATGCAAATATTATGATTTGAAAACAAGCGTTTGTGAATCATGAGTATTTTGTCAACATACTCGTATATGTCATGCTAAAGACTGTCTATTCAGAAACGGATTTGAACATCTCGGACAATTTCAACAAAAACTCAATTTCATATATTTTTACGTATATTTGAAGGAGTATGCCACTCAAATAAATTTATATCTGAATCTTTAATATCCTGTATACATTACATTATTATTATACCTTACACCTTGCATAGACAATCCTCGTAGCGCACCGTAGCATGTCGTAGCAAAACGTAGCGAACTATAACATAATATGTGTAACTAGTATAAATCACTATGAAGAAGGTCGCAAATACGAAACTAACGAAGTAAATGTATGTATTTACAAGCTGTTTAAATTTAAAGTGCGATTCTGCTATTAAATATGCAGAGTATTCATAATAATATAATCTCTACTTATGGGAAGATGCTTTCATTAAATGTTTCGTTCATTAAGTATTTAAAGAACAACTCAAATACTCAGTTCTGTTAAAAGCAATGCGATTAAATAATTTAATTAAAAAATATTTCAATGTAGAGAACAAATTAAATTATTTATTTTCTCTATTATATATACTTATGTTTTTATTTTTCAGCCAAATAATTTACCAAATGTAGTTTTAATATTAATGATATAGACATCTTTTTTGTGTATGTATATTGTATATGATAACATTTTGCAATCACATTATGGTCTGGTACGGCTAGGGTCGTGTATTCGATTCTCACAGGAAAAAAACTTGAAGATATAATATGGTACTATGTCAGTGAACTTAGCAGATCATTGTCCAGCAGATCAAAAAAAAATGTGAGTTCTATTCGCATGCACCTGAGTTCTACAGTTCCTGATACTTTTTAGAAATAGTTCTGGCGTTTTTACCTTAAAAAAAGTCAATTGACAAAATGATCTGCTAACTTCCCGTAGCAGATCATTTTGCACAAAATCAAAAACAAATGTGAATTCTTTGCGCAAGGAGCCGAGTTCTACAGTTCCTGATACTTTTCAGGAATAGTTCTGGACTCTCGTCCAAGTTCCAGCAGATCAAATCCGAATTTTTGAAAAGTCGGATAATACCATTTTTAATGTTTTAAATTATTGCAAAAGCTTAGAACTCTTTCATTTATCACAGATCTGTACAAGAACTCTAATGTAGAACTCGTTTCGGGTCCACACCTCACGTCCAAGTGCCAGCAGAGCATACCTGAACGTTGGAAAATATGAAAAAAAAAAACACTTTTCATTGTTATAAATTAGTTAGAAAGGCTAGAAGTTAGAACTCTTTCGTTTATAACAGATCTGTACCAGAACTCTAATATAGAACTCGATTCGAGTCCAGAACTCACGTCCAAGTGCCAGCAGAGCATACCTGAACGTTGGAAAATATGAAAAAAAAAAACAATTTTTATTGTTTTAAATTATTTAGGAAGGCTAGAAGCTAGAACTCTTACGTTTATAACAGACCTGTACCAGAACTCTAATATAGAACTCAATTCGAGTCCAGAACTCACGTCCAAGTTCCAGCAGAGCATACCTGAACGTTGGAAAATATGAAAAAAATATATTTTCATTGTTATAAATTATTTAGAAAGGCTAGAAGTTAGAACTCTTTCGTTTATAACAGATCAATACCAGAACTCAAATAAACATTTCGATTCGAGTCCAGAACTCACGTCGAAGTTCCAGCAGAGCATACCTGAACGTTGGAAAATATGAAAAAAAAAAACAATTTTTATTGTTTTAAATTATTTAGGAAGGCTAGAAGTTAGAACTCTTACGTTTATAACAGACCTGTACCAGAACTCTAATATAGAACTCAATTCGAGTCCAGAACTCACGTCCAAGTTCCAGCAGAGCATACCTGAACGTTGGAAAATATGAAAAAAATATATTTTCATTGTTATAAATTATTTAGAAAGGCTAGAAGTTAGAACTCTTTCGTTTATAACAGATCAATACCAGAACTCAAATAAACATTTCGATTCGAGTCCAGAACTCACGTCGAAGTTCCAGCAGAGCATACCTGAACGTTGGAAAATATGAAAAAAAAAAACAATTTTTATTGTTTTAAAATTATTTAGGAAGGCTAGAAGTTAGAACTCTTACGTTTATAACAGACCTGTACCAGAACTCTAATATAGAACTCAATTCGAGTCCAGAACTCACGTCCAAGTTCCAGCAGAGCATACCTGAACGTTGGAAAATATGAAAAAAATATATTTTCATTGTTATAAATTATTTAGAAAGGCTAGAAGTTAGAACTCTTTCGTTTATAACAGATCAATACCAGAACTCAAATAAACATTTCGATTCGAGTCCAGAACTCACGTCGAAGTTCCAGCAGAGCATACCTGAACGTTGGAAAATATGAAAAAAAAAAACTATTTTTATTGTTTTAAATCATTTAGGAAGGCTAGAAGTTAGAACTCTAACGTTTATAACAGATCTGTACCAGAACTCTAATGGAGAACTCGATTCGAGTCCAGAACTCACGTCCAAGTGCCAGCAGAGCATACCAGAACATTGGAAAATATGAAAAAAAAAACTATTTTCATTGTTATAAATTATTTAGAAGGCTAGAAGTTAGAACTCTTTCGTTTATAACACCTGTACCAGAACTCTAATATAGAACTCAATTCGAGTCCAGAACTCACGTCCAAGTTCCAGCAGAGCATACCTGAACGTTGGAATTTATGAAAAAAATATTTGATTGTTTTAAATTATTTAGAAAGGCTAGAAGTTAGAACTCTTTCGTTTTAACAGATCTGTACCAGAACTCTAATTTAGAACTCGTTTCGAGTCCGGAACTCACGTCCAAGTGCCAGCAGAGCATATCAGAACGTTGCAAAATATGAAAAAAAAAACTATTTTCATTGTTTTAAATTATTTAGAAAAGCTAGAAGTTAGAACTCTTTTGTTTATAACAGATCTGTACTAAAACTCTAATATAGAACTCGTTTCGAGTCCAGAACTCACGTCCAAGGTCCAGCAGAGCATACCTGAACGTTGGAAAATATGAAAAAAAAAACTAGTTTGATTGTTTTAAATTATTTAGAAAGGCTAGAAGTTAGAACTCTTTCACTTATAACAGATCTGTACCAGAACTCTAATGTAGAACTCGTTTCGAGTCCAGAACTCACGTCCAAGTTCCAGCAGAGCATACCTGAACGTTGGAAAATATAAAAAAAAAACTATATTTATTGTTTTAAATTATTTAAAAAGGCTAGAAGTTAGAACTCTTTCGTTTATAACAGACCTGTACCAGAACTCTAATATAAAACTAAATTCGAGTCCAGAACTCACGTCCAAGTTCCAGCAGAGCATACCTGAACGTTGGAATATATGAAAAAAAAATAGTTTGATTGTTTTAAATTATTTAGAAAGGCTAGAAGTTAGAACTCTTTCACTTATAACAGATCTGTACCAGAACTCTAATGTAAAACTCGATTAGAGTCCAGAACTCACGTCCAAGTTCCAGCAGAGCATACCTGAACGTTGGAAAATATAAAAAAACTATATTTATTGTTTTAAATTATTTAAAAAAGGCTAGAAGCTAGAACTCTTTCGTTTATAACAGATCTGTACCAGAACTCTAATGTACAACTCGTTTGAGTCCAGAACTCACGTCCAAGTGCCAGCAGAGCATACCTGAACGTTGGAAAATATGAAAAAAAAAATATTTTCATTGTTTTAAATTATTTAGAAAGGCTAGAAGTTTAGAACTCTTTCGTTTATAACAGATCAATACCAGAACTCTAATAAAAATTTCGATTCGAGTCTAGAACTCACGTCCAAGTTCCAGCAGAGCATACCAGAACGTTGGAAAATATGAAAAAAAAACTATTTTTATTGTTTTAAATCATTTAGGAAGGCTAGAAGTTAGAACTCTAACGTTTATAACAGATCTGTACCAGAACTCTAATTTAGAACTCGTTTCGAGTGCAGAACTCATGTCCAAGTGCCAGCAGAGCATACCAGAACATTGGAAAATATGAAAAAAAACTATTTTCATTGTTATAAATTATTTAGGAAAGGCTAGAAGTTAGAACTCTTTCGTTTATAACAGACCTGTACCAGAACTCTAATAGAACTCGTTTCGAGTCCAGAACTCACGTCCAAGTGCCAGCAGAGCATATCAGAACGTTGCAAAATATGAAAAAAAAACTATTTTCATTGTTTTAAATTATTTAGAAAGGCTAGAAGTTAGAACTCTTACGTTTATAACAGATCTGTACCAGAACTCTAATATAGAACTCGTTTCGAGTCCAGAACTCACGTCCAAGTTAGCAGAGCATACCTGAACGTTGGAAAATATGAAAAAAAATCTATTTTTATTGTTTTAAATTATTTAGGAAGGCTAGAAGTTAGAACTCTTTCGTTTATAACAGATCAATACCAGAACTCTAATTTAGAACTCGTTTCGAGTACAGAACTCATGTCCAAGTGCCAGCAGAGCATACCAGAACATTGGAAAATATGAAAAAAAAAAACTATTTTCATTGTTATAAATTATTTAGGAAGGCTAGAAGTTAGAACTCTTTCGTTTATAATAGACCTGTACCAGAACTCTAATATAGAACTCAATTCGAGTCCAGAACTCACGTCCAAGTTCCAGCAGAGCATACCTGAACGTTGGAAAATATGAAAAAAAAATATTTTCATTGTTATAAATTATTTAGAAAGGCTAGAAGTTAGAACTCTTTCGTTTATAACAGATCAATACCAGAACTCAAATAAACATTTCGATTCGAGTCCAGAACTCACGTCGAAGTTCCAGCAGAGCATACCTGAACGTTGGAAAATATGAAAAAAAAAACAATTTTTATTGTTTTAAATTATTTAGGAAGGCTAGAAGTTAGAACTCTTACGTTTATAACAGACCTGTACCAGAACTCTAATATAGAACTCAATTCGAGTCCAGAACTCACGTCCAAGTTCCAGCAGAGCATACCTGAACGTTGGAAAATATGAAAAAAATATATTTTCATTGTTATAAATTATTTAGAAAGGCTAGAAGTTAGAACTCTTTCGTTTATAACAGATCAATACCAGAACTCAAATAAACATTTCGATTCGAGTCCAGAACTCACGTCGAAGTTCCAGCAGAGCATACCTGAACGTTGGAAAATATGAAAAAAAAAACTATTTTTATTGTTTTAAATCATTTAGGAAGGCTAGAAGTTAGAACTCTAACGTTTATAACAGATCTGTACCAGAACTCTAATGGAGAACTCGATTCGAGTCCAGAACTCACGTCCAAGTGCCAGCAGAGCATACCAGAACATTGGAAAATATGAAAAAAAAAACTATTTTCATTGTTATAAATTATTTAGGAAGGCTAGAAGTTAGAACTCTTTCGTTTATAACAGACCTGTACCAGAACTCTAATATAGAACTCAATTCGAGTCCAGAACTCACGTCCAAGTTCCAGCAGAGCATACCTGAACGTTGGAATTTATGAAAAAAAATAGTTTGATTGTTTTAAATTATTTAGAAAGGCTAGAAGTTAGAACTCTTTCGCTTTTTAACAGATCTGTACCAGAACTCTAATTTAGAACTCGTTTCGAGTCCAGAACTCACGTCCAAGTGCCAGCAGAGCATATCAGAACGTTGCAAAATATGAAAAAAAAAACTATTTTCATTGTTTTAAATTATTTAGAAAAGCTAGAAGTTAGAACTCTTTTGTTTATAACAGATCTGTACTAAAACTCTAATATAGAACTCGTTTCGAGTCCAGAACTCACGTCCAAGGTCCAGCAGAGCATACCTGAACGTTGGAAAATATGAAAAAAAAAACTAGTTTGATTGTTTTAAATTATTTAGAAAGGCTAGAAGTTAGAACTCTTTCACTTATAACAGATCTGTACCAGAACTCTAATGTAGAACTCGTTTCGAGTCCAGAACTCACGTCCAAGTTCCAGCAGAGCATACCTGAACGTTGGAAAATATAAAAAAAAAAACTATATTTATTGTTTTAAATTATTTAAAAAGGCTAGAAGTTAGAACTCTTTCGTTTATAACAGACCTGTACCAGAACTCTAATATAAAACTAAATTTGAGTCCAGAACTCACGTCAAAGTTCCAGCAGAGCATACCTGAACGTTGGAATATATGAAAAAAAAATAGTTTGATTGTTTTAAATTATTTAGAAAGGCTAGAAGTTAGAACTCTTTCACTTATAACAGATCTGTACCAGAACTCTAATGTAAAACTCGATTAGAGTCCAGAACTCACGTCCAAGTTCCAGCAGAGCATACCTGAACGTTGGAAAATATAAAAAAAACTATATTTATTGTTTTAAATTATTTAAAAAGGCTAGAAGCTAGAACTCTTTCGTTTATAACAGATCTGTACCAGAACTCTAATGTACAACTCGTTTTGAGTCCAGAACTCACGTCCAAGTGCCAGCAGAGCATACCTGAACGTTGGAAAATATGAAAAAAAAAATATTTTCATTGTTATAAATTATTTAGAAAGGCTAGAAGTTAGAACTCTTTCGTTTATAACAGATCAATACCAGAACTCTAATAAAAATTTCGATTCGAGTCTAGAACTCACGTCCAAGTTCCAGCAGAGCATACCTGAACGTTGGAAAATATGAAAAAAAAAACTATTTTTATTGTTTTAAATCATTTAGGAAGGCTAGAAGTTAGAACTCTAACGTTTATAACAGATCTGTACCAGAACTCTAATTTAGAACTCGTTTCGAGTGCAGAACTCATGTCCAAGTGCCAGCAGAGCATACCAGAACATTGGAAAATATGGAAAAAAAAACTATTTTCATTGTTATAAATTATTTAGGAAGGCTAGAAGTTAGAACTCTTTCGTTTGTAACAGACCTGTACCAGAACTCTAATATAGAACTCGTTTCGAGTCCAGAACTCACGTCCAAGTGCCAGCAGAGCATATCAGAACGTTGCAAAATATGAAAAAAAAACTATTTTCATTGTTTTAAATTATTTAGAAAGGCTAGAAGTTAGAACTCTTAAGTTTATAACAGATCTGTACCAGAACTCTAATATAGAACTCGTTTCGAGTCCAGAACTCACTTCCAAAGGTTAGCAGAGCATACCAGAACGTTGGAAAATATGAAAAAAATCTATTTTTATTGTTTTAAATCATTTAGGAAGGCTAGAAGTTAGAACTCTGATGTTTATAACAGATCAATACCAGAACTCTAATTTAGAACTCGTTTCGAGTACAGAACTCATGTCCAAGTGCCAGCAGAGCATACCAGAACATTGGAAAATATGAAAAAAAAACTATTTTCATTGTTATAAATTATTTAGGAAGGCTAGAAGTTAGAACTCTTTCGTTTATAATAGACCTGTACCAGAACTCTAATATAGAACTCAATTCGAGTCCAGAACTCACGTCCAAGTTCCAGCAGAGCATACCTGAACGTTGGAATATATGAAAAAAAATTAGTTTGATTGTTTTAAATTATTTAGAAAGGCTAGAAGTTAGAACTCTTTCGCTTATAACAGATCTGTACCAGAACTCTAATGTAGAACTCGTTTCGAGTCCAGAACTCACGTCCAAGTGCCAGCAGAGCATATCAGAACGTTGCAAAATATGAAAAAAAAACTATTTTCATTGTTTTAAATTATTTAGAAAGGCTAGAAGTTAGAACTCTTTTGTTTATAACAGATCTGTACCAGAACTCTAATATAGAACTCGTTTCGAGTCCAGAACTCACTTCCAAAGGTTAGCAGAGCATACCAGAACGTTGGAAAATATGAAAAAAATCTATTTTCGTTGTTTGAAATGATTTAAAAAGGCTAGAAGCCAAACCCAACGTGAATAAAGTCTAGTACTCATCAGCCGAACGCACACCGGCTGCGTTTCGAATTATCACTTTCGTTACTTATACCTATTTTATACTTTCTTATATTTACACAAATATTTGACATTTTAAATAAAATTATCTTTTCGGATTCGATTCGACTTCGAAAATATCTGATTAAGTATCTATTCTAAATGAAAATCCCTTTAGATTTTCAAGTTATCTATACTAATATTATAAAGAGGTAAAGTTTGTAATCTTGTGAGTTTGTGAGTTTGTGGGTTTGTGAGTTTGTGAATTTGTGAGTTTGTGATGTTGAAGGGGGTAATCTCTGGATCTACTAAACCGATTTTCAAAATTCTTTTACCAATAAAAAGCCACTTTTTTTTTAAGTGTCATAGACTTCATATTAACTCGAAGAATGAAAAGACTTTTTCGTGGTAGTCGGATTTGCAAAGTAAGTCGGAGAAAAAACGGTTGAACGAAAACGTTTCTTACGAACGCTGCCTTAACGATGAGAGATATATGATTATGTTCTTGAGAAAAGTTGTAGAGCTGTATAATGCCTACAAAAAAGTCAGCGACAGCATATGTCTAACTTTTGAATTTAAGTCACAAAAAGTAGTTTTTTATATTTTTTTAATATTATATTTTTATATAATTTAAATCGGTAGGTCATGTTTATTGGTCATATTATCAACAATTATGAATTCTTATTAAAATAAGTAAATGTATCGTCTAAAATATTTAAAACAAAAGACTTTTTTTATTTATAAATAATTTATAACAATGAATACAGTTTTTTTTTCATATTTTTCAACGTTCTGGTATGCTCTGCTGGAACTTCGACATGAGTTCTGGACTCGAATCGAAATGTATATTAGAGTTCTGGTATAGATGTGTTATAAACGAAAGAGTTCTAACTTCTAGCCTTTCTAAGTAATTTATAACAATGAAAATATTTTTTTTTTCATATTTTCCAACGTTCAGGTATGCTCTGCTGGCACTTGGACGTGAGTTCTGGACTCAAAACGAGTTCTACATTAGAGTTCTGGTACAGATCTGTTATAAATGAAAGAGTTCTAACTTCTAGCCTTTTTAAATAATTTAAAACAATAAATATAGTTTTTTTTCATATTATGCAACGTTCTGATATGCTCTGCTGGCACTTGGACGTGAGTTCTGGACTCGAAACGAGTTCTACATTAGAGTTCTGGTACAGATCTGTTATAAACGAAAGAGTTCTAACTTCTAGCCTTTCGAAATAATTTAAAACAATCAAACTAATTTTTTTTCATATATTCCAACGTTCAGGTATGCTCTGCTGGAACTTGGACGTGAGTTCTGGACTCGAATTTAGTTCTATATTAAAGTTCTGGTAGAGGTCTGTTATAAACAAAAGAGTTCTAACTTCTAGCCTTCCTAAATAATTTATAACAATGAAAATAGTTTTTTTTTTCATATTTTCCAATGTTCTGGTATGCTCTGCTGACACTTGGACATGAGTTCTGGACTCGAAACGAGTTCTAAATTAGGGTTCTGGTACAGATCTGTTATAAACGAAAGAGTTCTAACTTCTAGCCTTTTTAAATAATTTAAAACAATGAAAATAGTTTTTTTTTCATATTTTCCAACGTTCTGGTATGCTCTGCTGGACCTTGGACGTGAGTTCTGGACTCGAAACGAATTCTATATTAGAGTTCTGGTATAGATCTGTTATAAACAAAAGAGTTCTAACTTCTAGCCTTTCTAAATAATTTAAAACAATGAAAATAGTTTTTTTTTTTCATATTTTGCAACGTTCTGATATGCTCTGCTGGCACTTGGACGTGAGTTCTGGACTCGAAACGAGTTCTACATTAGAGTTCTGGTACAGATCTGTTATAAACGAAAGAGTTCTAACTTCTAGCCTTTCTAAATAATTTAAAACAATCAAACTATTTTTTTTTTTTCATATATTCCAACGTTCAGGTATGCTCTGCTGGAACTTTGACGTGAGTTCTGGACTCGAATTTAGTTTTATATTAGAGTTCTGGTACAGGTCTGTTATAAACGAAAGAGTTCTAACTTCTAGCCTTTTTAAATAATTTAACACAATAAAAATAGTTTTTGTTTCATATTTTCCAACGTTCAGGTATGCTCTGCTGGAACTTGGACGTGAGTTCTAGACTCGAATCGAAATTTTTATTAGAGTTCTGGTATTGATCTGTTATAAACGAAAGAGTTCTAACTTCTAGCCTTTCTAAATAATTTATAACAATGAAAATATTTTTTTTTTTCATATTTTCCAACGTTCAGGTATGCTCTGCTGGCACTTGGACGTGAGTTCTGGACTCAAAACGAGTTGTACATTAGAGTTCTGGTACAGATCTGTTATAAACGAAAGAGTTCTAGCTTCTAGCCTTTTTAAATAATTTAAAACAATAAATATAGTTTTTTTTATATTTTCCAACGTTCAGGTATGCTCTGCTGGAACTTGGACGTGAGTTCTGGACTCTAATCGAGTTTTACATTAGAGTTCTGGTACAGATCTGTTATAAGTGAAAGAGTTCTAACTTCTAGCCTTTCTAAATAATTTAAAACAATCAAACTATTTTTTTTTCATATATTCCAACGTTCAGGTATGCTCTGCTGGAACTTTGACGTGAGTTCTGGACTCAAATTTAGTTTTATATTAGAGTTCTGGTACAGGTCTGTTATAAACGAAAGAGTTCTAACTTCTAGCCTTTTTAAATAATTTAAAAAAATAAATAGTTTTTTTTTTTATATTTTCCAACGTTCAGGTATGCTCTGCTGGAACTTGGACGTGAGTTCTGGACTCGAAACGAGTTCTACATTAGAGTTCTGGTACAGATCTGTTATAAGTGAAAGAGTTCTAACTTCTAGCCTTTCTAAATAATTTAAAACAATCAAACTAGTTTTTTTTTCATATTTTCCAACGTTCAGGTATGCTCTGCTGGACCTTGGACGTGAGTTCTGGACTCGAAACGAGTTCTATATTAGAGTTTTAGTACAGATCTGTTATAAACAAAAGAGTTCTAACTTCTAGCTTTTCTAAATAATTTAAAACAATGAAAATAGTTTTTTTTTTCATATTTTGCAACGTTCTGATATGCTCTGCTGGCACTTGGACGTGAGTTCTGGACTCGAAACGAGTTCTAAATTAGAGTTCTGGTACAGATCTGTTAAAAGCGAAAGAGTTCTAACTTCTAGCCTTTCTAAATAATTTAAAACAATCAAACTAATTTTTTTTCATAAATTCCAACGTTCAGGTATGCTCTGCTGGAACTTGGACGTGAGTTCTGGACTCGAATTGAGTTCTATATTAGAGTTCTGGTACAGGTCTGTTATAAACGAAAGAGTTCTAACTTCTAGCCTTCCTAAATAATTTATAACAATGAAAATAGTTTTTTTTTTCATATTTTCCAATGTTCTGGTATGCTCTGCTGGCACTTGGACGTGAGTTCTGGACTCGAATCGAGTTCTCTATTAGAGTTCTGGTACAGATCTGTTATAAACGTTAGAGTTCTAACTTCTAGCCTTCCTAAATGATTTAAAACAATAAAAATAGTTTTTTTTTCATATTTTCCAACGTTCAGGTATGCTCTGCTGGAACTTCGACGTGAGTTCTGGACTCGAATCGAAATGTTTATTTGAGTTCTGGTATTGATCTGTTATAAACGAAAGAGTTTCTAACTTCTAGCCTTTCTAAATAATTTATAACAATGAAAATATATTTTTTTTCATATTTTCCAACGTTCAGGTATGCTCTGCTGGAACTTGGACGTGAGTTCTGGACTCGAATTGAGTTCTATATTAGAGTTCTGGTACAGGTCTGTTATAAACGTAAGAGTTCTAACTTCTAGCCTTCCTAAATAATTTAAAACAATAAAAATTGTTTTTTTTTTCATATTTTCCAACGTTCAGGTATGCTCTGCTGGAACTTCGACGTGAGTTCTGGACTCGAATCGAAATGTTTATTTGAGTTCTGGTATTGATCTGTTATAAACGAAAGAGTTCTAACTTCTAGCCTTTCTAAATAATTTATAACAATGAAAATATATTTTTTTCATATTTTCCAACGTTCAGGTATGCTCTGCTGGAACTTGGACGTGAGTTCTGGACTCGAATTGAGTTCTATATTAGAGTTCTGGTACAGGTCTGTTATAAACGTAAGAGTTCTAACTTCTAGCCTTCCTAAATAATTTAAAACAATAAAAATTGTTTTTTTTTTTATATTTTCCAACGTTCAGGTATGCTCTGCTGGCACTTGGACGTGAGTTCTGGACTCGAATCGAGTTCTATATTAGAGTTCTGGTACAGATCTGTTATAAACGAAAGAGTTCTAACTTCTAGCCTTTCTAACTAATTTATAACAATGAAAAGTGTTTTTTTTTTTTCATATTTTCCAACGTTCAGGTATGCTCTGCTGGCACTTGGACGTGAGTTCTGGACCCGAAACGAGTTCTACATTAGAGTTCTTGTACAGATCTGTGATAAATGAAAGAGTTCTAAGCTTTTGCAATAATTTAAAACATTAAAAATGGTATTATCCGACTTTTCAAAAATTCGGATTTGATCTGCTGGAACTTGGACGAGAGTCCAGAACTATTCCTGAAAAGTATCAGGAACTGTAGAACTCGGCTCCTTACGCAAAGAATTCACATTTGTTTTTGATTTTGTGCAAAATGATCTGCTACGGGAAGTTAGCAGATCATTTTGTCAATTGACTTTTTTTAAGGTAAAAACGCCAGAACTATTTCTAAAAAGTATCAGGAACTGTAGAACTCAGGTGCATGCGAATAGAACTCACATTTTTTTTTGATCTGCTGGACAATGATCTGCTAAGTTCACTGACATTATGGTACTTGGGATTTATTCAAACATTGTTTTAATATCCAAACTATTATCCAAATATAATATTAAATAATATAACAAAAATGGTATAAAATACTAAAATTGCACTATAAATGGCTATTTGTAAGCTATTAGTAAAAAAACTTTTCGCATTGCAAGAATTTTACTTTCTCTATTTTAATATTAACTAGCTGTCTAAATGCAAACTGGACTGTAATAAAATCTCGTTTCCAATACCGTCCCAAAAATTTAAAAACAATGTAAATGACTGTGGACAAGCTATGGGATGCATAGAGATGGCCTCAGGTTATTTGAGGTTTCAACCAATTTTAACTTCTAATACATTAACAAAGAACTAGTGTTGTTTTTATTCTATCTATTTATTAATGATGTACTTTCACTTCGTTTGAGTTTGCCTCTGGGTAAAAGGGGCCATAGCGTATAAAACCTTATCAATCGAAATTACCCGTTAATGGAGTTTTAATATTTCTTCTAGAATTACATATTTTTCTGTAGCAAAAATGGCTTTTATTATTTTTAAACTCTCCAACTATCTCCATACAAAAAGAAGGAGAAACAAGAAGGATTCCTTCTATATAATTGTTTAGTCTCAGGCTTAGATATAATTCATTGTGAGTTGCTTTAACTTTTAAAACTATAGATGACAATTTCTAAAGGAGGCGAAGTTTACAAGTTGGTTTTCCTTTGATTAAGTGTTGTTAAATCGTCAAGAAACACACTTCGATTTACAACTTTAATTCAAGAAGATATTCAAACATATTAATTTAAATCATTTAAAACTGTTATTACTTACTTAAAATAAGAATAATAATTAAAATGCATCCAAACTATGATTAACTGGCAATATACGTAGCTTCTACTACGTTCAAACTTCTGGGCTGAAAATTTCACCAAAATCGCTCTAGCCCCTTTGGAGTCCATATGGAGCTTACATACACACATCGATTTTCATATAATATATAGATAGATTGAAAATCAATCTGTTGTCTGTTGCTTCAATAATAATACAGTATATCTAAGCAATAGATTTACAGTTTCTTAAGCATTATTATTACTTTTCCATTGTTTGAGATTATATTGATATTTTATTACAAACTTCTATTTTATTTTAAATAAAGATTTGAACGTTCGACCTTTGGCGAATCAAACACATGCTCTATTGAGTCATGACATTACTAAAGGAGAGTAAGAAAGTGACAAAATTCCAATATTATAACCAAATACCATATCTGAATTTAACTTACTGTAAAATGCTATAGATAGAAACATCATTATGTATATATTTATATATTATATATCTTTACGGAGGCAGTGGTAGCCCAGTGGAAACGCGCTCGCTTGGGTAACCGAGTGAAGCAAGTCCAAATCGGGTTCGCATCTCCAACGTTTTCATGCGCGAATCATTTTCAGCATGATTCCTGCTGAGGTCCTGGATTCGAGTCCCGGGTCGGGCCAAGTTTACTTATTGAGTCTTTCTGTATAGTAAGTCTCATTAACAGCCCGGAGTTGGGAAGTTGGCGGTGTTTCACCCCCGTGCCTCGGAGAGCACGTAAAGCCGTCGGTCCTGCGCCTTAACTCTCACTGGTCGTGTCGAGTAGTCGTCCCACCGGAGTATGAGGGTGATAGGAATAGAGAGTGCACGTTGTGTCTGTGCGTACACTTGTGCATTATAATATCCCCTGCGCAGTTGGCTAGTCTCAATGAAATTGGCCACCGTGGCCGGAATCCGTCAGGAGAACATCACTCCTTTACACTGAAACGAAATTTAGTACAAAAATAAACCTGATGAGATATACCTGGAGTAACATACTCGAATAGCTCTCAATAAAATTTCATTTACAAATTCCGTATAAATAAATATTTTTTTTTTTATAAATAATACATAATACACTAAAATATTATTTAAGTATACCTACAATTCCTCTACTTTCTATTCCAATAACACCCTTTCAAGTTATGCAAATCTATACGCGTAGTGCGAATGAGAAAATTCGATTCTGAATAGCAATATATGTGGTAATATCAATCGTATGACATAAGTGGGTAGGACAAACCTTTTTATTTGTTTGTCAAATTGCGGAAATGATCTGACAGACTGTATTATATATTAGTTATACAAAGAAATATTTCAAATCTAGTTACTTTTTAACGTTTAGTATGGATTTCTCAGAGATGAGAAACTTTCCCGTAGTAAAAAGTACCTATCCTATATGTTGACACGAATAGTCAGATATCATCATACCAAATTTCATCAAAATCTGTCCAGGGGTTTTCTTGTGACGCGTTTCTAAATAGACAGATAGACAGACAGACAAAAATTATTATAAAAACTATAGATTCGGCCTCTGTATCGATAAAATGACTATGCCAATAAGTTTTTGCAAAAAATATTTAATGTACATATTCGACTCAGAATTTTACTATATGTATAGAAAATAGTTAAATGATGATCATTCATATATAAAAACATAGATACACATTTCTTAACAAATATCTCTTCAAAGAGGCATCGACATGCGATGTTAAGCCGAACCAAAGAATTAAATTAAAAAATTGTAAGTTTAAATTTAATTGTTTAAACACAAATTCGAACTTACGCACTTCACATAAAGTAGTTTTTTATACAAAACACGCACGTATCTTGAGTTTGTGTATACAAAAATTATTTAAAAAAAAATATTTTTGTATTAAAAAAAAAATCTATATCAATGATGATGATAGATGTTATAATTAAATGTTTATACATTTTTGACATTTTTTTTCTTTCATTATTATAAAAAACTAGCGGACCCGACAGACGTTGTCCTGTCTACACGTCTTTAATTTGAAAATTTCAAACTTTTTGGACAAAATTGTGAATCTAAACCATTCCCAGATCCCCTTGAACACACACAAAAAATTTCATCAAAATCGGTCCAGTCGTTTGAGAGAAGTTCAGTGACATACACACTCACAGAAGAATTATATATATAAAGATGGTCGTCGCGGAACGCACGGCATGTAAAACATCTACATTAACATTAGAATTCATAATAATGAATAACATACACATATCATAATATGAAGTAAAATAAAGAAAAAATAGAGTTTCGTTAATAAAACCAATTTATTTTTCTTATTATTTTATTGTAATCATAATTAAAGAATAGAATATTAATAGAATAGACAATATGTAAGTATTTTTAATAGACACTGTTTTACCATGGAGCGTGTATGGTATACGCGCGTCCGTCTAGTACCGTCGCTTGGCTTGGGTGACTTTTGTGTTTATAATTTTATATGCGGACAACGCCACCAGTGTTACTCCATGTGTGAAAGTCTAAACTCTATCTGCTGTTAAATTTTATCCAAAATAATTTTATCCAATATAAAGGAGTTACAAACTTTCGTATTCATAATATTAATGTAGGTTTGAGCTAATAATAATAATCTTTTATTTTACCGATTATAGTCACCAATATGGGTTTATATTAAAAAGAAACTATAACAAATCTAAAACACATAATGTGGCACAATTATAATATTCCCAAATGAGATGCAAAATTATATCGTAGTATATTTTTTAACATAAAAGTAAGTAGACTAAGAGGGTTCTCGTATCGCCTTGTTAAAATAATTTCGTTCGTGTTCCCTTTGCAACAGTACTCATTGAAATTATTTTGCACCGTAAAATAAAAAAATATTATGTATTTATTCAAAACTTTGGTTATTGATTTCATATTTTTATATCTTCAAAGCTCAAAAGCATCCAAAGCCCGTTTTTTTATACTGGTATATAAAAATAGTGCCCTTTCTATAACATTACTACTATACTGCCTGGTTAGTGTTGTGGCTTTTATGTATGTCTGTGGAATATGAGGTTCTGAGTTCGATTCTCGAGTCATGCCAAAATAATTACTGGTTTTATGTTGATGAAACACTAAGTAACATCCCAGAGTTTAGAAGTCGGTGTATTGAATTGTCCAACAGAAATTACAGTAAAGAATAAAGAGTTCACTTATATCTAAGTATACACTTGGGCACTATGACATAACTCGAGCAGTTGGCTAGTGTATTGTATGTAGGTTTATTCGAGTGATTGTGATAAAATTTAGCATTTCTTATGGTACAGCAGTTTTTGCTGCCGATTCTGCTAGCGTGGTTACTCGTACTATATCGATAATAAATAGCCCGTGTGTCAGTCCAGAGTATAAAACTATTTCCACTATGCTAAAGTGTAAGTGAAAAACATGTGCATCAATATACAAATATCTATTATACTAGCGGACCCGACAGACGTTGTCCTGTCTACACGTCTTTAATTTGAAAATTTCAAACTTTTTGGACAAAATTGTGAATCTAAACCATTCCCAGATCCCCTTGAACACACACAAAAAATTTCATCAAAATCGGTCGAGTCGTTTGAGAGAAGTTCAGTGACATACACACTCACAGAAGAATTATATATATAAAGATTTGCGTCACGTAACGTAGTGACGTTAAGTCGAACATTTTGTCGTCACTGGTATCTTTATTAGGTCTCCGATAGTTTTATGAGGCATAAAGGTATAACACCACCTACATCCCTACTTCAGGCTTTTACTGAGAATTTTTTTCATAAGAAAACCCAGTCTTTCCCCAATGACTATTATTGCCCCGACTTAGGCTTCGAAAACCACAGGCACCAATCGAGTCAATAAGATAATTAGGGCTTAATAAAATGTAACACATTTTATTACATTTTTGATATACAATGCATAGATATCGTAGCAGGTGTTAACAGTAAATGAGTCTCTTTTATTTAAAATATAAATATGTTGGGACATTAACACACAGCACCATCTAGTTCCATGGTAAGCTACAAGGCTTGTGTTATGGAAACCAGATAGTTGATAAACTACACATATATAACTTTAAATACATACATAATATAAATATAAACACCTATGACTAGAGTTCAAACATTCGTGCTCATAACATAAATGAATGCGCCCCGCGGAATTTGAACTAGCGACCACTGGCACAGCAAGTGGGGTCGCTACAAACTGAGCCAACGTGTCGTCAAGGTATTTAAAAAGTTATTATATATCGTTATTTTATGACTGAAACAACCTTAAAATAATTTAGTCGAGCTAAACTTTGTTATCTTTAAGAAACAGTGAAATACCGTAGCATCTCGCTTTAGTGAAAATGCACAAGAAAAATTAAGTTACTTAGTTCTAATAAAATTAAAGCTTCTCTCACTTTTGAATACAAATATTTATACTAAATCTTATCGTACTAAAAAAATATACGTATAGTTAGATTTTATGTGTATGTGAGCATGTGTACTTTTAGAAAAAATTTGACAACGTCAAAACAAAATTTATTGTGTAATCAAAATTTATTTTAAAATACTCGAAAATAACATTAAAAATTTACGTAATAGTATAAAAATGTTTTAAAAGACTTCCGCGACACCATTCAGACAAAGAGAGACAATAGCATTCCCAAGGAGGGTTGACGTCAGGCAGGCGGCCGGTCGTAAAACTTTTGCCAAAACCTATCATCAGTACAGAAGATGTACTGCGCCGACCCCAAGTGATTGGGAAATGGGCAGGAAGAACAAAAAAGGGCATGGGTACTTTTTCACGCTATAACAACTTAACAGATTTGAGTGAAACTCGATATACAGAGCTTATAAATTATTTTATCTTATTTTTTGTTGACGAACTTTCTTAATACGTGAAAGGAGCTGCGGGCATAAAACTTAAAGAATTTCTAATATGATTAAAAAACACATGTAATTTTTTTTTATAGAATACTAGAGAATCACCCTCGCTACGCTCGGGTTTATCCCTAGGTTGATTCCCCAGACAAACTTTAATCCCCATTTTCACCCTCTTAACGGATAACTTCCGAGATAAATAGTATCCTTTGTCCTTGCCAGGGTCTAAAACTATCCTCTTACCAATTGAATCTAAATCGGTACAGTTGATCCAGGGATTACCCCCTACAACGTCTTAAACTCACAAACTTTACCTCTTTATAATATGAGTATAGATTTTTCATAAGATTGATAATATCCTCCTAACCAATTTTAGTTATGGAAATCCTTTTCATTATATATAGTTATGGGATATAACTAACTATAAATATCTCTATATAGTTATGCGATCTCATATAAAAATCATTGGAAGAGACTATGTCCGTCTATAAGCATTGAATGTCTTCCGGCTGAAAAGTGCTTACGTTAGGCTGTAGAGTGTAGACTAAATGAAACAGACGCTTGAACTAAACATAAAAACAAGTCATAAATAAATCTGTGTAACAAAATTCAAAGCTTATCAAATTCTAATATATATTTTATGAAAAAACTAAATAATTCGATGTTACATTATTTTTATCTAGAGTAGCTAAAATTGGAAGCAAAGTGGCGTTAGCGGCGGGTTAAGTAAACAAAATTTTATAAACAAACTTTATTTACCGCTTTCTACGTAAAATGTTGCTGAAAAATAAATTTTCGCTTCATCTCCTTTCGTCTTTTATATGTAAAGTAGGTATTCGCCTTAAACGGATTCAAGTTTTCCTCTGTAAAGGACGCTATATCATATATTTAGGTATATTTTGAATATTAATTGAAACATGAATAATATTTTATTATAAAGAGGCAAATTAGTATATCTATACTAACATTATAAAGAGGTAAAGTTTGTGAGTTTGTGACGTTGTAGGGGGTAATCTCTAGAGTTACTGAACCGACTTAGATGAAATTTGGTAAGAAAATAGTTTGAGGCTCTGGGATGGACGTAGAATACATTTTATCCTGGAAATCATTCCTTAAGGGGGTGTAAATGGGGATGAACGTTTGTATTGAGAAGCAAGAATAGGGACGTACCCGAGCGAAGCAAGGGTCATTCGCTAGTGTTAAAATAAATGGAGAAGTAAACAGTTATCTTAATAATCAGTAATTAATCTCGATAATCAGTAATTTCATTTACCAGTGTTTGCCCAGTGGTGCGACCAAAATCATCATTGAAAATGTATAACTAACTAGCATTGCTAGCGGCTCCGCCCGCGTTCAGATGACCAAAAACCAAATTCTAAGGTTTTACATATTAGTATACTCTTACATTACAGTTTTTGTATTTTTTCTCAGAAATGAGATATTTTTCCGCAGTAAAAGGTACCCTATATGTTGACCCGGATAATCAGCTATGACCAATGACCATACCAAGTTTCAACAAAATCCGTCCAGTAGTTATTCTGTGATGCGGTAACAGACAGACAGACAGACAATAATTCTAAAAACTATAGATTCGGCCTCTGTATCGATAATAATGTCTATTTCAATAAGACTTTCCAAAAAATATTTTATGTATAGATTTGACTCAGAATTTTATTATATGTATAGATAATACTGAACTGTTTTGTTTTTACCTATCTATATAAAAAAAGTGTTTCCAAATTTTTTTTATTGAAAACACTAAAGCTTGTCAATAGCACTAAATAAGAAAAAAGAAAATTGGTTGACAAACAGACGAGAAAAAGCTACTAAACCTTTAGTCTTTGCCTATTTATATATAGATTTACCATATCACTCGAATTAAGGTTTCATAAATATCGATTTATTTATTTATTTATGTACCAGAAAAAAAAACATACAAGTTAAAACAGATGCCATGTGTACAAAGGATGACTTATCTCTTTAAGAGATCTCTACCAGAACCCCTTAAGCGTGAGAAAATATAAAAATAATAATGCGGTGCGGTGTAGGTACAAACTACAAACATCAATTATAATATAAATATACAGTACCTGGGCGACCGAGCGTCGCTCGGAGTTTTTGGACAAAAAACAAACAAACTAATAATTTGAATAAATACAAAAAAAAACAAAATTAAAAACTTTGTGTCCGACCGGGATACGAACCCAGACACCTGTGGTAGTCAAACTTGCGCATTGGCCGCTTGACCATGATGCTTATGTCTGAGCGTGCGAAATTATCGAACAAAATAGTTTGCGTGGAATAATGCAGAAGAAATAATAATAATAATAAAGCTTTATTTATTGTATACATGCTTACTTATAATTTTAAATTATAATTACTCTTACTTAATTAACAATTTTTAACATTGTATTTTAACAGATCATATTTATAACTTATTTGATTATATTTAATTTAACTTCACTTTTTGGTTAGTGACTATTTATTAACTTATAATTTTTTAACTAATAATTTTGTAATCTGGAATTAAATTATTTTAAAAATCTTTAATATTATTTGAAATGATATTGTATATATATATAAATTATGATTAACAAATAAATAAATAAACAATCACAATAAATTAATTGAGTAAATACTAAACATTTCACAATAATAAATATAAATTAAATTTCTTTCCATACATTAATTCTGACAATAGTTATAAATTAGGTATTTAATTTCATAATTAAATGTATTTATTTAGTAAATGTCTTTTTCATGTATAGACCCCTCTCGGTTAAAAGCCTCCTCCAAAGTAGCCCTGCATAGAGCTCTCCGTTGGAGATTATGCTTGTATGAATGATTGCAAAGGGTTTCTTTTCAAATTTTGTTTCCAATATATAAATTTCATTCCAATTTGTTTCTGATATGCCTATAAAGTTTATAATTTTATCTTTGTGTTCTTTTGATTTGTTGTAAGAAATGCTGCTTTTAATTCTAGAAGTTTTTCTGGTGAAGATATGTATACCTTTGTTCATTGTATGTCTGTTTTTCTTTGGAGGGTTACAGTCGAACTCCCCCACAGTGACCGGCTGTACTGGGGGATAAAGATGAGAAGGTTCCTACTGTGTTTAATATACTGTATCTTGCTGTGTTGTTTTTAGTTGTTCCTGGTTATCATTTGTGTGGTTGAAAGTTAATTTTGGTTTTTGTAATATAAAGTTTTTAATATTAGCAGGTTTGGTTTTCTTTGTATGTTGTTTATTTGTTAGTTTTTTGTTTATAATTGAGGTAAGGCGTTTCTGAAGATATAGGCAGACTTCTTTTATTTGAGTATTGGCGAGAAGTGTTCTTATTATTATCCACAATAATTAGTTTGTCATATTTAATGAAAGCTGTTTTGCCTAGGTCTTTTTCTTTATCTTCAGTTGGGCTTGTAACTCCTTGCGTTTGTTTAAGACTTTATTTTTTCCTCTAGTTCATGATAGGATTTTTCACCTTTTTCTACTCCGAACATAACCAAGTTCTTGCGCCTAATATGTCTTTCTAAATTATTTATTGAGGATTTTTTTATTTCTAAGTGTTTAAATTTCTCATTTAAGTATATTATTGTTGATTGTATTTTTAATGTCTTCTTTCATTTCTAACATTTCTGTTTTCTGCTGTCTTATTTCTTGTTGCATGTTTATTAGCAACTTTTTTATCTCCTCCATCTTAAGTGTGAAGTCGGAAGTAGAAAAGCTGATTGAAAAAGAGCACCAATTATACCTAGTTGAATTGCAATTTTATACAGAGTATTAGTTTTTGAGGTTATAAACTTATGTTTTAATATTTTACGCTTTCACTTCACAAATTATTTTGTTTTATTGTCATCACACACAGAAAAGATGATTTTGCACTGATAGTATCTGTATGTTATGTTTCTCACTTTTGTATTTGTTTGGTAGGTGAATTTTTAAAAGCTCATTTGTTCTTCAACACATCAAGACTTGGTGATGTGTACATATTGCCCATAGGTTTTATCGATTAATATTTCTTAAAATTATTATTAAATTAATTAGAATTTAACATTTTCTTTAGATTATTTCCACTTAAATATTTTTAAACTTGATGTAAATACGGACACGATATTGACAGTTGTACAGTGGCGCCTCCCACCCAATAGAAGTGACAACTGACAATGCAAAAATTGTGAAAACGCAAAAGAAAACCGCATGAAAATTCGAAAACACGCGTTTTTCCAGACATAAGACTAATCTAGATCGATTTATCGCCCCCGAAACCCTTTGTATGCTAAATTTCATGAAAATCGTTGGAGCCGTTTTCGAGATTCAGATTATATATTGAGATATATATATATATACAAGAATAGCTCGTTTAAATATATAAGATATATACAAACATACTTAGATACTATATCACTCGAATTAAGGTTTCATAGATATCCATTGTAGAGTTTCACTATCCAGGTCCTGGCTTCTTAGATCAGCTTTATTGTACAAAATTATTGTTTTATCCTTCAAATTTTACAAACCTACTTAAAAAGTTTTAAATCGTTGTATTGATTCAGAATTATAATCGTAATAAGTTTCAAGGTTGAAACATAGGTTATTACACTGCGATATATCTATGTATGTATATTTTAATTACTTTGTAACAGAATGTTATCGAAATAATTGCGTTGAAATTACGAAAATAATTGAGTAATTAGTATAAGTACGTCCAGAATAATTATTTCATTTATTCTTAGAATAATATAATTTATAAATCTCACCTATAGTATATATTATGTATATTCTATTATATTATACGTATACATATGGTATATGTATATTTTTATACACATATTGCACTCGTATTGGACCGCGGCATCGCTCGTGTGAATAATGAATTACTAAGAGTTAGTGAGTTTTTAGTAAATGATTTTTGAAATCTGTTTCATTACCATCATACAAAATCCAGTTTAAAATTTGCATAATAATGTTATAATAATATCTAATTAGCAATGATAAATTTAGCTAATCTGAAAAATCTAATCCTCGCAAAAATGGCCTTTTCTAAAGATATATTAAAAATATTATTTATTTAAATAATGTATATTTAATTAGTAAAAATTAAATATATAAGTAAAAAAGCTCAAGAATTCGTCCTTAAGTAATTGTATGAAATATTTGAATAATTCAGTCCAAACGACAAAAGAGACTGTCTTGGCTTATAAAAACAAAGTGGTATAAAAGAAAATCCTTGTATTTGCGGCATCAACGAAATTATTACAGCTTCCAAATCTGTAGACGGGGAGTCATCTCCGCAATGCTAGTTGTTTACTGCCGCCTGAAAATTTTGGGTGACGCTCAAACTCTCCCATTTTTAATAATTTATTTTGACTTGTTCCGCTTCCCTCGGCTTTCTATACAAAAAGAAAAAGCTGAAGCGATGGCGTACCTGAATATGATTTTAAGTAAGAAAGTTACTCGCTTTGAATTTAGTGGGAAGTTTGTTATTAAATAAGACCTTGTAAGTGAAATTCTGAGTATATTTCAAAACACGTGTACTAAAGTTGCTCGAAATGCCTTTTCTTTTATTCAGAAAGGATAAGTCCCTATTTGTTGGGTAAACTTTGGATATTCCAGACATTTTGTTATATGTGGTCGCTTGGATGTATTATAAATAGGTCAGTATGTAAATAATTAAAAACTAATACGTTTCTTAGAAATACTGCGAAATCTCCATGTATGGTCGAAGATGTGATACTATGTATATTTATAGTATATATGTTTTTAAAGTTAGTATCCATAGCGCAAGCCTCGTAGCTTACCATGGAACTAGATGGTGCTGTGTGTTAATATCGCTACATATTTATTTATTTATGTCAGTCTATATGTAAATCGTAAGATCCAACTAAAATCTAAATGTGACATAAAAATTAAGGGTAACAACATAATTAAGTAGCTTAGGGAAAACGTCAGAAATTACAATGTTTTCACTAAAAACTGGAGTAAACTTTTTATTCCAGTGCCTCGGCGGCTAATTGTCCATTTGCGGGCAGTCGCGCGTGCTGTGAAAAACAGAAAATTTTTCCGTTGCCGTTTTTAATTCAATTCTTTCGAACAAAGCTGCCGGTGCATTTTTCGCTGCACGCTACGTGTTTTGTTGGAGTGCAAATGTCTATGAAATAAAATGGAACAGAAGGTATCTTAATTTGCTATCCCTCGCCTATTCAGTGTCAGACGTTTTTATGTTTTGTTCGTCTGATTTGTTTCCGATTATTCCAATTAAGCAATGATTCGTCTCCATAACTGAGATAATGGAACTTTACTTGTTACAGCAATTCTTGTTAAAATTGTATTTACTGAATAGCAAAATTGTTTTTTTTTTTTAAATTAGGTATTTAGAATTTTACGTAACATATAATTTTTGGATAAATTTGATTTTAAAAATCAATGATGATATGTAATTTTTTATGTATATATACATATATAGACATTATTTTATTATTATATATATGTATGTTTATGTATATATAATAAAAATATATAAGGAAAAAAATATTTTTTATATATGTAAATTTTTATGTATGTTTATTTATATTAAGTTTTAATGATTTGCACTTTATGCAGCTTTCTGCTCTTCTTACTTATATTCTTATATCCTTTTCTATCGGTTGCCTGTAAGAGATCACTTTTAGTGATAAGGCCGTTTTTGCACATCTCTTTAATTGTATTTTTTTATGTCAATGTACTATTTTCGTGAGCAATAAAGTGTTATAAATAAATAAAATGAAGCAGTATGAAAGCAGTAACGACTATCCAAATAATATTGGACATCTAAATATTATATTCAGGTAATTTTGGTGTGGCTTAGAACAAAGGGAAGTGAATAGAGACGCAAAAATTATAACGTCTCTATTTGGTTTTCTATTTTACTGATATCACTACATACTATAAAACAAAGTCGCTTCCCGCTGTCTGTCTGTCCCTATATATGCTTAGATCTTTAAAACTACACAACGGATTTTGATGCGGTTTTTTTTTATAGATAGAGTGATTCAAGAGGAAGGTTTTAGTATATAATTTAAGTTTATGTATACATTCGCTAAAATATAACGATATTTATTGGAGGTGTTGGAAAAAAATATGCCGTCTGAGAGCTTTCAACGAAAACGCTGCCTAAACCTTTTGAGATATAACAAAATAATGTATGGTGGAATTGTGTATCTTATATAGGTCTTCAGAAAAATCCGCGATGACATAAGACTATCTCTTAAGGATAACATACTATATCCATTTTAATTTAAAACGTACCAAGGGACGAACTCAGGCAAAGCGAGGGTGAGTCGCTAGTTATTATAATATAGCTCTGCGGTAGCCCAAGGATAATACGTTCACTTAATTTTCATTTGACAATTTATTTTTCATTAGATTACCAATTGGTAATATGGTGGAAGAAAATACCAGTAGGAAACGTGAATGATGTAAAGAACCTAACTAGTTTTCGAAGGACACCTAAAGTCTGTTGTCCCGCATTTAGTCAGCATGGTGGTGTCCCTCATTCTTTTCTATCAATAGTACCATGTTCCATGTTGGAATATTCAAAAAACCTGAATTATCATAATAATATATTAAATGTAAAAGCATGTTTGTTAATCTTTTAGTTATTTTGCAACGGTTTTGCTTCTTTATGACATTTTTTTTAACTTAATAGTGAATTTGGCTACTTTCTATCTTGGTTTATTAAATAGATAGTCCCACCATATACAGACAACCTATTACCTCAAACTAAAGAATTATATTATAGACGGAATCCGCCAAAATAAATGTAGAAGTCAAAAATAGTAGCGTGGTTTGCAATTAATGGTACTATTTTATTTATTTTGCCATTCAGATCGATTACTTTCTTTTAAGAATAAGGGCTATTTTATATATGTATTAGTAAAATTAATATACGATTTTTGAAAATAACATATGAATAATTACCAAAATTGTTATAAAATCATATTATTTATTTGTCTGTCGCTTTTGGAAATATTTGCACTATTTACTGGTAAATATTATGTTTTTCACCAATAGTTTCTACCTCGAGCTGTTTTTGCGAGAGTATTTACATTTAGTTTGTAACCACCTACAGTGAACCCCATTGTATGTGGAATTACATTGCATGGGGAGCTCAAGCTCAAAACGTGTGTCAAGTGAACCGATTGGAAAAAAAAAAATAGAATATTTGGAAGTTATCGCAAACTGTACAATAAAAATCTATTGAAATATGTATAAACCGTTTCAGGTCACTAAAAACTCCTAACTTTTCAAATAGTTTTACAAATTCGATCATTTAACTGTTTTTTATGCAGCTAATGAAGTAAGAATAAAATGTATGCTGCTTTATTAACTTACTTACTGTATTGTATTCAGTCCTTTTTAACGTCCCACTGCTGGGCATGAACCTCCCTTCAGTACGAGGGGGATCAGGCCATAGTCCATCACGCTGGCGAAGTGCGGGTTGGTGGACTTCAGATGTCTTTTGAAAACCTGCTAGGTTCTCTTAGACATGCAGGTTTCCTTGCGATATTTTCCTTCACAGTTAAGACAAGTGGTGATCATGTTGGAAATGATTCGCACAAGAAAATATCAGAGGTGCGAGACCTGGGATTTGAACTCACTTCACTTGGTTTCCCAAGTGAGTGCGTTACTACTAGGCTACCACTGCCTCACTGACTATTACTTGCTGTTGTAGTTAGCTAGTCTTCTCTTAGAAAGTATGTGTAGATTTTATAATATTAATTGTTTTGAAAAGAGCTTAGATATTATATTGAAACACTTTTAATTTAAATATTCTATTGTAAAAGAAATATTCTAAGATTTTTTTTATTTTTATTTATAACTATTCAGCTATATAAATCGATTTTGATGAAGCTTCAGATTATTTGTAAGATGAAAATTATTTAAAACGAAATAGGGTCTGATAAACATTTTTCGATATTAATAAAATTTTACGTACTTATTGAAATTATGTACACATCCATAAAACAAACAATTCATGTCTAAACCCTCAATTTTTCAAAGTAGGTGAAAGTGAAATTCCCTTTGTTATTAATTAATTATAGACTAAAGTTACTAAATTCCACGCAGTTCGGTAGTTGGGTGTTGGGGGAATGCAATTAGAGTTGTTCCCAGATAGATTAGAATGTGGCTAATTAAAGATTGTGGTACTTTGGTTCAGTTTCTCTTATATGTTACTTAAATGTAAAGTGCTTAAGTATAAAACAAGTAAAATTTTTTTATTCACTAGCATTTTCTGCAGCTCCGTCTTTATATTATACTAGCGACTCACCCTCGCTTCGCTTGGGTTGGCCCCTAGCTTGCTTCCCAATACTTGATTCCCGGGATACAATGATTTCCGGGATAAAAAGTATCATATATCCTTCCCAAGGTCTCAAGCTTTCTTTTTACCAAATTTCATCTAAATCGGTTCAGTAGATCCAGAGATTACCCCCTACAACGTCACAAACTTTACCTTTTTATAATATTAGTATAGATAGATACATACTCGTATGTACATATGTGTGCGTGCGCGTGTTTGTGTATGTGTGCGTGTGTATGTATTTGTATGTGTGTGTAATTCTTCTTCATACCTACCTTACAGTGGCGAAAGGTCCATACAAGACGTCTTTTTTTTTTTTTTTTTTTTTTTTTTTTTAACGTTGGGAAATGCATTTACGCACGAAGTGTGGGACTCACCGGCGAAGCCAGTACTACCCACTAAAACCCAACAAAACCATCCCCCGTCTTAATGGGGCGTCGCAGGATCGCTTACGCATTCAACTACGACGCCCCGACGGCAGGTCTGCCGAAGCAGACCACCACAACCATGGGGTTGCTCCACGGTCCACTCTGCTATCAGAGAAGTACCAGGAGCAACCCGCATGGTACACCGCCCTCCGAAGAAGGCCGCCTCCCACCGCCCACCGAAGCGGGCCACCTCCCTGTGCGTTTCTTGGCTTCGCGAGTACACTACTGAGCCCCCCCACCACGACAAGGTGAACGCACGTTGGGGGGGACAAGACGTCTTACCTTAAAATTATTTTGCTATAATTTTACATACATTTAATTTTTAAATGTATAAATAATCTTTTGGATATATATATATATATATATATATATATATATATATATATATATATATATATTTATATATATATATATATATATATATATATATATATATATATATATATATATATATATATTGACTAAATTTCTTTCCGCATTAATACGTATATAAAAATGATATATTTTTATATTTTTGGAACGGCTTACCTCTGCTAAAATTTCACTTTTCACCACTGCTACCTTAATACGGAACTTAAGGAAAGTTTAACTTAAAACTTTAAAGCTGAGCACACTATTATGTCCCATGGAATATTTAAAACATAACAGAATGCTTTATCCATCCATATAAACGACATGGTCACTCAGGCAAGATATACGACCCGTGAACCGAAGCAAATTAATTTATGCACTCACCCGTATACAGTAGTTACGTCTCTCATTACGTCAATAATGCAGATCGGTTGTTGGTCTGTCAATAATGAATGGTACAGATCATATTACATTAGTGCTTACTCTTAACTAAATATAGTACATGCTTTAGTATTTATGTTTGTACGAGCTTAGTCCAAATTGCTTTCTATAGTAAATTAGTAGTTCTATAAGTATATAAGACTGAAAACTTGTTGAGACTTCTTTATGGTCCGGGATATTCTAGAAAAAATATAAATAGTTTATGAGATATCTATAGTATAATGAATGTTTGTACGGATGTATGACGAAGAGATCCATCGCGCATACACAAGATCGTATTGCGTTCAATTTCAAGTTTTATTAAAATTATATACAAAATTAATATTTCATAATATTATTAAATAAAACTATCTTTTCGGATTATTTCGCGGATTTATTTTGATTTTTGGTTCCCGACGTTTCGAATGCTTTACAGCATCCATGGTCACGGGAGAGACTGAGGTGTTACATGTCTTGAATGTATAGTTGTTACAGACAGCCTACCCACAATTAACAAAATGAAAGTTGCACTAATTACATTACAATATTTTTTAACTTTAAACATTTTTATAATTTTAATTATAATTGAATATGGAAAAATTATTTATTAAATTTTTGCTATTATTTTTATAATTATTATAATTTTAAAAATATTAATTAGTAATCTATATTTAGTGTTGCCATTATTATATTTATAACCATAAAGAAAAATATAAAATATAGTATTAATTATTTAAGCCATATAATTTTTCTATGTGTAATTTAATAAAGTTAAAATTAATTAAGGATAATAATTTTAATTTAGTTTGCTATTATTTAAAAACAAATTACTAAGCAACACTATTAATATATACTTTTACAAATGAAAAAATCCGAAAAGATAGTTTTATTTAATAATGTCAAACATTCGCGTAAATCTAAGAAAATATTATATTTCATAATAGTTAAGATACTCAAATTAACATTCGTCTTAGCCATATATGTACACATAATCAATTATGAAGAATTACTGTAAATAGAAGAAGACTAATAAGATATGGAAGACATTTTTTATAAGACAATAATAGTAACTTATACATACTTCTTTTAATAAATACATAATAATTAATATATAATAAAAAACTACACCTATAATTTTCTAAGCACTTATCTCCATTTTTTCATTATACTTAATGTACCAAATATAATTTTTTGACATTCTAACACACAATGTTTAATTTGACATTTTCTCCTAAAATAAGTTAAACAATGGCTATTTATTTTAAGACAAAACAATCAATTTAGAACAAAAATATATGTAAACCGAGTCCACCGATTCTTCAAATGATTGAATTGAGAGAAAATTTACATAAAAAAACACCCGCCCCGACCAGGCAGTGTAATTTTTTACAAAAGCAATGTAATGTAACACATTTTGTTGATAAATTATTTGGTTGGCACGCCCCTTCATTCAATTTTGTGAATAAATAGCTTGTGCCAGACGCAATCGGAGAATTATTTATATTACCATTGTAATGTATGGTAGAGTCATTCATGTTTCTTAAGAGTTTATACGATAAAGTAAGGTAAAAAACGATATCATAAAAAAATTTATAATACGCTCAAAACTATCGAAATATCAAATGTATATTTATCTTTTAAGAATTTGGTATACTATATCTAGTATATTAGTTTAGTGTATAATACAAATAATCTCTACTAATAATATAAATGCGAAAGTTTGTGAGGATGTATGGATGTATGAATGTTTGTTGCTCTTTCACGCAAAAAGTAATGATTGGATTTTAATAGAACCTTATATAATATAGCTCATACATCAGACTAATGCACGGTTCCTGTGGGATAGATTTGTTTTTGTTTTCCTAGAAGCGAACCCAAGCGAAGCAAGGGTGAGTAGCTAGTATTAAATAAACTTGCTATTATGAAGATTTATCTAAATTGAAATAAGTTATAATTTATCCAATAATTGATTTAGTTTAATTTCATTTAAATACCAAAAGGAATAAAATTATGATTAAAATCTATATTCAATCCTTTTTAACATCCCACTGCTGGGCCCGGCCTTCCTTCAATACGAGGGGGATCAGGCCATAGTCCACCACGCTGGCCAAGTGCAGGCTGGCGGGTTTAACATGTCTTTCGAAAACTTGCGAGGTTCTTTTAGACATGCAAGTTTCCTCACGATGTTTTCCCGTATGCCCGTCCGTCCGTATGTATGTCGTCCACGAGGTTTTACCGTAGGCAAGTGGTAATCATGTTAGAAATGATTCGCACATGAAAATACCAGAGGTGCGAGACCCGGGATTTGAACCCGCTTCACTCGGTTTCCCAAGCGAGCGCGTTACCACTGGGCTACCACTGTCATATCATATTACGAGTATATTTATGAATATTAATATCGTCATAACTTAACATAATTTTCCCTTTCATAGTACTACAGCGTAATACATCTTTAGACCCAAGACAGCAAGGTAAGCATTAATAAGGCAAGCGAAGTGGAGCCAAGATTAAAGAAGCCTTAGACCCGAAGTGTTCAAGCGCAGGCAAAAAACGAAAAGTTCAGTCTACTCCTAAGTGGAAGTGAAAGAGAGAGTACGATCTTAGGAAAGGGAAATTCTAAAGCTTTCTAAGTTTTATACTTTGCAACTTTAAACGCAAGTGCAAAGTTATACTTCATGGAAAAATATTATAAAACATACGTAAGCTTATTTTTTGCTATAAAATATATCAAAAATTTAAGAGTCAGGTAAATAATTCCAGTGATTTTACAAAATATCGTATTTTTTTTTATTACAGTGTCTATAAAAGTTACGACCGTCTCATTAATATTTACCTTGGCCACATACATATTTAATATTATCTCAAGAGTATGCAGCGTCAGGTATTAGAGGAAAATGTCTAAAACACTGCTCTTTAACCGAATAATGTGTTATAACAGTGTGTAATGCAAGTTTTCTCTCCAATTCAGTAGTAGAGTATATTCAATCTATACATATAATAAAAGTGTAACTGATCGCTGTCTGTACATGGAAAATATTTGAGAAAAACTATTATTGGGGGTCTTTATTAACGCAATTAAACCAAAAAAAAAAATTTAGAATTTTTGTCAGTTTGTCTGTGCGTTTGTGCGCTCTAAACTCAGAAACTGGTTAACCGATTTGGATGCAGTTTTCACTAATGTATTGTGGTAAGTTTCACTTAACATTTAGTATTGTTTTATTTCAATCCGTTCATAAATAAAAAAGTTATGTCAATTTCTCACCTAGGGACGAACACGAGCGAAGCGCGGGTGAGTCGCTAGTTTTTAATATATACATTGTACAGATTCAAATTCCACGTGTTTTTGAAATAATTATAATCTTTTTGTTCAATTTTGATCTATTAATAATGCAACAGTTCTCAGTATATAAATGAGGGAGTGCTAATAAATATGCACTTTATACTCTTTCGCTGATATGATGAAATCACCAGAAGGCTTTCTTAGATTTACGCGAGTGTTTGACATTTTTAAATAAAACTATCTTTTCGAATTATTTCGCGGATTTATTTTAATTTTTGGTTCCCGACGTTTCGAATGCTTTACAGCATCCATGGTCACGGGAGAGACTGAGGTGTTACATGTCTCGAAGGTATACTTGTTACAGACAGCCTACCCACAATTAACAAAATGAAAATTGCACCAATTACATTACAATATTTTATAACTTTAAACATTTTTATAATTTTAATTATAATTGAATATGGAATATTATTTATTTAATTTTTGCTATTATTTTTATAGTTATTACAATTTTAAAAATATTAATTAGTAATCTATATTTAGTGTTGCCATTTTTATATTTATAACCATAAAGAAAAATATAAAATATAGTATTAACTATTTAAGCCATATAATTGTTCTATGTGTAATTTAAAAAGTTAAAATTAATTAAGGATAACAATTTTAATTTAGTTTGCTATTATTTAAAAACAACTTACTAAGCAACACTATTACTATATACTTTTACAAATGAAAAATGAGAAATATTAATCTGATAAGCTGTCATTTTGATCTACACAGTAAGAACTTACTAAGAATTTTTCAAACTGTTTTGAATTGATTGTTAACTTAAAACTCAAATGCAAGATTCGGGTTTACTATCTTGTAAGTTAGTCGTTAGACAAAAGAGGCAGTATAGTTAAGGGTACACGATTTAAGTCACATGTCAAACTTCTAGCTCTAGAAAAAAAAATACAGTCGAATTGAGAACCTTCTCCTTTTTGAAGTCGGTTGAAAACACTAGCGACTCACACTCGCTTCGCTCAAATTCATCCCTAGATACGTTTTGACGTTTAGTATAGAATATTTTTTATTCGGGGTGAAGACAAATCCAACACAATAAAGATCACAAAAATCGGTCAAGCCATTCTCGAGCTTTAGTGTTGTAACAAACCCGACTTTCTTTTATATATTACATCACTAACATTTTCCATTTAAAAACTAAGAAATAATTAAATTATATAACAAAAATATTATAGCTTATATAATATAGCAGAAATATTTCATTAGTACACATCGGAAACCATTCGTGATTTCATTGCTTTTATGGCGTACTTATAATTTAATATGACCTTCGCCAGATTAGCTCATAACCTTGCCTTTTACATTTAAAAGGTTACTTTCTTATACAAAAACTCACGCCCTATAAATAACAAGCTTATTATCGATAAAAACAGAATATTACATACATA
This sequence comes from Brenthis hecate, assembly GCA_951806755.1. Lineage (NCBI taxonomy): Eukaryota > Metazoa > Arthropoda > Insecta > Lepidoptera > Nymphalidae > Brenthis > Brenthis hecate. The sequence continues at coordinate 3,715,994 of OX638277.1, read as the reverse complement.
TATATTTTATAGAGGTGACATTTTAACATTTTTTCTTTGATTCACTTCACTGCCTTAAAGAATTGCCATAAACGTGATCTACTATTTTATTGTAAAAGATATATCTTCTACTATAGAAAAGCCGTCTATCTATAGAGATATTAGTATAGACTAAATCACGCTAGTTCGTTTCTGACAAACAGATTGATTAAACACTTTTGAATTAAATAAAGCTTTCTTAAGGTAAATATTTTTAACTATTATATTAATACATCTCAAACAGTTTTAATAATATTGTACTATTAATACCTGCATGTAATTTATTTTATTATAAATGCATAATAAATATGATCGCTTTAAACTATATTTATATTTATAGACATGGAACGTAGAAAGTTAAATAAACTTCAGTTATGTTTTAAGTTGTTTCATTATTTTTAAAATAAATCTGTAAAATATTTAAAATACTCGTAAATAAAGTCTTAATAAAATCCATTTTGTCATTTACGAGTTATGCATTTTGTAATTAAAGCCTATCTATTAAATACATACCTAATCAAATATTTTCGAAATCGGTGCCAGCCCATACAAAGCAAAGCACACCGACTTCGAATATATTTGATTAGGTATGTATAGTAAATGAAAACTACCAATCAGTTATTTTTTACTTTTTAGTGCTTTTGAAGTCGGTTTTTATTTTTTTGTTAAAAAGTTTTTAATATTTTTACATATGCAATTGAAGTTTTAAATATAATCCTATATGTATATATATACTTATGTAGTTTTTATTTTATACTACTTTAATGTATGTATGTATGTATTCAGCCATTTTTAACGTCCCACTGCTGGGCACGGGCCTTCCTTCTACATTAATATCTACCTCAAATAATCAATTTTGATGATAAGTTATTTTACATAAGCTCATATATACATACGAGTATATATGAATATAACAAGTAAGATATGTGGTATATCGGTATACCCATTAGCAATCGTCTTTACACATCAACAAATATGGGCGCACCCCTATTGTCCGACCTCAAAACGTAGTCAGAGTCAAACATGTAATTAAATTTAGGTTCCCAAAGGACACAAGTTTAATTATTATGAATACGACTGTATTCACTGAGTTTTATCACTGAACTATACAGTATTTGCAAAAGTCCCTATTATTTGGGTATCGGATAATTCCTATCATTAAAGTTGACGTTGGAGGGTTAAATTAGCAAATATAATACGACTCGATTAGGTTGTAATAACTATAGTCTATTTAGTTTTATTACTCAACTGCTAAAGAAAGAGGGTGCTTTTTAAGTGTACATGCATGCTAGCTTGGGGCACTTTTGTATAAATTTCCAGGTGGAAATTTATCTAATTTATGAAATGTTTTAGCTATACTGAAATATAGTGTACGGCATATGTCAGAATTTCTTGAACTAAAGTGATATCGAATACGGGCTAGGCTAATTAGTTGGCAGTAGCCCAGTGGTTACTCGATCGCTTGAGAAATCGAGTGAAGCGGGTTCAAATCCGTGTTTTCGCACATCTTATGATTTCATGTACAAATCATTTTCAACATGATTATGACTTGTCTTAGGGTGAAGGAAAATATCGCGAGGAAACCTACATGTCTAAGAGAACCTAGCAACTTTTCGAAAAACATATGTCTGCCAACCCGCCTTTGGCTGTCGTACTGGACTATGACCTAATCCTCCTCGAATTGTAGGGATGCCCGTGCCCAGCAGTAACACGTTCAAAAAGGGGCTGTATACTAGTTTTTCGATACTATTCATTGTGTTTATTTCATCCGTGCTTAGCGAAAATAAAGTAAGTCGATAAAATGTAGCTTTATTAAACGATACGATGTTTTAAAGAGCTTTTAAGCATCGATAAAAATTATATATGGCATATTCTACAAAAAGTGGTTTTTATTTACTTTGTTTATAAATTATATAAAATTAACATATTTTTTAAAGCTTTTAAAGCTCCCTTAGTGAATAGAAACAATTTAAGAAACGTTCGCTTAAAACTTCTCGAGAACACCGATTGGATACAAAAACGTGAAAGAATAAACAAAAAATGCAAAAAACTTTCCTCTAAAGTTCGCCATAAGCAGAATTATCTAAGAAATTTTATTAGAAAAAAATTACGGAAAATTTCGGAAGGTAATAATAAGTTTAAGTTAATATAAATCGTGAAGATCATTAAGAAATTTAAATATTTGAACAATTTTGTGTTCGCCCAGTGGTCAAATTCAACCATAAATATTGAATTTTTTTTTTTATTGATGATACTAAAGCACGTCAATAGCTACTGAAGAAAAAAAAGAAAGACAATAGATTGACAAACAGAGGAGAAAAAGGTGCTAAAACTGTTTTGTCTTTGCCTATTTATATATTTTTGCATATTTAAATTTGTTTGATTGTAAATATTAGTTTTACAATAATGTAAAAATTCATAGTCTGCCAGATTTGTTGAAATATGAATACTGCTCCGCTCCTTGGGCCTATAAAGCCTTCTTCAATAAACGGGATATCTAATACAAAAAGAAATTTTCGAATCGGATAAGTAGTCCTGAGATTAGCGCGTTGAAACAAACAAACAAAATCTGTCTCTTTATAATATTAGTATACATTAGAAATGGATTATTTCCAATTCAATAACAAATAACTTGTAGGAAAATACCAGAGAAAAGTGTTATTTACACGTTAGATGCCTTTTATTGTTTGTTTCACGTCACTTATAACTTTATTTCTCTTACAAATATTATAAAATAATAATTCCCTTAAGCAGATAATAAAATTAATATTGTAGATGTTTACCTATTATATATAACGGATGTAGATGAATTTTAGTATACATATAGAATATAGATTATGACCTGGAGTAACACATAGCCTGCTAGTGATAATTCTTGCCAAAAGGTGGCATTGCATTTACCTTATGTCTAACTAATATTAGAAATGTGATAGTTTAGTTGTTTGGATGTTTATATGGATGTTTGTAACTCCATCACGCCAGAAGGACTGAACGGATCTGGATGAAATTTTTACACAGAGATAGATTATAGTTTTATTATTTTTAGATATTAGTTTTGTAATATTAATGTTTATTATCTATGTATTCAGCACTTTTTAACGTCCCACTGGTGGGCACGGGCCTCCCTTCAATACGAGGGGGATCAGGCCATAGTCCACTATACTTGCTAAGTGCGGGTAGGTAGGTATAGTACGTACTTCATAAGTCTTTCGAGGATTTGCTAGGTTCTCTTATACATTGTCAGGTTTCCTACACAATATTTTCCTTCACTCTAAGTGGTAATCATGTTACAATCGATTCGCACATAAGAATATCAGGTGTGCGATACCCGGGATTTGAACCCGCTACACTTCACTATTATATATAATAATGTATTACATTAAAAAACATCGAGTTTTTTTCACTATCAACATTGCTTTAATTTAAATTACTTTAATTGTTTTTAAACCTTTATTTAATGTCTAGATATAATGACGTCAATGATTGTGAAACTCTCAACTTTAAATTATATAGAATGCTGTATTTTGTTATAAGTAAAAATACAATTTACGATCATTTTTATTTATTTATATGATATATGGTAGTTTCTGTTGGAAATTCAAATAAATAAAAAAATAATCCCAATAGAATATGTGATACATTCAGCTATATAAAGAATATATTATGGCTTTTTAACTTGGGTTATGTCAAGCAAAATAGGGATTAGAAGTGACACAAAAATGAATGTCGCCGTACTAATTGTTTTGAGACCGAGGGACGCGGTCACTGCTGGAGCGAGAAATTGTATTAGGCTGATGTGACCTTAGATCAGACTTTAAAAGTGTCATCGTTTAATTTAAATAGTAATTAAATTTGTTAAATATCATTATCTATAATATAAAAATGAATCGCTGAATGTGTTGCTATGCGCAAATCTCGAGAGCAGCTGAAACGATTTCGCTAATTCTTTCTTTAGAATATTCCTTGAAGTACGATGATGGTTCTTACGGAAAGAAAAATTTAAAAAAATACCTGAAACTTCTAAAAACAACACTTTTCTATACTCCCATACAAAAGATTCGTAATAATACTTAAAAGTCAATTTGAACTTTAATACCATACCATAAAGTTTAAGTGTTAGTGGAGAGGTTTCGGGAAGGCAAAACAATTGAGTGACGTTAGTATCGTATAAATATTAATGTCAATATTTATCAATATTATTAACATAAAAAATAAAAATTTATATGGCTAACGCTGGCTAATAACTATTTATATCTATTTAAAACGTACCTAGCGACGAACTCGAGCGAAGCAAGGGTGAGCCGCTAGTGTATAATAAATTCAAGTAATAATTATTTATTCGTTAACTTTGAACGAAAAGAGTTTGTTGAGGCTACATAGAACTAATATGAAACCTCTAAGAAGCAATTGTATACTTTAGTTGCATAATACTAATGATATTCATATTTTTATATATTGTATAATCTTTGCCATCAAGCAGTTTTTTCATTTAAAGTACTTTGTTTTTAGTCTTTAGATTAATAAAAACGTTGCCAGAAGGCGCAGATTGAAAGTTTGAATTATCTTAAGCTGTTTAAAAAACATCACATCTGGCTTAGGAAGAAGCGTGTTCGATGTCTCTACAGCTAGTGGGACGTATCAATTCAACTTTTTTTTGGTCTATTTCTTTGACATTACCAAAATAATTATCAATTACAATTATTTTATAATATTGTAAATACATAAATAATAGAAAGAATAATTTTAGAACTGCTGAACCATTTTTTTTAATAAAAACATGAAGAAAAATGCATTGTGTCCAAGTAATATAATCATTTTTTTGTGAAAACACGAGTGAAAAATAGTATAAAATAAAATATTAACTTTAAAGGAACTGTGTATAAATTGAATTTATAACACTAGCAGAACCCGCGGTTTCACCCGCGTTCAATCTAAAAAAAACTCTTTGGCTTTATGTTAGACAGCATATTTACAATAATGTATGGAAGTCTGTCCGATTTGTAGACATTTATGATTACTGCACCGCTCCCTTGGATAGTAACATAATGATATATGTATAGCCTATAGCTTTCCTCAATAAACGGGCTATCTAATGTAAAAAGATTTTTTTAAATCAGATCCGTAGTTCCCGAGATTAGCGCGTTCAATCAAACAAACAAACAAATAAACTCAGTCTCTTTATAATATTCATATTTGTTATCTACTATATATCTATATTATAATAACATCATGATCAGAACACATCCGTTCATACTTCTTCTAGTTAACTCTTTGCTTTATGGATATAACAACCCCAGCCTGAAAATTAAAGCATAGATGGCAAATAACTTGTTCTTCCAATTTAGACTTTATTTTTTAAACTTTAAGACCTTTTTTCTTTAACACTCACCGTGAATTAAGCCAAAAAGAGCTCGTTAAAAGCATTTACTAATTATACTATAAGGTTGTGACTATTTATAAAACTTGGTAAAATATCAAATCAGATCCTTTTAACCCATTTCCGATTAAAATACGAATAATTTTACTTTTCAGAATTTTCCCTTTTTTCTGAGAATTCAAGCAGAATTTGAAGAGATTTGAAGAGATAATGAATTCAATTAATTTTTTTTGGGTTCCGAACGTCTAAAGAAAATACGAACACTTATAGTATCACTTCGTAGTCCGTCTGTCTATCTGTTTGTCTGTCTGTCTATCTGTCCGTCAGTATGTATTTACTAGTTCAATTTTATTAGTGAACTCCATACAAATTATAATGTTGGACTTCAATTCGTTGAATACTGGTGTATTCTAATATTTTTTTACATTAACAAACTTTCTTATATTGTAATTGAATGAAGGTGAAAAATATTTTTATTTAAAAACTTAATTACAATATTTAATATTTATCCTTTTACCGTACATAACGAATATTTTCAAGTGTATGAATTTCTCTTGATAATCTATGTGTATAATAAAATTGAACTGCTGTTTGTTGGTAATTGCATCACTTGAGAATGGACAGATTTGGCTATTTTTTATTAAAAAAGATCATAAATAATTGAATAATAGTCCAAATAATATTAAAAAATGGGATAAGAAAACGTCTTTGGGTCAGCTACTTAATTCAAAAAAATATCCAACCATAAACAAAAAGCAGAGTAGAACATTGCTTCCAACAATTCTTGTCACTTTATTTCTTTAAAAATAGTTGTCTCTTCATATAAGCTTAGAAGAATGTCGTCATAATAAAATCTCCAATCCAAATAGAAGCTCAGCGTAAGACAAACACCAGTATGGCAGTCTAAATGAATTTTCAAACTTTCCTATGTTTTTCCAAAGGCTAAGGTTTTATTGTTTTTTCTTGGGTTTGAGCCAAATGGGTTTACTATTAGATTGATGTTTTCGTACAAAAAAATGGGAAGAAGACGTTAACGTACTTGTAAGTGTTGAAAAATGAAGAGTAGGCTCAATAGATATATCGTGGAAAGTAAACGGTGTATTCACCATGTTTTGATTTATACATCGAAAACAATATGTGGGGACATTAACACACAGCGCCATCTAGTTCCATGGTAAGCTACGAGGCTTGTGTTATGGATACCAGATATTTGATACACTACACATATATAACTTTAAATACATACATATTATAAATATAAACACCCATGACCGGAGTGCAAACATTCGTGCTCATCACACAAATGAATACCCCCAGCGGGACTCGAACCCGCGACCGCTGGCACAGCAAGTAGGATCACTACAAACTGAGCCAAACGTGTCGTCAATGTTGTTAATATCAAAAGGAAATATATATCATGAATACCTACTGAGTTTTATTTTGTGTAATAAGTAATATATGTGCTCGTACGTAGTTTTGTTTGTGCGTAATTACGAAAATATACATATTTTGGTACGAATTACATGAAGAGTGTGAATAAAGGTTCTTATTAATTATTGTTTTTTTTTTTCAAAACAATGATAGCTTATCCTGGACTAAAGACAACAAAGGCTACTCCTGCTTAACGTATTTATGTTTAAATTAGCGGTAGGTTTTACCAGTTGTATGATATATTATATCTTTCATTTATAGGTTTTCTAATGCAAAAAATTTTTTTCAAATCAACAATAAACAATACATTTTAAAACACTTGTTACGCTTATTATGTATATAAGACTAGCGACTCACCATCGCTTCGCTCGTTTTCGTCCTAGGTATATTTTTTTTCTGCGGAACCCCAATTCTTATACTGAAATAAAAGTAGCCTAAGCTACTCCTTATAAGATCAACTACCTGCCAGTGAAAGTCCCGTCAAAATCGACCCAGCCGTTACGGAGATTAGCTGGAACAAACGGACAGACAGATAAAAATTATGAAAATTGTTTTTTTCTTATAAATACCGTATAATATAATTCCATAGGCATTTAGTAAAAAGCTGTTATATTGACATTACAAACAGACACTTCAATTTTATTTATCTGTATAGAAGATGTAAACAAAAATAATTAACAATAAACCAATAAGTGCACCGATTACCTAAGCTTCTTTGAAATCTCGAACTAGTATTGCTACATATATATACCTTATCGACTTATATAAAGTAATACGTAAGTTTGTTTTAACAGAACGAGGTGCCGAAGTTGCAATGAATCGGAAAACTTTCCTCTTAAAGACATTTGCGCAATCTTAGTTCGTGAAGCAACTATATATCCGCTCACTCTACGATTACAATTTTCGCAAGCGAGCTTTTCGATACCAAACAGTATTTTTGTATCATATAAATGTTGAATTTAATAATATTATTAATATAAAAGTTTATTGGTTAGCTTTGAAATAGAGATGGTTATAAGAAGAGTTTATTGAAAGAAATCGGTAACGAAGTATAAAATAATAAAATACAATGAGACAATAAAAATATTATCCATACTTACAATAGAATTCTGAGTCCAATCTATACATTTAATTGAAATTTATATATATATATATATATATATATATATATATATATATATATATATATATATATATATATATTGTTTATATAGATAGTCATTAATATCGATACAGAGGCCGAATCTATAGTTTTTTAAATTTTTGTCTGTCTGACTGTGACCGCGTCACGAGAAAACCACAGGACAGATTTTGATGAAATTTGGTATGATGATTGCTCTATGACTGGTTATCCGGGTTACTTTTTACTGTGGGAAAATATCTCATCTCTGAGAAATCTATACTGAACATTAAAACGGAACTAGGAACGAACCCGAGCAGAGCGAGGGTGAGTCGCTAGTTAAAATATAAGTATAATAGTCTATTTGTACTTGGAAAATCTAGGTTCAAATTTCGGGTCTCATATCTAAAATTGTCATGCGAGAATAATTTTCTTTTAGCAAAAGAATACATCATCGTCAACAATCAAAAGTACCTAACTGTTTAAGAAAGACACGTGATGTCCACTGAACCATATTCGGCAAGCGTGGTGGACTGTGGCCTGAGTTGGATGTGAAAAGGGTTGAATTATTATTTTATTACACACCCATACTTATTACTTATATTAATATTATAAATATGAAAATGTGTTTGTTTGTTTGGCCTTCTTTGATGTCGATACCGACGGATTGGCATGTTTTTGTATGGAGATAGTTGGAGGGTTGGAGAGTACTTTTATATATAGGCTACTTTTTACCGCGGAAGATTATCTCATTCCCACGGGAAAACACGTTATAATACAACCCACAATAATCACCACCACCATCACCACCACCGGGGAATCACATAAAACAGCCGATACAATTTAGTAAATTCAACTGCCTCGGTGGTGTAGTGACTAGCATGTACGGCTGCACACCGGAGGTCCTGGGTTCGAGTCCCGGGTCGGGCCAAGTTTAGTTATTGAGTCTTTCTGTATAGTAAGTCTCAGTAACAGCCCGGAGTTGGGAAGTTGACGGTGTTTCACCCTCGTGGCTCGGAGAGCATGTAAAGCCGTCGGTCCTGCGCCTTAACTCTCACTAGTCGTGTCGAGTGGTCAATGTATTAAAAAGAATGTCTATTTTAATAAGCTTTTCCAAAAAATATTTAATGTACAGATTCGGTTTAGTTACAATTTTATTATATGTATAGACTAAGATAATTTAACTGCAAACTAAACTGATCTTCGATAAATATGTGTTTATACTCAACAATTTACCCAATTCACAGGCGAACCCTCCAAGATCATTTGTAAAAGATAAGCTGATCAAGTTAAGGGTTATCGGTACCAATTGCCTTTAATCGAAGGGTCATAGATTTTAGTCTATTTGTCACGAGAAATTAGTGACTTAATTTTACGCTTTGTTTAACTTTGGGCCTGCATAATTTTACCTCAAATTGACTGGGATTAGCAATCCTAAGATGCCAGTGGATTGGAAAAAGTTTGAAAGCTCATTTTATCCCAGCTTTGAAAAAGCTGTGTTATAGTTCATTGAACAGTATACTGTAATTGTTATTTTATTAGTTTATCTTTATGTATGAGTATATTAGGACGATCGGACAGAGGGATAACCTACAACAGGGTATTTCGAAGGTGTAATCTTATGCAATATTTGGACTAAAAACACTAATTTCTATTTTCACTTAAAATATTGTCACGACTTACAGCCAAAAAGCTATGAGCATCAATTTTCATTACTATTATAATAATGAAAAATTTAAAGTTTTAAATTATTATGATTAATATATTGTTAATTTACTTTTAATAAATAATGAGATCCAACATTAATTAACTTTGCACTCGCGATGGTGTAAAATTTACTTATAACTGTATATCAATCAGTTTGTTGTATAATTTATTACATTAATTTATTTAAATTCACAGTGGGTCACGGTAATACTTTTAAACGTCTTCAAGAAAAGGAAATACTATGTTTTTCATGTAGATTTTAGACTAAACAGTTTAAAAAAATTATCTAGATATTACTAAAAGCTCACGCTTGCTTCGCTCGGGTTCGTCTCTAGTGAAAAACAAAAAAAACCGGGATAAACAGTATCCTATGTGCTAATCCAGACTATAATCTATCACTGTACCAAATTTAATCCAGATGCGTTCAGCCGTTCTAGCTTTATTAAGTAACAAACATCCGTCCAACCAAACTTTCGCAATTACATATTAGTAAGATTATGATTACAGCAAAACTATTGATGCCTCATATTCTCATCTAAATGGATTCATCATTTTTGTTTGCCTTGTGGTAGCTAGCACTGATCCCATAAAATCTTATTAGGTACATATTGTAAATGAACTATGGAACCTGCCAATGAAATTAACATATTATATATATATATATATATATATATATATATATATATATATATATATATATATATACATATATATATATACACACATATATACATACATACATTCGTACATTCTCCGTAAAAATAATACTCTCTATCGTGGGCAGTTCCAAAATGTGGGTAAATTAAATCGTTTCATAGAGATATATGACTACAAATATTTTAAAACGGAAAATGCGGATTTCTGCTAAACTATATTTGATTCAAAAGAGTTAGTTAAATTGAACTAAGTGACTAAATAGTGTGGTTTTAATAACGTTCGCTTTCAGCACTTCTTGCAAGTTTCAGTGCAATTCTGGCAATTAGGAGGTTTGCGTTTGGGGAAAGCACCTTTAAATTATTGCAATTAGACTTGATTTCAAGATTTAGTTGAAACTTTTGGATTTAATCCTATACGATGTAATGTTGAAGTATAACATATTGCAGTCTTATGTTAAATATACATATTATGTATGTAGTCGTCCAAAGGATTTTGGCCACAACTGGCCATCTAACTGAGACTAGACATCTATGTAGGAAACATTATAGTACAGTGCGTGTGTGCAAGAGCACTAAAGCTATCACTATTCCTCCATTTTTCGAGTACAGTGGGACAACAATTCGACAAAACAAACAATTATTACATAATATATACTTTCAATCGCATTTTATATATTTACTAGCATTGCCCGCGGCTCCGTCCACGTTTAGATGACCAAAAAGCAAATTCTTAGGTTTTACATATTAGTATACTCTTACAATGCAGTTTCTGGATTTTTTCTTAGAAATGAGATATTTTCCCGCGGTAAAAAGTACCCTATATGTTGACCCGGATAACCAGCTATCACCATACTAAATTTCATTAAAATCCCTCCAGTGGTTTTTCTGTAATGCGGTAACAGACAGTCAGACAGACAAAAATTTTAAAAACTATACATTCGGCCTCTGTATCGATAATAATGTCTATTTCAATAAGATTTCCCAAAAAATATTTAATATACAGATTCAGCTCAGAATTTTATTATATGTAAAGATAAGGGTTTCTTTCAAAATAGGTTTAAAATGACATTTAAGAATTCATAGCATATTTATAAGCAAACAGTTTTAGTCTATCCAAAATGTCAACCTTCTAAAATACCGTTCTTTAAAACTAAACAAAACCCACTTAACATACTAACAAACCTAGAAACCTATTTTGTCCCGCTTAAACAAATGCAGGTTGAATTTATCTCGCAGAATCAGAGTGGCACCTGTCTACGGCAATTAGTGTAAACACCGGGACCAAGAGAGCAGGTACTCTACAAGTGCTTACGTCTTAGCTGTAAAGCGAGTACTTGAATCTGTCATCTCAGATAGTTTAAAGCAATCTTTTTTTAGAATTTAGTATTTCGTACATGTTCTTAATTTATTTTTTACTAGCCTTGGCCAGTAGACGAGTTTGTGTTATAACTACTTACGTTTAAGACTTCAAGGCCTGAATTTGAGTGCGTGTAGGAAATTTATGTTTCACCTCCCATTTTACCCGTTTTACCAACATAAATAACATTCATAATTTTCTACGTAACATTTATTTTTTCTAAAAATTATGAATTATAAATAAATAAATATGTATAAATAAATATATTGGGACATTAATAGTCAGCACCATCTAGTTCCATGGTAAGCTACGAGGCTTGTGTTATGGATACCAGGTAGTTAATACTTTACACATATATAACTTTAATACATATTATAAATATAAACATCCGTCTATAAATATAAACATCCGTAACTGGAGTACAAATGTTCGTGCTTATCACACAATGGATGCCCCCAGCGGGACTTGAACCCGCGACCGCTGGCACAGCAAGTAGGGTCACTACAAAATGAGCCAAACGTGTCGTAGAAGGAATTCCAATTCTATTATAAAAGTGATTAAAACAAGTAATTTGATACGACATCCTCGTATTATCAATATACATACATAAACTAGTATATACTGGTGCATATTGATAATGCAAGGATGGATAGATATCGGAAAAGTTATCTTAAGCACTTAAATAATACTAGCGACGTACCCTAGCTTCGCTTGACGTCCCCCCCCAACGTGCGTTCACCTTGTCGTGGTGGGGGGCTCAGTAGTGCCCGACAATACAGCCGGGCGCGAAGCCAAGAAACGCACAGGGAGGTGGCCCACTTCGGTGGGCGGTGGGAGGTGGCCCTCTTCGGTGGGCGGTGTACCATGCGGGTTGCTCCTGGTACTTCTCTGATAGCAGAGTAGACCTTGGAGCAACCCCATGGTTGTGGTGATCTGCTTCGGCAGACCTGCCGTCGGGGCGTCGTAGTTGAATGCGTAAGCGATCCTGCGACGCCCCATTAAGACGGGGGTAGGTTTTGTTGGGTTTTAGTGGATAGTACTGGATTTATTACGCCGGTGAGTCCCACACCTCGTGCGTAAATGCATTTTCCAACGTTCAAAAAAAAATAGGATACTCTTTACCGCGGAATTATATCGCACTTTTGAGAAAAAATACAAAAACTACAATGTAAGAGTATACTAATATGTAAAAGTTAAGAATTTGGTTTTTGGTCACCTGAACGCGGGCGGAGCCGCGGGCAATGCTTGTTTATAATATGTACAGATACAAAATAAATATAAATATATAATTTTCCCGATCTAATTACCATCGGCGTTCTGAAATCATGTATGCCAATATGAAAATGAGTGAATGATTCCCCCATTGTTTATTTAAAAATCCAACTGCACGAGAAAAATCTTCATACGAGAGATTAAAAACTACCATGTATTGAAAAGCCAGCAAAAGAGTAAAAGCAAAAATGTTGAATGTTATGAACCTTTGGCAATGCCTGGTTTGTATATATTTTGCAATGATTTCAAATTGAGCTGAAAATACGTGATATTGAATATTTCTACTTTATAAGTATTAAGAGAATAACGAAACTATAATAGTATACTCTGAAAAATAATTTTTAAACTCATACAAAATGTGGATTAAAACCTAAATAAATAGAGTGTACTTATCAGAAGTTTCAAATTTCAATATACTAGTTAAGTCTAATTTTTAAAATACCCTATTTATAATATATTTTAAAGAAATCCAGTAATAATAGTAATAATTGTAGGTGATCCCGATCTATGTGGTGGACCCCTCACTCTTTTAACAGAGGTTTTTTTAAACCATAATACATATTAACAAACAAGACTCAGGGGGGGTTGTCACTAAAAATTTGCTCCAGGCTATTTTTTTTTAAGTACAAGTACTCTTTGAAAGTGACAAATTAGTATCATTAAAAAAAAAAGTAAAAAAACTTGTAGAAAATGCCATCATACATTTAGCGGGATTTTCGAACACATTACCTGTCATTCAGGTATAAATAGATAAATTGTACACAAAGTTTCCACAAAGATCGGGATGAGGGATCTTAGACTATAACGACTTATGAATCATTAAAACTGGTTAAGCCATATTAACATACATACAAACATACATACAGATTAAACACATAACCCTCCTTTTCCCACTTTCATTCTCATTACATAAAAACCCTATTTTCATCTTTTTACAGAGAGCACGCAAGCCTCAGACTTTAAACAGCTGAAATTGCATTGACAAATAAACACGTTGTTACTATAAGTTCTTAATTTGGATATCTGCTTCTACGGCAGTCGGTTAATTTATAATTATGCAGACTCATCTCAATGAGATACATTTCGCATTAAAAGCACTTGAAAGTCCTGTTTAACGAAGCACATTTTGTTTCGTAGCAACAAATAACTACGTTGTGACTGCCAATAAACAGATTAATTAATCGTATCGACAATAATTGACAATGGCTACGGACAATTGAAATATGTAGCCTTTTACAAAGTCAATATTGAGCAATTGATGACCCTTGCAGACATTTTCATTTTGAAATAATTTCAACGATAATATTGTCGTTTATTGAACATAATTCAATGGTTTTATTATGAATGAAACAAACTGGTAATTGGGAATAAAATATAGGAACTCTCGTGTTCTACCCTTACTTTACTTAGGTGCGTCTCTACATGCTTAAAAGAAGCCTATATGTATACTTCTTGAACATTGATCATTTGAAGAGATCCCATACATCTAACTATACGTACCTCATCTAACCCCTTTCTTTTATCTTTGCTTTTTTATATTCTCCATGTCTCTTTTGCCATCTTTGTACAGTAAAAATATACTATATCTAGACAAACTAATAATATCTAACTGTGTAGTTAGTTGTATGCACTAAGCTTTATCTAAAACGATGCAGCCATACATACTAACTGTTGCATGTATAATAGAAGTCCGATATCACCTATCCTTATCCCAGATATACCAATTGGATAAACTCACATATATAGAAAACTCATATATAAAATTCAATATCAACTGACTGACTGAAGAGCTATCTCTATAAATTGAACCTGTCTAATCTCCTCTCGAGTCCACTGTCCGATCAGCGAGGCATATTGCATTACGTCGCTGCCAGTTCCTTGTGTCAAGTAACATTGCTTGCAATAATTTCAATGGGAGTCACGAGGAAGGAAGCTGTATTTCAATGACATGTATTTTATGCCTAGAACGTCTGGTTTTGATTGTTCCATACGAATGCGCTCGTTTATAAGTTCTATATTTGCAATTCTATAGTTTATGGTAATGAATTTATGACTCGTTTGGCTCAATTTGTGGTGACCCTACTTGCTGTGCCAGTGGTCGCGGGTTCGAGTCCCGCTGGGGGCATTCATTTGTGTGATGAGCACGAATGTTTGCACTCCAGTCATTGGTGTTTATATTTATAATATGTATGTATTTAAAGTTATATATGTGTAGTGTATCAACTATGTGGTATCCATAGCACAAGCCACATAGCTTACCATGGAACTAGATGGTGATGTGTGTGAATGTCCCAACATATTTTTATTATTTATTTATTTAGTAATAATTTTACAATATCCCACGGAAAAGTCTTGATGCACGGACATAAATTGTCGTGTGTGCAAAGATAATTTAATCAGTGTTATATTTAAAAAGGAAAAAATGACAAAACCTTTTTCCATTATAATACATCTTCTATATATCCTCTATATAAATAGAAATGAATTTTCGTATGTTTATCCTTTATGCCGTCCTAAGCAATTGACCCGATTGTAGTGAAATTTTGGCAGGTTATGTTGTATACGACTGCAAAGGTTCCTAGCAAGAAAAGAATTTTTCTTTGGACATTTATCTTTGACTAGACCTAGATGCATTTTAACAGTTAATAAGAAATACAAATCTTTGAATTTCTCGGCGTTTCTGTACTATAATATGAATGTATTATACATATAAACCTTCCTCTTGAATCACTCTATCTATTAAAAAAACCGCATCAAAATCCGTTGCGTAGTTTTAAAGATTTAAGCATACATAGGGACAGAGAAAGCGACTTAGGGACGCCCTCGAGTTAATAGAGGATAAGTCGCCAGTGTTATTTAATAATTAGAATGTTGAAGTTAGTATGACATCATACTGTTAAGCTTATAAAGCTATTTTACTAATGCTTACACTATAATAATACCATGATATATCTATCGTTATGGGTATCATACCCTTAAAAACTTATGGTTTTTTAGTAATTTTGTGATATGATACATTATTGTCATTGATAACCCTTTAAGGGCTGAACAATAACTAGTTATTTTTTCCATAGCAGCTCTAAAAAGGAAATATCATTAGAATTCTCTCTCCTAGCAGTTAAAATTTGAAGTTATACGCGTATCATTTGCATTATTTATTTGTGGCAATAGCATATGGCGCTTTTGCATTTTAAATGAGTAAAAACACAGACACATTTTGCTTTTAAAACCGATGAAGTGGTTTGCGGTAAAGAGAAAATTGCAAGGGCTTTGCTATTCTTATTTCGTATGCACCCCATTTCCGCACATTAGCCAACACGACCGTAATATGAAGTTAACCTACTAAATTATTTAATTTCGTACATTTAAATTTAATACATGGGGTATTTTACTTTATAAATAATTGTAATGGAGTAATAAAGTATACTTATAGTAATATTTTGGGTGAAATTTATTGTTAAAATTTTTAAAAGTACCTACATATAGTAACATAATACAAATTTCCTGACGCTTCGCTCACGTGGTTCATTGTAAATACAAAACAAATACATAATATATATATATATATATATATATATATATATATATATATATACATACATGTGGGTCAAGCACATAACCCTCTTTTGGGCTTCGCGCATGAGTCGGATAAAAATAGCATATATATTAATTCAGATCACTAAGCCCTCTTTAAAAACAATCGAGTCTTTTGAGCCGTTATAGCGTGAAAAAGTAACAAACACTCAATTATTTTAACTTAAATTACTAATTTGTTCTACTTTTTACTTTTAAAAGCATTGATTAAAAAAGTACTACATACACAATCAGCGACAAAGAATGTCCTCATCGAATGATGCTCATTTGAACGTTTGAGAGCGCTTTTAATTTAAAAAAAAATGAAAAACTTTAAACATTGCATTTAAGGTTCAATTTACATTGTTTTATATTTATTTCAAGTAGAATAATTAAGTAAACACAATTGGTGACAGTTTTAAGAGAAGGTACTTAATTATATTAGATTGATCACATAATATTTAATTGAGGGTAAATGTTAAAGTAACATCAAACGAGTAACAAAAGTAAGAATTTATGTTTAAACTAGCATTGCCTGCGGCTCCACCCGCGTTCAGATGACCAAAAACCAAATTCTTAGGTTTTACATATTAGTATACTCTTACATTGCGGTTTTTGTATTTTTCTCAGAAATGAGACATTTTCCCGCAGTAAAAAGTATCCTATATGTTGATCCGGATAACCAGCTATCAACATACCAAGTTTCATCAAAGTTTATCCAGCGGTTTTTGTGCTATGCGGTAACAGACAGACAGACAGACAGACAGACGACAGACAGACAGACCAAAATTCTAAAAACTATAGATTCGGCCTCTGTATCGACAATAATGTTTATTTCAATAAAATTTTCCAAAAAATATTTAATGTACAGATTCGGCTTAGTTACAAATTTATTATATGTTTAGATTGGAAACGACTGCACAAACAGTGACATTTTGTATGTACAGGTAACCTGGCAGGTTTAAAGGACTTTCTTTTCATTGTCGTATTGACACCTACCTATATTAAAAATATACTTTATCAAACATTTTTTTATCATACCTACGAGTAGTATAACGTAACATGTAGTAAAAAGTTTTTTTCAGTATTACCTAAATACTCGTTTATAAAAATATTCTTTACCTATGATAAATTTGCCCAATAATTTTATTTTGAAACTGTAACGCTTCCCTAGTTTATAGAGCGGAGAACTTATGCACATTATAGCAAATATTTGTTTAGCTAAAAGCGTTAAGGTTTACACGAAAGAAGCAATCAATCTTCCTGTCTATGCATGCTGCGACGGTTATGCCCCTTCATATGAACACTAATTCATCGCGATTCTTCTCTACGTATAAAAAAATTCTGGGTCGAATCTGTACATTAAATATTTTTTTGGAAAATCTTATTGAAATAGTTATTATTATTATAGATACAGAGGCTGTATCCATAGTTTTAGAGTTTTAGTCTGTCTGTGACCGCATCAGGAGAAAATCACTAGACAGATTTTGATGAAATTTGGTACGATGATAGCTGATTATCCGGGTCAACATATAGGATACTTTTTACTGCAGGAAAATATCTCATCTCTGATAAATTTATAATAAAACGTAACGTAACTAGGGACGAACCCGAGCGGAGCGAGGGTGAGTCGCTCGTTACCAATAAAAATATGTTTTATACGTTGAAGTCTGATCGTTGTCTGAACGTGTCTTATGTGCCTAGGCTTTTCGTAAAACGCCGCCATTTCATAAATTGGCTGATTTATTTATACACAATATCTCTATAATGATGATGTATGAATCGAGGCGACTGATAATAGTAGCTATCGTTATAATTGAAATTTCTTTATAATATGGCTAGGTATAACGTAGTAGCATTTCACTTAATGGGTTGGCTTCAAATTTTTGCATTTTTTTCAACTATATCTCCTCTATCCCCATCCTTTTACCTTTGCTTCACTTATCTTCTCCATTCCTCTTTCACCACTTTTGTACAATAAAGATATTCTACACCTAGACAAATTTCTTCCATGCTGAAAACTTCAATTAACGCGAAAACAAAAAAAAGCGTGTTTCTTAAAACTTTTCAATATTTGTAATCGTTTTCAGTATAACACAGCTCTAAAACTTTACGTGTTTCACCGGAGATATTATATTTACGTCGCGTCGGACAACTAGCGATGAGACTGGGATTACTCCAGTCTAGAATATAATAGCTTGATGGATGCTGGTCTATTTTAGCACCTTCTAGTTTATATTGTGATGTCTAAAACGTTAGTATGTCATTAATTTTAATACTTCATGGAACTATATAATCATTTTATTTAATACTAGCGACTTGATCTTGTTTCGCTCGAGTGTTATCGGATTTTGTTCTTCATTGTTCGTTTTTTTTTTGCGGAACTCTAATTGTTTTTCCGAAATAAAAGTAGCCGGAACAAACAGACAGACAGACAGATAATAAATTTAAAAATTGTTTTATTCTTATAAGTACGTATCATATTACGAGGAAATACTTTCGTATGCATTAAGTAAAAAGCTATTATTTTGATATTACAAACAGACGCTTTAATTTTATTTATTTGTATAGATTAAGTTTTGCCTGCAGCTTCACTTGCATGATAAGCGGGATGGGAATGAAAATCATTAAGATCATCCTAATATGTTCAACAGTTTAAGCGTGAAAAGGTAAGAGACAGACAGACAGAGTTAGTTTCATATTTAAAATATTAGTATGGATTAGTTCTTGGCTTTATACATAAGCTTTCAGAAGGAAAGATTTTTATTGAAGGAAGGCCCATGCCCAGTAGTAGGACGTTAAAAAAGGGTTGAATATAACACTTAATTACTTGATGGTTCTTTATAATGCATTTTTGCACCTAAATAGAGGTATTCATCCGAGGCCACCAGACGATCAATTAATAATATGACCGTTATGTAAATTTAAATTTCGTTTTTGTTGACTTTTATGGAGCGATGTTTCATTAGTTAATGTTTGAGCTGTCATATAGCTCCATACGGACTGTTGATAAAAATTTGCAAATATATAGCGTTATTGGCGAGCTTTTATTTTGTTTTCTTTCTTTTTGTTTTTGGAATAATAAATATTTTTTTAATACATTGTTCTTGTAAATAAGTATTACAAATTACAAATTATTACTTACATAATATATAACTTAAGGAATGCTACCAATTAATAAATGATTTTATACATAGGATCCCAATGGCATGTACATTTACAGATTCGGAGGTCCTGAGTTCGAGTGCCGAGTCCAGCCAAGTTTAGCTATTAAGTATTGCTGTTAATAAATACTCAATAACACCCCGGAGTTGGGAAGTTGGCCGTGTTTCACGACCGTGCCTCGGAGCACGTAAAGCTACACCTGATCTCTCACCGTCGCGTCGTGTCGAATTGTCGTCCCACAGGAGTTTGAGAGTGAATGAAATAGAAAACGCTAATAGGCCAATCACAGATAAAACCAATAAAATGTATCAATACCGAAACGTTTTATTGTACCCCGAAGAATCACAGATGCACTATTAAAGCAGAGCAACATTGTTAATACAACTTTTTTTTATCCCTTAACATAATAATAATCAAATTGAGTATAATATTGTATTTCTCTTTTAATAAGTCTATTGCGTTAGTAAATAATGCTTAAATTGTAGTGAGGTTTTATGCTTTGACATATAAATCGAGTGATATTAATACTTTCTTAGATTTACGCGAATATTTGACATCATATACATACCTATAATAAAATTCTAACTAAACCGAATCTGTACATTAGATATTTTTTGGAAAATTTTATTGAAATATACATAATTATCGATACAGAGACCCAATCTATAGTTTTTAGAATTTTTGTCTGTCCGGCTGTCTGTGACCGCACCACTGAAAATCCACTGGAGGAATTTTGATGAAATTTGGAATGATGATAGCTTATTATCCGGGTCAACATATAGGATACTTTTTACTGCGGGATAATATCTCATCTCTGAGAATTCTATACTAAACGATAAAACGTAAGTAGTCGCTGTAGTCGCTAGATTTAAACAAAAATATCTTTGCGGAATTTTTGCGGATATATTTTAATTGTTGGTTCCCGACGTTTCGAATGCTTTACAGGTCACAGGAATTTATTTAAAAATAAATCCACGAAAAAATTCGAAACGATAGTATTATTTAAAACAAGTGATATAATTTTGGGGTTTAAATTGCAACTAGATAAATAATAAGGCAAGCTTCACACATAGTATAATAATAATGCAAAATAAAAAAAAACTCATATCACGCGAGTTAAATTCGTTCAAAATAGATCGTAATTCTAAAAAACCCTACTTACATATGTGAACCAAATAAAAATTTTAACATTTTGTTTCGTTTATAAGCCCGGAGCTATAAACACGTTTTATGCAATTCATTTTATACCATAAATTAATAATAAGCCATTATTTTGGAAAAGCTAAATTTTACGAAGCTATAACAATAACATGAATAAGTTAAATTTAACTATTAATACATTAACAAAATTAAAATGAATTTTAACTTAGCCTACACAATAACAGTTTTAACTATGATAATTAAGTAAGTTGAAGCTCTATGATAACATAATTTAAGCTATAAAATCTATTTAATAAACAAATTTAAAGTGTATTTTGCATGAAATTTGGTTGATTTTTGCATGTTAACTCAAAGGTATGGCAGTTTTAGGGTAGTCGTAAAAACGTTAAAGCTTACGGGACCGTAAGGACAATTCGAGGCAAAATAACGTAATTATTTTGTTAGGAAATGCGACCACGTACCGACCCTTCAATTATACGTGGGCCTGACTCTAATAAGATCTTCTATTACTTCTGGATTTATATACAGTATGTTTATTTTTCGACTTTTCCTGTATTTAGTAAGAATTTTTTGTCTTGTTACAAAATATTTCAAATAATGTTAGAGAACAGTATCTGAAAATGTTTTTCTTCGATTGAATCAACTGAATTTTAAATTCTTTCGCCATTTCAAACTACTACTTAGTTATTACAATAAATATTTGAATTGTATTAAGTAACAAAATAAAAGTTGTGTTGAAGTTATGAGCTTTTTCTTTCTCATGATATTTATAATAACTCAGTATTTTTAAAGTTTCGCTGTTGAGGACGGGCGTCCCTTCAATGCCAGGTGGATCAGACCATAGTCTACAAAGCTGGTCACGTGCGGATTGGCGTTCTTTATAATATAAGACGTATTATAATAATGTAAGACGAAAATTAGTTAGGTTCTCTTTTTCCTGAACCGTAAGGCGAGTGGTGATCATAGATTCATATACAAGTAGATACTAATAAGTAGGTAATTTGTTAAAATCGTAAAAAAAGATTCTGTATTTAGCTATATTATAAGTCATTAAATAACTTAATATGGAAAATATATACCAAATGTTCTTATATAAGTAAAACGTTTAAAATATGAAAATATAATAATGAATAAAACACATTTATTTATTCCCTACTTCAATTTCTTTCCAATTTCCATAACAATACATATTTATTGGGGCAGCATATGGCACGGAAAAGCATATGTAAATATTATTACATTAATACCAGTAGCTTCGCAGACTCTATTGACAAAATTGAAATAAATGGATAATGAGATTTTAAGCTTAACTAAGAGCAAATAAGATTTTAATTAAAAAAATAGCTGTTTGTGATAGTTTAAGTAGCATCTAGGCGACAGAGCTTCGCTCGGTGGTTTTTGGAAAAGATACAAAAATTGCGTTTTTTCAGAAAGGACAATTATATAGATAACCTAAAAAGCAAAACCTTATCTAAATATACAAAATTTTATCCAAATCGTTAGATCCGTTTCTAAAATACACAAAATAAATTCATATATTACTAGCAGAACCTGTGGCTTCGCTGGTGCTAGAACTACAGAAAAACTAAAAAAGTAGGTTTCATATAAGCTTTCATCCCCTATTTTACCCTCTTATGGAATGAATTTCGAAAAAGCTAAAACACTTATTTAATTGTATTGAAGAGCATTCCAAGTTTCAAGTAATTCTGATAAGAAATATTTTTTCGGTTGTATTACAACGTGTTGTCCCATGGGAATGAGATCATCTCCCGCGGTAAAAAGTAGCATATGTCACTCTCCAGCCCTCCAACTATCTCCACGCAAAAAACCACGTCAATCCGTCACTCCGTTTCGACGTGAAAGAAGGACAAACAAACAAACAAACAAACAAACAAACAAACAAACAAACAAACAAACAAACAAACAAACAAACAAACAAACAAACAAACAAACAAACAAACAAACAAACAAACACTTTCACATTTATAATATTAGTATGGTATAAAAGAATTGCTCATTTAATATTATGAGATATAATTTGTATACTATATTTAGCGGACTTCAAAAACAAGGTTTTCATTTGGCTTTTTGTGTCTTGTTTTAATATTAGTCTTTAGTGCATTTATTTAAAGGTTTTAGAAAAACTATATTACAATAATAAACTGGAAAGTAATTTCAGAAATCCAAATATGTCAACACCATATATTTTATTAGATTTCCATCCCTAAACGATTGTAAAATGTCAACTTATCTAAAGCCTTTGGGTCGTTTAGACGTCTACTTGTGCTCTCTTTAGGTCATCGTTGATATAGGACAACCAGATAAGAGCTATTCCTTGCTTTCTCGAAACTAAGTTTAAATCCTAGATTTGCCTGTTCATATGATTTTTAGGCCATACATTTTTTATGTATTTTACATCTCATATCTTTACCGATTGCTATCTGACTTTAGTGTTTATTATTTTATTCAATAGTCTATCTTTAAGGGAGGTCATATTTAAAGTAAAGAAAATTCGGGCCTTAAATAGATAAGAGGTGACATGTTAGGTTTTTGTACAATTAATTCAATTTTTTTGTTAAAATTCATTTAATTACTTGAAAATAAAACAATTAATTAATTAAATGTTTAAAATCAAACAGCACCTGTTGATTTATTTAAATAAAATACGTATTTTGTTATTTGCGTACTAAATTATGTATTCATTTAATGTAAATAATTGCGGATCTGTTCGGCCTTTTCAATGAAACTAAAAATGTTTCATTTAGTAAATTTATTAATTTATGACCAAAGCAAAAGTGGTACTTATCAATCATTTGACACGTTTGGCTCACTTTGTAATGACCCTACTCGCTGTGCCAGCGGTCGCGAGTTCGAGTCCCGCTAGGTGCATTTATTTGTGTGATGAGCACGAATGTTTATACTCCAGTCACTGGTGTTTATATTTATTATATGTTTGAATTTAAAGTCATATATGTGTAGTGTATCCACTATCTGGTATCCTAATAGAGGTCTCGTAGCTTACCATGGAACTAGATGGTTCTGTGTGTTAATTTCTTATTTACTTATTTACAATTTTGATTAAATTAAAAATAACATACTATATATTAAGAAAATATTATTTATGCATACGTATTATAAGATAACGTGTCTATTCTTGTCTTAATCATATGTGTAATCATTATAAAAATAGTTTTTCGGCGCTAAAGTCTAAGATCATTGTGTGAAATAGATAGCCTATAAATCTTCCACAATAAATAAAAAAATTATATCGCATTGGTATTTAACTCCATTACCGCGTTCAAATGAACAAAACAATTTGACTGAAATCCGCTATTTTGCTTTTTATTAAAATCGATACAGCCTATAATACTCGCGTTATCAAGACGAATCTAACGACGTGTGAATAATTAAAATCGGTTAACTCGTTTAGTAAATACGAGGGAATATAGGGTCGGACATACATACATATATGAATACATACAGGTCAAACACATAACCTTTGAGCTTAGCCGCAGCCGGGTAATAGACAACTTCAGCGTTATAATATTACTAGTGACTTACCCTCGCTTCGCTCGGGTTCGTCCCTAGCTTGATTCCCCATACAAACTCTCACCCCCATTTTAAATCCCTTAAAGGATGATTTCCGGGATAAAAAGTATTCTATGTCCTTCCCAAGATCTCAATCTATCTTCTTACCAAATTTCATCTAGATCGGTTCAGTAGATCCAGAGATTATCCCCTATTATTACTCACAATCTCACAAACTTTACCTCTTTATAATATGAGAATAGATTATTAAATGTATAGATATAATCAGTTGTAATATTTGTAAAAAAAATATGAAAACCTCTGAATGGATTTGCAATCCGAACTGTCACAAGAGTACAGTCAGCTTAGCTGATACATTTCGCAATACGCAAAACGCAGTATGGCAGGTTAGATGAAATTGTGATTGCAAAAATAAAGTAAAATATACTCAGATAGTTAGGGTATGTAGAAAAAATGGTGGAAAAGGATGGCATATCAAAACAATTACTTACATTTCTGTATCTACTGTCGTTTTAAAACAAAATATAGGTAGTAGGTAGGTACATATATAAAATTACGACATGAGTGTTTGTAGTTGTTCTCCTCCTAAACGTCTTAACCGATTTTGTTAAAAAAATGGCGATGCGATGTTCCTCCAGCCCTCCGGTAGCTAGCGCTGTTGTTGAAATCCATATATGCATATTTTTTAAACATTTTAAATAAAATCGATTTTGGTCTATTTTATGTTTCAACTTTCAAAAATATGTTTATTCTCTGCCTACACCTGTTCTCGCTAGCGCACTACTGCGCAAGTTAAATTCACTAATAGCATTTCTATAGTCGATTTTTTTATTTCTCCAATTTACTATTAATACTTTACAATTAGACCACATTAGCTTTATTAAAGATGTTTTTAAAGAAAAAAAACATTTAAATAAAGTTTGTATGAAATATCGTTTTTTAATGTTAATAATTTCTAAATATATAATATATTCATACTTATCAGTACATACTCATACTGTATTGCGGTCATGGGTTTTATTGTTATAGAAAAACGTTTGTATTGACGTTAGTCTGGTTTTAAATTTATCAAGTTTCGTCATCTAGAATTAGAGATTTTAGAACTTTTAGTCTTTTATTCGCTTTCTCCTTCTCTCTCTCTCTCTCTCTCTCTCTCTCGTTATCTGACTTAAAATATATTAATACTGGATTTAAAATAAGAACAATTTGGTTTGGTTTTAAAAATAAAAGAGTCAAATCTTTTAATATTCCTTTATTACAAATTCATAATAAAAATATAAATTATAAACTACATCTATATGAAGCATATGTAACCAGAACATATGAATATAGCTAAATAAAATAAATGTCTTTCAAAATGTACGACACCGTATATAGTAGGTATATACATACGAATGGAATGTAATTATTAGAAAATCGATTTTTTTGGAAATTCAGTTTTACCTAATACATACATTCAACATAACAAAATCGAATTAAAAATCAATAATTTTGTATATTCCCTCCACGACTGCGGACACGCCGGCGTGTCAGTTAACAATAGGTTTCTTAGAATTTTAATTAATTTCTTAGAAATTTACCTGGAGGTGATAAACAATCGATTAAAACAAATAATAAAATTTCGACAAATCGATTTTAGAATACCACATTTATTCAAATAAACATGTCGTTTCTGCCTTTTACGTTTTAATTACTTCACTATAGATACCATATCTATTAAATTATATTCTCCTTAATATTCATAATTTGTATAATACTTGTCATTTCTTATACCTATTTAACATCGATCAAAAAAGTACTAGATACAAAATACCATACAAAAGTTCTTTTAAAACTGTCACCAATTGTGTTTAGATAATTATTCGAGTTGAAATAAATATATAACAATGTAAATTGAACCTTCAATGCTATGCTTAAAGATGTTTTCACAAAAAAAATTAGAACCGCGCTCATTCGGTGAGGACATTTTTTGTCGCTGATTATATATCTAGTACTTTTTTAATCGATGCTACTTAATAAATAAAGGCACTATGGTTTTTTAATTGAGGAATTAGCATGTGCTTGTTTGTCATTCTGAATAATACTAAAAATAGAGATTCCAAAAAAAAAATATAAAAAAAAAAATTTATGCCGTATCTATAAAAACATGAATCTTTGACAAAATTAATAAATATATTAATAAATCGTCGGGCTAATTCGTTACCCTACTAAGTGTATTCCTGCGTAGTTTACAGGATGAAGAAAAAACTGAATTATATAATTTCATTTTTAGAAATCAAAATTCTTAAATGCCGTTGGTTCACAGTGGTTGGATATCGTCGCCATTCGCCAGTCGCCATTAACACAATGCAGGTAATCGTCTGAGCTTTTTGACCGGCATAAAAAGTAAAATTGCTCAAAAACGGACTTAGTAGGTTAACGATTTACGCCGACGACAAATAAACAGTCACAGATTAATTACCAGAAACACCAAATAGGAAAAGTACAATAATAGTAATATGTTAAAAACATGACCTAACAAAACTCATATTAAAAACAGGGCTCGGAAACCTGTTCAATTTTTAAACTAATCTTGGTTTAAACAAACCGAAAGGTTTCGGTTATGTTCTTTAATAGGCTAAAATGAGTTTCTGTGCGTTTATATTTGGCGAATCTTTGCTAATAATGCATTGCTTAGCAGAATAATATGTACGTTTCTGGAATCAGCCGTTTTATTTCAGTATTAAAACTTAAGCTTAATCTTTCTCCAAGAATAACCTTTAACCATTTTTATTTCGTATAAAACCGTTCGTTTTTATCAACCGATTATTTGAACGAACGATGATTTAACCATTACATTAACGAAATTAACCGTTTTTTTTAAACCGAGCCCTGTTCAAAAAAAATCTCTATTTATATTGAAAATTAAAATTACATTCATCATAATATGTCAAAAACAAAAATGTCATTCAACAACATTAGTAATAAACAATAATAATTATGTAAAAAATACGAAAGTATCATAGATTAGGCAATCAGATACGCCTATTATATAATATAAATAAATATATAACTTAGTTTAAATCTTGATGCCTCTGTGCGGCTTGGAAAGTGTTATGCATTAGCATTGCTACCGTCATTGGCCCTACGCCTCCCGGTACTGGAGTTATTGCACCTGCCACTTTGACTACCTCTGAGAGGACAAATAATTTTTTGTTATAAGGTATATTTTGGATAATTTGACAATGAAATTACTTAAGTCCCTCTTGGGTTTAAGTAATTTAAATTGTGTAAATATTTTAATAATAATAATACTCTTTATTGTACACCTAACAGAAAATACATACAGACAGTAATTAAAAATAGACAAAGAAGATGCACAGTAGGTGGCCTTATCGCTTAAAGCGATCAGATCCAGGCGACCAACTATCAGGTAAAGGACGGGTAAAGAAAAAGGTAGGCGGTGTACTTAAATTGTTACTGTATTTTAATATTTGAACATTGAAAAAGATGCATTTATATGTAAATTAATAACATATATGAGATATAAGCTGAATCTATAAGCCATTATAGAAAAATAAAATATATAAGCTGAATTCTTTCTAAAATTCACTCAAATACCTTAGTGTGTCAAGTGAAAAATTGGAAAATAACATTTACATATAACTATAATATCTGTATGTATTGTTTAACCTTTTGAAATTGAATTTTCAGAAATATTATCTTGAATACATAATATATCAAGTATTACCATATTAAAAAAACAGGTTATATCTACTAAATAATTGTAATTGCATGTAAATATGTATATATTTATGTAATTTTAATAACTTACCCTCAAAATCGACGTCTCCGACCAATTTCGTTTTTCCATCCTCATCTGTTATCCGTGTGATCCCAACGTCTATCACTGTAGCGCCAGGCTTGATCATATTCGCTTTTATAAGCTTCGGTACACCTAAGATGATTAAAAAGTAAAAAAAATATAAAATCATTTTTACAAACAATCTTTTAGCATAATGTCTTCCCGCAATAAGAAATATACGAGTACTTAGATTATAATTAAAAAGCGTATATATTTAAAAAAATGACGATTGTTTCAAAATCATTGAAAAATAGTTATAAATGAAAAAAATATATACTCTGTATCATCGAAATATAAAGTTTCTAACTTAAATATTTAACACAGTGATACGTAAAAATCTTAATTAAGTTACCAATATTTTAAATTATACAATAAAAATTAAACATAGTTTAAAAATGGCAAAAATTACATAATCAAGCTCATAATATTAAAAAAAATATCTAGGTATAAGTCCTTATAGATAAAAAAACGTGTGTGTGTGTGTACTTATGTACGCACGTAAGAAGTTACACTTCTTTAGCGTGACAGAACAACAATGGCTAAAGATACCAACCCGTATGTGACAACTCTGTTTGTAAAAGAAATGCAGCTAACTTCATCATGTCGCTTTTTGGCTGTCGGTCCCAAAAGAAGTATAACTTCAAAAACACCTAGATAAAAGTCCTTATAGGTGAAAAAATTAAATAAAACATACCAGTAGCCGACACGATGATATCGGCATTACGGCAATGTATCTCCAACTGCTCGGGA
Source organism: Brenthis hecate (assembly GCA_951806755.1). NCBI lineage: Eukaryota > Metazoa > Arthropoda > Insecta > Lepidoptera > Nymphalidae > Brenthis > Brenthis hecate. The sequence continues at coordinate 3,687,014 of OX638277.1, read as the reverse complement.
GGCGTGTATCTATGACATATTGTGACTGTTGCGTCCATTCCTAAGCCGCTGTCATGATTCTTGTCACTGTGTAACATCATGGCTATCGGCATACCTACGTTCTTAGACCGTCCCACTACTACCGCGTTACGTCCATATGTCTGGATTTTGAACCTAGATAGAACATTATAGGTTAATTCAGTCTTAAAACTGATATTTTAATCTTACGTATATTTTATGTGTAAAAGTTTAGATGGATATTTGGATGTTTATTACTCAATCACGCCAGAACGGCTGAACGGATCTGGATGAAATTTGGCATAGACATAGATTATAATCTGGAATATCACATAGGCTACTTTTTATCCCGGAGAAATATACGGTTCTCGTGGGATACATTTGTCTTTGTTGTTCTAGACGCACACCCGAGCGAAGCGAGATGAACCGCTGTTAACTGATATAACTATGCGCCTAGTATAATATACTTCTTGGGTTTTCTTTCTTTCGCGAAGTAAATAAGCAACGGATTAGCATAATTATTAAATTAATTGATTAGGTATTTTAAGCGTGCAGGTCTCCTTGAAATGTTTTTCTTTAAAAGATTAGCATATGTTAATAACTTGCGTATGTTAATGACTTGCGCATGAAAATCTCACAGACGCTTTGACCACCACCATTACACTGCTAAGTGCTGAATCGATTTTGATGAAAAATAAAAATGACCTTCTGAAAGGCTCTTTTAATGTTGGATGTTGGTTACGCACTTTTCAACTCGGGTTTGAACCCGCTTGACTTAGTTTACAAAGCGTGCATGCTACCAATGCGCTACCAGTTATACCTATGACGTTATCACATACTTAATACGCAAAACAATATGATATTTCCCACTTATCGTTATCTCAGGAATTGTAAATGACGACACTTTAATAAAGATAAAAATAAAGTATTTAATATAAATGAATCAATTACAAAAAGAACTTATGACGCGAATAGTTTATCAGTCTTGATAGCAAATAAGCAACACTATTCCAATTTTTATATTAACTTATTTCCTATTACATCATACTTTTGTTCCATAAATCCATACTAATATTATAAACTAGCGACTCACCCTCGCTTCGCTCGGGTTCGTCCCTAGCTTGATTCCCCAAGCAAACTGTCATCCTTATTTTCAACCCCTTAAGGAATGATCTCCGGGATAAAAAGTATCCTATGTCCTTAACAGGGTCTCAAACTATCTTCTTACCAAATTTTATCTAAATTGGTTCAGTAGATCCAGAGATTACAACGTCACAAACTCACAATCTCACAAACTTTACCTCTTTATAATATTATAATATAGATTTGAAAGTTCGTAAGGATGGATGGAGGTTTGTTACTCAATCTCGCCAGAACGGCTAAACGGATTTGAATTAAATTTGCTATAGAGATAGATTATAGTTTGGAATAGCACATAGATTACTTTTTATTCCGGAAAAATGTACGGTACCCGTGGGATAGATTTGTAGCGACGAACCCGAAACGAAGCGAGGGTGAGTCGCTACTCGCTAGTAATACAAACTAGCAGAACCCGCGGCTTCGCTCGCGCTAAAATTACAAAAAAATCTCTAAAAAGGTAGGTTTCGTACAAACTTTCATCCCCTATTTTACCCCCTTATAGGATGAATTTCGAAAAATGCTAAAACACGTATTTAATTAATTTTAATGTAGAGCATTAATACCATGTTTCAAGTAATTCTGATCATAAGTATTTTTTTGGATTGTATTATAACGTGTTTTCCCTTGGGAATTAGATAATCTCCGCCGTATAAAGTAACCTATGTCACTCTCCAGCCCTCCACACAAAAATTCACGCCAATCCGCCACTCCATTTTGACGTGAAAGAAGGACAAAAAAACAAACAAACACACTTTCACATTTATAACATTAGTACGGATGTAGAAGTACATCTTTTGCATTTAATCTTTATATTACAATAATACTGGTAAAGAAATGTAACGAAATTCGTCACATAAGTATATGGTAATTATCGTAAAGATGGAAATAAGTCAATTTAATTCCAGTAAGACAGTTTTATTTTACCAAGGCATAAATCTCTAACAAAATTCAATATGGAGACAAAACTACTTTAATTTTAATGTAATGATGTAACCTAAATACTTCCCAAATCAGGATAGCTATTTAAATATGTGTATGATGATGTTCTCCTAGCCGATTCCGGCTACGGCGGCCAATCTCATTGAGATTAGCCAACTGCGCAGGAGATATTTTTTTAGGTATATCTTTCATTTTTTTAATGTATGTATAATTTATGTCATCTTGAACAACTTCCTGGTTGTTATCTTGATTCAGCTCTGATATATTTTTAGAATAACTCTCATTTATTTTTAGTGTGCACAAGTGCACAAGTGTACGCGCAGACACAAGTGCACTCTCTATTCCTATCACTCTCATACTCCGGTGGGACGACTGCTCGACACGATCGGTGAAAGTTAAGGCGCAGGACAGACGGCTTTACGTGCTCTCCGAGGCACGGGGGTGAAACACCGCCAGCTTCCCAACTCCGGGCTGTTACTGAGACTTACTTTACAGAAAGACTCAATAACTAAACTTGGCCCGACCCGGGACTCGAACCCAGGACCTCCGGGTGTGCAGCCGTACATGCTAGCCACTACACCACTGAGGCAGTCAAATATAAATAACTACTATCACTACAAGGATTTCCACATAAAAATTGTAAAACAAAGTTTAAATGTACATAAAGTTTTAAATTACCATGATAAAATTGTATAGTTGAGACAATATAGTCTTTGCTGGATAGATACCTCATACATACAAATGATATCTATACAGATAAATAAAATTGAAGTGTCTGTTTGTTATATCAAAATAACAGCGTTTTACTAAATGCATATTATGAAAGTATATATTTTTTTAAATTGTCTGTTTGTCTGTTTGTTCTGGCTAATCTCCGAAACGGCTGGACTGATTTTAACAGGACTTAACTTAGGTTACTTTTATTTTAGAAAAAGATCAGAGTTCCGCGCAAAAAAATTAAAGCCCATGAAATTGTGAACCTAATCGTACCCAGGGACGCACTCGATCGAAGTGAGGGTAAGTCGCTAGTATAACAATAAAAATATGTGTGTCAAAAATCGATTATTCTATAGTATATGTTAAGTTGTTAATTTTATAGGACCTAGATAGTAAAACTCCTAAATAATTATTAATAGCACAATAAAAATTGAAATAGTATTAAGTAAAAATAAATAACTAATCTCACCTTTTAAGCATTTCTATAACGGCAAGGGCAGTGGCCGGTACAATTGTTGGCATATCCAGACACAGTTGCCCCACATTCGTTATATGAAAGCCATCCACATCTTTTTCTGGAGCAATTGCATTACACACTTTCCTCTCATCCATCCCGGTAGGTAACGGTAATTGCACTAATATACCGTCAACATCCTTATTGTTATTTAAAGTTTCAATTTCTGTTAGTAATTCATTTTCTGTCAATGTCTCTTGATATTTTATAGTCTGTGCAGCAATGCCAACTTCTGTTGCGGCTTGAATTTTATATTTCACATAAGTATGGCTGGCTGGATCATCACCAACAATTATACAGCATATAGACGGAGATCTATAACCCATCTTAACCCAATCAGAAATTTTAATCTTCAATTCTCCTTGGATCTCTTTCGCTAAGCCTTTGCCATCAAGGATTTGTGCCATTATTCTGTTTCAAACAACAAACAAATTAACACTAAATATTATAAAACATGTAAATAAAAAATATGTAAGCACAACAAAAACTAAAAACCTAAGCAGTAAAAAGCTAAAAACACCTAAGTTTATTGACACAAAACAAAAACCGAGGTATTATTTTTTTACCTGGGCACGCCCATGGAATCAAAGTATGTGTGACTTCTCATTTTGGTATTCAGTAGTGAACTGACTATACGAGAACATATGCTTTGCCTCATCGCCTACTGTTGACGTACATAGGTCATTAGTTCAAATGTGAAACAAGATAATGATTTACTAACAAGGAATAAAACATAAAAAAAAAACAAACTTAATACTGTTAATCTATAAATATTGAGTTAAGCCTGCTTTTTAGCTGTTAAGGGCACAAATTGTCAGTTGTAATTAAAGATTATCGAATAAATTTAGTATCAAGTAATTACTCCTGGTATTATCCACAGATAATTCTTAAAAAAAATTAATTACCTATGATAAATTAACCTACTTATTTGATATCACATATGCAATAAACTGAAATAAAAATAAAACTTGTTAAGTATATGCTAACTTAATTTTTAATATTTTTAATTTTACAGTAAGTAAGTAACTAAGTAACCAGTAGGCAAAAGGAGAGACAAAAGCACATATTTATTTACAATTAGTCATTTTTTAATATTCATTTCCAATACTTGTACAACACAAACAAAAAAAATTGTACAAGCACAAAGTATGTAGTTAACAATACCTTTGCATAGATGGTTGTATTACTGTCAGGTCATTTAAAACATCTATTCATTGATCATCATTTAAACATGGATTGTGTATGTTTGAAGAAATTCATAATAAAGCGATTGTTAATTTGTTATGAATTATTTGCAATATTAAATAATACGTTTAAATTCTAAGTACAAACAACCTTGAAAAATTGAATAATACTTATGCAAGACCAATATCATTGGAATGAATTTGTTCAGACAAAAATTACCATTATGAATATGACTTTTAGGTTATTTTAATTAAGATATCATTGAGTAATCTTGATTTTCGCAATATTATAACATAATTTACTAATATTAATTTAACGTGCCGTATTTTGAAATAATAGACAGATCGGAAATAGGTGTGTGGTGGTATAGTAAAAGCGAAGTCTCACATTAATTTGTTGACCTCAAGATAACCTACAAATCTGATGTAACACATAGTGAGGAATTCTTTGCTAGAAAATATTTAGACTTACATTGTTAGTTCAGTGAACGCCGTAATCAAACTATGTTATCACTTTCAGTTTATGGAATTAAAATTAAAATTTAAGTCACCTATGTGTTTACGAATGAAACGTCAATTGAATGACATTAATTGCCATTTGGATTTTGGCATTTGCCAAATGAAAATTTTTGTTATGTGTTGCCTTTTTATAATGTGTCATTTGACATTTCCATTCTACGCCACATTGGCGAAGTAAATTGTGCCCAAATAGCACTCTTGGAAGCCACAAAACAAAATTTTTTTTTAGTAAATAACGGTATGTATTAAATCTCATGTAAATTATAGTAACGGCCATAATAAAATGTATAGTTTTTTGAAGTAATACTTCTTTTGGCACGTTTGGAAAAAATTATGAGAGTAAAATTTTTATGATGCGCGCGCACACCGACAGCCATAAAGCGACATGATGAAGTTAGCTGAAAGGGTCATAGTGAAGTTAGTCAGCCTTATTTAATTATTTTATTAATTTAATAATTCCTTTTACAAACAGAGAATTGTGACATACGGGATGAAATCTTTACCTATTTTTGTTCTGTCACACCAAAAAAGTTTAACTTCCTACGTGCGTACATAAGTACAAACACATTTTTTTTTTCATCGGATATCAATTCTCAGTACATTTATTTAATTATTGAATAATTAATTTATCATGAATTGTTTTTACATTGATAAGAAGCTATTCCAATTTACATATATATAGACAATGACGAAATAAGCATTGAAATGTTATATTAATACCTACAACAAAAATTATCTTCGTTAAGGGTAGAAAACTTTAAAAGACTATTTATTGATTATATAGAACTTTACTCATGAATCATTTTTTTCATTCTACTAATATTATAAATGCGAAAGTTTGTAAGAATGTATGGATGTCTGGATGTATATATATATATATATTTATATATATATATATATATATATATATATATATATATATATATATATATATATATATATTTATATCATGTATGGATGGTTTTTACTATTTCACACAAAAACTACTAAATGGATATACTAATGGATACTAAATGGATTTCAATGAATCTTTACAATAATATAGCTCATACATCAGAATAACGCATAGGCTACTTTTTATCCCGGAAAAATATGCGGTTTCCGTGAGGTACATTTGTTTTTGTTTTTCTAGAGCCGAACCCGAGCAAAGTGGGGGTGACATGCTAGTATATCATAATAAAATAGATTATTAAATTACCATAATTGTAATAAAAATAAAATGTACGTTTTATTCGTATTGAATAAAGACGTTCGTATAAGACGCTGCATACAAAGCTACGAAGCAAATTCGTATGTACAATTTATATTTGTTTAGACCAGTAATTCCCAAAGTGATTCAGGTGGACCCCAAGGGTCCACGGGAGACTCGACAGCAAGAAATAAAAAGGGGGGTTCACTAGTGGTGGTCCACAAAAATTTATCTGGTTACGATAGTAAACAAAAATGTAGGCTTGGCTTTACTTATGAATGTAGGCAGATAATATACTAGACTCAAAAAAAAAGTAAATGGTTGACCCTGCAGGCCCTGAAACTTCCCGCTACTTTCTGGTTGAAAACGTTGGAAAGTTCGACAGGCTGTATTTCGGTGAAAAATAGTCTACTGAGACTTTGAAAAGAACATTTTGAAGCTTTGAGATTCTAATTTACAGATTTTTTGGCAAATTTTTTAAGGAGTTACGGTTCTCATGCAATCTTAATACTCGTAGATAACGCAAAAAAATAATATTGCTAAATTTTGGTTTTATTTATTACAATTTTTTTAATTGTTAATTTGCATTGTTAAAGTTACGGTACTTTATTAATATTTAATTTTAATATTCTATTAAGTCTGTAATCATAACATTTTAATAATTAAAACTACTATTTTTGTACTATAAATTAAAAAATACTAATTTTTTTAATTTTTTTTACCGCTCTGAATTTAAGGTAGGAACTCAGCCGTGACGCAAATTTCCATCGTTAGATCTAATCTTTAGTTGGTAATATTATGGTACAAATAGCATGAGGTCCACCGCAACCAGTAAAATTTTGAAGGTGGTCTACGAGAAAAAAAAGTTTAAAAACCTCTGGTTTAGGCTTTCTTTTAAGTAGAAATTTTTCGAGTGTGCATGCACGATAAAATTCTAAATTATTAAGAATACTTGTAGCAAAAGTGTTCAAATTTTTTTTCAAAAAATAAATTTCTATGTCAAAAAAAATCATTTGTCATGTCTGATGTCATAGATATATTTTTAATATGCCATAGCTATAATATAGCTAACCATGGAATATTTGATAATACAAAACAAATAAAAGTGCAAATGTCACATTTATGAGTTTTGATAAATTCCACATTAATATTTTTGTAACCTCAAAAGTTCCAAATTTATTGTCTGGTAATTAAAATATTATTCGCGATGGGCTAACATTGAACGGGATTTTTTGTAATTTTTTGTAGTTTAAATGAAAAATAGAACTTTTAAATATTATTAATGCTTGGTAAAAACATTAATCAAATCAGATGCAAAATACTAATGCTGTTTAGACATTTGGGCTATTAGTACTTTATAAAAATAAAGTATCCTTTTGAATATTCATTTTATTTCTACACAAATAACCGAAATTAGTTAATAGCAAAAACTAACTTTGCTAAACTTCATTTGTTTTCTTTAAAGTAAATCGCTTTATGAAGTCCTTAGTTTGTTTAAACAATGGACTTAAACAAGTAACCTATAACCAAACCAAAGTATCTAACCTCACTTTTGCTATTTTTGCTTAATATCAAAACTCCATTTCAATAAACATTTTATAAAAAAAAAAAATATTCCATTTTTTTATAAAACTGTTGAAATATAAGTTTTAATGTATTTATAGGTTACTAAGGTCTTCAATGTATTTATAGATATAATTGTTGCCATCCCGATAAGCTTAGTTTTACACTAAATGAGTAACATATCAGATTTTCTATTAAATTTTTAAAGTATTAGTAATTTTAAGATATTTTTATTTTGAGTTAATTTTATTATTCTTTGTAACGAAAAAAATATCGTTAGCTATTTGTGTAAACGCACAAATACACTAACTAAATAAGTTAGATATTCGTTTTGTGAAGTGAGTGCTTGTCTTTTTAAAGCTGCACTGGTTTAAGATTTTGAAGGTGTTTTTATGGGAAGAGAACTAACTTAGGTATATGCTGTATTATAAGCTAAGCTATATAATAATATATTTTCACATACGATGGAAAACAAACTTGTTTTTATTTAGAAATCTAGCGGGATTGTACGTAAGTGGGCGCGGTCGTGACGTGAGGGTCGCAGATAAGAGATGGGTCAATGTCTTGGTGATTAATAGCGATCGGATTATACGCAATAAAAACATCTTGTTTCGACGTTTCGGTATACCAACGTTATTGGTGTCCGATAACTGATAGCTGTTTATTTCTAATCTTCTATAAATAATTTGGGAACGATTAGGTACGTCTTAATGCTATTATAATATCAAAGCTTTGGAAAGCGTAACTTACTAAGAATAACATTCAATTCGTTTCTATCTTGAAATTTATGAGAATTAGTTCTGTAAGTAAAATTTAAACGAATAATTTCACCAATTCACGTATAGGTCTTGGCAGACTTTAAAATTGCTTTATAAGAAGTTTTGTACGGAGATAGCTAAAATTAGAAGAGCCGCATCGTAATTAGATTTGTTTAATATCTTACTAGAATGAATTAGGTAAAATATATTTTTATAATCTTGGAAGTCCAGACTCCAGTGGTAACGTGTTTGCTTGGGAAACCGAGTGAAGCGGGTGTAAATCCCGGGTATCGTATCTATTATAATTTATTTATTTGTGCAATATTTTCATATGCGAATTATTTCCAATATTATTACCACTTGTTTTACAGTGAAGGTAAGCATCGTAAGGAAACCAGCATGTCTGAGATAACCTAGCTATTTTTCGAAAGACATCTACAGTTCGCCGACACGCAATTGACCAGTGTGGTGGACTATGGCCTGATTCCCCTCGTATTAAGGGGTGGCCCGTGCCCAGCAGTGGGACGTTAATAAAAAGGGGTTTTCAGCCCTTAACATAATACATTACCATAATAGGTAATTCAATCAATTAAAAATACAAAATCTAGGGCCTCATTCGTATGATGACTACAAAGTAACACGTGCTCAACAGACACGCTTTATGATAATAATATATTTTAAAATAAAAAAAAACGATGTAGTAATAAAAATAACAAAAAATAGATACTTTTGGAATTTAAAGCTCATTACTTTAACTTCAATAAACTAATTAATTATAATTAACCAAACATACAAGACTAAATGCACAAAAGTGCATTTAGTCATCTATGATTGGTTTATTGTCTTTTGTGTTATATTTGAAAATATCCATCTGATTTTTTTATTTCGATAAAAGCTTATAATTTTATTAATTTTACCAAATAATTTATTGTATTCATATTGAAGGTCTATCGGCTACTACTATCTGTTTTTTAGGTTTTACTTTTTCCATGCCGATTGCACAATGTGGTCTTAGCGGTCTAACTTGATATCGTGTCCTACAAAACGTTTCTACCAGCGACCGCAATTTTGCGGTGATGGATGGTGTAGAAGCTAACTTAGGCACAACATTGTATCACACACTTGTCTTAAAACATTTTGCTATTCTAATGAGCCATTAGTTTAGTGGCTACCATATACGTTGCCTGAACTAGAGATCCTGGGTTCGAATCCCATGTCAGGCTAAGTATAGTTATTGATTTTTCCATTAACAAATTCTTAGTAAAAGCCCGGAGTTGAGCTTGTGAATCTAGTAGCATGTTCGCCGTACGGCTGCAGATCGAGATATATAATAGGTTTAAGTCCCGGGTCGGACTTAAATAATACCGGGCTGCCTGATCGTACTTTAAGAGAAAAAGAAATGAGAGTGCACTTGGATCTGGGTACACACTTGTACACTATATTATCTCCTGCTCAGATAGCTAGTCTCAGTGAGGTAGACCGCCGTGATCAAAATCGGTCAAGATGTCATTATTATTATATAAGTTGGTTAAAAATAAAAACTTAATAAAAAAACGTAGCGTAATCCTGGTGAATAATGAGTCATATACATATTTTGAGTCCTCCATATATCAACAGAAATTCGATATAAATTTCAAGAAAAAGACCGCCCCTAAGAGTGAAGTTTGAAGTGAGTACAATAATTGCTTTTAAAGTGATTTAAAAGTTGGTGTACTTTCTTTGATGAAATAAATATGCTTTTTATGCTGCTTAAAATGAATACATTAAGAGAAATATTAAATATTGGCAAAACCCGCGGCTTTGCCCGCGCTAAAAAACTATTAAAAAAACTCTAAAAAGGTAGGTTTCATACAAACTTTTATACCCTATTTTACCCACTTATGGGGTGAATTTCGAAAAATCCTAAAACACGTGTTTATTTAATTGTATTGAATAACATTAATACCAAGTTTCAAGTAATTCTAATTATGAATAGTTTTTGGGTTGTATTATAACGTGTTTTCCCGTAAGAATGAGATAATCTCCAGCGGCAAAAAGTAGTCTATGTCACTCTCCAGACCTCCAACTATATCCACACAAAAAATCACGCCTATCTCTGCTTCGACGTGAAAGAAGGACTAACAAACACACACACTTACACATTAATAAAATTAGTATGGACTAGTGACTTACACACGCTTCGCACATCTTTTCTCAAACGATCATGTTTGACAAATTTTTTTTCTAACTGTTTATGGCTTACTCCAGATTATCGTGTGACTGTGTACTAAATTTCATCAAAATCAATCCAGTTTTAGCGTAAAAGAGTAAGAAACATACATATACATACAAAAAAAAACACACATACAACTTTCGCATTTATAATAGTAGTGTGCAAATCATACAAATAAATTAGAAATAAAACTTAATTTATTTAAAAAGGCTTTCCTTTTATAATGAGAAATCGAAGACGTGATTTTCTTCAAAGTAGGCACTATCATATGGACTTGACACGTCACACTACGCTACATCAGTATTCAGTGGTCTAATATAAAATAATGTATCATTTATTAAAAAAAACACAACACAAAGAAATACTTATTCTGGATTTTAATAAGAGTTTTTGTTTACATCAAAAACTGAATGTTTTGGCAGTCAAAATTGAATCTAGGAAGTTAAAGGAGTCCTCCAAGAAAGTAGCGTGGAGCGGCCGCTGAACTGGATAATATTAAATTAAAACTTTATAATTTCTCGCGAACCGTTAGCAATATTTTCTGTTTACATCGCGCAATCACAATTTACAATTTAGGCATAATGTTCAACAGATGCCAATGATTGAGGGCTTAGACCATTACCAAGCCGCGGCTGAATTTATAATCTTAATTTTTGAACTTTCCTTCATAACTTTCATAATATTTCAAAGCACAAGTTAAGTCAAGCTTTTGTTGTATTATAATTTGTGAAACAATATTCATCTTTATAATATCATGTAATATTTTTTATATTCGCTTTAATCTATATCCATACTTAATATTATAAATGTGAAAATGTGTTTGTTTGTTTGTTTGTCCTTTTTCACGTCGAAAGGAAGTGACAGACTGGCGTGGTTTTTATGTGGAGACAGTTCAGCTCGAGGGTAACAAGGGGCTATTTTTTACCTTGGAAGATTATCTCATTCCCACGGGAAAATACGTTTTTATACAACCCAAAAAAAAATATATGATCAAAACTACTTGAAAGTTGGTATTATTGCTCTTCAATACAATTAAATAAATACGTGTATTAGCATTTTTCGAAATTCATCCCATAAGGGGGTAAAATAGAGGATGAAAGTTTTTAACTTTTTAAATTATCGCGTTCCATAATTTACGAGTAATATAAATAATATGTATATTCATTTTATAATAATTATTCCTTCCATAATAATATAATAATTATTATATAGGCATGAAAGTTTGTATGAAATCTACCTTTTTTGAATTTTTTTTTTTTGTAGTTTTACGCGAGGGGCAGGTTCTGCTAGTAATATTATAAACAAGATAACAAAAGCATTCCAAACGTCAAGAACTAAAAATCAACATACCTAAATCCGCGAAAAACCTGAAAGATAGATTCAAAAATCAAACATTTACTTGACACCTAAGAAATTATTATACATAGGAAATGATTTATTTATTTGTTTATAATCGATACACTCTGAAACTACTGAACCGATTTTTATCTTTCTTGGTCGAAAATAACATCCTATATTTTATCTCAGTAATAATAAATTATCTGCCTGAAATATAAACAATTCTTTATATTTCCTAAAAAATATTGCAAATATTGAAGAAAAAGTAACAAAATTGAGAACTCGATGGAACTAGCCCAAGTAGTGATGGTAATGAAAGCAAGACGTATTGGAAATCGAGACAAAATTTCAGTTCAAACTCGTACGATATTGTCGGAGGTAGGAACCTCGTTAGTACCACAAAAGAAGGCCTCAAAGACTAAAAGTCAATACAGTTTTGAAGACTTTCATTGTGTAACCGTACAAAGAGTACAAAGGCAAATTAATCACCTGGACGGACAATCGATCGCTGTTATTGTTAGAGCGCAATCATCTAAGAAGAAAGAATATGAATTCCTGATTCTATAGAAAGATACTTTTTTATAACTTTTTTTTATTGCTTTAGACTCCTATGTGCAATAATTTGACCTACAATTTTAGTAGTTTTTTTTTGTAATAAAACTTCTTTACGCACGCTTGACTTGGGGAGTAAGCTAGTGAATGCGTAACGAGAACGTTACGAAAAGTGTGATCGGGCGAGGCGAACGTTTTTTGCCATGGTAACCGTTGCTATTGTCTGACAAATGATATGTTATATTACATGCTTTCCTTAAATGATATTCTATAAATATATGATTATAATATACCTAATATGCGTTATTTAATTATTTTTATTAAAATGTATCCTTCCGACAGAAGAACTTCCGACAAAAGAACAGAGAGTTGTGACATACGTGATGAAATCTTTAGCTATTTTTGTTCTGTTACGCCAAAGAAGTATAACTTCTTACGTGCGTTCTTAAGTACACACTAACGTTTTTTTATTAATAATTTTATAATAATTATTGCTTATAAAAATGAATATTTATTACTAATCATTTTATAAAAAATATTATATTTCAATTTATTTTAATTTAATTGCGATATCTGCCATAGCACCAATGAAGTTTTACTTCAACCGCACGTACCTAAAAGTTACACGCACTCAATTTTTTCATTTATATTTTAAACCAGTAGCCCCGTCATCACATTCTATATTCATTTTAATCATATACATTTCGTACAAATCAATCCGAATCCCACTTATATTATAAATGCGAAAGTTTATGAGGATGTATAGATGTATGGATGTTTATGACTCTTTTACGCAAAAACTACTGAATGGATTTTAATGAAACTTTAAAAAATTATATCTCATATATAAAAAGAACACATAGTCTTCTTATTATCCCGGAAAGTTATACGATTCCCGTGGAATAGATTTGTTTCTGTGCGTTAAATGAATATTTTTAAAATGTTTTTATATCAGTCTACTTTAACTAATAGTAGAAATAAGTGATTATCTAATATGTAAAATTTTCGTGTCAAGGTGTTTCACTGTCGCACTCTTCCGAAACGGCTCGACCGATTTTAATAATATTTTTTTTGTATATTTGGCAGGTATGAGAATAGGTCGTAAAATATTTTTCGCCCACCCCTGAGTTTTCAATCGCAATTTTTTTATTTTTTTATGAACAATATAAATTCATATCGCTGTATAACATAAAGCCAAAAAGTTATTTTTTGTGTAGCCGCGGGTTCTGCTAGTAGTATTATAATATTATACTCTGTACATATAGACGGCCTTAACAAAATAATTTGTTTTGTTTAGTTATAGATAGCATAATACATAGTCTGCTCTGAAAGACATATTTGTTTACCAAAACACTTTTGAATTTCTCTCGTGACCCAAATTGTTGGCTATATTTTGTCGGGCAGTGCTAAGCCATTTTTAATGTTATCTATGTCTTTTATATGTATATCGCTGTTTGCAAAATAGGTTGCCTTCGTACTTGAACTCTATGCGCAAAATAGTTATTTTATTGCAAATGTTCCAGTAAAAACAGCTGGCTTCTGTATAGAGGACGTTCGTATCCAGAAACAGGACATTAAGAGTATTAAATTATTATTGATTGTTATTTAAGTTAACATAAGAAAATAAGATGAAAATTACCATTTCCTCCAGCATTTTACTTTTGGTGACTGTAGATAAATTAAAGCAAACTAGTATAGGAAAGAATTACTATAGCATAAAAGAGAGATATACGTCAATAAACGAAATTCTAGTTCGAAATCGTGAAGATACTTTCATGTTTTAAAATTATTAATATAATATTTTGAATATATGAATACCTTTATTAACTCAGTATATAAATGGTTACTTATTTACTACTAGATGCTCTAAAACAATAACAAACCTATGCCTCGGGAACCGTACATTTTTCCAGGATAAATAGCCTATGTGCTATTCCAGACTATAATCTATATATGTGCCAAATTTCATCCAGATCCGCTCAGCCGTTCTGGCATGAAAGAGTAACAAACTTCCATACTCACATACTTTCACATTTATAATCTTTTTATGTAAATAAAATTAATGAATGTTGGTAAGCGCATAACTCAAGAATGGCTGGACCAATTCGGCAAAATTTTATTTCGTATGTTCCTTAAGGTCCACGTAAGGTTTTAATAAAGAGAAAAAATGAAAAATTAACGAAAAACAAATTAAAATTTATATGGCTAACGCTGGCTAATAACTATTTATATCTATTTAAAACGTACCTAGCGATGAAACCGAGCAAAGCGAGGGTGAGCCGCTAGTATTAAATAATAATACGGATTAAAAATCATTATATAATATTATTTTAAAACATTTTTATTTGGGTTCATGTTTAGTTCTATGACTCTCTATCTATATCCTTAGTCTGACTTTCAAACAAAGATATTGAACTTTTAGAATAGCAATTAAATATTTCACCGATAAACTTTGAAAAGGTATTTAAAAGAAAAATAGCATTGACAAAAAACTTGAATTTTATTAAATTAATTCATCAACTTTGCCGTCCCAGTTTTTCTTTTCGTAATAAGTTTTTTTTTAATTAGTTAGAGTTCTATTATGAAGAGGTGCGCCTTTTTAATTGTTACCGTATTTATTGAGGGCTGTTTTAAAACTTGTTGATCTTCGAATTTGCCCTTTTTAATAATGAAAGCTTATTGTTTTTGAATTTTTATTAAAATTTCAAAATTTCCATTTTATTAAGAGCAATTTCTGTACGAAGTGCCTACTTGATGAAGATTGTGATGAGTGAAGTGTTTAACAACCCTTTTGGATACAGCGTGCTTTACAGGACGAGTGGGTGGCAAATCCTAAAGGGTACAATGTCTCGTGTTCGATTTCTGCTTGGTGAATGTATCATTGTATTTATTTCTATATATATATATATATATATATATATATATATATATATATATATATATATATATATATATATAGGTTATCCTATGGACGTACTAGGTAGTTTCAGTGTACGACATTACACTTATGGATATTAATTATTATTGTTCAAACACTAGCTTTGCTTTATGTTATAGGGGCGTCAAGAAGTAAAAAACATTATATCTATACATATAATAAAATTGTAACTAAGCCGAATCTGTACATTAAATATTTTTTGGAAAATCTTATTGAAATAGACACTAATAGTGATATAGAGGCCGACTCTATAGTTTTTAGAATATTTGTCTGTCTGTTACCGCATCACGGAAAAACCACTGGAAGGTCAGTTTTTATCGCGGGAAAATATCTCATTTCGGAGAAAAAAAAAATACAAAAACTGCATTGTAAGAGTATACTAATATGTAAAACCTACGAATTTGGTTTTTGATAATCTGAACGCGAGCGGAGCCGCGGGCAATGCTGGTATAAATAATAATATCCTCAGAACAAAGCTATAAAGCAAATATAATATATAAAGCAGTAAAATTTCAATTACTGATTTTCCATTAAATAAAGAATTTTCCATATTAAATGTTGCTGGCGTGATTTTAGCCTACCAGCAGTGTTCATGGTCTGCTAAACCAGCGGAAATTATGAGTTCATGATAATAATATAAGTTATAAATGGACATATTATATTAGGGACTGACTTTTACCCGCAGTTCCGCGTGTGTAGTTTATTTGTGTATACTCTGCGTCATACAAAAATTATATTTAAAATAGAACTGGTAGTTTCAAAGATTAGTTACTTCATACAAATAAAAGACGAACTCTTTAGTTTTATATACCTAATATTTTTATATGTGTACCTTTATATAGCTATATATTTTTCTATAGTCAGAGTAGTTTTTTTTTTATTTTAGTCTAAAATTGTGTAATATTAGACCAATAAAAAAATATAACAGCTTAAATGTGACAATTTTTTTAAAAATATTATCTTGACTAAGTAAAACTCCAGTTAGAGAATTGTAAGAATTTTAATTTTATAGGAATGACGCGAAATGAAAACGCTAAAATGACAGCTATAAAATATGGTATTACTATAAAAAATTGCGTTCACTTGCCTGCTAGTTTTATTTTTGATGATGTTCTCCTAGCCGATTCCGGCTACGGCGGCCAATCTCATTGAGACTAGCCAACTGCGCAGGAGATATTATAGTGCTCAAGTGTACGCGCAGACACAAGTGCACTCTCTATTCCTGTCACTCTCATACTCCGGTGGGACGACTGCTCGACACGACCAGTGAGAGTTAAGGCGCAGGACCGACGGCTTTACGTGCTCTCCGAGGCACGGGGGTGAAACACCGCCAACTTCCCAACTCCGGGCGGTTACTGAGACTTACTATACAGAAAGACTCAATAACTAAACTTGGCCCGACCCGAACCCAGGACCTCCGAGTGTGCAGCCGTACTCGCTAGCCACTACACCACCGAGGCAGTTTATTTTTAATATATATTTATTTACTTTGAATACATGAATGCATACATATTTGAATGAGGCTTAATACAAATATCATAAACAATTTGTAAGTAAATAGGTACATCAGTAAGCAGTACATTATGAAATAAACTCTATTACGAAAGCCAAGCTCATAAAATTCAATGACACAGCCCTCTGCCCTAATCGAATTGAATGGCGGTAGGACAGACGCTTAAACTTTTATAAGCTTTTTATGGCACTGTATATTAAAAACTTCTCTATAACGACAGCTCAAGATTTGAATTTTATATATGTAGATTCTAGGTCTAATCACATTTCGCCTCTTTTAAAGTTATTTTTTCTCTAATGAAGATTTTTTAGAAATAGAAGTATCGCCAATAATTATAACATATTTCAACAAGAGATATTCAAGAGATACTTTACACCGTAAAACCAAGCTGAATATTGCATTGGACAAGATTTTCAGGACAGCCATTTGAAAATTTTGTATAGTTTTCATAACTTTTTTAACTTAAAAGCTACATAGCTAAAAAATAACATGGTGCTTAAAATTGAATAGATATTTCAAAAACAATAAATATTTCAAAATCATCTAGGGATCATCCTCTAAGAGTAAAAAAAGGGAAAACATGAAACTTAATAGCGAGGCAATTATCTATAGTACATATAATAAAATTGTTACTAAGCCGAGCTGGTTATCCGGGTTAACATATAGGATTCTTTTTACTGCGGGAAAATGTCTCATTTCTAAGAAAAAATACAAAAACTGCAATGTAAGAGTATACTAATATGTAAAATCTAAGAATTTGGTTTTCGGTCATTTGAAAACGGGTGGAGCCGCGGGCAATGCTAGTACATAAATAAGCCACATGAGTAAAGCCGCGAGAAAACGCTAGTTAATTATAAAAAAACATATGTAGTAATAATATATTTATTGTGACAGATCCAGTTATACGATAAAACGATTTTGGATAATTTGTCATAGCCAATATTGGTCTGTGAGCAGAACGATGTGTAAAAATGTTACGGATTTGTCTACGATCTTATTAGCTTAGTATATCGATAATTTGGCTGCAAAGTTGTGGGTAGAAACAGGTATTAATAAAACAAACCTATTGCTCTTTAGCAGTTGAAAGACGTCTGCAGACATTGACCATCAATAATATCTTGTTACATTTTCAATTATAGTTCATAGAGATATTAAATTCTCAACATTATTAGCAATATCAAATACTTAGAAGTGTATTATTATTATTTCTGTTTTCTATACTCATTGTTGTAATGCCAGTGGCAGTCTCGCTATGATACTACGACAGAGATCTAATTCTGTACCTGATGTAGCTAATGCCAGTAATGCTAGTGGAAAAAAAACATCTTTAGACTTATTTATCACACAAAGTATTTCACTTTTCTTCCGTCATTTAAAAAAAAAACTCCTAGAAAGATTGCTTCATTGACTCAAAAATTGTGTGCCCAAACATATCCATAGGCTAAACAATATAACTGTAAGTTTTTGTTTAGTCAGTTACGTTTCTCTTTCTTATCTCCTTCCCAAATATGTTTTCAAATTATCGTGGTAGTGGAGGAGCTTCGGGGAGATTGATGGTTCAGTCGGGGATGAGGGCGACACTTTGATTGTTCTTTGTTTAGGATTAGAGGAAATTTAAAAAAAAATACGTTGAATCCCAACTATAATCCATCCGAAGTACAAACCATGGGTACATGACCAGGGGGCAGCTAGTTTTATCGCATGGGAGGGGATCTGGTTGGGGCTTCATGGAAGTGTGTACTAAGTGATCCTGCGACACTCATAATAAGGAGAAGATTCTGTTGGATTTTGGGGTGGATTTTATAGCTGGTAAGTCTGCGCATAATCCCTAATATCCTATGCTATTTCTCAACTTAAAAAAATATACTCTTACATATATGTAGGTAGATGCCTTTCGTAGTAATATTAAATAGTAAAAATAATAAAAACAAAACATTTACCAATTAAATAAAACTATCTTTTCGGATTAGAGACTGGTCCGGGAGAGTCTCTCCCGTGACCATGGATGCTGTAAAACATTCGAAACGTCGGGAACCAAATCAAAATAAATCCGCGAAATAATCCGAAAAGATAGTTTTATTTAATAAAACATTTACCAATTAACCTTTAGCGCTAAAACGTAACATTGTATCTTAAAACAATAGCTATCGCATACAAACTTTGGGAGCTAAAAACAGTTTGCTTAACATATTTGTTACAGCACTAGCAATTATACTACAGCTGATACGGGTATTAATTCAAATTCCCAGTACAAATTGCCAGTTACTTTAGAGAAGTTCGTGCCTAGTTTATGCATGTATGAATATTTACTATACATTATGACATACGTGTAAAGTTAAAAGTGCAGTGAATTATAATTGTGCTTTATATTTATAAACTTTCGTAACAATTATTGAAATAGAGGTTTTTTTAATACGTTTCTTCAAAGAGAATTATTTATTTTGATTATCTGTGGCGGGTTTATTTATAATTTTTTTTGTTACTGATGTTTCGAATGTAAGCCAACATCGTTACGGGTGAGATTACAATGTTTGACGTTTCGAGACATAGTATCTAAAGACGATGTCTACTACCTCAAACACAAAATCAAAAAAAAAACCGCAACAGAATCTGAAAAAGTAGATTCATTTCAAATGTCAAATATTCGCGTAAATATAAGAAAATATTAAGAAATTATTTATTGAGCATATAACAAACGTAATATTGTTCTATTGCGCAAAAAACTATTACTAAGAAGTCAGAACGTAAATACTAATTTATGGTCCGGAGATTGGCTATTTTTTATTTCATTTAATCAAGCGAGTTAAGTGAAACGTAAGTTTATTAGAAAAGTTGTGAATGACACGCGATTAGTATTTTGAGTTTCAGCGAAATGAAGCGCGGTTCTGAAAATATCATCCAAAATAAAGTTAACACTGCGTTTCTAGCTAAAAAGCTTAATACTGCTAATTTTTTTAATGAATTCGTATGTAATTATCTAAATGCCTATAATAAATTTAGTCTAAGAGTTCCAGTAAGAATTCCACGTAAGCCTATTACTCCACTTTGTCCTCCACTTCGCCGAACGATCCTAGGTGCCAGTTCCCCAGTCCCACGGTTATGTAAGACTAAATTCTTATAGCATAGATGTCGACATATTTGCTGATTCCTTAGCCAATTTCCGCAAAACCATTTCCACCAAATTGCTAAATAAATGCATTGATAGTCTTAAATAATGTTATAATTCCTAAATTAATGTGACTGTGTATCTGTTCATTGATTAATATTAAAAAAAAACTATTTACTTTTAAAATATATCTATTTTGTATAATATTTTGAGAAACTTTATTTCTGTGCATGCTGTGTTTATTTGTATGTAATCACTACATTTAGTTCCTTATTTTTAGTTCTATTTTTTTTAAATTGTGTGTATTATTGTAAGTGATTGTAAATAAACCTAATAAATAAATAAATGCCTCGGTGGTCTAGTGGCTAGAATGTATGGCCGCAGATCTGGAGGTCTCCGTTAGTACCATTATTAGATAATTTTGTAGGAATTTTTTAATTCTCATTCAGCCACTCTCACGGTGCGAGCTAGTTCATAATGATGTTCTCCTGCACGATTTCGGCTATGGCGGCGAATCTCACTAAGATGTCCCAGAAGATATTACAGTACACAAGTGCAGTCTCTATTCCGTTTTACGAGTACTCTCAAAGTCCGATAGGACGATACTTCGAAACGACCGGTGCGAGTTAAAGCGCATGATCAACGGCTTTACGTGCTCTCAACTCCGGGCTCTTACTGAGAATATTTTAACAGAAAAACTCAATCATGAAACTTGGCCTGAACTGGGACTTGAATCCAGGACCTCCGGATCTACAGCCAAACATACTAGCCAGTAGACAATTGAATCAGTAAGTACTATATAATAAGAAACATATAACTCCGATTTAGTTGTAATCAAACGAATTTTTTCATGCCAAACATCATCAGATAGCAACAAGTGCCAACGTACCAAGTAGTAGTCGTGCCAAGTACCAACAAATGCAAGACAGGTTTTCATTCATTAGGACAAATCCGAGGTTCAGTTGAAATACAGAAAGGAACTAGAATATTCTGTATACATCGGTATTTCAGACTCACTGGCATTCTCAAGGCAAGAGTAAATAGGCTTTTACGAAGCTAACGTTCTTTACCACATTCATGGCTACATCTGCATCTAACATAAGGCTGGGTTGTGGCAAGCATTATTTGGTGCTAAAAATATCCTCATGGCGTTATTGTGTTATTACAGTCAGCACTATTTACTTCGCTGAAACTCGAATATTCGTTAATTAATATGTACCTACTTATATTATTTTAGCCTTGAGAAAAACCTATGCATAATGAATTATTTTCATTATGTTACCAAAAACAGTATATTTTTAGATTATAAGCGTATTCCTTATGGTATTTTATTATGAAAAAACTTAAATTATTACAATATGAGTAAAGTTAAAAGAGCTATGAATAGTAATTGTGTTTTTCCAAGTTTGCGATAAATTCCCTAGACAATGCTAAGTTATAGCGCTGTTTGTGACTATAAATGTAGGTGGCGTGGACAAATAAAGTTTTAAATTCAGTTAGAGCTAACGTGTCCTCTCCGGTCTTGTGGTAGCGTAAATTTTTAAAGGCTCCCAAAAGTTTCTACGTATTATATACAATATCTGTTTCTTTCTGTTCTTTAAATTATTTATTTACTTTTGTGATGCCTGAATCCGAAATCTTTACTTCTGTTTTCTCCAGACCCATTTCACAAAGAATATTTTCATTTTGGTATAGCTTAGTGCTAGTAGCTGGTAGTAAAACCATTGGAATGGAGCTAATTTTTTAACGAGTTCGATAATAGTGTGTTCTAGTATATTTGAAACGGGATTTTAAGTTTTTAATTTTAGCTATTTTTGAGATACTCTTGTGTTTTGTTCTCCATTTTTTTTTAACTAATTCGCTATTACAAAAAAAGCTTTTATAAAGAAAGTTCCAGTATTTCTACACAACATAGGCTATAGATTTATACTACCAGTGCCCGCAGCTTCACACGCCTTCAAACTTCCGATATAAATATCAGTTTTACTATAATGTATGGAAGTCTGCCCGATTTGTTAACATTTATGATTACTGCTCTGCTCCCTTGGATATAGCTTTTCTCAATGAACGTGCTATTTAAAGCAAACAGATTTTTTCAAATCGGATTAGTAGTTTCTGAGATTAGCGCGTTCAAACAAAGAAACAAACAAACAAACTCTATCTTTTATGTGTTTTATTTTTTATATGTGTATAAATTTTTACCATCATAACATGCGTGTAGAATCGTGCACGATCGCTAGTTATAGTTAGTGAAAATGAAATATTTTCATTTGTAAATGGTAAATATTGAGCACGATCTAAAGCAAATCTACAAAGGTTACTTACTATAAGCTTCATTGAACCGATATATGAAGGATCTGTATTGACTTTTTCAAATTCCGCTTATGATATATCCTCTTTGATATTCCATTTTTAGTCGTATGATAAACTTGTTGTTGTTTTATTTTGTACTAGCGGCTCACCCTCGCTTCGCTCGGGTTTGTCGCTAGGTACGTTTCAAATAGATATAAATAGTTATTAGCCAGCGTTAGCCATATAAATTAAAAATTTTTTCGTTAATTTTCCTGATATTTTAATACCTACTTAATATCCTATTCCGGACTAAGAGAAACCCATAAAATTAAGTATCATAAAAATTGGTCCAGCCGTTCTTGAGTTATAAATGGTGTAACTAACACGACTTTGTTTTGTATGTACTATATAGATGTGTAGAACTTTTAATTTCTAATACAGGTAGGTAATCTATATAAATAGAAATGAATGTTGCTAAGCGCAAAACTCAAGAACGGCTCGACCAATTCAGCTAATTTTTTTTTCTTATGTTCCTTAAGGTACATGG
The DNA here is from genome assembly GCA_951806755.1 of Brenthis hecate. NCBI lineage: Eukaryota > Metazoa > Arthropoda > Insecta > Lepidoptera > Nymphalidae > Brenthis > Brenthis hecate. The sequence continues at coordinate 3,663,996 of OX638277.1, read as the reverse complement.
AAAGTTTTAATAAAGAGAAAAAATATAAAATAAGGTAAATATATATATATATATATATATATATATATATATATATATATATATATGTATATAAAAATCAATTGCTGTTCGTTAATCTCGCTAAAACTCAAAAAACGGCTGGACTGATTTGAATCATTCTTTTTTGTTTTGTTGGAGGTATATCAGGGATAGTTTAAATATAAAAAAAATAGGAAAACCCATAAGAACAGCTGGAAAATCGAAAACTTCAGAGCTGGTTATTTTGTATGGGAATCACTACTTCGGATTACTTTCAATAGTAGTGGACCTACCATCTACAACAATACCTCAAGTTTAAGTTAGAAAAAAATAATATATGTATATAACAGTATATAGTCTATCTATTCTATACTAATCGTTAAAACGTACCTAGGGATGAACCCGAACGAAGCAAGGGTGAGTCGCTAGTTAATAAATTTTTTTTTTGATTTCTAATAAATCATCCAAACAACGAAAGAAATAATTACGTTAGTAATAGTTATTCAAACCAAATTCTTGGGCAAATTTAGATTTTCGCGAAAAAGGTAGGTATATGGTAATCACGAAATTGGGCAAAAATCAGAGATCTTAGAGCATAAATATCTACATAGTAAGTACATACATTTTGTAATATTGTTTTTTTTTTCTGAAAGAATAGTCTGATACATTTATATACAATTCAAACTTAATATGTGAGGTTTCCGAAGATTGTCTAGAAGAACCTAATTTTATGGAAAAGATCGTGGGTAATTTGATGTACCGACACGCAAAGGGCATCGAGTTCCTTTGTGTTTGTTCCAGTAACTTGAAATATTATGTCACAAAAAGTAGGCTAGAAATATCGTTACATGTATATTTTTTTCTTAATATTACATAATTAAACATCATATAAATTGGCAAAGATATAACAATTCAGTGCCTTTTTCTCCTCAACCCATTTACTTTTTTTTTATTTAGTAGCTATTGAAGAGCTTTAGTGTTATCAATAAAAACATGGAGACAGGTTTTTTATAGATATTATGGCAATGATCGTTGATTTTGATTTTGATTTCGACTACTGTATGAACACTGGTCAATATAAAAATCTGTATAATATTATATCAATAGTAATAAAAGCTTAAAAGGTTAACATTAAAAGAAGAAAATACCTATTTTCAACCTCAATTAACCGACTTTCAATTCCAAAAAGGAGGAGGTTCTCAAATCTCAATTCGTCGGATTTTTTTTTCTATGTATGTTCACCGATTACTCGAAGACGCCTGAACTGATTTGGACATATTTTTTTGTTTCAAAGGGTATACTTCCCAGGTGGTCCCATATAAATTTTATCGAAATCGGTCGAGCGGTTTTTTAAAAAATCAACAATAAATATTTTTCTTTAAATAAATTGTTTATTCGATTAAACAATTTATGTTATTAAAAAACTTTCTTCTTACAAATTACCTGCTTATTACGTCTACACTAAAAATGCATTTAAAAAAATCGTCTTAAAAGTGATCGAACTTCAGTAATTCTATTTTATAGTATCTTCAGTTTTTACCATCTAAATAAAAGATGATAAAAAATTGCAAGCATGACGTATACAGACAGCAGGATCCTTAAAGGAGAAGCATACTCTCTATGTTATGACCTAGACATGTCACGTCATTCATATAGTAATTACTTTTAACCGACTTCAAAAAAAGAAGGTTCTTTGCTCCTTTGTATGTATTTTTTTTAAATAATATCACAATGAAATTAGTGCTATGAGATTTAAATCTAAAGGTAGAATGAAACAAATACTAAAACTTATAATTTATCTTGAAATTCATGTCATATCGAAATTCATCACGGAATAATTAAATTAATTTTGGCGTAATTTTTCGAATTCTAAGAAGCGATGTCCCGACTGAGTCGTAAAACTTTTAATTATTATCACGATATTATCTGGAAGATTGCCTGCTTTTAAAAATCAATATCGGTTGAAATGAAGCTAAGTTTAAAGGCCATTAATTTTAGCAAAATTTATATATAAAATAAAAATTAGAATAAAATAAAAAAAACCTTTATTATTCCTTTATTATTCGCATGTACATTCGTATAAATAGGCGTGGATATTATGCGATATATATGCCATCTGGACCCCTCTCCGGGTGAAGGCATCCTCCAGAGATTGCCACTTGTCGCGATTCCTTGCGAGGTTGTACCAATTGCGTGTTCCAACGGTCACTATCTTGTCCTTCGACCTTGCCTTTGGTCTCCCCCTGCTTCTGTGCCCATGAGGTCCTCTCCACATAGTCACGGTCTTGGTCCGTCTGTTGTCAGTATAGCGTGCCACGAAAATATATATATATATATATATATATATATATATATATATATATATATATATATGTATTTATTTATAAATATTTTAACTTAACCTAACACTGAAATCTTAGAAAAAGCAAATTTATAACATTTCGCAATAGAAAATATTATGTTAGTTAATTGGATGACAAACATTAAGTTATCTGCTATAATTCAAATACTCAATGAATCTCAAGAGAATGTCTACCAAAACATTATCATAAAGACGCCTGTCAAGTCTAGGCGTTGTGACTTCAGACTAGGGGTATTTGATCTTAAGTTTTACCTCTGAGAGTTGTCTGTACCCAAATAGTAAGTAGAATTTTGTTTTATTATATATTGTTTGAGCTTTCTAATTATTTTCATGTTGGTGAACGAATTTAAACTGTAAAGTTGTGGAAAATGTTGTTGATATATCTAATTTAATGAAATTTCTAAATAAACTAGATAACCAAAAAAAGATTCCGACGAATTGAGAACCTCCTCCTTTTTGGAAGTCCGTTAAAAATACAGTCCTAATATATGATGTAAAAATGAAATCTCAACTAAACATATATTCAATATTAGATAGATAGATAGATGATTTATTGTACACCACAAAGAAATACACAAAAAGTAGATATTATCAATATTATTTTTGGTTCCCGATTTAATTCTTAGGATTTCAGAGAGACAGACAAACATTCTAAAAACTATAGATGCGGCCTCTGTATCGATAATAATGACTATTTGAATTCCTTCGTCAAGATTTTCCAAAAAGATATTTAATGTTAAAATTCATATAAAGAAAACCAAAGAAAAAAATTATTTATTATTAAAAAAATATTAAATTATTATATTATATACATTATTCCCCGTATGAATTAACTTATATTATTTTGTAAGAAGTTGACTTCAAAATAATATTTTGTATAGGTCCGTGTTTTATCGCTCTACAAATTATGTCATAAATATCAACTTGCACATATCTTGGTTTCTTGCATGATATATTTGTTAGATGTTAGTTGATATTAGGTAAGTGTGTATAAACATATACGAACGAGATTGATGACTGTACCAGGAATTGCGATAGAATGTATTAAGAATGTAAAAAGCAGTCATGAGTACTGCCGACAGAAGTGAAAACTTAAAACTATAAACAAACAGTTGTTATTTTTGTATATTCAAATTAATTGTTAGATCTTAAATTAAAATTTGTAAATTAAAACTGTTCACATTTATCTGGTTTTGACATCTATCGGCACTCTGAGTGTTAGCGTTAACACGTCACGTGACCATATCGATGACGACTTACATGAATTTACTCCCCATCCAAACCTGCCTATAGAAGTTTTCACTTCAATAACAATGTAATTTAATTGGATACATAATACTTTCTTAGATGTACGCGAATATTTGATATTTTAAATAAAACAATATTCTCGGATTATTTCGTGGATTTATGTTGATTTTTGGTTCCTGACGTTTCGAATGCTTTACAGCAATCACGGCCACGGGAGAGACTAAGGTTTTAGACGTCTCAAAGATGTTTTATACTTATTACAGACAGATATACATAGAATAGGGTAATATTACAATTTTTAATTATTACAATTTTTCGACTAAAACAAGCCTGCTGCAGGGATCATATTTTCAAGTATACCTAGCTCCCTAGAATGTCAGTTAGAAAGAAGCAAATTGAGCACTATTCGTCAAGTCTAATGAAATATAAAGAAAACAATATAAAAACAAATGATAATTTGTTTTTATATTGTTTTCTTTTATGCAGCAAAAGAGCAACGTACTTATCTATCTAGTTTATACTTATATAGACTCCGTGGTAGCGTCGTTACGATTATTTCATAAAGAAAGAACTGTACTGTTAAGTTTTTTTACTATTTTAAGTTGTAAAATAAGTGCGAGAAAGCACTTAAAATATGTGTATAAGTGTAAGAAAAAGTTTCAAGTAAAAAGCGATAAAATGGAGATTACGACAACATTTCCAGTATTCGGGATGAATTCTCACATTTGTAGATATTGCGAAGAGCAAATTGGCTGCTCCATTAAGCATTTAGGTTTAATTCATCTTTATCTTTTTATCAAATTGTTGTGATTTCCGGTTGTTTTCTTCTAAAATTCAAACGCGCCTTGCTGACCAGTCCATTGTTCTCCAAGTTTATGAAATTTATATGAAGCTCGGAAAGCTATTTCAGGTAATTCGAAGGCACATCACGCAACTTCTAGAAATATTCTTGGTTGTTGTCATGAGTTTGTTTTTTTAAATAATTAATAACAATCTAACAGATAATTTAAATGTAATAGATATAACTTATATTGTTCATAGTTAAAGAGAAAAAACGATGTGATAATATGTATTTTTTTTTTTATTGAAGTAAAGCTTCTTTAGAATCGTAGCGATTTGAAACTCGATGAAACGGAAATGCGACACTAAACAGAGACAAACACATAATTAAACAAGATTAAGCCAGCGAGAGAATGAAATAGAATACATTGCCATGTTCCCATGGTAACCGTTGTCATTGTCGGACAAGTGTATAATATTATATTCTTTCCGTATGTATATGATATTCTATAAATATGTGATTGTAATATGCCTAATATGCCTTATTTAATTATTGTTTTGTTTTAATTTAATTGCGATATTTGCCAAAGAAGTTTTACATCAGCTGCGCGTAAGGGCACCCGTTTTTTTTATAATTAATTTACTTTTATATATTTCTTTAGAACAATTATTATATATCGGAAAAACTTTAAATTATAATAACCACTTGAATATATAACATTACAATCATTAACACCAAAAAAATAAATGTAATTAATCGATGTGGCTTATACACGCAACAAAATATTTTGTTATATTTTTATAGGTTTGTCTTTATGTGTTCCATTTAATTCTAGTCAGAGATTACGAAAAATAGTAACAAGTTATTTGTAACTGATTCAATCTATATTATTTACAAGTTTCACATTCAACAGTTCAGCTTATCTTAAATAAAAAAAATTAAAATCTAATAATTTAATTGTAATACTTTCTTTAAACACATATAATCTTATATATTTAAACGAGCTATTCTTGTATATATATATATATCTCAATATATAATCTGAATCTCGAAAACGGCTCCAACGATTTTCATGAAATTTAGCATACAAAGGGTTTCGGGGGCGATAAATCGATCTAGATTAGTCTTATGTCTGGAAAAACGCGTGTTTTCGAATTTTCATGCGGTTTTCTTTTGCGTTTTCACAATTTTTGCATTGTCAGTTGTCACTTCTATTGGGTGGGAGGCGCCACTGTACAACTGTCAATATCGTGTCCGTATTTACATCAAGTTTAAAAATATTTAAGTGGAAATAATCTAAAGAAAATGTTAAATTCTAATTAATTTAATAATAATTTTAAGAAATATTAATCGATAAAACCTATGGGCAATATGTACACATCACCAAGTCTTGATGTGTTGAAGAACAAATGAGCTTTTAAAAATTCACCTACCAAACAAATACAAAAGTGAGAAACATAACATACAGATACTATCAGTGCAAAATCATCTTTTCTGTGTGTGATGACAATAAAACAAAATAATTTGTGAAGTGGAAGCGTAAAATATTAAAACATAAGTTTATAACCTCAAAAACTAATACTCTGTATAAAATTGCAATTCAACTAGGTATAATTGGTGCTCTTTTTCAATCAGCTTTTCTACTTCCGACTTCACACTTAAGATGGAGGAGATAAAAAAGTTGCTAATAAACATGCAACAAGAAATAAGACAGCAGAAAACAGAAATGTTAGAAATGAAAGAAGACATTAAAAATACAATCAACAATAATATACTTAAATGAGAAATTTAAACACTTAGAAATAAAAAAATCCTCAATAAATAATTTAGAAAGACATATTAGGCGCAAGAACTTGGTTATGTTCGGAGTAGAAAAAGGTGAAAAATCCTATCATGAACTAGAGGAAAAAATAAAGTCTTAAACAAACACAAGGAGTTACAAGCCCAACTGAAGATAAAGAAAAAGACCTAGGCAAAACAGCTTTCATTAAATATGACAAACTAATTATTGTGGATAATAATAAGAACACTTCTCGCCAATACTCAAATAAAAGAAGTCTGCCTATATCTTCAGAAACGCCTTACCTCAATTATAAACAAAAAACTAACAAATAAACAACATACAAAGAAAACCAAACCTGCTAATATTAAAAACTTTATATTACAAAAACCAAAATTAACTTTCAACCACACAAATGATAACCAGGAACAACTAAAAACAACACAGCAAGATACAGTATATTAAACACAGTAGGAACCTTCTCATCTTTATCCCCCAGTACAGCCGGTCACTGTGGGGGAGTTCGACTGTAACCCTCCAAAGAAAAACAGACATACAATGAACAAAGGTATACATATCTTCACCAGAAAAACTTCTAGAATTAAAAGCAGCATTTCTTACAACAAATCAAAAGAACACAAAGATAAAATTATAAACTTTATAGGCATATCAGAAACAAATTGGAATGAAATTTATATATTGGAAACAAAATTTGAAAAGAAACCCTTTGCAACCATTCATACAAGCATAATCTCCAACGGAGAGCTCTATGCAGGGCTACTTTGGAGGAGGCTTTTAACCGAGAAGGGTCTATACATGAAAAAGACATTTACTAAATAAATACATTTAATTATGAAATTAAATACCTAATTTATAACTATTGTCAGAATTAATGTATGGAAAGAAATTTAATTTATATTTATTATTGTGAAATGTTTAGTATTTACTCAATTAATTTATTGTGATTGTTTATTTATTTATTTGTTAATCATAATTTATATATATATACAATATCATTTCAAATAATATTAAAGATTTTTAAAATAATTTAATTCCAGATTACAAAATTATTAGTTAAAAAATTATAAGTTAATAAATAGTCACTAACCAAAAAGTGAAGTTAAATTAAATATAATCAAATAAGTTATAAATATGATCTGTTAAAATACAATGTTAAAAATTGTTAATTAAGTAAGAGTAATTATAATTTAAAATTATAAGTAAGCATGTATACAATAAATAAAGCTTTATTATTATTATTATTTCTTTTGCATTATTCCATGCTAACTATTATGTTCGATAATTTCGCACGCTCAGACATAAGCATCATGGTCAAGCGGCCAATGCGCAAGTTTGACTACCACAGGTGTTTGGGTTCGTATCCCTGTCGGACACAAAGTTTTTAATTTTGTTTTTTTTTTGTATTTATTCAAATTCTTAGTTTGTTTGTTTTTTTGTCCAAAAACTCCGAGCGACGCTCGGTCGCCCAGGTACTATAGTTAATATGAGTAAAAATCACATTTTTTTCGTACTTTAATTATTTAACTTTGTACGCTTTCACCAACAATTTTTGAAATCTGAGTGGAATGCAGTAAACTTAGCTCTTAAAAAGTTTAAAAGTTTGTTTGAAATCAAGACTTTGAAGCATGTTTCTTAAGGAACGATTAAAATGTTCACTTTACCCAAACGTTGCAGGTGCATGAAATTCCTTAAAGCTTTCATTACAAATTGTTAGTTCTATAACCGAACATTATTTGTGTAGTTCCACTTTTGCAGACTGTATAAATTTGCATAACAATGAACGTTCGCCCGAACTTAAGCGATCTTTGTGATACCTCTGCGAGTTTCTGCTCTTTGAGAATTTTTAAGTCTCGAATAAGTGCTTGCTTTCATTCATCTTCAAACTAAAGCCGTTTAATGGACTTTCGTCACTTAAATATAATAAAATTAAAAGGGAAACCAAATTTTAATGTAATTTGACAAAAGAACAAACTTTTATTTAGTATTCCGGTAGTAACTTTAAATCTTCATAGATTTTAATAAAAAGGAAAATTGTTAAATCTAGTCGATATAGGTAATATAAAATGGGTAATTATGTCAACGCTGTATATTTAGGATATACAAATATCTATATATCCTAAATATACAGCTTGGAATGTAAGAGCTGAAGCATTTGTGTCATTTTCACTGTGCATGAATTGAGGATGACTAAATTTATTTTAATGGAGCTTATTTACTTGTATAGGACTTAGTATAATTTTTTTTAACTTTTGCTTTCAATGACGTTTACGCATCTAATGCGATATTTCTGTTTATTTACTGCGCAATTAATATAAACAAAATAAAAACACATGCGTATAAATGAGTTTAAGTATGAATAAGTATGCTGGACATGTGCCTCAGTGGTCTATTGGCTAGCATGTACCGCTGTAGATTCGGAGATCCTAGGTTCGCGTCCCGGGTCGGACCAACTTTAATTACTGAGTTTTTCTGTTAAGATAGTCTTAATTATTATTACGTTGGATATTTTAATATTAAAAATTTAAAGTCTTATCTGATCGAATTAATGAATATAAATTCTTACAGACAAAAATTTTATCATATTGCTTTATCAATTGAGCAGCTTATTACTTGCCTATAGATTTCAAAAATCTACCGAGATGGTATTTCAAACTGAAACTTTCGCATATTCGAACTAACAGAACAGATATTGGAATTCTTCAGCGATAGCTATTTAATTTCCTCTTTATTTTAATATTTCCAACTTTAAAATAACCATTTTGGAATTTTGAAACGTGTCACATTCAAAGCGGGAAGTTCGAGCTTGCGAGTTGAAATTTATCCAGAAATTATACGTGGGAAAACGGAGGGTTTCGCTTAGTTATGTATTTTAATATAAAATATTTGATCTTATTTTATTATACTGTCTTTGTAATTCATTTCACATTTTATTTAGTATATTATTCACAGTATTAATTGTGTAAAGTATTCGAGAGTTTGATGACAAGCGTCATCTAGTTCACAACATTTTATATGGAAATGGCACTACGTGATCTATCTTTATATAGGAACTAGCGACTCAGCCTCGCCCTGCTCGGGTTCGTCTTTAGTTCTGTTTTAACGTTTAGTATAATTAAAGGCCTCTATATCGATAACAATGACTATTTCAATAAGATTTTCCAAAAAAATATTTAATGTACAGATTCGACTCAGAATTTTATTATATGGTTAGAAAATAAGGCACAGTACACATTACTTTTTGAGTTATATATTATGTTTCATTTTCGATATCAACGTCACTTACATTTATCTTCTTTTCGATAAAAATTAGTCTATGCTTTAACCTAAAATGTAAGTTATCTCAATATAGAGATGTTATTTTATAAAAATGTTTAGTCTACACGGTTATATCATTATTTCAAACAATATTCTGATGAAATTTTGGCAACTTATTGCGGGTCGAGGAATTAAATATTTAATATAATACAACACATAAAGACAGCCTTTGAGATATCTAAAACCTTAGTCTCTCCCGTGACCATGATTGCTGGAAAGCATTCAAAACGTGGGAACCAAAAATCAAAATAAATCCGCTGAATAAAATCTAAAAATATAGTTTTATTTGAAATTTATTTTATTTATTTTAATTCAATTCAATTTTCTTGTTAATCGATTCAAATCATCCCAGTTGAACAGATTACTTCTCAAATGTCACATAGAATGGAGAAGACGCAAAGGAGATTGGTCACGAATTGATCTGTGCTACCATATTACATAAAAACTTTTTAACAAATAAATAAAAACCGATTTCAAAAAAAGCACTAATAAAAAGTAAAAAATAACCGATTGGTAGTTTTCATTTATATAGTACATACTTAATCAAATATTTCCGAAGTCGGTGTGCTTTGCTATGTATCGGCTGGCATCGACTAAAAATTGTCTAAATCGTTTAATAAATGACAGAGTTCTGAGGTAACAAACATAAAAAAAAAACATACAGCCGAATTGAGAACCTCCTCCTTTTTGAGAAAGTCGGTTGAAAATATAGTATCGCAGATCACTTCGTAATTAAAAATATGACGGATGACTACAAGTTTGTAACTCTTAACATGTGTAAAGCTGTAAAGCTCCTACAAACGATACGAAACCTAACAAGCTTTAACTTCGTACTCTCGAAACCAGTACACCATTTAAGCCAGGCTTACCATTGAATAGCATTTAGTGCGGTCACTAATGAGTCTTTACCTAGTCATGAGATGTTTTACAACAAACTTGTATTTCATTAACTTTTTTTAAAGTAATGCATTATTAATGCTCGATTTCACTAACGTCACCTAAGTTTAAGGGATCCCCTAAGCATGGTTGGCGGGCTGTTAGGGGACAGTTTCTGTTTCACCGACAGTTAAAGGTCACCTACATATTAAAAGGCCCCCTAAATTTAGGTGCTCGAAATATGGGCTTAAAGACGATCGTAAAACGAAATTTAATTTAGGGGCTAGTTTAGGGGACTTTTAAGCTAGGGATCCCATACGTAGGTGGTAGCTTATAGGTTGTTGGTGAATCGGGCATAAGACACACAAATGGTGAACTCTTATGAAATATATGTATATAAAGCAAATAACAAATCGTACTTAATATTATAAATGTGAAAGTTATGTCTGTTTGTAATATCTGCAAGCTCAAAACGCTAGGAACTAAAAATAAAAATAAATCGGCGTAAGCATCAGAAGTTATAATTTTATTGAAAAAGATGTTAATATCGGTACTTATAACATATGAAGTTATTTTACCAAGTGGTTTTATCGGTAACTAGCAAAACCCACGGCTTCGCTTGCGCTTAAACTACAAAAAAACTCTAAAAAGTGGGTTTCATAAAAACTCTCATCCCCTATTTTACCCTCTCAGGGTTTGAATTTTAGAAAACGCTGAAATCTGTAATTCATTATTTTTGCCGTATTCAATTCATACGAAATTTTATGCAAATATGTCCAAGGAATAAAAACTTTCATACAAAATTTTATCTCCTATTTCACTCTCTTAGGGGTTGAATTTTGAAAAATCCTTCCTTAGTGGATGCCTTCGTCATATGAGGAATGCATGTGCGAAATTTCAATTTTCCAACCGTAAGGGTTTGGCCTGTGCGTTGATACATCAGTCCATGAACGAATAAACCACTGGACGAGACATAAAATACAAATGTATGAAAACTCGTTCAACCAAAAGACGCATAACGCACACAAAGATTTTATTACATTATTATACACACAGGTACACAATACAATATTTCTAGTGCTTGAACGTAATCGATAAAATACATATATCGATGAACCAATTAATGACATTTTAGACATTGGTTAGCATAGTCATCATATTTTACATCTTTTAATTTAAAATATCTGTATTTATTATAATAAATTAAAATAAATGAATTAAAGAGGCAATAATAATGTGTCAAATAATAATTATTTTTTAATTTGATTTATATAAATACGATGGCATTGATGGCAGCATTCTGTTGGTCTATAATAATGTTAATGAACAAATGAATATCGGGTGTATATTCCATTAATATATAATAAAAATTATTTTTTAAAGATTAAAAAAATATTAAGCTAATTTAATTAAATAAAGTGATTTTGTTGATTCTGTTATTGAATTATTTTAATTGGCAATTGATTGTCTCGGGTAGCTTATAAAAATGTGACACTGTCCTAATATTGCTCAGTTCTTAATAAACATTTGTGAAATTAGGAAAAAGAAAAAGTGATTGCAAATTAAAGTGAGTGTTGGATCGTGAAAGTAAAATAGATCGTGAAAGTAAAGTGTTTTATTACAAATCGCCAACCCAGAAGTTTAGTGCTAAAACATTATTGTTTGATTTTGTGTAATTTATGTGTTGAAATAAAATGATCTTTATTATTATTACAATGGAATAATATTCCAAAGTATATAAATGTGGTATAAAATAAAATAAAAAATTAAGTACACATACTAATTATAATTTTTGCATTTATATTTTTATGTGACTTAGAAAATATTTTTATAAATTTATTGTCATCAGTTTGTAGGATACTGTGATAAAAGTATTTTATGTTATTGTACTGTACAAATAACACAATTCGTTCAGTTATTTCGTCAAATATCGATATATTTTTCGACATTGTCAAGCACTAGTCGATGTCAAATGGACTCACTCGACAGTTTAGTCATTTGTTCTGAATGGTATAATCCAGGGATTTTATGATGGTTGTCAGATGTCAACAATACATAGAAATATCGACTATATTTAACATAGTTGGATAATATGACATTTTATTTTACAATTTTATTAAATTGTGTGATAAATAACAATAAATGTAATAAAATAATGTATTTACAAGTGAAAAGAAACAGTGCTGCTTCCGCCGCTATAGTTTTTACACCATTTAACAGAACATTTAGTCATTTTTGGCAGATTGTTGACAAGTAAATGCTTGAGACTGACGCAAAAAACAAACGACAAAGGCTGAAATTTCCTGGCTACTAATAAGACAGATAAAGGTACGTCCGCTTATATGTCTGGTCCAGTGACTTATTCGTTCATGCATCAGTCAATCACTTTTGCTTTTTATATAGGTGTACAGATTAAACAAAGTCGAGGTTGTTACAACACTTAAAATAACTCGAGAACTACTGGGCCGACTTTCATGGTTTTTGATTTGTTGTCTCCGCCCCAAATAGCAGAATAACTATTAAAACATTAGAAAAATCATGAAAAAAAATATATAATTGATATGGCTAACGTTGGATAATAACTATTTATATCTATTTAAAACGTACCTAGCGACGAACCCGAGAGAAGGGAGGGTGAGTCTCTAGTATAAACTAACGGCTCACTTTCGCTTATATTAACTGTAAAAGCTAAAAGCGAAACATAAAAATTTCTAATGAATCTAGCAAATATGATCAAAATCAAGTTATTTAATCAAAAAAACATTCTAACTGAAACAAAAAAAGCATTGAGTCGTTGAAGTGAACAGAAACCGTATCGATACGAGTACATTCACATCCGAATGGGTATTCATCGCTTATTCGTTCATTAAATCGGTTCCATATCAAGATACAGTTGATTAGATATTACTGAGAAAACTTTTTTCAATGATATTTTATAAGCTCGTTAGTAGCTTTTTAATAAGTTTTGTAATACTTTTATAATTTAAGCTTTAAGAACTATTTCGGCATTTTGTCAGGCATTAATAACTATCTATCTACACATGTTTTGGCTTAGAGTGTCATTCTTACAATAACTTTCAGAGTAAGACTAATAAGAATCACTTCATTGGCCGTCTGTTAGGACCTTTTTTCTTACTTACCTAGAAGGTATAAAATTGTAAGTAAATAGTATTAACAAATACTATTCCTATGCTTTGCAAAAAATCAAACTTCTTATCAGTGCACAAATAATACGGCTATATACATACATACACATTTGACACGCGCAAAAATATCTATGGTATTTACATCTTTTTGTTGACGTAGAATAATGAAATTTGACAAAACACAAGGGCGCCATAGCTCTTGTAAATAAAGAAAATCTAAAAGCTTAATTTTTTTATATTTTTTTGCTATATCGTTAAAATGCCCTACTTCTCATAAATGAAAACTCAAATGGAAACTCTACAGAAAAACAGACCATTATAAAAACCGTATAACTCGTGTTTCTTGAAGTGTTTCTTGTTCTTTGCTGTTGAAAAGTTTTAAATTATAATAAGAAAGTTTTAATATCTTCGCAAAATTAAATAAGCAAATTATTTATTGACTAAAATTTGGTTTCATACGTTGTAAGGATATATATTCATCTTATACAGTATGTTAAGAAGTCTTTCGATTTGGCTGGAATTTATCCGGAAATCATTACCCAGCCGGAGGGAGTCATAAAGTATCACAAAAGAACTTGAGAGGAAAGGGTGAAAACTTTACGAAATGGATTAGAGTCGTCCATTTATGAAGAGATTATTTAACGAAATTTTAAAATTTGGTACGAATAATAAAAAAAAATACTTGAATATCAATAAAAATACTTGAATATACAAAAATAATTGAATATCTCAATGTAATATATGAAGAAGATTTTTTTCTTTAGGCTATTTGTAAGATTCAATTATATTGGAAGAAAAATAATCATTCACAACTTTAAATAAGATTTCTATGTAAAAGTGTTATTAAGGTTTTATAATAACTTTGTTATTCACACGAATAACGTAAATATGCTAAAGTTTCCGATTGGGTTGAGTGAATAAGTGAATGACCGGTTAAGTATATCTTATTTAGGCCCGATACACACTATAGAGACGATCACGATTAGTTCTCAATCCGATACCGATTTGGTAAAGTATTTTTATACAGGAAACAATGAGTATAATAACACTATCAGTAAAATTCAAGTTCCGGTCGAGTAACACACCAGCAACGTTTCTTGTATAAAAAAACTTTTTAACAAAAAAATAAAAACCGACTTCAAACAAAAGCACTAAAAAGTAAAAAATAACTGATTGGTAGTTTTCATTTACTATACATACCTAATCAAATATTTTCGAAGTCGATGTGCTTTGCTTTGTATGGGTTGACACCGATTTCGAAAATATTTGATTAGGTATGTATTTAATAGGTAGGCTTTAATTACTTAGCCAAAGCACACCGACTTCGAAAATATTTGATTAGGTATGTATAGTAAATGAAAACTACCAACTAGTTATTTTTTACTTTTTAGTGCTTTTGTTTGAAGTCGGTTTTTATTTTTTTGTTAAAAAGTTTTTATTTTTCCCTTTTTAGTGTAGACAGTAGCAGCAAAGTAAGAATTCTAAAGTGTTAGGCTTGTCAAACCAAACAAAATAAGCCCAAACTCAAAGTATCTACTATTAGTAGTTGAAGAGTTCCACCTATCCACCTTCTGGTCTTACCATCAGATCAGGTCAACAATACCGAACCACTGTACTATCAACGGAAATAGAAACACTTGCAAACTTTCAAGTCAATATGACAATTAGAAGTAGGTTAAATTCATTATTAGCTATTTTTCCACCCTTAGGGGTGGTATTTTTTTTTGAAATTTAAATGGGACCAAATGGAAGTATACACTTTTAAACAACACAAAAATTGTCCAAATCGGTTAATAAATGACGGAGTTATGAGGTAACAAACATAAAAAAAAATACAGTCGAATTGAGAACCTCCTCCTTTTTGAAGTCGGTTAAAAATACTTTACTAGACCGATGTCGGACCATGATTGGCACTATAGTGTGGTTAGGCCCTTACTCTGTAACTGCTCGATGGATTTCAGTGAAATTACACCTGAAGCCTGGAGATATTTAATATCCTTAATTAAGGTTTTTGCCCCTTAACAAGTATACACGTGTCAATGAAAATATACAACGATCCCGCGACCACAAGTGTAGAACTAACATGTCCCATAACCATTAATCTATATTTTTCGATTCATTTAACATATTAAAGCCGAAAGAAATAGAAAATTTAAAAAAAATTACTTCCAGACACTAAAAGTAAAAAACAACTGAGCGGGAGTTTTCATTTACTATTGATATCTAATCAGCTATTTTCGAAGTCGGTGTCAGCCGATGCAAAGCAAATCAATGATAGTTCTAATAAATACATAGGTACATCACGAAGTGATTGATATAACACTAGTTTTTGCCTGCAGGTTCGCTCGCGTGATAAGCGGGACTGTATTTTTTTATATTGTACATATAATGCATTTAGGTCCTAGTCTAGGTCCATGCTATGCCCGACCCAAGGTTTCGATCAATGTCGTTACAAATTTTTATCTAAATCAGTTCAGTGATTTAAGAGTGAAAAGGCAACAGACAATGTTACTTTCACATTTATAATATTACCAACAGAAATCACGGCTTCGCTCGTACTAAAACTACAAAAAACTCATAAACCGTTAAAACTCATAAAATGAAAGGTTTCATACAAACTTTTATCCGCTATTTGACTCTCTTGAGGGATGAGTTTCGAAATATGTTAATTAATTGTATTGAAGAGCATTACGTCCAAGTTTCAAGTAATTCTGATCATAAATATTTTTTAGCTTGTATAATAACGTGTTTTTCCATTGGTAATAGATAATCTCTCACGGTAAAATGTAGCCATGTTACTCTCCATCCCTCCAACTCTACACAAAATCTCTACACAAAAACCACGCTAATCCGCCAAGCCCTTTCGATGTGAAAGAAAGACAAACAAACAAACACACTTTCACATTTATAATATTAGTATGGATATGCATTTCAAAAAAAAATTGAATGTGTAATTCGAACCTTAAACTTTTGAAAGATTTTTACAAAAACTCATGCAAATATGAGCTGTAACGAGATATTTTAGTGCCAATAAAGTTTTACATTTATACCACATACGGTCATTTCAGTGTAGTGTCGTGCACCTTCAACAATGTGTTAGGACGGGATGTTTTCCCGACGTCGCGTTGGTAGTAAGATTGCTTAAGTTTCTTTATATAATACGACTAAGAAATAAATATATTTTGTAGTTTTTAGTGCGGGTTCGATTTATATACACGTACGTAATGAAAGCTTCAATCAATCAAAAAAAGTATGTTATTCAAATACGCTTTTACAAGCGACTTCTGGGAATTGTCAATTTTTAAATTTAAATTATAAGTGACTTCTGTAAGTCCATGAAGAAGCTGAAAGTGGTTAGAATGACAATTATGCTAAGAAAAAGCGAAGAGAAGCTCAGTAGTTATTATTTTAAAGGTGTTGTTTTTGTTGCCAATATATAAAAGTATTTTAGTTATTCTGTAGTATAAAATAAAAATTATATAGACTATTTCTTTTTAAAAAACATTATTAGGTTTATGACCTTATATTAAAAAGTGGTCATGAATTTTGACGTGTAAAAGTCTTAATTGAGTGACATAGATTTCATTTATATCATTTATACATGTTATTATATTTAAATAATACTAGCAGAACCCGCGGCTTCGCTCGCGCTAAAACTACCAAAAATCCCTTAAAAGGTAGTTTCATACTAACTTTCATCCCCTATTTTACCCCCTAATAGGATAAATTTCAAAAAATGCTAAAACACGTATTTATTTAATTTTATTGAAGGACATTAATACCAAGTTTCAAGTAATTCTGATCATAAATATTTTTTTGGATTGTATAATAACCTGATTTTACGTGGGAAATAGATAATCTCCCGCGATAAAAAGTAGCCTATGTCACTTTCCAGCCCTCCAACTATCTCCATACAAAAAAAACACGCTAATCCGTCGCTCTGTTTCGACGTGAAAGGAGGACAAACAAACAAAAACACTTTTACATTTATAATATTAAGTATGGATTAGGTATGGCATTTTTGTCACGTTATTTTTTCTCATATTATTTAATAGTTATGGGATATTATTCTTCTTAAAAAAGTCTAATATATCTAAAGGCACCTCCTTTAAGTTAATATAAAACCACAACTCAATTTATCTTGTCATAACCAAATAATTCATATTATTATTAAATATCCACATTTCAAATAAACCTAAAAAAATTCAGCACTATAACAAATTCCATAGCAAAGACCAATGAAAGTATAAACTATCTTTCATTAAAAATAGCTAAGATATTGAAACTTGTATATAAAACGTTGAATCGTATCTCCCGAGGCATCTTAGTCGGTTGGTGAAAACCGCTTTCTTTACGACTCTCCTTTTTAACGTTGTTTCTAAGCCGTTTTGTTTGCCAACTTTTAACAGAATTGCTTAGCTCTTGGTCAAATAAAACATACTGGAAGCCACACTGCTGAAAATTCTGGCTGCTGTAAGCAATTTAACTGAAAATATATGTATGTTTACATGAATATTGTGTTTAGTAATCATTATTTGGGTGTCTTTAGTTTAATGAATTTCGGTACGAGTATTTTGGTAAAACGCTTAATATTACGTGATATATATACTAATAAAAGAAATTAAGTTACATCAATTATCTTTTACAGACACAAATAAATAAAAAGCTCGTAAGTTTAGGTATGCTTATTACCTATACGATGCAACAACGAATATTATATACACTATATTATAGTTTAATTTGCTAGATAACAAAAGTAGGACAAAACACGCTATTTTTTAATATTTTTCACTGACAATTTATACAAATATCTTGTAAATACAAAAAGAAAAACAAATGTAATCGCAAGTAATGCTTACATCTATCTTTTAAGATAAACAAAGTTTTCACGCGTTGTATTTTTCAACTGACAGAAGTAATATTGTTACGATTCATATAAATATTCATACAGCAATAACTTACGATATTCGACTCCAGAATTCTACAGATGAAATAATCGTGCCAAAATGGATTTATTTTATATATAACTAGCGACTCACCCACGATCTGCTCGAGTTCGTCCCTACGTCTTAACGGTTAGTATAGATTTCTCAGAGATAAAATATTTTCCTGCAGTAAAAAAAATATCTTAAATGTTGACCCGGATAACCAGCTATCGTCATATCAAATTTTTATAAAAATCTGTCCAGTGGTTTTTTCGTGATGCGTTCCCAGACAGACAGACCAAAATTCTAAAAACTATTGATTCGGCCTGTGTATCGATAATAATGACTATTTCAATAAGACTTTTCAAAAAATATTTATGTACAGATTTAACTCAGTTAGAATTTTATTATATGTTTAGATTAAAAATATTTTATTTATATATTAGATACAAATTTAGCTGTTAAATAGTATTATATATGAAATAGAATTTGAATTTCATTGAATACGTAACAAGTACCACGTCCCATTGTAATGACGCTAATAAAGACTAAGCACTGTAATTAGTGGTGTCGATTCTGAGTAAATTAATTTGATAATTATAAAATCATTAAATAATTCTCTATAAAAGGGTACATTTAGAATTTATTTTTTGTGACAAATAAGCTTAAGAAGAAAGTTAAAAATGTTTTAATTAAAATTAAAGAAAAACAACATAATATTATTTATTATGTGCATTTATCCCATGATGTACCTCATAACATTTTTTTATAATAATAAAAAAAAAACATTCAGCCATTAAAATCCCACTGCTGGGCATGGACCTTCCTTAAATATTTAAGGCCATAGTCAACAACGCTGAAAAGTGCGAGCTAGTGGACTTACCAGTATGTCTTTTGAAAATTAGTTTCTTCTGTTTTTTTAGACGACACGTTTGGCTCAGTTTGTAGTGACCCTAATTGCTGTGCCAATGGTCGCGGGTTCGAGTGCCGCTGGGGGTAATCATTTGTGTGATGAGCATGAATGCTTCTACTGCAGATATGGGTGTCTATGTTTATAACATGTATGTATGTAAAATGATTTATATGTGTAATGTATCGACTATCTGGTATCCATAACACAGGCCTCGTACCTTTCCACGGAATCAGATGGTGCTGCGTGTTAGTGTTCCAACATATCTATTTATCTTCATCTTTTCTAATGACAACCATGTTCAAACTGTGCACTATACAGTGTGTCATATCCCTGCGAGAAGGATTTTAAATGCCATACATCTTCGTTTGTAACTGACGTAACATGTAAGTGCGCACATTTTAACAGTTCGGTATCGGGCGACATTATCATAAATTTTCATGTTATCTACGGCCCTACTAAACTATCTGATAAAAAGTCTGCAGTATGCTGTGACCCTTAAGATAGATTTTAGGATATTGTTTAATGTATACCTCTTTGGCGATCGCATGAAATATCGAAATACTATTATAATTGCGAAAGTTTGTATGTTTGTATGATTGTGACTCCTTTTTGTCTTTTTGAGTCGTTTTCTCGTGATGCTGTCATAGACAGACAGACAAATAAAAATTCTTAAAATTATAGATTCGGCCTCTGTATCGATAATAATGACTACATATTTCAATAAGAATTTCCAAAAAATATTTTATGTACAGATTCGACTCAGAATTTTATTATAATTTAAATGTATAGATTATATCTAATTAAATAAATAGAACTTCTACACCTAAGACTTACCTACAATTGAAATAGCATTGTACCTATTCTTGTAAGTAGTAAGTAAGAGTACTAAACTAAATTTTGAATTAGAATTCGAACCATTGTACCGCGTACGAGTATAATGATCTTCATAAACATCGAATCTCCAGGGAAGTGCAGCGAATAATTAATTAATTGCGCATAATAATAGTTGGGAATCCTAGTGAATGAATGATGAGTATTGAGATATTTATATAACACTAGCGACTCACCCTTGCACCGCTCGGGTTCGTCCCTAGTTACGTTTAGTATAGATTTCTCAGAGGTGAGATATTTTCCCGCAGTAAAAAGTATCCTATATGTTGAACCGGATAACCAGCTACCATCAAAACCTTTCCAGTGGTTTTTCCGTGATGCGGTCACAGACAGACAGATAGACAGACAAATAGTCAAAAATTCTAAAAACTAGATTCGGCCTCTGTATCGATAATAATCTAGGTATATATCAATAATATTTTCCAAAAAATATTAATATTCAATGTACAGATTCGGCTTAGTTACAATTTTATTATATGTATAGATAAATAAATACAATTAAACCTTTATTTCATACTTCACTAATATTATAAAGTTAAAAAGATTATTTTTATTTATTAGTTTGATCGTTTGTTGGTTTATTTGAACGCAGTTATCTCGGGAACCAATCACATCTAATAAATTCAAACTGAGTCTATATAATATGAAATTGTATCTTTTCAACCGACTTCAAAAAGGAGGAGGTTCTCAATTCGACTGTATTTTTTTTAATGTTTTTTACCTCAGAACTCCGTCATTTATTGACCGATTTGGACAATTTTTATGTTGTTTGAAAGTGTATACTTCCAGATTGGTCCCATTTAAATTAAAAAAAAATACCACCCCTAAGGGTGGAAAAATAGCTAATGATGAATTTAACCTACTTCTAATTGTCATATTGACTTGAAACTTTGCAAATGTTTCTATTTCCGTTGATAGTACAGTGGTTCGGTGTTGTTGACCTGATCTGATGGCAAGGCCAGAAGGTGGATAGGTGGAACTCTTCAACGGCTAATAGTAGATACTTTGAGTTTGGGCTTATTTTGTTTGATTTGACAAGCCTAACACGTTGGAATCCTTACTTTGCTACTACTGTCTACACTAAAAAGGGAAAAACAAAAACTTTTTACAAAAAAATAAAAACGGACTTCAAACAAAAGCACTGAAAAATAATTAATAACTGATTGGTAGTTTTCATTTACTATACATACCTAATCAAATATTTTTGAAGTCGGTGTGCTTTGGTTAAGTAATTAAAGCCTACCTATTAAATACATACCTAATCAAATATTTTCGAAATCGGTGCCAGCCCATACAAAGCAAAGCACACCGACTTCGAAAATATTTGAGCTTTTGTTTGAAGTCGGTTTTTATTTTTTTGTTAAAAAGTTTTTATTAATTTACTGTTAGTTTGGTCCACGTGAAGCGTTATTTCGAATTTGTAAAGTTTGATTTTAAACATTAAAATTATATTTGGTCCCATTTTTTTCTTTTTCTAAATCATTTTATGGTTTTGTGGTTAGTAACTGTCTTTAAAAACTATATAACGGCTTTTGAGACGTCTAAACTTTAGTCTTTCCCGTGACAATGATTACTATAAAGCATTTATAATATCCACGAAAAAAACTGATAAGACTCGGGTGAAATATGAGGCAATTTCTTACTATTGTAACAAAGTGAAGCCGCAGGTATAACTTAGTACTAAATAAGATAATCTATTTTAAAAATACATTCTTCAGAAAACACATGATCGCTGTACAGTGCCGCAACAGACTGACAGGACGACGGCACATTTATCTTTTCGTTGTTTGCTGATTTTCTTTCTACGACGCAGTATATCAAAATGCCTCCATTAGCGACAAATTTTCCTCTGTAGAGATAATATTTTTCAAGTGCTTTCAAAGAACTAGTTGATATTATAATATAAAAAAAATATATTATATTTTATGTATATTTGATGGGTTTATTTGGATTGATAATATAATTGGTATCTGAGTTTAAAATACCTTTAAATAAGTATGTCAATATATTTTAGAGTTAGATTTAATAGGTGTTGCTAAAGAATTTATCTCTTAACTATCTCGGTGGTGTCATGAGATAGAGGTCCTGGATTCGAATCCCGAGTCAGGCCAAGTTTAGTTATTGAGTATATTGTTAAGAAAGTTTAATAGTTGTCGGTGTTTCGCCCCCGTGCCTTAGAGAGCACGTAGAGTCATCGGTCGTGCGCCTGATCTCTTACCAGTCGAATTATCGTCCCACCGGAGTTTGAGAGTGAAAGGAATAGAGAGTACAAATATGTCTGCGCGTACACCTGTGCACTATAATATAGCCTGTGCACTTGGCTAGTCTCAGTGCGATTGACCAAGAGGTCGAAATTGCTGTTTTTTTCCTTGTTTTATTGAGTTCCCGATATTTTCTTACAACCGCGTATAGTATAAACGTTAGTATACCATACCAGTGACCATGACACTCCATTTTATGTAACACTAGCGACTCACCCACGCTTCACTTCGGGTTTGTCCCTAGACAAAAAAATTCTATCCCACGGGAACCGTACACGTTTTACGGGATGATATACAGCCTATAGTATTTCTCAATAAACGGGCTATCTAATGAAAAAGAATCGGTTTAGTAGTTCCTGAGATTAGCTCGTTCAAACGAACAAAAAAACAAACTCTGCCTCTTTATAATTGTCGCGGCTAACCCCATCTAGCTTGTACATAAGGCAACTGCCTATGGAACTCGAAGTAGTTGCCACCGTTGGCCGTTGTGTGGCGCTGCGGCGATTCTCCCGGTGTCTATTTTTTGTGTGTAACATCATAGACAAGTCATAGACATTAATTAGATAGTGACGAGTGAAAATTCAAATCCTTTTTTTTCTCTTTGTTAACTCGTAACGCTCCGAACATATTTTATATACGAAAGTTTAAGAACCATTGTAAACACACGAAATTAAACGTAATTCGAGATAGTCTACGTTTTATTTGAAGACCGCCGTAGTTTTTGGCTGATCGTTGCTGGACCATAATTTGGTCCTTCGAGCCGGATTTACCAAGAAATTGGACTTCGTGCCGACTGGTCCTCGTCAAGGAAAATCGACGCAGCTACTTCTTCAGTCAACGGTCAGGTCTTATTTCCTTTCTACTCCTTTCCCTTAAACGTTTGAATTAAAAATCGTATCATTTACATTTCAGGCTAGTGACGTTTCTTTGCGACTCTTCACATAACCGTGAGTACCTTATATTATTCTTACACGTAGACCTCTAAGATGTCCACTGAAGATAAATTATCAGTGCTTTCGGCAGCTTCCCCCTCGGGAAAACGACCAAAAGATATTTCTGAACTCAAAAAACAGCGAGGTAATTTAAAAAGTCGGTTAACACAATTTAAAAAATATTTAGATTTGTTGCCTTGTAATTCTATATCTCAAGTTCAAGTTAAAGAAGTTAAATTTAGAATGCAAGCAGCTCAAGATCATTTTAATACTTTTAACAACATTCAACATCAAATTGAGCTCATTTTACCCGAGTCGGAATATACAGCGAACTTTGAGTATGTAGAATCTTTCGAATCATTATATTTTAACGTTTTAGCTACAGCTGAAAGTATAGTCGAAAATACCGTCGAAAGTCTAAAATGTAACAGTAAATCGTCAGCGCAATCGAATGTTAAACTGCCGGACATAAAATTACCCTCCTTTGATGGTTCATTTGATCAGTGGTTAGAATATAGGAATTCGTATATTACTATGATACACAATCGTTCAGACTTAGACGAAATCCAGAAATTTCATTATTTAAAGGCTTCACTAAGCGGTTGTGCGTTACAAGTTATAAGCGCTTTAGAATTTACAGCGAGTAATTACGTGCATGCCTGGGATCTACTTCATAGTAGATTTCATAATACGCGACTTCTTATACAGAACCACTTGAAATCATTATTTTCTATCACTCCGCTTAAACAGGAATCCCACTTGCAGATTCGTAGGTTAATAGATACTACACTCAGAAATCTTCGTGCTTTAAAATCATTAAACGAACCTACTGAACACTGGGATACAATAATTATATACTTAGTTGTATCTAAATTAGACGCATCTACTGAGCGGGAATGGGAGAATTTTAAGGGATCAATTTTAACTGATTCGAACAAACGACTAAAATTAGATGATTTATTGTCATTCTTAAGAAACAAATCGAATACTCTGGAGATGATTAGTTCTAGTCAAAATAAGTTGCCTCAATGTAAGCCTCACGTTATAAGCGAAAATAAGCATTACCAACCAAAGGGCCATGTCATAGGACATACCTACACGTCTATTAATTCTAATAAAAATAATAATTCTAAGAAGTCATTTAGTTCTAATAAACGCATTTCTCCAGACAATAATAGTTGTGTTTTATGCAATGGCAATCATCTACTTTATACGTGCTATAAATTTTTAAATTTGTCTATTAAAGATAGGCTAAAATTCGTTGAAGATAACAAACTATGCAGTAATTGTTTACGTTGTTCAGGTCATTCTGCAACGGAATGTATGTTCGGACCGTGTAAGCAATGTCGGAACAAACATAATACGTTATTACATGTTAATAATAATTTAAATAAATTCGAATATACGCAAAGCGTGCGATCAGCTGATTTCGGCGAGACTCGTGAAGCGGCCGGCCCGTCGACCGCGCTTCACAGTTTATCTACTAGCCACGCGCTGCCGCGAAATGCATTACAACCGGTTTTGCTATGCACTGCGTTGGTAGATATAATAGATCGGAATAATCAAATATTTACAGCTCGCGCGCTATTGGATAACGGCAGTCAACATAGTTTTATTTCAGAAAAATTATTTAAACGTTTGAATACGAAACCTATACAGTCCACTATACGTATATCGGGCGTTGGTATGTCTACAACGCAATCGAATAAATCGTGCGAAATAATTATACGTTCTAAGATAAACGATTATAGTACAAAGGTGCGGTGCTACATTTTGCAGCACATTACGTCTAGTTTGCCTACGACAAACATTGATAATAAATTTATACGTATTCCTAATAATATTCGTCTTGCGGATCCATCATTTAATATTTCCTCGGCTATCGATTTACTAATCGGTGCTGATTTATTCTGGGAATTAATATTACACGATAATAGAATTCGATTAGAAAGGGGACCTTACCTCCAAAATTCTAAATTAGGATGGTTATTGTGTGGGCCGCTTTATACGTCGCAATTAAAAGACAGTGAAACCGTTTATTGTAATTTTAATCAAGCTTTAGACGACAATTTAAAACGTTTCTGGGAGTTAGAAAACATATCTCAGTCCTGTAATATTCTTACTGCTGATGAGCGTATATGCGAGGATCTATTTAAAAATACGACTAAACGAGACATCGATGGTAGGTTCACAGTACGCATTCCTTTGAAACAATCACCAGATGTTTTAGGCGATTCGTATAATTTAGCAAAAAATAGGTTTTTTGCATTAGAACGTAAACTTGAGCGCACACCGGAATATAAACGTCTGTATCGTGACTTTATAAACGAATATGAGTCGTTAGGCCATATGACACGTGTGAATAAGGTTGAATATCCTAACTTTTTCTTGCCGCATCACGGTGTTTTTAAAGAGCACAGTTCAACCACTAAACTTCGTGTGGTCTTCGACGCAAGTGCTACAACTACTTCTTCTAAGTCACTTAACGACATTCAGTACCCGGGACCTGCTCTTCAAAATGACATTTTTTCTATACTTTTACGATTTAGGCGTTATAAATACGTAGCCTGTGCGGACGTAGAAAAAATGTTTCGTCAAGTCCTTGTTCAGCAGGATCAAAGGTCACTGCAGTATATCGTTTGGCGTGACAATCCTACAGATCCGTTAGGTATATATCAACTTAACACCGTAACTTATGGTACGGCGTCAGCGCCGTATTTAAGTATGCGTTGTATACGTCAGCTCGCATACGATTGTGATGACGCCGTCACAGCTCGGGTACTAACCGAAGATTTATTCGTTGACGATTTGGTTACTGGCAGTGATGATCGTCATGAGCTAATATCCATCTGTGAAAAGGTTTCAGCGGTTTTACGTTCGGGATGTTTTGTACTACGTAAATGGATATTTAACTCGGAACTCGCTCATACTCAAGCATCACAGCAGTTTAACGGTGAACACACGCAAAATAAAACCTTAGGTATTGGTTGGTATAGCGAGAATGACTACCTACATTACACTACACAAATAGACGAGTATGACGATATAGCTAGGTTGACTAAACGAGTAATGTTATCAATAATATCACAGATCTACGATCCGTTGGGTTTATTATCGCCTACCGTTATTATATCTAAAATTTTACTTCAAAAATTATGGCTGAGTAAGCTCGATTGGGATACGCCAGTACCCCGCGATATCGAACTTATTTGGAATAAATTTATGTTAGTTTTAAAACGATTAAATGAATTAAAAATTCCTCGTTACGTAATGAGCGGCTACACGCAATACAAAGAACTGCACATATTTACCGACGCGTCACAGAGTGCATACGGCGCTTGTGCCTATGTACGTACCTATAACCATGATTCCGAAATCGTCGTAAAATTATTATGCGCAAAAAGTAAAGTTGCCCCCTTAAAGTCCATATCTATCCCGAGGTTAGAACTTTGTGGTGCTTTAATAGGCGCAAGACTTTATAAAAAAATAATCGACGTTATTCGTTTAACATTCTCAAAGGTCATCTTTTGGACTGACTCGACCATCGTCATCGGTTGGGTTAAGATGTCGCCACATCTCTTAAAGCCGTTCGTACAAAATCGCGTAACCGAGTTAAATGAGCTGACAGGTGATTCCGAGTGGTTACATGTATCGAGCGAAAATAACCCAGCTGATATATTGTCTAGAGGATTAGCCTTTGATTCATTGATTAACTGTGAGCTTTGGTGGAACGGTCCGTCTTACTTGCAATGTCATAATAATTTTGATTCGTTGAATAATAATAATATAATTAATTTAGAAAATTTACCTGACTTAAAATCTAATGTAGTACATAATTTTAGCAGTCTCGATAACTTAGATTTTATTCAATTTAATAAATACTCGTCTTTCACAAAACTTAAACGCGTATGGGCCTACGTTCTTCGATTCATAAACAACGTACGAGGGGGCGGGGCTAATAGACGCAAAACAAAGCAAACCGGTTTGTTATCGCTGTCTGAACTAGAAGAAGCGCAGTATACGTTGATTCGTTTTGCACAAATGCAATCCTTTCCGACTATTTATGATAATTTGCTGAATGAAAGAAGTTACACAGGTAATAATAAAGAATTAAATCGTGTATCTGGATTAAACGTGTTTTTAGACGATAAAAAATTAATTCGAGTTGGTGGTCGACTTCGAAACGCGTCTAATTTCGATTTTAATAAAAAGCATCCGTTTTTAATGTGCAGTCGACACTGGATGTCTAATTTATTAGTGAATCATGAACACAAGAGGCTACTTCATGCAGGACCTCAACTTATTTTATATACCCTGCGCGAGACCTGGTGGATATTAAGCGCAAGAGGTCTTGTGAGAAAAATCGTGCGTCAATGTGTTACATGTTCTCGTTTTAATAATAAGATACATAAACCTATAATGGGAAATTTACCATCTGAACGTCTGGATGCGGGATTTCCGTTTGAGCGGACCGGCGTTGATTATGCTGGACCTATTATGATTATGAACCGTAAAGGAAGAGGTGCTAGGCAAATTAAATCGTATATTTGTTTATTTGTCTGTTTCATAACTAAGGCTGTACATATCGAACTAGTCACGAGCCTTTCGACGGACGACTATATTTTAGCTTTAAAACGTTTCATTGGTAGACGCGGAAAACCAGTAGCTCTTTATTCTGACAACGGTAGAAATTTTGTTGGTGCTGAAAAAGAAATTCGAAATTTAATTCATGACAATTCACAACAAATAAACGATTACGCCTCATGTGAGGGTATTGATTTTAATTTTATTCCACCGTATGCGCCGCATTTTGGAGGTCTGTGGGAGAGTGGTGTAAGGTCTTGTAAACATCATCTTAAACGTATTGTTGGTAACGCCAAATTAACATACGAAGAAATGAATACGGTTTTAATTCAAATCGAATCCATTTTAAACTCTCGTCCACTGTCCCCCTTATCCACCGACCCTAACGACTTCACTCCCCTCACTCCTGGTCACTTCCTCACTGGCCGACCGTTAACTTCGCTGCCATGCGAGACCATTTCTGATGCTCCAGGTCTGGCGATGAACCGGTACCGCCGCGTGGAGCAGCTGCGGCAGCAGTTCTGGCGGAGGTGGTCCAGAGAATACATTGGAGAACTTCAACAGAGAACTAAGTGGAAAACTCATCATGACGATATAGCCCTTGATCGTCTCGTCCTCATCAAAGATGAAAATTTACCACCGCTTAAATGGCGTTTGGGACGCATAATTCGCATATACCCGGGGACTGATGGTGTCACACGTGTTGCCGACATCCGTACCGCAACCGGAACGACGAGGAGGGCATTTTCGAAAATTTGCCCTTTGCCCCTGCAACCATCCAACGATGAAGACTGATGTTGGAAGCCGGTGTTTCCAAGGCGGGGGGTATGTCGCGGCTAACCCCATCTAGCTTGTACATAAGGCAACTGCCTATGGAACTCGAAGTAGTTGCCACCGTTGGCCGTTGTGTGGCGCTGCGGCGATTCTCCCGGTGTCTATTTTTTGTGTGTAACATCATAGACAAGTCATAGACATTAATTAGATAGTGACGAGTGAAAATTCAAATCCTTTTTTTTCTCTTTGTTAACTCGTAACGCTCCGAACATATTTTATATACGAAAGTTTAAGAACCATTGTAAACACACGAAATTAAACGTAATTCGAGATAGTCTACGTTTTATTTGAAGACCGCCGTAGTTTTTGGCTGATCGTTGCTGGACCAATAATATTAATATTTTATTTTATAAAAATATTGTCAGTGAACACACAAACAAAACAACGTCAAAACAAAATTTATGGTGTAATCAAAATTTATTTTAAAATATATCCGAAAATAACATTAAAAATTTATGTAATAGTATAAAAATGATTTAAAAGACAACAAAATTGAAAGTGCATAATAATTACAAGACTTCCGCGACACCATTCAGACAAAGAGAGACAATAGCATTCCCAAGGAGGGTTGACGTCAGGCAGGCGGCCGGTCGTAAAACTTTTGCCAAAACCTATGAGCAGTACAGAAGATGTACTGCGCCGACCCCAAGTGATTGGGAAATGGCCAGAGAGAAGAAGATTGTCAGTGAACACACAGCACCATCTAGTTCCATGGTAAGCTACGAGGCTTGTGTTATGGATACCAGATAGTTGATACACTACACATATATAACTTTAATATCATATTATAAATATAAACATCCATGACTGGAGTACAAACATTCGTGCTCATCACACAAATGAATGCGCCTAGTGGGACTCGAACCCATGACCGCTGGCACAGCAAGTAGGGTTACTACAAACTGAACCAAACGTGTCATCGCCAAATGTATCCAAGTATATTACTCATAAATATAATTACATGGGAAATTAAAATATATGGTATGGTATGTTCGGGCTGTTTTCCGCAACTCGACGACTATGCGCCTATTTTGCGTGTGTAAATTAAAATATAAATAAGTGTAATAATTTAATTTCATCTAATAAGCCTTCTTCAAAGATGAAAAGAATTCAACATATATTGGTTTTTCCATACATAAATGTTTTTATTTTATCTTATTCTTTTAACTAAAGCCTTAATAATGGTGGCAAGATTTAGAATTTAGACGCCGACAGACGTCTTTGTGCCAAAAAGTTGGAAGGCGTAGCTTTTCGTGCATTATCCACTATGATACAATATTTTTCTTGTTTAAAAATATAAATTTTTTTAACATAACAATGCTCTATACTATATTTACTACTATACTATATATTTAATAGTATACTAAAGTATACTATATATATATACATAATAACAAGAAAATTAGTAGCTTTATGAACTTAAAAATTGATTATATTTTCATGTTTTTTTTTTTAAATTAAATGAACGTACTTAATACTTAATTATCTAATATTATTAATAATATTTGACTACTTTATTCATTTACTCTATAATTAATAAAATAAAAAAGCTTTCTAATTTTTGTATTCAAATATGTGTTTGTGTATGAAGTGTTAAAAGAAATCTGTTATTTTGGAAGAATCATGGACACGTAATGCGTAGTCCCGAAGATTACGTGATGAAAAAGTGCCTTTCTATGGCTACAAGAAAGAGGGGCAGGGGAAGACCCCAAGCTACTTGGAGGACAAATGTCCAGAGGGCAAATGCCTCGGCCTCACCGATGAAGACGCGAACACAGGATCTTCGTGGCGTAGCGTGGTAAGGAAAGCTGACCCCACGTAACGGGATAAGACAAGGACAAAAAAGAAGAAGAATTCTGGAAGATTCCCTCACTATGTGAAGGCCTCCTCCAAAGATAGGCAGGGATACATAGTGTCGTCCCTTGTTCCTTTTCCTTAGGGCCTTTCCATATCGTCATGTATTTAATCCAGCTCTGATATTGAAGACGGCTCGTCTTCATACATAACCGACCCATTTCCATTTTAATGCCAAAGCATTCTGTAGACCATCATACGAGTTTTCCCAAAAACATTAGTATATGATTGCTCTGATTTTAGGGCTTGTAGCGTGGTACTAAAAACCTTAAATACAAAATAAAAATATTTAAATCGGATCAGTTCCAGACATTAGCGCATTCGTACAAACACACAAAAAACTCTTTAGCTTTATATAATAGCGTGTGCTTTTTCTTATTTCCGAATAAGATTATGAATTTATTGCATAAAGATTGTTTAAAGACCGTATTATTGGTTACTTTTTAGTACGATGAACAAAGTGATTTGTATGAGAGTACTTGTATGTTATTATTGCACAAGATAAAAAAAAAAATTAATATAAAGAAGTGTTTTTTTATTAATTTATCTCACCAGATACGAATATGAGACAAAAATCAGTATATTAGAAACTTTTTGCTCGACTTTTTGAACAATGATAATTTTAGGCCGAATAATATACTCATTAGCCACTTTCTGTTTTTATATAGTGTATAGTATTATAGTGTATTGCAAAAAGCAATCATCTAAGTTCATACAAAGAAAAATCATATTGTGTAAATCAGTGGAAACTCTGAAGCCAAGGTATTTCTTTGTCTTCAATTTCATTTCAAAACTGTACGCGATGTCAAAATCTTTCATCACGAATCGTGAACGTAGCTGGGAGTAATAAGAGATTTACACCGTCGCCGCATCGAGCTGACATCAGAAACCCGAGAGGTGCCAAAGTAACATATATTTCGTATTTTATATTATTACATTTCCAAACGAGCAGATTTTGTTTCTATAAATATTATTTTAATCAATTTAAGATCTTTCGTAAAGAGGTGAATTATCTCATCTTCAAAAAAATGTAGCAAATTATAGATTTTTTTTTTGAAATAGTAATAATAAGATAAATAATAAGTCTGATCAAAAATCAAATTTATTACATACTAACGACTCACCCTCGCTTCGCTCGGGTTCGTCCCTAGCTTGCTTCCCAATACAAACTTTCATCCCCATTTTCACCCTGGGATGATTTTTGACATAAAAAGTATTCTATGTCCTTCCCAGGATCTCAATAGTTTGAGTCTTTTTACTAAATTTCATCTAAATCGGTTCAGTAGATTCAGAGATTACCTTCAACGTCACAAACTCACAAACTTTATCTCTTTATAATATTAATATAGATTAGTGACTCGCCCCCGCTTTGCTTGAATACGTTCATATATGCCATACGTGTTGCTACAAGTGATAAACTATCTGCGCACTAAATTCCATCCAAATCCGACCAGCCGTTTCGGCGTACGAGTAACAAACGCACATACAATCTTTCGCATTTAAATATTAAATATATAAATACCAATGTACGAGTATGTATAAGAAACATACGTTAGTTTTCTCATAAGAACGCAAAAGTCAGACAATATCTAGACTTAGATCGGTATTAGAAACCAATCTGGAATAGTTGCAGGATAATTGAAATAGCATCACTCTACAACCACTTACGTTTTACAAGAGTTCATTAAGCGTTCGGATTTTTCTCAGCAGATACGAAGATGAGACAAAGAGCAGTATAATAAGAACTTTTAGATCTACTTTTTCAGATTGAATCTTACGAAATCGATGTCAAGACAAATGAAATTAGTAACGGATTCCTTCAGCAAATTTTTAATAAAGTGTAGCAGAAAATCTTTTACGAGCTTTAAAGCTTATATATTATGATTTTTTTATATATAAAAATGTATTATATAGTAGCATTTACGTATTTTTTGTATACTCAAGTATGCTCCTTCATTAACCGACTTCCAAAAAAGGGGGAGGTTCTCAATTCGTCGGAATCTTTTTTTATGTATGTTCACCGATTAGTCGAAGACGCCAGAACCGATTTGGATTTTTTTTGTTTCAAATGGTATACTTTCCAGGTGATCTCATATAAATTTTATCGAAATCGGTCAAGTGGTTTTTTAAAAATCAACAATAAATATTTTTCTTAAATAAATTGTTTAATCGAATATGTTATAAAAAAACTTTCGTCGTACAGATTACCTGCTTATTACGTCTACACTAAAAATGGAAAAATAAAAACTTTTCTACAAAAAATGAAAACCGACTTCCAGGCATTAAAATGTAAAAATAACAAAACGGGGGTTTTCATTTAGAATAGATACCTAATCAGATATTGGAAATGTGCCTGGAAGTCGGTTTTTTTAAGTTTTTATATTAAGGTAAATTGGCATTTACATGTTTTTTGAAGTCGATCAAAAAGTCCCATTAAAATTAATTTACCCGTCTAATTAAGTACGAGTATATTGAGAAACGAGGTTGTATGCTTTTTTGTGTACATTACGCCATGTCTTTACGAATTGTCAATCGATTTTTATGTTTTTTATGAATAGCCAATATTTTATACCTCAAGGGCTATCCCATAATTATAAAATTACTCACAAAGTGTTATACTCTAATGGAATAACTAATATTTTTGAAAATTTGTATTCATCTTTTAAAAATTAAATATTTTTTAGTAAATAATTGATAATTTATTTATGTTTTTTTTTAATTATTCGTATTTACGGTTTTTCAATTGTTATTTATGGCGTCGTCTATATGTTAAATCGTATCGTGTGA
This sequence comes from Brenthis hecate, assembly GCA_951806755.1. Classification (NCBI taxonomy): domain Eukaryota; kingdom Metazoa; phylum Arthropoda; class Insecta; order Lepidoptera; family Nymphalidae; genus Brenthis; species Brenthis hecate. The sequence goes on along the minus strand of OX638277.1, from coordinate 3,630,468 downwards.
CAAAAAGGTATAAACAAATAATAACATATAATTAACTTACAGCAAGTGTTTTTAGGCTTTATTACGTATCTAATAATTATAGGTAGTGTAATTTAATGTTAAAGACAGTTTTTAACGACATCGAAACATGCAAACGTTGGTGTAGATGGCAAATGTGATTGTTATATAAGCGGTAGCGTTTTAAGTGGAAAATTTAAAACAATCTGTCAAATCATTTAAAAAATACAAAATAAATGCTATGTATATTAATATACAGAGCTGAAGAGTTTAGTAATGTATGGAATTAAATTATATTGACTCATATGAAAGCTATCTATAATATGATACAATAAAGTTAGTAAAATAAATAAATTATAACTAGATATTTAAAAGAGCAACTGTTGAGCTTCTCGCCGGCTCTTCTCAGCAGAAGAAGCATTGTAACATATATATTTCATTAAAATGATACGTCAGGTTGTTTATTATGGTTTTATTTATGGTATGATTAAATACACATTTAATTATAATATTATAATTAACTAAAAATGTTTCTTTCAAAATGCTTTATTTAATCTATACAAACTTATTAGTCTCGATTCAAAAAAAAAAAAAAATGACGAATATAAAACCTGAAAAAGTAAGACATATGAACATAGAAAATTAGCTCGTAAAAATGAATTCTGTATAATATAGTTAGGTTTTAACGTTTAGTATAGATTTCTCAGAGATGAGATATTTTCCCGCAGTAAAATGAATCCTATATTTTGACCCGGATGCCCATCATCATGCAAATTTCATCAAAATCTGTCCAGTGGTTTTCTCGTGATGCTTTTCCAGACAGACAGACAAAAATTCTAAAAACTATATATTCGTTGATCGTTCTCTGTATCGATAATAATGACTATTTCAATAAGATTTTCCAAAAAAAAAATATTTATATGTACAACAGGTTCGACTCAGAATTTAATATACATATATATACATTTATGTATAGAAAAATGAATTCTCTATCATATACTCGTAATATTGAAAATTATTGACAATAAAAAGGTAAAAATGGAGACTTAAACTACATCAGAAACAAGTGGAACGTGCATTTAACTTGAGTAGAAGTAAAAAAAATATACACATTTTCTTTCCACAACAACAAGTAAATCACGAAACAAACGCTAGTCTCTTACAACTCTGAACAAATTTCTATAATTGGATCGAGCCACCGGCCACGACTAAGGCCGGCTTTAATTGCGGAAGCCAAGCCAAGATTTCCTCCGAATCACCAGTGGCTGCCACGTAATTACTATGTACTAATTACATTTTATATATAAATACGTTTATTGGTTTAAATGTTTAGTTATGCACAATGTTGTATTTATTTGCAATTAGAACTTAAGTGTATATAAATAACTAGAGGTGCCTCTTGTATTTATAACTAGCGGTCCACCCTCGCTTTGCTCGGGTTCTCCTCTAGGCAAATCCAAAAGAGAAACCCCACGGGAAATCTTCAATTTAAGACAAACAGACAGAGAAACAAAAAAATTGAAAAAATCTGGATTTGTTCTATTTCTCTTCTTACATCCCTCTGACGCGGTTTCTAGCATTTATTTTCTATGTACAGAGATTCGACCTCTGCAGTTTATTATACGAGTATGTGTAGATTTTATATAGAGGTAGCGCAATGTTTTGGCAAATTTTGTTACGAATATTAGCCTGTATTCACAGGGCGTACTATATATACATTTATCCATCCATACATAATGCATATATATCCAGATCATAAATGACGACACGTTTGGCTCACTTTGTAGTGACCCTACTTGCTGTTGTATCATCTATTTGGTGTCCACAACACAAGCCTCGTAGCTTACTATGGAACTAGATGGTGCTGTGTCCCAAAAAAAATTGTTTCATAATCTATCTATATATTAAATTTTATCCATATCCGGCCAGCTGTTTTTACGTGAAAAACAACATATACACATACGTACACACTTTCACTTTTATACCAGTAGTATTTCTCATATATGACGGGTTTCTAAAAAATCTTTTAAGGAGATAAGTTGTCCTTTGTTCATATGGACATAGACATTTATTTTGTTAAATATATATTTTATGTCACATAAACGTGGGATTGGAAAATTGTTTGTATGGCCATATATATGTTTATTTTTTATTAGAGTTTAGAAATTGTAAAACGAAACTGTAAACACTTTCTACACATCTTACGAACAGATGCTTAACAATATAATGTGGAATTATAAAAATAAAAAATTGGTTCGGTTATACGATGTTAAAAGATTAGTCCTAAATAAACGAGAGTCGATGTAACACATCTCTTGTTATCAATAAATCTATACTTATAATAAAATTATGTGTGAATCGTATCTGTACATTAAATATTTTTTGGAAAATTTTATTGAAATAGTCATTATTATCGATATCGAGACCGAATCTACAGTTTTTAGAATGTCTGTCTGTTTGTCTCTCTGGGAAAGCATGACGAGAAAACCACTGAATAGATTTTGATGAAGTTTGGTATGGTGGTAGCTGGTTATTCGACTCAACATATAGAAAATATCTCATTTCTGAGAAATCTATATTATTTTTCTTTAATTGCTTAGAGTTCTGAGAAATTAAAACGTAATTAGGGAGAAATCGAGCGGAGCGAGGGTGGGTCACTAGTATATTATACATTTATAACAATTCCTTGCCCTCTAATTCCGTTTTCTGTATCATAACATCACTATACTAAATAACATATGTTAGTGAATGAGAGTACCACAGACACTAATTTATATGAGTAAGTTGAAACAAAGACTTATTCATTAAGGCATTAATAACATACTTTTAAAGAAGATTACATCAGCTGCTGGAAAAAACTTGTAGCTGATTAAAAAAGTTTAAAACAGTTTTAATTAACTTTTAACCTACATTCGCTGGCAACGTGACTTAGCGCTGAGAAGTCCGTTTAAAAGTCATATTGGGTGTTTAAGATTTTTCTTCAGCCATAAGTTTTCTAAGTCCTTTTGTTGTTGATTTTGTGAAAATTAAAAACGAATCTTGTTAAAAATAAAATTATTAAAAAAAAGGGAAATCATAAATTAGCGCAGTTTTTAAAATAGTTTAAAAGAACACTAGTAAAAACCTTTTTTAAGACTGAAACTTAAATAAGAAAATTAATTTACCGAAGTTGTTTATGGTTTTTTTTGGACTTTTATAGGATTCTGACAAAACATTATTTACCACTATTAAACTACTTTTAAAAAAAACTACTAACATATAGTCGATTCTTCGGCTGTTGCAAAAATTAGTCTAATCTGTGGCATTTTAAATCACAAACTTTTTTTTAAAATTCAAAATAACTTTGGCACCACTAAAAATCGCTGAACGTACTCATAGATTAAATCTATAGATATTGAGGCCCTTGACCCTGTGTTACATATAGTATATTGTATAGTATATAATAATATGTAGTTATAATATCTAAAGTACACTTTTTTAATAATAATTTAAATGTTGTTGAACCATTTCTATAATGTTTTAATTTTTTTAAATAGAAAGTATAAAAAACTAACATATAATAATTATAAAAATAAAAAAAAATATATATAAAAAGGATATAATATAACTTTTAATTATTTTTTTCTAAGCGGTGTCGACTTGATATTGACTCGACATGAAGAGTAGGGTTGCGACCCTGAGTAAAAGATTCAAAAACAGGAATCAACATTGTTGTACTCGTATTTAAATATAAAATAAATAACTTCTAAATAAAAACTCTCAATATAATATTTGTTATAATTTTAGAGATATTTCTAAACATTTTAACGAAATTTAATTATGCCACTATAACGAATTCATTCAAACAACTCGTCACGAGTAATCAGATTAGTTGCTTGTTATCACTCCATTGTTACAACAAATACATTAATTTTCAACTAAATTCATTAAGACCTTCTCTCTTTGAATCAATAACACTACTTTTTGTTTATGCAAGCCCCTACCCCAACCAACCAACCCCAGTGGGGTTCATCAGTGTCATAGTTCGTATAAAAGAATGGCTAATATTTTTTTATTGAACACCAGTATGGGGTAACAAATTTTCAGGAAAAGGTTATTTTTGACCGAATAATCCACATCAAACCCAAATCGGTTGAGCCATTTCTGAGATTAGCGCGCACAAACGCACAGAGTAACAGACAGAAAATCTAAAAATCATTGTTTTGGGTTCTATTACGCTAATAAAGATCCCAACAATAGTTTTCTTCAAATATCTTCCATGTACAGACAGCGATCAGTTACAATTTTATTATACCTATATAAATCTAAGAAAGTACATATTTACACTTCTCCTTTTCTATTTCTTAATTAATAAATAATACTAAATATAATAAAAACATAATATAAATAAAAAACTCTTTTTCAAAGTAACCTTTAAAAACCTCAATCAAGTATTTTGTAAAATAACCGCTATTACAAACCTGAACGTACAAGCGTATAGTTCGTAGACCATCGTAGCTAAGTATTTTTTATTCGTAGCACATCGTAGCACATATGTATTTATATAATAAAATGGTAGTAAAGTAGTGGAACTCTGTGCACACAATAAACAAGTTTTTGATGTAACTTTGTAATTTACACAGTAGTTGTTTACTCTGTTTATTTCATAATTTCTGGCTTTATATATTAAATGGGCTATGTTAGTGGCACTGCTGCGTATATATTTCTATTTAGCCCACAACTCCTGTTTTGCATTAATTAGACCCCTAGCAACTAAAAGGATAATTTTTAATTATGTTCTTAATTCGGACTTATGTTCTCAATAAAAACACCCTATTAAATCCTTCTTGTTATTTTCCAGTGCTGTGCAAACATACAGATTATAGACATACTAAAAAAAGATTTTTACTATAGCTTAGAATAATAATCGTCAAGATTGTCGTCATAGATCGACGACACGTTTGGCTCAGTTTATAGTGACTACTTGCAGTGCCAGCGGTGGCGGGTTCGAGTCCCACTGGAGCACGAATATTTGTACTCTAGTCATAAGTGTTTATATTTACATATATGTATGTATTGAATATATATATATATATATATATATATATATATATATATATATATATATATATATATATATATATATATATATATATAATTTATATATAATTATATATATATTTATATATATATTTATCTTTATATATATAATTCTTCTGTGAGTGTGTATGTCACTGAACTTCTCTTAAACGACTGGACCGATTTTGATGAATTTTTTTGTGTGTGTTCAAGGGGATCTGGGAATGGTTTAGATTCACAATTTTGTCCGCTGGACAATGTTTTTTTAATTAATTTTTAATTTATTAGTAGTTGTTGATTTCCGACAGACGGCGCTACCATCGCAGTGTCAAATTTTAAATAATATTCGAATTTTAATTTTAGTCTGTCCCGACAGTTTCCGCTGCTATCAAATTAAAAAAAGTTTTGTTATCATTGTGTTATTGTAGACCATGTGCTGGATCAAATATTAAATTAAAAGGTACTGAGTGTTTTGAGAAGAGTTTTGAAGTGTGCCTAAAAAACTATACATTTTGCGAATTTAGTGCAGAATCGAAGTGAGTATATTTCTTATAATTTTTTTTATCAAATTTACACGTGCGTTAGTTAATAACTAACCTAACCTACAAATTTATTTGTGTACTATCGGCGTCATTAATTTATGACTGTTTCGAGATTTAAGGGAAAATAAAATAGTATGCAAATAAAATTTAAATAATTGAATATAAATGAAAAAAAAAATATGACTATCGATTAGTCTAATTGTAATAAATTTACATGTAATGACGTTAGATATTGTCATAATATTTGAATAATAATTTTCATCAAAATGGTCCAGAATGTTTTAGCTTATTAAAAAAAGTTTGAAATTTTCAAATTAAAGACGTGTAGACAGGACAACGTCTGTCGGGTCCGCTATATATTGAATACATGTTTACACGTATAATATTAAGTTATAAGATCAAAAGTCAAATAAGAAGAGCAATTAAGACCTGAAATTTGATGTAAAGTGCAAGTGGATAGTGAAACTAGTGGTTAGACTTTGAATAACTTAATGACTCTCGTTTACATACATACGTAATAGCAATAAAATATTAAAATCGTGTATATAAGTACGAGAAAATTCGCATTAAGAACTATGCATAGGTAATCAAAGTATGAGCTTTTGCGGGAATGTGTCCGTAACGCTGGCAGGAGTTGATACGCCGTTTTAATGTTTGTTGGAATGGTGTTGGAGTTTTTCAAAGAGCACTGTCTATAAGTAGGATATGTTAGTAGCACGATTTGGTTGGTAGATTCCTCACGGACTGACCACACTTACATTTAATTTAAATTTAAAATCTAAAATTGACGATTCAAAAGTGCTTGTAAAAGTCTATTTGAATAAAGCATATTTTGATTTGATTTATTTATACCTGACTTAGAGATAGCCAAAACGATATATCAATTTAAGTTAAAATAAATAAAATTATAAGTTTTCATGAGTATTATTATTAAATCCGGTATTCGGTACAAATGTATTAAGGGAACGATGGGACTGACAGTTGTGTTACTAAAAAGTCCCTAAATAAAAATAGAACAAAAAAATTTTTGCGAAAAAATAAAAGATCATAACTAATTCATATATTTGCAAATATATTGTTTTTTCTTTCATTTCTATATTAATAAAAAGTAAACAATAAATAAGGCCCACGATGTAGCGTTGCGAGGAAATATCTCATTTAATTATATTCGAAAAAGTTATCAAAGGACCGGGATAAAATGGGCCTACTTTTAAATTCCAGAGTAATTGTAAATTGAGATGAAGCTTGTACTTGACGTTTCAATTTTGGATTTATTAAAATGATGTTAATTAATGAAATGATTTTCAAATTCATTTAGTATGACGAGGGTTAAAAGTTCTTACGCCAAATTAATAGTACGTTAAAACAGATGGTTTATAGTAGATAAAGATAACACCATGAAAATAACATTTAATCTATTTTAATTTAATGTTAGATGGAAATTGTAAAATCGTTGTATGTGAATTGAATAAAAGATCTATATCTTTTTCACCATTTTTCTCGTTTTTTTTTCTTTTTATTCAGCTCTAAGTTTTTTTTCTATATTCAAAATGTAAGCAAAAGCAACAAAACATCCATAGTGTAAGTGAACTGCTTAGATTTCCGATCCCGAAATCCTAGCTAGTAGCAATCTCATCGCATCTAAGTCCACAGGATTGGAATATTTTCTTATTGAACTGACTTTACAGCAAGTTTTAGTTGAAAAAAGTTGCTTCGATATTATACATAATATTCGATATTGAATAACAATTTCATTTGACATGATAGGATGCTGTTGTGTCACTTTTATAAAAAGCAAACAATTTAAATAGTCGTTAATTTGTTTTACAGTCAAAATTTGAAATTTTACTTCAATTTTATTCAATTCTCAACACTTAACTCAAAATTTTTAGTCAACTGAACTTAACCTAAATTTCATCCAAATCCAACCGTTACAACGTGTAACAAACATACACACACGCAGATATACTTTCACATTTATAATTGTGCTTGGATTATATTTTTCAATATGACTAGCACGGGTAGCGTGCTCGTAACGTACTAGTGGTACTGCATTAGAAGCCTTTTTTATTAACGTTGAGAAATACATTTACGCATACCATCTGCGTACACACATGTAGCTATGTGGGACTCATCGCCTTGAAACTCCCGATACGTACTTACCCAGTATTACCCACTAAAACCCAACATAATCTCCTTCTCCGTCATAGGAGACGTCGCAGAATCACTTACGCACTCAACCACGAAGGCCTGACTGCTGGCCTGCCGAGGCAGACCACAACAACTATGGTACCAATATCCATGGGACCAACATCCATGGGACCAACCACTGTGCTACCACGAGCAATTGGTATGGTATAACGCTCACTGAGATGGACCACCTCCCAAGTTTCTTGGCTCCATGCCCAGCTCGATTGCCAGACACTAATGAGCAACATCAACAAGGTGAAGACTCTTTGGAGGGAATCCATCTGATAAACTATTTCTTAGCATAAAAATAATGAATTCTAATCCTGACGCTGTGTAAAGAACTAAGAACTATATTTTCGCGTTCATAATTATACCTTATAAGCAAAAATTATATCTTTTATTGTATTATTATTAAGAATACCAATTTTAAAAATGATTAATACTTAAAATACTTTACAGAAGCAAACAAAAATGCCATTTAAATATACGCGATATAAAATATCTATCTATTCCTTCATATTTCGAACAAGCTCGCCACAGGTATGCATCATTTATGCAGGTAATACTAAATTCCGATCAAATAACAGTATTTTATTATGAATAAAATTTGTCCTGAAATCTGCTTATATTAAACATTTTATAGTTATCGAATATATTTCATGTACATTATAATTAAATTGCCAATTGAAACTGTTTATATTGACAGGTATTTTACAAAACCTCTCAATTGTTATTATTTGTCCGAACTTTGTTCTGAAATTTTATTGTTTTATAAAATATATATTATATATTAATAATCATATTTGGTTGTACTTATAGGGTGCTGGTATTTTGTATAAGGCTCTATATAAGGTAATGCCGCATTATGTAGATCGTACATATAGAGGACCCTTCTAAGCTTGGGTCTATTGAATCGTTTTTAGATAAGGAGGTTTTTAGAGAAAGTAATGAAATGTAAAGTGAAAAACACAGTTATGTAACTATTTGGTTTTAATTTTCTTGGTTTCTTGGCTTCGCGCCCGGTTAGATTGCCGGACACTACTGCGGTGGCAAGTTTGGGGGTAAGTCGTTTAAATCTAAACTAACCTTTTTTTATGTTGGGAAACGCATTAACGCATACCACCTGTAGCACGCATACAGGTGGTTGGCTATGTGGGACTCACCGGCTCGAAAAGCCAGTACTACCCACTAAAATCTTCCCCCGTCTCAATGGGGCATCGCAAGATCGCTTACGCACTCAACTACGACGCCCCAACGGCAGGTCTGCCGAAGCAGACCACAACAACCACGGGGTTGCTCCACAGTACACTCTGCTATCACAGATGTACCAGGAGCAACCCGCATGGTACACCGTCCACTGAAGTGGGCCACCTCCCTGTGCGTTTGGGCATTACTGAGCCCCCCCACCACGACAAGGTAAAAGCAGTTTAGGGGGGGGGGGGGGATACCTATCACCTCCTACTTCAAGCCGCGTTAAGAAACTTTATTCCTAAGGTTCCCGTATATTGAAATATAGAGAATCTGTCATCAGGGACTATTACTTGAAAATAATCCACTTTTACAAATACTTGAAATCACTAAAAATCCTCTTCATTTTAAAACCACTAAGTAAAAGGTTAGTGTAAGATTCGTGGTAACATTTACTGGGAGACAAAGGAAACAATAAATTTCCTGTAGCAATGCCCGATACAGAACAGTTTTATGCACATTTTCCTATAAAAATTTCCCTTATAAATCGCGTAACGGATACCCCTGTCGAGCGCCGGACGAAGACATTTTACTGCAAAACGTAGTTTATCGAGCTATCTATTTGAGTCCGTTCTCAAATGAAGTGTTATAGCAAAATCATAGATATGAATGGTGATAGAATCTGCTTTCAATATATTTGAAAAACTTTTAAGTTTGTATAGAATTTTGACTTTTTCTCTCATTATTTCCGACATAAATTTAGTAGGAATTTTTTCGTACCGTGCTAATTACGTGTATTGGTAAAATTTCCAATTTTCTATCATACGGTAATCTTAAATTTTAAATATTTCTTGAAATTTTTGATTATAAGTTACCATCAAGAATTTTTTTGTGTTATTCGTTATTTCCCTGATTACTTTGGCATTCCTTTTAATTGATTAAATTTTATATTTATTAATCATAAAATAGGTGTTTATAATAATAGTATCAGCTTTACTACTTGCACTAGAACATGTTATATGTTTATTTATGATAATATTATAATATAAGATAGATGATATGTGTAAAGTTAGATAGCCAATTTATATTTATAAGTAGAATTTCTGCAAAATACAAATAAAGTAGGTAAAAATTATCCACAACAGTTAACATGTGTAAAAACATATGAAACAACTTCTCTCCACCAATATTTTCCGAAAATTCAAATCTTAATTAAGCTAAGATAAAATTGGTCTTAAGAATATTTTCATCACTGTCCTCAATTCTATTTCAAGCCATTTATTCAAGTTACAAGGAAGCTGGAAAGTTTGAGTACAAAGTTCTACCTGCAGCGGACGTTTACTTCTGGACAACTTAGTAGTTAGACATAGGAAGGCTTTTACTGCAACACTTCGATAATATCTTTGTTATAAATTGACAATTAACAGACGGATCCAACTTTCTCTAAGCTATTATGAGAATGACTGATGTGAAATAATTACCAAAGTATCGCAATATTGAACATCTATCTAGAGATGGTGTCCACCGGTCATATTCCTGTGTCTTATATGATACTATTACTTTAATCAAAGAAATGGGATGGCTTTAGCGAATATAATAGCAATGCCGACATTTGTTACAAAGATTCTTTACATGTTTAAATTATTGAATTAAAATAAAATAAGATCGCCTCACTGCGTTGATACTGTAATAAAATGAGGTAATCTTGAATAAAATTGATTTAATCGTGGATAATAAAATTTTCAGGGAGAAGAAAGTCATCAAAAAATCTGCTTCAAATCAAGAAAAAAATGATGCTGATTGGACCAGTGGCAACCTCTCTAAGTAATGTTCTTGTAATGTTGTAAAGTCGAACTTAAAGTTTTTTAAGTTCATCAAACATTAAAGACATCATTATTTTAGGCGTCGATTAAAGTTAAAAAATATATTTTAAGTGATTATTTATGTAATAATAGTAACACACAGTCTGTAGTTACTATCACCTATTTATTCAATCAGTATATTAATTAATTTTGGCTTCACTTAAAGATTTATACATAATTTGTGCAGCAACGTTAAGCGTTCATCATGCACAATACAAAGTTATTTTGAAAGAAGCGCAATTGCTTACTAAGTGGAAACATCATGAATTGCAGTGAAAGTGGAAATTACCTGCAAGTTTGAACTTCAAACAAAATCTAATGAAACTCCAGACTCGCTTGAGTTGTGTATTGTTGAAATAAGTTATCTTTTTAAGGATTTTGCAGAGATGCTTTTTTTTTTTTCATTTACTTATATCAGAAAGTCAATAACTATATCTTTAACAAATAAAAAATACATACATAATCTGTTAAATGGTAAAAAACTTTAAAAAACCGACTTCCAGGCATTAAAATGAAAAAAATAACTAAACGGGGGTTTTCATTTAGAATAGATACCTAATCAGATATTTTTCAAATCGGTGCCAGCTGATGCAAATCAAACCTAATATATTTTGATACGTAAAATATTAGATATTCATATCTTAAAATATTGTCGGCTGTAAGTCTTTGATGATTATTATATTGCCCGCGGCTCCACCCGCGTTCAGATGACCAAAAACCAAATTCTTAGGGTTTACATATTAGTATACTCTTACAATGCAGTTTTTGAATTTTTTCTCAGAAATGTGATATTTTCCCGCGGTAAAAAGTATCCTATATGTTGACTCGGATAACCAGCTATCATCACACCAAATTTCATCAAAATCCCTCCAGTGGTTTTTCCGTGATGCGGTAACAGACATACAGACAGACAGACAGACTAAAATTCCAAAAACTATAGATTCGGCGATAATAATGTGTATTTCAATGAGATTTTCCAAAAAATATTTAATGTATAGATTCGGCTTAGTTACAATTTTATTATATGTATAGGTTCATGTATAAGGGAAGCCCGTGCCCTGCGATGGGAGGTAAAAAGTGCTAAATACTATATATGTGTGCTAGAATATGTGTACCGAATACGATATACATATCTATGCATACCTTTGCTTTGCTCGGGTGCGTCCCTATTTGACTTTTGTGTGCTTGTAATATATTACACACAGTAGTCTATGTGCTACTTCACGTAATAGTCTATCTGTGGACTGTGCAATTTTCATCAAAATCTGTTGAGTCATTTTAGTGTGATCAAGTACTTTTCTCCAAGATAATAATCTAAAAATTCAAGTCAAGTGTCAAATAATCCTATATTGTTATAAAAATATTTTTTCATTTACATTCAAAGAGAGAACCTGAGAGTACCAATGGCCACAAACGATGCCCCTGTAATTGCACGTGGACAATTGCATTCGGTGAAATCGTGCAAATAGCACTTAATAAATTTATTATTCGTTTGGGCGCCCATGAATATCAAATTATGTATAAATTGCGAATACCAAAGATAAAAAAACTTTAACTTAAAATTATAAGTTATAGGTATTTATAAAAAATATTTATTTGACTAATTCATTAACAAATACATAAGCCTTTAAATTCCTGTTACTTTCATATTCTGGTGGGACGACTAATCGACACGACCAGTGAGAGTTAAGGCGCAAGACCGCCAACTTCCTATCTCTGGGCTGTTACTTAAGCTTACTAAACAGAAAGACTTTTAATTTTTATTTTAAATAATATAGATTTTTCAAACATTTCTTTTTTCAGAAATTTAAGACCCAGGACTAGAATCCAGAACCTCCAGATGTGCATTCGTACACTCATCGCAGGTACAAAATATAATGAAACACAAACTAAACTGAAAAAGTGTTTGCTAACAATTAACCTTTACGAAGTTAAGAGTTACAGTAAATATGAAAAAATAGTAATATTTTAATAAATTAGTATCTTTCTATGCTATTTTTATTTCATATATGCAAAACTTTTCCCTCTATAATATGTTTGAATTATTTAGTTTAAATTTAAAGCTTAAAGTTCCCGCGAGTATGTCACATTTGAACTTTGTTTATAAAACATTATTTAACTTTATCATGACTTTTGTCGTCGTACGTACCTATTATATTCGAGATTCGCTTTTATAGACTTTATTATAAATGTAATTGCTGATACTCTTACACTGCTGAACCGATATTAACCAAACATAGCTAAGAACCACTGCAAGGAAACTGGCTTTCAAATGAAAAAAATCGCATTGAAATCGGTCCATCTGTTTGAGAGCTACGATGCCACAGACACACACACACAGACAGACATCGACGTCAAACTTATAACGCCCTTTTTTGCATCGGGGGTTAAAAACGAAGTCGCTTCCGCTATTTGTTCGCTTAGATCTTTTAAACTACTTAACGGATTTTAATGCAGTTTTTAGCAATAGATAGAGTGATTCAAGAGAAAGGTTTATATGTATAACACATGCATATTGCATTTTACAGTTCAGAAAAAACCGACCAATTCAAAGATTTGTAGTTTATACTAACCGTAAAAACGTACCTAGGGACGAACCCAAGATAATTTTTTATCAGAAATTTTTGAAATATCTATATTATTAAAAAAAAAAAAATTAAAAATACGAAATGAGTTTTTATTTGTAAAAGTTATATTAAGAAGTTTACTTTATTATTCAGCGTCTTACACTTGATAGATCAAGATTAAAATAGAAATTGGGCTTTCGAATACCATAAGCCAACTTGCTAAATCCCATCACGATTGATTGGGCCCATAAAAGCAACATGAACAAACTCAGTTTCCCATTGTCTTAATTAACATGACTAATAAAGCATGCTTAGCTTTACGTGGTATGTTAAAGATGTGACCATCATTTTATATATGAGTAGTGTGTTTCTAGACCAATTTATATTATAAATGTGAAAGTATATATATATATATATATATATATATATATATATATATATATATATATATATATATATATATATATATATATATATGTAGTGTATCAATTATCTGGTATCCATAACAAAAGATTCGTAGCTTACCATGGAACTAGATGGTGCTATGTGTTACTGTCCCAACATTTTTATATTATATTTAATGTAACACAATCACTCAAAAATGCTGGATGGATTTCGATGAGATTTTAGTATTGGATAGATCATAGAATCTGAAGTAGGTTCATACTTAGCCAAGTTACATTTAATCAGTATATTAGAAAGACGTTATATCTTATAATTTCTTGGTTTAGAGCACTCTAAAAGGTCAAAAAGTTTAAGATTTATGGTTGCAATTTATACATATAATAAAATTGTAACTAAGTCGAATCTGTACATTAAATACTTTTTGGAAAATGTAATTGAAATAGACATTATTATCGATACAGAGTCCGAATTTATAGTTTTTAGAATTTTTGTCTGTCTGTCTGTCTGTTACCGCATCACGAGAAAACAACTGGGCAGATTTTGATGAAATTTGGTATGATGTTAGTTGGTTATCCGGATCACCGTGTAGAATACTTTTTACCGCGGAAAAATATCTCATTTCTGAGAAAAAAAAACAAAAACTGCAATATAAGAGTATACTAATATTTAAACCTGAGAATTTGGTTTTTGGTCATCTGAACGCGGGCGAAGCCGCAGGCAATGCTAGTTAAAGAATAAACATAAATAACCGTGCAAGAGAAACCCACCTACCTAGTTATAATTATTGATTGTGTGTATCGGTAACCATATCTAATAGCTGTAAGTAATTGCATGGACACGGTCGATTGGTGACATCACTAGTGTAATGAAGAAACATTAAGCGAGTTCAATTAAATATTTTATATTTTAATATACTATAGGAATTATTTTGATTGGTTTCCGACGTTTTGAATGCTTTACGGAAATTCAGTCACGAGAGAACTAAAGTTTAATATAAATTGATAGTTTTATCTATACGTATAATAAAATTGTAACTAAGTCGAATCTGTACATTAAATATTTTTTGGAAAATCTAATTGAAATAGACATTATTATCGACACAGAGTCCGAATCTATAGTTTTTAGAATTTTTGTCTGTCTGTCTGTTACCGCATCACGAGAAAATCACTGGACCAATTTTGATGAAATTTGGTATGGTGATAGCTGGCTATCCGGGTCAACACATAGGATACTTTTTACCGCAGGAAAATATCTCATTTCTGAGAAAAAATACAAAAACTTTATTGTAAGAGTGTACTAAAATGTAAAACCTAAGAATTTGGTTTTCGGTCATCTGAACGCGGGCGGAGCCGCGGGCAATGCTAGTTTTAAATATAATTGCCGTCAAAATGAACTCAAAATCTCAGGGATTATGGTGAAATTTTTAATTTACTAAAAGATAATCATTAAAATCAGTTTGCTTAAATACTTCGATACTTCCTGTTTGAGGTCAGTAAAAAATTGAATATTTGTAGCGTACAGTACTTAAGACACAAAAGTTACTAACATATCAAATATCACTTTAAAATAAGTGGTATAGTTAGTTTTGTATCTACATACATAGCTATGTGGGAACTAAAGCTTCCAACGGCGTGGGCAGTCCATTACGATCTAGTGCTATGGGCAATCGGGCGAAAAGCCCCTAATACTATTGAATTAATTAAAACTAGCAGGTACGATATGCAAAACGTGTTTGAGTTCAACAAGAGTTTTAACTTGGATCCTTTGGTTTAGTTTGAATGCTTTATCAATATTCAATTTAGGAGTGACACTTTAGAACTTTTGTACGTATTTTTCACATAGTAAGAGATTATGTAAATACATTATACTGTAGGGTGAAGTTGTTCATTATAGAAATTCATTTTACAGATCGTTCATTTCCTTACACTAGACGCGATGTGAACTCATCACGTCCACAGTCACGTGACTGCCCTTTAGATGTCATATATTTTTTTTAAACATAGTGATTTTAAAAACTATTAATTGTACGTTTATGCAATATTATTGGAGTTTCCTCCTTGAGAATCAATTTTCGTTAATAGGCCATTAGTATGGAAATTAATAAAAGCGTTAACTCAAAAAAATAACGTTTTACGTCATTGTAAATATGGCGGACTTCCAAAGATTGCCTTTTTCCAAATTCAAATTTCCAGATTCCTAAGCCTGTTTTTTTATGCACCCCCGTGATATGGATATCAAATTAAAGGGTTTGCTGAAAAGAATACGAAAAAAAAACAATATGAATTTTGAAATTTTTATAATATAATTCAATATAATACATTAATTATATTATAATTATTTATACAATATCACTGCTTATAATATTATTAATTTAATTTTAGTAATTATTCAAAATTATAAAAATATTTTAAATTATCAAACATTCAGTTTCTTGCAGTAAAATCCAGTCGTGCGTCGAAGCTAACACACAGACACTTTTTTTTTAATTTTTATTATCAAATTTGTACTTTATTTCAATATTTACAACCTTAGAATAGTCAATATTCACATTTATACTAAAGTCAGCGAAGTAAGTATGGAAATGTCACGATGAAAACGCGACGTCTAGCATCAGCTGACGATAAATGTGTCGAGTATTTGTTACAGACGAATCGAAATCAGAAATATTCTAAGGAATCTTTTATTTTTAGCTAAAACATTTTATAAAGATTGTAGTGGATTAGATTGCGTATGTATCTTATGAATTATGAAACTACGTTGATCCTAAAACGGGCTTTGAAGAGGTAGTTGCTAATAAATATTGAACATATTATGGTGGAACATATAAATCTTGGAGAAAAATATTGCTATAGCTATCGTATTTTTTATTTGCGTTATGAATTTATTTATTACTGTTGACAAGTTTATAAGAAATAATCGTAAACCTAACAAATAAGACTAAATTGTAATAAAAGCTACATAATATAATATGAAAGATACGAGTATGTCCATATTACTGCTAATTTACACAAGTCTTTACATTTTCATGGTCACTGATTTTATTTTTATAATTTTATACAGAATAACAACCGGGAAGATGGATTTCAACTAACGAGAACCTGCATAATAATTGTTGTGTGTCAACCCCTTAATAGTAAAACAAAAAATTCGCGAGTACATATAGTGAGTTATGTGTGTCGCGGACAAAATCTAGTAATAATTGAGTTCTCCGTGACAGTGGTACTGGTAACGAACATCCAAAACGTGTTAGAAAGAGGGTATTCAAAGGTGGTATTCAATTCACAGGTTTCTAAAGTGGAGAAACATCGGGAATAAAAAATTTAATAAAAAACATGGTAAATATCCTGTTTCAAACATAACATAATAAACAGTACAAATTTGAGTACGAGCCTAAGAAACTTAGCGCGTTGATCTTAAGTAAAATTATGGTATCTTCCGGTACTTCATTGTTATAGATTGTGATAAAGCAACCTGGCCATTCAGCTTATTAGAGCCTAAAGATTCTCCTAAATATTCTAATAAAGGCAAACTTGTGGACTTGTGGGTAGGGAATGCAAACAGAGGTTACCTTCAAACGCCAATTTGTTTGGAAATTAGGTTGAGCCTTTGAATTTAGGGGCCAAATCCATCCAATTTGAGAAACTTCAAGGGTATAATGTTACACTGTACGTTTAAATACTTCCTCTATGATTATAAGTAACAAATTAAATTTATATATATATATATATATATATATATATATATATATATATATATATATATATATATATATATATATATATATATATATATATATATATATATTTATTACATCCATACGTTTATTTGTTTGGTTTTTGTTTGTCCTTCTTTCACATTGAAATAAAGTGACGGATTGGCGTGATTTTTGTGTGGAGATAGTTCGATGGCTGGAGAGTTACATAGGCTACTTTTTACCGCAGGAAATTATCTCATTCCCACAAGAAAACACGTTAAAAACGACCAACAAGAACTCATCATACCTTTGATAGGTATCATATCTATACAATATTATTTATATATATATATATATATATATATATATATATATATATATATATATATATATATATAGGTATCATATCTATACAATATTATTTATATATATATATATATATATATATATATATATATATATATATATATATATATATATATATATATATATATATATATAGTCTATTCCATACTATTCGTTAAAACGTACTGGGACGAACCTGAACGAGTAATATATGTATGTATTGTATAATATACTACAAAAGCAGTTTTATAAGAAGAATCCAAGCTTAAAAACAACATTAGAAACAACGAAGTCTAAATAAATAAGATTGTTCCAAGAAATAATAAATGGTCATTGGATTAAATGTAAGTCTTAGATTAAATTTTACTTAAGAAATAATAATATTTTAAGTATTGTATTTACAGACTTCCATAGTTAATTTTGAATTTTAAGCACTAGAAGCTTTTTAAACCTAAAACCTAGGTAGTAAGTTCCCTCGCTAATTTATTAATATCCTGGACTGTTTTTATAATAGACTTATATAACTACGTATTTTTTTCATCAAACACTATCTATTATCATTATATATTGGTTCAGAGTTCAGGATCAAAGAAAGAATGCAATATTAAAATATTACTTAAGTTTTACTTTACGAAAATGTATTGTGATGACAAAGAGTGTTCTATATATGTAAATCCAGAACACAGACTTGCAATCATTAAATCCCATCCAAGCATGTATTCATCTTTACAATCTATATCTATACTAATATTATAAACAGGTAAGGTTTGTGAGTTTGTGACGTTGTAGGGGGTAATCACTGGATCTACTTAACCGATTTAGATGAAATTTGGTAAGAAGATAGTTTAAGATCCGGGAAAGGATAACTAATAAGATACTTTTTATCCCGGAAGTCATCCCTTAAGGGGGTGACAATGGGGATGAAAGTTTGTATGGACGATCAACCTAATAAAGATATAGAAAAAAATAGAGATTGGAGTATTGAGATACTCTACTACTTTCTACTATTCTGCCTATAAAGCCTGTAAAGTGTGTGATAAGCTATTTCATTAGGCCGTAAACAGCTATACTCACGTCACACAATTCTGTCCCGGCAATAAAGTAATAGGTTAAATGGTCAATATCAATTCCTATGTACAACTTATTAGGTTGACTGGCAAAGAATTCCTACTAAACTGTCCGGGACGACACTAAGCGGTGGTTTAAAGCATTAAGCGTACTCGCAAAGCCGTTAAGAGAAGTTTATTTGTAGAACGTGACCGACCAAACATTATTTTTGTGCTGTGAATTTATTTCAGGAATCAGCTGATAGATCTGAACTATGTACAAGAGAGCGATTTGTTGCACGCTTCACATATATTGCCTTTACACTACGTCATGTAGTAGGTATTATACATATGAATATATACGTACTTCTGGGGTTGCCATTTTATAGGAAATTTCGTTTAAAACATAAGATATTTATATATTTTTAATATATCGGTACATAAATATTAGATTAATAGTTTACACCATTAATAAAATATTACTGTACCTACACTGCACTAAACTAACTTATTTTCTCAAACCTGAAAGGTTTCTGGAAGTGATGTCCTAAAAAGATAAGTTATTCGTTATCCACATTTTGTTACTATATTATGTATAATATATTTTTTCATTATAAGTAAATATTGTTATATAAATATGTATTATTATATACATTTGAATGCCAAGGTAGCGTAACAATAATTAATCAGTGCAGTGTATGTTCAAAAGGAACTTGAAAGTATTCTTCTTGTTATGACTTCTGAACATAACCTATGTTCTTCCAATCTATATCTACGAGTATACTAATATTTTAAAGAGGTAAAGTTTGTGAGTTTGTGACGTTGTAAGAGGTAATCTCTGGATCTATTACACCGATTTAGATGAAATTTGGTAAGAGGATAGATTGACACCCTGGGAAGGACATAGGATACTTTTTATCCCGGAAATCATCCCTTAAAGGGGTGAAAATGGGGATGAAAGTTTCTTTGGGGAATAAACCTAGGGACGAACCCGAGCGAAGCAAAGGTGAATCGCTAGTACCTTATAAGACAAGAAACATTCTGCATTACCTACCCAACGTGCGAGTGCTTTAGTTTTTACTAAGAAATCATTCAACCTATATAATAATCCCTTCATTTTCTCCCAACAATCATTTTATCTACGTCTTCATGATTAATTTTTTATGACTATAACCACTCCTTCATTACACAGCCGTGTAAGATAATAATGCCGGATCATAATTCACTTCATCGCCTATTATGTGGTTTATATTTTCTAGCATCGCAGTGATTTCCTTTGCTAATTTGAATTGAATTCTATTTTGTCGTTTAGTTCGATGAAAGAGTTTATAATTTAAAAAAACATGTTTGTACATATTATAAAGCTTGTTACTGATAATTTTATCTCAGAAACTATTACAATTTGAATTTAAACTCAATCAGCATCACATAAAAAAATGTACTTAATGGTCAAAGCACGGCCAAAGTCAAAGAGAAGTGTAATCCTAAAATAAAAAGATTTTGCACCAGCAAAAGATCTTTCTAACGAGAGCTCTAAAGACATCCGCTTTAGTTTACAAGCAAACATACCGATATTCCTCGATCCTCAAACCATTTGTGAGAAACACGAATAAATTTGCTGTTTTCCGAAGAACTTTTTAAGTTTGACTGAACAGGTGCGTATTTTTTCCAATTTTGTTATGATTTTATAAGTTTTTTTTTGCTATTAAGTACTCGTATATTATAAAGAAATTAAGTTGAAGAAAGCATTTGGTTTTTATTACTATACGGTAATTTATAAATATTTATACTCTATTGTACCATCATTATACCTTTCTTCCTCTTGAAAATTTATTTCCTCGTTTTGTTGGCGCCATCCTTTTTGTTTATTACGATTACTCCCAGCTTTTACGGGATAATTCTTTAACATTTGACTTATATTAGAATAATATAAATGTACGTCCAAAATCTTCTATCGTTTTTATTTAAAAAGTAAGTAATTCTAATTTTCGCATTAACAAAGTAAAAGTATAATCAAATAAATAGCCACATATTTCTTTCCTTCAAGTACTGTAGGTAAATACAATCATAATTACAATGTTAGTTGGTTTTATTTATATGTGTTTTGGCAAGACCCTCTTACCAGGTGATCTTCTCTAGATCGAGTTGTTTGAACTATTTATCAACTATAAACTGATAAAATACTAATAAAAAATGAATGCTTTGAATAAATACTTTTTTTATTTAAATACTTGCACTGCCCGCGGCTCAGCCCGCGCTCAGGTTACCAAAAACCAAATTCTTAGGTTTTACATATTAGTATACTCTTACATTGCAGTTTTTGTATTTTTTCTCAGAAATGAGATATTTTCCCACAGTAAAAAGTATCCTATATGTTGACCCGGATAACCAGCTATCACCGTACCAAATTTGATAAAAATCCATCCAGTGATTTTTCCGTGATGCGGTAACAGACAGACAGAAAGACAGACAGACAAAAATTCTAAAAACTAGATTCGGCCTCTATATCGATAATAATGTTTATTTCAATAAGATTTTCCAATAAAATATTTAATGTACAGATTCGGCTTAGTTACAATTTTATTATATGTATAGATTTGTTTAGAAAGACCATCTTATATGAAATCACCTCGTGTAAATGTATCATATCACTGTAAATGTAAATACTGCTAAATCACTCAAATATCGGATTATGCGGAACAAATTAAATGAATAGTTAATAGCAAATGGCTAAATGTAACATGCTTTCAATTTTAGTAGAATTAAACCTGATATTATTAAAGCTGCCTTAATTGATTACTACCATCAAATCGAAGCATGAATAAATGTTAAAAATGTATAAAATCTGTGATTTTACATTCGTTAAAGCTAGAAAATTTTTTTATTAAAATCTAGATTGGAGTTACTGATTTAATATTTTCAGTTAACTGCCTCGGTGGTGTAGTGGCTAGCATGTACGGCTGCACACCCGGAGGTCCTGGGTTCGAGTCCCGGGTCGGGCCAAGTTTAGTTATTGAGTCTTTCTGTATAGTAAGCCTCAGTAACAGCCCGGAGTTGGGAAGTTGGCGGTGTTTCACCCCCGTGCCTCGGAGAGCACGTAAAGCCGTCGGTCCTGCGCCTTAACTCTCACTGGTCGTGTCGAGCAGTCGTCCCACCGGAGTATGAGAGTGACAGGAATAGAGAGTGCACGTTGTGTCTGCGCGTACACGCGCTGCACTATAATATCTCCTGCGCAGTTGGCTAGTCTTCATGAGATTGGCCGCCGTGGCCGTAATCGGTCAGGAGAACATCATCATCATCATCATTTTCAGTTACTCCACTCTATGCATAACTGCAAAGCTATACAAAGATAGGTGGGGTATAAGTACACTCTCCGTTTTCTACATACATTGTACATAATATGTCGCTTATTCAAACGTTGCTATATTAACTAGATGGGAATTAATATATGTATGAATAATACAAAGTAGTATAAGTACAGTAAAATATGTATGTCAGTAAAATATCGATGTATACACTGCATTACAATCGTCGTCATCAGTCGATATGGCCTAAACAATACATAATACTAATATTATAAAGAGGTAAGGTTTGTGAGTTTGTGACGTTGTAGGGGGTGATCTCTAGATCTACTGAACCGATTTAGATGAAATTTGATAAGAAGATAGTTTGAGACCCTGGAAAGAACATAGGATACTTTTTATCTCGGTCATCATCCCTCAAGAGGGTGAAAATGGGGATGAAAGTTTGTGTGGGAAATGAAGCTAGGAACGAACCCAGGCGAAGCGAGGGTGAATCTCTAGTTTATAATAAAATAGTCATTAATTGATTATACTGGCTACACTGACAACGTAAATGCACAAATTACAGATACCTTTATAAATCTGGCACTTAAAAATTACGAAATCGGCAGGCCGAAAAAAATAAAGAAATAGAATTTAAAATAGAAAAACGAAAGGCGTTGGTGTTCGGAGAGCTGACATGGGTGGATGCTATCCGTGATATTTAACTGGAAAAAGGAAATGAGTGAATGTTGAGAATAAGCGTTTCCTTATAAATTGTAATTAAATGTAGTTCAAATATATAAGTTTTGAAACATGATGCTGACTTTTCCTGAGATATCTTACAGTATTATTTGTATTTTCTTTAATAGTATTTACTCGTACTTTCCAGAAAATATCTTTATAGTTTAATTGTAGATATATAATGAATTCGGCGCGTCATCAAAGCGGACATCAATCACTGGGCAAAATTAATTACCCATCTAATCATGAATACGGTAGCTTTCCCGTTCAATGTTTACTCGCTTTATTTGATCGGTCAATCTGATTATCTTTGGTGAATAAAATTTGGGAATGAAGCTGGAAATAGCCATGATGTCGAATATAGTTCATAGATAAAACTATGTATGTATACGATAAATACTACCTTTATATTATTAGTAAAACTCAAATGCGGATTCCAGTTTATTTTCAGGGATAGGAACTAGCGGAAAGCTATTCCATATAAACAGACAGACAAACATCTTAATGCTTATTCGAGTGTTCGTTCGTCATGTCTGCACACAATCTATCTATCCTATCTGAAACAACTTTTTTGTCTCTTTTTTATGTTTTCTTATGTTTTATATTTTTTTATTGTTCCAATCAATATTTTTGATAGCAGGTATAAAGAGTGTTGATACTTTTAATTTATAATGCGCTTGTCTAAGCGAGTTAGCAAAGTAAGTCTTAACTTAAGATATTTTTTCTACTTTTTCAGGATTGAGTAATGATACAGTACTCGTATCTAAAATAAAAAAAAGAAAGTTCCATAAATAACGGCATATGGTGCACGCCAGGGAAAAACATAAAGATGCTTGTGTTTGTGAAATGGTCATAAATCACTATTTTTAAGCGAAAACATTAAAACAACTGTAGTACAGAATACAAAATATTTGTTAATCAAGAACTAATTACCAATAAACTTCTCAAATATGTCACAGTGTAAAGGAAATTATATGTCATTATATAATTACTAACAAGTCTGCAACAATGGCTAACTGCTGACAACTACTTTGTACCAAGTTTGTTGCACTCCATTGTAGTCGAGGGTTCCAATTTATACATTTCATATAGACATCTAGAAATTCTCAAACAGTTTCAGAAATGCCCTGCTTTTGTATTCGCATAACGCTCTACGAGCATAAGAATGCGAATCTAATACGGAGCGGAATTTTGTAGTGAATTTCACAATTTGCTTAGGCTTATCGCGAACCGTTTCTAAGAATGTCACGCCGTAAATAATTTATTTGCAGATTTTGTTAAGTATGCTATTTGTTTTGGATTATTTACGGTATTCGTTAGGTGTAAAAAATTTATGGAGAATTATTAAAATGGCGTGAATTTAACTTAAAATTATCAAGCATGAGTTAATTTCTTTTATATATTTAGCAGCCTTTTCAATGTTTTTTTTTAAATATGCATTATATTATATTTTTTAATACTAATATATATTGGCTGAAGTAACACTTAAGCTACTGTTAGTAATAAAATTTGCCACAAGATGGCGCTGTATATAATATTGTATGTATGAATGTATTCAGTCCCTTTTAACGTCCCACTCCCTTCAATTGGAGGGGGATCTGCCATAGCTTAGTAGTCATATATAATATTATAAACATAAAATCTAAGGGACACCCGAGCACAACTAAATATGTGGGGACATTAACACACGGCACCATCTAGTTCCATGGTAAGCTACGAGGCTTGTGTTATGGATACCAGATTGTTGATACACTATATATATATATATATATATATATATATATATGTGTATATATATAATGTTAAATACATACATATTATAAATATAAACACCCATGAGTGAAGTACAAACATTCGTGCTCATCACACAAATGAATGCCTCCAGCGGGACTCGAACCGGCGGCTATGGCACTTTGTCAAACACGAGTCGTATTCGACTGAATGTTTGGTGTAAATTTACTATACCCGTTTACTCTACCTTCATATTATCGGTTTAGATGAAATATTATTTAATTTATATCAATATTATTAGGTTTTTTTAAGTGTATGCGACTAGAGTATATTTAAATGTTATGATAAAACGTATGTCAATAGGGCAAGTATGTCAAAAATTTTATACTAGCACAGTATTCATGATACACAGATGGAAATGACAAGAATTCTTATGCACAAAGATGCACTTTTTATTGGAGCCTTTCCTGTAAATATCCACCTTTCTGATTTCTATCAAAACTAACATTGATTAATTTAATTAAGTAGCCAATAACTATATATAGAAAATTCTAAATAAAATTATATATACATTATTAAAATTTTAAACGTTACCTATTCGAATTCTAACAGTATCACATCAACATGCAGCATCACAATGGCTGAAATAATACACGACTCGATTTAGAAATTTTAGATAACACAAAAAACCCTTGCAATATCTTTATAGCGGTACAAAAGACCGATATTTTCCTTTGATATGAATCATCGAACAAAGAGCTAGATATATCAAAGAGCGACTATTTTAAAGTGAATTCCTTTCTTAATTCAGACTGACATATACTTTTTACATTTAACATTTAAAATGAAAAAGGAGGTTAAATACTCAGTCTCGACATACTCATTGTTGGAATTCATTTCAAATGCTTTCGAAATTCCTTAAGATTTCGCTCCAATTGGCTTGCATGCCTCCTTGCACCAATTGTCGAGATCCTTATATAAGTCATTTTATAATAGTCGTTTTAGGGGAAATAATATAAAGGTCTTGCAAAGCTCATCCTTGCGGAACATCCAGTGAATGTAAGATAATGAGACGTTCTTACAGTTTTATATGTTAAGTTGGGTTCTTCGAAATTTTTATTTTCTGAATTTTAACATTCGAAATAAGGTTGGGACTGTAAATAATCTGTTTAATATATACTTTTATGATAAGGCAACATTTTTGAATTATTTTAAAATAAGGTGTTCAATTCGAGTGTGTATTTATATATAGGTGTATACTATATACCGTGTAGGTATGTCATATACGCGATAATTGTGAACTGATTTTCATGATTTTTTTTTATAATAAGTGATTTTTAAATTGTGCGCTGTAATTAAGTGAAACGTTAGAAGTTAAACTAACAATATATCCTCGCTTTGCTAGGATGCATATTGCTTAAATACACAGGTGATGCAGGATCGCTTACCACGAGGCCCTGATGGCTGGCCTAGCGAGGCAAATCACAAGAACCATGGAGAAGCTCCCACGGTCTACTCTGCTATTATAGAAGATCCAAGACTAACCCTCAGTGTATCACTTGGCTTCACGCCCGGCTGGATTGCCGGACGCTAAAAAGCAATCACGACAAAGTGGGAATGAAAATTAAGCCTTTATCTTTTCCAGGAAGAATTTTACTTAATCTAAATAGTAACTACAAATTTTTGAATGAATTAATTACATAGCATTTCTACTTTAAAAGAAATAAATACGAGTTGTCACGAATTTCTCTATATATAATCCACAACGTTTTTGTATATCGCATATTTCATCTCAAATTTAATCCACTTTAAGTCAGCGCCATTTCGCTATACAATTTTCTATAAACTGAGCGCCAAAAGTTTTTATTGAAAAATATGTCTGTCCATTGCATTAGCTAAAAGCGTTCGCGTGTACAATAATTGATTGGCTTGACGCTCGGGACAATAAACCGATCTATGACTACTCAACACTTACACTCGTCGAAAATATTCCAGATATACGTGCTTATCAGATGCTTATCAGATATGTGTGTATGCTTATTACGCCTTTATGCTGAGATAACTAAACAGATTTGTATAAAATTCAGTACACAGATGGACTATTATAAGTTGGAGAAGACGTAGGCTACTACTACGCCGCGAACGAGGGTAAGTGTTTATTCAATACTAGACGGATAAAGTGATTTTTTTTTAATTACTACTATTACTATACTACTAACTTAGTCTAAGTGTACTACTAACTTAGTCTAAGTGTACTAACTAACGTAGTAACTAGCTTTAGTGTAATAATAATATCACACTAGCGACTCACCCTCGCTTCGCTCGGGTTCGTCCCACTTACGTTTTAAGGTTTAGTATCGATTTCTCAGAGATGAGATATTTTCCCTCTGTAAAAAGTACCCTATATGTTGACCCGGATAACCAGCTATCATCATACCAAATTTCATCAAAATCCCTCCAGTGTTTTTTTCGTGATGCGGTAACAGACAGACAGACAAACAAAAATTCTAAAAACTATAGATTCGATTGCTGTATCTATAATAATGTCTATTTCAATAAGATTTTCCAAAAAATATTTAATATACAGATTCGGCTTAGTTACAATTTTATGATATGTATAGATTTATTATTTGAAGATGATAATTCCTTCGGTCATTAAATCGCTTGTATAAAATTCGTCAATTTTGAAATAAAAGTTAGACGTGAGCGGCACTATAAGTCACGACAAGTTCAAAACTACGTTTAAACGAAAATAAAAATATTTCCTCCTATAAAAACTCAGATTAGGATCAATTATAATATTTATTACATCCATACGAAATAGGGGCTCAAACTAGTATACACTAATGATGTAGTTTATGACATTTTAATTAAAGAAAGTAGCTGAAGTTGGGAGCATTCAATTTGTAATTTTGACGAGTATACCGCAACATCAAACTTTTAACCAAGTAACTGAATAGTCTTGTATGAAGCATGTATACGACTCAAATTCATTATCCAACTTTTCCTAATCAAAATTTCATGCCAGCCTGTACACCTCACGTCAAAGTGAGCTTAATGCTGCCGCACAAATATTAATAACCTACTGGAAGTTTCTAAGCATATGTCGCCTCAGGATGGTTTCATGCATAATGCAAACGTCTGATTGTACCATACTCACAGGTCCGCAGAGTTCTTTGCGCAAACATACATCCGTATTTACTTGGCCGCGTTTCACCGTATATATTTTCTTGTGGCATATTGAGAATTCCATTTGGGACTTATTCCTTTACAGCTCGTTGAATAGAGGGCATCGAAATTTGATCCTATCTATAATTCCTTGGTGTTGTTTTAATAAAAAAAACCTCCTTATTTCATATATTGGCAAATAGACCGTTAATATATTTTAAAGTTACTATTTATGTTTCCACTATTTATCGTACGTACTACTACTATAATTACTCTCACACACACGCACACATACACACACATACACATACTATTTTTGCTATTATTTATAAGTTTTTGTTAATATAAGAAAGACTATTGAGTTGTAAAATTTTTAAGAAATTTTCTACGGAAGAGCGGGACATCCTGGCACAGGTACATATTTACTTAAAAGGATGACCCAATTACGGACATGTAACGGACAATGTATTAGAAAATTTTTTATAAATAAATCATTTTTCATTTTTCAATTTCGGAATTTGTATGGGTGTGTATGTATATTTGTTCGTGCTGAAAGTATTGGACGGATTTGTATGAAATTATTTTAACATACAGGTAGTATTTACTCGAGCGAAGTAAGCATAAGTAGGTAGTATGAATATGAATTTGAAATGCCCACGTCTACAATAAATGAATAAATGAGGTCAAGTTAATATTTACACTTAGGAACCATATGGAAATTATAGATAGTCTGCGACAGTCTGGTTTCAAATAATAGGTAAATTCTCATAGAAAGTTCTATTCGCTAGTCCGTGGAAAGTTTAGTTTAGATTAGGCAACCGTCTGTCGAATGCAATTTGAATTAGTTCATCGGTTTGACCGTCAAAAGATAGCAGATAGACACTTTGCTTTAATGATAATATTAAGTGTCTCTTTTGGAATATTGAATGCACTGAATTCACTTTAGATATAGTTTTCCATAGAAATACGGTTCTCAGAATGTAACACTCTATAGTGTGCAAAGAAATTATAATACAATTTTTTTTTCCATTAGTTTGAACGCTCAAATTTCTGAATCTACTAGTCTGATTTGCCAAATTCTTTCTTTATAGCTTATTTATTAAGGAGGGTCAAAGTAATATCATGTCTACCTTAGAAGTCGAACAAATGTATATAAATAAACGCAAGCGAATCATGGGGTAAAGCATAGTCTATACATTTTACTGAAATTGTAATGAAGTATAGTATTAATTGGAAAGGGTTAAGATAAATTTCAATAGACATCAATAGAGTAGGAAAGGTTTAAATTAACAAAACTATTTAAATAGTCGAGTACATGTAAGAACACGTCTACCAAATAAAGTGGGGATTCTGCTAGAACGAGGATTGCATGGACATGTTGAGAAGACTAAATGGACCAACATATAGAGGTCATAGTTAGGACCTAGTATATAATAAATAGTAATGGCCTGCTCACAATGAAGCTTGATAAGAAAAAGCATTCCCATGTTCCGAATCAGTCACGTTCGATCCTACACTTTTGCTACACCGTGATTTACAACCAAAGAGAAAATTGTAGCTGTAAAATGAATTACTGCTTCGTATTCACCGCTGGTCTGTAAAATGAATGAAATGTATAGCGTACAATAGAAATCGCGAATTTTCAATTCAACTCGAAAATCATTAATTTTATGATTTTCCAACCACTGTTTCGTTTCATTTCTGAAAATGAAAAATGTTAAATAATTTTAAAGGAACAATAATAGTTGGATACTTACAATCTCAAATTACCAATATTTATAAAAATTGATCGTTGAAAAATAATTATTAAAAATATAAACGGTAATTTAGGTGATTAGAAAAACAAGACTTCGTCCAATAATAGCGTTTATATGTATATAGGTAATGCGTGCTAAAAATATTTGCAGATTTAATTTTTAAGTTATTGACGCTTCGATTCCCTGGATTTCTTTGTTTTAATAAATTTACTTTGGATTAATAAAATATTTCCTTTCAAGAATGTAATTATGCTATAAAATTAAAAAAATACGGCTCGAAAGCTTTAAGACTTTTTTGAGAACGCCGAAATCAATACTTAATTTAACGATAAAACAATATTCATTATTAAAATACTATTATTACTTTCAGATCCTTTTGTAATTAGCTCATTAAAATTTATTAGTCTGTGAGTACCAGCTTATAAAGTTAATTTTGGTAATGGAATGAATTGATGTTCATTTGGGAGAGCAAAATATTTTCACCTTAATTATATTGTTTAAATTATATTTCGGAAATTGAGTTAATGGTCTGCATCACTTTAAACTCATTCAATCAATTTACATTCACGTTTTGGCTTTTGTTTTGTATCTATAAGAATAATAATAATAAGCCCGTAGGGCAGGTTATGGTGAGCTGTTGGCGAGTGGTGACACCACGGACCTGAGGTCTCCCGAGGGAAGCAACATCTGTCCCTCGACTCTAGCTTACCTTCATTGGCAGTCCAGAGCGAAGCGTGAATCCATGGGCTCGAAAGGGTGGAAGTGCTAAATCTGTATAATAACAGGAAAATCCACTCGCGAGCACTCTCGCGAAACCAGTGCACAACTCTTGACACCCTTAGATGACCACACTGAATTTGCGCTCGAGGCAATATGCCGCTTTGTGGGGTGCCATCTAATAGTCTAGTGGGAGGCTTGTCACCGTCCACCAAATATTCAATCTGAGACTATTGAGAAGGCGGACGCTCGGTAGTCTCATCCAATAGCCAAGTTTTTTTAGCCCATCCAAATGATGATGATGTACTAGGCGCGTGTGTGTGTATGTGAAGTTGGTGTTAAGTGAAAATTAGTTAGCCTTATATATAATAGATTAGTGGAAAACTATTATTAAGAACCATCCTGATGATCCCATAACAACACACATATAAAACTATCAAAATCGATAAAGCCGTTTAAAGAAGAAAGAATTACGAAAATGCACAACAGAATTTTATAAAAATTAATTAAGATATAATATAATTTTAGCTACAGGTAAAATTGTATTACTTATCTATTTCTGTCTTTATCTATTACTCACCCTCGCTTCGCTCGAGTTCGTCCCTAGGTTGATTCCTCATACAAATTTTTATCCCCATTTTCACCCCTTTAAGGGATGATTCCCGGGATAGAAACTATCCTATCCTAACCACTAGACGAAACCCCGTTCTCTCGCGTAACAGGCGAGGTATCCACATATCCAGGGTCTCAAACTATCTCCAAATTTCAAATTTCATCTAAATTGGTTCAGTAGTTTCGGGGCTTATTCGGTACAAACAAACAAAAAAATCTTTCCTCTTAATAATATTAATATAGATACTGTTATAATTTTTATCAGACCTACATTTATGTATGTATATTTATAAGTGTATATTTGTAAGTATATATAAATTTATGTATTTTGGATATTATGTATATGTGTGTAGCAAGTACAGCAAGTACCGCCTACCATTTCACATAATTACTCCTACGCCATAAGGTTGCCTGGAAGAGATCACGATAGCGATAAGGCCGCCTCGTGTGCATCGTCTATTTCTTTATTTCTTTTTCTTTTGTATATGTATTTCTTTTGCGGTGTCCCATAAAGTAAAGTATTTATATATTACAACATAGTGCAAAGTATTTTGGCAAGTTAAGATCGTAAACTTCTTATTTTAATATATCATTGCAAATAGGTCACATATTAAGCTAAAGCACGGTAATATTACATACAGTATTCCATCTTCATACAAACGGTCGGAAATCGAGTTATACCTACGCGCGTCGCGTTCGGTATACACTCGGTAGACAACCGTGCGGGGCTGTCACATCGTATAGTTGGATACGAAAATTGTATAAGGTGATTATGTTATGTAACTTTTATAATTTGATACAAAAATAAACATTTTATTCCTACCGTAATTTCGCTAATGTCAAACAAAAAAGTATCGAGACATCGTATGTTTTAAAAATAAAAATTAATTAATTAAAAAATAAAAATTAAAGTATTTTTAATTTAACTTTTTATCCGAATGCGGATTCTTTATACTATTAAATTTAACAATAAAGCTTTTCGTACACGTCTCAGTCGAGGCGCAAATATTTTTAAATCTCAAATTTATAAGGGTCACATACCACCCTTATTTTGAGATTTTTTAATTAAATCTACTAATAATAGTTTTTAAATAAAAAAAATAATATTTGAAATCACAAAATTAGAAAGAAACTCAAGTAGGTAGATGAAATCAAAATACTGGCCGCCGGGATTATTTCAAGGACAGGGCCGAGTTGGAATACTGTATGCATTACATTACCGTGGCTAAAGACTTTAGTTCAGAAGCAACCATAATGTCAAGAGGTCAATTATTCGGGAGTCAGCTATAAAAGATAATAATCTAATAAATATTTAATGCGTAATGAATATTAAGTTGTTTTTCGTCGATACTTCGGTTTTCATGTCTCATCAATAGGTCCGAAGGCGAAATTTTACCAAATTATAAATTAAAATGTATTGGAAAGTCAATATTCTGAAAAAGTAAGTGGAGAAGGCTTCATATTTCTGGGATAAACTTTATATTTTCGAACAAAATGAATGAATGACACGGTTGTTACGAAAGTGAATAAATAAATAGTCAACTAAAAATTATTTAAACTATTATACGAATATTTCAAAGAATAAATTAAATAAAAATAGATATTTATAAACAAATACTACCTTCATTTATTATTATTCTTACTTCCACCTGTATTCTTATAAACAAAAACATAAATACTTATTGTTTTAAACTTTGGCTCCTTTCATTATGAAGTCCCATTTCTAGATATTATGAAGTTCGTCGTTAAAAGTGCTGTTATTTTGTTCCTCATAGTGCTCCGGCTGTGAGTAATAAATTATACAAGTTGAGACAAACATTTTAAAAAATTAATTCATTTTTCTTTGAATACGTATATAAATCGAAGGAAATAAATCATTATTTATCTTTAAATCCATTCATTCTTTATAAAAAAATAATAGAAACGAATGAAAAAGAACGATAAAAACTTAAAAGCGAATTTGAGTCTCAATCGATAAACTTACTTAAAGCCTGTATTCTATCTATATCTAGATGGATTAAGATTGTAAAGTAAACAAATATTTTATAATATTATGATACAGTATAATATTACTATTATTCATAATAACACGCTCATATATAGTTAACGAACGGAAAATAGTAGGTATTATGCCGTCAGAAATACATATAACGTTAAAATTGGTTAAGCCATTTAATAATTAGGAGGGAACATAAGATCGGTCGATCCATAAAAAGTTATAATTTATTTTTATTTTATCATTTCCTGAATATTGTCAACTTATATATATTTTAATATATTATTCCTTAAAAGTATTATATTATGTGAAATTGACAATAAAATGTATAAAAATGGCCTAGTTGTAATAAGTTTCTTAACTATTTGATTGCCTGCTATTACACTAAACTTATGTAAGACTAGCGACTCACCCTCGCTTCGCTCGGGTTCGTCACTTGATTCCCCATACAAACTTTCATCCCCCTTAAGGGATTATTTCCGTGATAAAAAGTATCCTTTATCCTTCGCAGGGTGTCAAACTATCTTCTTACCAAATTTCATCTAAATCGGTTCAGTAGATCCAGAGATTACCCCCTACAACGTCACAAATTCACAAACTTTACCTCTTTATAATATTAGTATAGATATTGCGTACACGCCAGGAAAAGCTTAGTACAACCTACTTACCATAGGTGGCGCATCAGTTGTATGGGATAATTTGAGATTTTTTAATTAATCCCTCCATGACCGCGGACACGCCGCGGCCGCTTGGCGTATCAGTTAACAATAGATTTCTTAGAAATTTAATTAATTTCTTAGAAATTTACCTGGAGGTGTTAAAATCCTACACTATATGGGTGAAGCCAGAGCAAACATACTAGCGTATAATATAATATCAGTGTCTACGAATATATTCAATATTTAAAAACTCATGAATTCAAATTGATTAAAAACGCAGCGATGTTGAAAAATCTACATTTTCAATTACTTTTCGATCCATTTTCAGTGACTTATTTCTATTCACGTGATTTATTTTATAAAACAGCCTCAAGAGGACTTAATGAAAATCGTGAGTAGAAAATTTTCACTCGATTGCGTGTAGTTTAATTGATGATAGCCCGAGGAATTGAATTTTGAACAAAGGTAGTTTGATTTTCGGTAGAGGACCAGATGTGATCACACTAATACCGTTAAGTATCGGAAGTTTGTGACTTAGTGAAAGTGTGTGTGTGTGTATGTATGTATGTGCGTTTGTTTGTTACTTCTTCAAACGATAATGGCGTAACGATTTTGATTAAAATTCGGAATAAACATAGATTATATCCTGGATTAGCACATTCGTTTTATCGACGTATCAGTAGTTAAATTTAGTTTTCATTCAAGCTTTACTAATCTACGAGTATCTAACCTATACTAGGTAGTAGCTATGAGAAACAATAAAAATCGTTTTAGAATTTACAAATCGATTTAGTACTTTTAGAGATCTAGAAGTCTCAGGAACAAACATACAATAAAAATCGGACAAGTGCTAGTCTGACTCGCACATAGAGCGACGGTTTCGTAGCATGAAACATTAAAATAAAAAAGTATTTTATCGCAAATATTTTTCTAAAATATTTTTTTTGTGATGTAACTATAAATTTACGGTCTTCGGAATGTTCCCTTTGCATGTCCCATGCTTCTTGCCAAAAATGGTTTTAGGTTAATGGGAAGTCAAAGTATTAATAGGTTTTATATTTAAAGCGAGTGACAAAATACGCGGCATAAACGCCTATAATTTTTTGATTGCTTATAAGTTTTACTGTTTTACAGCTCCAAGAGATTGCAGACCTGAGTATTTGATATTAATTTTAACAAGATACCTCCACGCGTTCCTGAGAAGAAGGGTGTTGAAAGACAGAGTCAGCCAAACGAAATCGAGGAAGTGATCCTATAAAGGTTTTTTTTCCTTTTGAGGTACGGAACCCTAAAAACTAAATAAACTTTCATACTACATACTATCCACTACCATCGTCATGGGATCCTATTATAAATATAATAAAATCTAATAATAAATCTAAACGTAACAGACAGGTAGATGTAGTAAGTTCTTACTGTGTAGATCAAAATGACAGCAATTCAAATTAATATTTTTCATTTTTTCATTTGTCAATGTATGTAATAATAGTGTTGCTTAATTAAATGATAGCAAACTAAATTAAAATTATTATTCTTAATTAAGTTTAACTTTTTAAATTACACATAGAACAATTATGTGGCTTAAATAATTAATATTTTATTTCTTTATGGTTATAAATATAATAATGGCAACACTAAATATAAATTACTAATTGTATATATTTTTTCTCAAAAAATTGTAATAATTATAATAATAACACCTAAAATTAAATAAATAATATTCCATATTCAATTATAAAACGAATAAAAATTATAAAAATGTTAAAAATAAAAAAAAAATCTAAGGTACTTTAGTGCAATTTTTTCATTTTTTTGAATTCGTTTTGTTATTTGTGGGTAGGCTGTCTGTAACAACTATAAAATACCTTCGAGACATCTAACACCTCAGTCTCCTCCGTGACCATGATTGCTGTAAAGCATTCGAAACGTCGGAAACCAAAAAACCAAATAAATCCGCGAAAAAATCCGAAAAGATAGTTTTATTTAGACTTTCATCTTTTAATTAATAAACGAATTTATTAGGTAACAACTTACCTATTAGGTAACTTGAAATGCTGCCTTATACTTAAATTATTTACAGTAAGTAGGTATATTACATATAATAACTGAAACCATATTGAAACTTCATCAAACAGACAAGTAAACTAACAAAAATATGAATTTACTTTTCCTACTACTTCGGCTCATCACAACATGTTGTTTAACAATATAAAATCCTCGTTCACACACACACACATCATGCCATTTAAATATCTGTAAATCGATGCTAATAATATAATAAAGAGGCAGAATTCGTTTGTTTGTTTATTTATTTGTTTGAGCGCGCTAATCTTAGAAACTACTAACTCGATTTGAAAAACTCTTTTTGCATTAGCTAGTTCCTTTATTGAGGAAGGTTAAAGACTATATATCATCATATGAACCCAAGGGAGCGAAGCAGTAATCATAAATGTCTAAAAATCGGACAGACTTACATACATTATTGTAAAACTACATAATAGGGATGAACCCGAACGAAGAGAGGGTGAGTCACTAGTAATAACATATGCACAGACGTTACAGCTTCTATTGAGTACTAAATGTCAGAGTTTAACCCAAAATAACATCTTAAGTTAAAAGCGTCTAGACAATATATTTCAATCGACCATTTCAGTGGCACTTAGCATAAACCGCAATAAAAAACAGAAGGTATGTTGGCACGGACGAACGCTTAAGCGAGGCAGAGCACTCGGTTGATTAGACTGGGGCAAATTATGCGAATTAGCAATTGTGCTCTCGCATTCGTCTTCTCACATACAACGTGAATTGGGTCGTATAGAGTAGTGAAAACAGTATGGCCACTAATAGTTTTTGTATAACACTTTTGTATAGCTTATAATAAATTTTATTTGTCTACAAAAAAGATTTAATATATGTATGTATATATCGTATTTCTATTTAAAAATATACATTGGACATAATTGCGATTTGTGATTCACAAATCTTCTGTTCAATAGTAAATTCAAAATAATAATAAATCAATAGATAGACAGTATTTAAAAACCAATCTAAAAGTAAAATTATTATTTTTGATTGTTTATTTGTTATTAATTCAATAATCTATACGAACAAATTAAATTAAAGCGTCTGTTTGTAATGCCAAAATAACAGCTTTTTACTAAATGCATATGAAAGTTACATACGGTACCTATAAAAAAACTCAATTTTTGAAAAATTCAATGTTCATATAAGCTAATGGGCAAAAAGTATTAATTACTAATGTATGTAGAAAACATTTTGCTGAAATACGCCGACGTGTTATAATGGTTATTGTTCGATTATTTATTTAAAGCCATTGCCCGCGGCTCCGCGTTCAAAAGACCTAAAAGCATATTCTTACAATGTATACTCTTGCAATGCAGTTTTTGTATTTTTTCTCAGAAATGAGATATTTTCCCGCAGTAAAAAGTACCCTATATGTTGACCTGGATAACCTGCTATCATCATACCAAATTTCATCAAAATCTGTCCAGTGGTTTTCTCGTGATGCGGTAACAGACAGACAGACGGACGGACGGACAGACAGACAAAAATTCTAAAAACTATAGATTCGGACTCTGTATCGATAATAATGTCTATTTCAATTAGATTTTCCAAAAAAAATATTTAATGTACAGATTCGACTTAGTTACAATTTTATTATATGTATAGATCATTTTTCGAGTATCATAAAAGATTGGGACAAAATTATGGGAATATTATGTGCATAACCACTTCTATTTTTACTCTATACCCAAGTATCTAAAGACGCCTTACTTATAATTCCGCTCAACGAGCGCCTAACTGATTACTCTTGCACCTTCATTCCTTTTACCATAACCGCACGCTTTCATAAAGCGCTTGCGTCATACGAATTATAATACGATTACAGGGTTAACTTTTTATTACCTACAAGCTTTAAAATTTAGTTATCCTTTGTCCAAATACTAAGTATTTCATACAGCTTTTCCCGGGGTTGAATTCACCGAAATATCATTTAATTTGGGAGTTAAAATATAACCTGTTAAAAACACTGATATGCGTCAAATTAACATAAAATAAATTATTTTTAACTAGCGACTCACCCACGCTCCGCTCGGTTTCGTCTACAGTTACGTTTTAACGTTTAGTATAAATTTCTCAGAGATGAGATATTTTTCCGAAATAAAAAGTATCCTTTATGTTGACCCGAATAACCATCTATCATCATACCAAATTTCATCAAAATCTGTCGAGTGATTTTCTCGTGATACGTTCCCAGACAGACTATTTCAATAAAATTTTCCAACAAATATTTAATGTATAGATTCGACTCAGAATTTTATTACATGTATAGATTTGAACGCAAAACATTTTTTTAAATGTTCAGTGTACAATATTGACTCTTATTAGAGTATGTCTATTATAATTCTTGGTTACTTTTAAGAATTCATCATTATAAGTTAATAATACTTTTAATATACTCCTTTCTTTATTTTGGGAGGTCCTAGCGCTTCATACTTACATTTTCGCGATTTTAAAAGATTTTTTAAAATTTTTAATTATAGGAATACTATGGAGTAAATTTTTCGAGTACTCGTAGATGCGGGTCGTGAATAGCGTAACTATAAGGTTGTCACCATATAGTGGAACTGTGTAAGTTTATTTATTTTTAAAGGCTTACTAACTAAATTTATAAAGTGGCAAAAGTTTGACACAACAAAAGGTACTTCTCTATATGTATTTTTTATATAAAAACTTAAAATTATCTACAGCTTTCATGATATAAGTATATTATTTTTTACATTAGTAAAGCATGAGTCCTATCCTATCCTTTATGATGTCCTAGCGATTAACCCTTGCTTCGCTTGCTATCTCAAAACTTAGCTTCTGTCACTCTCCAGTCCTCTAACTACATATACAAAAAATCC
The DNA here is from genome assembly GCA_951806755.1 of Brenthis hecate. Lineage (NCBI taxonomy): Eukaryota > Metazoa > Arthropoda > Insecta > Lepidoptera > Nymphalidae > Brenthis > Brenthis hecate. The sequence goes on along the minus strand of OX638277.1, from coordinate 3,591,981 downwards.
ACAAAAAAAATCACGCCAATCCATCACTCTGTTTCGACGTGAAATAAGGACATAAAAACAAACAAACAAACAAACAAACAAATAAACAAACAAACAAACAAACAAACAAACAAACAAACAAACAAACAAACAAACAAACAAACAAACAAACAAACAAACAAACAAACAAACAAACAAACAAACAAACAAACAAACAAACAAACAAACAAACAAACAAACAAACAAACAAACAAACAAACAAACAAACAAACAAACAAACAAACAAACAAACAAACAAACAAACAAACAAACACACTATAATATTAAGTATGGAGTACTCATAATTGAACGTAAGTCGTAACACAGTATTATGTTATGCATTTTTAAAATATATTTGCTTTGCTCTCAGTGAGTTATTTTGTTTATCTTTAATTTTATTCTCTTGAAATATTTTATATTGACCCTTAAAAGTAATCCCATGTACTATACTTAATTTATTTGCTTTATTTACACTATCGGATCATCTAAGTCTATATGTACAAAAAAAATTAAACTAGTATAGAATAGAAAAAATATACCAAAATAAAGCAACATGTCTACCAAAGAAATGAACAGTCGACCACAACAATGATCAATCAGTCCACACAATATAGAGACCACAAAACCACGAAAAGTAACATGCATGTCGATGTTAAGGTGCTTATACACCGGTAACCAACGTTAAATAATATTACTTTAATTTCAATTTTCTTCAATATTTGTTTCTTTGATACAATGTATGTATGTATTTAAGTAAGATTGGAAATCATTAAAATCGAATATAAAGTCTATAATTCTATAGTAGTTATTTAGTTATACTAATAAATAATAATATAAATATTTCTTTTTGTAATCTGTTTGTCTATCTGTCCGATTATTTATTTGTTCATTTATTATCTCATATTGCTTCAATCAATCACAATGCCACCTTTTTTATCGTTGGGAAATGCATTTACGCATACCACCCGCATACATACAGGTGGTTATGTGAGGGTCATTGGTTAGAAAAACCAGTACTACCCACTAAAACCTAACAGAATCTCCCCGTCTTACTCTGCCATTGCCGAATGCTAATGTGACAAACCCACCCAAACGACAAGGGCATACAAAAACACGTTGGGACATTAACACACAGCACCATCTAGTTCCATGGTAAGCTACGAGGCTTGTGTTATGGATACCAGATGGTTGATACCCTACACATACAATATATAACTTTAAATACATCCATATTATAAATATAAACACCGATTACTGGAGTACAAACCTTCGTCATCACACAAATGAACGCTCCCAGCGGGACTCAAACCCCCGACCGCCGGCACAGAAAGTAAGGCCACTACAAACTGAGCCATACGTGTCGTCTAATATGCATACATACATACATACATGGGGGGATACATACATAACCTAAACTAAATTCTTTAAAAAAAAATATTGACTCATGTAACTACCGCCTAAGGTCGCACTACGATTTAATTTCCTCACTTGTGTAAAATGTAATCAAAGCGGGTTTTGTTAGTGATAGCTGATAGCTCACATTTCATCCCCATTGTGCTTTAACCATTGAAGCAATAATTGTTTGTGATCATTCACATGTATGAGACTAATTGAAAAACATCCATACCAAATATTAGCAAGTTTGATACTTAAAATGATGGGAAAGTAATGGACCAATTTTAAAATAGGCACTAATTGTAAATAGGTTGAAAATTTGAAAAAATCATATATAAATGGAATTTATCTATCTATATAATTAAAAAAACTGTTTCTAATTATTTTTTTACTGAACATCTCTCTCGTCAGTAGCTAGTAAATAATAAAAAATTGATTGAAAAAGACAGGAGAAAAAGGTACTAGAGTGTAGTCTTTGCTTATTTATAAACATGTACATTACGTATGTAATATGTATGCTTACAATAAGAGCGTACTCACTCGTTATCATCTAAGTGTTAAAGGGAAGTAAAGGGAAAATGTGGTAGGCAGATAATTTGATAGGTTTGGTAATTTTGAAACTCCAATGTTCTCATCCGGAACTTGAATTATTAGTAATGGTAGAATATATCATGCCAAAAATTTATCTTAATATGGGTTTTTAAACGTAAGTTAGCTTGTAATATAAGTATAGCAATATTTTACATTAAATATTTTATAATCGGCCCTTTTGTCGTGTATAAATAACAATCAACCGTTATCGAATATATAAGCCATTCCTTATAATATAGATGTAAATGTGGAATTCAATTAAGAACGGTTTTGTTTGTGCTACACATATAACACGATTTGATATTGGTCTCCACATAGGTCGTTAACGTGACAGCAGTTATGGCTGTTGATGTAGTTCGATTCACTAATCGAACTTCAATTAGGATAGTTGTCGACAAGCAATAAATAAATCAAATTGTTTTTGATTTATTTCTAGCTACTGTGCTATTATACTACAGCTTTACGCGATCTACTTGAATTTTCATTTAGTTGAATACTCGACGTGAACTCTATTTTATAAACGACCATATTGTACTCGAAGGTCTAACTAGGCTTGTTACAGCTTTTTTATAAAGCAACCTCCTCGTTGAAAAATATTTATATAATAAATAATAGATTATATATATATATATATATATATATATATATATATATATATATATATATATATATATATATAAAAACTGAATCTCGGAAACACATTATTCCACGCAAAATATAGTCGCTAGTTCGCACGTTAGGACAAAAGCATCGTGATCAAACGGCCAAGGTGCAAGATTGACAACCACAGGTGTCTGGGCTCGTATCCCAGTCGGATGCCAAGATTTTAGTTTTGTTTTTTTTTGTATTTATTCAAATTTTTAGTTTGTTTTTTAAATGTTTTTTGGCCAAAAACTCCAGTCGCCCAGGTAATATTATTTTATTAAATAAAACTATCTTTTCGGATTATTTCGCGGATTTATTTTGATTTTTGGTTCCCGACGTTTCGAATGCTTTACAGCATCCATGGTCACGGGAGAGAGTGAGGTGTTGCATGTCTTGAATGTATAGTTGTTACAGATAGCCTACCCACAATTAACAAAATGAAAGTTGCACCAATTACATTACAATATTTTTTTAACTTTAAACATTTTTATAATTTTATAATTTTAATTATAATTGAATATGGAAAATTATTTATTTAATTTTTGCTATTATTTTTATAATTATTACAATTTTAAAAATATTAATTAGTAATCTACATTTAGTGTTGCCATTATTATATTTATAACCATAAAGAAAAATATAAAATATAGTATCAATTATTTAAGCCATATAATTGTTCTATGTGTAATTTAAAAAAAGTTAAAATTAATTAAGGATAATAATTTTAATTTAGTTTGCTATTATTTAAAAACAAATTACTAAGCAACACTATTAATATATACTTTTACAAATGAAAAAATGAAAATATTAATCTGATAAGCTGTCCATTTGATCTACACAGTATGAACTTACTACATCTGCCTGTCTGTTATGTTTATATTTATTATTTGATTTTATTATATTAATAACAGGATCCCATGACGATGGTAGTACCCAGCCATCTTCCCTATTGAAATTTGGTTGTTTTTTTTAATTTCTATGGCTTCTCGAATCATTCTAGGGCGATATCGGTTTTCTTTCGCCAGGATTTGAGGTCTATCGAAACGAATATAATGGCTTGGGCGGTCCTGGCTATGTTTGCAGACAGCAGATGTTGTATTGCGACGGTGCTTCACATCAGCTATGTGTTCTTTGACCCGGGTTCTAATGGATCGCTTTGTTTATCCAATGTAAGAGAGCCCACAATCACAATCAAGCTTGTAAACTCCTGCATCTTGTAGAGGGATATGGCACTTGACAGGTGGTAAGAACTGACTAATTTTCTTTGGCGGCTTGAAGTAAGTTTTAATTGAAGCTCGCTTTAGAATGTAGCCAATCTATTCAGTGGCTCCTTTCATGTATGGCAAGACTGCAGGGACGCGCTCGACTGTGGCTGGTTTCACTCGGTCACTGTGACGCAGGCACGGCACTTGCAGCTTGTTGTCACGCAGAACTTGCTTGACATGTTGCAGTTCTCTGGCCAGGTGTTGCTCGTCACAGATCCCGCGCGCTCTCTGAAACAAAGATTTTCCCACGGTAGCTAACTGTGAAGGATTGTGGTGAGATTCACCGCTCAGGTACCTATCAGTATGGGTCTTCTTTCTATACACAGTATGACTCAAGGTGTTATCTGGGTTTCGTTTAACTAAGACATCTAGGAAAGCTAAGGTATTGTCTGATTCTAATTCCATTGTAAATTGTATTTTAGGATTTATAGAATTAAGGTGTTCTAAGAATACAGTTATTTTATCAGATGGTAATATTGTGAAAGTGTCATCTACATACCGCTTGTAGAAACGAGGGGTCACGGGTGATGTGTTCAGAGCAGTCTCCTCGAAGTCCTCCATGAAAATGTCGGCTACGACGGGGGAGACTGGCGAACCCATGGCCACTCCATCCACTTGCCTATAGAATTCACCATTCCACAGTAGATAGCCGGATGTTAGGCAGTGTTTTAAAAGTTCAATGTATTCTATTGACATGTTGTGATCTAGTAGCTTCCTAGATATTATTTCAATAAAGTCTTCCACTGGTAGGCTGGTAAATAAAGACTGTACATCGAAACTAACCATTGTTTCATTGTCCATGAGTTTTAGCTGTTTAACTTCATTGACAAAATGGTAAGAGTCCTTTGTGAACGCTCTTGTTAATCCTCTGAGTGGTGAGAGTACTTTTGTTACTAGTTTAGCCAATTTGTAAGTTGGATTTTCGGAAGTCCATACAACTTAGGTGGTTTTGCACATGATGGAATAAGATTTTTAACATCAAGATTTAATGTGTCGGAGTGTTCCTTAATTAGCTTTTTAGTATTATTTAAAACGGTGGTAGTTGGATCCGTTTTAACCTTTTTGTACGTGCTCTCGTCCGACAAAAGTTGTTTTATTTTATCATTATAATCTGATGTATCCATCACAACGGTTGCATTTCCTTTGTCTGCGCGTAGAACGGTGATGTCTGACCTATTGCGTAGGTTCTTCAACGCTAAATATTGAGCTTGTTTATTGAGGTTTGGTTTGGGCCTAGTACTACGACGTAATAAAGACGAAACATCTTGACGTATGGCCTCCATATCCTCAGTTTGCATAATGTTTTGGGCCAGGGCATCATCAACTGCGCAAATAATGTTTTCATAAGGAATGCGCGTAGGCGTTACAGCAAAATTCAAACCTTTATTTAGTACCCGAATAGTAGGTTCGTCCAACGTTTGTTTTGACAGATTGACAACAGATTGAGGTCCGCACGAGTGTGTATCTGTGGTAGACGGGCGCGTTCCGTTATGCTCTATGGTTTTCTTTTTCTTTTTGATGTTTAATTTTTCAACGAGTTTTTGATATTTTAATAAATGTAAGAAAATATTATGTAATATTATTTATTCGACCAATTTTAATGATACTTGATAATATTGTTAATAATTGCTGATTTTGTTTTCATTGCAATCCAAATATCAACATATTGTCGCGTCCTGGATAGTGTGTAATGTCTTTACAGTAATAATAATAATAATAATTAAAAATCACACATCTGAAGCATGCTGTATACACCTTTTTTTTATTCGTGGGGAAACCCTTTTACGGGTGGTGCTGAATACGTCCTAAGACAGTTGTATACAATTAAAGTCAAGAACAGCTAATTGTACACTGTCGTGAGTGAGAGAGGGACTAAATATTTTCCAGATAGGAATAGAAATTCCTTGAAAAGATTCGAATTCTTGAATACTAGAATATTCTTTGGAGCTAAAAGAAGATGAAAGAGGAGTACGAAGAAGTAAAAAAGCGTTTTCCTGAGTGACTGAGAAAAGTGAGGCAGAAAAAAAATTATAGTATAAAAGTAATTAGTGGTGGAAAATATTGCTTGAAGACTGAGTTAAGCCAAAACTGTGCATGGACTGCGTCTGTTCGTGAACCGATAAAATAAAAATACAGTAAACCAAAAGCAATTAAACATCTATAGCGCAAAAGACGTACTTTAATTTCCGATCCCTAGAGAACTCATAGATTGTGACAATATAATATATAATGTACATTAAACATTAACGTTTATTTTATGTAATGTTATAAATATATATTTCTTACTATTAAAATATTTTATATTTTTATAATAATACTAGCGACTCACTCTCGGTCTGGTCGAGTTCGTCCCTAGTTACGTCTTGCGTTTAGTATAGATTTCTTAGAGATGAGATGTTTTCCCGCAGTAATAAAGTAAGTCCCGGGGTAGGAGTGGATTAAAGTAGTCGTGAATTTGTGCTCTACATTTTGATTACTTTTTAAAAATATATAAAACTATATTATGTACCTGTGAACATTGTTTACCTGCCAGCTATAACATTCTTTCTTATTTCCACTAATTACACTTAACTTTAACGTGACAGATTAAAATTAATATGGAGTCTATAAAGAATACCCTAGACGAGCTCACTGCCCACTTTAACACAAGGATGTCGGAGTTTCAAAAGGAATTAAAAGGTACTATTCCTACCACTAGCCCTTCTTCTGCCATCAACATCCAATTTAACTCATTCCGGGCCTTTGTCTTAACGGCATTAGAAAATCTTCAACTGCAAGTAGAGTTTCTTTCAAGACAGTATGACGAGCTTGAGATGCGGTCAAGGAAAAAGATTCTACTGTTGCACGGAGTTCCAGAGACAGATAAGGAGGATACGGCAGCTAGTGCTGCACAACTTCTCAGTGTTCAGCTTAAAATTCCACAAGTGGTTCCAGCTTCTTTTAGTCGGTGTCATAGGCTTGGACATAATGATAAGGATAAGCCCCGTGCCTTGCTTATTAAATTTAGTGACCTGGCCTTAAGAAATCAAGTTTGGTCGGCCAAAACAAAGTTAAAAGGCACCGGGGTAACTATGTCAGAGTTTCTGACTAAGCCTCGTCATAAAGCATTCTTAGCGGCACGACAACGTTTCGGTGTAACTAAGTGTTGGACTAGGGACGGTGTTATAGTGGTGTTAAGTGCGGATGGCTCAAAGCACCGGATAACTAGCGCATCTGAACTGAACGCAATTCCTAGCTCAGCTAATAGTGCTTCTGGTCCTGTCCTCATGCCCGCTGCTGTGGAGGCCTCAAAATCTTCAAAAATTACCAATCCCAGAACCAAAAGAGTGTTAAAGAAATAATTACTGTAATTGTTTTGTAATCCATGTTTATATCTATTCATTGTTTTTAATTTTTACTCGTCCAACATGTACTTGGTTTGTTTTTCTCATTCAATCCCTCTTTGTTTATGGCTCTTATTCTTTGTTTATATTGTATTATTTTAATTAATTGTTTTTTTTATGATAGCCTGTGCATTAATTTCCTTAAGGTAGGTAATTTAATAAATAACAACAAAGTACAAACGTACGTTTAACGTTTGACTTTGACAGCACAGAGCACAGACAAATAATACGTCACTGTACTGAGTACGTTCGGAAATAATAAGACAAAATTTGTTCTTTTAATTTTCAATTTTAAAGTTGTTTTTTCTTTAGGTTTATATTATTTTTTATAAATTTAGCACTTTTTTTAATATGTAATTATTAATATATATCTTTAATTCAGAATAGCTGGCGGGTAAGGAAATAATTATACATATATTATTATTTTTTATTTTTATTTAAGTTATATTTTATTAACGTATTGTATTTTATTATAATATTATATTTTATTATAAACTGAAATGTCGTCCAATGTAAGTGGTAGTGATCTTTTTTTGTCTATGTCGTCTTCAGATGACTTATCTAGTAATGATAGCTTCCACAGTACCTCACTTCCCTCTCTCAATGTTACCCTTGATTCTTACTTCTCAGACTGTTCGAAAAATTTTAATATTATCCATATCAATGCCCAAAGTATTCCGGCTCACTATCCAGATATGCTTGCGTCATTCGAATCGCGTAATATACACGCTATCCTGGTATCCGAAACTTGGCTCAAGCCTTGCTTACCATCAACCTCTTATTCTCTCCCTGGTTTCCGTCTTATCCGCAATGACCGCATTGGTAAGGGTGGTGGTGGTGTTGCGATCTATTTACGCTCCTATATTCCCTATACATTAATTAGCTCGTCAACTCAGCCACCTCCCGTGGATACTGCTGAACATTTACTTATTGAAGTCATTCTCTCTCATTCGAAAATCCTTTTAGGTGTATTCTATTGTCCCTCTCCTTCACTTAATTACTTCCCTTCCTTTGAAAACCTTTTAGAAAACCTGATTCCAACTTATGAACATAGTATCATAATGGGTGACTTTAATACTTGCCTACTAAAAGGTGACACCCGTAGTAACAAACTGTTAAATACTATTAACTCGTGTGATATGCATATACTTCCACTTGCAGCCACCCACAATTTCCCTAGTTGTACCCCTTCACTTCTTGATCTAATAATGGTCTCATCTCCTAATTTTGTTTCAAAACATGGTCAATGTTCAGCCGACATGTTCTCGTACCATGATCTTATATACCTCTCATATAAAGTTCGACCTCCCAAGGCTAAATCAAAAATCCTTCTGCAACGTAGTTTTGGTGGAATGGATGTAAGTCGCCTGTGTGACGATGCACAATCTATTGATTGGTCTTTAGTTACTGATGCAAATTCATTAGATAGTAAAGTAGATATTTTTAACAAGTTAATTACACAACTTTATGATACTCATGCTCCTATTAGGCCAATTAAAATGAAACATCTCCCAGCACCATGGCTAACAGACGAAATAAAAAGTTTAATTCATAAGAAAAATAAGGCAAAATATAAGTTCAAGGTTAACGATAATGAAGTCAATCGCAAAAAATATAATAAAGCTCGGAATCGCTGCAATACATCGTGTAGGGATGCTAATCGCCGCCATATTCACAAATCAATCGAAAACGGCGATACTTCTAAGACCTGGAAATTTTTGGAAACACTGGGAGTTGGAAAATCTTCCTCATCTAACACCTCTTTTAAATTGGATATTGAATCCCTTAATAGTTATTTCTGTACTTCGGATGCACTTGATAGCGCCAGTAAGCAACATACATTAAATATTCTTTCTGCTTTACCAACCCCTGATTTTCCACCGTTTACTTTTAGATCGTTCACAGAAAGTGATGTTAAAAAGAACATTTTATCCATCTCTTCGAATGCCGTTGGTACTGATTGCGTCAGTCGTAAAATGATCATTCCTATCCTAGATATTGTTACTCCTATCTTGGCTCATATCCTTAATCATTCCATTTCCGTCGGAAAATTCCCTGATGCATGGAAAAATGCCCAGATTATCCCTCTCCCTAAAAAAGTTAACCCTTCATGTACTGCTGACTTTCGTCCTATTTCTATACTGCCATTCCTATCCAAAGTCCTAGAAAAACTAATCTACCAACAACTTACCCTATTCATTAATCAGCATTCTATCCTGAGCCCTTTCCAATCCGGTTTCCGACCTGGTCATAGTACGACCTCAGCGCTAATCAAAGTTACCGACGACATTCGTTTAGCTATGGATAATAAACAACTCACGATCCTGACACTTCTTGATTTCAGCAATGCTTTTAACACAGTAGACTATGATATTTTGTTGAGATTGCTGTGTTCCATTAACATATCTCCATCCGTGGTAGATTGGTTTCGGAGTTACCTTAAAGGCAGACGTCAGCGCGTTCGTATTGAGGAGAATGTATCCTCATGGTGTGACGTCCAGGCTGGGGTACCTCAAGGTGGCGTATTATCGCCTTTACTCTTCGCAATTTTTATTAACTCTATTACTCAACACATCTCATCTTCCTATCACATGTATGCAGACGATATTCAGATTTACCGCCATTCAACACTCGAAAATTTGAGCACTACCATCATCACGATAAATAAAGATCTACAAGCAATTTATAACTGGAGCAAACTATACGGCCTTAACGTAAATCCTGGAAAGTCACAAGTGATAATTATCGGTAGCCCAAGTCTGATTGCAAGGCATGAAGGCTTGAATTTACCTGCGATAGAGTATGATGGGGCTGTTATACCTTATTGTTCTACAGTTAAAGATCTTGGCGTTCACTTAGACCAAACTCTATCTTGGTCAGTACAAATGAAAGAAGTGAGTAGGAAATTATTCTTTAAACTGGGTTATTTGCGGCGTCTTCGTTCTATACTGCCCATTCCTACCAAAATTATGTTAGCAAATTCTCTGCTCCTTCCGATTCTCGATTACGCAGACGCAAGCTATCTTAATCTGACTGAGGACCATCTAAATAAACTCGAGCGACTCCAAAATCTTGCAATTCGTTTCATATTTAATTTGCGTAAATATGACCACATTTCTGAATATCGAACTAAACTCAAGTGGCTCCCAATTCGATGTCGCCGGAATCTACACATTCTCTCTCTTCTGTACTGTGTGTTATTTAATCGAACATACCCGCCTTATTTAAAGGAGAAGTTTGAATTTCTAGGATCTCATACGAATAGGTTAAGATCTTCAGAGAATTTGATGCTAAGAATACCTGTACATTTAAGTAAATTCTTCGAATACTCCTACTCTGTACAAGCAACCAAACTCTGGAATAGTTTGCCTATTCACATAAAACGTTCCAAATCATTGCAAATATTTAAAAAATCTGTAAAAAATCATTTTTTAGATCATTTTTCTAAATGAGAAGTCGACATTGTACAAGATTTATATTAATTTTAATTTAAATATGTATTAGTATAATTTATAGATATATATTATATACATAGATATATATGTAGTATTTCTAAGTATTAGGTTGTATTGTGGTATGTATTGTATATAATATTTAATATTTACACCACCCACCCTGTATAGTCTTCCATATTTCCTAACCCAAAGGTTGTCTGGAAGAAATCGCTAATTAGCGATAAGACCGCCTTTTGTGCACACTTTTGTTTCTGTTTCTTTTTTTTTTTTTTTTTGATAATGTGCTTGTATTTACTTTATGATTGTGGTGTACAATAAAGTATAAATAAATAAATAAATAAAAAGTATCCTATATGTTTACTCAGATAACTAGCTGTCATCATAATAAATTTCATCAAAATCTGTCCAGTGGTTCTCGTGATGTGTTCACAGATAGACCGACAGATAGAAAGACAGACAGAGAAAAATTCTAAAAACTATAGATTCGGCTTCTGTATTGATAATAAAGACTATTTCAATAAGATTTTCCAAAAAATATATAAAAGTTTTATAAACACAGATTCGACACAATTAGAATTTTGTTATATGTATAGATTATATAAAACTAGCACAACCCGCGGCTTTGCTCGTGCTAAAACTACAAAAAAAAAACTGTAAAAAGGTAGGTTTCACACAAATTTTCATCCCATATTTCATCCCTTTATGGGATGAATGTCGAAAAATGCTAAAGCACGTATTTATTTAATTGTATTGAAGACCATTAATAACAAGTTTCAAGTAATTATTCTCATCATAATTCTTTTTTTGCGTTGTACTTTAACATATTTTCCCTCGGGGTTGAGATAATCTCCCGCGGTAAAAAGTAGCCTATGCCACTCTCCAGCAATCCAACTATCTCCACACAAAAAATCACGCCAATCCGTCATTGTGTTATGTGGCTGACATCACAAAATTTTCGTCTGAAATTGAACCGTAGAAATAACTTTATTTAAATACTTTCTTTATACACGCATATAAAAGTTTTTTTAGTTTAATTTTATTACAAAACCAGTTAAAGTTCTCAATAATTGTATCAGACAGTTAAATTCCCCATAATGAAATTTTCAAATCAAGAGAAGCCTATAACGAATTATTACAAAGTTTACTCCCAAGTACCAAGAGCAAGAGAAACCTCAAGTTAATAATAAGTAATAATATTATTAAACTAGTCCATTCGGCATAGTTTTATGTAGCGGTCGGGCGCTGGACCGAATTTAATTAACCAGCTGCAGTTGGTAGCTCGACTGGTAGACCTGTCCGTTGGGACGTGAAATGTTTGGTCCAAGTAAAAAGATATAGCGGACAAAATAAAAATATTATAAACAATACTTTTAAATGTGTAATTAATCTAAATATTATTTATAAAAAATTATATTACTACTAGCAGGACCCCTGTTTTCGCTCGCGTTAAAACTACAAAAAAACTCTTAAAAAGGTAGGTTTCATGCAAATTTTCATCCCCTCTTTTACCCTTTTATGAGATGAATTTCAAAAAATGCTAATATACGTGCTAATGTACTTGTCTTGAAGAGAATTAATATCAAGTTTCATGTAATTAAGATCGTACATTTTTTTTTTTGGGTTGTATTATAATATGTTTTCCCGTGGCAATGAGGTAATGTTTCGCGGTAAAAAGTAGCCTATGTCACTCTCCAACACTCCAACTATCTCCACACAAAAAACCACGTCAATATATCACTCCGTTTCAACACGAAAAAGGACAAACAAACAAACAAACACACTTTCACTTTTATAATATTAGTATAGATTACATAATTATAAAGAGAGATTTTAACAGGTACTTTTAAATTTCTTCGTTTAACTTGTACCATATAAGTCCTTACAATACTCACTCCCTACATAAGTTATTTCCCCCTCATAGTTAAGTTACAACTTGGATTGTGGGTCAGCAACGTCTTGGGATAAATATTATAGGGCGAGACTTTATTGGTAACACCAAATTCTACATTTGTATAATCGTAGATTTACTATTTAGCTAGTGATATAAAAATATTCTTTTCTCTTCCTATGCTCTCTTTTAGCTTTATTGAATAAAAACAGAATCTGTCAAATTATTTTACAATAGAATTAAAGATAAAGGAATATTATAGTGATTATAATAAAAATGACAAATATTAGATAAGCGCGTTATGTTAGTCGATATCGATAATAAATTAATGTTAAAAAGATATTTTAAAAACAATCCTTTATATCATATAAATTGTATGTAATAAATACGTTTGATTTAATTCAAAGTTTTTTTTATTTTTTTATTATTTATTCGTATTCTTCTCAGCAAACCCTTTCATTTGATATCTAAGTCATGGCGGTGCATAGAAAAGCATAAGCAAAAATCATAATCCGCCATCGTCAAGAATCCACCATGTTGGATTTAGAATGACGTCACTTATCTAAGCATGCATTGTCATCCAAACTGAACGTGTATACTTAATGTCAGCTCAATCGCTTGAGGATAACTGCTTTAAAATTCAGTTGCAAGATTTGACCCCGAACAAACATTCACACAAACATTGCAAGTTAAATAAAAGCTTGTAAAATACAAACACTTTTCTGCTTCATATACCAGAGCAGATAAAAGGGCTCATAGAATTGAATTTTCCATTAGACTATCAAACAACATGTTTGGCTCAGTTTGTTGCGATCCTACTTGCTGTGCCAGCGGTCGCGGGTTCGAGTCCCGCTGGGGGCATTCATTTGTGTGACGAGCACGAATGTTTGTACTCCAGTCATGGGTGCTTATATTAATAATATGTATGTATGTATTAAAAGCTATATATGTGTAATATATCAACTATCTGGTATCCATAACACAAGCTTCGTATCTTACGATGGAACTAGATGATGTTGTGTGAATGACCCAACATATTTATTTATTTATATTATAATAGTTGTCATCAATAGAAAAACAAACCCTTTAACTTTATATATTAGTATAACTCATAAAGTGACTTATAGAACTGGTAAATTTATTTATTATATTAATTCCGAATCTATTGTCTAAATTTTAAACGAAAATGCAGCAGGAATCCTTCCAGTATCATAAAGATAAGACTGAAGATGGCATTTTGTTATTGCCGATATCAGAAAACTAGACTTTATGGAAATGACAACTAATCGTTCTGTCACGTGATTAGAATATGTCATTATTTATTTATAAACTAGCAACTCACCCTTGCTTCGCTCGGGTTCATTCCTAGTGAAGAAAAAAACAAATCTATCCCACGGGAACTGTACATTTTGCAGGGATAAAAAGTAACCTATATGTGCTATTCCAGACTATCATCTATCTCTGTGCCAAATTTCATCAAGATCTGTTCAGCCGTTCTGGTGTGATTGAGTAACAAACATCCATCTAAACTTTCACAAATATAATATTAATAATAGGATAACGGGATAAGTGATCAATTCGTCTAAGAGGTCCATAATTCGAGTTCACTTTCACTTCATATACTCGAATATTTAAATAAGCTTAGACCCTATATAACTCGATAATATTACATATACATAAAATAAAATACCCTGTAATCTCAAGTCTAAGTAGGTACTATATATTTTTTTCTAAACATATATTTTAGATCCAGTGTAAAAAGTACTTTAATACTTGATACTCGACTTCGTAGCACGTAAGAGTAAGCTCTAGAGGATAGTTGTAGCGCTCTTATCTTTAAAAGTTTTAAACTAAAATTTCATTAAAACCACTAAGTGGAACAACGATGAGTTAAGCTTTGCAGCCAATCGTATTTGGTTTATATATTACTTATTAAGTAACAAGACCGCTTTGTTTGTAATATTGACATCGCAAATTGGTTTATTTACTGTGATATTCGTTATGTCATGTGACCAAGAGTACATTTTTATAAAAAAAATCGACAGTTTCCTTGCGTTTAAGTGATCTTCCAGATCCTTAGTACAAAATTTCTAAAAATAATCTCAGTAATATTTTAGTCTATCCTATGGATAAGTTAAATATTTATAGTAATTACTCATTATTATCCTTATACTTTCTCACGCTTGAGGGTTTCTGGTAGAGATCTCTTAAAGAGATAAGTCAGCCTTTGTACACATGGTATTTGTTTTTACTTTTATGTTTTTTTTCTGGTACATACATAAATAAATAAAATAAAACACGCTATGTATTTTAAAGTAACAAATAAATTTAAAAATATCAGGAATACATATAAGCTTAAGCAAATTCTTGTTGTTGTAATAAAAACTCAAATAATTGTACTTGATAAAAAAATATATTAGCGGACTAATTTTCTAATTTTTAACTTGGCCCGACCTGACTCGAACCCAGAACCTTGGGACCTGCAACCGTACATGCTATCCACTAGACCATCGGGGCATTACACAGATAGAGTATGACCTGAGTAATACTGTGAGGAACCTAGCGAGCGAGACTAATTCGCTAGTAGAGTCTCTCCTGTGACCATGATGGTTCCATAGCATTCGAAACGTCGGCAACCAAAATTCAAAATAATTCAGCGAAATAATCTGAAAACATAGTTTTATTTAAGATTAGCTTGCTTCCCAAAACAAACTTTCATCTCCTTTCTCATCCCGTTAAGGGACGATTTCCGGGATAAAAACTATTTTACTCACTCACGTTTCATATCGTGAGATTTAAAAAGATCTTATTTTAGTTAAAAAATATTATTTTAATTTTTTTTCTATACAAAACTTACAACTTACTAACAAACACAAAAAAATTATTTATCCAATTTGGTGCAAACGATCGGAAGTTATGCACGTACATACATTTCGGTGATTCATTTTATATATATATATATATATATATATAATATATATATATATATATATATATATATATATATATTATATATATACATATATACATATATGTCGATGTCAAATATTAGCGTAAAGCTAAGAAAGTATTAATTCGCTAGTATTTAATTAATAAATATGTGTGGCATATACTAGTAAAACCCTGTATTTATGGGAATATATCAACTAAAACTTGTATAAATTAACTTAGTATCAAAACAATATATTTGAATTCATAATTAATTAATGTATTTCTATATTATCCACGCGTTCAATAAAAGACTAAACAAAACTAAATAACGAATTTGACAGGACTTTGTTAATCTGATTAATTAATCATTCATAACAGCTAAGCTGGCGTTAGTATAAATAATGAAACTTTTACACGATATAATTTAATATTTATGTTGGTTGGTATCGATAAAGGTAGTTTTTATAATTTGTCTCAAATTAAGGAATTATATATAGTGTTATAGAAATGAATATGAAGCCAAAAAATAATATTTTAAAACGGTATAGAAATAATAATAGAATAAATACTCATTATTTTAATATTATAATAACTAGCGACTCACCCTAGCTTCGCTCGGGTTCCTCCTTAGGTACGTTTTAACGGTTAGTATGAAATACAAATCTTTCAATTTGTGGACTTTTCTGTACTATAATATGCAGGTATTATACATATATACCTTCCTCTTGAATCAGTCTATCTATTTAAAAAAACCGCATCAAAATCTGTTGCCTAGTTTTAAAGATCTAAGCATACATAGGGACAGACAGACAGCGGGAAGCGACTTTGTTTTATATTATGTAGTGATAAGAATATATAATTAAATAATATAAAAAATAATAAGTTAATATTATGCTTTATTCAAGGGGAAGAGAACTAATTCCTAAAAAAACCCAAAAGTATCCAAAAATATTCTTCGATACTTTTTATGTAAAAACTAAAATAGAACACGTGAACTCGTTTACTCCTGTTTTTTAGCGTCCCACTGCTGGGCACGACCTTCACTACAAGTGGGATCAGGCCCTAGCCCAACATGCTGGTCAAGTGTGGATTGGCGGATTTCATACGTCTTTCGAAAATTAGTTAGGCTAGATATACAGGTTTCCTCACATGTTTTCTTTCACTATAAGACAAGTGGTAATCATGATAGAAATGATTCGCACATGAAAATATCAGATATGCGAAACCCGGGATTTGAACCCGCTTCACTCTTCAAACTACAAATACATAATATAGTAAAATATAGTATAAAACCGCTGTGCAAATGGCGACTAAAATATCTAACCAAGGAAAATATTTTTGATAACATTAGCGTCAGTAAAGTAGTATTTCAACAGTTTTCATGAAGATGCGCCAAAATTTCCTTCCACACGGCCATTCATACGACGGCTGTCTGAGAGGACATTTATATTTAATGTACTTATTTCATTTTTGGAAAGAGGCCAGGTTACTTGGGCTAAACTAGGTTTACCTGAGCTATTGCTAAGTACAATCTGGGGACGCATTGACGCTGGAAGTTTTAAAATTTATTTCACAAATTTCATGGCTTTTGCCGGCCTTGCACAGTAACAAAGTACTTTACTGTCAGTTCTGGGATCACTTTTTACTTACATAAAGTAATATATACAGGTAAAATCCGTATTAATATATATATATATATATATATATATATATATATATATATATATATATATATATATATAAATGTCCATCCAGTATATATATATATATATATATATATATATATATATATATATATAGTCAATAGTAAATATTATTATAAATGTGAAAGTTTGTGAGTATGGATGTTTGTTACTCTTTCACGCCAGAACGGCTGAACGGATATGGATGAAATTTGGCACAAAGATTATAGTCTTTAATAATACATAGACTATATTTTATCTCGGAAAATGTACGGTTCCCGTGGGATAGATTCGTTTTTGTTTTCCTAGAGGTGAACCCGAGCGTAGCGAGTGTGAGCCGCTAGTATATGATAAAAATATGAAAAAGTACAAAACGCCACCACACTTCTACTTCTCAAAATAATATTATGTATTATTTATGAAATTACTATTTATTATTATTATTTATATTTATTATTATTATTTATATTTATTATTATTATTTATATTTATTATTATTTATTAGTTAAGTTTTAACGTTTAGTATGAAATAAATAGATTATTCATATGTTAGTATATATGTAGGTATGATGAGTTTTATATTCGTTACTTGGGAATGATTGATTCCCGATACAAACTTTAATCCGTCTTTTCACCACTAAAAACTATCCAGTCCTTCTCAGGATCTCGAACTATCTTTATACCAAATTTCGTCTAAATCGTTTTAGCGGATTTTTAGTTTATCCATTACAAATAAACAAACATACAAAAAAAAAATTTTTATTTTTTCTTCATAATATTAGTATAGATGAAAATTATGAAATATACGAGTATAATAATGAAAATCATGGGATGGTTTCAATGATAATTTGTTGCAAATTATATAAAAAATTGATGCGAGCAAATCCGCAGGCAAATACAGGGGATACCTACAAAAACGCGACACACAAATTATCCACCATTTATGTCTACTGTAAAAAAAAACATAGGAAAAAATATAACAAGACATCACTTTATAGTACCAACATAAAACGTAACGTGTTTTACGATCGTAAAAAAAACATACTACCAACATTAGGTCATAATAAACTTATGGAAAAGAAAAGAAAAATAGGTGCTGTGACTAGATTAATTCGGTTTCAAAAGCCAATCTCAGCTAGAAAATGCTTACATAGGCTGGCTACGAAATCAGTACATTTCTATTCAAATGATTATTGTGAGACCGCGATTACATTTATTTTTGCCATTCGAGTACCGTTTGTTAGGATACTTGGTTGCCACGGTTGGATTCAGCATAATACTGCGATGACATTAAAACTGGTATTGCGTGACGTTTGACCATTGTATCTTATTTTATTCGCCTCCTATTCTAATAGCTAGGTTTTTTTTCTTATAATACCGATGTTAGGGATGAGTTATGAATAGGGGAAATGCTCCGTGCAAATGTAGATGAGTTTTATCTATTGCTAATGTTTTTGTTTATTTATATTATTATTATATATTTATCTACGTGTTATTGTACAAATATTTTTATTTTTTCGACTTCTAAAATGAAAGTTATCATTTGGGTGATATTGAGATCCCTATTATTAGAATAATTTTATTTATATAATATTATATTATATAAATAAAATAATAATAAATTTATTATATATTTTATTATATTTTTTTCCATTTATTAAATAAAATTAAATTGTCTATATGTGATTCCCAAGAAAAAATACTCGTATGTGCCCCGCCGACAGCTATCGTTAAATTGTTATGGACCTCCTTATCCTCAGCACTCGCATATAAACTGAAGATCACGTTAAGTATCAAGTAGTAACATCGCTTAAAGCATGCCAATATTTCTTAATTACATATATTGTAATAATTTTATTCTATATTACACTAAAAAATATAAAAAAAAATGTTTCATTAAAAAACTAGATGGCAAGGGTGAACTTATCTTTAGAGATCTTTTCCAGTCAACGTATGGAGATGTTAGAGCAGAGCAGAGTGTCCTGGCTGAGTACAATAGCGCAAGGTAAAGCGAGATAAACGATGTTTAATAACGTAAATAAAATACATAAAAGAAATTATATTTATATGAAAACTAAAAACTAACTAAACTAAAGAAGAAAGAAAAGTTAAACAAATTGTAATAAACATTTTGTCTAAATAAATATATTAAAGTGTATTTATTGTATTAGTACGATTATTTACTATATTTGCTTGAAGGAAGGTAATTTTCTATATTAATAGGTAAGATAAGAGTAATATTCTGAACTTTGCAAATATTTAAGTAAGATTTCTATCGACTAGTCAAATAATCCAAATCAAATTAATGTAATACTTTCTTAGATTTACGCGAATATTTGACATCTTATCTATACATATAATAAAATTGTAGCTAAGCCGAATCTGTACATTAAATATTTTTTGGAAAATCTTATTGAAATAAACATTATTATCTATCGAGACCGAATGTATAGTTTTTAGAATTTTTGTCTGTCTGTCTGTTACCGCATCACAGAAAAACGACTGGAGGGATTTTGATGAAATTTGGTATGGTGATAGCTGAGTATCCGGGTCAATACATAAGATACTTTTTACCGCGGGAAAATGTCTCATTTCTGAGAAGAAATACAAAAACTGCAATGGAAGAGTAAAGTAATATGTAAAACATAAGAATTTGGTTCGTTTTTGGTTATCTGAACGCGGACAGAGCCGCGGGCAATGCTAGTATATAAATAAAAATGAATGTTGCTAAGCGCAAAACTCGATAACAGCTGCACTAATAATTAGCCTAATTTTTTTGCAAATATTCGCTAAAGTCCGGGGAAGGTCCTTATGAAGAGAAAAATTAGGAAAAAAATCACGGAAAAACCTAAAAATCACATTTTTCTATTTCCTTACTACTACACTATAATTATGAACGCAACCTTAAAATTAATATAAACTTCTTGAATGCATTTGTATATTTGGCCCTTTCTCTTTCTACGATATACAATTTGACGTAGACTTTATTTGTTTGTTTGTTTGTCTTTTTTACACGTCTAAATAAATTGCCAGATTGTCGTGCTTTTGTGTGAAGATAGTTAGAGGGCTGGAGAGTGACATAGGCTACTTTTTACTATGGGAGATTATTTCGTTCCTACGGGAAAACAAGTTATGTCTATCTATTCCACGCTAACCGTTAAAACGTACCTAGAGACGAACCTTAGCGAAGCGAGGGAAGACGCTAGTTTTAAATAAACTGTCTTTTTGGATTATTTCGCGAATTTATTTTGATTTTTGGTTCCCAAAATTTCGAATGCTGTACAGCAACCCCCCTAAATATAAAGGTCCCATGACCATGATTGCTGTAAAGCATCCGAAACCTCAGGAACCAAAAATCCAAATAAATCCGCGAAATAATACAAAAAGATAGTTCTATTTAAAATGTCAAATTAATATCTAAAGCTCTATAGTCTGTTATACAAAGCGGTAGCCCTTTAAACTGATGTATAGACAATTACAGTTTTATTTGCCTTAGTTTATAGCACAGCTGTAAAAAAATAAATCAAAATATGTATACATTTAAATTATTATCTTTTTAATTGACCTTATGCTGAACGTAATTGCAACGATTAGCTTCCTTCACGTGCTTATTTTGTCCTGAAACAAAATAAAGCTAATGATTATTTAAAAAATTCTAAGGACGTAACCTAAAGTAAAGATACTTTCGTGACGAGACTTTCTTATATGTCTCACATACATTATATGTTGAGAGTGTCTAATAAATTGTTTTGAAGGAGACCACTTTTGTCCACTTCTTTAAACATACTATACCAGTACACTAAGGCATAATATTTATTTTAATTTCAAAAGCTGCTCGTACCCTTAAGAGCAATCACTATATTTGCACGCTGTGCTTAGAAAAGCTGATATTAAGCTCATAGAAAAATAATAAAAATGGCATATTTATTTATTAAATCATGTTTTTGTCATTACCAGGTGGATTAGTACATACATACTTTTAGTATTTAAGCACCGCAACACATTTTGTAAATCCTACACAATTTTAGTAATAAAAAGTAATATCGTTTGAGAATCTTTAGCAAATAAGGATAATTCTCACATGATAGTTGAAACCACGACTTCTGGTGTAGTGTCTAAAGAATGTTACGGCTGTAGATGAAGAAATTTTGGGTTCAAGTTGTGGATCAAGCGATTTATAGTTACGTACTGGGTTAATGCTGAAAGCTCTACCAGCTCGAAGTTGGGAATTTTTAAAAGCAAATAAAAATACATTCTTTAAATCTGGGGGCACGGTAGTATCCCCGCCAAGTCAAGCAAAGAAGACGGGCACGGCCACAACACCCTATTCTTATAAGCTTTAGCTTATAAGTCCAGATAAAACGATTTTTTTTGAATTCAATGGAAAATCATTCTGAAATGCATAAAACAATATATTTTATTGTGACGTCCACTTAAACTTTACTAATTGTAAATGATACTTCAGCATATTCGATTTTTTCAAACAAAAATATTATATGCCATCTGCTACATAAGTTTTATCTTCATTCTACATGTTTCTAGTTAATGATTAATTTACACATAATAAAAATAGCGTTTTGTGTTGTTAGAGAGAAAATATTAGTGTTTATTAGCATAGACTCATAACTATCTATACATATAATAGAAATGTAACTGAAACTGTACATGGAATATATTAGAGAAAAACTATTACTGGAGGTCTTTATTAACGTATAAAACCCAAAACATTGCTTTTTAAAAATATTGTCTGTTTTCTGTGCGTTTGTGCGCGCTAATCTTAGAAACGGCTTAAGCGATTTAGATGCGGTTTTCATTTATTTATTGTAGTTAACTTCACTTACCATTTAGTGCTTATTTTATTTTAATCGGCTGATAAATAAAAAAGTTATGTCAATATAAAGAATCACAAAAGTTAAAAGTCGCATAGTAAAAGCACTAATTACCGCTAATGCTTAAAGTTTAAACTGGCTTATTTAGTAGATATTACCACGATATTAAAAGTGCCTGAAATATTGTTACTTTATGACGGAAATAACGGTTGTTTCAAGAATCAGTACTAATTTGTTACTTTTTAACTAAGTCATTAGCGACTTTAAAATTACGGCAAAAGCATTTTAAATAAAACTATCTGTTCGGATTATTTCGCGGATTTATTTTGATTTTTGGTTCCCGACGTTTCGAATGCGTTTCGAGTGAATAATCCGAAAAGATAATTTTATTTAAAATGTCAAATATTCGCCTAAATCTAAGAAAGTATTACGGCAAAAGCACTTACTAATTAGTATATCGATCATTAAAATATGTATATATAGAAAAATATGTATATACAATTATACACCTGAATTGATTATACACCCGAGTTTCTTAGATTTACGGGAATATTTTCTATATGAAATACAACTATCGTTTCAGATTTTTTTTTTGTATTTTGTATTTTTGGTTCCCGACGTTTCTAATGCCTCATAGAATCGTGATCTTGGGAGACATATATGATGAGACTTATTCCTGTTACTTATTCAAGTCGATTTGATCTTCCTTTGGAAAGCGTGTTAGAAAAAAGATCAGACTAAAAAGGGATGGTAAGCCTTAAAAACCTTTATATATATGTTATGGGCCTTTGTTTACATATTTAAAATCTTTTTGTAAATATTGCCTGAAATAAATGATAAAATTAAAAAAATAATAATTAAGATAATCATACATTCTTAGCGTAATAGGCTTTTTGGTATTTCGACCATACATAGACTTTATATATAAAAGGTTAAAGTTATAAGTATATTTTTTGCCTTAGATTTTTTAAATTGTGTATTGCCATAATTATAATAAAACTGTGCCATTTTACAAAATCTCTAGTTTGTTAAAAGTTCATTATACAAATGGAAAACTTAAAATTTAACAAATAAAAGGACTTTAAATATTGGTATATTAAATGTAAAACCAACCAATTGTTGAAAAAGCTTTAGTAGAATAGCTATGACTACAAAAATTTTAAACTTTCTACCAAATATAAACCATGTATTTTAAAAAGGTTTTGGTTTTAAAAAGCTTCACAGAACGATGAAGAGGTATTGTTATGACACAATAAAAATTTCAAAAAATCCTGCCATATTAATGCTTTAGCTGACGTAGTATAAAGGAATTGTTGTCTCCGGTGGGGAATTACCTGTACGACCGCGTGTAATTGGTGCCATTACCGCTTTCCTCGCGTGTTTATGATTTCTGAACTATATTTAAATTCAGCGTTCGTCCGCGTAATTATATAAGAAACTGGCATGCACAGGAAGTGTAAATGAAAAATTGCAATTTTAATGTTATTATATTTTCCCACCTTTCCTCTATAGTGCGATTAAAAAATAAACGGTTAACTAACTTTTAAATAAAGAAGTTCCTGAATTTTTTAATAATAAGGCATTATTATTATTAAAATTTCAGGAGGAATTTTGGAGGCTGTGTTGATGTCATAGAGCATCATGTTGATCACCTTCGTGCATGCAACCTTTACCATAACATCATCAATAAACGGACTAAAGTGTACAGTAAACGGCTTCGAGGATTTGTTTTTTTTTCTGTCACATTCCTTGCTGCAATTAGATGCTTCCAGGTCCTCAAACTGGACCGAAATAGTCAGATTTTCATTAATTTGAGTCAGTACACACACGTATATTTTATAGTCAACTAGCAGAACCCGCGGCTTCGCACGCGGTGAAACTACAAAAAAATCTCTAAAAAGGTAGTTTCATACAAACTTTCTTCCCCTATTTTAGCCCCTTATAGAATGAATTTCGAAAAATACTAAAACACGTATTTATTTAATTTTATTGAAAAACATTAATACCAAGTTTCAACTAATTCTGATCATAAATATTTTTTTTGATTGTATTATAACTTGTTTTCACGTGGGAATTAGATAATTTCCCACGGTATAAAGCAGCCTATATCACTCTCCAGCCCTCCTACTATCTCCACACTAAAAATCACGCCAATCCATCACTCCGTTTTGACGTGAAAGATGGACAAACAAACAAACACACTTTTATATTTATAATATTAGTATGGATATACACACGTACATTTTACGTCATAATAGCCTACGGTAATAATATCAGTAATATTTTCCATTTCTTAGAAATTTCACTCATATATTTTTTTAATCGTGCACGGTAAGATATATTTTAAAAATAACGTGTTTTTCATGATAATAGCTCTCTATTTCTTGTTAACTAAACGACCCTCCTTCCTATTTACCTTAGTTTATATTACGCATTTCCTCTTTAACAACTTCCATCATCCGGATGTTTTCTCAGGTTATGTTTTCCTTTACAACGTAAACTGGAGGCTGACGAAAATGTCATTGTTTTGATACTAAACACGTTTCAACTTTTACTACATACCACTGTTAACAGCTTACAATGCATTATAAATTTTTCATATATATTCTCACTCTTATCGCCGTTGTAATAAGATCTACGTCGTAAACTTTAAGGTAATATATCTGCAGAGATAAGTGTGTGAGGAAATTTAAGCTTTATGTTATGAATGGTAAAGTATAAATTGCAATAAATAATTTTATATTTCACTCTACCCCATGGTTTTTTTGTATTTATAAAGGCCCACCTGAAATGTTACATTTATTAAGAAATGTACAAATGTCGCTTGCGCAAACATTACAAATGGTTTTATAAGCGAATGTACAGAATATTTGCTGTCACAGTTTAACTAGCGATCTGCAAGACCCCATTTTGATGTTTGTATATATGTATATTACAGCTTAAACAGCGAAACACTTTACAATTTTTGACTTTGACATTTATTTTGGCGGGCTCCCTCTATATTATTCCTTAGTCTGAGTATACATCCTTAATATGTTTAGTAGGTTACACTATTACTTATATTTTTCTGACCTATTAAATACTAGTGACTCACCCTAGCTTCGCTCGGGTTCGTCCCTAGCTTGATTCCCAATACAAATTTTCATCCCCATTTTCACCCCTTAAGGGATGATTTCCGGCATTAAAAGTTCTATGCCCTTCCCAAGATCTCAAACTATCTTCTTACCAAATTTCATTTAAATCGGCTCAGTAGTTCCAGAGATTACCCCCTACAACGACACAAACTCACAAACTTTACCTCTTTATAATATTAATATATATAAAAAAAAACTTAATAAGGCGTTTTCACTTATGTAGTGTGTACTAACTTAAACTTAGTTACTTAAAAAAAACTTTTTAACAAAAAAATAAAAACCGACTTCAAACAAAAGCACTAAAAAGCGAAAAATAACTGATTGGTAGTTTTCATTTACTATACATACCTAATCAAATATTTTCGAAGTCGGTGTGCTTTGGCTAAGTAATTAAAGCCTACCTATTAAATACATACCTAATCAAATATTTCTGAAATCGGTCCCAGCCCATACAAAGCAAAGCACACCGACTTCGAAAATATTTGATTAGGTATGTATAGTAAATGAAAACTACCAATCAGTTATTTTTCGCTTTTTAGTGCTTTTGTTTGAAGTCGGTTTTTATTTTTTTGTTAAAAAGTTTTTATTTTTCCCTTTTTAGTGTAGACAGTAGTAGCAAAGTAAGGATTCTAACGTGTTAGGCTTGTCAAATCAAACAAAATAAGCCCAAACTCAAAGTATCTACTATTAGCCGTTGAAGAGTTCAACCTATCCACCTTCTGGCCTTGCCATCAGATCAGGTCAACAATACCGAACCACTGTACTATCGACGGAAATAGAAATACTTGCAAAGTTTCAAGTCAATATGACAATTAGAAGTAGGTTAAATTCATCATTAGTTGTTTTTCCACCCTTAGGGGTGGTATTTTTTTTGAAATTTAAATGGGACCAATCTGGAAGCATACCCTTTCAAACAAAACAAAAATTGTCCAAATCGGTTAATAAATGACGGAGTTCTGAGGTAACAAACATAAAAAAAAACATACAGTCGAATTGAGAACCTCCTCCTTTTTGAAGTCGGTTGAAAATGTCAGGATACTTAATTTCAGTTCAGCTTTCGTGACATCAGCATCATTACTATAAAAACCGACTTCAAACAAAAGCACTAAAAAGTGAAAAATAACTGATTGGTAGTTTTCATTTACTATACATACCTAATCAAATATTTTCGAAGTCGGTGTGCTTTGGCTAAGTAATTAAAGCCTACCTATTAAATACATACCTAATCAAATATTTTTGAAATCGGTCCCAGCCCATATAAAGCAAAGCACACCGACTTCGAAAATATTTGATTAGGTATGTATAGTAAATGAAAACTACCAATCAGTTATTTTTCACTTTTTAGTGCTTTTGTTTGAAGTCGGTTTTTTTTTTTGTTAAAAAGTTTTTATTTTTCCCTTTTTAGTGTAGACAGTAGTAGCAAAGTAAGGATTCTAATGTGTTAGGCTTGTCAAATCAAACAAAATAAGCCCAAACTCAAAGTATCTACTATTAGCCGTTGAAGAGTTCGACCTATCCACCTTCTGGCCTTGCCATCAGTACTGTACTATCACTGTACTATCTACCACTGTACTATCAACGGAAATAGAAATACTTGCAAAGTTTCAAGTCAATATGACAATTAGAAGTACGTTAAATTCATCATTAGATGTTTTTCCACCCTTAGGGGTGGTATTTTTTTTTTGAAATTTAAATGGGACCAATCTGAAAGTATACCCTTTCAAACAAAACAAAAATTGTCCAAATCGGTTAATAAATGACGGAGTTCTGAGGTAACAAACATAAAAAAAAACATACAGTCGAATTGAGAACCTCCTCCTTTTTGAAGTCGGTTGAAAAAGAG
Source organism: Brenthis hecate (assembly GCA_951806755.1). Classification (NCBI taxonomy): domain Eukaryota; kingdom Metazoa; phylum Arthropoda; class Insecta; order Lepidoptera; family Nymphalidae; genus Brenthis; species Brenthis hecate. The sequence continues at coordinate 3,564,922 of OX638277.1, read as the reverse complement.
TGCTTGTTGCTGAGACACAAAAATACCTTGCAAGCTAATCAATTAGTACGCAAGAAATATTGTGGAATTAAATAAATAATATAGGAATTATATTATATATAATAAGCCCAAACTCGAAGTATCTACTATTAGCCGTTGAAGAGTTCCACCTATCCACCTTCTGGCCTTACCATCAGATCAGGTCAACAATACCGAACCACTGTACTATCAAAAGAAATAAAAACACTTGCAAATTTAAAGTTAATATGACAATTAGAAGTAGGTTAAATTCATCATTAGCTATTTTTCCACCCTTAGGGGTGGTATTTTTTTTTGAAATTTAAATGGGACCAATCTGGAAGTATACCCATTCGAACAAAATAAAAATTGTCCAAATCGGTTAATAAATGACGGAGTTCTGAGGTAACAAACATAAAAAAAAACATACAGTCGAATTGAGAACCTCCTCCTTTTTGAAGTCGGTTGAATAGTACGGACTCATGCCAAGAGGCCTCTAACAATGGTTAGCTTTTGTGAAAGCTAACCATTGTTGGAGACCATGAGACAGTCTCAGAGATTTGCTAATTAAGGAATTATCGAAGTAAAACCTATTATGGGAATATTTGAATTTGTTTAAAATTTAATTTCACTAAAATTTCTGCTCATTCACTATCGTTTATCTTCTATTTCCTAAAATATATTTATATGAATTTCCTTGACTTGACTGGTTCGTTATTAGACTAATCGGGTTGATAGTAAATTCCCAAAGAAGTTCCAGCAAAAAAGTATTTTTAGCATTTAATCCTCAAAACTTGAAAAGTGGCAAAGTGGAAAGGGAGACAGACCGGCAAGGCTACAAACGACCGTACAAAAGTTCAAAGACATATGTATAATGCATATATACATTAGTGTTAAATAACTTACATTAATATATTCAATAATTTAATTTTTCACTTTTATACCGGTCAAAAAGAAAATTTTCTCAAAACTATCCATTTGAAAAATATTTCTTACTAAATCCGTGACGGTGTAGTCTTTTTAATTTTAAATCTTGTTACTTTGCAAGATGTCTTTTCCCGCCCTAGGAATTAGCGCATTTTAATGCACATAGTCCGTAGAGACGTTGAACTAAAGTATAGTCACCTGATACCTCTTTGGAGGCACCTTGTGTGTTTTAACGGCGGGGATACTAGCATTTACAATAACTTGCGTTTGCCATTAGGGTCGTAGTTCAATTATAATCTTTACTGAAAATTTGACGATGGCATAATATATGAATAGAAACTTATCTACATATATATATGAAAAAATTAACACATTTTTTTATTTATAAAGCTCTTTAATAGTTACTAAACAAAAAAAAACAAAGAAAATTGCCTGAGAAACAGAATCGAAAAAGGTACTGAACTGTTTTGTATTTGCCAATTTATACATATCGATTACCTAAGAATTTATAAAATAAGATTACCTATGAGCCATATTTCAAAATCAATCAAAAATCAATCAAAATTCTTAAACCTAATTAATCCAGTTTTATGGGTAATTGTTTCTTGAAATTTACTTAATGTGGGACCGCAAGATATATTTTTGTTTTGTCAGTGGATAGACATATGTTTTGTGAGATCTTTTCTCACAAAGCATGTGTACCTATAACATATAAGTTAAACAAAACATACATGTACCTATTCAGTCTTTTTTTTCTTTTTTTCCGGACAAAAATAAGTCAAAATGTTTGAAAAACTACGTACGATGGATGAAGATATCGGAGATTGCTAGTTTTATTTATGTGTACACATGGATATTTTCAAGTAAGTCATATTTTTTAAAACTTTTTATTTTAGCTCAAATTTTATTTCTTCACTGTACTTAATTAAATTATTTAATAACATAAGGTGTACACCCGTTAGATACCACACTAACCACACAGAATAGCCTTTATCTAACAAAGTGAGACTCCTTGCGGCTGTCACCTGACAGGCTCTTTTTAAACGTGTCTTTCATAATTTTCTTTATTCTCATCCTTCGCTTCGAAGATATTATCTTTTATCTATTTGCTGAATTAAAAGCTGCATTATAAAGAACCTTTTACGAACAGACTACGTTACCTCGAGATAATTGATAGTGACGTGCTCTTACAATGCATAATGAAAGCGTATTTATATGGAAAATTCCTTGAAAATACGATTAAAGCGAATATAATTATTTTGTATAATAGAGCCATTAAACTGTGTCTTGGGTATGAGGAACTCTCAACTCTTTTATTTGTTGCATTATGTTTTAAGTACATGGGCGACGAAAACCTAAAATAAACGTAAAAAACGTAAATATGACAAAATATGATCCAAATCGTTAAAGCATAGACGAAGTAAATTTATTTACATATATACAAGAATCGCTTATTTAATATATTAAGGTTACATTTTTACAATACAGAATTTGGTGGTACAAGATGTACATTTTCGATGTAGGGTCACTACAAGTTGAGCCAAACTTGTGTCGATAGTAAAAGAAGATTTTAAATCTATAAATATAATATGTTCTTACAAAATTACTTAGGAAATTTGGTTTTTCCAAACAATTCACACATCTGATATCGCGATAACTAAAAACAAAAAGTTAAAGTTAGAACTGCTTCCATATGCAGACTGTATAAGATTTAGCCGTCGCCAGATTTCTTTCTTTCTATAGTTTCATGTATTTTTTCGTATTTCAAATTACGATTTAAAAGATCTTATATTTGTGTGTTATAATAATACTAGAGGCTCGCCCTCGCTTCGCTCGGATTCCCTCTAGGAAAACAAAAACAAATCTATCCCACGGGAACCGTACATTTTTCCGGGATAAAAAATAGCCTATGTGTTATTCCAGACTATAATCTATCTCTGTGCCAAATTTGAAGAACTCATAACTATATTTTCATCATACAGTGTAAGCAAGCCTTTACACATCGCTAGTACAAGTGTATGAAACTAAATCAGAACTAAGTACAAAAATAGGTCAAAGTAAGCATATACCAAAAACACACAGACGTTTGTTATTTCATATAATATTAACTTTCATATTCACGACGATAGTAATGGTAATGTAATTTACTTTATCGTATTACCATTCTATACAGTGATCGTGCTTAGAAATAAAGTGAGATAGCATACACAGCCCTTGTATTAGTTGGCCTATTTCTATTGCAGTAAGTAGAGAGAAGTTTCTTCTATTGGAGTGATCCCCCTCACCCCCACCCCCCCTCCACCCGACACATCTTTCAATTAAATTGTAATAAAGAATTGTATGAGCCATACAAATAAATCTATCTACTTTTAATAATAATAAAATTCGTAAAAGAAATAATAATACAAACGTCTAAGGTCTTTGTTCGATAATTTATGTCGAATCCAATACGCCATTGCATCTATAAATTAGCTTGCTTTCACCGAGTAAATAAATGAAGTGAATTTATATATTAGAGCGCAGATGGATGGAGCATCGCGACAATTGCAGCCAACAAACTCGGTACCGATACGAAACGGTATTCTCTAGTATTGCCGCCTCGGGGATATATGAGGATGGATTTATTTTACAAGAGCAGAGCGTTTTATATTTACTTATTTATATGTTTTTGTACCACAAAAAAAAACAAAACTCAGATACTTTGAACATTGTACACAAATGCGTTCCTAAGGCTAGTGTGAAGTGCACTACAGTGCAAATGGATGGCAGTGTTAAAATGGTTAAATTAAATAACTTGTTATTTTTTTTGCGAATATATTAAACAAAACGTAATAATTGTAAGATCTGTGATATAAAGTGATTTGTGAGAAAACTATTTCTATTTTTCCTGACTGCTTCACAAACGAACCGTCACATTTTTGAACCCGACCAAAGATAAAGTTACGTAGCTGTCACATAAGGCCTTTGTCACGCCTAGGTAGAACTAAACGAAAAATGATGGTGGAACTTGTAACAGCACACTGCCACCTCAACAAACATCTTTTTAATATAAGTATCACGGACAGCCCTCTTTGCGAATCTTGCCTTCGAGAGGATGAAACACAAGCCCACATTCTACTTGAAATCTGTGAACTGGAACATCTACGCGCAGAAAAACTAGGCCCCAGGAGATTGCTCCCGGAAATCATCCACGAAACCGACAGTCTGCTAGACTACTGAGAGACCCTGTAATGGAAAGATGAACACAATGTATAGCACAAGCTCACGCACAACGGGCAATACTGTCTAAGTGCGGGAAAAGCCGTACAGGAAGAAGACGAAAAATACTAATTCCTTCTTGCCCCAAATTTAGCCATTTTTTTACCTAAAATGTTTACGCTACACCTCCCACGCTTCTGTATTACGTAACTATGCATATAGTCCCGCGTGGCAGGAAAATACTGATAAAAAAACTAGACCACTTATCCTAATTCCTAAGTTTTAATTTTCTTAATAGTTTATTAAGGAAAGGTCAAATTTTCTATCTAATATTTTGAAATTGTACCACACATTGATATGTAGCCAAGCTGATACCTAACAAGCATTACGAATGCAATAAGCCACCAAACGTTATACGGTAGTTTTTAAAGCAGAAATAATGTGAATGCACTCTCACCTCATTTTCGAACAATAAACCACTAAGTACATTATTCATTTTACAGTTGTTTTAAAATACAAATGATTATTTACACAGTAATTCATGTAATTTGTTTAAAATGGTTAATGTATTTCTTTAACCAAGCTATTTGACATCTATAGGGCAGTTCAATATTTTTTTAATTTTAAATACATCTAAATTAGAACTAAAGACCATAATGTTTGGGATACGATGGAGCTAATATGATAGATACATGAAACCTCTTACATTAAAATGTATAGGACATTTAATAGCAATCCCATAAAATTTTGCCTGCACTTTCCCAATATTGAACAAAAAAGATTATCTGGGGAATAAACCTACAAAAAAGGTCCTTCATTTTTTATTACATACTAACATTTGTTGACGACTTTAGACGCATATTTACATTTAAATACCACCACTAAAGGATCATAATATCTTAATGCTTAATATAAATATATTTTCTGTAATGATACTTTAGTAGAAATATAGATATACACAGTGTCACAAGAAGTGGCTAATATTTGCGTAGATATTCAATATAGAAAACGAAAAAGATCGACCAATAAACTACATATTTGTTTTGCATAAATTCATTCATATCGATGGCTCTGTTAATATGAATATTAAAAAAGACAAAATAATAAACAAACACACTTTCGAAATTGTTTGAATTTGTGTTTCGAATAAGCCGGATATTGAAAAAAAAACTATTCTTCAACGCTTTATATGCTAACTAATTATATGCTAACATTTTAAAATCATAAAACTTCAGCTTTTCAGTATATATTTTTTTCTCTTAAAATAAACGTCTATATGTGTCACAAAACAATTCTATTAAAGACACACGACACGACACATTTCAACGGCATTGTAAAGTTATACCTTTATTTCCAAAGTACTTATATCAATATTTTTGAACTATAGCTCTGAAGACACCAATTTATTAAATTACAGAGCTCGTAAAGTTAAGAGATAGTAACTTTCAGTACGCAGAAATAAACTTGTCTCCTTTAAAATATTAACAATTTGAATACAATTCACTGATTATTTTACTATATTTCATCGTATTATTACTGACTAGTAAGTAATGCTCGCGGCTCCGCCCGCGTTCAGATGACCAAAAACCAAATTTTTAGGTTTTACAGATTAGTATACTCTTACATTGCAGTTTTTGCATTTTTTCTCAGATATGAGACATTTTCCCGCGGTAAAAAGTATTCTATATGTTGATCCGGATAACCAGCTATCACCATACCAAATTTCATCAAAACCCCTCCGGTGGTTTTTCTGTGATGCGGTAACAGACAGACAGACAGACAGACAAACAAAAATTCTAAAAACTATAGATTCGGCCTCTGTATCGATAATAATGTTTATTTCAATAAGATTTTCCAAAAAATTATTTAATGTACAGATTCGGCTTAGTTACAATTTTATTATATGTATAGATATCCCAATTAATTTAACTGTTAATAAATACATTTAAAAACATTAAAACAGACCCGCTTTGAATTTTTTCCATATGGGTATAAAAAGTGTGTGTGCATATGCTAATTGAAGTTAGTTTATCTTTAATTTTAATATCAAGAATAATTATAATTATAGATTTTAATTTTGTAAAATTTAGAGAATATCAATTTTTAATTTGATTTATATTTTTAATATTACCTTTAAGATTATGTTTTTTTTCTTCTTTACTAGCAGAAACTAATCGTACTCCTTTTGATTTTGCAGGTTTTGTAGAACAGAGCAGTACACGAAGTTGGGTGAAGTTGCTTAGATTATCTTAAATAAGTGGTGATAATGGCGGATAATTTATAAATTTTATATTTAACAAAAAATAAAAATGAAAATCTCCAGCAGGGTCAACTAGGATTATGATATCGTACAGTTTGTCCAAACTAGTCGATAACACAAAAGGTGACCTATTTCTAAATACAAAAATGAAGTAAATCTAACAAAAGACCTGTTATATAGACTATTGTTATTTAAATTACTGAAGAAATTTCAATGCAAGAATCTCTAAATGGAAATATAGAAAAAAAATATAATAAGCAATTCGACAGTGAAAAGTGAACGGGCTAAAAGTAGTAAAATTAACATGTCCTGTAAATAATGTACTGAATAAAGGAAGATGTTTTATTTAGTTACTAGCGGCTCACCCTCGCTTCGCTCGGGCTCGTCGCTGGGTACGTTTTAAATACTTAGATATAAATAGTTATTAGCCAGCGTTAGCCATATAATTTTTTTTTTTTTGTTAACAATATTGACAAATATAGACATTAATATTTATACGATACTAACGTCACTCAATTGTTTTGCCTTTCCGGAACCTCTCCACTAACACTTAAACTTTATGGTATGGTATTAAAGTTCAAATTGACTTTTGAGTATTGTTACGAATCTTTTGTATGGGAGTATAGAAAAGTGTTGTTTTTAGACGTTTTCAGGCATTTTTTTTAAATTTTCTCTGCGTAAGAACCATCCTCGTACTTTAAGGAATGTTCTAAAAAAAGAATTAGCGAAATCGGTTCAACTGCTCTCGAGATTTGCGCTTACCAACACATTCAGCGATTCATTTTTATATTATAGATATAATATAGATAGAGAAAAATAACAGAACAACAAAACTACCTCCCTAACTAAAACTGTAAGACAACATAATAATACTTGATAAAAAATAGCCTCCACTATAAACCCACCACTTATTTTCATACAAAATTGTACCTATTGATCCCAATTGAAATTGAGCAGCTCAGCCTCACATAACGATGCATTTAAATTCGTAATCTGTAACATCCATATTTCTCTTGCAATCGGTTACTAATAAAATCGCTATTTCTAATACGAGGCGTTGTTCCGTATACGCCATGAAATTTAAATCAGGCCACCGATTTCCAATAGGAACGGCGAACAATAGAGAAACTTTGTTGTGGAAACAATTTTGAGTTTACGACTACGCGACTATTAGTTCCAAAATATTACTCGAGCCAATGGAAGACTCCAAATTTTGAACGAACCTACCCTGCAATCGACGTTTTTTCATAACAAAGTTTCGAGTTTATAACGCTGGAAACTGAACTACTTGAAATTGTATATAAACAAGGGGTTTTTTTTTTTTTGCTGCAACGATACCGAAATTCTCTCGGTGCGATCCAATTTTATCAGCGAATGATTATTTTGTTTCGTTTTAGAGAATAGGTTTGGAAAGTTAACAAAGTTATGAGGTATGATGAAGGCGAATAGATTGCAATTATCAAACATAAATTGTTATGCTCTTATTTTTAAACTAGCGACTCACCCTCACTCCGCTCCCTAGGAACGTTTTAAAGGTTAGTATAGATTTCTTAGAGATGAGATATATATTTTCCCGCAATAAAAAGTAGATGCCCAGCTATCATCAGTCTAAATTTCATCAAAATCTGTCCAGTAGTTTTCTCGTGATGCGTTTCCAGATAGAGTCAGACAGACAGGCAGACAAAAATCGATGGGGCTTACCGCGTCTCCTGGCCCACAATTGATATAGCCAGTCGCTCCCGAACGACCTTAGTGTTTATTTTTTTCTGTAGCTATCTTCCTCGCTATTTGAAACTTTACAATAGGAGATTGCTCTTTCTCTAATCACTGGTCCTTAAACAAATATCAAGCGCAATCAGCTTGGCATATCTACCAATATTCATTGTGGCTGACTTCAAGTGATTTCCGACTGAAGTTGTAATTATCCGTGATAATGTAATCTTACAAAAAATAAATAAGTAATAAAAAAAACGTCACCTTGGGCACTTTCCCCCCTTCTCCAATAAATGATACAAATTAGAGGGAAGTATACTAAACTCCATTTAACACAATAACAAAAACTATTCATTTAGATTTTAGACTTTTACAAAGAATTGTAACTAAGAATAATTTATTATAACAGTGTTAGCCAAGTGGTCGAAATTTGATGATACTCATTATTGAAAATATTAAACATAATATATAATTTATCTATCTATATAAAAAAAACTGTTTTGTCACTGCCTATTTATACTTGTATGTATACCTATAAATGCTAGTACAGTATTACATGATCTGTGATAAAGATTAAGATATAATACAAATTGTAGCAATAGTATACAAACGTATGTATATCTATTTCTTGATAACCATTGAGAACGTCCCTTGGCATATAAGAGCAGTGTCAATATCTCGACAAGCACGTAGTAAACCATATTTGTGGAATTATCGTAAGCATCCCTTAATATTGTGAGACGTGCTCTCGCCTTGAGATTCTATAAGTATTGTTTACTTAACTATATACTGCAGTGGTCATATTGTGAATACATTCTCGTTTGAAGTTTAATCTATACATATAAATAAAATTGAAGTATCTGTCTGTGACTTACAGGCACTAAAGTTAAACGGCGGTTTTCATTTAGAATAGATACCTAATCAGTTTTTTTTTTTTTTGAGTTTTTATTTTTCCATTTTTAGTGCAGACGTAATAATTTGTAAGAAGAAATTTTTTAATAAAATATTCGATTAAGCAATTTATTTTAAAAAAATAATTTATTTCTTGATTTTTTAAAAAACCGCTTCTTGACCGATTTCGACAATATTTAAATGAGACCACCTGGGAAGTATACCTTTCGAAACAAAAAAATATTTCCAAATCGGTTCAGGCGTCTTCGAGTAATCGGTGAACATACATAAAAAAAGATTCTGACGAATTGAGAACCTCCTCCTTTTTGGAAGTCGGGTAATAAATATGTTTTGTCAAGTACTTTGTTATTTATATGATACCAGTATCTAAACAACCCTTTTAAAATATTTGTCTGTCCGTCTTTCTGTTTGTCCGCGGTAATCTTTCTAACGGCTTAATCAATTATTGTAATAGAATTTCCATTGCAAGATAGAAGAATTTGTATGGCTACATTTCATACATCTGGTATGCTTCATTCCGAAAATATTTACAATACCAAAAAAATCTAACACTCTTAAAAATTAAGCAAAATTTTAATTTGCGATTTCACGAAAAATTCCGGTAGCGTGCGCGCACCTAAGGTACATTCCCAATAACTGTTTTTATCTATTGAAAAAATACCTAGGAAAACACCCGAGCGAAGCCAGGGTAAATCGCTAGGATAAAACTATATACGGAAAATATATAAAGTTGTTCCATTGTTTTAATTCAAAGGGAAAATATCCTTGATAGCGGAAACCGTAATGAATTTAAATATTTTTAATATTCTTTTGGAAAAGGGTAAAGGCCCATGGGTGCAAGGATATATGGTATTTTTAACCTTTCTTTACATTTTTTGGATATAACCATCCAAAATCCATGGGTTTTAGCCTTCTATGGGTTATATGCTATGACTATATTATAGACTATACGGACTTAGATACTTTTACTCTCTAAAACCGTCACAGTGTAAAAAGGGGTTCGCTTGCGCACAGATTACATCATCTCTCAGATAGGCCGTATTTCTACCACCTTTATAGTATAAAATAAAAATGGTATACTAATTACAAAAACGTCAAAGGTACCACAAACATGTGTGTACTACATTTATTTTCATGCTTAGAACTTTACTCATTAGAAAAATACAAAAGCTTAAAAGATTTACTATGTATAAAACTCATCCGCTATGTATATCTCACCTACACCTTTACTTGATGGGTGCTTTATAAAGGTCATACTATAATGTAAAAAAATTCTAGAGCGCAACCACATATAAAGCTGACGTAAATATTAATTGTACATAATGCTATAGAAAATCTACTATAAGTTAAAAAAGTTTGGATTCTAGTTTTTTTTTAATTAATAATAATTTATATATTAATTCTAAGGGTCTTAGAACGATGTTAGATATCCAATAAGATCAATAGGTAATATTTAAACTGCAAAATAAAAACAGATCGTACCCGTAGTTCTGGAGATTGACGCGACAAAACTGACATAAAAACTGAATACTCATATCATACACAGAATATCGTTTTGTCATAATAAAAATATTTTCGCCAACACCAAAATACTGTAACTAACTTCCATTTAAATCTGATAAGCGCCATGAAAACTTCAGGTGACAATCACGCGTATTAACTTCATTCCGGGTGACACTTTCCATGCAAACAAAATTGTGACACGGTTTAATCTCTCACTTGTAGTAAAATTTTCATGCGCCCAATAAAATCTCGAGATATTTCGCTGTTAAAAGGTTAATTTTGAGAAATAAAGCCTGTATGATGGAATCGTAAAGAAGCTTTCACGCGAATGTGTCATTTAAATGTTAGCCCCGCTTAGCTTTTCCTAGACTTCGTCTATTCGTTCCACGTGAAGAAACTTGTGAGGTATATTTTTGCTGCTAACTAAGGTTCTAAAACTTAATGCATTTGCCACAGTTCATTTATTTTTATTATTCAAAGATATGATAACGTAACGATAATGTAATATAATAATATCTTAGCAATTTAGGTGGACATTGAAACTTAGTCTCTCTTGTAGGTTTCTGTAATATTAACTAATATATAAAGTTGAGATTTTTTTTCGCGAATCGAAATAAATTAGTTTTTGGTTCTCGACGTCTCGAATGCTTTACACAATTATGGCGACGGGAGAGACTGAAACCAAAAACAATAAATCTGAAAACCGAACTGGTAGTAGACTCATGACGTTCAGTAAAAAATTATAATAATTTAATGCTGAATAAAATATTTTGAATTTGAAAACATAATTTTAACTAAAATGTCAAATATTTTCGTAAATATAAAAATAAGTACTAGCTTAAAAGTTTATTTGTTTATTTGAACACGCTCATCTCTGGAGCTACTGGTCCTATTTAAAAAAAAATTGTGTTTTATAATCTGTTTATTGAGGAAGGTTATAGAAGGCCTTACTTCACACTACGACCTTTTAGAGTTGACTCTTAAAGGTCACCTTCTGTGTGAACGTAATTGTAAAAAATTAAACGACGTGGGTTATTAATATAATAGACCCACACCGAAGAGACTTCTACCAACAATAGAATAAGTAAAATTGCATGTGACATGCTTGTGGTAAAACAAAGGCTTTTTAATATTTTGCCGTATGTTAAGTCAAAATAATGAGCAAATAAATATGATTTTGTTTTAACTATCAAAATGCTTTACAGAATCAAATAAATATCAATTATATATATATATATATATATATATATATATATATATATATATATATATATGTTGTGTGTGTGTGTGTGTGTGTGTATATGTATGTGTATATATATATATATATATATATATATATATATATATATATATATATATATATATATTAAAGTCCTTAGGTTCAATAACTATGAACGTCATCATGAACAAAAACAGCTTAAAAAAAGTACAATGATTAATCAAAAATACTCAATGTACAATTTTGACCAACTTACTATTAATTATAATATTTTTTTCCTAAATGATTGTGTGTTAAAGCACCCTATCTCAGCTAAACTAACCTGAGAAATTATATTGCACAAGTGTACGATAACACAAATTCACTCTCTACTTCGACGCCTTTGCATATCTGAGAGCCTCGGCCCTCGGGTGTACGCTACACCGAAAACTTCAAAGTTCAAACTGTGTATTTCGCCAAAAATTTAATAATTTTTGGCCCCACCCAAGAATAGAACCCAGAACTTCATAGTATACTTATCTTAGCTTCTATAGAATATTGTATTAGATTTATTTTATCATTATAAAATATCGGAAATCATATGAAAATATTTTTTTATGAGCCCACAGTACTTTGATTTGTTTACTTCGTAAAAATAACAACAAAGAATGTAGTTACTTAGCTGCATCCTTATGAGAAGTGCAATGTACAATATTATGACAATATTCTTTCGGAAGTTGTCGTAAAAAGGTTGTAAAAAAGAGTGCCATCTCATAGAGGCATCATGTCTGACTGGCACCATTGTTGAAACCATCGCACTATGTACATATCAGTATATTTTGTTCATATAAATAATACGGTAATTTCAAATACTAAGTGCTGAGTAAATGACTTATAGACATTTTAGTATAAATAAATTACTAGTTATACTACAAAGCTGTGCAAAAACAAGATACTAAGACTTGATCATTTCAAAATAAAATTAACTGCATTTTAAATCCTTTAAAACAAAGACAATGGTTAAGTTACATGACAGACCCCTAAAAATTGTTCTTTTTTTTTTCAAAAAATATTCAAATCTAGTAAAATTTTATTATATACTGACAACTCACCCTTGCTTCCCTAGTTGGTTCTTTAATTTGACATTTCTTTTTTATTTATGAACCGATTAATATAAAACAGTACTAAATGTTAAGTGAAGCTTACCGCAATATATAAGTGAAAACCGCACCCAAATTGGTTTAGCCGTTTCTGAGATTAGCATGCATAAACGCACAGACAAAGAGACAAAATTTCTAAAAAATCATTGTTTTTGGTTCTATTACGTTAATAAAGTTAGGCAGTGGTAGCCCAGTGGTAACGCGATCGCTTGGGAAACCGAGTGAAGCAGGTTCAAATCCCGGGTCTCGCACCTCTGATATTTTCATGTGCGAATCATTTCTAACATGATTACCACTTGCCTTACGGTGAAGGAAAACATCGTGAGGAAACCTGCATGTCTGAGAGAACTTAGCAAATTTTTGAAAGACATGTGAAGTCCGCCAACCCGCACTTAGCCAGCGTGGTGGATTATGGCCTGATTCCCCTCGTACTGAAGGGAGGCCCGTGCCCAGCAGTGGGACGATGAAAAGGGCTGAATACACACGTTAATAAAGACCCCCAATAAAAGTTTTACTCAAATATCTTCTATGTACAGACAGCCTTCAGGTACACTTTTATTATATGTATAGATGTACGATAAAAGAAGAAACATATATTCTATCAGAACGTATAAAAATATTTTCAGTACAATTTTCATTATGAAAATATTTTATTAAATACCCTCGTATTATATAGTTATACAAAAGCCTTTGACTAGGTAGTGTTAATAACCGGCATACTTAACATAGGCTTCTCTTTTGAAATGTAAATAAAACTTTATGTCTATCTCGGTGTCTAATTAGTTCCAGGTACAACGCTTGAGCTTATAGGTTACTAGCATTGCCCGCGACTCCGCCCGCGTTCAGATAACCAAAAACCAAATTCTTAGGTTTTACATATTAGTATACTCTTACAATGCAGTTTTTGTATTTTTTTTTGTCAGAAATGAGATATTTTCCCGCGGTAAAAAGTATCCTACATGTTGACCCGGATAACCAGCTATCATCATACTAAATTTCATCAAAATCTGTCCATTGGATTTCTCGTGATGCGGTAACAGACAGACAGACAGACAAAAATTCTAAAAACTATAGGTTCGGACTCTGTATCGATAATAATGTCTATTTCAATTAGATTTTCTAAAAAATATTTAATGTACGGATTCGACTTAGTTACAATTTTATTATATGTATAGATAGAGTTTCTAAGTAAATATTTATTCTAGTAGCTGTTAAAGATGAAACCGCACATTGATTAAAAGAACCGGCGAAAAATGTGGAACGTGAACGTCAAAAGCATAATGTACGAGTATAATAATTTTCGTACGAGATATTTCGCCTTGTTCTTCTGGTTTTCAGCAGAATTATACTTTATCTGGTAGCTTCCTTATACAATACCTAAATATAGTATCTCTAAATTAAATTATCACTTATAAAGTAATTAAAGTATAAGAGACTAATTGGATAAGGTTTTATGCGTTTGAGTTTCATGCGCTTCGCTTAGATACTGACTGCATTCCGCGTTCATTAAATAACTTCAAAACCGTTAACTTTACCAAGGGAATTCATGGAATAAGAGAAAAAGCCACATGAAAAACGAAAAAAAAGTTTGATTTATATTATTCAACGTTTTTTCGAAATATAGTAAATATGAGCTAAATTTAAAATATTACTCGATTAATTTAAATCTATTATATCTAGTACCAAAAATCAAAATAAATCCGCAAAAAAAAATCGAAAAAATAATTGTAGTAGTATTTGAAATGTCAAATATTCGCATAAATCTAACACATTGTTAGCTTTTGCAAGATAATTTAAAAAAATACAAAAATAGACTTGCTAATACGGCTTTTTCTATTTCAGTGCAATGGGACAGTACGTCACTGACACCAATTTGCCGTAGATCAGTTGAGAGGGATCACATGCAATACGTTAGCAAGATTGCTGGATTTTTCCTGAGCCACGGTCTTACATTATCAACACCTTGCCGAATTGGTTTGTGCGCTTAAAGAGATCTTGTAGCTTATGTACTGATTTATAATGCATTGTTAAAGAAAAAAACGACAGATTTATAACCGTCTTCTTTTTAATATACAAAATTATTTAATATTTAGATTTATTAACATTTTGCTTGGTTATCTTCTAAACAAAAATGATGAATGAATAACTAAATGATTAGTGGGAATAATTTAAAGTTTGACAGATTGTCGGAGATGTTCGTCTTTGTTTTTAGGTCACGTTTTATATTAATCATTCGGCTAGAAGTAAAAAATTAGCACTTTGAAGATTCAAAAAATGAAGCTAGATTTATTTTTTCGAAGAAATGTTTGTTTGTTATATAATATAAACTTTGAAACTAATGAACCGATTTTAATCATTCTAATTTGGTTGGTTTTTGTCTGCTTTCAAAAGAACCTGGCTGTCATCATCATGATGCAACATATCGACAATCTTATTAATCCCTGTTTATATACATATTATATATGTACTAGTATTAAGCTCTACTCATGTTATAAATGAGAAAGTCACTTCACTCAGCGGTAATGACGTCACAGCTTGATATTTCTTTTTGTCCCATTACAAATAATTGTATATTGTTAAAAGTTATATGTACATACAAACGTGCTTACAAAGAAGTGTGTATATTAAAAGACCGACACACAATTTTTGTTATTGTTACAAAAATCTTTACTCTAGAAACGATCTAGTTAGTAGTCGCACTAACCCTATAATATAGCCTATAGGTTATTTTTTAGCCACGTACCACAGTATATATATATATATATATATATATATATATATATATATATATATATATATATATATATATATATATATATATATATATATATATATAGGCAAACACAAAGCAGTTCGGTACTTTTTATCTCTTCTATTTGTCAATTCATTTTCTTTTTTTAAATATAATAATTATGGTCAAACTTGGAACATTCTGCGTACACTCGTATAAATAAAAACACAATATTTCTTTGAATGTTTATCCTCTGCATTTCTAAACCATTAATAAATTCGATTATGATGAAACTTTGGCGAGTTGTTCTGCGTAACCCAAACAAAAATATTTTTTCTACGTACTTATGATTAACGCTTTTCTGCTTATTATATAATATTATATATAAAACATTATATATAAGATATAAATAGAGCGAATTGCTTCAGTAGCTACATATTACGATGCCAATTTACAAGCAATAATTTTGGGTCACTATCCATTTCAATGTAATTATGCCATCAATTATACGAAGATTATAGGTTATGGTGATCGAGATCATATCAGATGACAACCTTGAGTCAATTATGTTAGGCAATTATATGCTTAGTTTATTATTAATGCTGATTTATGTACCAACTTTGTAACATAGGGTATGGCTTGTTGATTTACACTCAGAAATAAATGCGAGTTTAGTTGATTTTATATTTATGTTTGAAAGAACGGCGTTGTAATTCAATATATACCTTTAATATATGAGATATTAATTTCAATTTTGATGATACGTTTGGCTCAGTTGGTAGTGACCTTACTTGCTGTGCCAGCGGTCGCGGGTTCGAGTCCTGCTGGTAGCATTCGTTTGTGTGATGAACATGAATGTTTGTACTCCAGTCATGGGTGTTTATATTTTTAATATGTATGTATTTAAAGTTATATATGTGTAATTTATCAACTATCTGGTATCCATAACACAAGCCTCGTAGCTTACCATGGAACTAGATGGCGCTGTGTGTTAATGTATAAAAAGAAATTCAAATTTACATATAAATAAGTGGCAAATGCAATTTTTTGATAGTTGCCTTGATTAACTTAATTAAAGTATAAAGACCAACAAGAGTGAGGTACCTTATACTTGTAACCTTGTAACTTCCTTCCTAACCTGATATATTCGATATTGAGATTTTTTTGTCTTTATTAGGTTTACTAGCAACTGTATTTTAAAAGAATCACAAAAAAATACATTAATAAATTTAATCTAGTATGCAAAGCCACCAGCAGGTAAACATAACAGTACACGGTAACGCTAACGGTATGGTATGTTACATGTAAACGTTTTGATGTTTTCTTTTAAAATACAAACATACAGGACATACATTCGCATTCATAGTACTAATATTATAAAGAGGCAGAGTTTGTTTGTTTGTTTATAAGCGCTAATCTCAGGAAATACTAATCCAATTTGAAAAAATATTTTTGCATTAGATAGACCGTTTATTGAGGAAGACTATAAACTATATATCATCATGCTATTACTCAAGGAAGCGGAGCAGTAATCATAAATGTCAACAAATTCGACAGACTTTCATATATGATTGCAAAACTGATGTTTTTAATCGAACAAATTTAACGCGGGTGGAATCGTGTCGCACAGCTTGTAATATATAACACAGTATTTGAATATGTCATCAAAAATATTTTTTTTAGTTTTAAATATTACGTGGAAAGCTATTCCTGAACAGAATCGAAAATTTGGAGAAGAGCAAGAGCTTTGCCATTGCGGTGTTGTTCAATCCACTCGGAACAGTGGCAAAAAGGACGCATTAATGGATTTCTCGTGTCGAACTGCAAGGTAGATTTGTAGCGAGGAATCGGTTCCTACCAACCAATTAATTGATTAGCGTAAATAAACGTGACTGTAATTGTAAGTTGTGCTTTTCATTTCAAACAAGTTTTTACTTTTAATATTTTCTTACGCTTCACAATTATTATTATTAAACTAGCTCACTTATTGTGTTATAACGTGGAGAATGTTTTGCATAAAGGTTTTATTTTATGATTTTTCCTCTTTTAAATATTTTTGATACAATTTACAATTACAAAGAATTAAATTTAAACGAATTGATAAAAACTAATAAACAAGAACATTTAAGACTTCAATAAAAACTTATCCTCAAAAGATTCTTATTCGCCTTTTTAGAATAACTCGATATTATAAATTGAAGTCACTAGTAATAAATACAAAATACATAGATGTTATATCTAATATAAATTTACATCTGTATTAGATATAATATCTATGTGTTTTATATTTATTACTATTGACTTACTCTCGCTTTGCTCGAGTGCATCTTACTACTTTTTAAGAGAAATAATCCTGTAATACATTGTTTTCATATAACTTTATCAGTTTCCGCAGCGCACGCCAGTAAAAGTCGACATGATTTTTTCTGACATCTTCAACAATCATCGTCATATTTCAGCCAATTTTTACAAAACTTTAATGAATTTATACACCTATACCTTCGTCATGAATCGATCCGTCCATTGGTCAAAACCGTATAAAAATCTATTTGGTAGTTTTAGAGTTTATTACGTTCCAACAGACAGACACGCCAGGGTGACTTTATTTTATAATATGTAATAATTATCATAGCAATTGTATATACACATCACAGAAAGCAATAAAAAAGTAAAAACTTTAAAGATCCTAACGTGGACACTCTAATGATGTTTTCAACTCACGAAACGTAAAAAGGAATAAGTAATATCAAACAAAATTTGGAACAATGTCTATCTACATTCGCAATTCGAACAAGTTAGACACTTGGAGGCCTGCTTTCAAGCTCTCCCAAACTTCCCGACGTGGCCTTATCATTTTGACTAAGACTGACTCTTTCTGTTTCTTAGGAAACGGTAATTGCCAACGAAGTGATTTATTTGAAGAAGCACTGATAGTACAACTTGACGATTCTTTGAAGACTATAAATTACATTTTAATGTGAAACACTGGCTTTTACTTTTAGATGTTTTGATCTTTGTCTTTTGTTTCGAGTTTTGTGACTTTATTTAGTGTAACAGTAAGTGGACAGTATATTTTAGTGAGGAGCAAAATTCCTTTTGGATTGGTAAGGTCTGTAAAGATTTTATGTAAATTGTTCAGAACTCAGTGATAACGAAGCGTAATCAATGCCCGTAAAACATAAAATAGTACATTTGAAGTGCATCAAGAGGACGGCAGGCAAATAGTTTTGCTCAAAATATATTTATTTTTATTTGACTTATCGTCATCCTATTATAATTTTATACATCCACCATATCATCAAACTAGAAATATAAAAATACTACGTCCGTCATGGAAGCAATTTTTTTTATTTTCTATTTTGATCTCTAAAATTCACCCCCAAAATCAAAACACTTAATTAGAATACATTTATCACTGTTTCAACTAACTCTACGAACATGAACTCGTATCATTTATATACTATAGAAAATATTAACTCCAAAAAAAATCTAATAAAATAAGTTTACAGACAGAATATACATAACCTTAAAAAAAGAAAAATAACTTTAATCAGAAAAACCCATTAAAATAATAACCAACATAAAACTCCGTGACTCAAACTATACACCCCAAAATTTCTCTACCCCATATATTATCAGAAAATAGAAAAGAAAATTAAAATAGCGTTCCCGAATTATTGCTTCACCCTACAACAATTTGTAGGATCGGACCGGAATTACGATCCAGAACATCGTATATTAAGCAGCGGGTGTTCATCTGTAACCTTAAGCTCGTATCCGGAGATAAATGCCCTCTTTCACTGCTATCAGATTCTTTAAGATTGTTGCTCCATTTAAGTAAAGTTTAGTCAATATTTTCTTGTAAGCTTTTTGAATTTTTCTATGTTAATAGTATCCCAGTTCTTTTGTAAACCAGAAAGTTTGGATGAACAGGACTGAGAAGCTGTGTACTGTAAAGCACATACGCTACTCTTAGTGATAAAATTTGCCTTGAAAGGGCGCTGTATGTATGTAATAATGTAAATATTGGCGACACTTTTGGCTCAATTTGTAGTGACACTACTTGCTGACTAGCGGTCGCGGGTTAGAGTCCCGCTGGGGGCATTCATTTATGTGTGTACTCCAGTCATGGGTGTTTATATTTATAATATGTATGTATTAAAGTTATATAATATGTGTAGTGTATCAACTATCTGGTATCCATAACACAAGCCTCGTAGCATACCATGGAACTAGATGGTGCTGTGTATTAATTTTCCAACAAATTAATTTTTGTTTACAGAAATTATAACAAAAATAACTTACATAAAAGAAAGTTATTTTTGTTATAATTTAGAGATCATTGGCATACAAATACTTCAATAACTAAAAGATATTTTTAAGATCTTTATATTTGTTAAAAGCGATAGTTAAAGGGAAAAAAAAATTATTCCGCAATAATTTCGCAGTAAAATAACATTTCTGAGAAAATATAAACACTCAATAGCTCGTATCTTAACAGCATGGGATCTCTCGTTAAACTGTTCTTTATTGTTGGAACATTTTTCACAAGTTCCATGGAACCCCACTGGGGCATGCTTAAGTGGTTTTCCAGGTTTCGCTCGAAGTGACTTATTTTCCCCAACATAATAGAAATATACTACAAAAGTCATGGTATTTATAAATTATTAATTTTATATTACTAGCCTGTGATTACGTTTTCGTATTTATTTATCCAGTATAAAGCTCACCCAGTTAAAATTCGACGAGAATCATTTTTTTAAAGTATGCTTTAAATAGCATTAAAGCTCGCCAATACCTAGTAAACAAAAAAAAACGTTTTTTTTTGACAAATAGAAGAAAAAAGATACCTAACTGTTTTGTCTTTACTTATTTATACATGCATAGATCTACACATATAATAAAATTGTAACTAAGCCGAATCTGTACATTAAATATTTTTTGTAAAATCTTATTGAAATAGACATTATTATCGATACAGAGGCCGAACCTATGGTTTTTAGAATTTTTGTCTGTCTGTCTGTCTGTTACTGCATCACGGAAAAACCACGGGAGGGATTTTGATGAAATTTGGTATGATGATAGCTGGTTATTTGGGTCAACAAATAGGATACTTTTTACTGCGGGAAATAATCTCATCTCTGAGAAATCTATACTAAACATTAAAAAGTAAGTAGGGACGAACCCCAGCGGAGCGAGGGTGAGTCTCTAGTATAATAATATATGTAGATATAATACTTTATAACTACTTGATAGTAGTGATCAGTGATCGATGATTGAAACTTAACTGTTTTTTTTTTACTTTTATGACATCTTTAACATCACTCAAATACTTTACTTAAATATACAATGAACGACTTAGAAACCAATACAATTTTATGCTATACATGAAAGTACTTTAGATTCCTCAAGTTAGCCTATCTCAGTGGGCGATGAATTAGATCTCTCTACCATGCTGTGATGTGGATAACTTCATTACCTTATACTTATGATAAATTGACACTATTAAGATGACCTATAACTAGCTAATGTGAACATTAAAATGATAATTATTCTTCTCTCGTATTAATATTTATGAATAACGCAGATCACATTGCTGTATTGTATTGTAATTATTGATGGTAAAAAACTTTATATCTATTCACTGAATCAGAATATTCAATAATGTTTATTATTGTTATATTATAATATCAATAAATGAAACCATGTACTTGTACCTAATTGGTCACGTGTTTACAACTTTTTCACTGTAGAATATTTTAGCAAAATTCTATTCTGGGAAGACTTGAGAAATAATTAATTACATTGGTATATATTTTTATTTATATATATTTTACGCTAGAGCCCTTTAAAAAGGGCTTAATACATATTTTTATTTGTGTTAAAGTTACGAGACTTTTCCAATCGCTAGTCGATTTTTGTGATTTTTTAATGAATTCATATTTATTAAAAATATATAAAAAATATAAATATATTAAAAACATGGAGATAATTCAGTCTATTATCTTTTCACGCTTAAAACGCTGAACAGATTTTGATGAAATTTTACAAGTATATATAGTACATAGATTGCATCCTGGGATGGGACATAGATGACCATTGATCCCCGCCCCGCATATTACAAGCAAAGCTTCTAGTAGATTATAATACATTAAACGTTTAATTTAAAGAAAATCTACCCTAAAATGCATCAATTTTAATGTGATTTTCAACCGACTTCCAAAAAGGAAGAGGTTCTCAATTCGTCGGAATCTTTTTTTTTATTTATGTTCATCGATTACTCGGAGACGCCTGAACAAATTTGGAATTTTTTTTGTTTCAAAAGGTACACTTCCCAGATGGTCCCATATAAATTTTATCGAAATCGGTCGAGCGGTTTTAAAAAAAATCAACAATCAATATATTTTTTTAATAAATTTTTTTATCGAATATGTTATGAAAAAAACTTTCTTCTTAGAAATTAGCTGCTTATTACGTCTACACTAAAAATGGAAAAAAAAACTAAAAAAAAAAACGATTTAATAGTTTTCAGAATATATTTTTAATATCGCCACTGAAAAAATATGATATGTACGTACTTTGGCTGCAGATACTACCTATTAATAGCTAACAATATCTTTTTGAAATTTTCATCTTCAAACATTCATCGGATACGCTGAATATTTTCAAAACCATTTCAGTATTGATAATAACTATTGAAAAATAATGCCTGGAACTCAAATGAATATACAAACAAAGCGTTACAAGAGCATTCAATTGGAGTATGCATGTTGTTATCATTGCCTTATAATACGTGTCCCATTTAACCACTCAAATTCCCAACACTGGTAATGTTTATCAAACGCATTATTGCTGTTGACGGCAAACACAAGATTTCATCGATGAACAATACTGCTTGCGTGATATTTGATAAAACATTTATATCAGTATAAAAGATGAAATCAGTAAATGGATGGATTAATTTTGTTATTGCAAATATGCATTTAGAACCAGCGACTCTCCCTCGCTTCGCTTGGCTTCGTCTCTAGCTTGCTTCCCCATACAAATTTTCATCCCCACTTTCACCCCTTTAAGGGATAATTTTACGGGATAAAAATTATTCTATGTCCTTCCCAGGGTCTCAAACTATCTTTTTGCCAAATTTCATCTAAATCGGTTCGATAGATCCAAATATTATCCCCTACAACCTCACAAACTCTCAAACTCACAAACTTTACATCTTTGTAATATTAGTATAATAGATTTTTACCATATCCTGACGAATTATGTGATGTAATTAATTTTCTATGCAAAATCGGGAAAGTGCGAGTTTGATTCCCACAGTGAGAAATGGGAAGCATAAAACATTAAAATGTTATGTTTTTACATACGTTATCTGATATTTCAAGAGGTAAATAAAACATTTACCCATCAACAATGTACAAATTTTATTACCGGTACAAATTAGTTTATATTTCATAATATTTCTATGACAAAAAAATATATGTAATGACAGAACGCGTAAAACCCTATCTCAAAAACTACTTATTTGTATTTTCGTCAAAATTATTTTCTTTAAAAATATTTTGAAAGCTTAGTACATTCATTTTTATTTTCTTTTTTCATAACTGTCCACTTCATATTTTAAAAGTTAGAGATGACAGAATGCTTACAACTTTAAAAGTATTATTAATATTCTTATTCAGCCCTTTTTAACGTCCCATTGCTGGGCACGGGCCTCCCTTCAATACCTACGAGGGGGATCAGGCCGTAGTCTACCACGCTGGCCAAGTGTGGGTTGGCGGACTTCACATGTCTTTCAAAAACTTGCTAGGTTCTCTCAGACATGCAGATTTCCTCACGATGTTTTCCTCCACCGTAAGGCAAGTGGTAATCATATTAGAAATGATTCGCACATGAAAATATCAGATGTGCGAGACCCGGGATTTGAACCCGCTTCACTCGGTTTCCCAAGCTATCGCGTTACTACTAGGCTACCACTGGCTTTTAAAAGCATATGATTCAGCAACTATTAAAATAGTCACAGTTAAAATTCGTAATTAAAAACCTACGAGTCACCTCTATATACGTATATAATCAAGGGTTCCTGAGGGAAAGGTCTGAAGTATTACATAATTATACATACACATTTCATCTAAAACAAAAACTGAAGTACAATTTACTTCACGCATCTACAGAGCTGTCAGCGTGTCGAGTCGAGCCAAATTGCTCACATAATTACGCCGTTAATGTGAGGTATAACCGTTAATGAAACTGAAAACGAGTTAAACTTTTAAATGCCGCTATGAGTGCAAGCTGTTTCTCAATTTGTGTAATTTGGCACAATTTTTGCGAGTGGAATGCGCGATAGCCTGCTATTAATGAGGATATAAAAATTAGTGAAGAGTGATGAGTATACCTAATTATGCGATGCAAAATATTATAGTATTGCACTTCGGGGGTACTTATATCTTTAATACTTTACGTACATCTATACAGATAAATAAAATTGAAGTGTCTGCTTGTAATGTCAAAATTTTTAACAATTTTTGTCTCTCTGTCTGTTTGTTTGTTCCGGCTAATCTCTGAAATGGCTGGACCGATTTTGATGGGACTTTCACTAGCAGATAGCTAATGTAAAAATTGATGTAATACTTTTATTTTAGAAAAAAATAGGATCCCACGAAAAAAAATTAAAACTAAAGAAAAATTCCAAATAATCCGATTCAAATAGGGAAGTTGTATACATACCCTAGGGACGAACCCAAGCGAAGCGAAGGAGATTCGCTAGTCATAAATAACTTAAGTGGTCAGAGGACTTATTTTTTACCGATTTCAGATTACCTAAGTGTGCTGTTTTTGTTGTAAGTCTGTCGTCTAGTGATATTACGCAAAGTAATTCCAGATAAATGCAAAATAAAAACCTCCTGGTCTGTCTGTACAAACGCGGTAAACTCAAACACAACCACAAACAAACGAAAATCCGATTTTGAGCAAGTGATTCATGGAGAAGATTTAGGTGTATATTTTTTTATATGTTATAAATTAACGTTTTGTGTAAATTGGTTAAATATATACTTATATAGTACGATGATTGTTGAAGATGTCGAAAAAATTATACCGACTCGGAGTGTTCCTAGCACGCGCCGGGTAAGCCCGTAAAGTTATACGAAAACAATGTAATATCTTTTATTACTACGGCTACTAAATAGTCAAATACATATTACGAAGAACCGTTGGAATAATTATATCTACATATGCTAATCAGTTATTTATCTCTAATTTTCTTTATAACTATACTCATTAAGCTAGAAGCTCATAATTAACATAAAACACGAAATCTGTAACATAAGTACGTAATACATACTTGCTGTGCATTCAATATTTACATGATAGAATTGAACTGTTCACCGTTACGTGACTTATGCTACTACCATTAGATAACATACGATACTAGGGAGCGAGTGCATAAAATATTTATATAACAAATTCGAAACTGCTTACGTGACCAAGTATCTATTCAAATTGCATTAACGCTAGCAACTATAGTAAGGTACTATAAATTTATTTGATACTAGCTTTTACCCGCGGCGCTACTTCTTTTGCCATCATTAATATAAATATATCAGACTAAAGAATAGTATAGACGGATTCTAGTAATAATTTTCAACATGATTACCACTTGTCTTACGGTGAAGGAAAAGGTGAGAAAGCCTGCATGTCTGAGAGAACTTAGAAAATTTTCGAAAGACATGTGAAGTCCGCCAACCTGCGCTTGGCCAGCGTGGTGGACTATAGCCTGATTCCTCTATTAAAGGGAGGTCCGTGCCCATCAGGGAAACGTTAAAAAGGGCTGAATACAATCAGCTATTAGAAATCATAGCTCATATGGTCTACTGTAAACTTATGTACTGACACAAACTTCTTTCTAACTACAATTCACATACGGACTATAACAGAATGCTCTAATAACAGCTGTGCTACGACTAATCCGTACGTGAACGGAAGCGACGAGCGGGTGCGCCTGGTTCTCGAGCCGAGGTTGTAGATCCACACTTTTGATAAATGAGCGCGCGAAACTTTCATATATAATTCGGCATAAAAAATATTAATGTATTTTGTCTGCAGTAAAATTAGATTATTATTAGTACTAATAAACATTATACTAACAAACTTATATATATAAAATATACTGTGTTGTCTGTTGTAAATCCTGATTTTATAACGAATTGTCTAGTGATGTTTTATCTCTCTTTTACCGGTCATCTATACATATAGTAAAATTCTAAGTCAAATCTGTACATTAAATATTTTTTAGAAAATCTTATTGAAATAGACATTATTATCGATACAGAGGCCGAATCTATAGTTTTTAGAATTTTTGTCTGTCTGTCTGTTACCGCATCACAGAAAAACTACTGGACGGATTTTGATGAAATTTGGTATGGTCATAGCTGATTACTCGGGTCAACATATAGGATACTTTTTACCGCAGAAAAATATCTCATTTCTGAGAAAAATTACAAAAACTGGTTAGAATAAAAAAACTATGATACTATATAGATTTTCGCAAGTTAACTTACTAAATATGTCAAAACTATTAAAAATAGCTGATCTTGAAAAAGTATATCAATAGCACTATTTTATTCATTAAAAAATATTTTAATTAAATTAATTTTTGTATTATTTAGATATTTGTCAATAGATGTCGCCATGTGTCTTTAAAATAAGTAGTTTAAATTCCAAAAAATTGTATGTACAAATTCGACCTTTCTATGATTTTATTAGAATTACTACTAAATTACCCGCGGCCCCGCCCGTGTTTAAATTATCAAAAAACAATCTTTTTGGCTTTATAAATTAGTTACATCTATGGATGCATTAAAATTTAATGAAGCAGTATCTGTGCTTTAAATATTTTTTAGAAAATTTTATTGAAATACACGTTATCGCTAACAGAGGCCGAACCTATAGTTTTAAGAATTTTTGTCTGTCTGTCTGTCTATGACCGCATTACAGAAAAATCACTGGAGGGATTTTGAAGAAATTTGGTATGGTAATAGCTGGTTATCCGGGTCAACTAATATACTAATACGAGTATACTAATATATAAAACCTAAGAATTTGGTTTTGGTCATATGAACGCGGACGGAGATGCGGGCAATGCTAGTTCTTAATATAACGTGTTTTCTCCATTCTACGCGACATAGGCAAAGTAAATTATGCCCAACTGGCACTCCTGGAAGTCACTAAACAAAAGTAAAGTATATTTTAATTTGAATAATATGAAATACCTTAACCAATTTAACTCGTATATCATTGTCAATATTAGACTTGTCCGAATCGCGTTACATCAAAGAGTTTAGTGGGAATTCGCTTATTCAAAGCTCTACCTTGGTTTTTAGCATCCTACATATAATGTACTGCATTTGATATAATACGTATATATATATGTGTTCTATAGAAACAGTTCAGTGGACGATGAACTGTCTGTGTTTGCCTTTCCAGTATGACTGTTTGCCTTTAAGCTATGAGGTAGCGTAATTACTAACACAAGTGGATTTATCAGATGTTTGTTGAGTAGAGTATTATGGTGTGCTATCCTTATGATCTAATATGAATTATACTAGCTTTTGCTTGTTGGTATGCTTACGTATGAATTTGATATTGTTTCGAATGATAAATAAATAAATATTTTGGGACATTAACACACAACACCATCTGGTTCCATGGTAAGCTACGAGGCTTGCGTTATGGATAATAGATGGTTGATACACTACACATATATAAATTTTAAATACACGCACGTTATAAATATATTCTTCTGTTTCTATGTAAATTCAAGCTGTATTTTTTTAATGGGCAAATTAAAAAAAAGCTAAAATTTAAGCTCATTCTATCATGTACTAGCGACTAACTTTTACTTAGCTTTGATCCTAACAACCTTTTTAACCGACTTCCAATTCCAAAAAGGAGAAGGTCCTCAATTCGTCGGAATCTTTTTTTTATGTATGTTGACCGATTACTCGAAGACGCCTAAACCGATTTAGATTTTTTTTTGTTTCAAAGGGTATACTTCAGAGGTGGTCCCATATAAATTTTATCGAAATCGGTCGAGCGGTTTTAAAAAAAATCAACAATAAATATATTTTTTAAATAAATTATTTAATCGAATATGTAATTAAAAAACTTTCTTCTTACGAATGGTAATTCGTAATAATAAGCTGGTAAGCTTATTATGTCTATACTAAAAATGGAACAATAAAAACTTTTTAACATAAAATAAAAACCGACTTTCAGGCACTAAAATGTAAAAAATAAATAAACAGAGATTTTCATTTAGAATAGATGCCTAATCAGATATTTTCGAAGTAATGTATGGAAAAAGCTGGCCAGATGAATATCAGACCATTCTCAAGCTTTCAAATTTTTTATTACTTTCGTGCCGATGTGACAACACTAACCCTTCACTGAAAATGAAATTACACAGATAACAGTAAAAAGTGTAACTGTATACTATGCATGTCATAGACTATAAATAAAGGTTGTTAAATATTTTAGAGCAATTTGAAAAAATATCCTATAAAAACCATTGTTTTTTAAAACTAAACTCATTGTAAAATTTTAAAAGATGTTTGTATAAAATATCTTCCTATTTTAAAATAATATTTACGTATTTCAAACAATTGCATCTATCATGTCACATAAAAGAAATACAATAATATAATGTATATTATTAGTATAGTAAGTACTCTTACTATAATATGGTTAATTTTATAAATTATTTATTACTAGCAGAACTCGCGACTTCGCTCGCGCTAGAATTTTAAAAAAACCTATAAAGATACATTTCATACAAATTTGCATCCCCTATTTTACCCCCTTATGGGATGAATTTCGGAAAATTGCTTAAATATGTATTTATTTAATTGCATTGAAGACCATTAATACGAAGTTTAAAGTAATTCTGATAATAAATATGTTTTTTTGGATTGTATTATAACGTGTTTTCCGTGGGAATGAGATAATCTCCCACTGTGAAAAGTAACCTATGTCACTCCCCAGCTCTCCAAATATCTCCATACAAAAAATCATGAAAATACGTTACTCTGTTTCGACTTGAAAGAAGGACAAACAAACACACTTTCACATTTATAATATTAAGTGTGGACTTCTTAAGCTATTACGTAACTCAGTTATTTTATTCTTAAAAATATTATAATTGTGAAAGTATGTTTGTATATATCCTTCTTTCAGTCATAATTAACAATATAAAAATAGTATAGTCAAAGAGTCATGTCATTTTAAATTAAAAAAAAACTCTTTACTGTAAACCATTATCCACATACAGAAGAGAGAGTTTAACAAGTGATAAATTAAAAATTAAAAAAAACCGACCATCTTGGACCGATTTTCATCAAACATAGCTAAGAACGCTCCCGACTCATTCACCTTTCAAACAAAAAAAATAAAATCAAAATCGGTTCATCCGTTCGGGAGCTACGATGCCACACACAGACACACAGAGACACGTCAAACTTATAAAACCCCGTCGTTTTTGCGTCGGGGGTTAAAAATATAAACAGCAATGGCTCAATAGGGCGGCGATATTTTCCAAGCAACCATAAGGTAGAAGATAAACTAATAAGAAAATGAAAGCCGAAGTTAATTACGTAAGTACGTACGTACATACACATACAAGTTTTAAATAAAAATATTTAATTTACAAAATTAAATAAATAAATACAATTACATACAAATACTTGTAAGAAATCACATAGTAGTACTTAAATTTATACTTAATATAATAAAAAAAGATTTTTTTTAATAAAACTATCTTTTCGGTTACTTGACAGTCTCTCCCGTGACCATGAATGCTGTAAAGCATTCGAAACGTCGGGAAACAAAAATCCAAATAAATCCGCGACAAAATCCGAAAAGATAGTTTTATTTAAAATGTCAAATATTCGCGTAAATCTAAGAAAGTATTAAAAGATTTCTTGTTTGTTTGTTTGCTTGTACCGAATAAGCTCTGAAGCAAATGGACCGATTTAGATAAAATTTGGTAAGAAAATAGTTTGAGACCCTGGGAAGGACATAGGATAGATATATTTTTATTCCGGAAATTATCTCTTAATGGATTAAAAATTTAAATAAAAGGTTGTATGTATGGGGAATCAACCTAGGGACGAACCCGAGCAAAGCGAGGGTGAGTCGCTAGTATTGTAATAAAATTGACATAGTTTGATCACAAATCAGCAGTTTTCGTGGTTAAACCGCGTTTTATAATCCAAAACAACTTTTATTTGATGATCAATCTCTTTGAAATTGTTTTATTTAAAGGTATATTCGAGAAATAGCAAGCGTTTCGCAGGCTTTTCCGGAACGAGAAAGTTTCAATGGGATTGTATTGGCTACCTACCAAGTTTCAAACTAAATCTGATGAGTTCTACTTTAGTTTCGAATAGCAAGCTATGATTGCCAATGTAATAATAGTGTTTGTTGATATCTTTAACCAAATGTTGAATTTTTGCTTAAGATATAACTGGAGTTGTGTTAACGCTGCCTCATTTAGAATTTTTGTCTGACTCCAAAGACAAGTTTTCTTTAAAGTTCAATTCAATTCAATTTTCTTGTTAATAGTAGTAAAGTAGTATCAATTTCGCTG
Source organism: Brenthis hecate (assembly GCA_951806755.1). Classification (NCBI taxonomy): domain Eukaryota; kingdom Metazoa; phylum Arthropoda; class Insecta; order Lepidoptera; family Nymphalidae; genus Brenthis; species Brenthis hecate. The sequence goes on along the minus strand of OX638277.1, from coordinate 3,534,676 downwards.
TGACAATATACGCCAGTTGTTACATGTGAACTCTCATGGGAAGTTCCATTTAAATTTCGAAAATTATGGTTTATGGTATAGCTTAATTACTTTTAGGGAAAAAATATTTTTTATCCTACCGTTTTACAAACTGTGCCGAGACTCCCCATGGAATAGCGGAGTTTCAAAGATGTTACACTTAGTGTTAGAAACAATAAAGTAAGGCAGTTAAAGTTTGAATATTAAAAAAGAACAGTAATTATTGAAGAAACTAGTTGTATTACTACTTTCTAACAACTTTGTAATGGTAATTTACTTGAAGTAAGCGAGAAAATTCCATCGTCTATACTTATTTATATATACAACATACATATGGGAAGGATTACGCTTTAACATTTAGTATAGATTTCTGAGTCACAAAGGTCTCTGAAGACCAAAAGAAACATTTGCACACAAAAAAGTTTCAATTAGAATTGAATAAATATATGATAATATGTAGGGACATTAACACACAGCACCATCTAGTTCCATGGTAAGCTACGAGGTTTGCGTTATGGATACCAGAGTCAGATTATTGAAGATATTTTTAACATGTAAGACGTATTTCACCATGTTATATAGAAAACCCAAGTTTACTTATTTCCATATATAACCGAATTGAATACTTCTTTTTTTTGATGTCGGTAGAAATATTGGATAGTGTTAAACCACACTGCCAAACCAACACATTGACATTTTAGTACAGACGATCTTCCAACGAGTAATTTAACCAAAATTAGGTTATTGTCGTTAAACCTATTACTAGGGTTGTGCCACGTTTTTATTATCCTTCATTATTTGATTAACGTCCCTTTGTGTAGTCGTTATGGGGAATATGTCTATTTAGATTTTCTGATATGGCACAAAATTATTTCTCGTAAAAACGTATTTTATCACTATGATTCATATAATGTGAGAAAATAATTTCGAAAATATAAGAATAATCCATAAATAAATATTAGAACATGTCGTGAATAAAGATATTTGTAATAATTAAATATGTTAAACTTTCTTAGATTTATGCGAGTGACATTTTAAATTATTCTTATTTAGTGTTGCCATTATTATATTTATAAACATAACGAAAATAAAATATTAATTATTCAAAGCAACATCATTGTGTAATTTTAAAAAGTTAAAAATGTAGTTTATTAAGAATAATAATTTTACATTCGCGAAAAAATCCGAAAAGATAGTTGTATTAAAAATATATATTATGTTATTATAAATATATGTATATAATAAATAAAGAGTATTTCGTGTAAAATGATAGCATTTTTAATAATTTGTAATCCTACTTAATATTATAAATGCGAAAGTTTGTGAGGATGTATGGGTCTCTGAATGTATAGTATACATGTTTGTTACTCTTTCACGCAAAAACTACTAAATGGATTTTAATAAAAGTTTACAATAATATAGTCCATACATCAGAACAACACGTAGGCTAATTTTTATCCCGGAAAAATGTACGGTTCCCGTGGGACAGATTTGTTTTTTGTTTTTAGATTCAAACCCGAGCAAAGTGAGGATGAGCCACTAGTTTAAAGACATAATCTTTATTTTCTGTATGCAAAACAGAGCATTATATATTAAACTTAGTGAAAAAGTTTGTTTGTAAACGACAAAGCAAGTAAGATTGGCCGTTCTACCGTAATCAAACTAATTAAACAATAATTTGCATGAAAATGTGAAAGTTCTCTATTACCGGTACTTTGGACACCTTTCACTTTGTTAGGTTAAATTTTGGACGTGTAATATGAGTGTTTGTGATAGTAAAACTTAAGCTAAGAAATGCTATTATATTAATTCTATTAAGTTTCATTTCACCTACATTATTTTCTATTCATTAGAAGTTTATTTTTGAAAATTTATTCAATGACGCTGTAGTGTTTTTTTTTAAATATATAAAATTATAATTGATATATAATTAAAAAGAATTCTTTATTTTAAAGCTTACTTATGATTCAATTTTCAGTGATTACTATTACTCAGTAAAATCTGATCCGAAGTACCGTCAGTCAGTTACTAGTATAGTATGATTATTATGTTCTGTGCTAATTATTAACGAACTTATGACGGTTAATTATAATGTCTGACGACACGTATGGTTCAGTTTGTAGTGACCCTACTTGCTGTACCAGCGGTCCAGGGTTCGAGTCCCGCTGGCGGCATTCATTTGTGTGATAAGCACGAATGTTTGTATATACTAATATTATAAAGAGGTTAAGCTTGTGACTTTGTGACGTTGTAGGGGGTAATCTCTAGATTAGAAGATGACATTAAAAAGATAGCTGGCCCAGAATGGATCCGGATAGCTAAGGATAGAGAAAAATGGAAATCTTTAGAGGAGGCCTTTGACGGAAGACAAGCTGCAATAGAGGAATGATGTTTGCCGATCATAAAAGTTATACATAATAATAATAGGATTAGTAGTAAAATACGAATTTCTTTATGGCATGTAGTACTTTAAGGTGTTATTAGTTAATTTTAAACTTTGTGCAGTAATAAAGGCTTATTTTATTTTATTGTAGTCTATCTATATAGGTATTTTTCATCATCATCAAAATCTTTCCAGCCATTTCAGTGTAAAGAAGTAAAATACACAAATTTTAACAATTTTAATAATAGCAGTCAGATTATGTGGGTAGATGAGATGATTGTTTTTTAATTAGATCCCTAAACTCTGGATCTACCAAACGGAATAAGTATAGTCGGTCCTTAGTATAGTGTTACATATGTATGTATGTAGTTATATTCTACTTATATTTTTTAATTCTGTGTAATAGAATTAAATATTATATATAGATATAAAAATATGTATTTTATCTATACTAATATTATAAAGAGGCAGAGTTTTTTTTTTATTGAAAACACTAATCAGGAACTATTAATCTGATTTGAAAAATTCTTTTTGCATTAGATAGTCTGTGTATTGAGGAAGACTATAGGTTATATGTGATCCCGGAATGCTGGAAAATATACGGTTCCCGTGGGATAGATTTGTTTTTGTCTATGGACGAACCCAAAGCGAAGCAAGTAGTATAGTATATAAAACTAGAAAACAAACTAAGGTAAGTATACTTTTAAAAAGTTTAAAACAAGAAGGAAGAAAAAGCAAGAGTACTACCGTATTTCAAATAAACCCTTAAAGCGTTTCGATAGTGCATTATAAGCTCTAACGTAGGCATCGAGTTTCGCGGTCCATAAAATAATTTGCATAAAGTCCTGGAGCTTCTGTGTAATCGGAGGGTAGTTTTAAATTATCGGCAAGGATGGTTCGGTTACACTTTAAATTTTCTGTTTACTCTACATTGAGAACTTCTTTGTAACTAGATGCCATCTTTTTATTCGTCGACTATATTTATTTACAGAGAAAGTGTGATTTTTATGCACTTCTTCCATTTTTTGTCTTAGCTGTGATAGGTCGTCTGATTCTATAAATGACTCTATAAATTTATTGTTGGGAAATGCATGTACATTACCAAGTTTCATGTAATTCTGATCATAGATATTTTTTTGGGTTGTATTGTAACGTGTTTTCCCGTGGGAATGAGATAATCTCCCGCGGTAAAAAGTAGCTTATGTCACTCTCCAGCCCTCTAACTATTTGCACACAAAAAATTACGCCAATCCGTAACTTTGTTTCAACGTGAATGAAATAGGGACAGACAGACAGACAAACAAACAAACAAACAAACAAACAAACAAACAAACAAACATACAAACAAACAAACAAACAAACAAACAAACAAACAAACAAACAAACAAACAAACAAACAAACAAACAAACAAACAAACAAACAAACAAACAAACAAGCAAGCAAGCAAGCAAGCAAGCAAGCAAGCAAGCAAGCAAGCAAACAAACAAACAAACAAACAAACAAACAAACAAACAAACAAACAAACAAACAAACAAACAAACAAACAAACAAACAAACAAACAAACAAACAAACAAACAAACAAACAACAAACAAACAAACAAACAAACAAACAAACAAACAAACAAACAAACAAACAAACAAACAAACAAACAAACAAACAAACAAACAAACAAACAAACAAACAAACAAACAAACAAACAAACAAACAAACAAACAAACAAACAAACAAACAAACAAACAAACAAACAAACAAACAAACAAACAAACAAACAAACAAACAAACAAACAAACAAACAAACAAACAAACAAACAAAACAAACAAACAAACAAACAAACAAACAAACAAACAAACAAACAAACAAACAAACAAACAAACAAACAAACAAACAAACAAACAAACAAACAAACAAACAAAAACAAACAAACAAACAAACAAACAAACAAACAAACAAACAAACAAACAAACAAACAAACAAACAAACAAACAAACAAACAAACAAACAAACAAACAAACAAACAAACAAACAAACAAACAAACAAACAAACAAACAAACAAACAAACAAACAAACAAGAACACACACTTTCACATTTTTAATATTAGTATGGATATAGTCAGAATTTACAAGTGAAGTTAAAAAAAAAACAATTTTTCATTAATACATACGTACCGAAGTTCTTCTTTATCCTTCAGTATATCATTAAAATATCAGTTGCAGACAAATTTTGAAATACATTTTCAACTTATTCAAGTGCCTCTTAGGATATCAAAAGTTTTCACTCAGTTCTATGCGTCTAAAATTATTTTTGCAATAGCGGGTTGCTTGACAAGAATTCATCTTGTTTTTTCAATTTCTACTACGATATGATATTTTTAACCGATTTCAAAAGGAAGGAAGTACTAAATTTAGCTGTTTTTTTCTTATCTGTATATTGTGTGATTATTAATCTTCGCCATTCTATACTATAATATATAATTAATAATCTATACTAATATTATAAAGAGGTAAAATTTATGAGTTTGTGACATTGTAAGGGATAATCTCTAAATCTCCTGTACTGATTTAGAGGAAATTTGGTAAGAAGATAGTTTAAGACCCTGGGAAGGACATAGAATACTTTTTATCCTGGAAATCACCCCATAAGGATGTAAAAATGGAGATGAAAGTTTGTATTGAGAAGCAAGCCAGGGACGAACCCGAGCGAAGCAAGGTTGAGTCGCTAGTTACAATCCGATTTGGATGACTCTTATTTAATCAATAGATTTTTTATATAAGTTTTTAAAATAATACACCCCTAAAGGCTAAACAATTACCTTAAAGTAATATAGAAATCGGTGTACTACATTGCCTAACGAAAAATATTTATTTCTCAACTATTATACAGCTACGAGTATATGTATATAATATTAGGTATACAGAATTGGCGAGCGCTCCATTTATTCAGGCCTCACTCACGCCTCACCCGTCCCTTATGTCTCATATTTTATTGGTATTAACCCATAGGAACGATTTGATAAAACGCCATTAAAAATAACTCATATTACAGGCAGGCTCTATTCCATAGTTATTTATATACCTCATTTCGTCAAGTTTTGTTAAACGGTAGCTTTTTATCGAAACGTGCTGGAATATGAAACTTACTTTTTTATTTATAATATTGATAAAGATTTATTGAATTCTAGTTTCATATTTTAAAATAAATAAAGACGCGTTTTTAAACAATTTTAATGTATGCAACTGAATGAGTTCAATTCAATTTTGTTGTTAATGGTTTCAAAGCGTGCCAGTTGAGCATAGATTACTTCGCCAATGTCACGTAGAATGTAGAAGACACGAAGAAGACTGGTCGGTAAAATAAGTAACACTAGAGATAGGTCGTAGAATAAGTTAGTCAGTTAGTTAGTAGTGAATGTACTGACTTTTCGTGACATTGACGAATTAAAAAAGTTACATATATAACGTTTACGCTTTTTCTTAGCTATATAAACATATAATAAAATTGTAACTTAGCCAAATCTGTGCATTTATATAAAATTTTTTTTTTTTTGGAAAATCTTATTGTAATACACACTATTATCGATACAGAGGCCGTATCTATAGTTTTTAGAATTTTTGTCTGTCTGTCTGTTACCGCATCACTGAAAAACTACTGGAGGGATTTTGATGAAATTTGGTATGATAGCCAACATAGCCAAATCTATACTAAACGATAAAACGTAAGTAGAGAAGAAGCCGAGTAGAGCGAGAGTAAGTCGCTAGTAGGTTCTAAAATTTCTTTATCTTCGTGAAGATTATCGAATAAACGATTACACTAAGTTCACTTTGAATAAGGTGGATAAAAGATAAAAATTTCAATTCAAAATACATTTTGTCGGAAGATATTTCTTTCAAACCGACATTCTCTTTTAATCTAGCTAAAACCCGAGTAATAAACTATTCAATAAATATAAAACAAAACTGTCCACTTTATTATATTGCATAAAAGTGACTGTAATTATTCAGAAAGACGAACACTGTTTAAGATAATTCATCGCACGTAACGTTTTATCTTAGTGACAAATTGCAGTCGACGTGCCGGTATAACTCAGGTATTTTAATGAAGCCCCCAACTTAAGAGTAGATAACGGAAACATCTTGGAACAATGAAAACTTCCGAATTCTTACAACAATTTCGGAAATTAATTTGTTGTTTTGTAAAACTATTTAATATTTTTTATCTATTGACGACACGTTTGGCTCAGTTTGTAGTGACCCTACTTGCTGCGCCAGAGGTCGCGAGTTCGAGTCCCGCTGGGGGCATACGTTTGTGTGATGAGCACGAATGTTTGTACTCCAGTCATGGGTGTTTATATTTATAATATGTATGTATTTAAAGTTATATATGTATAATGTATCAACTATCTGGTATCCATAACACAAGCCTCGTAGCTTACCATGGAACTAGATGGTGCTGTGTGTTAATGTCCTGACACATATTTATTTATTTATCTATTGCTTTTATGGAAATTTTATTATATTTTTAATAATATTATAATTGATAATATAATACTATATGTATTATTATATATTACATAAATATTATACTGATTATAATTTAATAATATTATGATATACTAGCGCCTCACCCTCCTTCGCTCGGGTTCACCTCTAAAAAGCAAAAACGAATTTATCCCTCGGGAACCGTACATTTTTCCGGAATAAAAAGTAACCTATGAATTATTTCAGACTATAATCTATCTCTGTGCCAAATTTCATTCAGATCCGTTCAGCCGTTCTGGCGTGATTTGGTAACAAACATCCAAACATTTTTCACATTTATAATATTAGTATTTAGTAAGAAAACACACGTTGCGTTTATAGGTTTATCTTTTTTTAAAGATCAACGTTATTGTTTAAGAAGATATACTTTGTGGGTTAAAGAGGGAGAAATGCTGATGCTGCTTGTTGGCAAGTAAGAACGCAACCAAATTATAATTAAGTTGGCAACATCCATGACCTGTCAATGTAAACGATATATAAGTCGCGTCATGTAAGCATATAACTCTCTTTTAACCTTGCCGTGTTACTGCTAAATAATATATGACAATATATTCGTTATATTTCCATCAGTTTTATTTATTTCCACATAAATATCATCATGGTAGCAGAGCGTAGTTGATTGCTACTAATTGTGGAAATAAAAGAAGAAAAAGTAACGCAGTTAGCAGTAAAACTAAGAATACCGGCCGGCGTGTTGTCCGCCATTTTGTGGTTATCCGGCGCGGCGTGCCGCGTGCTCAGTCACAAACCGTAAAAATCTTAAATACGCATAGAAGATGTCGAATTCAGGTTACAATCCATTTCATATCGACAGATTAACTGGAAGAGATAATTATGCCAGTTGGAAGTTTGCAGTCCAAGCATATTTCGAACTCGACGATATATGGAGTTGTGTCACAGGTACCAATACAGACAAGAACAAAGAAATCAAGGCGAAATCTAAGTTGATTTTATTACTGGACCCTATCATTTACGTACATGTTCAGAATGCAAGTACTTGTAAAGAAGTCTGGGAGAGTTTGGAACAGGCTTTTGATGACAGCGGGTTATACAGGAGAGTAGCCTTGTTGAGAGACCTGATAACAACAACATTAGAATCTTCTCGAAGCGTAGATGATTATGTGAATAAAATCATGTCGACTGCCCACAAGCTCAGGAATATCAAGTTTGACATAGATGATGAATGGCTCGGTACACTGATGTTAGCTGGCCTCCCTGAAGTATATAAGCCTATGATAATGGGACTGGAGAGCTCTGGCATCAAGATAAGTGCAGATTCTATTAAATCTAAACTCCTGCAGGAAGTTCAATGCTCCGATAACTCAGCATTCTTCACAAGGAAAAAGGTCATTCAAAGAAATCAACATGATTCAACAAAGGTTCACAAAGGACCCCGATGTTATAATTGTAACAAGCATGGACACTTTGCAAAGAATTGTCATGCTCCGAAAAGGAAGAATGTAGAAAGTATAGAAAGTAATAAAAGTTTTGTTGCAGCTTTTTCAGCATCTCATACAATGAATCCGGACCTGTGGTATGTGGACTCGGGTGCCTCCATGCATATGACAAATAGATGTGACTGGATGTATGATGTTACAAGTCCACCGATACCCACCATAACTGTTGCCAGTAAGACACCGCTACCTGTGGAAAGTATGGGAAAGGTCAATTTATTGCTAAATGGTAATGAAGAAAGTAAAATTCAGGTAAGACAAGTTTTATACATACCTAAACTTGCTGCAAACCTCCTGTCAGTCAGTGCTATGGTGAAAAATGGCTGTAATGTAAATTTTAGAGATGGAGGTTGTGATGTCTATGATAAAAATGGCAAGCTCCTATGTTCAGCTACACAAGTTAATAATTTATATTTATTAAACACACAGAGAGAGATATTTTCTAACCTGTCTTGTTCAGATAATTTAAATGATTTTGTCCTATGGCACAGACGCATGGGACACCTGAATTTTTCAGATGTTAACAAGCTGCCAGAGTGTGCTGAGGGAGTTCAGCCGTTCACAAACAAAAATAAAGGTTCTATTACTTGTACTACCTGCCTCTCTGGGAAACAGACCAGATTGCCCTTTAACAACATTGGTTCAAGATCTTCACATCCACTGCAACTGGTTCACACTGATTTATGTGGACCAATGGAGCAAGAATCTTTAGGAGGTATGAAATATTTTATTACTTTCATAGATGATTACACGAGACGAGTACATGTCTATTTTTTGAAAAATAAATTAAATATTCTAGAAGTTTTCAAAGATTACAAAAACAAAGTAGAGAATGAACATGAAAGAAAAATAAAAATAATTC